>CM042789.1:4927639-6194199 GCA_018691245.2 Ips nitidus | reverse complement strand
AGTTTGGAATACATGAACCCTATTTGGAACTCAATAGAAAATTCAAAAATGTTGTAACCTAAACTTGCCTTTACAGTGACGTGTATTTTACAATTTCAAATTTTAGAAATGTCAAAATTTTATTCAGCATTGGGTGCGCCAGAAAAGACAAACAAAAAATTTAAATAAAAAAAACTAAAATGTGTTATTTTTCGAAAAGATCGAGCAAATAAAATATAGGGTGTTTTATTTAACATAATCAAAACTGTGATTGAGATATGTCGATTCTGAAATGAAATTCATAACGGAGCTATTGAGTAAAATATATACAATCACCCTGTACACACTGGTATACATTACTCGAAGTTGATTGTAATAATTTATTCAACTACGCCCCTGGATGATAATCCCTAGAGTTTTAACAGAGCAGGTTTGATCGGTATGAATAAAATTAATTTAAAACAATACATTTATGGTTATTTATTCGTGTTTTTCGGGAAGGTTCACTAAAGTTAATCACTATTTTCTTGTAATATACGAGGGGAGAATTTTTGCATACAGCCTTAAGAACTGATCGTGTAATTACGAAACTAAATGAGAATAATAAAAAACTAACGAGAATCTCTGCATGTGGCACTTTGCGGTGATTCTTTGTTTCCTTAGTTGAAGTGTGCATTTAATAGAAGGGAAGTGTTATAAATATAGCCTATCCTCTTCTAGATTGAAACCATTAATTTCGCCAATGACGTTCAATTAGACGTAATAACTCTATAAAGCGGCTTATTATACATTCTAGTAGTTAAGGTATTACGCTATGGGTTGCTCGATTACCGGATGGGGTTCATAAACATGGAATTAGGGAAAAATGGTTTTTCTCCTAGCTACACCAATACTCTTAGTTGGAAAAATGAGGCTAATTCACCCTAAATGGTTTCAATTTGGGATAATGAAACAAATCATGGGTTTATTTATAACTCAGTAAAAAACGAGACAATTTAGAAAAATTTACTTTCAGCACGCCATGGTGGAAAAAAGCGATTTTTAGGTGAAAAACACGCACTTTTAAAGCGTTAGAAAAAACACGAAAACTTCGAATTATCATTTTTTTCCCTTTACTCATAGCCTCATCTTTGTAAGACATTAATCATCTATTTCTACGGAAACTAGTAGCAGAACCAAAGTAATAACACTCTCTAATATAATAACGAAACAAAAAATAATAGAAATAACCATAAAACTCACGAAAATTGCCCAACTTTCATAACACAATTGGGGTTTTATTTCTGTAATAGGGTGGATTTGTATGTATGCATTCGTGAAATTGTATTATTACCGTAATATGGTTTCCAGAGAAAGTTTTAATGACATAATCGTATTGTTGGTAAGAACTTGTTAGAAAGTGTACAAATTTTTGGAATAATATGTCAACAAAAACTCACTATAATAAATCGTATTTTAGACCAGAATTTATTATAGCTTTTTAATAAAAACTGAAGCTGGAATTGTCTTATTTGTTTATTGCTAACTCTGTTCAATATTTCTTTATTAGTCCACTTTATCTTGTATAATATTTAAATGTATTTGTTTATCTTTTAAAAAATGTTCCAATAGAATTTTGTGCAAACATGTATTTAAATAAACACTGAAATGCCAATAATAAGTTATGTCTAAACCAATTTAGAACTATTAGATGATTTAAAAGTTTACACGGTGCAATAATAAAATAATAACTTAACTATGCTACTTCCAAGTGTGGCAACATTGCAAAAGGACAGTTTAATGCATTATTTTCTTTTGACAATGACAGTCGATCTATAAATTTGGCATTTTAAGGTAATTTTATGTGAATTTAAACGTCGTATTGTAAAGGTCTTATTGTTTAAGTATACACGCTACTTTAAATAAAACGCTAATGGTTAACTTGTCGGTATTGGATTAGCCAGTTTTGACAATTTTTCAAAATCTTTAAAGATTTTTCTTATATTAAGATAATGTGCGTTCTGTGATAACGCGTATACAGTATGTCTCTCTGATGGCTACAGATGGAAAATTTTCAGTTTTTTTTTAAGAAAATGCCAAGAGAATTCAAGAGAATGATGAAAAAAGTGCACATCAAAAGCAACAATTTAAGTAATAGAATTTGGAAATTATAAAATGCCAAGTAGATGCGTTTCTTGGAGGAACCACCCTGTCTTTACGGCTCCATGGAGCCAAATTTGACAATCATTCTGACGTTAAGAAACACGTTTATACTTTTCTTACGTCACGTGACAGCTGTCATAACTGTCAAATTGTAAAATTTGAAATAGTTGTTATTTTGAGAAATTACACTGGAAGTGGTGTTTAAACGTTGAAACGTTAAGAATCATTTTATTGCTTGCGTCACGTGACAGCTGTCATAACTGTCTGTGTGTAAATGTATAACATGTCAAATAGATGGGTTTCTTTGAGGAATTGGAGAAATCCTAATTGATATTTTATGGATTTATTAATGAAAAATATGGAGGGAAAAAGAAATTCAAAATAATGAGATTTTTAACAAGTTATTAGATTTTCCTGTCCCCTTTAAACAGGTAAAGCGACACATTCGTGGCTTCTTAAAACCCCTACGCACATTGGCTAATAATATATTCAAAAAAAGGTTCCCAGCACCGGTCTTTAGGATCCCGTCTAAATGCGTGCCCATCCTAGTGTGCCCTGAAAGACAGTTTTTTCGTCGACCGATTAATTTTTGCTCCATCGGGCCGTAAAGTCAAAGCGAGCCGATATTCACTCGATTTTTGTCAATTCTCGCCTTTAACGCCGAGGACCGTAAGGCGAACGACGCCGACCGTCTTGTCAACTCGATTTTGTCCAGGAGGCGATCAGCATTTGTTCCCGCCGTCCCGATCGACTTAAAGATGTCTTTCAATAACCCTTTTAAGAAGGTTTTTTTGGGTTAACGGCCAGTGTTGCCGTTTCAGCTTTTAGAAGCAGTTTCCAGCATCAGCTGCTTCAGTTTTGGTTTTACCAAATTACAGTTACCTAGGGTTGAGATACTGACTATAACAGAATTGTTGATGTTTTGTTGTTCTTCTTCTCTTCTTCTTCTTCTTCAGGCTTCTTCCATCCGTTTTTGGACATAGGCTTCTTGGACATCGTCTCTTCCACTTCTGTCGGTCTTGTGCCATCCGGAACCACATTCGACCTATTCTTCCTTGATATCATCGATCCAGCGCTTTGGTGGCCTAATTCTACTTCTCGTTTCTCTGGGTCGCCAAAGTACAACGATGATGGTCCATTTTCTACTGTTCTGGTGTGCAACATACAGTGTACACAAGCAGTGTTTGTTGGCAGGCAGGTTGTAGAGAAGGCAATAGAGTATAACAACCAGCATACCTGTATTGTAGACTTGACGAAGGCGTTCGATAAGATAAAGCTGGACAGCGCCATGAACGGTAATGAGATGGTTAGAGAGCTCACCACAAACAACACCAGAACAAAATAAACAACAACAGAAGCAAAGCACAAGGATACGACAAGGATAGAGTCTCAGTCTACTGCTGTTCAACATCACTGAGAGAGATGGGCACTACTACTGATGCAGGTGAATAAACACTTAGACAGAGAAGAAATGCTAAACAAGAAGTGTTGTGGAAGCATTTAATAATAATTATTAAAATCCTCTTAGAAACGAAATTTATGACAGGTTTAAGTGTCTTCAGTTAAAGGTGAATGTAAATATTAATCACAAGATTTAGAAGATTCTTTAATTAAAGAGTTGTCAGTGGTATTCATGATTTGCTTCTGAAAGATGCTTATTGTAGAAAATTTTACAATTGTCTCCAACAACACTGACTCATTTGTGTTGTTTATAAAAACTATTACCGGAAGGTGTTAGAGAATAATCAAAAAGAAAAAAGGCGACAGACAAGGAAGAAGTAACTGAAATTGTTACACAAGAAGAGGAATGCACAAAGCTTGAAACTGTAGTCACAATTTCTGAGGAAACACCCGAGGAAAAGAAAAAAGTATAAAGAATTACCCAAGAAAGTTGAAGAAGTACCGTGGACTCAGGAACATTGCTACTTAAGGTAGCTCCTAAACTACAAAACCAGTAGAAAGAAGTTAAACTAGTCGAAAAACAGAAGATTCCAGTAGAAGAATAATTTCTAATAATTGAAGAAGTGCAGATGTACTGTTGTTATAGATAAAGGTGAAAGTAGAACACAGTTGAATAAAAAAACGCCGGCGAGATAAAGAAGAACTGTTACAATAGAGGAAGAAAATCAATCTCCACTGTTGAAGAGCTTCCTGAACAAGTCACACAAACCACAGTGGTGGAGATTGGAGTTGATAAGAAGCCAACTTAAACGAAGAGAGAGTTAAAAACCAAAACAAGTGTTCAATTAAAAAAACACAAATTATTACCAAAGAAGCTGAAGGTAAGAAACCTACAAGAAGTTACAAGAAGTGGAAAGCACCAGAGAACACAACTTCTTGAAAAACCCTTTTACACCAAGAATTACCTATGGAAATTCAAAAGAGTATAGTTATCGATAAGAAGAGAGTGCAATAGAAGAGAACTCTTCGTAAAGAGAAACATGACAACAGCAAAAGAAGAAAAACGCCTAGATACTCAAGTAATGTACACGAAAAGAATAATCCCTTGAAGAAGTTAAAACTCAGAAGAGTTGCCCGAAACTGTCCAGGAAGTGACAGTAGTAGCAAGTTTAGAAGAAGAAGAGAGGAGACAAAGAAGTAACTGAAATTGTAACAAAGGAGG
Source organism: Ips nitidus (assembly GCA_018691245.2). Lineage (NCBI taxonomy): Eukaryota > Metazoa > Arthropoda > Insecta > Coleoptera > Curculionidae > Ips > Ips nitidus. The sequence continues at coordinate 6,189,455 of CM042789.1, read as the reverse complement.
AAGAAGGTAAAAAGCCAGAAAGAGTGGTCAGTGTCACTGAAGAAACACCTCAAAAAACCAAGAAGAAGCCCAAGAGAATTGAGCAGAAACCTGAAGAAATTCCTTGAAATGAACGAATCTTGGAATAAAGCCATAAATACTTTTTTTCAAGGGGTATTTTTTTACTCAAATTCAACGTTCGCTTCGTAAAAATTATAATACAATAATACATTGTCTTTCTGAGCTTGCTGTTGGTCGAATCGTTGATACATTTAAGCGTGATGACACTTTAAAGGATACCAAGTACAGGCACCAGCAATTCGATATCATACAGCAAAAAATGCAGAAAATTTTGATGTTTGAAAAACCAAAGTTTGTCTATACCAAAACGGCATTTGGGATGTAAAATAGCTTGAAATTGATCAAGAATTTGAAAAAGTAATGTTTTCAGATGAAGCGCGTTTTTGGTTAATAAGCAATGTTGTCGTTTTTGGTGAGAAAACAATCCACAAGAAATTTATAAGAGAAATTTACGAAAATAAAAAGTGACTGTTTAGTAAGAACTATGCAGTAAAAGCATTCACAAACCACGTTGTTTCGGTTTGGTTACTGTCGACGATGTTATATTAGAAAACATGTGGTTTTAGCAAAATTAAGCCATGACATTATTGGAGAAAAATTTTAAATCCGTAATCTTCAGAAATTCAACTGTTTATCAATCTTCAGTAAGTTGCTCTTTATCGCACCTTCTTGAAAAATTCTTTAGTATTAATAGAAAACCAGACAAACTCATAATGATATGTTTAGATCAGCTACATTTGTAATATTATTGATAATCATGGTAATCAATTTTCACGTGGGTATATAATACTCCATATTTATGACATTTTTTGAAAAATGGTTTGATAGACACCCTCTAGGTTGAATATAAGTTCTGGACTTATGCAAAGAGTAAATTGGAAAATTCTTGAAGAATCTTGCAGCTTTTGTAATAATCGCATTTGTAATAATTATTCTTTTGGATTTATTAAAAATTAATTTCAGTAATTAAACGTATTGTTAATCATGGTGCTGCCGGATACCAGAAGACGATTGTAATAGAGAAATTCCTCGGTCCATCGGCGACATCTAATTAACATAAAGCAGTACCGCCGATAAGTGGTACGAACACATTTCATGTGTATTCTCTTCGCTCTTCTTAACTATGGCAAATTTCCGCGAAGCTCTTGTAAGAATCGACACTAAAACAGCGGAACGTCCACCAAAGTCGGTAAGCTCTTCAGCAGCTTCCAAATTGATTATTGGGTAAACAAAAGAATGTTCTGCAAACATGGCGGGCCGTAGTCAAAGGAAGCCCCCGGACAAATATTTGATCGAGTATTAAAGCTTCGGCCTACTTCGATTTTCGTTTGTTCTGCGACAAAAAACTAAATGAAAAATTGTGTTTCTGTTAATGAACGTTTAAAAAGGTGGTTAATTGTTGGAGATCGAAAGACGGCGGCTCCTAGTTTGACGGCTTATTAACAAAAGGGTTCGGTGTTTTTGGAGTGTCTGTTTGATTTTTGACGTTTTTAACACTGCGGTCTCGCTTTTTCTGTCTGTATGCGGCTTGGTTAGAGCCCCCGAGAGTTTTACTTCTTAATTTCGAACGAAACGGTTCGAGCAGCTACGCAAATAAACAAACGACGATAAATGGTAAGGTAAATTCAACGTGAATGGTTGTTCTTTATGGCCTGCATCGTTTGTCGCTAACTTGGCACTTTAATAAAACACAGTGAATGCTTTATGCAAAATACTGGACAACCAGATGTCACTAGAAATCACTTATTTGATTGTGTATTCTAAAACCAACTGGAAACTTGATTATAACCATGTAAGTATCCACTCTCAAGAAATGGTAATATATTGCGTTTAACAAAACAGTAAACGACCATGAAATCAGTTAACATAAATAAAATTTAGATAGTAACTTCCTAGTTAACATGTAATGTGGGGAAAAATTTCTAACCTTATTTTCTGCCAGTTAAACAGATTGGCTTTCTAGTAAATTACAATAGCAACTGCTGTTAATGCCAGTAATATCAGAGCCTGCATTGTATTTAATCACTTACAAAAACATATTAGTTAACTTAATACTATTTCTCTAATTTTACGATCCTTGCTAAAGCACAAATTCGTTATTGCCAAGTATTTTCATGGAACAATGCATTATGTTCAATTTCAGAATAATTAAATCAGACACACACCAATAGGCTTGTTAGAACTTAATTTTCATGAGTTTTTCTGTAAAATTGTTATACCAGGTGTTCTGTTAACAGAAAACACCAACTATATCTCTATTAAGTATTGAGTGGAATTTTGGAAAACGGAATAGTGTTACAATAATAACAAAAAGGAAACTAACCAAGAAATATATTCAATTATTCAAGAAGTTTGAAGAATAAGGTGTTTAACTGTACGAATCATTACTTTGAATTATCGAATATCTCGGTGATCTTGAGAATGAATGGTTTTGGAGAGAAAAACCAAAAAAATTGCATACCAGGGGATAAAAATGTTATGTTTTGCAATATGCATGAAAAATGTAAGAGTACCTACTATTTCAAAAAATAAAATAAAAATTATTAATATGTTTCGATATATTTATAAAGAGGTTTGACATAAAAAACTGTCTTCTAGATAATTTGGTTAAATCATCATCTTTTCAGTGTTCACCCCAAGAACACACCGGTAGGTTCAGACATTTTGACACCCTGTATATTAAGGCAAATTCTACAAGATTTTTGTAAATGTTGCCAGATGGTTATTAAAATATCTCTGAAACGAATAACCGCACTAAGATATAGCTCACAAACGTTTTTACTCTAACAAAAAAGGAATGTGTCCGAAGTTTTATTTTAGCTATTGGAAGAGCAGTTAAAAAGGGCTTTAAAGTAATGTTTTAGGTGGAAACATCAAAAATCATAAATATCTTAAAAATGTCAATTTTTCATCCTTTATCTATTTAGGAAATACGAAACTAAACTTTAAAAATACTAAAAACTAAACATTACTAGTTAAAAAGGTGTACTTTTTCATTTATTTTTCTTAACTTTATGTGTTCTTTTACCAACTGCAATAAAGCTTCTAACACCATCATTTTGTGTGGTAAAAATGCTAAAACTATTACCATAAAAGTAACATAGAACTTTGATATTTCTTATTGCTCTTTCTTAAACAATTTTCCATATTTTCATTTACTATATGAGTTACGCCATCTAGGGCCAGAATTAATAATTTCAAACCCTATTACTCAATTTGATCCTAAAATTTTTTGCTAGAAAGTTGAAACTTTCTAACTAACCATTTTTCATATTTCCTATTTAGATAGTAATTTAAAAAATTGACCAAATACTTTCAAGTGATCATTATCAATTATTTCCACCCAAATATCCGGCGAGATTTTCTGCAAAATCCTCATTTTTGCAATAAGTCAGAACTATAATAAATGGGTATTTCTATCTGGATACACCAGAAGTATAGAAAATTGCTCATGGAAACTCAGTGTGAAAAAAAGATTTAAAATGCAGTTTTCCTGACAACAGAAATGATTTTTTTAGGTGTTTTTAAAAGCAAAATCTAAAGTATGTCTGTATTTTGAATATGACTGAAGCAAAAAAAAAGAGATCTTACTAAAGTTGGGTCAAAATGATAAAATACTCTTCAATACTACGTTTGCTACAATAAAATGTGATTTATCTGGCAACAAGACAGGAAAAATGATTTTTTTTGGATGTTTTATCTTTCTTGGAAGCACTAGTCTCCCTATTTGATATTTTATCTCCTGGGGAGCAATCTCTGTTTATTTTAACATTGAATTCCTTTAAACATATTATTTTAATTATCCTCACTTAGTTTTAGAGGTCAGTCTCATTAATGTGCATAACTATAATTATTACACACGTATTAGATAAATTTGTCAAGCCAATTTCCTTATATTGGATCATAATTCAAAAAACACTAATGCCAATAATTAAGTCAATATATTGATATACAGTGTGTCCATAAAGTAAACTATCGCTCTAATGCTGGGAAAAATTGCTTTTGTTTACATTTCTTCCTTTATCAGAGTATATTAGATGGAGATCATCGCGTAATGCATTGTTCATACTGTTTTAAGTAACTACCACTTTGTCTAGAATATTATCTGCAATAGCAAACACATCAAGTAATATTACTGAAAGTTTTCCCGTTCTTCTTAATAACTGTAATGTCACCATAAATAATTATTTTAAGAACAACACTAATAATTATTTAAGTAACATGATTTGTGAATTTTTTTTATTACGTTATTATTTTTTTCTTTAGTGGCATAATACCTATGATTAGTACAAATATGATGTCAATACGTTGAAAATACGCACTCATGGAATTACAAGATTAACTTTTTTCATATCGTGCGTAAAATGCTTCTTACAGCACTAGTTACGTAATGTACTATTAAACGCGCATTTTTTGAGACAAAAAATTAGATATACAAGATTGAAATACGATCTTCCAGTTGACATTTCCAAATGAGAACCCCATTTTTTTGTTGCATTTATGGATTCTATTTAAGTTTTTGGATATTTTTTATATAGCATATCCTATGTCGATATTCAGCTGTTTTCGAAAAAATTATTTAAAAAACACCGTACAGATCGGGCTGGTGTTTGGTTTATTGTCGCAAAGTTTGTTTTTTCCTAGATAATCCATTAGTATACAAGGTGTCCCAAATTTGAGCAGCAAACCAAACTTATAATTTCTTAAATAGGATGACCCATTTTTTTGTAGATTTTTGGAAGCTACGTCAAATTCTAGGCCTACTTGATGTAAAATGTCTGTAGCAGGTCGATTGGCCGACCCTCAAATCGAGCAGAAATTCCTAATTTGAGCGTAATTTTCCTGCACTTTTCCAGAAAATCGTGAATAACTCGCTTATTTGAACCATCCAGTATATACGACCCATATAACAAAAGAAAGCTAATAAATGGTGCTCTCACGTGACGTTGAGCAAACACGGCAAAGTTTCCCGGTTCGGCTGCTAGAGGGCGTCAAAGTTGACCTTGATGTTTTGTAGTTTTTGCGAAATATCTCAGGAACTCTTCAAGTTAGAGGTCTGAAATTATTACCACAAACGTAACTCGATGCAACTTTTAACTTCAATGCGATTTTTTCATATCAGTCACCGTTTGTCTATGAATTAATTTAGAAAAATTTTTTGAATTTTTAAAATAAACTTCCACTGCCTAAATTCCTAGGTTAGGGTACAAAAATGACGTAAAATGTCATTTGTAAAAATTTAATTTTTTAAGGGTGACGCACTGAACTGTTTTAAAAGCAAAATTGTCATAAAGCTTGACTTTGACGCCCTCTAGCGGTCAAACTATCTCACCAATGACTATTTTGAATATACCGTTGAAAAGCTTTTGGTCTGGACTATATTTTACCTTTAGTAACATTTTGTCGTAACTATTAAAATAATTGAGTTATTTTAGGTTAAAGCGAAAGTGGTTAAATCACTTTGAAGGTAAAGCTTGACTTTGACGCCCTCTAGCGGCCAAACGGTGCCACCGATTATCTTAAATGAGCACTTTTGGTCGTCAACTGTCAAATAAGCAATTTAAGGATAATTTTTGGAAAAAGTGCACAAAAATTTCGCTCAAATTAGGAATTTAATTTAATATTAAAAAATCACTATTTTTTTTTTAATTAAATTTTTTAATTATTGTTTTTTATTATAGTTCAGTTCATATTTCATTTTTTTCTCAAAAATGCGAGTTCAAAAATAATAACATAACAACATTTTTCTGAAAGATTGAATGAATGTATCATCCCTGAATTGTAATCGAATTTATTCCATACTTTATGGTTACACTGTATAATAAACCCAAGTAGGTTCTAATGAAAACTATAGTAAAAATACTAATAGTTGAAGCAGGGGAAGTTGTTTTTTACGGTTACAAATTGTGCAGGGTGTCAAAATAATATTTTTTCCACCAACTTACGTAACTAATTGAAATTTTTGACTTATTAAGTTACTTAAAATATATTTTCTTGCTTGTTTTCAGGTCTTTCACTCTATCACTATAAATTTTAATTTAATTGGTCCTCTCACGATATGTGACCCGCGTTGACATGTAATCAATTTCCTTTCGAGTCACCGAAATTAGCCGAAAAGAGAAGAACAACTCCATTTACCACTCGAAAAGTTAGGGTTCCATCTCGAGCTTATCAAGACCGAAAATCAATATAAATCCGTAATAAGCAATTAGGAAGGCATCCCGATTTTTTAGAGCCGCCGTAAATGTGTTTTTTTAATTATTTTCGGACCACCGCGGTCGGGCTATAAAATTTTACATTTCGGCGCTTTCCTTTGGTTTGGTAAGCCCGATCCGAGTTTAATTTAGTACAGAACCGACCCACAACCCCGATCACTAACCATATGAGGTGTGTGACGTCTGATTTAAGGTACCTGGGTACGGTCCTGCCAATTTTACGGCGCCTCCACTTTTTTGCCTGTCTGGACTTAATAAATTTTTGAAATTAATTACGTCAATTTTAATATCACTAAAGAAAATATAGCCCCCATCAGGGTTATATTTTGCTGCAAAACCATTATCAGAACAAAAGTGACACCATATATAGGATTAAGTCCGTCCCTGGTAATTTTTCACGTCTGCCCGACCTTTCCCTTCAGACGGGGCCCAGGCAAATGCATAATATATGTTGGGTAACATGTCTTATTCAACATTCGCGCTCCGCCCCAAGGCGTGACATGTAATTCGCTTATGTTGTGCCCTTTTACCGAGCCGAGGCCCTTTTGATGTGACTGTACCTTCAGACACGATGTTCAGCCATAAATAAGGTCGATCAGGCCACGTTCACAGGGTGTGTACCTACTATACAGTAAATTTAGCACTATTTTGTTTCTTAATTACATACAGTTCATAACCTTAGTTAAAAGTTAATAAATTAACACGGTCCCTATTGTTTTTGCCCTTTAAAACGAAAATCTGGAAATTTACGTGCGGCGCCTTTTACGGGTCCCTTTCGGGACATAAAAGGTTGAAACTTACTGAAAACGTCATATTTAAATCATATTTTCTCGGTTTTATGCCCTGCCGGACTAATAATTTAGTGTTTTATGGGCTTAACTTTTACCGGCGAATAAAACAAGTAGTATTAAACCGCAACTTTGAAGATTTATACGGTGAAGTTGACGTTCTTTGAATTTAATTTATTTTGCAAACGCTCGACCGGTTTGTCTTAAACTGAAATCAAAACCATAAATTTTTATAATTTACTGGTTTGACTAGTTCAGATTTAAAATATTTTAATTCTGAACTAGATAAATTTTAAATCCATAACGACCCAATCTAGTAAATTTTTTGTTGCCAGGTGCCAGTTAAACTAAGAAAATTAAACGAAAATAATTCATTTATTTATGAGAAGCGTGACTATTTCATTCTCGTTCATTAATATGTTAATTTATTAAAAATAGTATAAAGTGAAATGTTTTCTACCACTTTGTAAACTCTGCACTTGTTTACTTGTACCAAATTAGCCAAAAGTACATAAATAGAGTCCGGATTAAAAAGCACTAAAATCGTGAAAAAAAGCACTTAAAAGGCAAAATTATTTTCTTCAAAAAAGCATAAAAATCTGTAAAATAAACACAAAACTCTTTCAGAGATGCAAAATTTTTTTGAGTTCAACTTCTACAAATTTTTTGAAGATTTCAAGTTGCTTGCTGCAACGGAAGATTTTAGACTGTTTTGAAAACTTTCAAAAGTTTTTTGAACTACTTGAGAGCATTTGGAAGGTTTTTGGACTGTTTAAACACCATATTGAAGGTTCTGGAATGCTTTAGAGGCATTTGGAATCTCTTACACGGTTCACAAAATTTTTTGGAAGCTTCTAAACTGCTTTAATATCTTCTGGGAGCTTCTAGATTAGTTGAAAAGCGTTTGGAATCTTTTAGATTCTTCTAAATGATTTTGAAAGCTTCTAGACTGTTTTGAAAGACTTCCGACTGCTTTAGAAGCATTTTGGAGTTTCTGCAGTGTTTTGAAATCTTTTTAGACTACTTTAGGAGCATTGATGGTTCTGGATTGCTTTTAAGACATGTGAATTTCAAGTTTTGAAAGCTTTTAAATTGCTTTAGAAACATACGGAAGCTTTTAGACTGCCTTGAATTTTTTTGAGAACTTCTAGACTAGTTAAAGATTATTTGGAAACTTTTAGAGTGTTCTAAAAGCTTTTGGAAGCTTCTAGACTGATTTGGAAGGCTTTAGATATATTTTGAAGTTTCAGTAGTGTTTTAAAACCTTTTTAGATTACTTTAGGAGCATTTGGAAGGTGTTTGGGCAATTTAAAGAGCCTTGAAGGTTCTGGACTGCCTTTAAGATATTTGAAACCTTGTAGACGGTTTTAGAAACTTTTGGAAGCTGTTAAACTGCTTTAGAATCATACGGAAGCTTTTGAGAGTTTCTACATAAATTGAAAAGCATTTGGAAGCTGTTAGACTGTTCTAAAAGCTTTTAGAAGCTTCTAGGCTGCTTTCTAAGCTTTGCAGGGCATTTTAGATGTTTTATAGGGTTTTGCAATGTTTTTACATTTTTTTAGACCTCTTCAGGAGTATTTGGAAATTTTTTGGTCAGTTTAAATTTGTAAATTGATACTTATGCATTTTGCAACATGTTTTTGTCGTTCAGAAGCTTTCAATATCTCAATATAGCAATTTTTTGTCAAAGCAGTTATTAGTTTAGTTTATTTTTAAAAACTTGAAAAGCTTGTTTTGTAAAAAACTAGTGAAACCATACAAAAATAGCAGTAAATAAGCACAAAAAACTAAAATAAGCACAAAACGAAGAAAAAAGCAAAAACCTGTCAAATGACGCGTTTTTGCATAAATCGTTCAGATTAGATGTTACAGGTTGGTTGCTTTTATTATTTACAAAAAGCAAAATTTCTAGAAGTCCGGACTCTACAGTTATAAACCATGTAGATTCATAATCAAGATAATCTATGAATTTGGCTGATTCAGAAAAATATCTATTTCCATAATTTTTACAATACATAGTTTTGGTATATTTTAGATATTAAACAAGTGCATGTTTCAATAACAATATGATTTAAGTGGAATAATGTTTGGAGCTTTATTTTGCTTAAATTAGAATTATTTTCGAGGATTATTTGGGGATATTCCCTCAAAATTTCATTTTAAGTCAGTTGACTATTGGTTTGACACTAGTGTTTATCATGATAATCATCAATGATATCGATAAGTTGAACATTATTTTAGTTTGTACATAACGTACTTATTTTTGTATTTATTTATTTGTATACGTATATATTTTTGCTTATTAATGACTCTTAAAAAGAAAAGATTAATTAAAGAAAAATTAAAAAATCGATAGTAACAAAAAATGGATTTATGGTCGTCCTGGTGAGTGGTGATTTTAAAAATACAAAATTGCCAATTTTTGCTTGTAATTTCGTCATGTTGACATTACTTTTTGCATAAGTTTCTTGCTAGATTGAGGATATGACTCATTTAGATGCGGGAAATTCTCAAAAATTCATTTTTAAAGAAAATGAGAAGTGAGTTTAAGAAATTTTAAGAGTATTCAAGAAAATTATGAAAAAAGGCTAATAAATACACAACAAATGCAACCATGGAATTTGGAAATTATAAAATGTCAAATAGATGTGTTTCTTTAAAGAATTACACTTTAAGTTGTTTTTACAGCTCCATGGAGCCAAATTTCTCAGTTCTCACGTTAGAAACATGTTGATACGTCACTTAACGTCACAACTGTCAAATTTCGCTCTATAGAACTATAAATACAATGTGCAGTGTGATTTCTTACAGATGCCTGATTTTTGACAGCTGATTTATCAAAGAAATACCTAATCTGCGTATTCCAATTTTATGTTAGCGCTGAATGAGTTTTGATAGTTGACAGCTGTCAAGTGTCCAACCACACGAATTAATAGCTTCTTGAGATATTTGATGTTGCCAAAATGACTTTTTGGCAACCTTGATTTGAATGTAAATTTCAAACTTTTCTACGTGGAAAAGGTGTTTCAGAGTCTGGAAACTGTCATTTTTTTGGTTTGATATGATTTGGCGTGAGTTTAAAATGCCAAGATCACTCGTCCAAAATTCCATTTCCTGAATTGTGGCAAAGCCATACTTTTTGGAATCTACATGCAATTCTATAGAAATTATCTTCAGATTAAATTTATCCACAAGGAAAAGTACTGGCCCTTAATAATTTCTTAGTATTTCGTTAATAAAAATGTATTCCACAAAATAATATGCTGTTTTGAATGTATTTGTGCAAATTAAATTTGAAGACAATGATTCAGATCTCATGTTCTGAAAATTCTCGATAATTTACCGATTTCTGTAAATTCTTCGAGTAGAAGAAAAAAGAGAATAATAATTGTACAAAATCTTCTAAAAATGATCATAATGCATCTTTTATCTGTTTTTCACCATTGGAATTATTGGTTACTAAACGTTTGCAGCAGTTTAACTAAACTTGGAACAACTTTCAATTAAGTGGAGAAATAAAAAAAAAACACAAAAATATGAACTAACTGTAAATACAGAAAGAAAATATGCATTCGGAGATTAAAGATCGTTTTCGTTGCCCCCAAAGGACGCGAACGCAATACCGCGTCATCCCTTAAAAGAGGGAAACCCATCCCCTTGCGGGGTTTTGCTCCACTATCATGTATAATGCGATTGAGCAGCCCCTTTCCCTGCATTTCCTATATTTAAATATTTAAATATGCTAATGCCTTCAGGAGGGGATGTTTTCGCGGCGGCTCGAGTGGTTCGCGATAAGAAAACCGAAGAGTGAAAATTGCGAACGGGAAAACTCGACTGTTCTCTCGCTTTTCTTATACGACAGCAATGAATATATTATTAAGAATGAAAATTTACTTACAAAGCCGTGTTTGTCCGAGATGTTGTTGGTCAACTTCAGTTTGTGGAAACTAACGACTTTCTGCATCCATTGCTCCCCGGTTGAGGGCGAATCGGGGTGAATGTACATCCTCTTTGGCATTTCGGGGTCGGCTTTTCCTGCTACCATCCATCGACTAAAGATCGGAAATGAGTTGTTAGTGACAAGGCGAATTTTCCCACAAATAGGGTAAGGAAAACGTCATGCAATCGTTGTTAGGTCTCTACTAAGAAAAGTCAGTCAAGATCATTAGTCTCTTCAATAGTAATAGTAAAGTAGTCCAGAAGATGTAAGAACTTGAAATAATATGTAAGTTGATAAAAACCTACTAACCAATTATACAGGGTGTTTTAGTGCACAGACTGCAATATATTATTTTACAATTATCCTATCTTTGGGAGAAGCTTACTTTGCAATATCAAACAAAACAAAAACACTAATGCAATCCTATTTTTGGTGAGGTTTTAATTTTGAAATACAAATTTTTGGATTTTCGAAATTCGTTTAAAATTAACTGGAATACTTTTAAGTTTACCTATTTAATTTAAATTCATTGATCACTGAAAAGCGATCAATGTTCAGAAAGCTTTTTCTAGCAAAATATGCGTTTTGCATAACTATTGATCTCAATACCTAAAGACAACATAGGAACTTTTCAACATAAAGTTAGTGTGTAAAATAACATATTTCAGTATGTGCCACATCCTAAAACCGCTTGTATTTAATAAGGCAAAAGTACAGGGTGATCTGTTCTATTTTCCTCCCCTTCTTTACATTCTCTTGCAGAAAATATTGAATAGAAAAATTGTAGGGAGGGTTATAAAAGATTAAAGCAAACTATTAAGGAAGCTACTAGTCTCATAAAACCATGAACAATTTTGGTTTACTTGTTATAATGAAACCCCTTGTATATTATTGAACAGTTTTCTGGGACTAATTTTTGTTTAAATTGGAATTTTGTTAGACTTACTGTAATATTGTAATGCTCAATGATATTTACATTTAACCATAAAATATGGCACTTTATATCACCAAACTGACAGAATCTGACAGATAGCCAACTGTAACTTGTAACACAAAAATGTGTTGACTAAAAATTATATACTGAGTGTTCCATTATAAAATACCAAAGCTTGTACTTTTAAATAGTTTACTCTAATCTTTTAGAATTTAAAAAAATTCTTACAACTTTCGTTTCTAGAATTTCTTTGTAAAATTAAGTAGAAAAGATTTAAAGAAGAGTGTAAAATAACAGATCAGTCTGTACAAAGTTATTCACTATAATTTACCCATTCTTTATGGGCATTATTGCCCTTAGAAAATCTCTTAAATCTTAAAAATATTTAGATTTTTGCCAGATATGGAAGTGTATGACTTCAACTGTATTTTCTTAAAATATTATCAACAACAGAAATGTGAAAGAAGAATGATGATTTTTGTTAAATATAACGCCCTCTATATGAAATCTTTTGAAAGATAAAAGTTATCTTTATCGTAAAATTAAACAGTTACTGTAACTAACAACTAAAATAAGCCAAACAAACTGTTCTTTGTGGCTGTATACCATTTTGGTGATTGAATTAATGAACTGTCAATTGTCAAACACAATGCTTGTCACATTTATGACAATGTTGGCCATCTTATAATGACAATTGTATGAAAGTGTGGGTAATTTATAGAAATTAGCCTTGTACAGTGCAAGTAAAAAATCAGGTTGTCAAGAACAGTGTAAAGATGTCAAAACTACTTTTAAGAGCAGTAACTTGTCATAATGACAAAACAGTCGTCAGCGTGACAATGAAAATTTCCTTTTTTTAAACTACTTCACTGCAAATAAAAAGTTTATTTAGAAAAACATGAAGTAAGTAAAGTAAATTTTGAGAAAGTATCAAATTATGGTATAAATAAGCTTCTCTTATGGAAAGTTTTTGTAATAATGAAAGCAATTTAAAAAAAAATTAAAGACGTTGAACCACGCACATTGCACCAATGTTGATTTCAGCCTTTTTAAATACTTGTTTGCTAATGTGGATATAGAAAATTTCAAAAAATGAGTCTTAAAGTCCAGAAGATAACAAATTCAAATTTTTCTGCATTTAAAGCTTCATAAAGTAATATCAGATAAATGTTCTTCATCCACCTGTAATTTAAATACAGAACAAACAAGATTTAATTAGTATTTGGAGAATGAAACTGGCAACTATGTATTGAAATTTAGGAACCCAACTTTAAAGCACCATTATCTGGCTAGAGAACTGAAAACTGAAAAGAGCCAAAGGAGCTTGACAATGTAGTGAATTATATGAACCTGAAAATTTGTAATACTTGCTAAAAATCAACAGTATTTTCATTAATTTTTATCGATTAAACATTGCCAGAAAATACAATTTTTAAATCTGATCCAATTTACTTAATAAGCATTCTCATTATGGTACACGACTTTTTCAGTAAACATTATACTTTTTTGCCATCAAATGAAAGTATAATTAAAATATGATTATGCAATTACTGTATTATTTTTTTATTAAGCGTGTAATTTAATATTGACGTAAAATCTGTAATTTTCATTGGTGATCGTAAAAAATTGGAAACGTTCAACATACGGTTGTGTAAAATTACTTTTTTCATCGTTGATGGTTTTGAAAACTTTGTAGTGTTTATAATAATTACAACTGATTTAAAAAATTTACCTGTCTACCTGAATTACTTATAACATTTAATCAAATAGGCAAAGGTGTAAACTTCCTATGTTTGTGGATATTACCTTAATTAGTATTGACCACATCATTTTAGTAATAGTTTTTCCATCTATACACGTGTTGATCAATTGGTCAGTCTGTTAAGTCAAAGTCGTTATTGTACAACAATTAAAAGGGGGAGCCTCAACAAAACTACAAAACGCATGCTTCGTGCTTTTCAAAAAAACACTCTCGGGCGTTTCCTTTGAAAATATTTTCGCGCTATTTTCCGGACATTTTCAAACGAAAACACCCGAAGGCACTTTTCCTCTTGTTTCGCTCTCTAACACTCCTTTTTGGTTATGAGTTTAAACGAAACTTTATCCGGTCTGCGTTATTTATCTCTCCATTTGATTACACGTGTTTGAGTTTTAGAGTAAATGAATCGCGTTTTTTTTTTAAAAAAACATATAGAGAGGGAAACTGAACACGAAAAAAACTTAAAAAGGAAAACAAGAGAGCTAGGAAATTGTTCTAACCTGTTGTGAAACTTATATCGGCAGTCATCGGCTGCAACGATGTCCATCAGAAGTATATATTTGGACTTTTTGTCTAAACCCGAGACCCGGACTTTATAAGCAGGAAACATGCGCCTGTAACAATGTCGAGAAAACTTGGCATTAACATTTTTGTTAACACTAATCACCTGTTGTGGAATTTGTAGCGGTAGTCGTCCGCTGCTACAATGTCCAGTAAAAGGATGTATTTCGCCTTCAGGTCTAAACCGGATACGCGAAATTTCATTTGCGGGAACATTTGCCTGAAAAAATATTCAAAAATTCACTCTAGAACTTTCAACAGCAACGATAAGCATTTTATTCGACTCTGAGTCTCCAATTCGTTAGAAACTGTATAGGTTTTTAAAACCATCAGAATACATTAATATCCACCCTGTAGAAGATAATTTTATATTAAGGCAGGTTTAAATATCAGTTATTTACAGATTTGGTCTTTTTGGTCAATTCTATCCTCCATAGTAGTCCATAAATACTTCAGAAGTCTGAAAACCCAAAAAAATCATCATATTCCTCAGCAGCACTTTATGGTATGTTTTCTCAGCATGATAGTGCCCTACTTCATAGTGTTAGTCCGGTAGTTTAATTATATTCGAATTGAAACGTTTCAAGAAAATAAAAACAAAATTCAGCTTCTACTAGTTGTTAAACGAAATTTGCAAAAACCAGACTTTTTGAAAATGTGGTTGAGTAATCAAATTTACCTCAGTTTTCTTGTAATTTATCTAGTTACATATTAAATTTAAGTTTATAATATTCGTATTCTCCAGAATATAAGCTGGTAAAAAGCTTCTTCATAGATTACTTCTAAAAATATTTGCAAGAATGATGTATTTCTCTTTTGAACACGATTTTTAGTGATACTTTATAAATTCTCATAAGATGTTGGCAGAAATTAATGTCTAGATCTTCGAAATTTAATAAATGATGAAAGCTCAAAAACGATGCTATTCCTAGAATTTTTATTTCTGTTTTGGTTCAAAATTTTTCAAAAAGTAAAAAATTTAGACAAAAATCAGCTTTCAGTTGTGAATATGTAATAGTAACTTATTGCTGTAAGGCTACAATTATTGTGCAAAAGCTGGAATTACATAATTGGGTGATTACTACTCAAAAAGTTGACAAAATCCTCACTTTTCTTATAAATGCCAAAATCGTTTCCAACAATCCTCCTGCATCTCTTATATTCTATGTTCTGCATTTCTTTTAATTCAGTCAGTGATTAGCAATTTTTTTCAATAGTGTTTACTCTTTTTAAAAGAAAATCATCTCAACCAAGAGTTGTTGTTGAATAGTTTTGATGCACAATCTAGCAAAAAAATTGCTAGAAGACTATGCAATTTTAAATTCTGCAGTATACATAATCAATACTTTTTCAAACTTTGTTTAACTAAAGTTAGAAGTTTGTAACAGATTAGGTAAAGTGCAATTACATTAACGACTGCATAATATGATTTGGTAGATATTAATTAAGGTAATTAATTTCATATACCAAATGAAAGGATAAAAATAAACCATAACCCACATAAGTGTGAATGAACAAAAGCTGTTAAGCGCTATTTATATACAATTATCAAGTACAATGTTTAGGCTGCTAATGTGAGTAATATCTCCGAAAAAAATAATTACATTATTAATGGCAGATAATGAACAGGGCAAAATAAAAATAAGTTCGATGACAAATCATTGTATTTTAAGTTATTTTTAGTGTTTATGTGAACTGTAGTAAAAGTTGTATTATTAGTAGATCAAGTAGAACAAAATTCAGTTTTTAAGGTTTCAGTACTGTAAAAATTGAATTTTAACTAAATACTAAAACATTAATAACATTCTCACGCTTCTTCCGCGTTTAAGTTGCTTTACAATCCACTGTAAAATTTTTACGTTCCGAAGAACTTGATTGGAATCCATAAACATTTTATAGGGTTAGGAACCCCAACTAACCGTTTGCGAGCATAAAAAAATCACAAACTGGGCTGTAAAACATGTTTAGAAAGTTCAAATTCCTGGTTTACATTACCTAATTCACGGATTATGTAAGTATTTAAGAATTTCCTTCTGATCTACAAGCAGAGATACTGCTTATTTTGGTTTTAAAGATTGAAACCTATAAGACAAGAAAATTTGGATATTTTCGTTTATAATAATGCTTCTACATCTGTCAATAACATACTCCCTTTTCGTGATTTTTATATAATTGTGTGTGTGTGTTGTGTTAAGTGTTATGTAATGTAGTTTTCACCCAGGTTTTCTCATACCAAGCGGTTTTTGATCATCGTAGAGGAAGCAGTTGATAAATAACTAAAAAATCATTATACGGTCATTGAAGAATATACTATTATAATAATTAGCAGAGCGTATGAGCCTGGAATCATTATGGAATAGGTTTGTTCAGTAAACAATTACTTTGCGTTTGCTGGCATAAACAAGTTGATAGCATACAAATAAATGATCATGTGGTGTGGTAATAACTCTTTATTAAACCCATCAACGTACTCGAAAAACTAAAATTCTTCTTAAGATCAACTGTATTAAATTTAATACTTGATATTTACATGAAAATTAGAAAGATTAGATACTAAAATCTCCTTAGGTTCTTGACCGTGAAAATATAATAAGTAAAAAAACAATAACACGTTATTGCGTGACGACGTTATTTAGACGTCGTTAGACTAACATCCTATTAATATCATAGATTGCGAGAAGTTCTTCACAGTTTCTCAGGTAACCCAGATAATCAAACATCTTCTTCACCATTTTTTTCTGTTTTTCAATATGAACAACTCAACAATTCTCAGAAATATCTAATTTTTCTAAACTACCATAGTCAATTTCAGAATTTTCTTTAAAACATTTTTTACAACAGAATCCAGTTACTTTAGACAGCTTTAGCAAATCGCTGGTTAGAAGCCACAAATCGTTCTTGACAGTTTTTACTTTTGTTAGCTTCTACAGGTTTAGTAGAAAACTATACCTGTACCAGGATCCACAGACTTTGGTAATAATCAGCAATTCCTCACTTCTTTAGTCACAGAGTTTTAGCAAAATTTTGACTACATTGTAGTTAGTTTTTTCTGGTGTTTCTCGTATACTACTAAGGGCAACATAAGCATACCGTGGCTTATCCAATGACTTTCGATAATTGACCGGCCGAGCGGGCGGCCCATCTCACGCTGGGCTTTCGACCAAGACAGGCGCCACTCGGTAGTTTAACGCAAAACAAATATCCCATTGGGCCCTACCTGCGTTTATATGCCTATCTATTTCTTCAACTCACCGAGATATGATTTATAACGCGCCTGGTCGCTTTTTAATGCCCTCATCGTCTCTCAGCTATTGTTTTTGGAACTGTCTGGAAGGTAATTACTCGCATTTTTCGGTTTCGCTCACTCCCGAGTACGTTTACCCTTGGGTATTACATTTACTTTTCTTAGCTGATTTTTTTTGCATGTCATTGTTTTAGGAACTCGAATCTTCGATAATATCGGTACTACTCATTCATATTGATTACTTAAGATTGTTGGTACTGTGGAACTCACTAAAAGTGTGTTAGAAATGTGAGACTTGGTTAGATAATGGTTTGGTGATTGGAAATCTATCTGAAATCAAACAGTCACTGAGATAAGTTAATCCGTACCAGCTCATCACACTGTTCACATTACATTATACAGCTTTTGCATATTCCCCCACTTCCATAGTTTTCCTCAAAATTGATTCTTTGATAGGGAGTAGTGGAAGCGCTTCATCATATCACCAAATTAGAGTTTAGAGCATAATGCAGAGCGGAAGAACTACTTTCCATGCAAAATCCATTTCGCTGATTGTGAGAGATCAATTTTCCAACTCCTTTTTTTGTGATAGTACAGTTTTTTGTGATACATTCTTATTACTAATACGATCTTTTGTGCTTTGGATCTCTTTTTAGTCTGACCTGTTCACCCAGTACACAGTCTTCCTCTTGATTCTTCTTCTCTTTCTAGGAGGAATCCACTTGAATTTCATCCAATCCGATTACATCCCAATAATTTTGATACCTACAGTTATGAGTGATTCTTTATCAGATATATCAATCAGTAGATTTCTGTCATGTCTCTAGCGATTATAAACCAAAAGTGATTTCCTTTTGAGCAGATAAAGTATTTCATAGATATTGATTTCTTAATTTAGTTGGTCTCCAGCTTTATCTTAACCCAACCTAACGCAAAAATCTAAAGTAAAATTGAGCTTTGGCTTTCAAATTGTTTACCAGAAAATATAAAGATTATAAAATCCAAGTAGACCAAGAGATGTATTCATTACAAGTTGTTGTGACAATTCATATCAAAGAGAGCTAGAAGACATTTTGCATAACATTTCGAACTCTACATACAATACAGAAAAGATGCTTTACAAAATTAATTGGGAGACTCAAAAAATCTATATTTGGTAATGTCTTCATGCAAACTGTCTTTCTTTGTAACATTTTCACTAAACTCACTCAATTATCTATTCTATCCTGCTGTAGAGTAAAACATGTTAATTCTTGTAATCTGTTCTGGCCTAAAGTCAGAAAAGCTATGCAAATAGTTACCAATAATGGAAAAACTCTACTCCTAACACAATTTTCTTAAATGTGTGTCAATCAAAGGGTGGCCCCCTGGAATTGCATCGATTGACTATCAAAAAAGGATAAAATAATCATGGGCTCTAATTCTTTAAAGCAGCAAACGGAATTCTTCAGAAGAAGCTGACAATATCGGATTCCTGTCACATTCTACAGACCTTCCTCTTGATAACTCCCTTTCTTCGTTTCAAGAATACGCACCCTGGACATTTACCCACCAAAGTATATGGGGGTTGTTTATCCAAAATATTCTCAAGGTAAGGTTTATATCGGAATTAGATGTAGGTTCCAATCGCTTATTTTAGAGATTTTATCACATTTAAAGTGTATTTCATATAAAACCTTTACAGACCCTGAAAGGATTATGTGATTATTTATGTAAAAACTGAAAATGTTATAAATCATAATTTCCCTGTTTATTGTCATTATTTGAAAAACTACTGATATCTTGAAGACCTATTTACTCCAACTATTTCAGATCGTCTATTGGAGTGTTTTATTTAAAAAATCGACTCTTTAAATATTGCATTTGCGTGTATCTACTTATTTGGTGCAATATGCACACAAACAACTGTTAAAGCATCACTTAACTATTTTTTAAAATAATTTTGATACTGATTAAAACTATTCTTTAGTCTATCAACGACCAATTTAACATAAAACATTACATATCTCAGGAATGGTTGAAATTAGGTTAAGTTCGGTCAGATTATAAAATTCAACAATGGGATAATCGACAAGGTGTCCCAAATTTCATATAAAATAAGGATATCAGTAGAGTTTTGATATTGAGAATATTTTAGACAAATGACGACTTGTGGGTTATTATCATGAGTTTCTTGTTTGTTCACACAACTTTTTACAATGACTTCTCAAAAGCTTTTCCTTATGAAGTTTTATAGTAGCTTTCAACTTAACTTCTCACAGTCAAGCAAGTCTACTATTAGATATTTCTATACGGTCATTGATGATGATTGATGAATGATTTTAATAGTAAAATGATTCATGAATATTGGTACATATCAAATAGCTTTTGATAATAAAATGTTTTCGGTCCACTCTTTGGAGTGATAACGATTCGCTATTTATAGTGCGTACATTTCATAAGAACTTATATAAATTTAGTAGTAACCCAGATGTTTGAGCTGCTAATTTGATTTAGTCCAGTTTCAACAAGTTTTTTCTTAACGTTATCTCTATAGTTGCTTGTTATGGTTTTTACATTCCTATTTTGAAATAAATTGTAAGAAAGAAATCTAATGCTTTAGTTGATCGTTATAAGTATTTTGACTCTTTGAAGGGATTGTATCTTTAAATTCTAAAAATATTATACTTACATACCATTAAAACAATATCGAAAACTCTCTTTCTCATCGATGTACCGTTACACACGGGCGCCATCCACTATAATTTGTGGACCGAGAATCAAGACATCGACGAAAATTTGTTAAAAATGCACCCGGTTTAATAAGGAGTTTCGATATTTAATCACCGGTCACCGTTGTTTATGGGCTGCGAAGCCAATCAGATGCGATTTTTTTCTGATTAAGCATTTTCTCTCAGTGTACAAAACGGGCACCCTGGGCTCCATTATGTCCAAAGCTTCATAAGGTTGAAAATCCGCTAAACCCATATACGCACACAAATAGACATAATGATGGCGATCACCCCCTCAAAATTTTAGGGGCAGCTGTCTATGCCGACTATCTATCATATTGAATGAACGGGGGGTTGAAAGATTATATTTTTAAGGGTGGTTCTTTATGTATAGCGCGAGAGCAGAGTTTCTGTTTAGGGGTGGTTATTTCTACCGCTTCCATTTAAACGTCTACCTACTAGTAACTTTAATTTTTTAATCAGTAATTAGAATTTTTATAGATTGAGAAGGACGCTTCGAGGTTTTTAGGTCAATTTCCGGCACTCTTTTTATCCGGTCGCGACAAAAGGCTCTTGGCAACATTTTTGCGTCACCTTCAGATTTTCAAAGTGCCACTTTAAAACGAGGCGCGATAGTCGCGGTAGCTTAAGGTTTTTAGGGATTTTTACGCCCTTTTTGTCGACAAAATTATGTGCCACTTTCGACAGTATTCTTTTGTTAGACGAGATGAAAAACGCGATAGTGTGTATAGAGTACAATCTCCGACAGTTACTATACAAACTACGCTTGTTCACAATTTGAGAAATTGCTCAAATGATGGTCCAAAAAATAAATTTCAAAATGAGGAATATAGTATCATCTCAATTAATTTATACTGTAAAAAATTCGATTAACATTTAATTTCTGCGGAAATTTGAAATTCGCCAATTTTTCAAAAGTTACAATAATAAAAAATGACAATATCTCTTAAACCTGTAATAAGATGTATCTTGTTTTTTCTTACTGTTTTCTACGTTACTTTCGGTAATTTTGTATCTCCCTATTCACTTCCATTTTTTCTGTATTCTCTTGAGTTTTTTAGAACTTTCCCTGGTTTTTCCAAATTTCATATCTATGCATTTCTGTGTTCACTCACTATTTTTCTTAAAATTCCTTACTTTTTCTATCTTAAGCTAAAAACTTAATACTTTAATAGGTTTGAATTTTACAAATAGAACCATTTTATTCAGAATTAGTATTTTAGAGTTATAGAGAGGTTTCAAAACATATGTGCAGGACTTCAGGATATGATAGCTCGTCCAAAAATATATGAAAAAAAAGATTCTAATAACTTATCCTCTAAAACGGTGCATTTTAGAAATAAATTTTACAGATAAAAATTTAAAATATTGATTATCTTTTTCCATATTAAAGTTGACTTTTCTCGAAAACGATTGACTTTTTTTGTGTAGAAAACATTAACCTTCACTAATTTGACTAAAGGAAAAAACACACAAAACATTGATTTATGATGAGTTTAGGTGAGTAAAGCATCACATAGTGAAAACAATATTTTTTATATTAGTAGTATCGAACTCTAACTTCTTTTCATTTTTATTAGAAAATAACATATTACATAAGTATTACTTACTAAGTACGCAAAATTGCTATTTCTTGAATTTGATATATTATACCAAAAAAATAAATGTCTTGGTAGTCAAACCCACTAAAATTAAACATTGACATACAAGTACTTTTCAAAATTAACGTCGGTTATTAATTTGTTTTCAACAATTGAGACATTTGTTGTATTGTATATTATTTGTAAGTATGCTCAAAAACATCAGTTTCATCATTCAATATAATAGATTTTTTAAAATCTGAAAATGCTTCCACATCTGCTAAATAAAGTCAGAAATGACGTGGTTTTTCCAAAAAGATTCTTAAAAATACTTAACTCGACAACTAGACAAAAATAATTGAAATTTCTTGTAATTATAAAGATAAAAAATCAATATCGATAATACAAGGTTAGTATCAATACTTTAATAAGGCAATTTATTATTAATATTAGATAACTTTCCCATATGTAGACACTATAGAGTCCGGTGACTAATTTCAGAAAATCCATATAGGAATTAGACGTTCTAACCTTAAGAGATTGTTGTGTTGTTGAAATATCAGGCTGTGTGTTCAAGTTGAGATTTAAGAACAGTAAAAAAACAGGTTCAATGCGTATGTTCTCAAAAGTGCTATAATAGCAAACAAAAAAATACAATAGAAAACGGTTGAATTATTCTATGCAGGGATTGTTTATTCATTCTTGAAAACTATCACAGTAAACCACTTTTTTCAGTAGACCAGAAACTTTATAGTATATCACGTAACTAGTGCTGTAAGAAGCATTTTACGCACGATATGGAAAAAGTTACGAACGAAGCCGCGTAGCGGCGAGTGTGTAATTCCATGAGTGCGTAAAATGCCTTAGAGCACGTGTGACGTACTATACTTTACCTACGACCAAATGGAGAGTCCTGTTTTCGCAATTCATATAATTCAGAGTAACTTTTCATTAAAAAAGTATATTTTCAACGTATTGACATCATATTTGTACTAATCATAAGTATTATGCACTAAAGAAAAAAATAATAAGGTAATAAAAAAAAATCACAAATCATGTTACTTAAATAATTATTAGTGTTGTTCTTAAAATAATTATTTATGGTGACATTACAGTTATTAAGAAGAAAGGGACAACTTTCAGTAATATTACTTGATGTGTTTGCTATTGCAGATAGTATTCTAGACGGTAATAGTTACTTAAAACTGTATGAACAATGCATTACGCGATGATCTCCAACTAATATACTCTGATAAAGGAAGAAATGTAAACAAAATCAATTTTTTCCAGCATTAGAGCGATAGTTTGTGGCCGATCTTAAAACTGTGCGCTTTTTTTACAGCTGGGCGTTTTTTTTACAACTGTGCGTAACGAGGTTCATTACGTAACGGAAAACTATGCGTAATTTACACTGAGGTCGTAGGTAAAAGCTTTTAACAAGGCCTTTCATTACAATCATAGTATCAATTACTAAAACTCCTGCTCTTTTTATCGATTAATTGTTTTTTATAGACAACCAATGGGTTAAAAGTTTGGCCACATACCCAGACCAATAAAATTCCAGTTCTGCCAGTTTTTTGGATACATGGATTTTACCAATGTCTTTCCTAGATAAACCAGCTTAAGAAGCTCAGTTCAGTTAGTGGTCTTATCTAGTCAAGCCTCTAAAAAAAAACAAATTTCTCACGTTTCCCACAGATCACCCTTGTAAGATTACAACGACATAACAAAAAATCAGTAAATACAAATTAAAACATCAACAACAGACATAATATTGGTAACCTTTTATCAACCAAAAACGTATGTTCGTGCATTCTAATCGCCCGGAAAAATTATCTCCGAGTGTTAAGTAACCCAGACAGAGGAAACAACCGAAAGATCAGCCTTAAGGTCGAATGTCAAAGATTAATTTCAAATGTGCTTCGGGTACCTTATCTCCGGTTTTACTACACGATGTTCATTGTAACCGATTAAAATTTATCTAAAACGTCTCTATAATTATAACGATGTTGTTTTATCAGTTTTATTGGACGTGTTTAAACCCTTTTGACAAATTTAGGGATCTCTAATGTTTTCCAGATTCTTTACGAGTTTTATTTTTATTATCGGAAATTATTAAATGTCAAATAATGCTGAAATCGAGCAGATAAAGTAGCGGTATCTTCAGTGAAGATTTATGCGATATTTTTTTGACGGGAGTGTACCCTAACCAGGTACCTACCTCAAGGCGCCATCTCACGGACTGTACCGGTAATAAGCGGTTACAAAAGGCGTTTTTCTCACCTTCTCAACCCAACCTATAATTACCAATCTCCTCTGTAAATACAGTAATTTCTGATACGGATACAGGGTGATAGTAATAAATAAGCAAAGACGTACCATAGCGTAGTGATAGTGGGTTTATTTATTGCAGGTAATTTTTATAAAAAAAAACCAACTAACTTTCAGTTGACCTAGGCTGGGGCAATTATCGCATTGCCATTATCAACACCCATAAGAAACGGTATTATAATTACAGTTGGGTCACACTGTAAGTGCAAAATATATGATACGGATTCTACGAAGTGTAATAACACGTTACCATTCTTCCAAAGAAGCTGAGAGTTTGTTTTGGGCGATTTTAATGACGTTACATCACCGAATTCTTCTACAAGCAGAGAGTTTTTATAACTACGTAATACCACCCTGCTTAGTGTAAATAATGGTGGTCTTAAATGTACCATTATATAGATGTTGACAGGGTAATTGCGCAGCAATTATGTTTCAAATTGTTCCCAACCGAGTGTCGATAACGCAGTAGTACCAACCATATGATATTTAAGTGCATCGAAATGGAGGTAGGTAAGTACTAAGCTCCATTAGGCTGTCTAATTGTTAAGCACGAACAAATAATAAATCAAGCCATTTTTGGGTTGAGCAACGTTGCAACCAGTGGTACTGCTGATACGGCTATAATTGAGGTTGTACACCAAAATTATTTATAGCGGAGTGTTTTTGAAATATTTAGGTTTATATAAGGTGTGGTTGGGTAATTTGTATGAAAAAACGAAAAATGTTTTAATAAAATAGTAATTCTCGTAAAACTGTCAGCAATAAAATGGCAAATAGTGATGATAATTAATGAAAACATTACGATTCAACAAACTTAATAACAATATTTCCTAGTGTTAAAACAAATAATTTTCCAGAAAAATGGAAGAAGACCAAAGTAAGTCCTATATTCAAAAAAGGGGAAACATCTGATATACATAATTACAGGCCTATTTATTTACTGTCATGTCCTGCCAAGTTAATTGAATCTTTTATATACAAATATGTTTGTAGTTTTGTACACAACAAAATCAGTGTATATCATGGTTTTCTTGCCAGAAAATCTACACCTACAAATTTGTGTAATATTACCCAATACATTGCTGAAAATTTGGATAACAAATGCCAGGTCAATGTGATTTACGTTGATTTTACAAAAGCCTTTGATAAGGTGTCACATTCTATCCTGTTGTCCAAATTGAAGAACGAATTTGGCTTTCATCAGAATTTGGTAACATTTTTTCACTCATATTTAAGAAATAGGAAACAAAAGGTAGTGTTAAAACGTTTTCACTCAAAGTATTATTTGACTACTTTAAGACCAATATTAGAATATTGTTCAATTGTATGAAGTCCATACTATAACAATCATAAATACACCATTGAAAGGACAAAATACGTTCTTAAGATATTATAAGAGGTTTGAAATCCATATTCCCAAATTTGATGTTATGAAAATACACAATCTTAAACCTCTAGAAAATAGTAGAAAAATCGCATTCATTCTCTTTCTGAATAAACTGATACACAATTTTATAAGTGATTCTGAACTATTGGCTAGATTGAGTTTTTGTGTTTCAACTTTGACAGTCCATAACTCTGTTATTTTGACAGCTACAGGGTGGTTCAATATACCAATTTGTAGCCCTTGAAATTTGATTTTGACCATCATGTATAGCGTTTTTACCTAAAACGTTGAATCACTGAGTTAGATAAGAGTAGCAATGCAAAAATGACCTAGCGAGATGATTCGATTAATTTGCTCTGTTTTTTTTTTAAGAATTTTTCTCAGCATCTCTCCAAAAATAATATTTTAATAACTCTGGGAAGTACATTAAAAAATTATTTAGTGAATAACCAAGCATTTTTGGAAAGTATGGATGGGTTTTTTATATTT
Source organism: Ips nitidus (assembly GCA_018691245.2). Classification (NCBI taxonomy): domain Eukaryota; kingdom Metazoa; phylum Arthropoda; class Insecta; order Coleoptera; family Curculionidae; genus Ips; species Ips nitidus. Next base: position 6,163,435 of record CM042789.1, on the reverse strand, counting down.
TCGTTGTCATTTAATACTATAAATTAAACGGACCTGTATTCGGTATTATATTGAATATTCGATATTTGGAGTTTCTTGACAAATTCACAATACCGAGCTGAACAAATAATTGTCAATTTTGAAAGTGTTTCAAGTTTAAATACCTTAACCTTTTGATGAATGGAAAATAACATGTTTTTTTGGTTAATGCTGGTTAGAACTGTCAGCGGAACACGAAATAGAACACCCTGTACATTATGGATTGGATATTAAGCACTTATTCAAATGTTATTAGCTTTGTTTGCATCTGCATAAATGAGATAAGTATTCTGTATACTGATTTACAGAATTCTATTATACAAAATTTTGAAGCAATGCAATAACCCAAACAAAGCTATTAGCTCATTTAACTTTTTGTTAACACCTGTTTTGATATTTCAGTTTTTAAGTATACAGGATGGCAGAATAATCTGCCAAAGTTCAATACTGTTGCTGATTTCTGGAAAAATTTCTTATATGAAAGTTGTACGTAATTTCCAAGTCTGTCAATTTTCGATAATTTCAAATAATACCTTTTGTATATTTTTGCATAAATTGATTTCTCGTAAAATTGTCCATATGTTCATAACTTAACTAACAATTACGGAAACAACTCAATTTTCAAGTCGGTAATTTTCAAACCAAAATTTTCAAATCAATCTTTTTTAACTTTCATTCAGATGTCCCTATCTTAATTGGCGCTATATTTATTTTTCTGAATTATTGCAAATATTGTCACGTTTAAATTGTAAACCCTTTTTGGCCCAACAAGTGAGTTCACAAAATAGTACAAAAAACATGTTATTGTACTTGTTATGAGATCGGTTACCACTGTAGTCATCGAGGTAATTATGGTTTAACAACTTTAACTCAAAGTAGTAGCAGTATTTTGTGGTATTTTCTATACCACAAAGTCTTGTGACTAGTAGACAAATAGATAGTAGGAGAGTATCAAAAATAAAAAAAACTCTTTTATTGTAAATAGCTAGTTTTTGTCTATCCGAAGCAAGATACATATGATATCAATATTTAATTCCAGGATCTCGAAACCGTGCAAAGCTGCAGAAAGTAATTCACTTTTTCTTATGTATTTTCTACTATTCAAGTAAATCTCTGAAAAGCTAACGTTCAAATTGTTAAAATGGCTATTTTAAGATATTATAATAAACTTGTACTAGTTTTCATAATGGAAAAAGTCGAAAATCAAATTGTTTAACTAATTGTAACGTTATTAAATTAACCCAATTTCAATAAAATACTCAAAACTTTATATTTAACGTACTAGAAGAAAATCAAAGACGTTATCCAGTCGAAAACTTCCTCACGTTCTATATCTGTTGTTATTTGTGGTTCGTATCAGACCCATCTGCTTTTAGACCGATTTTACATATATCGTCCTATTCAAAGTGATTTCAACCAAATTTTCGTTAAAAGGATTCGGTAGGATGAATTAAGACGCCTTTTATGCCTGGTCGTATCTAAGAGGATTAAATTCAGTGTGATACCTCGGATGCTCCCATTTTGATGCCTCCGAGCCCTTTCAAATTTGCGCGCCTCAAGGGAGGGATAATCTTGAACATTTTCACTAACAAATCTATATAATATAAGACCAAACTGATGGCGTTCAAACGACCTTAATATTACCGAATTACCAACATCGGAAATTGCCTAAATATGTGTGGTCTTCACGAGGTTGGAATAGGTTATCCACCTGTCTATATGATTATGTGAGAAGAGGTAGGAAGTAATATATCATAAAGCAAATAAGCTTTAAAATAAGGGCTTCGAAGGTTAAAAATGGTAATTACCAGGGTCAGGAATGAATTAATTTAGCTGTCAAAATGCTGCGCGGAGGCGATATAGCAATTATTGTTGATACACTGTCTTCTTGGGTCGGCCAGACCTTGTTAACTTCATTTTTTTTTGAAATTGGTCCTTTCGATATTATACCAACACAAAACCCTAGTTATATAATTATTCTAATTAAACGCAATCAGTTACATCATGAACAACGATTTAGTCATATAATCTATGAGGAGAAACGAAAAGTGACAGCACAGTTTAAGCGAACGCGAATAAATTAATGTTGGCAATTAGTGCCGACGTTAATACATGGTGCGAATTTATTATAAACCATGCATAATGGATGAAATCTAATAAATAATTAATAAAATGAATTTCGATTCTATAAATGCATATATTATATCTAGGCGGAATCCGCACGCCATACCATAAGTAACTAAACGGCTGGAATAGCAACCGGGTTCCACTTTTTTCTCCAACCGGGAGTGATTTAGAGTCGCTTTTCGCTACGACCGTGAGAAATGTTGTTGTTGGACGATTAAATGAGGAAAAGAGCGTCATTTGTCAACGCTGGGAAAGTGATAAATCGCGTTTTGAGGTGTTAATATTGCTAATTTACCAACAAGGAAACTTTAAACATGCGGTATGATTATACGGTCATTTGATTTAGACGTATAGTGTAATATGCTTGAAAATGTTATTTTTAATATCTTCTTATATGAATCACCTACTACTTTTTACTGTTTATTTGTAATGTTAGGAAGGTAAAATTGCTACACAAGTGGTTCCAGAAAGACGGAGCTTTTTTTTTGCACTACAACTGGCCAAATAATTTAGGGTTAGGATTAAGATCCATGGTTTCAGGCTATTTTTGGTTTAAAAATTAAAAAAAAATCAAAATGCAGTAGTTAACTGTACAGACTTCTTATGTCCAATGGTTGGAGAAATGCAGAAACACCGAATGTTTCTAAAGCTGAGACTTATGCCGCATGTACGAGGAAAATAATGTAACTTTTTTCCTAAACTGGTATAACATTCATTACTTTGGTTAATTTAAAAAACCCAAAATTTTTTCATGTCACTGGAAAATTTCTTTTACAGTGACATTCTGTCATAGGTAAGAAAATGAATCCTCAAATATTCTTCTTCTGCTACGTCCATTAATGGATTTTGCGATCATATTTGTCCACTCTTCCTTATTACGTATGGTATGCATTGTCCTCAGTCCGGTCCGTTGCGGAGCCATGACATCTTTTCATGCCGATTCCTCTCTTTCCCTCAATTATCAATTGCAGGAAGACGAGGTACCACGAGAGGTACCAATCTCGTTGCGTATTACGTGGCCCAGGTATGCTGTTTTTCGACGTGCTCTTCTTCAGTGTCCATCCCTCCATGCCATAAAGCAACACTGTCCAGACATAGAATTTGACAAATCTAATTCTCAAGCCAAGATCAAAATCAGTATTGGTGAGCACTTTTTTGAATTTCATGAACGCACTGCGGGCATTTTCAATCCGGCATCTGATTTCTGTGGCTGATTCCCAGTTTTCACACAGCCACGTTCCTAGATTTTTATTTTTTTTTACTCGCTCTATTGGTTGATTCTGATATGTTAAGCTTGAGTTTTGAAATTCTTGTGGCTTTCGAGTAATTATCATGAATTTAGTCTTCTTGGTGTTGATATTGAGTCCCATGTTCTTACTGCATTCCCCGACAGTCCTAAGCATATCCCGCAAATCCTCCATGTTATCTGCAATTAGAACTGTGTCGTCCGCACAACGAATATTGTTGACCCATACACCATTCACCTTAACGCCCACGTTGCGTTATTCTAGGTCTTCCTGAAAGATGGCTTCAGAATATAAATTGAAGAGAAGTGGGGAGAGAACACACCCTTGTCTGACCCTTCTACAAATTGGTCTTGCTTCTGTGAGATCGTTACCAATTCTGACTTCAGCCATTTGGTTCCAGTATAGGCTTTGAATGCAGCGAAAGTCTTTTTGGTCTATGTCCAATCTATTTAGGATGTGGATCAGTTTATGATGTTGGACTCCTCAAACGCCTTTTCATAATCAATGAAACACAGCATTATGTCCTTTCTCTGATCGTTGCAGTTCTGAATCAGTAATTATCGTCTGAAGAAGCAAGCAAAGAAGGATTTTTGAAAGCAAGCAAGCAAATTTTGCAATGTAAAGCCTTACCCCTCTCATTAAAAAAGAAACACTCTTTTTCTTTAACTTTTCTCTTCGCGTTTCGGAATACAGGGTGTCAAAATTTTCTTTTGTTTTTTTTTTAACTATAATAATAAGCTTTGGTACATACATTACTATTATTAATAATTTTTTTGTTGAATGAATTGATGCTTTTAAGGAATAGTAAAAGTTTTTCAATTAACTTTAAAGTTAGATACTTGAAAATATTGTAGTTTGATAGCAAATCCTCAAATTCTAATGGATTTTACCCAAAAAGAGATTCTTAGTTCATTGTTCTAAAATGGACTGTTTTAGAGCAAAAATGGCTTGTACAACAACAACAAACATCAAAAATGCCAAATTTAGCACTAAAAGCAAAGGCGGATATTATGAAAAAAAATGGAATCAGAAAGTCAAAATTTGACAATCTAAAAAATGCAGATGACTTTAATTTAAAAAAAAAAATCTAATACAATGTGTTAGCTTTTCAGATATGGAGAAAGTGACAAGTCTTATGATTAGTTTTAATAAACGGCAGTTTAAAGCTAAGTAATAACACTCTATCTTGCTATATTCTAGAAAACTTTGTAGTCTACTTCAGCTTTAGAGACAATCGAGTAAAATGTAAATAATTCTTGTCTACTAAAGGTGCACTAAATATAATAATAAATATATCATTAATTCGAGCAAAACGCGCTGGAGAAAATTTACAAGCTAATTATGCTGTTTCCAAAAAATTCCCCGTGTTCCTGCCACTCAATAAAAATTCCTGCTCAACCATGCCTATCTATATTACTTATACAAAAGAAGCTTCCAACTTATCTAACCCCGGGCGCATTTTTACAACCAATTTGAGCATATTTTTCGGGGAAACACGCATCAAACTGTCGAAAATGAAACGCGTTGCCCCCTAAATTGCAGGTATTTTTGATACCGAGCAGGGAAATTACATATCGCCCTCCACACTTCTTTATCTCCACCGAGTGGAAGAGGAATATCGATTCGCGTTTCCTTAATTTCGGTCTGAAGTCACCTGGACGGGGCTCAAAGAGAGTCCTAATCATCCTTCAGGCTCGATATGGAGATGACCCTTTAAATTTCAAGTGCGGCCCCCAACTTAAAGGCGGAGGAGCGTTTGCCCGTAAACGATCGCAGTTTCCCCAGTTTCCATTTCCTTCGCATATTTCCCAAAGGTCTTATGCCGGTACGGTTTCTAAAGATGGGTTTACACGACTGCGATGATAACGATATTGGGCAGAGATTTTTGATCATGTTTTTTTCTGTTTCTGGTGCAAAAAAAAACTAAAAGTATTATGATTTGGGACATTTATACGAGAGAACATCCCTAACACAGAACACTTTATTAAAAATGAGAAATCGTGAAAACAAATTAAAATGGTAAAAGCTTAAATAACAACAAGGCATTAAAATAAAAATATAATAGTAAACTATTAAATCCATCTTTCAGATATATTTGTCTAATTTTAGTTTTTTAAATCGTTTTTAAAATTTTACTTGAATTTTTCTTATTTATTTGTCACATTCATAACAATTACCTTTCTAACACTCTGATACGTCACTCATTTTACTAGTTTACTACTTAACCACTACTAAGTTGAACCACCGTGTATACTAGTATTTTATGCAAAAATTCAAACAGATTTTGTATTTTAAAAGGATGGGTGATTTGGTATTCTTATCAGAATAACAAGAATTCAGACTGCTCAAAAAAAATAAATGGTATCCATCAAGACATAAAATACCTTTACGTCAGTGAATACAGGATGTCAGTAGAACCACGTTCAATATCTTGATTGCACTGACAATGGATTTATTATATTTTAATTAATTACAACGTTTCAGTCGGCGTTAATTATTTAAATCGTCTGGCTTATATGAAGGACGAAAAAAAAATGAAAATTGATAACATTCCAGTCCAACTGAACCTAATGTCTTTGTCGTGTCAATCTGTGGAAGAAATACTTTAATATGAGGTTTATAATAGTTTATCTTGCTTGGTGTCCCTGGAGCTGGGCACATAATTATTAACACCCAGTCATTGAACATTGAACTAAACAAAGATGGCCTTTGGTGAAAAACGTCTAATTTTTTTCCACTTAAGGGGGGGCTCAAACTCGTTTTGATAAAGCACTTAAATCCGTAATTATTATAAAATAACCGGTAGATCGCCTGATGTGTATAATTTCTCAATGAGTTCACCTGTCTTGAACGGAAAACGACGTTGTTCACTAACGAGTGTATCATTATAAAAACCTACAGAGTCGACCAGATCAATGGCAATCAAGTCTGGTCATCCGTACGGAACATTGCTGTTTTCTAATGCTGACTTAACCATCTATGCTCGGTTTTTTGTATCGATTGGAAATCATCCGCCATTTCAACACATTTATAAAATTTGCATACAAACGCGTGAGATTTGCAGAGTATAGTGAGGTCTTGAACTGGTCGACTGTACCTACCTCACTGCAAACGTGATAAAGACAAAATTATACCTTATGGCAATATGTTTTAAGTGTCTGCGAGACCACAACGCCGGGATGCCAACTCGTCACTGGAATACCTTTAGGGTCTCACTTGTTTACTACCACGGTGAGATGGCCGAAAATGCGGCAACGCCGTCTCCGATTATTGCCAGCTCATTACCGAAAAAAAACAACCAAGTATGATGGTCGGGTATTTGTTTTAGGGGGGAGTTTCACGACGCAACATATTATTATCTGTCTTTTTTTGCTGGTAAAGTCGAGACAACAGTCGCCCGTGTTAGCGCCTGTTGTTTCGGTCAGATACTCAGATAGTCGACTTTATGGGGGAGGGGGACGAATTAAGACCGGTCGAACACAAACCTGATTATATAAGCGATATTTTGTCGTGAGTAAACTTAAGTGGTCAACGATGAAACCTAATACACATTGCGACATTAATAACACTTCGCTGGGTGGTTCGGCAGCTTTTGAGTTTTCCTAGAATGTGGCTTTTTGAACATCCAGTGTAAAATTACATTTTTCGACTGGCAGAAATCAGAGTTTTGTCGAAGAAGAAGTTTGTAGCTGCCCAAAGAATATCCACTACTTCATATTATGACTACATATATGCAGGTATTCGGAAAATAGTGTTGTTTTTATGTACTAGGGTATTGCAGTGGATACTGCGATGTACTGATCATCCTGGAAAACCCCGGACCACGGAATCCTGTTGAACAGAGAACGTATCACTAACTTTCGATACGCGGACGACACTGCAGTATTTGCCGACAGTCTAGTTGGCTTGCAAGAGTTGATGAACAGGATAAACGGTGCTAGTGATCAATATTTGTCTAAAAATGAACACAAGAAAAACCAAATTCATGATATTAAGGAACATCCGAAACTGTCGACTGTTTATGAGAGGGAGTCCAGTAGAAAAAGTGTTCAAATTCACTTATTTGGGAACGATAATTAATGAGCAATGGGACCACTCTCAAGAGATTAAATGCAGAATAGAAGAAGCAAGACAATCCTTCAAAATGTCAAAACCTTTTAAAACCCACAATTTATACCTAAACATCAAAGTTATGTTTTCTCGAAACTTTTCTATCGAGTAGAGTCATGGACATTGACAGGGGCAACTTAAATAAGAGCATTTGAAATATGGGTATACAGGAGAATTCTGAGAATCTCATGGGTGTACAATGTCTAATGAGTAATGAGTCTGACTAGACTTTAAATTTGAATATCTTGACTAAATCAGATATAACAGACACTGAAAGGAAATTCTCCGGAATCGGAAAGCGTAGGATTTACATGGCTGGAAAATTTAAGAACATAGTTTTCCAAAACAACCACTGAGTTATTCAGAACAGAATGATCGCCAATATTCGGAAGAACACACCATTGCCAATTAATCATAAAGGACGTATCATCTGCTTTCGGTCATATAAAACTAGCAAAATCTTTGCAGAATTTGACACTAAACACTTTGTTATTTTGCAAAGTAGGTCAGTCGCTTGATTTAGGTCTGGTGGCCTTGAAGGTCTTAATTTACCATCCAAGTTTCATCCTCGTCATACCACTTCTTCTCCCCTTTTGGTGTCCAATTCTTTCTGCAGAATGATTTTTCCCAAAATCCCAAATTTTAAAACTACGCCTAAACGAACCAGCTATGAAACTGTAGCACTTTTTTAGCAACAACTCATAAAACCATCAAAACGAAAGTAATAAGGCCAGATCGATGTTATACTTCAGTTATTATAAAATGTGATCAAAATGCAAAAAAAGTTTGGACAGTGTTGGTATTGCTTAAATGTATTAATTTGTGTAAATAATTTGTTAGCAACAACTTAATTATTTTCTCGGAAGCTCTCGTATACGATTTAAATCAAATTTTGGAAACATTAATATGTAAGGCTAATGAAGGTATGTACATTTTAAAATTAGCCAAAACTATACAGGATGTCGCAGAAAGGTGTATTTTGGTGTACACACGAGGTAATTTGAGGTATTATGAGACACTTTGCCAGTATTAACAGCATTTTGAAATATTACAAGGCATTACAAGGTATTACGATGCATTTTGAGGTATTTTTAAGGTACTTATAAGGCATTTCATAGAATTTTGAGGCATTGACTGTATATTTCAAAATGTTTTGCGATATTTTCATTGAAATTTTGAGCAAAATAAAGCCTAAATAACGGAAATTTTGCGATATTTTAAGGAATACATTGTAGTAGACCAAGCAGTAGACAATATAGTGTATCAATATAACAAAATTGACCGCACATGAAATTATTATGGTAAAATCTTAAATTAAACTACATTTTTAAGGTCACCTTACGGTTTTTGACAGGTGTCAACTGGACTTTACAGTGTTGCAAGCTCTAAAATTGCATAATCAAAATCACGTGATGTGTCTCTTACAATTTCAGCTTTTACAACTATCTAAAATAGTCTAAATTTAGTTTACCAAGTTTTTAAAGTTTCAACCATATTTTAACGGTCACGTGATTAATTTTGACAGATATCAACTGGCCTTTACAGTGGTGCAAGCTCAGAATTGCATTATCAACGTCACGTGACGTGTACTTTGCAATTTAAGTTTTTACAACTGTCCAAATTTTATTTATCAATTTTCCAAAGTTTAAACTGCGTTTTGAAAGTCACTTGACGGTTTTTTGACAATGTCAACTAGTCTTTACAGTGTTGCAAGCTCAAAAATTGCATTATCAAAGTCACGTGACGTAGTTGTTACGATTTTACCACTGTCTAAATTTAAAATACTATATATTTAATTTTTCAACTGTTTCTTTTAAATGATAGTTGTCTTTATTTGACACGTGCTAACTTGGTTACTATGACAGTTAGAAGATTCGTTTAAACGTCAAAATATAACCTGTAATTTCGGACAACCGTACAGAAAATATTTTTGTTTGTTAGAATTTGAAAAAACAGTCACCTGACCTTAGAAAATCAATTTTAAGCTTTCGACAGAAGGTCAAATCAAGTGTCAAAAATTTGGAAAAACCTTTACGTTGTCACCTAACCTAACCTAAAAACTGTCACGTGACTTTTAAAAAAATGAATTCTAAGCTTTTGGGTCTTCAAAATTTGAAAAAGCAATCAGGTAACCTGAGAAAGTCAATTTTTTTTAAATTATAAAACTGATCCACGTGATGTACAAAAAAAAAATTTCAACGTAAAATTTCACGTCAAAAAAAAAAGTTTATCAGTGTCTCAATACCAAGGGCCTTATAACTAAATTTAAGAATGCCACAAATGTGTAGGTAAACATTTGAAGGCATTTTGAGGCAGTTTAAATAATTTAAAAGCATTTCGAAGTATTTTAAGGTAATATGGGGCATTTTAGGCAGTTTTAAGTCATTATTACTATGAGGCATTTTAAGCAGTAATGAAGCATTGTGAGGTATTTTAAAGGCATTTCAAGGCATTTTGATGAACAAAAAATTATCGGCGGTCTACCCCTCGGTGTAAGTAGTTCTGTTAATTATAAAAAAAATTCTGTTGATGAACGAACACACAATTTTCGATAAACATTCACTTTAAAAAATCCGTAAAGTTTATAAATATTTATTCATTTTTTGTGCGGAAAATAATAGAAAGAGTATTCTCAACTTAAATAGTATTCAAAATAGTAAACATTTTTCATTACATGTCCTGTTCTTGATAAAAATCATTTCACTCTTTTCAATGCATTTCCATATTTTATTTAAAAAGTTGTTGTAGTCGTCTTTCCACTATCGTATTTCCATTAAAATCAGTTGTCTTCAATAGAAAAACATTCTTAAAGTTTTTAAACAGAAAATTAACTGTTGAAAAGGAAATAGAGTTTTCAGCAATGTTCAGCACTATCTAAAACGTCAACATTTTTTTAATTAATAAAAGACAAATCAAACTTTTACATGAGGAAATTGCATTGTTTGCTTATTCAAACCAGCCACCTGAAAATCAAACTTTAGCTTTACACAACTTTTTAATCACTCTATTAATACCAGCTTTATTTAGCAATATTTCTCATTTAATGGCCAATAATCACATTTTTTTTGCTTAGATATTGTTATTACAACCTTGACAATATGTGTTATTAAACTTTCTTGTAAAGCTAATATGTATTTCAATCACTTGATACGAGTAGATAGATTGGACCTGCAAACCAAGTAACTTTGCTTAACTATGCAACTCTTACAAACCAAAAATACCAACTCCCAGCTTTATAATGTTAATTTCTACAGCTTCCTTTATCCCTTTATAAACTGGTCAAAGAGATTGAAGATACTTTTAATTGGTTTTATACAACTTTATTTTTCTGACATTAAAACAATGGAAAGACATAAGCACATTCGAATAATAATTGAGACTGAGTATCTTAAATTGTCATTAGATGACATAATGATTATGTAGTATGTTCTGTAAAATTGATTATTATAACATATAACTAATTTAAACTACTTATTGACATAACTAGGTAATTAATTTAAGTGGCTTGTTAGAAATGCCGGAATTAGGTAAATTTAAATCTCCCATACAGTAAAATTAACGAACACGCCAATGCAAAACTGGCAGGGGAAAACAAAATAACCCACCCAACACCGCCGATTAATAACAATTAAACTCGATCGGGTTCGACTGAAAAAAAAGGCCTAATGAGGCAGGATTGCAAATTTTCTGCAAAAAAATCGGCTTCTTTGATACCCCACAGAGAAATTAATACAGTTAGATAAGTGCACATGTTATTATACAAACACACATATCCGTTTCGATTAGGTATTTATGCAAATCGGTTGTCATTTCGAACATAAGTACGAATTTGTTTTTAGACAACCGATACATGTTTATAAATAGTGGCTTAATCGAGGGATATTTGTTTGTTAGTTGGTCTTCTGCTTGGAAATTTGTCAATGCGTTTTCAACTCAGACTGACATTGCGTGAGGAAAAGTAATTAAACTAATGAGCAGCGGCCAGTATTCTGTTGTGTTACGAATGTGCATGTAATACATATTCCATGCATATTTTCCATTCTTAATGGAATATTCTCATATATCTTATGTTTTTATTTCGACCAGTGTTAAATCGGGTTTTTGATGTTCAGAATAATATTTTTCAATTATTATTAAAACATAGTTTTGACCAAATTGATTCAATGATGATTCTAAAGGTCTTTTGTAGAAGTTACTGCCAGCTTTTAGGAGATTTTTAGCAGTATTTAGGCATTTCTGACAATTCCAAAATTATTTTCAATGTTTTTTCTAGGAACTGGAAACATTTAGGACACGTAGAGGCCTGTGGTAGTTGGTAGGTAGATTTTAGTAGTATTGAAACATTTCTGCATAATTTTTTGTACACCCAAATGCCTTTTTGCACACAAAATACCTTGAAATGCCTTTAAAATACCTCACAATGCTTTATTATTGCTCAAAATGCCTCATAGTAATAATGCCTTAAAACTGCCTAAAATGCCTCATATTACCTTGAAATAACTCGAAATGCCTTTAAATTATTTAAATTGTCTCAGAATGCCTTCAAATGTTTACCTACACATTTGTGGCTATCTTAAATTTAGTTATAAGGCCCCTGCTATTGAAACAATGATAAACCTTGAGGAAATACACCCTTGAAAATTTGTTTTGGTCACGTGGCAGTTTTTAGGTCAAATTAATTAAGTAGCATGTCTGCTTTTACATTAATAATTCGAAAAAAATTACTTTCTCAAGTTACCTGATTGCTTTTCCAAATTTTGAAGACCCAAAAGCTTAAAATTAATTTTTTTAAAAGTCACGTGACAGTTTTTAGGTTAGGTTAGGTCACAACGTAAAGCTTTTTCCAAATTTTTGACACTTGATTTGACGTTGTGCCGAAAGCTTAAAGTTGATTTTCTAAGGTTAGGTGAGTGTTTTTTCAAATTGTAACAAACAAAAATATTTTTTGTACGGTTGTCTGAAATTACGGGTTATATTTTGACGTTTAAACGAATCTTCTAACTGTCATAGTAACCAAGTTAGCACGTGTCAAATAAAGACACCTATCATTTAAAAGAAAAGTTGAAAAATTAAATATATAGTATTTTAAATTTAGACAGTGATAAAATTGTAACAACTACGTCACGTGACTTTGATAATTCAATTTTTGAGCTTGCAACACTGTAAAGACCAGTTGACATAGTCAAAAACAGTCACGTGACCTTCAAAACGCAATTTAAACTTTGGAAAATTGATAAATAAAATTTGGACAGTTGTAAAAACTTAAATTGCAAAATACACGTCACGTGACTTGGATAATTCAATTTTTGAGCTTGCAACACTGTAAAGACTAGTTGACATTGTCAAAAACAGTCACGTGACCTTCAAAACGCAATTTAAACTTTGGAAAATTGATAAATAAAATTTGGACAGTTGTAAAAAATTAAATTGCAAAGTACACGTCACTTGACGTTGATAATGCAATTCTGAGCTTGCACCACTGTAAAGGCCAGTTGATATCTGTCAAAATTAATCACGTGACCGTTAAAATGTGGTTGAAACTTTAAAAACTTGGTAAATTAAATTTAGACTTTTCTAGACAGCTGTAAAAGCTGAAATTGTAAGAGACACATCACGTGACTTTGATTATGCAATTTTAGATCTTGCAACACTGTAAAGTCCAGTTGACACCTGTCAAAAACAGTCACGTGACCTTAAAAATGTAGTTTAAATGTTGAAAAATTGGTAAATTATTATAATAATTTGTAATGAATATTGTTTCAACTTAATATCATGTAACAAAGATTTTACCATAATAATTACATGCACGGTCAATTTTTTTATATTAATACACTATATTGGTTACTTCTTGGTCTACGACAATGTATTCCTTAAAATATCGCAAAATTTCTCTTTATTTAGGCTTTATTTCGCTCAAAATTCCAATGAAAATATCGCAAACCATTTTGAGATATACAGTCAAAGTTCTATGAAATGCCTTAAAAATACCTCAAAATGCCTCGTAATACCTTGCAATACCTGAAAATGCTGGCAAAGTGCCTCATAATACCTCGAGTGTGTACACCAAAATACTACGGCGATCTACCCCATTTCTGGCAAATTCCAAAATAATTTTAAAAGCCTTTGGCAATCCTGAAAATGTTGGGACATTTGTAGTGGCAACTTTTGGGGTTTTGGAAGGTTTTTGGTGGAATTTATTGGCCACTGGCTAATCCACAATGATCTGGATCATTTAAGACACTTGAACTTTCTATGGGACATTTGCAGCTTTTCTGCGTCGCTATAATGATAAAGAAAATACGAGGAAGGTTTCAAACTGTCATATTTTTAAAATCACTCTGTAGCTCAGACAGCTGTAGAACTGCTCTATCGTTATTTCCAAAAAATTCTGGCACACCTTTGCTACTTTTGGAGATACCCTGTAAAACCATCGAATTTGAAACACCCTGTACATTATCTAACTTATTTTTACGTATGTAGTTCAGCGATTCGTGAGTAGTTCAACTACTTCTAGTAAATGGTTCCACTACTTTTTCTTTTTCTTCCTACCAGTTTTAGAGTATTTGCTAATTGTATTTCAATTACTTTTTTTGATTAATTGCGAGTGCTCATCACAATATTTTTCAATTACGATTTCAATTATTACTAGAACATGTTTACGATTCATGTATGTAGTGTATGAATGCGAGTTGTTCTGGTTAACACACGAATTAATTCCGTACCGAAATTAAGTTGGCTTAATTGAATGGGGCCGGGCAGTAATAACAAATTACCGAGATCCTGCGGGTAGCAGGCCATGTAATATAATCGATTCAGAAAATCCCGGTCGTTTTTTCTTCAGAGCCGGTCAGGTAATTAACGTCTGGACTTAATAGTCCTCGACATCCCGAAGATTCCTTTTCCGAAACCTTCCAAGGTCAAATTAGAGAGCGAGAATGCTCGCCCCGACTGTACCTGCATTCAGGCCGCCATAGTCGGGACTTTTGCCCCCGATTGTAGCATTAAGCATATAGAAAGGGTGGCAATAATTAGCCCTCTCCTGTGCCTAAGTTCCGAACATTTCCCTCGTCTTTTCACAGGGGGTTAAATCTCTTAAAACATCCCTCGCGAGGTTTTTTCGCGATGCGACGGGGGATTTTTTTCCCGTCGACGAACCAGTTTTATGATTAGGCGGTTGATTGAAAATCAACACTTTAAAGTTCTTGCATGAGTTTGGTTTTCATAAATTGAGACCCTGTGATATAATCAATTTACAAATATACTGAAAATGCTCAAAGTTTTAGTAAAAACAAAAAATAAATATATTAACAAACACTTTAAACTTGTAGCAGCATTTTAATTCTACAAATTCTTAAACAGAATTCATCCATTTTCTTTACAGGCGTGATACTCCAACTCATTGCAGATCAGAATCTAACCTAATCGCAATGTTGTCACTGTTTTTTGATATATTATACTTCATCTACTCGGTGAATTGAAAATTGCGCCTAAGCTCTTCATCATTACGTTGTTGAGAAATGGCAAAAAAATTAACTTTCGAAGATTGGTTCACCTTTCTTAACAGAAACTAGACTTTCATCATGCCAGTGTGAAAGAACAACCAACCATTAAAAATGAAGTCTAAAAAGTTATTTGCAGCTAAAATAGCCTCTAATACTAAGTATGTACCAGGGCTTTTAATGTATTCTTTTATTTACCTAAATAAATTCAAATAAACCTAACCTAATTATGTATTTTCAAGTAGAACTAATAACTCTGTAAAAGGTACAGGGACATAATATATTATTTTATAGATTTTTGTGGAGTTTAGAATGTGGTTTCCGAGGGGTAGACCAACGATAATTTTTTGTACACCAAAATGCCTTTTTGTATAATACCTTGAAATGCCTTTAAAATACCTCACAATGCTTCTATTATTGCTCAAAATGCCTCATAGTTATAATGCCTTAAAACTGCCTAAAATGCCTCAAACTGCCTTGAAATACATCAAAATGTCTTTAAATTATTTAAACTGCCTCAGGATACCTTCAAATGTTTACACATTTGTGGAATTCTTAAATTTAGTTCTAAGTCCCCTAGTATTGAGAAAATGATAAATCTTGATGAAATACACCCTTGAAATTAATTTTTTTATGGTCACGTGACAGTTTTTAGGTTGGATTTGGTAGCATGCCTGCTTTTACAATTTGTACTTGACTTTGACTATTGTCAAAACGTCATAAGGATGAATGATTCAATAAAAATGACATCCTCTGGTTACCCAAAAGCTTAAAATTTAATTTTTTAAAGATCCCGTTACAGTTTTTAGGTTAGGTTAGGTGACAACGTCAAGTGACCGTTTTTCCAAATTCTGATAAACAAAAAATATTTTTTGTACGGTTGCCTGAAATTACGGTTTATATTTTGACGTTTTCACTAATCTTCTAACTGTCATAGTAACCAAGTTAGCACGTGTCAAATAAAGACACTTATCATTTAAAAAAAACAGTTGAAAAATTGGTATTTAAATTTAGACAGTAGTAAAAGTATGAGAACTAGGTCACGTGACTTGATAATTCAATTTTTGAGCTTGCAACATTGTAAAGGCCAGTTGACATTGTCAAAAACAGTGACGTGAACTTCAAAACGCAGTTTAATCTTTGAAAAATGGTAAATTAAATTTAACAGTTGTTAAAACTTAAATTGCAAAATACACATTACGTGACGTTGAAAATGCAATTCTGCATGTTCTTGCAACACTGTAAAGGCCAGTTGACATCGGCCAAAATTAGTCACGTGACCTTTAAAATGTGATTTAATATTTAAATTTTTTGGTAAATTAAATTTAGGCTATTTTAGACAGTTGTAAAAGCTAAAATTGCAAAAGACACATCACGTGACTTTGATTATGCCATTTTAGAGCTTGCAACACTGTCCAAGCCACTCAAAAACACTCACGTGACATTAAAATGTAATTTAAATGTTGATCATTTGGTAAATTAAATTTAGACAGTTGTTACCGCTGAAATTGTAAAATACACGTTACGTGACGTTAATAATACAATTTTGAACTTGCATCACTGTAAAAGCCAGTTGACACCTGTCATGTGACCTTAAGGGTGTAGTTTAAATGTTGAAAAATTGGTACATTTTTATAATAATTTGTAATGAATATTGCTTCAACTCAATATCATGTAACAAAGATTTTACAACTTTTCTCACACCGTACAGAAGAGCACCATTTTCAACACACCCTGTATGAATATATCTAAATATAACCAATCATTGAATAAAGTTAAAGTTTTGTACTGCTACTCACTTGTTTAGGGTCGTAATCAATTTTAAAAATTTTTGTGGTCACGTGACAGTTCTTTAAATTTTTGCATTTTGGAATCTGAGCGGTCACAAGACTTTTTTTTTATTATTTAAAGATTTCGTTGCCGTCACGTGACTATTTTTTTTGTAAGATTTTAAAACTTGAAATGATAGGACTCTCAAAAAATGTTCTGACACATCTAACAGACAAAAAGGCGATGTAACCACCAAACAGATTGACGATCAATAAGTACGTATATCTTCTTATCTTAATTACATGACACCTATTGACACATGATTTAAAAGTGAACCATCAAGGTACAAAAAATATCAGAGAGTAGAAATTAGACTTTCTAAAGTCAGAGGGGAAGTAAGGTATCCAGAATTTAAAATGTTTAGTCCTTGTGTTTTAAATTTAGAGCTCATTAGCTACATTGTTAAAAACCTTGTCGCCAAATTTGACAAAAATATCTTCAAGAGCAGTTAAGTATAATTTTAAATTTTACGTAAAATTTTGTACCATCTTTCATACAAGATCATAGAACAAACAACAAAATGCCAAAAAACATCCACTAATGTGGCTGATCTGAAATTAATCTTAAAGAATCTGCTGGAGTTTTCAAAAGAATTTATATTTTTTTTGTACAAAAGTAAGACAAAATTATTGATTTTTCGGCCTTTGATCAATAACAGGGTCACCCAGGATTGCCTCCACAATATGGAATTATGGCTTGAAAAAGCAGAAAACCATTATCCACACGTAAAGTCTTTTATTTCTATGGTTTTTTGGTCTATAAAGAGTGCTCCAAAATTAGCTTACAATAATAATCCAATAGCTTATACCTAGTCTACATTAAAACGACAAAAAGTTTGTAGATAGATTTAGGTTAGGTAGGTTATTCCCATGATTACAAAAATCTAGAGAGTATTGTGTTTTGCCTGGGTGGTTTCACTACTTACACATGTCATCTGATTTTGTCCTGAATTTTACTCAAAAAACGCACTCAAAACAATGTTGTTTTGTCATTCAAAATTGATAAACTTTAATTTGAGCCAATGGTATTAGAGTGCAATTTTTAGAAACTAATGGGATTACTTTAAACTCAGCGTCAGAGTTCTTTAAAAATTAAGATAACAATATTTTTTTCATTTACAGTTCCTGTGATAACGTTTTTAGGTGGTGTTAATGTTCATTGTTCGTGACTAATTTTCTATAATAATTAAAAATTACATGGGCGTTAATTACTGGTTAATCTAATCACGTTATTTATTCTCCTGTGTTCTTGTCAAAGTTTTGGTTGAAATGTTCAAAATACTACTAAGGCATAAATAATATGCAATGGAATATTTAAGTTTTCTGTCTTCAAGTCTTTAAACTTGTTATTTTGACAATATTCAATTTATGACTAAACCTATATGTTTTGTATGCGGTTTTTTTACATGTGTCTTAATGAAATATCTTTTTGGATGTATGTACAGTGGACTGTTTAATTAATTATCTTAGACTAATTTTGAAACACCCTATATTACTGAATCAGTTAAAATTGTTCAACATACAATAACGTGATATAGTGATACAGAATAATTCAGTTAATACTATAAAAAAAAACAGGAAACATTTATGTAACTTCAGCAGGATGACACACCTTTCAATTGTGACAAAGATTGTGTAACTAAGTTTAAACATACATTAAATAATATACAGTTAATTCAGTGAACAAATTTGTGAATTGCAGAAAATCATTATACATTCTTCTTTAAGTTCCATTGCTTTATGTAGTTTTGTTAACTAGAATTATTTATTGTTTTAGAACATTTATGGTTTCTTCTCTTTTGTTAGCATATTGCTTGATGGTGAGCTTAAGTTAAAACATTTCTTGGCATCTGCTAGACTATTTAGAGTTGTTTCAAAAGTGCAAATTGGAAAAAAGCAGATAATTATAGGAGTTATAATGTAGAATATTGATGTTCTATTGCAGAATGTTTTGTAATGCTTTAGAATGAATGTTCTATACAGTTTTAAGTAGGATTAATGTATGTTTTAAGTTTATGAGTATTAATGTAATTCTCTTAGACTGAACTACTTTTTTAAGGTCAAAAACCCTAAATCTGTGCTGCTAATTTGACTGAAAATATAGTACTTAGAATACGGCTTCTTTTAATTCCTAAATCCTTCACAAGGTGTAGTATAAGAAATTCTCTAAATTATTTTGATAAGTTTAACGTTTTTGGAGTTTTGAATGTGAAAAAATCGTATCTCAAGTCTGAAGTGTCTGAAGTTAGTTAATTGCCACAGAGCTTTTAATTATTGCTGAAACATATTTTATAGAAAATTCTAGCAACTGCAAAGAATAATACAATATTATTCTGTTTTAAAAACATTTTTATAAACAAATAAATTATCAGGGTATTCCAAAAAAGTAAACTTTAATTTGTAAATGGCTACATTTGAGCAGCCTTCAACTTGAACAAATTATTATGGCTTATTTAAGTTATTTCGCAAAGCAGTAGAGACTAATTTAGTTCAAATGCTTGTTCTAAAGTACGGAAATCTTAAATTTGCTACCAAGTAACATTAATTATTAACTGAAAATTATTCTAGAATTGCCCACTGCGGCCCATTATTGAATTTTCAGGTTAGTAAGTCTAAAACAATATTCAAAGTAAAATAAAACAGTGGCCAATTTAAGTTACATACAAATCTTGTACTAAAAACACGACCTTTGAATGCTAAAGTATAGTAAATACATTCATAAATTGTTAATAACACCATTAGATTGTACTTTACGAAATAATTGTTTTCTAATTGCTAACTAAATTTAGGAAAAATTCACACGCAAATAAAATTACATATAAACAAATGAGTAAATGGTTTTTGAAGAAAAGAAGTAGTAGACAGTACAACTACAGCTAAGTGAAGGTCCAAATGAACAATTTCATAAATATTACTCGAAATTTATGATTTTTCTGAATAACGTTTTTTCAAGCATTTTGAAATCAATTAAGGATCTTAGAAATAGTTAAAGAAAACGAAAATTTGTCTCTTAATCTTGAAGATTCACTAATAAATGTGAAATTATCATTTTAGTAGTAAAATACTTATTTCTGAAACAATAATAAGACTCAATCATTCATAAAATTGGATAATAAATAGATATAAGCAGTAAACAAACATGGAATCATTTTTATTTTTCCAGTCGACAGATAATTGTGGCCGATAAACGCGGGGATAAATAATAAAATCGCCATTACAAAAGACGAATTAAATAGTCGTTTAATTTATGTCAATATTCTGGGGTATTACGCCGAAAAATTGTATTACCCAAATTGAAAAGTAATGTTTTGTGTTTTTACTTATTTCTAATGGCTTATTAATGACATCGTTTCCAACCTGAAAGCTTTTACTTTTTTCCGTTGGATTCACTTTTTTTCCAGCTGATATTGCTTGTATGTAGTTTCACTTAAAGTGATAGCTGGCTGCCCCGTTCGACTACATCAACCTTTAGCTAATAATTGCTCGATAAATAATCGAGGTAGCGTTTTTATGCCCCGAACAAACATGGAGCATTGATGCAACTAATCGAGTAACAACCCGAAAAAAAAACGAGTAAAGTGCAAATTGCATCATCGTAAATTAGTGGATAATTATTGAACCTACCTTCCGCTTTTAGTTATCACCATCTCGGTGCCCAGCTTGTGGAATTTTTCCCATAAGTCTTTGCCTTCTAGGGTGACTTTGGGGTCGTCTACGACCCCATCGTCTTCGGGTTGGATGGCACGTAGGGGTCTTACCATAGCCGAGTGGTGATTATGAACAGCCTTAAATTAAAAAAATGAATGTACTATAAATGTTAAAAACTTTGTGTGAAGTTGTCCATAAATTGTCTTCAAATAAATGTAAATCAATGTGGCTTTATGGCTGGTAGTTTATGGATAACTTCACCCAAGTACAACTTAAGTCAAATGACATTTTGAATTTGGTTTTCAAAATTAGTTTAAAAAAAACACTATTTGCAATAAAACTTACTTGTAACAAAACGTCTTCGGCAGTAGTATAGGGATGTCCAGGAAGCGCGTGATGCGGATGAGGTATTTTGGGTATTAAAGTTCCTGGATAACAACCGTGAGGTCCTGCGGCGGCTTGTTGGGCCAACAGGGAGGGAAAAAAGGCTCCCGCCCCCGGCCCCGTTGGGGATGTGTTGGAGGGCGAGTTGTTGTTGGCGGCCGTGAGCAAAGACGAAACACTGAAGTCCGTTTGACGTGGCAACTGGAGGAATGGATGGTAGGCCATTTTCTTCACGGCTTCTGGAGTGTCCAGCGCACTTTCGAAACGCATCGGGACCGTGATTTAGCGGTAGAGCTGGTCCACCGCTTCGTTCCAACCATAAAAATTGAGTTTCCCAGTGGTGGTAGTTGTTGGTTCGGTTGTCGCTTTATACGGCCCTGTAATCAATAGAAATTTGGTTCTTTATCATTCCGATCAAAGCTCCATATTGTAAAAATGGAAGTAAATCATTTTGAGATCATAAGACTTCTCATGGAAAATAGATTTTCTTATTACACAATTAGGGGAAACTTTTGATAAAATTGTCATTCAGCTTACTGCTTGAAATTACTTCTTGTAGATGTTAGTTAGTTTATCATATTAGGAATTGCTCAGAGGCATGTTATGAAAAATGTTAAACTAATTTTAGTTAGGGTCAGATTAGCAAATAAGTGTTTTGAATGTGACATTTGCCTCGTTATTTGTCATATTCAAACGATTTACCATATAACTTTGATTTTTGCCTGACAAATTTTCTGATGTTTAGGCAAGTGTATGTGATCAAGCTACAAACTGCATACTAGTAACAAGTAATAACTTAATCGAGGTCTGTTTTTCTTGGATAGTTTTACAATGGAACAATCATTTGTAAAATGTTGTAAGTTAAATACATTTCTTAGAAACACTTCGTACCTATAGACATCTTTACACTGAGCTAGAAGATCAGAATAGTCTAAATTTTAAAACCTTAATGTGAATTAAAAATAAATTCTTATGTTATGTTACTAATTATTGCCAGGATTTAGATGCTTCTGGTCAAATTATTTAATGTTTACAAGGTTTGCAGACTTTTAAAAAACCTCAAATCATATCAGGGACTGATGTAGAGAAAAACAATTTTATATTGCTCTTCATTTTAAACGAATATAACATCATTTTATCTAGTGTACAACATTATAACAATACTAAATGGAAAATACGAAAGACCAGAATGCAATGCTGTTATTTTGAATCAACTCTCTTTGCACCATCCTCCGTATTTGGAACATGTTGTATAGTATGTTATGTTATAGTACTAATAATGTTAACTTCTTTTAAAAATCACAATAGACAATAGATTTTGTTTTTGTTTAAGATGTCTTTTTAACAACTAGATATTAATTAATTTATTAGAGCAATCTAAAAAATTTGTAAGAACTCATCTTACTACAGAAAAATTATTGCTTATTGACAGATATTTCAAATAAAACTCATATTTTTTGCAAGGTATTTTAAAATGAAATTCCATCTGTTTGAAAAATCATAAATCATGCACCAAAAAACCATAAATGTGACAATTTGTTACCTAATTGTTAAAGAAATATAGTATTTTTGAGAACGTGATCATTCCTCAGAGGTTAGTATCACAATTTATGATTTTATTATAATATCTTGTATAAATTGCATTCATAGTCTTTCAGGCAATTTTTTGCTGACAAATATTAAATCTTATTTTGTTATTTTTACAATAGGAAAAATAGATTTCTTAAAGTTTCCTTTCCTTACATGTATCCTTACTGAAAATATTCTATCTTTGTTAATTTGATCGAAGGTAAAACACCCAATAATAATTGACTAGGGTTACATATTTCTAATTATTAAGCTACTACTTTAAATTTGTATTAAAGTTTTCTGGTGCAAGTGTAAAGTAGAGGTTTGGCAACATCCCGTCATTTCAAGTTTGGCTTGTTAATAGTGCAAAAAAAGTAAGTAAAATAGGTACAAGTAAAATGTTAATACTTAGTATATGTATAGTAAATAAACAGCTTGTAGGCTGTTGTAGTTTTGTTAACGTGCTTTTACAAGTGAATTGTAAAACTGCATTTTTCACAACTAAACAGTTATATCAAGTATTGTAAATAATAAAATTAGAAGAAGAATTTACTGACATATCGTCGTCTTATTATCAAAAGTCTGATTTTTTTGGAATTTAGACGTTATGAGATTTTTATAACTCCTAAATTTTTCTACAACTAAAATCAAGATTTTTTTCTTAAAAACAATTCAGTATACCTTTTAGTGCATTAACCAAATTATGAATGTAACATAATGTATCAGCTCATCGGTTTTTACAATGTTGCTAGTAGGTTCATTACTGAATAACAATTGTTTTTAATGATTGACAAACTATGTCAATATTTGGGTATAACTTGTATTAACCCCGTTAAACTGTTATTGGTATGTCAATTTAAAAAAAAACTAGTTGAATCATGACAATTTTAAGGTTATTGTAAAAAATGAAATAAGCAATATCCAACTATTCTTTTATTTGTAACAGATTAGACTAGTATTGTTATTAAGATTGTTAAACATTTTATTGGTCGTTTAATCTGTTTAATGTATGAAGTAATTTTTATTTTTTTTAATGCATTTTTTATAAATGCAATTGACACACAATCCGCATTTAGTTCAAGTTAAAAGTAGTATTGAACAAAAAGATATCCGCCATATTGTTTCACCATTTTAGAATAGTTTTATAAGAAGATTTTCGAGGATTTTGCAATATTTAATGCAATACAGGCTAAACAAACTCAATATTGTATAATCTGTGTGTGTATTTTTGTGTAATACTTTAATTTGTTCTGTTTAACAGCTTTTACTAAAACGTTTGTCACTATCAATAAAAATAGTAAACTCAGTTATGTTGGTGATGATCGAAGTCTCTATTATACCTAGTAATAACTGAGATAAAATGTAGAGTATCGTTTATTAAACTTTGAAAAGTATTATATAGTTTCATAAATAGGTTTTAATGTCTTTTTACTTATACATTTTCACTAAAACCTCCACACTAATTATACAACTTGAATCTACTACTGCGTACCTACGTATACTAGATGAATGCGTAGATACTATATAAAACTGGGTCGTTTAGACAGTTTAATACATTAAAATAAATACCTACTTACTATTACAGGGAAAAGTATTTGAACATTTATTTGAATTTAAATAAAAAAACTATTTAAACAAGCAAGTAAGTCTACTTTAAAAATTGTAATTTTTAAAGTATTACAGGAATACTTTACATTTCAGGAATACTTTTGAAACACCTTTTATCTACTCAACAATAATTTCTTAATCAGTTTCTCTTACACTGTAATGTATAACCAGACATTTAACCAACAATAACCAGATAAAATAAAACAAATTTCAGTTTTTAGTTTTTATAAACAATGCGCAAAGAAAGAAAAGCCCAGTAGTAAAAACTAAAAGACGTTTCTGCCGTAATTGACTGTTGATATTCCGGAGATATCCATTAATTAATTAGCATCAAACGTAGGATTTCTTTGAATTGAGATGAAATTCTACATTTTCAGTGACAGTTTTGGATACAGTTTATTAAGTTTTATCACAAATATCTGTTCTAGGCAATATATTTATTATTTATATTAGTAGATTTCAGATGGTTGCAATTTACGACGTCGCGTCGCGTCGATTGTAATTATTTTCAAAATTTGGTTTTTGGTGTTTTGGTTATTGTAAAATAGTATTTACGGTGATTTTCAAATATACAAATTTTAAATCTGAAAATACTGTACGTCAAGTGATAGGCATAATACACATTTTTTGAACAGACTAGTTTTATTCTTGATTTCTCTGATTAAAATTGTTTATATTCGGTGCGGTTTGGTGTAATAAAGAAATATTATTAGACTGTTTTCAAAAAAAATTTAAATGTTAGATAACTACTTCCAAAATATCGGTGCAGCATTTGCTACCTGATTTACCAACAATGTATAAAATTATATAATATTTACTCTGTAGAGAGTCATGTCAATGTGAGTTTTTGGTTATTATCTGTTTTTGGTAGTTTTTTTAGGCTCGATTTGAAGTGATTAATTTAGCACTTTATAGATAATAAGATCTCTAAAATAAATCTAAACTTAAATAATCCTTTTGGCTAATAGTGGCTAGTTTTTTAATAAAAGTGAGTGACACAATTCTTTCAATTATGTATCTATTTTAAAGTCAACTCAAATTATAATTTCCTAATGGAATCACACAATTTTCCACTCATACCAAACTGATGGAAAACTGAAATACCTAAATATTTGACAAAGTTTTAACGATTTAAAACATGTAATTGCAAAACGAAGGCAACTTAGTGTCAATATGTGAAACATGTTCACTAATTTGTTAACAATTTAGATAAAATAAATGATAAATGTTATTAACAATTTTTTATGGCGGCTTTAACAAGGTTGAAACATCGACACATGTTGCAATAAATAAAAAGGTGTAAAAATTAATAAGTTTTGTTTTCGGTAAGGCAGTGTTCTTCTAAGTAATTATAGTTTATTGAAAAATTGAGAAAATTTTAAATATTAGTTCTAGAAAGAATTGCAAATTAGATGATTATGGGAATGGTTGCTTGTTGATCAATTCTTTTTTGAGCTTTTCTAGATAAGCAAATTTAATAACTTAAATCCACAGACTTCCTTAGAAACTTTTTCATACTATTTTTTATCTAATTTTGTTGCTATTAGTCTTGACGTCTTGAACATTATTTACTAGCGCTTTATTCAGTTATTTGCAACTAAAATTAGCTTAAAATCCAGTCATTTACTTGAATTTTGAATAACAGAAATGTTCATAGACTGTAGTGCATAATCGACGTTAAGCGACGGATAAAGGTCGGGAGTTTTAAACTTCTAAACTGTATGCTACTAAAATTGCTATTTTAACAATGTTCTGTTAAATTTTTGTTTGTATTAAACATTTTAAGCAATTTAGACTTAGAACATTAAACGTAATTCTGGCTAAACATGTTGTGTTGATGAAAACTTTTAATTTTAGTGATTTACTAATAACTGGTTGATTACCAGTAGGTTAACCTCCGGTTAATCATAGTGAATTTATCGACTTTTTTTCGATAAAATGCTTTTATTATCGAGAGCTTTTGCTCTATTTTTTGAGCATTTTTTTGCTCGATTCACTCTTCCTGCTTAACTCTTGGAATTAGATTTGTTTCAAGTGAATTTTGGACCGTTCCTTATTAATGCTCTAACGAGCAACTTGAGTCACTGTAGTGTCTCTATTATGAAGCTCTGGATATGACACTCATTTTTTTTTAAATCTAGTTTAGATATGAATTTTAACATTTTTTGTGTGTTTTGTATTAGTGATTATCGTGGGTGGTAAAACTTACACGAAAATTGCGAAGCCCCTGAACACTAAACACGGGTCAAACACCAACAGTAAGCATGTCCCTTAAAACACGAGCACAACAGGAAATCCGCACCAGATCGAGGAAAATTGGCACAGACACACGAAACGGGGAAAACTGAATTTTCGCGTCGCGTTTTCTCGAACCAATCACAGTCAATAATAGAAAAGCACAGGTCCAGTAACGGCCAGAATTTCCGCGCGTAACTTCGCACCTAACCGTATAACGAACAACGGACAACTATAGTCTAGAACCCGCAAAGCCAACACTTAGCGGCGTTAATGATCCCGACGCTTTCCGATTGGTCGACGAGTTGACACCGACGCGCCGCGACCAATAGGATGGCGACAATTCCCCCACTCTTTTCACACTTTTGGGTGGGTTGGTGCGTCGGGGTTAGGCCTCGGGGGGTGTGGCTTGCGACGCCTTCGTCTGTTTGTCTCTGTCTGATGAGGCCGGGGACATTTTTAGTCTTTTTGATGGTGTCTGCAAAAGAAAATAGAAGGGTTTAGGGGGTTGCTTTTTTGCGCCGAGGGTTGTAGGGGGGTGCGCGGGGGCGGACGCCCAGGAGACGCCGTAGGTGTGCGCCAGAGGTGGTGGATCGGAAATTTTGGTGGACGCGCCTCAATGCGACGGATCCCGTTATATATATGATTGAAATCAACAAAAATTATCAAATTGTAAGAAAAAATATTTTTTAGGTTAGGAATGTAAAATATAGTCTGTTTACAATATTTTTGGTTCTACCATAACCATGAAATTTGTGTCTTAAACTAAATTTCTTCCTTAGTAACCTGATTTTGGCATAATTATTATATTATTTATTATCTCTTCTCTCTTATATTATTTATTAGCTCTTCTTTTATTTTTATTTACTTTATTTTGCTGCTGTCAGCGGGCTGTCGATGTTAGTGTTCTTCAGTCAAGCATTTATTTTGGTTAAAATGTTTACTTCCTGTTTTTTTCTCTTTTGTGGATGAAAACTTAGTTAGCTTCGATAGACGGTTGTCCCCATACTATTTAAACTCGAAGAAGCCATTTTGGCTCTCTTTTGACTCGTCGCTCCTTTGGCTAGAGTTCGAAACAACTTAAATCACTCTTTGTTTAACTCATTGAGTGAGAATTTAAAGAGTGTTTTGCTTAAACGCTTTTTCTTTTAATTTCCTGATCAAGTGTCTGGTTTTTGGTGTTTTTTTTTTAGTTTCAAATCATTTCTTGTGAAATAGGTACTAAGAAAAGGGATTTTTTGCTTTCTGTTACAACCACGAGGAATAAGACAAAATAAAAAATTACAATGGAAATATAAAAAAAGAGCAATTTAACTATAACTAATCAACCTAACCTAACCTAACTTTCAAGCTGATGGTAATAATAGCAGTATGTATAATAGGCGGGCAATGTAATAAATTATCATAGACATATATACACACATACTTAAAAGTTAGGTTAAGTTATACAGTAAAAATTATGTTAACATTACATTAAAGCAAAATGTAAATTTATTGAATTTTTACATAAAATTTTAAGTATCAAAAATTTTACTACGAGTTTAGGAAATATTTACATTAGACAAGGATTATTGGAATTAAATCTGTAAAAATCCTAACTGAATTTAGTAAAATTACTTACATCTGAAGTAAAATTTCGGTTTACTTGAATAACTGTAAATTAATTACATAATGTAATTTGCCGTTGTGATTTTACATAGAGAAGGGTAAATTTACGCAAAATTACGATTATAACAAAATTACTGCGTTATTTTATTTTAACGGTAAAATTTAGTTTTATCGCAAGTATTTTTGAACAATGTAGGTTAGGTTAGGTTAGGTTAGTTAAATTGTCCATATGATTTTAAGCATTATTAATAATGCCCTGACTAATAATGTGATATTTACTCTATTTCATTCATCAGATTGTTTTATTCTGTTGGGCACTTTTTAAACTGCTAGAGCATTATGAAAATTGCCTCAAAAAATCAAATTTCCACTAAATTATACATTTCTTGTATCATATAATATATATATTTTCATCGATTTTTAACATTGTTCAGTAATATAAATAAATATAAAATATAATATAAAAAAAGTAAAATAAATAGTAGCCTCGTACCTCTCTCATTTTTTCTAATTGTTTAAGAGAGCAGATTTAAGTTTTATTGATTGTTTGAGGACTAATAATTTAGTTAAATTTATCTTTGACTAGCACGGTAATGATTTATTACATAGCACACTTTAAGTTACTTAATAAGCGATTTTTCCACACTAGTGCGATAATAATTAATTTTACCGCATCAGTGTGATAAAGCACCCTAAGACTACAATAAAACAATTGTTATCGCACTAGTTAGAGTTGAAAAATGACTCATTCCTGTGTTAAGCGTAGATAAAATCACCACTTACACTAAGATACACTCACTTACAATATTTCCCATTTGTGACTATAAAAATGCTCATACCACACTAGTAATATAAATAACTATTACTTACACTAAACTGTCAAAGAGTACTAAATTCAAAACAAAACCACTTTTTTGAAAAATTTTATTAGTGAATTACGTCTGTTTGGGAGAACTAACATATTTTGATAAACTTACTACAAAATGTCTTATTCATTTAACAACCAACCAATTAAAATTTACTTATTTATAGAAGCAAGTTGTAGAAATCACAAATTTTCACTTTGATGAAATACTTCAGTTGGGAAGATTAACATTTAATAGGTTTTATTAGACACCTGTACAATATGGGACTGTAGTCTCTAAGCATTAAGTTAAATTGAAAAAGGAGAAAGAAGACACAGATAATTAAAAGTTGAAACTGTTCCTGAATTTTTTTATTTGAAAATTGAATATGTTTTAAATTAAATAAGTATAATTGTGTGAAAGATTTTGCTGTTAAATTTGTACTTATATTTGACCGTTCAAAGTTTGTTTTTACTTTATCATGCAGGAAAAAATCCACGAATAAAGTAAATCGTACGTACATCTTTATGGCTTTTTCAATAAAAAAAAATCAGTCATTTAATAAAAATACACTTGTTTGCAAATTATATGACTTGACATTGAATTAGTCATGAATATTTAAAATCAAAAACACCAAACCAACAAATTTCAGGGTCGTTCTGGTCAATTTAACCGCCAAACAACACCGCATAATATCGTTACACCATGTAGTTCTTGCTTCTATACCATAAATACCTATCTTAGGTTAGTGGCAAGAGTAACAACACAAAAATGGCAATATACTGAATAGTTTAATAACTTATAATATACGGGAAATTAATAATTTAATTATTTTACAAATTTGCGAATGCTCAAAAAATTGCCTTTGCATAACTTTTGTCGTTTTGGCTATATGTTTGACAGAGTGATTAGTGTTATTTTGACTTATTAAAACCGTTTCTAATGTAACAATTATTACATTTTAAGTGTTATTACAAAAATCGTTTATAATACTTTCAGTTCATAGTACTACTATCACTGGAAAAAACGTAAATTTAAAAGACACATAATTGTTCAATTTGTATTTTTTAGGGCTTCTCATTATACATACTTTTTCGTCTAAACTTACCATTTGGTCACGTTGTGGTTTATTACTCACTTGTTAAAAATCTTACTGAATTTTATTTTATTATTCTATTGTTATGTTGTCTTATAGTTAGTCCACATGTGCACGATTTGCGTAACTTACCACACTGTTCGTAAGTTGTGATTGGTCAAGAAAAAGCAGCAAGCTGGATGCTGCTCTTTTTGGACCAATCACAAACTACTCACTATGCTGAGATTTACTTAAATACTGCATATGTAGGTTGTGTATAATAGGCTGGACTAATGCCCAAATGTTAGGAAGTAAGGTTAGGTTTAGGTTCTAGAGTAAATAAGAAAATGGGCGAGCAACTTCCTTAACTTGTTATGTAAAACTAGGTGGTTGTTAAATATACTGTGTTCTAGTGATATTAGTATTAATTAATCTTGACCCTCATCTAATTAATACATAGTGTCAGAAAGTCACGAACCAATCCTCGTCGGAGCGTGAAACAATAGGAAGACTGCAACTACTACTACTTATAGTACAGCAGCACTGTATCCTAGATACTAGATAACCTCAATATTGGGACCCAACATGGAAAGCTTCTTCAGACCTCCAGAACCTCTTGTACTTGATGGCAATATAGCCGTTAGTTGGAAAAAATTCCAAAGAAAAAAAACTGGCAGTACTTTTAAATTTGATTGGAGACGATGGGCTAGAGTGGTTTAATAGCTTCACATTTCCTCCAGGTGATGAAAAAAAGCTTGAATGAGGAAGAGTTAAGGAAAGCAATTAAAACTACTGAATATAAAGATCAAGATGACATGATTCGTGATTGTAATGGGAATTCTAGATAGCACCCCACAGGAGAGATCAGAGAATCAAAACTAATCTTAGACAAAACCATTGAGTTTTGTAGAGCTGTTGAGTCTAGCAAAGGACAATCAAAAGTTTTGCAAGATGAGTGTGCTGCTGATGAAGTAAAAGTTAAAAGAGTGTTTACTTATGCCCCAAGGCAATGCCCTGCTTGGGGTAAGACTTGTGCAAAAATGCCAAGGTCGTTACCATTTTGACAAATTATGCTTGAAGAAGAAGCCTGGAAAGGAAGATCAGGAAATGCAATCAGGAAAAAAGTTCATAAAGTTGCCCATTTCCTTATTTACAGTAGAACCTAACCCTAACCTTACTTGATTGGTAAAATTTTGACCAATCACAAATTTTCCACTGTGCTGGGATTTACGCAAAAAATACTGAAAAGCAGAATACATATTCAAGTTATTCAAAAAATCAGAAAAACTGTACCTTTTTCCAATAACAACAATTTAGTCAGAACAGTTGTCTACCGTAATTGGTGTATTGTATTAATTAATTGTTTTATTAAAGATCTAGAATCCAGATAAGCATATAATACAGGTGTGTGCAACTTAATTGAAATAAGTGATTGTTTTATACGTTAACATTGTTTTTTACACTCGGTTATTTAATGCTTTCTTAACCGAGTTGTGTGAAACTCGATTAATTATCAATCATATAGCTCCACTTAGAAATGTGAATATGTCAGCAAGTAGTAAAACATGGTTAAAAACAAAAAATGATTAAGATTAACCTAATTTTCAGGTTTCTCAATTCTAAACTATAATAAATACTTTATGATTTACTTACTTTACTGAAATTATTCTAACCTATACAGACAACTACAAATGCAAATTATTAACTTAATTTCTGCGCCATTAATAACAACAAATTCATCCAATTTATGTTTCCCAGTTTGACTATACTTCCAAAGCAAAATAATTACTTGCCACTCAACAATTGCGGAAATACGTCAAAACAACTAATCTAAATAAAACCCAGACGCAGTCTCGGTTACAAATATTGTAAAATGCTCTAAATAGAGTCCTTAAAACTTTTCCAAAATTATAATCTATGCGTGAAAACTCTCGTATACAATACATTTTATAATTTCAAATTATGTTTTATTTGGACTGTTCTCTATTTACGTTTCCTTATTGTATGCAAACAGTAATTTAAACTTTTTCTTTAAAATTCAATGGTCAATATCGGAGGTCTAGACGCTGCTAAAATGGCGAGCATGAAGTCTACAGCCGCATGAATAAATTATGTTCGAAACAGTAGCAGTATTCCCTTGTAGAGAAAAACCGTATAATTGTAGCTCGGACCATAATTCCGCGCATAATTCGAACGAATGCTACTTAAAAAGCTAAATGCCTATGTAAATGTTGATTTAACTGTAGGCCGAGCTATGATAATTATAATTATTACAATGCCTTTTCCAGTTAAATAACTTTTACATTTTGTATAGTGGTATTTTGGATCGGTCTCTTATTTGCGTATGTGCGCGACCACATGTTGATTTCTCCATCATCAGAAAATATGTGATAAACAGTTTAAAAAATTCAACGGTTTTGGTGCTGTTTACAATCAAAAATGGTCGTAAATTTAGTATTTTTTAGGTTTAACATGGTTTTTAAGGTACTTAAATAAACCACCCAGCTAACGCGCTGTTAATGTCTAAGAGAGATCAACAGTCAATTAGGCTGCAAACGTTTTAGATTTTTATTAATGACACTAACCCAGAATTTACCTGAGTACGTCCCTGTTTTCCAAGCAATTTTAATGAAACTTTTTCTGCATACTGCCAAGATTTTGGGGCTACCCAACCTCAAAGTCAGGACCGTACTCAGTCTGGTTTGGGAGGAATTAATTTTCAAAATTTGCCTTGTTCTATAAGTGACAGTTTGCACCCTCAGGACAGTAATCCAGGTTTTTTCTCAGTACGTCCCTGATTTTTAAGTCACGTCAATGAAAAGTTTGTAACCTCAGAAAACCAGGACCGTACTCAGTTTGGTTTCAGAGGAATTAATTTTCAAAATTTGCCTTGTCCTGTAAGTGACACTTTGCACCTTCAAGACACTAACCAAGATTTTTCTCAGTACGTCCTGTTTTCTAAGTGACGTCAATGAAATTTAGGGCTTGAGACTACCTAACCTCAAAAAACCAGGACCGTACTCAGTCTGGTTTGGGAGGAATTAATTTTCAAAGTTTGCCTTGTCCTATAAGTGACACTTTGCAGCTTCAGGACAGTAATTCCTATAAGTGACCCTTTGCAGCTTCAGGACAGTAATCCAGATTTTTCCTCAGTACGTCCCTGATTTTTGAGTCACGTCAATGAAATTTGCGTACACTTCCAATGCTTCGGGCTACCTAACATCAGAAAACCAGGACCGTACTCAGTTCGGTTTCAGAGGAATAATTTTCAAAGTTTGCCTTGTCCACACTAACCAAGATTTTTCTCAGTTCGTCCTACCGTATAATAATCCTATAAATCCTACCGTATAGTACGTATAACCTAACCTAACCTCAAAAAAACCAGGACCGTACTCAGCCTGTTTTGAGAATAATTAATTTTCAAAGTTTGCCTTGTCCTATAAGTGACACTTTGCACCTTCAAGACAGTAACCCAGAATTTTCTCAGTACGTCCCTGTTTTTCAAGTGACGTCGACGTTCGGTTTTTACTTACCATCAAAAGCTAAATGCTTATGTAAATGTTGATTTAACTGTACACTGAGCTATGATAACTATAATTATTCAATGCCTTTTCTAGTTAAATTCTTTTGAAAATTTATCATTTGTCCTGACTGTCATTAATTTGAAAGTCATAAATCTGAAACTATATTTTCATGTATTTTGCTTTCTTCAAATTTGGTAGGGACCACATGTTGCTATTTCCCAAGGACGAGTTATTTACGAAAAACTGGTTTGGTACAACAAATTTTCAAATCAGTTGAAATTCTGGTTTAAAATTTGAACAACCTGTAATTCGGTTAATTTTTGGGAGTTCAGGGAAGTTGAATCGCTTAAATTATCCGTTTTGAGCTCTTCTTTCCAGTAGTGTTGAGCAAAAAATTCTATCTCAAAAAATGTGTACAGGGTGACCGAAAACATTCAATCACCATACTTTTCATGCACACCCTGTATACTGGAAGCTAAAACGGTCCTGCAACCTTACGGTGCTAAGTTAAGGAGTTGATTAGGAACATTTTTGGTCTCCTGCAATTTTTTTTAACAGTTACCGTTTTCGAGTAATTCAGGAAAAACTGGTTTGTTAAGTTAGTAAAATTGTGATCTAAATTTTGAACACGGTTTAAAGGACTAAATTGCCTGTAAAACCCACTTGGAGTGACCGAATCATATTTTTAAGCTCATTTTTCTAATTCTCATTAAATTTTCTATCTAATGACATAAAAAATCACTACAAAATCAAGTAAAGTCAGGGAGAAAAGGGGTGTCAAAATATAAAATGCCAAAGACACAATTTGAAAGAAAAGTCAGGGACAAAATTGCTTGTAAAACCCACTTGGAGTAAGAAAATTACTGTTTTAAGCAAATTTTTGAAATCCTCATTAAACTTCCTATCTGATAACATAAAACAATACTACAAAATTTAATACAGTCAGGGGAAAAATGGGTGTCAAAGTTTGAACTGCTAGTAACACCGTTTGAATAAACAGTCACGGACAAAATCGCTTGTAAAACCCACTTAGAGTGAGAAAATTACTGTTTTAAGTACATTTTTGGAATCCTCATTAAATTTCCTATTCAATAACATAAAAAAAATACTACAAAGTTTGGTACAGTTAGGGAGAAAAGCGGTGTCAAAGTTTAACCTGCCAGAAACACATTGTTTGTAATTTACCGGTCAAATTTTCCTGGCAATGTAAAATATTTACTTTACCGGTAATATACCGGAAACAAAATCGGCCAATCGAGCAATTCTTTACTGTTTACCATTCTTAGCTTTTTCCATCATCAGAAAAAATATGATAAACAGTTTCAAAAATGTTATAAAGTCTAATAGTTTCCTGGGGGTAAATTACCCTCGTTTATTGCACCGATCAAATTTAATTCGCTGTATAAACAGGTCAAACGACTGAAATTAATAAACGAAGAAAAACTGTTTGTTCGATCAGAAAAAAGACCGTTAATCTAATAAGAGAAATTTAAGGAAAATACTAGGAATTACAAAGAAAGAGACCGCTTAAAGCCTAATGGTGTTTTTTCGTTTAATATTTCATTCTTTAATAGGGCAGGGTTGCGTGTTGAGCTCGTATAAAAAAAAACCTAAATTAATAAAAATGCTCAAAATTAAAAGGGACATAAAAAATAACGTTTCCTCCGCGAAAAGTGTTTCTAATTACGGGCACGACGATAAATTAACCGGGAATCGTGTGTGGAAAATCTCAAGCACTGAAAAAACGCAAATAAATTTTCCTTGCTAAACAATGAAAACTGTGCTTCTCCCTTACAAGAGCAAATCCATTCTCCCTTTTACTTCTTCACCCCCACGGACTTTTCGAAGCAACTTTTAATATTTACGGAGGCTCGCGTGACATTTTTAATAGCTTTATTCGTCCTTATCTCTGATCTGACTGACGTGGGTAATAGTGTTGCGGGCGTAAAAGTGTACAATCTGGCCTACATTTTTAATTATTACAAGCGACAATTTGACGTGCTTTTACATATTTATTATGTTGATAATTAGTTCTAGTAGTCTCGTTCGCTATTGCGCCAGATTGCGTTTCGGGGGCGTTGGAATTGTCATATTATCGTTTGGCCCTCATAAATTAATAAAAGAAACGAAAAGCAGTGGGGAAAATACGACTTTACGCATGTTGTCGGTTTTATATTGAAAAAGTTTTAGAATTTCAAATGAATAAGTCACGCACACTTTATTTAGTTACAGTCAACATTCATAAACCAAACACAAACCATTTTTGTACAGGGTGTACAAATAAGAGTGAGGTTTTTTTGTCTCTGCGCACTTGGAAGACGAATTTTAATTACTAAACATAGCTTTTTTGACAACGACGAGAACTAAAGAGTTTTTGCTGTCTGTAGTATTTAGTTCTTTTCAATTTGACATTAATCAACGATTTTTTTTTGAGTTAGGCCGTAAAATAGTAGGTCTTTGTAAAAAGCGCCACCTGTCGATGAAGAAAGAACTTTAAACAATAATTTATAGTGCTTCTAATAGAAAAAAATCTGCTTTTTTCAATGGTGTACGGCAAAAGTTTATAAACTTTGAAAATTCACCACAAATTCAGTTTTTATGTTAGAAGCTTCATTTTTTACACAATATAGCCCAAAACTACACGACAAAGAAGGTTTTAATCAAACTTGTCACTAGAGTAATTGTAGCTTACTTTTGTAAGTATTTTTATAGTGCCATTGTATTTGAAACCATAGTGGAATTTAAGGTTCAAAATATAAACTTATTAATACAGTTTGTGCCTTACATAAGTCTTCAGTATTAAATCGCCAGTATTTTTTTGAAAGACTTAAATAAAATGTTTCAATGAGCCTGGCACGCTTGCTTAATAATTGGTATCAATCAACTAATTTTTGTTAATTTGGGTACTTTCTGGCGAATGAAAGATTGCAGACCTAAAAAGTAAGATGCTGCAAAAATACTTTATTAGTGTGTCTGGAATGAATTTAAATCGGTGAAACACTGAAACCAAAAAACCAAA
Source organism: Ips nitidus (assembly GCA_018691245.2). Lineage (NCBI taxonomy): Eukaryota > Metazoa > Arthropoda > Insecta > Coleoptera > Curculionidae > Ips > Ips nitidus. The sequence goes on along the minus strand of CM042789.1, from coordinate 6,127,090 downwards.
CATTCTGTATTTTAAAGTGAATATCGCAACTTGACCGTTTTTAAACCCTGAATCACGTGACTCTTTTAAAATTTAAAATAGAATTTCTAATGTATTTGACAATCCGGCACTAAATCACATGCTTGTTGAGAATAGTTTATGTTTATAACAGAAAACAATTTTATGAAAATTTAAACAATAATTTGTAATAATAAGTTACACCTTATTGTTTATTAATATATTTTTAGATTTCCCTAACGATTTTAAGTATTTTTCCGCTCCCTAACCTAACCTAACCTATAACTATATGCAACTGTTTTCGAGATTTTGACGTTTGAAAAATGACGTTTTTTACTAAAAATTATTAATAACTATATTTCTTTTAACTCTAAAAAAACCACACACAAAACTGCTAGTACCTATGACACTAATTTAGCAAATATCTAGAGAATGCAAAAACGAATAATGTTATACATATAATATGGCAGCTGTTCCAGTACATTAAAAAAAGTGAATTAAGTTTACATTATATTACTATTATTATTATACATTTTAAATCAGTGTTTCAAAGTTTCAATAATATAAGAAAATGTTTAAATTACTTATAAACGCATACCGTTAATTTTTTATTAAAAAAAAAAAATTTAGAAAATACTTGTGGATATTCTAGAAAGTTTATGTTTTTCTAATATCTCGTAAATTAAGCGTATTTACGAGCATAGTACGATATTGCATCAAACCAAAATTTGGTATATAACTATTGATATTTTTAAACATTGGGATGGGAAATAATACAATCTATTTAAAAAATTGCAGCTTATGAAATATTCATTGTAATATTAAGCTTACTCTTGGGACATTTTAGAACTGGGACCTGGGATACCAGTTCTAGAATATTTAAAATGAAATTAGATATTTTTCCAATTTTAGCAGATTTAATTGTAATTCTGTCTGCTTCTTAAAACCCCTACAAACATTCGCGTTTGCTCGCAGATTACTTAAAAAAATCTGCACTTAAAATGTCTTCTTACACTGAATAATTTCAGCCCTATGGTCTATTCATGTAACACCCTTAAAATTACTGATTAAGAGACTAAGAAGACTTTCACAACAATTGTTTCTTTATCCTTTCTGTATAGATCTGGCAAGTAAATTCGCATTCTGTACATCAATTACGGGTCATTCTGTACTAAACAATTTTTGCTAGAATTGATAAATTAGCTTATTAGTGTCTGAAAGACCAGAAATTGCAATTCTGGAGAATAAAAAATGTGATTTAGTAATAAACATTTAATACCTACATTATTAATTTTAAAACTGATTTATTAATTGTAGCAGCAAACTGTTTTATCTAAGTTTTGCCCATACCCCGTTAAATAAAATACCAAAGCAATAAATAAGTGATTTAAAACAAAGAAAGTTTAAGTGGACGCATTAACTATACATTTTAAACAACCCCAAGAACTTCCAATAAATTTACAAAAACGATTCAAGCTCTATCAATAACCAATTAACCTGCACTGATTGAATTCTCCTTCCATTTTAAATAATTTAGTGAAATCCGATTTTCCTTCAGGAAATAATTGCTAAGTCTCGACCGGATTCGACTTTCAAGCACTTGCATAAGTAAAAATGCAGTTGCTCCTATTTCTGTTAATTGTTTTGTGTCGTACCTACTGACAGCTCAAATAAACTATTCAAGAAGTGAATTATGCAAGTCAGGAGCTAATTGCTTTGATTTTTTTCTGTTTCGGTCGCATGTCAAGTAATTGTAACCCGGACTAGAAAGTTAATAATTAAATGAAAATATTGTATATTTTTTATGGAGGGGAAACAGTAAAAAAAAACACAAACCTTAAAGGTAAAAATTCCACTAGGGCACTAGCAAACATTTTACGCCCTCAGGCTGTAAGTCTGTCAAACATCACTAAAATAAGACGTCGCGACGCGGTTTGGACGTCCTTTTTCGAAAACTGACGCTCGTCGTTCGTATAAGGGCAGTCGCATTGCCAAAAAGGCATTTTCAAGAGTCTGCGCCAACAAATTATGCACGACTCGGAAGCTGTTTACGTGTACTGAGGGTCAGATTTAGTCTGCAATTTAAGGGCGGAATTGTACAGGGAAGGGATCGTTTATTCCCTTCAGTGTACGAGAACAGTACGAATTATTCTACTCGTAGCTTGATATTCACCTATTTTTTCTAACTTATGCGGTAAGGTAAGATACAGACAGGGTTTTTTTTTGTTAGCCACCCTGTACACCAGCTTATAATAATTGGAATAACAGGATGCTCAAAAAAAGTATGACAAAACAACAGAAGGTTTTTTAATAAGTCTGATCATTCATTTTTGGTTTAGCTTTTACATGTAGAGGACGCTACCTATCTCTCACGTTTGAAAAGGCATTGCTTTCTCATGTATATTCCTGTTTTCGAGATATTTTGATATAAAATAAACAAAGATATTTTTCCAAAAATAAAAATTTGTTGTAAATATTTTTTTATTTTTATAAGAACATCAAAAATACTGTAAAAAAGCTGTCTAAAATTATTGCCAACTTTGAGGCCCTCTAGCGTAAAAAATTTAATTTTAGCTTTGAAATTTGATATAAAAAGTTGAAATATTGACTGTAAACACGTAAATTTTGGCTCAAAAACGGCTCACGTGACCTCAAAAAAACTTAATTAAAAACAGTGCGGCGTTGCCCAAATGTCACTTTTTCAGAAAGTCCTCGTATTGGGGTGAAAATCATGATTTATTTCTAAAAAACTTTTTCTAGTGTCTGTGCAAATATTTTGCAACATTCAATAGTTATTTGAAAGAATATTGAGATATTTTGCATTTTTTTTTGGGTTTTTTGTTTTTCTAAGATAACTAAGAGTTTTAGGGTAAAATGGCTAATTTTACAAAGTTAGGGAGGTTTAAGATGACAAATTGAGAAGTTGTTTAAAGTTTCTTCCAAACAAATAACAATTCGGCAATTTATAGAAAATGTATGGATTGTACACTGGAAAAGCAAAAATGAGTGAGAAATACAAAAATTTATAACCCAAATCCAGGGAGGGACCTGGCAAATGAACACATTTGATACATGAGTGAAATTAACATTAAATAATCGTTTAAAATAATGGAAAAAAGACCAGGTCCGTATTTAAAAAATGTGCCAATATCTCATAAAATAAAGTGCTAAATTTAACTGATGTGTTTGTAATGAGAACCATAGTTTCCAGAATAATTTCAATAAATATAATTTCACTCTACTTTTGTACAGGGTGTCTCAAATTCGAGTAAAAGCATAAAAATGTGGAAATCTAGGACAGAAGGTCGGTTAAATTCTGTTGCCAAAAGTTATTTGGTTAACTAAATATACTCCAATAAGTCAGTTTTTAGGTTACGTTTATTTATAATTATTAATTTCAGTTGGTTTCTGAAATTTTAATTCAGTTATGTTATTTAATTCTGTTCTCTGATTAAGCAGTCATGTTTTGAAAATTTAAAATTGAAAAACAGCGTCATGCATCTTAGAATTAATAATTAAGCATTTTTGGCCATCATCATTTATTTAAGAAATTGTCAAAAAAGTCAATTACACAGTCGCAAAATTATGATTTAAACCATTTAAAATAATTGTCCAATTTCCCCGCTTTTACTATTTTTGAAATTGATTTTTAAACAAAAACCAAATTTAAAAGTAGAAAAAGAGCCAGTAGTGCCAATCCTTAAATGATCTATTTTCCCAAAAACGTTTTAAGAAAGTAGTTAGATTTCACTAAAATTTCCCAGATTTTTTAACTTTTGCTTTATTTCTCATTCCCATCTATTTCACTCATGAAACTATAAAATTTACCTGAAATGATTTAGAACTGTTTTGCCTTGAAGCATGTTTCATTTATTTTTATAGCTTCATAGAGTGGTATTTGACAGTTTGCAGCATTTTGACATATGAAACTAGCTCCAAAGAAAACAGCTTCACGTCCCATCTGTCAAAAATCTTGCTCATAAAGCTCTAAAAATCTTTAAATGTGAATTTTAACTGATTTGCCAGTTTTAAGAAAGTTTTGTCAATTTATACCTTGATGGAGAAGATTTTGGTTGTTTTTAATTTTTGGACAGATTGGAATATTGTAATAATAAACACGTCACGCCTGCCCAATTTCTCATCATGGACCTATAAACAAGAATGTAATATGATTTACAACTGTATTAACTGTAACAGTGCTTTTAAGCATGTTTTGTAGTTTTATAGCTTTATGGAGTAACACCATTGTGACAAAAATGTCCAAAATGGACGTGTAACCTCTTAAAATCAAACTTATGAAGCTACAAAGTACATATATCGGAGTTTAACAGTAATTTAAAGACGCAACACAAATGATTGTTTTAGTTTAATAGCTTTATGGATCAAATTTTGACAGTTAACACGTTTGCACCAGATTAAAATCTGTCCGAAACATACACTTGTATGGCAGAACTGTCAAAATTATATGCACAAACCTCTAAACAAGCATTAATATGATTTGTACTGATTGTATTGCCAGCAGATATACTTCACGATTGTTGAATTTATTTTTCTAACCCTGTATATTTTTTTTTTCATTATTTTTCTGGTTGATTATCATAAATTACATATTTAGTGGTTATAATATAAAAAAACTGTATTTTTAAGGTTTAATTTGCAAAAATAGTTAATTTGTCTCCAGTTAACTGATTTGAATATTTTTTATAAAATAGCTGAATATTAAAAAAAACTTATTACTACACTACACGTATTAATACTTTTTGGTTTAATTCAATGAAAAATTTGTTTTATAGGTACTCTGGATATTGTTTTTAGATTTTTCATCTTAGTCACATTTCAACAAAACAAATAGTCCAGATGAGACAAAAACACAAATAAAAACGAAAATTCGACGGTGCACTCTATTTGCAGAAGCAACATATTAAAATATTTGAACTGTATTACTGAATTATGCCGTTGTTAAGCACATATTTGCTTTGCGTAAACACGAGGCGTATCGTTATGTAAAGCCGGAGGATTCAGAAAATGTTTATTTTAGCGATCTTCGGTAAAATTTTCAAAAGATTTTTCGCATCGGCACAATTGTCGGTCCGGCAAGATTGAGATGTTTAAAAAAGGTGCACTCGAGTTTCAGGCAAGAAGAGAGTATAGTAATAATTGCCTTGACTTCCTCAACATTTCAGTTTTCCAATTCGTTTTGTATATTTTTTAATTAACCCTAATTGAATTGAGAAAGCTTTGAAATCTGTGCATTGTTCACCCTGTAGGTCCGGTCCTGATAAACTGAACAAAACTCAACACACTTTACTCTGTAAATCCTAGCAATTTCAATTCTTTAACTCACTCTGTATGTACAAGGTTGATTTTTGAATTAACCATACTTGGTTTAAGGAAACTTCTTTCTTTAGCTTCGTTCCTGATGAACCGATCAGGTCGAAACTTGAGACACTCTGAGTGCAAAAAGTGAGAGTAGTGGATGGTAGAGAGTATGCGTATGATTACGTCATCCCAATTTACTTTTAAAATACTTACTTCAACGTCAGAAACCAAAGGGATAGTTTATTTAGCCAAAAGTTAATTTCGCTTATTCTTAATTTTCTTTAAATAACGATTTTAGCTTCTTTTATAATTCCATTCATAAAACTAAGATATAGTGAAAGCAAAAAAGTTCATAACAAAACAAAGTGAAAACATATTACAGCATAGAAATGTTCCTATCACGAGGGGAAAGTGCCTTCCCCGCACGCTGACTGAACTTCAGTGAACTTCACTTTTTTAATGGGTTTTGAGACTGAAATAAACTCATTAAATACTATGAAACCGCTTTAATGCATGATAGTAATATACAGGGTGTTACAAATTTGATGCATTAGCTATCTCAGAAACTATAGTTGATAGAGCTATAGTTGAGGAGGCAAAATAGCGCATTTTATTTTTGAAAAGAAATTCATAGGTTAGGTTGATCTTATTTTTGATTTATTTGGTTGACTAATCGAGCAATGTCGTCAAGTGCTTTTGACAGATTAAGGGAGAATACCTGGAAGTTGGCAACGTCGATTTATGTAAAAATGGTTGTTTCCAGGCAAAATATAAAATATAAGACATCATTAATAAGCGTTATTTATACTTACCTCTGCCTAAGCGTTATGAATCACCCTGTATATTGTCTAAATGCACTAAATGTCAAAAAAAAGCTAAAACATCTTGAGCTACTGAAAAAATACATCTAACTTGTGGGAACCTTCAAATTTGTTACGTTGGCCGCTAGATGGCGGTAACGGTAAAGTGAAAAGGGCATCCACAGTGTAAATCAGCCCTAAATAATGGAAATTCGCTTGGCCAAAGATTCGAATTACCTTGGGTATCGCGTCTGAAATATCACCTCGGACGAGTTCGCTACGGCCGAACGCGTTGACTCCGCCCTAAATTTCTCCCCTCCCTCCCTTGCCCCACCTGGTGCTTCATGTCCCGGACACACCCTTCGACGCCGTCGATGCCGGACGCTCGGACGTTTAATAAGCTGCACATTCTTCGGACCTCCAGGAGATTCGGTGACGATGACTATACTTTGGTTGTAAATTTAGGTTAGGAAATTTTGATTGATTTTTGTGTCTGTTTTTTAATTTTTTTTTTAGTTATTAAGTGTGTGTTTTTTTAAAAATATATGACCACCATATTTCACGTTAGTGATTTATAAAAAAATTATCAGTGAATTATCAAAAATCAACAAATGACAAAAATACCTTAGTTGGGAGCGAGTTAAGATATCTCTACTTGTCCCAGTAAAGTTGGACAGAGTATAGTATTCTACTTTCTTCCTCTCTTTGTATTTCCATAATTCCCTGAGTAATTTGCGCCACTGACCTAATGTCCCCTGCGTGAATTATGGCTCAGAAAATAGTGTAATATGCTCTTATCAAATGCAATTATTTCTGATATTTGGTTTAACCAATTTTGACTTGAAGTACGCCTTACGTATACAGGGTGTTATATGTTACAAACTTTGAGAATAAAACTCCTTCCTATAAAGTATGAAAACAATTAATAAATAAAATTTATATTATTTATCTTCTTAACTAATTCTGTACAAAACGATTGGTGAGTATACTAAAATAAAAATTTGTCGTTTGTCATTTGTCGTAATTACATAAAATCATTTTTATGTTTCAAAAATCAGTAGCAAATTAAATATTAGAAATTTTGCTTTTTGTAAATAATAAAAACAACCAACCTTTGAATCTAATGTGAACGATTTATGCAAAAACATACCAATTATTTCTTGAAAAATAGATAAGTATCAATTTACAAATTTAAACTTACCAAAAAACTTCCAAATGCTCCTGAAGTAGTCAAAAAATGTAAAAACATTTCAAAACACTACAGAAGCTCTAAAAGCTTACAAAACAGCCTAGAAGCTTCCAAAAGCTTTTAGAACAGTCTAAAAGCTTCCAAATGCTTTTCAACTTATCTAGAAGCTCTCAAAAGATTTCAAGACAGTCTAAAAGCTTCCGTATGCTTCTAGAGCAGTGTAACAGCTTCCAAAAGTTTTCATAACCGTCTACAAGGTTTCAAATGCCTTAAAAGCTATCCAGTATCTTCAATTTTCCTTAAACTGTCCAAACACCTTCCAAATGCTCCTAAAGTAGTCTCAGAAATGTAAAAATATTCCAAAACACTAAAGAAGCCTTAAAATGCCTTGCAAAAGCTTACAAAATAGCCTAGTAGCTTCCAAAAGCTTTTAGAACAGTCTAAAAGCTTCCAAATGCTTTTCAACTTATCTAGAAGCTCTCAAAAGATTTCAAGACAGTCTAAAAGCTTCCGTATGCTTCTAGAGCAGTGTAACAGCTTCCAAAAGTTTTCATAACTGTTTACAAGGTTTCAAATGCCTTAAAAGCTGTCCAGTATCTTCAATTATCCTTAAACTGTCCAAACACCTTCCAAATGCTCCTAAAGTTGTCTAAAAAGTTTTAAAACATTAACGAAACTCCAAAATGCTTCTCAAGCAGTCGAAAGCCTACCAAAACAGTCTAGAAGCTTCCAAAAGCTGTTATAGAACACACTAAAGGCACCCAAACATTCTTCAACTAGTCTAGAAGCTCTCAAAAAATTTCAAGGCAGTCTAGAAGCTTCCAAAAGCTGTTATAGAACACACTAAAGGCACCCAAACATTCTTCAACTAGTCTAGAAGCTCTCAAAAAATTTCAAGGCAGTCTAAAAGCTTCCGTATGCTTCTACAGCAGTTCAAGAGCTTCCATAAATTTCTAGAACCGTCTACAAGGTTTCAAATGTCTTAAAAGCAGTTCAGAACCTTCAATGCTCTTTAAACACTTTCCAAATGCTCCTAAGGTAGTCTAAAAAGTTTTAAAAACATTAACGAAACTACAAAATGCTTCTCAAGCAGTCGAAAGCCTACCAAAACAGTCTAGAAGCTTCCAAAAGCTGTTATAGAACACTCTAAAGGCTCCCAAATAATCTTCAACTAGTCTAGAAGCTCTCAAAAAATTTCAAGGCAGTCTAAAAGCTTCCGTATGCTTCTAAAGCAGTTCAAGAGCTTCCATAAGTTTCTAGAACCGTCTACAAGATTTCAAATGTCTTAAAAGCAGTTCAGAACCTTCAATGCTCTTTAAACACTTTCCAAATGCTCCTAAAGTAGTCTAAAAAGGTTTTAAAACACTAACGAAACTCCAAAATGCTTCTCAAGCAGTCGAAAGCCTACCAAAACAGTCTAGAAGCTTCCAAAAGCTGTTACAGAACACTCTAAAGGCTCCCAAATAATCTTCCAACTAGTCTAGAAGCTCTCAAAAATTTCAAGGCAGTCTAAAAGCTTCCGTATGCTTCTAAAGCAGTTCAAAGAGCTTCTAGAACCGTCTACAAGATTTCAAATGTCTTTAAAACAGACCAGAACCTTCCTAAAGTAGACTAAAAATATTTTAAAACACTACAGAAACTCCAAAATGCTTCTAAAGCAGTCGGAAGCTTTTCAAAACAATCTAGAAGCTTCCAAAAGCTTTTAGAACAGTCTAAAAGATTCCAAATGTTCTTTAACTAGTCTAGAAGCTTTTAAAAGATTTCAAAGAGTTTAAAGCTGTCAAAAATTTCAGTGTCAGTTTTAAAATTGGTATTTTTGTGTACTGTTTTTGAAAGCTAGTATAATTATTATTTGTTAGAATTTTCACTGATACTGGTGCAAAATAAATATCTCCGAAACGGTACAAGTTATAGGTAAGTGGTATTATACATGAAGTAGACTTAAAATTTAACGAAAAATTTTAAATTATGATAATAGTCAGGGTGTTTTGATCACCGGAGGGACACCCTCAAAATTATTCATTGAAAGATAACGGTAAAAAAAAATGAAAACCATTGCAAATCAATGCTTTTAACAAAGATCACTCCAAAGCACAACTCCATATAAAGATGTTGAACCGGATGTTGACACAATTCCACAGTTAATCATTAACAATCAATAAGGTTTTCTGGTAAAATGGTCACGTGAACAACTATCATATGCCTAATCATTAATGAAATTTTGTTTCATCTTTATTAGAAGCATTAGTTTGCAATCACGTTCTTTTCTCACCATTCATTTGTATATTTAGTTGAAACTCAAAATGAAATAAAAATGTTAATCAAACGCTGTTCACATAATAAAAATAGCAAAGTTTGAGAATAACCTGGAGCAATGAGAACTCTATAAGTAAAGTCAGTAACTGTCATTGCCAGCCACATTGTTGTAGAGAAAATTGGTCATCAAATTGAAATTTCTTTAGTTCAAAGTAAAATGTGTTTTTTTTTAACAATCTGTTAATTTCAAACAGTAGTTGGAAAAGTTTATAAAGCTGTGTTAATTTTTTTTTGTCACTTAGGCTGCAAGTTAGTTTAGTTTTCTTTACTTATGGGCACAACGATTATTTGATGATAAGTCTTAAATATGAGTAATGGATGGAACATCCAAAATAGCTCAAAATGCAACAAGGTTGGTATAGCCATTGCAAATTATTGGTTTGAAAAGTTTATAATAATTGGAAGTCAAATTTGATAGAGAATTCAGATTTCTAACAACCGATACACAAAAAAAATGCATCTAAAGAGTCAACTTTGAATGGTTTTAAGTGGAAACTCAGACAATACATTCCACCAAAATAAATCATTTCTAAATACATACTCTATGTATACAAAAGCAGAATCCTTTTCCTGTACTTTATATTTATAGTTATATCTAAGTCTGTAGTATACTCTTTTGGTGCGTTTTCAACAAAAGAAAAAGGAAGTTCTCTTAGGTACGCGTATAATATACGAGTCCCGTTATTTATTCCGTTTTTTCCCCTAAATTGTATTACCGAATCAGCCGCCCAGTTTGACCTGAAAAACTCTGAAAAACGAAATTACAAACATGACCTGGTGGATTTGAGCCGCCCTTAATTGAGGAAGCAACGGAAGTAAGGCTTAACGTGCGGCCCGGACCTCAAGAAGGATGGCCACCCTTTAAGCCACACAGGCCCCAATAAAACCATAAATTGATTTAAATTGTTTTTAACGCACCGAAATTGGCTTGACAGTTTAGAGTTAAGCATTTAACTGACGAGAGGGGCGAAATAAAAATAAGGCGCTGCACTTCAGGATTTATTAAGTGTGGGAAGGCCTTTATTCACTAATTGAATGATGGCCCTGTTTGGTTCGTCGCATTGCGGTTGGCCGTGTCAAAATTCGAAATTGCCGACTGTAGTCGATTTCGACCTTTTACATCTAACTGCAAGATAAAAGCTCCAAGTGGATTTAAGTCATTTTTTTGCGGCTTTGAATCTCTAAATCCGATAAGTACTTACTCTGTTAAGCGGTAATGCCAATGCCCGGATGCAAGTGTGTAAAAGCACCATTCACTTTGAAATCTGTAAATCATCATAATCAATAACGGCTGAGAAAAGCGATTTTTTCATACCCTTTCCTACTTGAAACACTCACTTAACATGCAAAACCAGAAAGTCTTTAATGATTTCAATCTTTAGAGCACATTTCGTCTAAATTCTAGGCAATGTTTGAGCTCTAAACATATAACTTATTAGCTTTATGACACTTTTATTGTAGCAGAAGACCAGTTGGAGAAAAGCACAGGAAGAAGTTGTGCCAAAATAACATCATTCAATTGATTCTCAATCTCAGGTAAAGTAAATAATAATAATAGTAATTTTTTTTTATGTTACATTCTAATAATGTCATATAATAATAATAATAATGTGTCTTTATTGTAATAAACCTATTACAAAAGGCAAAATTGAAGTCAAAGACTATCGAATTGGTCAAAAACACACTACTTTTTCTTTGTGATTTTCGCAAATACTGCACATGTAGACTTGCCATAAAAGCTTGAATCTGTACAAACATGTAAATGATCTGGATTATTTAGGTTATACATCAAAATTGATTTAGCTGTTCGATCATAATAGGATATTACGTAACTAGTGCTGTAAGAAGCATTTTACGCACGATATGGAAAAAGTTAAGCAAGAAGCCGCGTAGTGGCGAGTGTGTAATTCCACGAGTGCGTAAAATGCACGCACGTGTGATGTACTATCCTTTACCTACGACCAAATGGAAAGTCCTGTTTTCGCAATTCATATAATTCAGAGTAACTTTTCATTAAAAAAGTATATTTTCAACGTATTGACATCATATTTGTACTATTATGTCACTAAAGAAAAAAATAATAACGTAATAAAAAAAATTTACAAATCATGTTACTTAAATAATTATTATTGTTGTTCTTAAAATAGTTATTTATGGTGACATTAGAATTATTAAGAAGAACGGGAAAACTTTCAGTAATATCACTTGATGTGTTTGCTACTGCAGATAATATTCTAGACGAAGTGGTAGTTACTTAAAACTGTATGAACAATGCATTACGCGATGATCTGCATCTAATATACTCTGATAAAGGAAGAAATGTAAACAAAATCAATTTTTACCAGCATTAGAGCGATAGTTTGTGGCCGATCTTAAAACTGTGCGCTTTTTTTACAGCTGTACGTTTTTTTTACAACTGTGCGTAAAGAGGTTCATTACGTAACGGAAAACTATGCGTAAATAGCTATTTACACTGAGGTCGTAGGTAAATGTCTTTACTTTTTATACACTCTTACAAAATAGAAAAAAATAATATGGTTTCATTTAAAGTCTCTTGACCATCCTCACATTAACCAAAACATCGAAAATTTCTTCTCCTCGCCTAAAAATATGGCAAATTTTGGTAAAAACTTAATAAGTGCCATTTTCCGATTTTCCTGAGCTTATTCCAATTTTCTGAGAGCTCTCAATGGCCGCTTCCCACTATTTGAAACATAACCCAAATTTTGTTAGGTATCTAGTGTGTTTAATATAACTTGGACCTTCATGTGTTGGTATACAAAAACGGAAGCAAACTGCTTGATAAAACCAAACTAAACATCTTTTCGGTAAGATATTTGCTGTAGCCAATACGAACACATGGAAACTCAGCACTAATCGCGGCTTAACTTTTTTTTCAAACATGTATGAAGAAAAACATCCGTTGACTGATTAAGGAAACGCGCAACTAAGTACCACCTATTCTAAGATCAGAGAGCCAACTTTTTAAATCACCTCGTCGTCCCGGGCATAATTAAAAACAACTTTTTAATTGGATATCTTAATGAGAATCTTGATTAACTAGTTGAGGAACAACTGCCCATTTGCGAGGATGCAAAAATAATATTGCACTTAATAATTTATACGACGGTCGTACTGCTCGTCAACTAACGAACGTACTGCCGCTGATGACGCGTGATAATGAATGATGTATTGCCGATGTTTAAGTTTTTGTACATATTTGACGGTTTAGTGCCGCTTTTAAACTGTAAATAGAATATTAATCCACTGTTATCAGTTTAAGGAAATAATTGAGATTTTGATGCTCTTGTAAGGCTTTGATTGCCTTTTTGAGACCCACTAAATTGATTTAGGGGTAAAATCAGCGAGTTAATGTCTTTGGGATATCAAGTAGCGGTTAAGCAAGAAGCGTCATTACAAGAGTGATAAACAATACACTTTTAATATGATGTTATGTATAATAACTTATAACAAGTAATTTTAATACGAAACTTACTTTTGGTTCATTTCGATTATTGAACCTGTCAATGCCAGTCATCCAATGGAACTAGATGTCGAAATGTTCAGACAGTGTAAAAAAAATGTTTTCCACCAATTTTCGAGAAATTTTTATAAAACATGTCAGACCACTCGAAAGGTTAAAGAATCGATTAGAACAACAAAATTTTTCTGACTATTTTGTAACTTCTGAAATGTTTTAGAAAATTTTCAATTTCATTTCCAAACTGCAGTTTTTTACCATAAATATTTCTAAAGGTTGTTTAGAGTGTGTACATGATCCCAATTATATCCTACAACGTTTTTAGACTTTGAAAATATTCCAAAAAAGAAAAACTAATTTTTTTTGTCGGAAATTGGTTTAACAACTTTTTATAGTCATATGAAGTCTCATTTTTTGAACTTGAAAATTCTGCAATTCGTTTTTCCTGCTATGGGTTGTATATGTAGAATACGTGTGACCCTAACCACACAAAGTTTTTATATTTAGATGTTGAAAAAACGAAAATGTTGGGTTTTTCTTCTGCAATCGGTTTTAGCCATTTTAAGGCATTGCAATTTTTAGACTTATACATCACATTATACAAATTTTCTATTTTTCTTACATCGGGTAGTGAAAGGATTCACGCACAGTTGTACAGGGCCAACAATTTTAAAATTGCCTAAAAACATTAAAAACAAAAATTGAGGGAATATTCTAAACTAAAAATATTATTATGTATACTAGGTGGTTCAAGAAACCGTGCCGTACATAACCTTAGTTTTTTTTTGTTGGACACTCAGACATTGCAGAGTTGCAGATTTTTTGTAAATAACGTCATACTTAATGCTTTTTCCGTTTTTTTTTTTTTTTTTTAAATTAGTGCTTTTTATTTTTATACAAGGTATTTGCCAAAGTGATCTAAAATATTTCATGAAATGAGTCTTGTCGATTTTATAACGGAAATCTTGAATACATTTCCTGACTTAATAAGAAGCGTCTTTTTCAAAATACAGAGTATTAAAATAGTGTAATTTTCTTTGTTTCACTCAAATTACTTCTGGTGTAGGTAAGTTGATTTAAAAAGCGGATTTTTAGTTTTGACGAGTTGGATAAGCACAAATTTTGGCCCCTACAACAAGTATGACCCTGCTCTAATGTAAATTTCTTATTAATCATTGTTAAATTTTCTTTAAAAAGTGTCTCTGGTAATTTTTGCAGAAATCATTCCCTTTTCAGAATAACAATGAATTTAAACTTGACACTATTAGCTATAGACGAGAAAATTTTTACGACAAAAGGAATATACTTTGTTTTAGTAAAGTAAGCACATATTTTACTTTACCAGGTAAATTACAATTTCTGTGTTTCTGACAGTTTAAATTTTAACACCGCTTTTTTCCCTGACTGTACCAAATTTTGTAGTGTTTTTTGATGTTATTGGTTAGGAAATTTAATGAGGATTCTAAAAAGGGGATTAAAACAGTAATTTTCTTACTCCAAGTGGGTTTTACAGGCAATTTTGTCCCTGACTGTCCTTTCAAACTGTGTTTCTAGCAGTTTAAATTTTGATACCGCTTCTCTCCCTGACTGTACCAAATTTTGTAGTATTTTTTCAGGTTATTGGATAGAAACTTTAATGAAGATTCCAAAAACGTGCTTAAAACTGTAATTTTCCCACTGTAAGTGGGTTTGACAAGCAATTTTGTTCTGACTATCAAACTGTGCTTAAAAGTCGCAAAAATTAGGATTTAGATAAGTTTTTTTCAGTATTCAATACAAAACGTGTTTCCGAGATTTTTGATAGTTATTTTGACAGTGGTCACGTGACTCTAAATTAACCACGTGATATCTAATACTAATGTCAAAACTGTGAAACAAGTCGTGTTTCTGAGATTTATGACAGTTATTTTGACAATTATTAGTAAATTACTGGTAAATTATAAATTGTTTAAATAATAATATCTCTAGATTTGCGTCATTTCTCTCATCTCAAAAACATATTATTTATCATAATTTAAACACGAGATAATAAAGAAAAGTCCCAAAAAGTTGAAAATGCTACTTGTTCATAAAAAAGTTATAAGATTGGAACTTATTTGGTACAAAAATCACATTGTCAGAAAAGTATTACTTCCTTTATTTTATTATTGATAAATCAAAATCTCTAAAACAATAAATAACAAATCAAAACAGCTCTTCATTCAGTCTTTCAGGATTGTCAGGTGACCTATGGTTAAGAAAACATTTTTCCATATGAAATACTTTGCTGTCATTTAGTTTCCTACATTATTGGATAGGAAATTAAATGAGGGTTCTAAAAATGTGATTAAAACAGTCATTTTCTTACTCCAAGTGTCCTTTCAAACTGTGTTTCTGGCAGTTTAAACTTTGATACCGCCTCTCTCCCTGACTGTACCAAATTTTGTAGTATTTTTTCAGGTTATTGGATAGGAAATTTAATAAAGATTCCAAAAATGTGCTTAAAACTGTCATTTTCTCTCTGCAATTGGGTTTGACAAGCAATTTTGTTCTGACTATCAAACTGTGTTCAAAAGTCGCAAAAATCAGGGTTTAGATAAGTTTTTCCAATAATTGCGCTATACGCAGCAGAATCCTGGACCTTAAAAGCAGTATTCAATAGAAAACGTGTTTCCGAGATTTTTGATAGTTATTTTGACAGTGGTCACGTGACTGTCTATCTAAATTATCCTCCAAAAACCACGTGACATCTGTGACTAATGTCAAAACAGTGAAACATAGTTTTCTTACAGTTTTCGAAACAAGACGTATTTCTGAGATTTATGACAGTTATTTTGACAATTATTAGTAAATTACGGATTGTTTGAATAATAATATCTTCAGATTTGCGTCATTATTCTCATCTCTAAAACATATTTTTTGTCATAATTTAAACACGAGATAATAAAGAAAAGTCCCAAAAACCTAAAAATGCAATTTTTTTAGAAAAGGCTACTTGTTCATGAAATGGTTACAAGATATAGGGAGGTAAGATAGGATGACGCAATAATGTAATACAAAAGGTACATGTTTTGAATAACATTTTTAATTTGATACATTTCTCACATTCTAATTTTTACATATACAACTTTTAATTACACGACATAGAATGTAGAAAAAGAAAGAGAATATAATAATAGATGATATCTGAAGGCAAAATTGTTTTCTCCTTAAACATTTTGTTATCCTAATGTAAAGTCAACATATGCAGTATTTGTAAGTTTGTGATTGGTCAAAATAGCAGCTTTCAACTTTTTCTTGACCAATTACGAACTACGTAAATACTGCACATGTGGACTTACTATGAAATTTGCTTTTAATTTCGGTTTTATGGTTTTTTGTAGTTTATCCAATTGTTTGATTCAAAAAACTTTTTATTTAAGAACGGACCTTTGTCACAAGTTTAGTTAGACAGGTAAAATGAAGCAATTTCCTTTATATAGTAAAATCCATAATTATTTAAAAAAGCAGGTTGACAAAAACAAAATGTCTGTATACAAGTGAGTTCTCACAAGTTTATAATAAACAAGAAAACATGAAAAAAAACAGTTTAGATCTGTCTGCAAAAAAAGGATCGATTTCACCGTCGATTACCCGCCGAAAGCAGTACCGAACTACTGAAAAGAACTAAAAAAAAAGAAGGCCTAACGAATTGTTAAACGCATATGAGCAAAGACCCGGCACAAATCTCGTTTTCCTATTCTTTCATGGTTCGAAATGTTTCTACTTCTTTTATTGCGAAGAATAAAACGACAATCGTAGGTACACAAAGAATCTTCCTACTGTTAAGTCCGTTTCGGCACTCGAGCACGCAGTAGCCAGTTTCTTTCATTCCCATTGTCCAGGAGACAATGCCGTTTAGAGTTTGAGAGGTAAATTTGGCAAAACTAAACCCATAATGGGACTGATACGTGAAGAATACTGGAATCGGCCGAGCAGAAGGGTCTTAATTGGGCTTTGCCAAAGGGTAACGGTACTTTCGAGAACGATTTGTGCAAGAATTCAAGCTATGATGTAATTATGATGCTGGTATCCTTTGCTGCATAATATGCTTCCTTGGAAGCCATCAGATTCCTTGAATACTGTCGCGAAACTATTTTGCAGAATAACCGAAATGATCAGTTTTCATTGCAGTAAATTAGGTCCAATGTATCGCTTACCAGTTTAATGGAAACACATGTTTTGGAAAATAATAGACGTAAAAGTTTTTCACGCACGCATGGTTACCAACACCACAGAATGGTGTTTTCCCAGTGTTGCCGACATGAAACTGAACGGCGGTATAACCTCAAATTGCCGGTAATTGCACCAGGAGACAATAACGATGCGAGAAACCGTGACCGTGAATTTTGACTGGACATAATCTTATGGTAGTTTTTTTTCTAACAGTGCCAATCATACGTTAGTAGCTATTTATTTTAACGTTTTGTTGACGCTTTCATGCGAGACTATTTAACAGTGGCGGTGCAATACAAAGCCAAGAATTGTAAGGCAAAACGTCCACATAAAATTCCTTTCATTATTGTATATCTACTTCATCTAAAAAAGGAAAAAATAGTTTTCAAGTGCCCGAAATATGAAATTTAATGTTAAATAAGTTAAGCTTTGCAACAATAAATATGTTATATTTGTATGAAAAGTATAGTTAAAATACAAATTTATCATATTTATTTGTAAACTCCATAATTAAAGTTGACGACGTTTGTGAGATAGAGAGAAAAGAAATACACTATGATTATGGTAGGAAAGAAAAAGTAATAATAAAGAGGAAAAATGTATTCAATTTTCCTTAATTATTATATGTTCATTCTGATTTTTACAAGCATATTATGAAAAAATAAACCCAGTTCCCAGTTGGAATAAAGTAATATAACGAAACTTCTAATTTCTGAGGTGTACTGGTGGACAATTTTAATATAATTTCTATCAAATTTGAGATTCTTTGCAAATATTTTTGCAATTAGAATAAAACTAATAAGAGTCTTGAACCCTTGAAGAAGTAATTCTAATATCAATTTTCTCGTTTTATCGTCGTTTTGAAACATGCTAAGCACAATATGTTTTTACTGGAAAAAAATGCAACAAAACACTGCTACAAATAGAGGAGGACTTTAAAAACAACGACACCAAAAGCATACAGGCAAATAAATATATTCAAAAAAGGTTTCCAGTAAAGCACTAGCCTATGCCGAGATGAGACAGGACAAATTATCGGAAACGAAACAGAAATACAAGGGAGGTGGAAACAATATTTCGAGGAACTCCTAAATCTAACCAGCAACCAGAATCCAACAGAGACCAGAGAGCACTGGAACTCACAGCAGACGAACGAGAAGAGAACAACGACTTCCCAATTGAAAAAGAGGTGAGAAAAGCAATCCTTTAAACAACAACAAATCACCAGGTATCGACAACATTCCGTCAGAATTAATAAAATATGGGGGACCACAACTAACGAAAGCGGTAACAGACCTAATCAAAGAAATATGGAGAACCGAAAAAATGCCGAACGAATGGAGAACCAACATCATCTGTCCAATACACAAAAAAGGAGGACAAGCTAGAATGTAAAAATTGTAGGAAAATATCTCCTACTAAAGTCTTCAGAACCATCCTCCGAAACAAACTAGAACCACTAGCCGAAAACATCATTGGTGAATACCAAGCGGGTTTTAGACCAGGAAGATCGGCCACAGACCAATTATGCGTAGTAAAACAAGTTCTGGAGAAATGCTGGGAATATGACATTGATGTGTATCAACTCTACGTGGATTTCAGACAGGCATACGACAGCATAGACAGAGAAAAGCTCTACAGCATCATGCTAGACTTTAACATATCACGAAAATTATTAAGGCAAACAAGACTAACAATGGAGAACTCTAAAAACCGGGTGAAGATACAAGGAAACCTAATAGACCCATTTAAAATAAACCAAGGCCTCAAGCAGGGAGATGGACTCGCCTCAATGCTTTTTAATCTAGCATTAGAATACGCAGCAAGGAAAACCACGGTAGACACCAACGCGTC
The DNA here is from genome assembly GCA_018691245.2 of Ips nitidus. Classification (NCBI taxonomy): domain Eukaryota; kingdom Metazoa; phylum Arthropoda; class Insecta; order Coleoptera; family Curculionidae; genus Ips; species Ips nitidus. Next base: position 6,107,940 of record CM042789.1, on the reverse strand, counting down.
GCTGCTACTCAAATCCACTCAACTAGCAGGATATGCAGATGACATAAACATACTTGGAAGAAACCTAACATCAATGAAAGAAACCTACATACAAATAAAAGGCGCGGCTGAAGAAGTGGGCCTAAAAGTGCATGAAGATAAGACCAAATTATTAATACAGACCAGAAGCAATAGGAGGAGAGGCCAGAACATGACCATAGGCGACCACAACTTTGACGTGGTCAATGACTTTACCTACCTAGGCTGTAACATATCCAGCAAACGGGACGAGATGAAGGAGATCCAACGAAGAATCACTAATGCCAATAATGTATACTACCACATTTCGGCCATAATCAGATTAGGGAATGTCCACAGGAAAACAAAATTGAAACTTTATAAAACAATAATACGCCCAGTGTTATGCTATGGAAGCAAAACCTGGACGCTTTCACAAAAAGCGGAAACAATGGTGAACGCATTCGAAAGAAAAATCTTACGTAGAATATATGGACCGGTCCAAGAAAACGAACAGTGGAGAATAAGATACAACCACGAGATCTACCAGCTCTTCGCAGAAGCAGACCTGGCAACAACAATAAGATTACAAAGACTTAAATGGGCCGGGCATTTGCAGAGGATAGAAGAGTCAAGAGTAGTCAAGAGGATTTTCTACCAAAAACTGGAAGGTAAAGACCGTTTGGAATACCAGGAGCGAGATGGGCAGACAAAATCCAGGGGGACGCTCGATCCATGTTCGGAACTCCAAACTGGAGAAAGGCGGTGGAGGATAGGGATGGCTGAAGGAAGAAAATAGAGGCCGCCAAGGCCCGATTTGGGCTGTAGCGCCATTGAATGGATGAAAAAAAAAATAAACTACTACTACTACTACTACTGTGATATACTACATAATTACTATGTTGTTATTTTTGATCATTCTAAAAATTTGCATTTTTGCAGTTTTTTGAGAGTTTGTAATTTTTTTTCTAGACATTTTTGGAAATATCCTGTTTTTACGGCATAGGAAGCTTCTTGGGTTGTATTGTATAGAGTACGTGTGGCTACAATAAAATTATACAAAATTTTAATTTCCACTCAGTTTTTAGAATTTGAAAAATTTTAAAAAACAACATACAATGAAAATGTTGGATTTTTTGTGTTACGCAAAGTTGTGGTTTTCGACCATTTTTGGCAATAAATTAGTTACACTAACCCTAAAAAAGCCGAACAAGAACGCTTTGATAACCAAATTTTAACTCAAAATTTGTACTTTAATTTTCATATTGCTTTGGTTTGACAGCTGTCACATAAAGCGTATCAGTCAAATCCCGTCTCATAAAGCTATAAAATGCTGTTTGTAATGATATTGTACCCATGTTCCAAAATTCAACTTAAGCTACTTTATACGTCTATAATGGAAGTTTTGACAGCTGTGTTACGATTGTCTATTCAAAATAAGGTTTGACAGCTGTCACATATACTTCATCTGTTAAAACCCCGCTCATAGAGCTATAAAGTGAAATTTGTATGATTATCTTGTTACTACTTTTTTGCGCCACAGAAATACACTTTAGTGGTTCATGGTTGCAGATTTGACAGTTGTGAAGTATTGTTCTATTCAAGACAGTGGTTTGACAGCTGTCACATATACTGCATCTGTTAAAACCCCGATCAGGGAGCTATGAAGTGTAATTTGTATGAATATTTTGTTACCAGTTTTTGCGCCACAAAAATATTCTTTAGAGGTTTATGGTTGCAAATTTGACAGTTGTGAAGTATTGTCCTGTTCAAGACAGAAGTTTAACAGCTGTCATATAAAACGAATCAGCCAAAATCCAACTCATAGAGCTATAAAGTGTCATGTGTATGTATACTTTGTTTCCATTTTTGTGTGTGTGTGTACGATAGCTGCACATATATTCCATAGGCATTCTATAGCTGCTTAAAGAAAAACACTTAAACATGAAAATCCATCGAGAGATAAAATAATAAACAAAAGAAACTTATCGGTCACAAAAAGTAAATATGTGTAAATTAAATTTTATTTCTTTTTTGGAAATATTACTGTTAATTTTCTTTCTCTATGTAATGTAACATGGTCACAAACACCAATTGGTCGATAGCCTATTCTTTGAGAATAAAGATTGTTTATATATAAATAAAAATTTCTATGAAAATATCTAATATATTAATATTTAAATCAAAATAATGTTGGTGATTGAAAGAATTGTCTAAGTTGAGAATAATCCATTATGAAAAATTTTGTCCGGTATGAACACTATCTCTCCTAAATCAGAATACAGTATGGCAGCCAACACATAGTATACCCTTACACTAAAGAATAATGGCGAACTTATATTAAAAGAATATATCGAATATCACGTAATTTGTTCCGATTTGGCATCTGGGTTTCTTTTGTCCCATCTTTTGTAGGTGGGACCGGGGGGTTGACATGACAAACCATTCCCAGGACGTAATTATTGATAAAACCACACAAACAAAGTGGTTAACCAAAAATTGTATAGTTTCATTGTGTTAAAAAATCGGGGGTGGACAAACTGTTTCTATATGCCCTCCAGTAACTCGATACTACCGATCAGTCGATTAATTGAACAAATGCGGGATCTCTCTGTAACACCAGGCTACTGTAACTGGCTCGTTAGCGGTAAGTTACGTAACGTAGCCCGATTCCCAGAACGAAAAAAACCACGATTTCCTATTGTTTCCCATTTCCAAGCATAATTGCCCGGTAAAATAATGTAAAATGGCGCGTAGGTAGCCATAATTTTATCAATAGAACCACACAGAGCGGCGTGATTTTACATATATGGCGTTCAAATGGAACAATATGTTTTCAGCGGGATAAATAACAGCGCCGATACGATCTTAAACGCTATTTTCGTGTTTATACGTTCAGATTTCGTGTTATACCCACGTAAGCGAAATTTATTTCGTTCTAACGGCTTTGAAGAGGAGATGAAATGCGAACGATACTGCTTGAATCATGCCCCGGATTGATGCAGAATAATTCCCATGCTATGGTTCTTGGAACCATTACATAAATCACCGCAATTTTCCTGTAGTGCAACGCGATGGCAAAGATCATGCGACAAATTATGGTTTTAAAAGATGTCGAGGTTACAAATCAAAATCAAAAATGAGAAAAAGTGTTAATTATGAGACAGTTACAGTCAAATTAATATGTTGGGGGTAAGCCTAAGGGATAACCCATATAGAACGAGGAAATTAGAAAAAGAACAAAAAGTCGACGATGTTATAGAGCACACCACACGTCAGAAATGGCGTTGGGTGGGGCACGACAAGACAATGACAGATGGACAAGACGTCCAAGAAAACATAAAAGAAGTGCTAGTCGTCCACAGAATCGAAGAATCGACGATATAAAAGAGATAGCGGGAAGAAAATGGCACCAGATGGCAATAAACCGATCCAAATGGAAGCAGCAAGGGGAGGCCTATGTCCAGGAGTGGATGCAAAAAGAAGAAGAGTCAAATTTATACTTAAATTTGAGTGTGGACACATATTTGATGAAACAACAGTCTTTTGTTAGGTCTCTTCTCTACAAGTAGTTCTTCTGAGATATCTGAAATTTTTTTGAGGACAAACTTAAGCTCTTCATATAATTTTTATTAGGTAGTCATTGCAATCAATGCAATATCATAATCAGAAATATAAAATGATTTAAATGATGCAATTCACTCTCTTCAAAAAGCTTGATTCAAAGCCTCCCAATATGAGTGACAGAACTGGTTGGCAATGGCAGGTTTCTGTCAAATTATGTATTCCTTTCTCTTGATAACTCCCTTCCTTCGTTTCAAGAATCTAGAACCTGATGTCCTACCAATAAAAAGGGGAGTAAAACAGAGCTGCATACTCTCTCCACTTCTTTTCAACATATATTCAGAGGCCATTTTAAAATAATCAAGATTAATGATATTCGGTACGCGGATGACACTGTGAATATGACAGATAACATGATAGTCCTGCAAGGCATGGTCGACCACATTGTTCAACACAGCGAGCAGTATGGACTGCTCAAAAATATTGAAAAAACCAAAGTGCTCGCTTTTTCTAAAGAACTAAGATCCAGAATTGAACAAGCTAGATCAGAGATTGATCTTCACTTCTTCTTCGAATTCGTATGGGTCGGTGCTATATTTTCTTAGTTTTACTATACGGCTGTGAAAGTTGGACTCTTAACCCTGGTTTAGAAAAAGGATCCTGGAGGCATTCGAGATGTACTTGTACAGAAGAATACTCCGCGTACCACGGGTACCAAGAGTAACAAATGAGGAGGTGCTGAGGCGTATTGGAAAACTAAAGGAACTCTTACTGTATATAAAATAACGGAAAACGAGTTACATAGGTCATGTTATGAGAGGCGAGAAAGTTTTTGAGACTGATACTCGAGGGCAAAATACAAGGAAAGGGATCAGTTGGCAGACGTCAAAACTCATGGTTAAAGGATCTCTGAAGATGGTTTGGATGCTCATCATTAGACATATTCAGAGCTGCAGTATCTAGTACCATGTTAGTTAATTTTATCGTCATCAGAAAGAGCGTTAATTCGTCTGCGTGAACAAAAACCGTAAAAATCGCTTTTAAAAACTGATTTTAAAAGTTTTCTGTACTATTGGTAGTTAAACGACGAAAGTGAAGTTAGATTGAAGACACAATGTTCAAAATAAGCTAAAATGGCCATTGGTGTTCCTGTTCTGTGTTGCATATTCATATTTTGTCAATTTTGTATAATGTAAAACTAGACTACTTAAATCTTAAAACAAGGATATACCAAACGATTCTGCAGTGAATATGGCGGGATTGGCTGGGTTTAGATTCTTCAGATGATAAGGATTTGGATTTACTTTATCCAGTAACTAAATCGATCAATAGGCATGCGTCTAATTTTATAACTCCCTATTTTTTCTCTTGATTGAGTTGGAATCGTTCAAATGATAATTTTCATTTACTCTCTAGACCTCTGGTTACTTTACTACTTTGTAGGATGATTTATTCAATTTCTTGTCTGATTCGGGTTTGTTCATGTAATCCACAGAAATCATTTGATTGTATTAGGATACACTTATCCGGTTAAAAACAACACATTTCGTTTATTATTACTTTCTTACAAAAAATTGGCTTTACATGTAATAAATCATTTTCATCATTTGATCAGCAAAATGGTCTTAAAAAACAGATGCATAAACGTCCATTGTCATTTAAAACAATATCATAAAAAAACGGTTTTTTTTTCAACATGAGAAAATCACACCATATGGAATACACACACCCTTAATCAAGAGAAACCGCCAACCAAGGATGCTACTACATCTTTCAATTGTGTGAGAACTGGCAAAAAGTACTTTGATATTGTTGCCGCATATTATAATATATTTACCAGGGCCGTGTTTAACGCTAATTACATAGAGAGACAATAAAGTTAAGCGTACATATGTTTTCACAGGATTTTTTTCCTGTTTCAGATATATTAAGTCTTGATTGTTTCCTTTTGTTCAGGCAAAATTACACGGTATAATGTACCGTGTATGCTCTTTCTGGTGGGTATATGCAGATGGTCATTTTGGAGAGTTTTCGAACTTGAATGAATTAGGTTCTATTAATATTGTATTGGCATTTTGATACTGATTTACAATTGTTTCTACCAATAAATAGTTGATATAAATAATATTTTATAATTTGTGGTTTACCATCTTTGGTTGAATAGTTGATGGTGGTTTTTGGGAGTTGAATCTGTTGTACTGAGAATCAAACTTCACAGTTTTGTTCTGTTTCACTGGTAAGTGAATTTTGACAGTTATGGCAGCTGTCACGTGACGCAAACAATGTATTGAAGTGTTTCTTAACGTCCCAACTCTCAATATTGGCTCCGTGGACCTTTAAACACAACTTCCAGTGCAATTTCTCAAATAAGCAACTAAACTGCTCGCCACGTCAACCAGGACAGTGATTTTTTTGGGTCATTTTTAAAACCTCGCTATTTCGAAACGAATCAACAGATTTTAATGTGGTTTGGACTGTCATTGGGCTTGATTTATTGGCTTTCTACTGATGTAAAAAACTTTTGCTTTAATGCAGTCTAACTGCCTTTTACAAGGTGTGAAAGAAATGCGTGCCAAAAAGTGAAATTTTCAAGTAGTCCCCAATTGACCAATATTTTTTTAATATAAGGAAGTGTTATTTAGGTCAATATCTCGGGATGTTTTTGAGCGTGTCTCAATTAACGTACCATGTCTCAAAAAATGTTGATTTATCCGAAAAAGACGACATTACAGTGCTCAAGCTAGAATTCAGTTATGGCATATGTGTCATTTTATGGTCCATTTATTTTCCCGTGGCGGTTACGTCATCATTTGCCTTTCTTGTCTATTACATGCGTTCCGAGCGCGATAGAATTTTGACGTCATCTAGTCACGTCGGCAATGAATCAGGACGACAAGGCTCGGAAAATCGGCCGCCATTGTTGACAAAAAGTAAACAAAGAGACATTTTTTATTTTTGATATAAATTTTACAATATTTTAAGGAGTATTTTGATTTAACTTGTTTTTAATTGCGATACTACGTGTGAGACTAGATAATGTGTGTGTGTTTCGGTAGTCAGTTTTGAAAATGCCACCTTCTTAATACACTTTACAACTATCAAGGGGCCCAGTGTAACATTCTGAAGGAACTAGAGTTTGTGAAACAGAAAAGGATGCCTTTTCTAATAGAAAACACTGTCACAATGAAACAGCCCATATATTTACTTACTCCCAAGAAGAGTTTTTACAAGAACACTACAAGAACCAAGTTTATTCAAGCCAGTGGTTCTCAAAGAAACATGGATATAGAGTAAAGGTGTATTTAGCAGAAGCTGACAAGGTGATTTACCTAATACTATAAAAAGGACTCTGGTAGAGGTATTAATAAGCTGCTAATACTAAATAGCTTATGTTTCAGGTACCTTTATTTGCCTAATCTGGAGTTTGCTTATCATGCTTTGAAAGGGTCCAAATTTAAAAAGTTCCATTATCAATTGCTCTAAAAGACTGAACAAAAGGTGTTTGAAGCTATGGTTATAATGGTGTGGTCAAAATCCATATGCAGAGTGTTGAAAAAACAAATTTCTAATAAGTTTCAGGTAATATTAGAAAGATACAAGTTACTTAATACATAAATTTGATCAAAAGCCATTATTTTGCAGAATTAGCTTTTATAAATTTTGCCGTATCCTCTCTGACTATAAGGCTAGAAACAGATGGTGCTACTGTTAAATACTTTTCCATCAGATAGTAGGTTAAATTACTATTTTAATTGTATTATTTACACATTATGAAATATACAAATAAAATCTTTAAAAAGTACACTCAAGTTTCTTTTTTATCTAAGAAATCTAGTTTTCTTCATAAACAATCATAAAATTAGATAATTTCTTTAACTGAGGTACCTACCTGCTCTTACAATAAATTGAACTGAAATTGAAAAAACATGTTAAATAAATCACACAACAAAACCAAATTGATATGTATTTAATGCTGGGTAAATTTACAAAAGGAAAGCAAGTTCTTAAAACACCAACAATTCTGTTATAAGTTAAAACACTGATTTAGGACTTAATATTTGGAACCATAGTTGGATGTAGATCAAATATTATCTGTTACAAAATTTTTAAAGCAACTCCATGAACAATAAGACAATACAGGGTGGCTAGAGACAATCAAAGTAGGACAAGAACGTGTGCAAAAGAAGAAAAGTATTAAATTACAGTCACTTTACTGATAAATATTTTTAACTTTTTTCTTACATAGTAACTTGTTGTCTAGGGTATTACCTCCAAACGTTTTTGGGTATTTCTTGATTAACGTCATGTGTCTGAAGAAATATCGATTTTTCCGGAAAATAGATATAACATTGATCAGTCTTGAATTAAGCTATATTAGCAGGTTTGTATCTATCATTCAAATGCCGTTGTATGTTCAACATTATTTGTTACATAATCTGAGTACTTTTCAGGACAATCCCCATATTTGGGTATATCCGCATATACAGCTGGCATTCCACCTCCCAGGCACTGATCCAGAGGAACCTGCAAAACTAGCAGATCGCGAGATCTAATATGGGACCTGCACGTGACTGAAATGACAGTTCAAAGCGACTGCCTTAATTCGAGATTGAGCACTGCTATGTCGCATTTTTTGGATAAATCAATATTTCTTGAGTCACAGGATGTTGAACACTCACTTGAACTTTGAAACTTGAAATTCTCACTTTTTTGCACACGCTTCCTTTCCACCCTGTATAGTACAGTGGCGGTGCATTTAAGTCAGAGTTTTTTCCATCAACCAAAAGACAATAAATCAAGTTCAATGATAGTCCAAACCGCATCAAAATCTGTCGTTTCGTTTAGAAATGGCAATGTTTTAAAAATGATCCAAAAAAATCACTGTCCCGGTTGAGGTGGCGCGCAGTTTATTTGTAATTTTATATAGCTTCAGGTCACTGGTGACGGGCTTTGACAGTTATGACAGTTGTCACGTGACATAAGAAAAGTATAAAGTAAAGTAAGTGTTTCTTAACGTCAGAACTGTCAAATTTGGTTCCACAAAGCTGTAAAGGCTACTCACAGTGTGGTTTCTCCAAGAAACAATTTCCAAATAGTACAAATTTCATTTATTGAATTGTTGCTTTTGATGTGGTGTTTCCTCAGCGTTCTCTTAAATTCTCCTAAAATATTTTAAATACTCTTTGGCATTTGTTCCAAAAATACATTTCTAAATATTTTCCATCTCTAGGCATATCAGTGTCACCGTTTATACAAACTGGTTTGTAAATCCTTGACAAATTATTTAGAAAACGTCTAATTGGGTCATTTGCAAAAATTAATTCGGTTTAAAAAAAACAAACTGCTGACAAGAATATTTTTGTTTAAAGACTTTTGCTAAAACTCTTCACTTTCCACATACAAATCGAGCTCTATATTTATATGATGTGACCGTACACCATGGTGGCAATTAGTCAACAACGGAACATGTGACGAATGTGAACATTTAATTTTTAGTTAGGGTTTCTTCCGTAACATCCGATCACCGTAATTAGGCGGTAAATGGTTTTAGTGATCCGGTGGCAATTACTATCAAGTGTGGCATAACATAATAAGACGTTAGGTTGAGTATGAATTATTGTTGATTCAATATTGTCGATAGCTGTCGGTTATTATCTCCATGCAAAATAAATATAGTGTAGACATTTTCTTGAGTCAAAAAAAAAAATTAATTGGATATTTCCTTTACGAACATTCGATAGAGTGGGTGTGCGACTGCTTTGTTTGTCGCTGATGCAACATTTGCATATTGTTTAGAGTGTAAAAAGTTACCACTAAATGATTACAATGACGTTTTTTTGTTGTTAGGTTTATGCCTGTATATTATAAGACCACCTTGATTTGAAAGGTGGGCCTAAGCAAGACCCCGTCATTAATTAGAGCGTATTATTCAATGGCGGAACCCTTTACCATCATCGGATTTGGCTTTTAAAACCGGGAATAGAGAAGACCTTTTGCCAGCACCGACGCAGAATCAAAGGACCAGACCGACCTTTTGTGATTCAGCGATAATTAGTGGAAATCTGATCTTAGGACGCATTTATAACGGGCGGCGGGAGCTTTTTGGCGGTTTGTATAATGTGGAAGGGCCAGCGTTGCCACATTTACTAAAGTACTTTCAACAGTTATTTTTATATCCACCATACAACCTTTATTAATCATTGAATTAAAAACTGCATTTAAAAAGGTGAAGATGAGGAATGGAGTATGGAGAGAAAATTGTATATTAGGTTCGTTCCAACCGAAATGAATATCTAGTAATATTACTGACAGGCAACTTTCTTATTCCAGTTTCACTTATTTATCAAATTTTTCTAAAGGTCTGATATTTTGATTATTTTTATTAAAATTTTAATGTGTTTTTGGTTATAGAATTATGAATCACATCTTTTACCCTCGTATGCATCGAAAGTATTTAAGCAAGTAAATATCTCGTAGTCATGGGCAGGCTTCATAAATAAATGTTACTATGACTGTGACATTTTTTTGCACAAATTATCACAGTCAAAGTAACATTTAATTTAAACCTAAGGTTACTTAAATATTACATTCTCACAATCCTTGTTTAACATTTATAGCTTTATGGATAACTTATTATGTGCACAATCTAATTTTCACACTATTTGGCTACTAAATACAAACTTCATAAAAAGTTAGGTACTGAGGTTCTACTACAGTAATAGTATGATATTTAACTAGTGCTGTAAGAAGGATTTTTCACAAAGTGTATTTTCAACGTATTAACAGTATATTTTTAGTAATCATAGCTAGAGATAGAAAAGCTCAGAAATTGATTCTTGATAAGAATTTAAGGAATTTTAGGAGAATTCAAGAGAATGATGAAGAAAAGGCAAATATGTAAATGCACATAAAAAGCAACAATTCGGGCAATAGTCTTTACAGCTCTATGGATCCAAATTTGACAGTTCTGACGTTAAGAAACACTTCGATACTTTTGTTACGTCACGTGACAGCTGTCATAACTGTCGAAACCCGTTCACCAGTGACCTAAAACTATAAAATTAGAATTAGTTGCTAATTTGAAGCATTTCACTGAAAGTTGTATTTAAAGCTCCATGGAGTCAAATTTGACAGTTGAGACGTTAAGAAATACTTTCATACTTTGCTTGCGTTACGTGATTGCTGTCATAAGTGTCAAAACTCACTCACCAGTGACTTTAAAGTACCAAATGCCAAATAGAGGTTTTTCTTTGAGAAATTGCACTGTAAGTTTTGCTACAGCTCCATAGAGCCAAATTTGACAGTTGGGACGTTAAGACCTACGTTAATACTTTACTTGCGTCACGTGACAGCTGTCACAACTGTCAAAAAGTCACTCACCAGTGACTTGAAAGTATAAAATGCCAAATAGAGGTTTTTCTTTGAGAAATTGCACTGTAAGTTGTGCTAAAGCTCCATAGAGCCAAATTTGACAGTTGGGACGTTAAGACCTACGTTAATACTTTACTTGCGTCACGTGACAGCTGTCACAACTGTCAAAAAGTCACTCACAAGTGACTTGAAAGTATAAAATGCCAAATAGAGATGTTTCTTTGAGAAATTGCACAAATAGATGTTTTTCTTTGAGAAATTGCACTGTAAGTTGTGCTAAAGCTCAGCATCAGCATCAGAAAAGGAACAGCATCATGGAGCCAAATTTGTCAGTTCTGACGTTTTAAAATGGTTGAAACTTCCTTTGAACTGACAGTATATAATACACCAATTTATCATAATATGTTCAGTCATATTTTGTTACTATTTTGTGTGTAATTCTGTCAAAATGGTCAGTATAGTATCAAAATGGAAAAATTGTAAAGTGGTGTTATTTCCGGCTCTTAACCCAATATTTTTCAGTTTTTATTTGGTACAAATTAAAGCATTAATTTCCTTATTTTATTGGAAAATCTACTGTATGGAAATATTTTAAAAAATCTAAAAAACCCTGTTTTTTTAATTTCAAAATTGTATTATAAGATAGGTAATTCTGTAAAAAGTAAGATACATGCAAACCGTTTTGCTCTATCTTCTCCTTTGCCTGCTTTGCACTTCCAAATATTGAAAATTACAATGTTTAATAGTAAATATCTGGAAAACGACAGCATTTACAGGGAATAGAATAACAATTGTTTGGGCTAAACAACAAAAACAAAAAAAAATACCATCAATGAGTAAGGTTGTCAAACAAAACAAAAACACGAACATAAGATAAATTGGATACTTTTAGCCATATTACTTAATAAATTTTTTCTTTCCAACTCGTATCAACTTAGTAGATTTTAAATACAGTCCACGTCTTAGTAAGTTGATCACCCTGTACTCACATTACCCATATTAATTTACTACTCCACTTTTCCGCACTATTTGATCGTAAAGATTTTCCATTTTTCACTCTTCAAATATTGTAATATTATTGTGTTTGTATCACTGTTCAGTGATACCAATTTTGCAAAATCAAATGTAGACAAAGTATCACATTAAATGATCCTAAGGTTTGAAGCAGAAATATGTACTCTGTGCAGAATAAGCCAGGTTTAATATCTCTGGATTTTTTCCTCTAAGATCATTATAGTAATTAACACCACTAGAAAACATATACTGATATTTTTCCTAGAAATTACCTGATTTTTTAACCAAATATACCAGAGCTTTATTTGGGGAATAATTCTAAAATCTTTTTATTTCCCAAGTTGCTTCAAAGTCGAATTGGCTTATTCTCATCTTTCACCTCAAAAAATTCTTATTTTTCTGATATGTAATTAATTATCCCATCTTACAACCTTCAAGGACGTACAAAGTTCTGAATTAATATTTTGAAGATAAAGTTTATGAATACTTAATTTACCCATACAAAACCTATGAAAAGCAAATAGAACCATTAGTAGTATTAAGCTAGTAGTAGTATTAATATTAGTAATTAAGCATCAGAAAGTCTGATTGATTTCTAGTAAAACACTCTGTATATTATACATTATTGAATCATTATATCACACAAATCAATTATTTAAAATAATTACTAAATTCCCTTCGATACACAATAGCAAAACTAGGAAAGTCTAGACCTACATAATTTAAACTAATAAACGCAACTTTGTTTTTGTTGCAATTAATATTTTAATGCTTGCTCAATTTGTCACGCTTTTTACATTTAATTAACTAGTTTATACCCGTTAAAAAAATAACATTATCTATCAATTTTATAACGTTTCAGTGCAAAAACGCTCTATTTACAGGAAATGGAGCGCCAGGGAAAAAATTATATACCTAGGCGGGGAAAATCGGTAAATTAGCTGTAAATTGTTTTTTTCCCGGTAGTTTTCCCAGCTACTTTTTTTCCCAGTCGCGTCCATTATAAATTGCCGTTTAAAATAAAAGAAAATTACCGGCTTGGATTTTTCCCCATGAAAAATTCAACGAGTTTAATTTTGATAGCGGGTTAGCGAGTTACATTCGGTGAAGAACCGCTAATAATCATTATTAGCTCCGATAAAAAATTTACAGCTCTAATTGTAGACCGGCGATTCTTAATTACAAGTTACAATATTTTGAACAATACAATTTTTTCCTAAAAAAAAAACCAACAAATTAATACCGCAACACTTGCAACTTGTGACGCAGAAGTAATTGCACCCTAAGCGCACGCAACCCGCAAAACAATCCAACATGGCCGCCTTATTTCTTGCTAATACAGTTTCATTGGCGTAGGTACACGCACAAAAAATCCACTCGAGGGGTAGGTAAATGAATTTAGTCAGGTATTGTGTTGTGATCAATGTCCCGAGTGCATTTTCAGTGTTGCATTGCACAGCTGTATTAAGCATTAGGGGAGCGAAGTACAAAGTGGGACAAGGACTGTACTCTAAAATTGTTTAGCCTATAGAGAGTAACAACAGTTATTTACATTACTGGTGAATCAATATCATAAAGTATCTATTAAAGTTAATTAATTCATCTACTAATGAAGATGATTGATCAGGTGAAATTGTGGTCCCTTTTAGCCGCGTTTCCCCTGTTTATACCCCCGATTCAGAATTCAGAATGGCAGCTACCAGAGTGTACCCTTACATCGAAGAATAATGGCGAATTTATTAAAGGAATATATCGGATATCACGAAGTTTTAGTATAGCGGTCTCTTTGGTTGAATCTTGATGAGGCTACGGTTGTAAAGAGAATTTTTCTAAAAAAACACCAAATAATGGAGTTGGCAACAGTGTTTTAAGCTAAGTTAATTAAAATTAAAATAAAATTGCATAGAATTATGTTTATACTGTTTTGTTTTTTATAATTATTAAACTTATGATATTTTTCTTGAATTGATTTGATTTTTAAAACACACTTTATCGGTCATAACAATTAATTCACTACTTGTAAACGTCTTTCATATACAAATAATCATTTGCAAAATTCTATGGGTTCTGTTGACAGTGTTCTTGTAATTGCAGTTTGTTTTAAATCTTACATAAAAAATAATATTAGTAAGAGTACAAATTTCAATAATCTAACTTCAAAAACAATGTCAAAAATGGAAAATTGCAAAGTAACGCCAATGCGTGTGGAAAATCGCACTTTCAAACATTTTGGTTTCAATCACTATGACATTAATCATTTATCTATGACAGAGTCTATTCAGAATAAACTATAATCACCCAATTTTTGTATATGATCTATCAGCACAGTTGGTTGTCTAAAAAAGAGTTTGCAATGGTCTTTTTTTACAAAAACTAAGTTATTTTTTGTTTTCTTCTTAAACTTTATTAACGAATATTTGCTTTCCTTATTTTTTTGTGCTTTTTGGATTCATTACATTTGTCTTTGACTGTTTTAGTAGCCAGTTTATCTAGTATTTTACCTACCTATATTGAAATTTTGAAGTTACTCTTCTGATACCAAATAGTTCCGTAATGCTGATTTTGCGATGAAAAGCCCAAATTTTTCTAAATACATAGTAAACAAAACTAGATACAATTCTAAAAAACACGATAACAAATTTCATAATAAATTTAAAAGCAAATTTGTAAAGAAAACTTGTCAATTGATTTTAAAAACTATGATATAACAAGATGAAAAATTAAGTAATAAAAGAGTACACGCTGGCGCATTTGCACGACTGTCATTTTTGTCACAGTCAAAATCAATTATCACTGTTACGTCAAAACAATTAGGTTAGAAGATGCTGTATAATTGCATACTTTGCGACAATTACAGCCCTAATGATTGACTTTTGTGTAAAGGTAGAATTTAGACCAAACTACGGTTACAAAGGCGTTCAAATCATAATAACAATAACAATTTGTAAATACTCAACACAGAAATGTTGAATAAAATCTTTAAGAAAAAAAAGTTTTAAGACTTATTTGTGACCATTTTAAGAAGAATGACACTATTATGACTGTAGAATCCGGATTTCTAGGCATTTTGCTTTTCGTAAATAAGAAAAGCAACCCACTTTTAACATTTAATGTGAACGATTTATGCGAAATTACAGAAATTAGGAAACTGACAAATAATCTTGATTTCTCTCTAGACAAAACGACAACTGGACACTCAAAAAATATAAAACTTAAATCTAAAAATAAAACAGCAAATTTTAAAACTAACAATTATTATTACATTAAAAGAAATAGGTATAAAAACATGTGGAGAACACCTGAACAACCTAAGATACGCGGATGACATCGCCTTGATAACAGATAAGCAAAAATGAACTGACGGAAATGCTGGAAGAACTGGACACAGAAGCTAAAAATATAAGTCGTATTAGGAAATACACGAAAACAAAAACCATGACGAACACTGATGGCCATTCTACGTCTGTTGGGACCAAATTGTATTATTTCGTCTCAAAACGTGCAAAGATCGATTCCGGTGTTGTTCTAGTAAGCATATTTGTTACTTTTGAGCCATTCTACGTCTGTTGGGACCACATTGGACGCTGAATTCGACTCGTTCGTGGTCAATCTGTGCCAAATTGTATTCTTTCGTCTCAAAACGTGCAAAGATCGATTCCGGTGTTGTTCTAGTCTGCATATTGTACTTTTGAGCCATTCTACGTCTGTTTGAACGCTGTTACTCGTTTGGTCAATCTGTGCCAAATTGTATTTTTTCGTCTCAAAACCGGCAAGGATCGATTCCGCTGTTGTTCTAGTCTGCATAATTGTTACTTTTGAGCCATTCTACGTCTGTTGGGACCACATTGGACGCTGAATTTGACTCGTTCGTGGTCAATCTGTGCCAAATTGTATTATTTCGTCTCAAAACCGACAAAGATCGATTCCGGTGATGTTCTAGTATGCATATTTGTTACTTTTGAGCCATTCTATGTCTGTTGGGACCACATTGGACGCTGAATTTGGCTCGTTCGTGGTCAATCTCAAAAAAAAGACATCACAACCAGAAAAAACAGCCAAGTCGATGAATATCTAGTAAATAACTATCTGGGACAAATTATTAAATTCACTAGCAGAAATCCAGAGACGAGTTAGATTAGGTTAGGCAGCAGCATACGGCTAATTGAACTACATCTTAAAAAATAAAAAATATTCTAATAACTAATATGTACTCCCTCCCTGTCCTCACCAATGCATCACAAACATGGACACTTACGCAGAAAAACATGGATAAAGTAACAAAAGCATAAAGATCACTGGAAAGGCAACTGTTAAAACATGTAAAATTGATAGAAGGAGAAACGAGTGGATAAGGAATAAAACGAAAGTAAGAGATGTTCGAGAAGTAGTAGCAAAGTTAAAATGGAATCTCGCCGATCACAATCCCAAACAAAAGGACGACCGATGGAACAAATATATTCTCAACTGGAAAAATTAAAGAAGCAGAGGGAGACACCAGATGAGGTGGGTGGATGAACTAGATGGATGAACAAAGCGCCAGATAGGAAAGAGTGAAAAAGTCTGGGAGAGGCCTATATGTCCAAAGATGGACCAAAGAAGGCTAAATAGATAGTCTAGATAGGCAGCATGGTTAAAATCATACTAACCTTTATACAAGACAGATTGTGCATCTCCCTTGTTCTCAAAGTCAAAATTCCATTTCCTGAGTTGTTGCTTTTGATGTGCATTTATTAGCCTTTTCTGTATCATTCTCTCTAAAATTTCTTAAATCCACTTATAATTTTCTCCAAAAATACATTTCTGATAATTTTCTCTCAAACAATAAAAAGAAACAAAAGACAAAAACGAATCGAAAGGTGTTTGTTTTTCTAAATGATAGGTCTGCCTCTGCGGCGCGGTCAGGTACACGTTTTCGGACTCGGGTATCGTGGTACCCCATTATTAGGGATCAAAATTAGACAGATGTGAGGAATTCTGTTTACATAACAAGATGACAGTGAGAAATTGCGGAGCCCTTTTCGAGAGATCATTTAATTTTTTTGAAAGATGATGATGTCCGGTATAACGGCACACCCTGATAGTCTTTCAACCAAGAAGGTTATCCCATTATTTTACCATTTGTATAGTTCGTAAAACAGGTCCCTTTTTGTTTCATGTTGATTTAATTTAATCAGTCCCAGTCAGTTACAACGATAGCGGAAGGTTCTAATTCTTGAATTCCGTTGTCTACGTCTAATCTTCTTCTCTTCATCTGTCATTTAACGTCACAACTGCCAAATTTAACTTCAGGGAGTTACGAGCAACAATTTGTGGTAAGCGTAAGAGAATACTCTCGGTAAATTACTGAGAATTTGATGAAGATAATGAATATTCAAAATGAGATAAATTCTGAGATCATTTATAAAAGAAAATTCTAGATAATTTACCGTTTTCCCTAAATTCTTCGTGAAGAAAATTCCTTTGAGCCATCTCTATTTCTAGAGTGGTTCAACCACGCTAATCGTAGTAGCCGAAAGTGGCGATCCAGAAGAAACCGGAAAATAAAAAAAAGCAAAACGTTAACGAAATCTTCGAGGCGTCGTTTCGGTCTGCCGTTTTCTTCAGTTCTTCTTCTTTCCACAGCCTCCCATGATTTATTCCGCGGCCGTCGTGCCGTCGAGAGGCGCATCGCGCGGCTCCGGTAACGAGATGCCCCGGTGGTCCGATCTTCATCTGTCTTCAGCTGCGATGCTTCGTTGTTTCGAAGCAAGGCTGCCGCGATTGTTTCCCGACGGCCATAAGTCATAGTGGGCCAAGGATATCCTCGGTCGTCTTCTTTTTCTTCATATTTTATGTGCGTTCGGAATTTTTGAAATGTATTACGAAAAATTTTCAGATGATTGTTGCTTCGGCTGCCTACGGCCGCATATTTTCTACCTTTGCTTCTATTTCTTCTTGGACCACCCTGATTTTGTTCGTTCTTCCTTTACTCTTCATCAACACTTACTTAGTTCTGGTTTATTGGCAATAAGTTTTAGCATGTGCGTCATTATTTTAGAATGAAATCTTCGTCGCTCTTCAAAGACTTTTAACGTTATTCCGTATAATGGCTTGATTTTTTTTTATAAATATGGTTTCTATATTCTAAATTACATATACAAGATGTTCTTAACAATCTTATTTTTAATTAAAAAAAAAATAGAAAAATTAAAATGTTCTTGTAAAATTGTTCTTCTAGGCAAATACATCCGACTAAATAATTCTTGGAGTAAAATTGTTGGTCCTGCGGTTTCAGGGTTTTTGTCAAATTATTTGAGCTCACACATTTAAAAGAAAAACATTTGAAAAAATATAATTAAGATATACAGTGTGTCCAAGATTCGATTTGAAAAGCTACTACAAACAATAAATGAGATTTGTTTTAAAGGATTCAATCCAATACCGTTTTAACAACATTAAATTTTTCTTTCGTTTTTGAGTTATTTTGGAAAAATCAGAAAGGAGCAATTAGCACAAGAAAAGCAGTTTGAAATTTATTATTTTTCAAAAAAATTTAAAAAATGTTTATGACTTGCTTTTTGAAAGTTGATATCTTGGAAACACTAGAGATACCAGATTTGGCTCATTTTGTAGTATTTTTTAAACTCTTTCTAATAGCGTGTTAGTGAAGGTGAAACTGATATTTGTTTAAATAAAGGAGCTACGACCTACGACCCTTCAAAAATTGGAAAAATGCATTTTTTGTCCAAATCGCAATTTTAGCAAATTTTTTATTTTGCTCCAGAAGAGTTTCAATTCAATGCTCAGCAAAGGGCATATTTATACCAAAGGACCTCATAATAGGTAAAATAAGCACAAAAAAAACGCTTCAAACTTTTAGAAATTTGGAAAAGTGCCATTCTTTGGAAAAAACTGTTTCAATACATCAATGGGCATATTTATAGCAAAGAACCTTACATTAATTGAAATAAGCACAAAAAGGCACTCTAAACCTTTCAAAAATTGGAAAAATACAATTTTTGTTAAAACTGTAATTATGGCAAATTTTCATTTTGCTCCAGAAAGGTTCCAATGCGCAGCAAGGAGCATATTTATGCTAAAATACCTTATATTAGACACTTTCAGAATAATCATTTTTCAAAAAATGCATTCTTGGGGAATGGGAGGGAATTACAGTGGTTTTATAACTACTTTTTAAATTTTAATATCTCGGAAACGTGGAGAGCTAGAGATACAAGTTTTGGCTCATTTTTTAAGCTAAAGAGTTTAAATAAAGCAGCTACAACTTTTCAAAGAAAGGTAAAATGCAATTTTTCATTTTCACAAAATCTAAATGCAATTCTTTAACATCTTCTTTATGACTCTACCAAGTGTCTTTTTTATTTATCATGACAAATTTGCAGGAGGTTCAAGTTAAAAGTCATAAATCTCATTCTTAGCATTAACGTTATTGTAAGAATTTCATAAAATATCTCTGAAATTCAAAAAAAAAGAGGAAAAGTTAGTTTTCCATTTGGATAATTTTTTCTGTTCTTTTTTCTATCTTCTCTGTTTTTGATATAAAGAAAAATCTGAAAAATGTTACAAATTTTTTTAAATTTGTTTTGTATGTCCTATTTTAAAACATTGGCTGAGCACTATTTTGCTTTTTACTGCAAATTTCCGTCAAAGTGCAAAATGGTGTCTATGAGGAAAAAGAAACTTGATGACAGTCCTTAAAAGTCGCTCTACTAATGTTCCAGCCAAACATTTTCAAAATACAGATAATAGCTTTTTTAAAATGCTCGATTTGGTTTTTCGAAAATAACTCAAAAACGAAGCAAAAACTTAATATTGTTAAAACGGTGTTGGATTTTTCATTAATTTCTCAAATAAGTATATTCTCCATTTAACCTTTGCAGTGGCTCCTACGAGTCGAATAACGCTCTTACGTATTCGAATCTTGACACACTGTATTTTTCTAGGCTATATGAAGGGAAATAACTTCAAAAACTAGTCAAAGGGAGTTAAAAGTAGTGCAATTTGTTGTACTGATCGTTGATCGTTGAGTTATCTAGAATATAGTATTTCTCCATTGGTTTATGGCAAAGCAGCAAACAAAATGCAGAAAAGCATACGAAATGAAAAGAATCCAAAAAATGTATCAGACCTAAACCCACAATTTAGGGACACGGTGTTTTGTAATGTTTTACACGACACGACCGATCCAAGAGCCAGATAACCATCTGCCGAAAGCTTTTGTCTCTGCTTTTATAATTAAGAGTATGACAGTCCGAAAGTGTCACGGACAAGATCGATCGTCCGCGGTCAGATCCGACCGATGGCATTTTTGTAATTTTTTGTGCTTCGACGGTTTATTGTGTTCAGTTCAAATGACACAACCGTTCCATAGATAATTATCGAATCACCGATCAACACCCGTTCGAAAATGCTCTCTTCAACCAGTCGAACAGCGATCGTTTGTCACTTCCACGACTCAAGAGAGAGAAATTTCGAACCCGCCCTTTTACGCGCCAATGCTGGCTTTTCCACTCGCTAATTCCGACTGCCTTTTGATCGTTTCACTTTCAGCGATCGTCACAACGGCAACGATGCATGAAATGAGCCCAATTTGCGGGGTTGCCTTGTCTCGTCTGCAGCTGAGAGGTCAGCTAAGGGTCCAGAAGCTGGTCGTCCTGGAAACGGATCTATCTTTTTTCTTATGTCTTTTCTGGACAGGCTTTTCGATTTTCCTTTCTAACCGTAAGATAGATTTATGTTGGTCTTTGATTATTTCCAATTGATACACAGAATTTCTAATGCTTTCAGTATGATTGCTTGTCAGTAGGTATGATATGATCTACGTACGATGAAGATTTGTCATATGAAGTCCAATATGCATGAAGTCTTTTTCCATTTTAGCCCTACTCCTTTTCTATTCCACAAAACTCTATTTATAATTTATCCCGCTTGGTATTGGTAACCTTTTAATTTAGAAGATTTACCTCTTCAGACGAAGAAGATCAAGAAGTCTGATGGTAATGACGTCTTCTATACAAGACATCTTCCTGTGGTCATACATTTTTGTCTATTTTAGCCCTACTCCTTTCCTATTCAGGAAATGATTTATAATTTACACGCCTTGGTATTGGTAATGTATTGATTTAGAAGGTTTATCTCTTCAGACGAAGAAAAGAAGATTAAGAAGTCTAACAGCAATGGCGTCTTCTATACAAGACACCTTCCTGTTGTTATACAATTCTTTTTCTATTTTAGCCCTGCTCCTTTCCGATTCAGGAATTCTCTATTTATAATTTACACGCTTTGGTATTGGTGATGTAATGATTTAGAAGATTTACCTCTTCAAACAAGAATTTACAATACAATCGTAAAGCAATAACTACCTACTCCTCAGAGGTATGGCCACTAAAAGAGACAACAAAGAAAATGCTGAAAGCAAGAGAAATGGACTATTGGAGAAGAGCGGCGGGTAGGTCAAGGATGGAAAGAATACCAAATGAGAGAATCAGAGAAATAATGAACGTCAAGCAAACAATAGTGGATGGCATTCAAGATAAACAACTAGTATGGTTTGGGCATGTGCAACGAATGCCAGAGACAAGAATACCTAAACAAGTGATTCAGTGGAAACCTGGCGGAAGGAGGAAACGTGGAAGACCCAACAAAGGCTGGAGAGATCCAATAACTAGGACTAGAGGAAAAGGCATGGAATGACAGAGATGAATGGCGATTGGAGATGGAAGAAGTAGAACGTTGTAAACCGATATTTATACATAACTACCTCTTCACGAAGAAAATAATCTCAAGGAGTCTAACAGCAATGGCGTCTTCTACACAAGATCTTCCTGTCATACAATTGTTTTTCCATTTTTAGCCCTACTCCTTTCCTATTCAGGAAAACTCTATTTATAATTTACACACCTTGGTATTGGTAATGTATTGATTTAGAAGATTTACCTCTTCAGACGAAGTAAAGAAGATCAAGAAGTCTAGCAGCAATGGCGTCTTCTACACAAGACATCTTGCTGTTGTCATACAATTCTTTTTCCATTTTTAGCCCTACTCCTTTCCTATTCAGAAAATTTATCTTTATAATTTACACGTCTTTAATGTATTGATTCTGAAGATTTACCTCTTCAGACGAAGAAAAGAAGAACAAATTCTCTTTCCATTTAATTAATGTATTGCCCAATTTAAACTTTCTCATATCTCTTATAGTTTCCGAGACCCAATGGTGAGTGTCGAATTTATATTAGCAACGATAAAAAATTAATAATCTGGTTATGGTTTATTTAATGAAAAGGAAATTCATAATACTTTTCTTAGTAAAACTGACGGGGCTTTTTTTCAGACACTTTACCAAATACCATAACTGCTTATTGAAAAATACTAAACTTTTGATATAATATTTCTATTCTCTAGTAAAACAAGAGATATCTTCTCAAATGCATTGCCTAAAATGCACTCTAAATCTTGTCCAGCAACGGTTTCTATGTAGACACAGTTAACCTACTAAACAATTATTTAAACAAAGCACGAATAATTCCAGCGTGAGATTAACGGCCAGAAGATGGAAATTTCGTAATCGAGTCGAGTTCGGCGAGCTTTTAACGCTTTTAAGCCGAAACAGAGCGGTAAAAACGTCAAAGTTCGATTCCGTCCCATCACGTTAAATAAATACGGGGGCGCAAATAATAAGGTCCCTTCTACACGAGAAATATCCATCGAAATCCATTTGTAGTTTCTCCTCCGAACACGCGTTTCGGGGGTATCAACTTACAATGGGGCTGATTTCTTTTATTGCCAGTCCGAACGGTTCTTTGCAGTGGACCAAAATCCTTTACATTTTCCACCCCAAGCACTGCATAATAACAAAGTTTATTAAGAAAGTAGCTGGGAAACATGTCTGAAATATGAGTGGGAGGTAAAGACTGTACCAGTTAATTTTTTTTACACAGGAACACAGTTTTTGACCAACATTTTTCATACAGTCCAACCACTAGAAACGTTTTTCTCCGGCCTGGGGTAATCGTTTTAGAAAATTACACAAGTCCCGAATTCGGCAGTCCGCTGGTCGTGCTTTGTTCAGCTCGTTTTCTTTATTTTTCCCCTGCGTGGAAATGGACGGGCTTTTCCTGCCCACCGATCACATTAGTCGCAGAAAATCGCGTAACACGGTAATTACCGGATAAAACATTGCATATCCACAAGTTTTAATTAATGTCAGAAATTATTGCATGTTTTTTTGGCAAATCAGATTAAAAGCAACTCCATGATGCAACTCAAAATTCTGATTTATTGATTAAGTTCATCATAGTTAAACAAATTAATAGAGAAAATGTTCAGTATTATAATGAAGGATCCTGCGATTTGCTGGCAATTATTAAATAATTATGCTGAATATTACAGGATCGTTTACAGGACTATAATCGTGTAGGGTTATTGTTTTTGGTCTTGGTAAGCTATTTATGAAAATTCAAAAGTCACAGCCCAATTTTTAGGCGGTATTAACGTTTCGGACCTTTTTGGCTCTTTTTCAAAATATTTGCACTCTGAAAACAAAAACGAACTTAACAATGTTCAGAAAAACTGATTTCTGTCTGTTTTCTGTCGTAAAAATGTTTGTTATCCACTTTATATCGTTAGTTTAAGTAGCAAATTAAATGTAGGCAGCAGGTTAGGACCAGAAAATGTTCAAAAATTGTTCTAAAAATGTAACAAATTTCTAAACAACGACGACATTCAAAAGACCGTGTATTTGGGGTATCTCCAAAAGTAGCAAAGGTAGAGCAATGCAGTTTTTCCAAATCTGAGCTCGATTTTTGTGAAAGTAACGATGGAGCAGTCGTATCTTCCACAGCTGTCCCAGTTTCCTAGCTACAGGATGATTTTGAAAATATGACAATATAGAATCCAAATATTTAATCTGTCTTTTTCAGGAGCACATCGTTTCTAAGATATGAACTTAACATACTTTTTTTTAAAAGGGACACTCAGATTTAAAATAAGGTAAAAAGTACCTTTTCAAAAATATACAGGGTGCCCGTTTTACGAGCCTTACCATGGGGATCTCGGTTATTTGAAGAGATACAAGGAAGTTTAAATTGGGGCAAAATTGAGCAATTAGGAGTCGGGTAAAATGCCACTTTAAAAATTTAAAAATTCTTAGTACTTCCGGAGATATCCAAAAAAACCGAAATTTTGGAAATTATTCTTTATTTTTTTACTAATTTATTTTATAGAAGATAACTGAAAACAAAAAACACTTTATCATTGTCACTTTTCCTCCTCTACAACGTGATAATATCAAATTTCAGTTCCGACGTTTCGGCTTTTAGTTACCATCATCATGCGCTCATAAGAAAAATTAAAGTTGATGATGGTAACTAAAAAACGAAACGTCGAATATCAAAAATGATAATGCCTCGTTGTAAAAGAGGAAAAGTGACAATGGTGAAGTGTTATTTGTTTACAGTTATCTTATCAAATAAATTAGTAAAAAAATAAAAACTAATTTCCAAAATTTCGGTTTTTTCGGATATCTCCGGAAGTAGTAAGAGTTTTTAAATTTTTAAAGCATTTTACCCGACTCCTAATTTCTCAATTTTGCCCCAATTTAAACTTCCTTGTATCTCTTCAAATAACCGAGATCCCCATGGTGAGGCTCGGCCTTTTAGGGCAAAAGTGCCTTAATGCAATCTAGTAAAAGGTGAAATTTCCTACAACTTTTCCCTTCTACACTTTTTTCATATTTTTCCAAATAACCGAGTTACGCTTAACTGAATTTAGGGGTTTTCTATTATTTAATTTATCTTCATATTTTTTAAGAATTATCAAAAAACTTTATGTTCAACCTGGTTTTGACAATGTTATGACTTTTAATGAGTTTTTTTTATGATCACGTGACATTTCCGCCATTTTGACATGTTTTAATTGTTTTATTCCAACTAGTTTTTCCAGGGTAGCGTGATTTTGTTCTCGGCTATTTTGATTTGCTTTGTCCAAAATTTGTTACTATTCTGGTCTGTCAAAGTCACGTGACACACGCATACACAATTCCGCCATTTTGACCGTTTTTTGATGTAGCGTCACGTGACTTTCGGCGGCTATTTTGACTTTTTTCGTCAAATGCCAAGTTTACGTTTTGTAAAACTTTTCATGCACTCTTTCATTTAATCGTGAATAACTATCTTATTTGATACATAATGTATTTTTTTATTTAGATTTAGACTTTTATATGTCAATTGATAGCCAATGAAATGGGCTTTCCAACGATATGGCAACACTGGTTGGTTGATTTATTGGTGGGGCCGCTAGAGGCCTTCAAGTCTTCAAAAATTATTTTCCACTTTTTTTAGTGTAGTGTTTCATTTAATCGTAAATAACTCGCTTATTTGGTCCACACTATATAAACTATTATTCGTCAAAAGATCTGACAACACAGCAAAGCTAAGCACGCCACTGGAATCACATCGAAAAAGTGCCTTAAAAGTTTTTGTTTCACTTCGATATTTTAAAAAACAAAAAAGTTGTGAAGAATTTTCAGAATGGGCGAAATTCGAAAAACAAGATATTCAAATACGGTTTTTGCCATTAATCTTTTTTCAAAAATCGAGCTCTAGACATGTATACTGGTTTTTTCCTATCTAGCCGGGAAATGGGGTTTTCCTGTCACAACACACACCCTGTATACGTTGTTTTTGAAAAATATTCGGTGAGAGGGGTAATGTTTAATTTGTAGATCCTGTTTTTTTGGTAAATCAAACTTGTCTAACATAACAAAAAATGAATTGGATAGTTCCAATATTGAAATTCAGTATTACTTACTAATTTCATCTCAGCAAGTTTTAAATGTTCCCAAAACTGGTAAATTTCATAAATTTTTGAATTTAGAAGGATCAAAAAGTAACTAATAACAGAACAGAACAAAAGCTAATAGTTCTCAAACTTTACAATGTTACATTTAAAAGTTGATGACACAATTTCGTTCTTAAATAAACTCGCGTAGAAATTAAAAACAATTCTAGATATGTAAATTGGCAATAAAGTGTAACCCTTCAATATAATTCTCTGAAACGGTGAACAAACCCAACGATACCCAGAAAAAAATGGTTGAGTTTGATTTTTAATTCCAAACAATTTTCGATGAGTTTCTGCCACCTGTCGGCGACAATTAAACCCCCAAAAGAGTTCGAACAAGAGGAAAACGTTCACACATCACATCGCATATGCTAATCAATTTTTCTGGTGGCCGGTGGTTCGTAAAAATCGTGCCGATAGCCGAAGAAAGATATCTGGATGTATCATCTTCTTTAAGAACCCAAAAAGTGATTTAAAAACACCAAAGATTAAAATTTTACGTATCGATGGACACTTTGGCGGGCCGTGTAAAACAATTTGAAACGGTATCTTTTACCTTTTTTGGGACTCGCATACGTACGTTTCTATCTGATTGAATACGTCTTGTAACAGGTAGGTATTTGTGATTTTAAGGGTCTTTGTTGTATTTTACCGAAATAGGACTGGGTATTAAATCGACTGGCAGATCTGCGATGCGCATGATAATTGAATCTGGATTTATTTCCATATTTCAGTTATATTACTTGGCATTCTTTTGGGTTGTAAAATCTTTTCGCGTTTACTTTCAGTAGGAATTTTTACGACAGGTAAATATTTTACCTTGCCCTCA
This sequence comes from Ips nitidus, assembly GCA_018691245.2. Taxonomy (NCBI): domain Eukaryota; kingdom Metazoa; phylum Arthropoda; class Insecta; order Coleoptera; family Curculionidae; genus Ips; species Ips nitidus. The sequence continues at coordinate 6,081,326 of CM042789.1, read as the reverse complement.
GGTACTTATCTCAAACAAGGGGCCCTATCTACCGATGCCAATTTACTTTTACCTCCACTCCATTATCACTGTTATTTAAGGTGAGTGTTTGCAAAGCAAATTATACCACAATAAAACTCAAGACTTGTTGACTTCCTTTTTAACGGTCTTGTTTGTTGTCTTGTCGAATGGTAGTTCAGTTTATTCGCTCAGATATGACATTTTAAATCTAGAAGATTTACCAAATTTTTTGATTGTTTGCACAATTTGATCATAGTTTTTCTATTCGATTTTGAGATAGAAATTACCAACTTGATGTGTATGCAAGAAATGGTTTTTCTGGTATCACACACAAACTCATTCTGACGTCATCTTAATTTAGTCTGATTTAACCTTTTATTGAAACCTTAAGGTTGATTTAAAACTTTAACTGTAAATTACTGGTAAATTGTGTTAGTTTAAATTTTGACATCGCTTTTCTCCCTGTAACAAATTTTGTAGTATTTTTTCAGATGATTGGATAGAATTTTAATGAGGATTCCAAAAATGTGCAAAAAACTGTCATTTTCTCACTCCAAGTGGGTTTTACAGGCGATTTTGTCCCTGACTGTCCTTTCAAACTGTGTTTCTGGCAGTTCAAACTTTGACACCGCTTTTTTCCCTGACTATACCAAATTTTGTAATGTTTTTCGGGTTATTGGATGGAAAATATAATGAGGATTCCATAAATGTGCTTATAACAGTCGTTTTCTCACTCCAAGTGGGTTTTACAGGCGATTTTGTCCCTGACTGTCCTTTCAAACTGTGTTTCTGGCAGTTCAAACTTTGACACCGCTTTTCTCCCTGACTATACCAAATTTTGTAGTGTTTTTCGGGTTATTGGATGGGAAATATAATGAGGATTCCAAAAATGTGCTTAAAACAGTCATTTTCTCACTCCAAGTGGGTTTTACAGGCGATTTTGTCCCTGACTGTCCTTTCAAACTGTGTTTCTGGCAGTTCAAACTTTGACACCGCTTTTCTCCCTGACTATACCAAATTTTGTAGTGTTTTTCAGGTTTTTGGAAGGGAAATTTACTGAAGATTCTAAAAATGTGCTTAAAACAGTAATTTTCTCACTCCAAGTGGGTTTTACAGGCGATTTTGTCCCTGACTGTCCTTTCAAACTGTGTTTCTGGCAGTTCAAATTTTGACACCGCTTTTCTTACTGACTGTACCAAATTTTGTAGTGTTTTTCAGGTTATTGGATGGGAAATTTAATGAGGATTCCAAAAATGTGCTTAAAACAGTAATTTTCTTACTACAAGTGGGTTTTACAGGCGATTTTGTCCCTGACTGTTTTCAGAACTGTATTTCTGGCAGTTCAAATTTTGACACCGCTTTTCTTACTGACTGTACCCAATTATGTAATGTTTTTCAGGTTATTGGATGGGAAATTTAATGAGGATTCCAAAAATGTGTTTAAAACAGTAATTTTCTTACTACAAGTGGGTTTTACAGGCGATTTTGTCCCTGACTGTCTTTCAAACTGTGTTTCTGGCAGTTCAAATTTTGACACCGATTTTCTCGGTGACTGTACTAAATTTTGAAGTGTTTTTCGGGTTATTGGATGATAGATATAATTAGGATTTCAAAAATGTGCTTATAACAGACATGTTCTCACTCCAAGTGGGGTTTACAGGCGATTTTGTCCCTGATTGTCTTTTCAAACTTTGACACCGCTTTTCTTACTGACTATACTAAATTTTGTAGTGTTTTTTGGGTTTTTAGATAGGAAATATAATAAGGATTCCAAAAATGTGCATATAACAGTCGTTTTCTTACTCCAAGTGGGTTTTACAGGCGATTTTGTCCCTGACTGTCCTTTCAAACTATGTTTCTGGCAGTTCAAATTTTGACACCGATTTTCTCGCTGACTGTACTAAATTTTGTAGTGTTTTTCAGGTTATTGGATGGGAAATATAATGAGGATTCCAAAAATGTGCTTATAACAGTCGTTTTCTCACTCCAAGTGGGTTTTACAGGCGATTTTGTACCTGACTGTCTTTTCAAACTGTGTTTCTGGCAGTTCAAACTTTGACACCGCTTTTCTCACTGACTGTACCAAATTTTGTAGTGTTTTTCGGGTTATTGGATAGAAAATTTAATGAGGATTCCAAAAATGTGCTTAAAACAGTAATTTTCTCGCTCAAAGTGGGCTTAACAAGCAATTTTGTTCCTGACTGTTATACTGTCAAACTGTGCTCAAAAAGTTGCAAAAATAGGATTTAGAAGTTTCCTTGTAGTACAAAAGGTGTTTTTGAGATTTATGACAGTTATTTTGACATTGGTCACGTGACTGCCGAACTAAATTATCCTCCAAAAACCACGTGATATCTGTGCGCAACTAATGCCCGTATGCATCACCTGGTTTAAGCATAATTTAAGGTTAGACTGTGAATGTTCAATAGAATGCACTAAAAAAAATCACACTCTAAACTAAAATTTTCAAAATGAGTAAGATAAACCAATATACAGGAAGAAAATCATTTAAAAATATTCAATTACATCACGTAACACTTTTCTGGTCTGGTGAGTATGTTCCTAAAATGGAGAGCTGTATAATATAGATCCTCGTTGAAAATAAATGTTATACTATATGGGTTGTTTAGGTATATTGCTTTCTCAAGTTAATAAACCATCCGGTATAAGGATCTTAATTCTAACAGTTCTATAAATAATATAGTTCTGTTTATTGACTTTTTCGTTTAAATATGTATAGTAACAGATTGCCTTCACGTAGGTAACTCGTGAAGTATCTGAATTTTATTTTTATTTTGATCTCTTAAAAATTTCCGACTTTCGAATAAAAACGTTATCTGATTTGCTGCTAATTTGTTGTTCGTTTTTAGAAATTCACTATTTACCATCTCTTTTAGGTATTTTCACCGAAAATTCAAGCTGAAATCCTGCACAGTAATAATTCCGAACAGGAGTATTTAGAGAATCCTAAAACATCTTCTGATTGTTTTCAATGTATATTTGCAATTAAAACAAAAAACATCAAACAACTCCTAGACTTGGTATAAACAGTGGACTTATTTCCGTTAAAAGAAGTAGAATTTACTGCTCAAAAATGTGATTAGAGCCCCAGTTCAAAGATGACAGAGTGGCAGCAGGCCTCCGGTTCACAGTTCCCCGTTATATTTTGCAACAACCCGTGAAGAAACCTCAAACGAGCCACAGACGGTACTGAAACGAAACGGCAAAAAGCGTCCGCCGATACGTGGAACCACCGACGTTTAAGTCCTTATCTGCATCTTCGTGCGGCCCCTTTTTGCGACAACTTTTTCGGTAATTAAAGCGTTTAGGATGTTATTATGCGGATAAAATGGCGCCTGGCGCCTGTGCGGCGTCTCTTCAAGGATACACAACAGACCTTTTGTACTTGCTTTGTGTGAGGGCATAACCACCATTCGATTTTTTGCATTGCAAGAAGAACTAGTTGATGTTTAGCAAGGTCATCCTTACATCATCCAGACCACAGTTCATGATGCGATCAACTTGATCTTCTTCTATGTTTTTTGTTTTAATTTTTAACTTGCTAAAGGTTTACCACCACGTAGTGCCGTTGTATAATCAAGAATCCAAAGGTTTTTTCATGATTAAAATTATGAAATTTGATATTTCTAAATAAAGATATATTCTGGCACAGCAACATTAAATCAACCAAGAAAATCGAAAATCAAAAGCATGTTTTGTTCAACCATAAACCTTTCTTCTTTATCTAACATATCCTCGGTAGTTAAAGTGACTTTTTTCAGATATTTGCACTGTTTGCAAAATTGCGCAGAATACGTGCACAGTTATTCTCCGAGAACTGCTTCGATTGGTTATGAAAAAACAAAAAAGAAGAATTTCTTGATTGAGCAAAGTTTATTATTTTTTGAAACTTGGTTTTAATTTTGTTTTCCTGGATATTTGTAGCGTAGAGTAGTGGAAAGTTAACTTACGCTGACAACAGGTGGTAAAGGCATTTAAAAAAAAAATAAAAAACTGCTTAAATTCTGTTATTTTCAACGTAACATCAGAACTAGTATCAATTGACCACAAAATCAGGTTTCTGAGGCTCTAATTAGCCAATAACTAGTATGTAGCCAATGAAATGAGCTTTCAAATGACGTTGAACTGACATTTGCAGCTGGCACATTTTGGTCGCTAGAGGGCGCCAAAAGTTTGCCTCCCTAAGACAAATTTCTTTCATGGTAAATTCAATGTTAAAATTCACTTTCTCAATTAGTAACTTCTAATTACCGTAATATTTACAACTCATTTATTTGAATTGACATATTTTCGAAAAAAACTAAAATTTTGATTTTTTGTTTTTATTTATTTCTAACCTTATTTGAAGAGATATCCCAAAACTGAAAAAACATTTTTATTGCCACTTTTTATCAGCTATACGATGATGGTTTCGTATTTGACGACCGACGTTTCGTCTGTGGGCAGTCATCATCAACTTTCTTTTTTCTTATGGGCGACATATAAAATTTTTAAACGTTAAAACGTTTCGGTGATGTATGACAATTTATAATTTGCTTCATAAATGGCGAAATAATTCAATAAAAACTAATTTTACAATACAATACACCCATAAAAAATGACATTTTGACAAATTATAGTTTACCTCACTTATCTACCATTATCCTGAACTAATAAAGGCAGTTGAAGATGATTTACAAAATTCAATAATTTTTCAAAAAAATTATGTGGTTTCCCCTATAAAAACGTCAAAAAATCTGTTTTATTTTTATTTTTTAAGGTCAACCGGTGAGTTGTACAGAAAAATGTTATATTTAATAAAAAAAACGTCTCTTTGAGGGGCATACATAGTAAAAATTTCACACTGCTCACTCAAACCGTTTTCGAGAGATTTAGCAAAATGTCCGTAAAAAAAGACATTTTTTATTTTTGATGTAAATTTTACAATATTTTAAGGAGTATTTTGATTTAACTTGTTTTTAACTGCGATACTACGTGTGAGACTAGATAATGTGTGTGTGTTTCGGTAGTCAGTTTTGAAAATGCCACCTTTTAGTACACTTTACAACCATCAAGGGGCCCAGTGAAACATTCTGAAGGAATTAGAGTTTGTGGAACAGAAAATGATGCCTTTTCTAATAGAAAACACTGTTACAATGAAACAGCCCATATATTTACTTACTCCCAAGAAGAGTTTTTACAAGAACACTACAAAAACCAAGTTTATTCAAGCCAGTGGTTCTCAAAGAAACATGGATATAGAGTAAAGGTGTATTTAGCAGAAGCTGACAAGGTGATTTACCTAATACTATAAAAAGGACTCTGGTAGAGGTATTAATGAGCTGCTAATACTAAATAGCTTATGTTTCAGGTACCTTTATTTGCCTAATCTGGAGTTTGCTTATCATGCTTTGAAAGGGTCCAAATTTAAAAAGTCCCATTATCAATTGCTCTAAAAGACTCTAAACAAAAGGTGTTTGAAGCTATGGTTATAATGGTGTTGTCAAAATCCATATGCAGAGTGTTGAAAAAACAAATTTCTAATAAGTTTCAGGTAATATTAGAAAGATACAAGTTACTTAATACATAAATTTGATCAAATGCCATTATTTTGCAGAATTAGCCCTTATAAATTTTGCCGTATCTTCTCTGACTATAAGGCTAGAAACAGATGGTGCTACTGTTAAATACTTTTCCATCAGATAGTAAGTTAAATTACTATTTTAATTGTTTTATTTAAAAAGTACACTCAAGTTTCTTTTTTATCTAAGAAGTCTAGTTTTCTTCATAAACAATCATAAAATTAGATAATTTCTTTAACTGAGGTTACCTACCTGCTCTTACAATAAATTGAACTGAAATTGAAAAAACATGTTTAATAAATCACACAACAAAACCAAATTGATATGTATTTAATGCTGGGTAAATTTACAAAAGGAAATAAATAAGCAATCTATATCACAAAACCAAGAAGCAAGTTCTTAAAACACCAACAATTCTGTTATAAGTTAAAACACTGCTTTAGGATTTAATAGTCCCCAGGATACACACATTGCCTTTCCTTTCTTGCAAATTTTATGGAATAATTCTTGAAACGTTGGTATTGGGCTGTTAATGACTCGTTTGAATGCACCTATCTGTGATGTTCTTTCCAGATAATTTAAATTGAATGTGGTTGTTGTTCCCAAGCCAAAGTTTGATTGGAACTTTCCGCCTTTGTTTACCACCAAATGTTGCAAGTTTTCCAGTTTGGTGAAGAAAAATCTTAAATTCTACGAAGGTCTCGCAATAACAACACTAATTAATAAACTTAAACAACCCTAAATTAAGTTTTTATTTCTTCTGTTTGTAGTTTTTGCTGTTTTTCAACTTTTTAAAATTCCTAACCTCAAAATGTTGTTTTTTTTTTCATCTAATAAATTTACTATGAGAATTTTGAAATTCAATTTTATCAGTGAAGTAACCACCATATAAAATATTTGTTTGACAATTAACCAAAAACATAAAAAATACATAATTTTTGTCTGATTGTTGATTTTAGATCCTTAATTGTTTTTTATTTTCAAGTGTTCTTGAATTAAAAATTCATATAACTTACATTGAAATAATTCAAAACTTAGATATACCACTGACATTACGAACTAAATCACGTTTGCCGTTTCCAGATCCGGAATATGAGGAAAAACGAATAGCGGCCTAACAAATTAATGCGAAATAAAAATAGCCAGAAAAAAAACCGGAAGTGACAGAACGGTACCCGCGTCTGAACCGGAAGTGAGAATTCGTCACAGCGGTGGCGAGCGTAATTGTACCAATGAGAGGGAGCCACCCTTCATGTGACAAATTTTTATGGCTTTCTGCACTCGGACTGTGGAAATCTACATCCAGATATATGACGTTATTTTCGGATCAGTATACCAGGGAGCCTAAATCACTCCATAAATTTAACACTTCAATGTAACCATTCCTGAATTGTTAGCAACTTGTCACAATCTAGAACTCTCGGGATAAAATAAAGTTAAGTGCAATTTTTAAGTAAATTTGGCTTTTACTACCACTTGAGTAGTTTCAAAGCAAAACTTTTATCACCACCCCGGTACAAATCCATAATCAACCCGCAAATGTATTCCATCGAGGAAAGACGGGTAGGGTGGCAAAAATCACGGATGTGACTTGCAAAAAAACACAAGTTAATGTACCGAATCCGTGGCTAATTGTTATTGGTTGTTAAAGCCACGTGACCCAGAGGGATGACACCGGGGACAGTGAATATACGAAATTAATGGGAAAATTAGGGCGACCGAAATATTACCGACCGTTCTTTTCTCACTGAATTTTGTATTCATGAGTGATGGTTGTGAAGTGTCATAGCAACTTATGTACAACATAAGTAAATAGAAATTTTATTTAATAATTCAAATTTGGTAAAGCTATAAAAGTGTAGAAAGACAGGATATTCAAACAATTTCCGTTATGGATACTTTTCAATGATGGCGCCAAACTTTCCGTATTCTTAACTACGCATAATAAATACAGGTAGCCAATTGAGGATTTTACGACTCGAACAATAATATTTGGTAGACCTGGATTACCCAGCCCAGTCGGTCAGTTGATCTTTTTCAAAAAGTATCGATTACCTTCTTAATACTAGGACGTTACCTTTCGGAGATTTGGTCTAAAGTTAGACAGATAAGGCGGCTCTATTACAGAAATTATCTTGTTAGCAAAGCTGTTTTTGTATCCCTATGTCCGGCTGATCTATTTTTGTGCAGACCGGTGGCCAGTTTCCGATAGAAATTCTTAGAAATAACACTGAAATTTCAGGTAATAGTGGTAACGGTAGTTCTATTTCTTTTTCTCCTGAATAGAAACAGTCCCATTATTTGTCCCATCTAGAATATTCTGTATTGTATTCCGTTTTCTGAAACCACAACTTTTGTAATAATTAGTAAAGAGGAACCAAATCCAATGGGTCATAATTATATTTTAGTTTAGGGCATTTAGTGCAACTCTGGATAGCCTAACACTGAAATATAATAATGTATGTTTTTGTGACCTAACTTCAAAGAGTATTTTTGGTTTATCAACTAAAAATGTATGACTGAGAATTCCTTTTATCACCGGAAGTGAATATGTGCCGCATTTTCAACAATTAATAGTTATTTAGCCGTGGTGTACACAAAATTTTTTATTCAAACGATATTTATTTTGAAAATTTTTGGAATAAAATTTTGTCTAGCAACATGACCTATTGTTAAGTTTGCTTAATTGATGTGAAGTGGACATATAATAGTGGATTTTACCTAAGCCAACATTCGATACCAAACTAATGTGGAACTCTCACATCACTAAGAGAATACAAAAAGCATACATCTCTTATGAACAATGTAGGCGAGCCATTGGTAAGACCTAAGGATTCTCTCCCAAAGTGGTCATATGGACCTACAAAGCTGTCATACGTCCTATGCTAACTTATAGGGCTATTGTCTGGGGGACATAAAGCCTCCCAGTCCGTAAACAGCCGGAAATCAGACCATGTTCAAAGAATGACATGCCTCAATATAACGGGTGTCATGAAAACTACACCGACCAGGTCTTTGGAAGTGATTCTGGGTTTGACTCCCCTTGACATATATGTCAAGGAGGTCGCCTTAACTTAACTAACCAGTGTAGGAGTTGGTCTGCAGAGGGCAGAGGGGACTCTGCAGGGCTACTATTTGCTTTCAGCAAACCCTACACCATCAACACGGAAGGTACTGGCAACAACTCAATGGGAGGTGTAATTAACATCTACACTGATGGATCCAAAACCAAAATGGGCAGAAAGTCAGTTGGATTAAAGGGCATAATCACAACAAAGGTAATAGGGTTGTCGATTCTTTGATTGGAAGGCTGCCAGGCTTCAGCTTTCTGGACCAGAGTCCTTCGTGGGTTTAACCATGACTGGGACGATACCATTGGCTGCAATTTATCCAAGGCACTCCTAAGCTGTCCGGATAAAGCTGCGGCAAGAAGAAATTTGTCAATGAGCAGGAAAAGGCTACGCCTTATACCGGGTATCCCAACGGCCCACTGTAAATTAAACCAACAACTATTCAGGATGAAGCTAAGTAACATCCCCTTATGCAGGAACTGTAATCAAGAAGACGAGACGATGAATCATATTCTCTGTGACTGCTCTACACTCTCGCCCATACATAGGACTAAGTTGGGCCAATCTTTCCGATCCTTTGAAGAGATCAGAGGCACCGCCAATGACGAGCTGAGGATGACCTCCTTTCTTGAGGAGGCGCACAATGGGCCTACTGTGGCCTAACAGATACAATCGTGAAGCTTGTTGAAATGTTTGTTTTCGTATTCGGAATAAGCACATGGAAGTAACTACCTTTGACTTGGACTTCATCCAAAAAGGTTAATTCGTTGCATCATTGCAGCCTGTAAAAGGTTCAAAACAAAACATTTCATATGTAAATTGAAATATTAACAACGTGAACTTCCTACCTTTACTTGTAAATATTCCTGATGCTTTAGGTGATTTTCTCAAAAATTTTTCAATTTGCTCTCTCTCCAGTATCTTTGCCCTTTTTGGTTTGTAATTTCTTGATGCGAATTTTAAATATGAAGTACGTTTACCATACTTCGGAGTATCAGTACTTCTATGCACTTTTAACATCGAATATTTTGTCCACACTTAAGAAGCAGCAAATCGTTTCTTCACATTAAAAAATAGGATAATAGAACCTCTTCTGTAATTGCTCCTTCTGCTATACCCCCACAGTTCTTGAATTCCTCCAACTCCTTCTCGTATACACTTTTACTTTTGGCTGGTTGCTTCTTAAGCTTCTTGCTAGATTTCAGCAGAAATAAGGAGATTTTCACTCATGGATAAAACGTTGAATTAAATTCGTGGATTAACAGGATTATCGAGTGTACATTTTTTCTCGTGGATTAAAACCTTGTTAATCCCCTTATATAATTAATAACACACTTAATGAGTAGTAACTTACACCATACTTCCTTAAACACCTGTTCTTAGTCCTCAAATACTACTTAACAATTACAGATAGCAGATAACTTCTTTGCAATAAAATTGTCTGCCTGTTTCAATGTTATCATATTTAAAAAAAGTGTTCGTTGTCCAACTCCTTATTTCATGGTCTGTAAGAGGTAGGGAGAATTTGTCGTTGATTTTTTTTACCACGATTTCCATCTCGACCGTGGCCCCTTTTGTAAATTTCATTCAGCATTTCAAAGCGCACATTGACGATTCAAAACGGATTCCTGGGCTGACCCACGTCTAAATCACAATTTCAAATTTGCTCCGATCCCCGTTCGTCGCGATCAACAGTCATCTCTATAAACCAGTCTGTTCTTTTTCGGTCGAATTTCGTTCGCGTTGGTTTTTTTTTTGGGAACCATGGTGGCGCCACTTACGACCTCTTTTTGACAGTTCTCTGTCGGCAATTATGCGCTTCCCAAAGTCTCGGAACGACATCTGTAAACTTATATGGTACGAATCCCAGAAGGTTCCACATTCAGCGTGGTTGTTTGTCTTTTGTTATTTTGTCACTTTTCAAGTAATGCTATTTTTTGCTAATAGAGTTAATTTTTCTCTCCTATTGTGTGTTAGTTTGGAACTAACTGAAGTTAATAAATAATGAATAAAAATAATTAAAAGGTGTTTCAGGTAGTCAGAACTGCTTCAATAGATTTTTTTATGGGACTACTTCATATCAGAAATTTTACTAGTCATGCACTGCAGAGAGACAATTTTTTTTCAAATTTCACATATCTCAAAAACAGATACGTTATATGAACCCGACACAGTATCTAAAAAAAAAACGATATACAGGGTTCCATTTAAAGTTTTCGGTATAATTGGAAACGACAATGCTGTCAAATTTTTAGAATTCTGACCTTTACGACTTTTTAATACTCTCGAGAAGTACCAACCTGTATTTTGGGTTTTGATAGTTTCCAGCTATTTGAAGATATAATTAAAAATATGTCTTTTTAAGTTACTATTGTTTTTGCCTATAATTTTACTTAATATTAGTTGTATGTAGAGAACTTACATCTTTAAGAATATAAAGAGGGTTATTACTCTTTTTTCATATTTCCAGAGATTTTCTTAGATAATTTGCAATACACTCAAACCTTGAGAATTGTAACCAATTAGTCACTAACAACTTCAGCTAACATAGTAACATGTAATGAATTATTAGATACCTAAATTTTTACCATATTTAGAGATATTAAAATATGAACGTAAAATTATGTTATTGCTCATTGATAGGAATTGACTTAGCGGTGTTGAAACACATTGATACTAAAATTGGCTATGTGGTTATACCTTTATCGAAACATTGGTATGGTAGAGAACAATAGTAAGTAATAATTAAAAGGCTATTGTGGAAATAGTTACACTAAATCGAGCTGACATACCAGAGTCATAAGTTGACGTAAATTTATAGCTGACCGTGAGTATATTTTCGCTTTACGAGGCAACATTCTCACTTAAATGCTATATTCGCGTTTATTCTCATTTACGGATCGATGTGTCAATCACTGGACATTCCCAAGAATGGTTCGGACATTAAATTTGCAACGAGACGCAGTTAAAACTAATAACCCATTGAATTTGACGCAACTGAAATGCGCTCTGAAAACAGTTAGCGCTGTTTTTCTCACACTTCGATCAAGCGCTAGGAAAGTGCTTTTTCTGCTAAATTGCTTCATAAAGTCTATAATGTTGATTCAGTGCTGTGAACAGATCATAAACTGGTTGATTCCACCAGTAAATATGGTTTAGAATTTATCGTAACTAGCCAATTTCATACCCGTTCAAGTTTTGATGACCCGAACCTGATCAAAAAGCCCGCCAATGACTTTAATAGCCGATATCACCTTTTTGCTCGGCGCTTTGAATCGGTCATAAAAGTCGTCTGAGGAATTAATAAAATCGGAAAACCCACCGTTAAAGCGCTAATCAAAATATTCCATCTTTTTTCTCAGGGTTGTTAATGCAGTGGCGTCCCACCGTGCAGAGTCTAATCCCTTATTTGTCAACCCTTAACCCCAAACTCTCAGCATCCAAATCCACCCCGATACAAGTAACTCTATTATGGAACATTTGTAACCCTATAGAGTTGAAAGTGTACCCTTAAAATGTGACAGCTCTAATCGGCTAGATACTTTTGTTAAGTAGAATGCCACGCGACCTAAGGGAAGCATTAAAGTTTCCAAGGGGACCATTTATCATTGCGCAAGTCGTTTCCGGTGCTTAAATTTCTCGCTGACCACTTAAATTATTTTGAAATTGTTTCCTTTTACTTATTGCTTGGCAAACTTATTTTTTTTCTTTAAAGACCTTAACCAGAGAAACAACTCAACACCACTCACCTTTTTCACTCAACTTGTCCACACACTTTCCTCGTTGAATTGCCGCTATATTACTCACTTAGATTGGTACTACCACAACTGATCGTATCCGAAACTGATCACTCACTCAGCTCATTCAGTAAAATATGTTTTTTTTGTGTTTGGAACCTTTTTTAGGACATTTTTTATCTTTATAGTTGGATAGGAGAGTGCTGATACCAGTTGAAGGGTGATTGCGTTTGCTCACCTGTATTGTACACTGAGTACTTGGAAATCAAGCACCCTATAAAAAATTTTTGTTAAATTAATTAAATATGAATTAGGTACCTTTGTTCTGATACTTTGGTACCACACAAGAACTCCTTAATTTCCCCGTTTACATTAATATCACTGATGCAGAGCCCAATTTAACCCATTCACCGCCGGATACACTTAACTTATTAATATATTTTATTTTTAATATTAAAAAAGTCACGTGACCATTTGCAGCTTAAAAAGAGTCACGTGACTTTAAAAATATCAGTCTAAACTGTCACGTGACCTTCAGGATTTTGTTACGACGTTAAAAATGAGTGTGTGACCTTTCAAATACGATTTCGTCATTTAAAATAGTCACGTCACCTTTAGGATTCCGTTTTGACGTTGAAACAGAGTCACTAGAACCTTAAAAAATTAATTTGATGATTGAAATTCGTCACGTGACCTTAAAAAGATTCACGTGACTCTAAAAATATTAGTTTAAACTGAAAAACAGTCACGTGACTTTGAAATAATGTTTTAAACGTTTTCACATTTTTTTAATTTTTTTAAATTAGCTTCAATTCTACTGAGCGTAGCTAGGTTATTTAAGGCGCTATAAAAGAGTGTAAATAAGAAAAGTTGTAGGAAATTTCATCTTCTACAAGATTGTATTAAGATGTTTTTGTCATCCCTAAAGAGTTACAAGGCAAAAAGTGACAGGGCGTACCAAACTGCTGTTTTTAAACTAACTCCATTTTGACTGAGAAATAGGCTTATGGTATCACTTTCGATGTAATATGGTTAAAATGTGACATTTCTTGTTTTTCTTCTTGTACTATTTCATTATTTCTACATCCTCAAGAGGCCTAATGAGAAATCTTATTTACAGGATGTCTCTGAAAGGTTTGTACAAAATCCTATGACATATTCCTGACATCAAAATAAGCCTTCGAGATACAGAGTGGTAAAGTTAAAAAAAAAATCGATTTTTTTAAATATATGTTAATTTTGCATCCCATTACTTTCAAATCTGGTAGCCAGCGGCTTTTGAGAAATGAAACTCAAATTTGAACACATTTTTACTGCGGCCGTTAGAAAGCGCTTTACAGTGTACTTCTGATGGTTTGAAGTGACTGTAACTTTTTTCTCGGTGTACTTTTCTTATTTATTTTTTAAGAAAATGATGTGATCAAAAAAGGTACTCCTGCTAAGAACCTCTAATGTAAATCGTGGTCGAGATATTTCGGTTTTTAGTGTTCGATACTGTACCGAAATACTGTCACCTGAAATTTGGTTTCGAATCTCAAAAAACCTCTGGCCACCAGAATTGAAAGTAATATGCTACAAAATGTAAAATCAATTTTTAAAAACAATCGATTTTTATTTGTTATCTTTACCTGTATCTCAGAGCATTTTGTACAAACCTTTTAGAGACACCCTGTATAATAAGACTTATTGCATTTTCGTATGCCTGTTTTCTGATGAAATGGAATTTACTGCCGGGTGCTTTTAGTACTACCAGCATTCCCCTAAATCCGCCATAAACTGATTAGTGCTCGTTTAGGAAAACCCTGTAAAACTCAAAGCTAGTTTCACTGTTACTGCTTTGCTCTAATATTCTCCTCAGCACTGTCTCCTACATTTCTTCTACAGTTCCTTGTTTAAAGCTCTAACTTCCTCCAAATATTAACGAGTTCCTAGAAAGGTATTCGCTATTTTCTTATATAGGTGGTACAGTACGAGTAGCATCTAAAAGAGGCTTTGGGTATTCTTGAAAGTCCCCGGACCGAGGAGATAACTCTGGTTTGCTGAGAAGATCCTAAAAATATAGGTGTGCACACATTACAACTCTATTATATAATTTTAGTTTAAAACTAGAATGAACCTAAGGAGGTTTTTCAGGAAGACTTTGACTAAATTTCTAGTTACCAGGATGTTCCAACATATTGTCCTAGTTATGCGGTCAATAAGCGCCAATTAAGTTTGTATAAAAAATTGTGTTACTCACAAAGTAGTTTATGCTAAAAAGTACTTTTTTATTCAGTGAACAGTACTAGTTTTAAAAGTTTGCTATATTAAAACTACTTTACATGTAAAGAAATCAATGGATACAACCTTATGTAATGTCTATCAGCACAGTATTTCCTATACATACTGGACTAGGTTGGTCCATTGCTTTTCCTCAAAAAGGCCACCACACACTTATTGTAAAGCTATATCGTAAATTGTTTTCTTAATCAACGTAATTCAGGAACACAATATCCTATTACGTATTCACATAATTCGAAACGTCGGCACCGAAATAATTTAGGAGGTAAAAAAGCCGGAGGACATTAATGATTATAAATGATTTACCCATAGTTTTAAACATTTTATTCCCACTGTTCTCTAGAGCCGAGGCATCCCGAGCCCGGCCAAATCGGCCTTATCTCATTTAGAGGATCGGCGGTCCGATGGCATTTTTCGGCGGTGTCAAAGGCTTCGAGGAGATCGGCAGACGCCACCACCGAAGAGGCGCCGGTACCGTCAAGGATCATCTGCACCAAGTCAATCTTTGTGTGATTGTGGTGTCATCCCGTTAATTTTCATGTCTGTCATCATATTCTACGTTATAAAATATTTCCAGCACTTAAAATATTAAAATGATGATTAATTTTGATATCCAGAAAAGTCAAAACAAAATTACCAAAGACCAAATTCAAGAACTACTCCAACCTCAAGGACACTGGTTACAAAACACAACAAAATTCTGATTCTGATGGTGAGATGAAGCAACCAACATGAAGAGCAGGAAGAATCAGATTATATCTATATCAGTTTACTCGTACTTATGAGGAAGACCAGGATCTTCAAAACGTTACAAGAATTGTGGAAGTGTTGTGACACTTGAATCTTCCTCAATATCCTCTATTCCAGGTTTGAAATCACTGCTGTTGGCCAATAAAATCATTCCTTTTTTATTATGCACTCTCGTCCAACCCCCGAGAGTTAAGTTATTGATATTCCAATGTTTTACTTTTTTCTTGACTGCTAGCATGTGCTCATAAGTAATTAAATAATTTGATTTCATAGTATATTTGGATTTTTCCGCTTTAAACCACCTTTAAAAACTTCTTGTGGTCATATTCTTCTCAGCACTGTCTCTTACATGTTTATTCTGCAGTTCCTTGTTTAGGGCTCTAACTTCTTCCAACTCGTCACTTATTAACGAGTTCTAGATAAGTATTCGCAATTTTGCTGTGTACGTGGTACAGTACGAGTAAAATGAACAAGTTTTTTCTACTACCAAACCGATTAATAGTGTTCCTTACCAGTTTTAGAAACTACTGGAACTTGGAACCCTGCTGTATCCAAGCGTTAAATCTTCCTGTGGTCACAACTAAACTGAATTGCCACGACAGGGTAACCCAACAGCATCTAAAACAGTAACATCTTGAAAAAACAAGTTCAAAAATCAGAAAAGTGGCTTTATTTTGAAAGAAAAAAGATTTGCCACGTGGCTGGGTCTGTTCCCAAGCTGTGCTCCAAACAGGAGCCTGAATATCTTAAATAAATCTCTCCGTTATTTTTTAATGGTTGTAGATGATTTCTGGCCTTCCTTCTTGTGGTATTCCTAAGAAAGACCACAAATATTTATGGCAAGACTGAGTTGAATGATGGCCGACATCTTCCACAAGCCAAAGGAAACGTAATATATCACGTGCTTAATTGCACCTAGTAAACAGTAACTCACGTGATACAATCGACTCTAAATATATGGGAACAGGGTAGACAACAGCCAGAAATCTGCAAATAGGTGGCTGTTGTCATTGCTCTGCTTCTGAAATTTTTTGAATATGCAGAGAATCCTGTTTTGTTTAGAATGGTTTTACAGTTACAACTGTTCTGGTAGCAGCAAACTGCTCTTTTGAGAATTGGTTGGTAGCAGAAGCCATTATAATATTCTGTCAAATTTCTGCATAAAAAATTAGCTTGTTTATGCTTTTCCTCTTTAAAGTAATGGACTTGTTCCAAAAAGTTCATGAAACATCTTTTTAGTATGAAGAGATCTTTGAGATGTTGGAAGAGCTTAATAAACAATGTAATAATTTTATCCAATCTCTGCAGAGAGTATTTTGAACGAACAGGCGTCAAGATGACATACAGAAGGACAATTTTGTAAATAAGAGGTGAATAGGCCATAGGAAATTTTATTTTTGTAGTAAATAGTAGTCTATTTCTCATACTATCCTAATTTTGCTTTATTTTTTTCATACAAATAATATCTACCTAAAATATAAATCATTATACAATATTCTAAAAGATTTAGATATATTGGTGCAGCTGGTATAGACCCAAAGCCATGGCCACGGTACGTTGTATGATCTAAGCGCCATCCATGCAAGCTGTAGGAACATGTGCAAGGAAACGCTTAAAGGAAATCGCGGGTCGCTCCAACTAATTCCTTTAATTGCTAATTATGTCATGTCTGTTAAGCTTTGAAACGTTTTTTCGCATTTTGTTTTTACCCCGCTTTTTGTTCCTGAATAGGAACTTTGAGCGTGCCGCTATGGACGCCTCAAGCCATTAACTGCTCGATCGATGACATGGAGGAACACACGCAAATCTATACACTTTGAGGTTGTAGTTTAGTTCTGAAAGTCTGCAGGATATCAGAAAATCTACAACAGAATACAGTTCTACGCGTGGTCAATGGCTTGGTGGAAGTTCAGCACCGCAAATTAGCTTGAAACCGAAACGTCACCGTAAATATCTCAGAATCAAGACCTGACAAGAGCTGAGCGACAGTGACGGATGCCCGACGTGAACAAGAATGGCCCTAAAAACCGCTTCGAGAAGGCCGCTTCAACTGACCAGCTTGTCGCTGGTAATGTATGAACAACACCTTTCTTGTACACTGCATTTTAATTGGGATTTACTATTAACACGTTTTGTTGAACATGGTCAGCGGCCCCTGCAAAGGGAACAGTGACGTTCGTGTTTACCTTGATCGACTAGTCGGAACCATGATCCGAAAATCGCGACCGTACCTGTCATGAATAAAACCTTAATGAACAGAATATCCAAGAGGAATGATTCTACCAAAAGATTTCCACTGCACACGTCGGTGGTATCTCGGCAGAGAAAAATGCATCCGCCACTGTCAGCTGGTACCGTCACAGGTACCATCGCGAGCCTATCAATCCGTCAGTCAGTAGGCTGCGCGACCATTGGCATAAACAAAAAGACAATCGACGGCGCAGCGAACGCTTGTCGTTTGTTTTTTATTATGGCCGTCCGACGTTTCCGGACATTCTGCCCGCAATTGTCACTCGGTTGTTCGCAATAAATCGCCGAAGGCCAAACAATTGAAGATATTTCGTTCTAAATGGCGCCCATTTAAGGCCCTACCGGCGATTTTTAATTGCGGCTTTCTTTCCAGCTTCTGCTGCTTTATTGCCGTTGCTCGTTTGATTGACGAAGATTCGTCAGTGAAGGAAAAAAATGTTAAATCAGCGTCCGAGGCCGCTTATATGAAGTTAATTGATTGGAAAAAAGTGCGAGAAATGTAGATGGTAGTAGAAAAAGTCTGAAAAAGCATAAATCAATTTGTAGTAGCATAGCTAGCAGTCACTTCTTGCAAGAGAACTTAAACAAAGAATAACAAATGATCTGATCATTCAAACGCGACAGTAGAAGTACCACCGTAGATTCCTTAAAAGTAGCTACCAACTTCGCAATTTTAAATGAAACACCTTGTATATTATTAGATTTTTAGATTCTCTTAAGGATTTTAAGTATGCATCATGTATCATAACCTATATATAACAGCAAACTAAAAGCTGCTTTTGTTGGCCAATCACAAACTACACCTTTGCCATCACACTCGTTTAGAGAAAAAGGTTGACAGATTGTGATAATTCGCTGTGACATTATTAGAGTAACATACCATTCTGTGGTAGACGAATAGGAGTTTCTTTCCGAAAATCGACAACCAGAAGTGGAATATTGACACTATTATATAGTGACATTAGAATAAACTGCTAATACTTCCTACTAACTATTGCTCTATCATACACAAGGCATTTCTTATAAGCCCAAAAAAATTGGCTTCAAATCGGGAGAACGTAAATTGTCATTAGCAGCATATATAAAAGCAAAAGTACAACAGTGCTGTATAACGACGATGGGAAAGCGATGTTAACAAAGGGAGATCAGTGTAATGAAGGGTAACAGTACATCCAACAACTCTGTTCGAGGACGATACCCGAGAAACGATAGAAGAGTACGCTCCAAGCATTTTCAAATCCAAAGTTTAAAAAGCAATACACCAATCAAAGGCAGGAAAAATTCCAGGACCCAAGCTGGTAAAACTGCTTGACGAAAGCATATCTGTTCTGACGGCATTCTTCAACCAGGTCTACCAAACTGTAAAACTTTTCATCGTCTTACCCAAAAACAACAAAGGTGCAATGACTCGTATTTCGTAGCGGACTAGGCACTCGCAAAGCCCTTTCCTGTATGAGGACTTGTACAAAAGCGTTGTGAATTTCAGAAAAATATCTATATATTCTTTCATGTTTGTTGGAGATCTACCTAAAAGAGCAGGATACCAAATGGGGAACACTTACTTTAATGTTGTCTGCTACGCAGATGATGGGGTGCTCATTGCAAATTCTGAAGACGATCTTCAGAGATTACTTCACTCCTTTAATCGATCAGCAAAACAATTAGATATGATCATTAACTCAGACAAAACCAAATGTCTCGTATCATCAAAAGAGCCAACAAGATGCAAACTGGAGATTGACCAGAAAATTGTAGAACAAGTAAATCAGTTCAAATACTTAAGATAACAAGTTATGGAAATCTACAGAATGATGTCAGAGAACAAACTATGAAGGCGTCTCGAATATCAGGATGTCTAAGAGACATTGTGTGGAAAAACAAATACTTCAACATAAGCAGTATATAAATCGACAATCAGACCTGTCGTAACGTTTGCAGCCGAAACAAGACCAGACACATCGAAAACTATAAGAAGTATAAGATAAGAAGTAAAAATAATAAGAAGTATACACGGAAAAACACTACACGACAGAATCAGAAGCGAAGACCTTAGACAACGGAGCGAGATACAAGACATAGGAAGGTGGGTAAGACAGAGAAGAAAAGACTGGAATAAACACGTAAACAGAATGCAAGACAACAGACTTGTAAAAATCGCAAAAACAAACAATCCTGTCGGAAAACGAACCCAAGACAGACCTCCAAAACGCTGGAAAGAGTGCTGGACATCAACGTCCGAAGAGGCATAATAGAACAAAACAGGCATTAGCCTATCTATATGGACATCCATATTAGAAACATAGAAGAAGAAGAAGCTTTCATGACTTCGAAAAAGCGTTTGATCGAGTCAAACACACAAAACTTTTCCAATGTCTAAAAACATACAACGTAGACTATCATGATATGCGCCTTTTGTTAAACCTGCATCACAGTCAAACAGCAGTAATCAGGCTACTACTAAGATGGGGATGGGTTTTCTCACCCCTGTTGTTCAACCTTTAACCAGAGAACATATTTCGCGAGGCTTTATATGGCAGGACAGAGGGAGTAAAGATAGATGGCAAAATTATAAACAACGTAAAATACGCAGATGATACTGCCATCATTGCAGAAAACATGGAAGACTTCATTCAGAGTTCATGAGGCTGGTCGAAGATGGGGTATTGAACATCAAAAAAACGAAATGGATGACTATAGGTAGAATTAAAATAGAACCAATTCCGATTACAATCAACGGACACATTATTGAACTGGTGTTACATTCAGTAAATGGTAACCAACTCTCACTAATAGAAACCTCACAGTTTAAACGCAGTCAAGAACACTCCGCTGTTACGTATGGAGCATCTTTTTGTACGGATGTGAGACATGGACGCTTAAAGTTGACATAATGAATAAGAAGAAGCGTTTGAGATGTGGTGCTATCAGAGATTACTTAAGATCTCGTGGACTGCACATACCAGTAATGAAGAGGTACTCAGCTGAATAAGGATCGAGAACTCCTGAACACCATAATGTTACATTCTACGTCTGATCATTCAGGGAATGGTTGAGGGCAGACGATGGATAGGTCGTGAAAAGCTATCGTGGTTACAAAATATTGGAAATTTGACCGGACTGGGAGTAGAACAACTATTCCGAGACAGATAGAGACCAATTCAACCAAATTGTCATGAAGATAGCCCACGCTTGAAGACAGGTACAGCACCAAAAGAAGAAGAAGCAGAACTTATAAGAGACTATATGTATGTAAGCTAGTTCACCAAATTTAATAACATTTACAAACATAATTTGTAGTACCAAAACAAGGTTAATGCGTCTATTTGTTTAAAAAACGGTTGTAAGGTGATTAAAGTAAGTTTCTGCTTTCAGAGTCTTACAAAGTGAGTTTTTTCTTGCCGATGGTACCCGGCCTAGTTAAAGGTTAAAGTGTGTACTTAAGTACCATATTCGTGGCCACGTAAACACCAAAGCCGAGCCCCGGTTTCTCGAAAAACGCGAATACCGCGAGTGCTAAAACTTAGCCAAAGTACTACCCGTCTAGATTTTAAATTAAATTATTAGCTTTTTAGTCGCGGTACTTGCGTGTGGCAAATTTGTTGGACGGTCGCGATTAAAACGTTTTAAATACTTGAGGGCAATTCAGTGAAACTTATAGGCGGTACGTGCAATACCTAGTTTGGCTCAAATAAGTCAAAGGCAGTACGAGCAGTACCAAATTGGCGGTACTTAAAATACTGAGAAGCAGTCTCTATGGCGAGTTTAACGCTGGTAATTACCGCGAAATGTCGTTAAAAATTTGCTGGCCTTTTTTCTCTCCCTTTTCTCACTAATGGAATGGGATTTTTGCCTTCTTACCGCCGATGAATTCCAATTAGCCTAGTGCGATGCTCGTTTACGTAAGGGGGTGTATCCAGTACCACTTCGAAAATAGTAATAGAAGGGAGCCGACTATCATCGTTAACATATTTTACTCTACAGTTCCCATCAGAATATTTTAGTCGAATGTAAAAAACTAACTTAATTAACAAATTTATAATGAAGCTTAAAGAAAATTAACAGTTTGCGGATTTTCCACACTGAACTTTTGTTTCTAATAAAAACTCTATTATCACAGTATTACTTCTTTTGAGCTCTGTTAGCTCTAATAGATTCTAACTCAAGTATTCCACTAACAAGAAGTTTTACCTCTAAATCACCAATTTAATGCTTACGCAGGATGCCCTACGGAGTTTTTGGTCGTTAAAATTCTATTAGTACACTTTTTTAAATTGATCAGCCCTGTCAGTTCGTTTTGTCAGTTTTAAGTAAAAAATTAGATAAAGGTCTTTCTCTTAACTTAGAGCATTAATCATGTAGAGTTTTATTGATTGGATTTCAGTTATGCCATCACACTTCGCATAGAATTCATTTCACTTTTGCTTTGCTTAAATTTAGGTAATGAATAAATCCGGCCAGCACTTAAAAAGCATCAAGAGTCATAAATATTATTAGTTGTGTGCGTGTTGTAGTCTAGGCACTCTCACAGTCGAGGCGGAAAGGTACTCAAAAGTGATGAAATATTTTAGGGCACCGGAAAATTTATGATCCCAAATAAATTTTGCGGTTTCGAGCATGACAGCTGGCTTTTGTGGCGTTTATTTGCATGAGGAGGTAATTAAAAGGAGATGTAGTTTTGACGTTTGATTAGGATGATAGATTGGCCAGGTAATTTCTAACTCCATTCGTGTTGCCAGGTTTTCATTAGGTTGGCACCAGTTACAAACCTGTCTGTTTTCACGGTATAGAAGAGGTTTGTTAATTTTGTGGGCAAACTTTGAAGGGATCTTTTGTACTGTACAACGTATTTTAAATTTTTCATTTGATAGCCTATAACCTAACTAGCGTGTAAATTGATATTAATAGTATATTACAGTACGAGGTAGGAAATGTTGCATTACTATCAGGAATCGAATATTTTGTACCAGTGTCAACCAGATATTTTGGACAAATAAAATATTCCCTAATCTTCATACATAATTCGACTGAGAAAAATCAAACAGGAAAGTACTGACTTCGCAAGGTAGGAAAGTTGGTACTTTCGATCTTTTCACTTGGTGCTGATATAATCATAATGAAATTAGCAGCTTTAGTCTGTTAACAAACTTTTTAAATGTCCCTGTGTTATAAAATGACGTATTGCATATGTATTTGAGTAAGTCGTAGTTTGTTATTGGTCCAGAAAAATTCTTAGTGAAGAAATTTCCCTTGGACCATATCTACGTTTAAAGTGGTTTAACAAACAACTGTCTTTAGCTACACAGGTAATTCAGCTATTGTTATTATTAGTTTTTTGTTATTTTCTACATCTTTATTCTGGAAATAATGCTTTTTATAACAATTTTAGTCTTCTAGTCTAATATTTCTTTGATCATCCTGTTTATGCAATAAATACAGCTTGTTTTATGATAAGTTATTCAGAGTTTATAGTCATTTTCACTCAACTCTGCTGCAAAAAGATCGTACCTCTGACGGATCTTGCTACCAAAAAGAGAGAAAAAGTATTTAAAGTTATACTAACGTTATACTAACTACTAACTACTTCTTGCTGACTGGAAGAGATCCGATGTTATCCTATTCCCGAAACCACAAAAGGACCCGCTGTTCCACTAGAATTATCGGCCCGTCAGCCTCCTGTCATCCTTAGGAAAAGTGGTAGAAGTTATCATCCTCAGGAGGCTAAATGAGCAAGAAGAGGACCTGCACGTCATCCCTGACGAGCAATTTGGATTCCGGAGGACACTATCAACGGAACTCCAAGTCCTGAGGAAGACCGAGTACATCACGGAAGGGTTCAACAGGAAAGAAGCGACAGTAGCCGGGTGGTAGACGTCTCCAAGGCCTTCGACAAGGTTTGGCACAGAGGACTTCTAATGAAGATGCTGGATGCCGGCTTTTCAGTCGGCCTGGTAAAACTAATTAAATCTTTTCTTTCAGCTCGTCGCTTCCGAGTCAAAATCGACAGCGACTACTCAAGTTATATAGAAATGGAAGCAGGAGTGCCGCAAGGTGCAGTACTGTCGCCATTTCTCTATAACATTTATGTTTCATATCCGCCTAGAACTCAGCGAACCAGCTTAGCACTCTACGCGGATGACACTGCGATCATGGTACGGAGCAGGAGCGGCCGACTCCTGACTCGATATCTGCAAGAGAAGACCACAGCATTGGAGAAATCAACAAATGGAAGATCTACCTAAACGCGGAATAGTCTTCAAAAGAAGAGCAAAGATGAGGATAGAAGGCAACGTCAGGTTAAAAGACATGGACTAGCGAGTGGCGCAACGAGGCGACGTACCTTGAGGTCAAGATGGACAAAAAACTCACGTGGGGAAGCCACATAGGATACGCCAGACAGAAAGCCAGAGCGACCAGAGTAAAACTGTACCCCATGACAAGCAGGACATCGAAGCTGGCACTTCGTAACAAAGTGACGCTTATCAAGTCGGTTCTTCAACCGCATTTGACCTACGCCTCGGCCGCGTGGGGGTGCGCGTCCAATTCGCACCTGAAGAAACTCCAAGCTCTGGAAAACATTGCGCTCAGGACAGCAGTGGACGCCCCATGGTACGTCAGAAATGTGGACATCCAGCGAGACTTGAAGTTCACCACCGCAACGGAAAGGATGAAGCAGAGCGTAGTGAAGATATTCCAAAAAGCGGAAAGTGAACTACGACCCGGAGCTAGAAGCACCCCACAAATGACCCCGATACCAGCTATTGTATAACGGGTAATTATTAATAAGTTTTTCTTTCTGTTTCAGATAGACTACAATTTAGGACCAACCAGCCAAGAAGAGGACCACAATTCCCCCCAGACCTTCCCCCAGGTGGCGAGAATTTTATTCTCAGAATCTGGGTAGAACCTTTCCGCAGTTTTCCCGGTGCTTACTGGGCTCTGACTGCACTCCTGGCACTTTCCCCTGTTTTGCCTACGCAAGAGGGGAAAAACCATCCTCCACTCACCAGACCCTGATTCCCCAAAACTTTAGTATGTAAAAACAGACGGACGAAAACCGGCTATTTGGACATCCTATAGCTTGACAGGACCACCAGAGATGGAGGAGCTGACGAAGAAAGAAGAAATGGAGGACAAGAAGAGCCCCTCCGTCAGCGGGGGCATCCTTCTCCCAGGACGCCGATGCAACTCTTTTTGGTCTACAGCGATGGGAGGGTAAAAAGTAGTAGTCTTGCTTGATCCATCATCTATCTGAGACCGCATTGCTAACCAAAGAATATTGGCGAGTTATGATTATAATTAGGAAAATTCTATGTCAAAGTTCTATTTTTTATGGATAGTTCTAAAATGTTAGTTTTTGTCAGAATTCTGATTTCTCCTTGTTATGGATAGATGAAAATATCAGAATAGCACAAAACTTTGTTAGTTTAAAGCAAAGAAAAATAACATTTTCATCAAGGTGGGGTACCTTATGGTTATTTTAGTTTTCATATTTCTTTACGTAGTTATTTAGTTCATGTATTTACATATTAATTTCAGTTTGTAAAATGACATTCCCTGTTCGATTTGGATAGTGCCAAATATTAGTTACAAATCAAGTTTCTGAAAATGTTCTTATTATTTTTTTATGATTCAACATATTTACGGTTTATCTGTTAACTGGAAAAGTATGTTGCATATCTGTCAAATATCCCTCAATTATGTCAGTTTTTCAAGTCTATCGAATATTGGTAAAAACTCGTCACGATTATTAGGGCAAACAATTTGCAAAATGACGCAACAAAGATTGTTAGAACGCGAACGATCATAAAAAAAAATCGGTCGGCCAATTTGCATGAATGGAACCGTCGAGTTGGAACCGTTCGGTGGGCCCCCCGTGGTGCTCGAGTGTGCTGCCCTCTCGGGTGGTCCGTCCTCTGACGGTGGTACCGACGGCGGCGGTACCATCGCGAGAACCGGCAATGTCCAGGGTCGGAGCGCCGGGGTTAATTATGGGCCCCGACATGCCGTGATTATGCCGTAATCCGGCACGCCACTTTATCAAACCAACTTTTTATGGATCGTGAAAATGCAAAATTTACTTTTATGAAACGGTAGATTAATTGGATGAAGGTCAATCTTGTGAGTTTAACCGTCAGATGCCAAAGAATGAATTAAATCATTTAAGCTGTAAAGTTAAGAAGGAAAGAATGAAAATAAATCTCTGATGTCTATGTCTGAAATCCTTCTTACGTACAGAAATATGACGTGAAACATTATCGACCTTTTGGCATTACCTAATCGGCACAGTTTACCGTAAATGTAGAGAAAGCAATAATAATGTCATTTCTATGTTACACGTGACATTTTCATCTTGTAATTTACTAGCCAGATCATAACATTCTGCCATTACATTCACATGAGTTTTCGTCCTAAGAAAACAAACATTTTGTTAGTAAACAGGAAAGAAGTACGGGAATTACAATAATTTTTTATTGTTATTTAATTACTTATTCTTAAGTTCCAGTAATAACAATTTGACGATAATTATATAATTCCTATGACGATCTCTAAACCAGCTGAATAAAAGCTGGATTATGAAAACATTTTGTATTTTTTTCCTCAACAATTATTTTCTGACGAAAGAGAACTGCAAAGTTAGAAGAAGTTATAGAATATCACGTGATTAATGTTACAAAATGTCAAAAAGGCAACCGAATAACAACGTTGAAATTTCAGTACTTCTGAAGAGTTATATTTATACAAACACTGTACATATTTGAAAGAAGAATTAATTTTTTCAGCGTCAGAAAAGGAGAGCGGAAGAATATGTTCAAATAATTGAGCTGGCTAATTGCCCAGAAATTTGAAAGCAAGACTGAGTGATCGATATCAAAGATTTTAAAGAAAAAACAGTTTCTATTAGCCTCAGAAAAGATGAACAGAAGAATCTCTTGTGCTTGAGCTGGCAAATTATCCAGAATTTCTAAACTTATTAGTTATTGAAAAACTTACTTTTTTCCACTAGCAAACTTACTTAAACTTTTTAGCCACGAGCAGAAAACATATTTTCTTAAAACTTTGGCTTAACTTTCTGTGAAATCTTATGTGTCTAAGCAATTGGCAACACTGAGCAATTATAGATTTATAATTTGAAGAAATTATTTAAAGCTCAAACCGCACACATGGCCGTATTATACGGTTTCTCCAATCAAACGTGGCGCACAAAGTTGGCAGTCAGCAACCGTAAATCCAGTAAAGCGCAAATTGGGGCGCAAAACAAACTCCGGTTAAGCCACTTAGTTAGAACGTAAGGATTTAATTCCACCACCAGTTTGTGATAATTGATCAAGACATTTAGGAGCGAAATTAGGAACATAAGTCGTTTCCAATCACTTTGTCTTGCCGCGTCCTGAAATTTTGTTAATTTAAAATATTCAGCTTCTTGTAGGAGCCAACAGGAATGGACCGATTGTAAATTATTCTGGATTTAAACCGCTGGCGAAAGTAACAAAATCCAGGCTCAGGGAAAAACCTTGAAACGAGCTCACAGTGCAAGCAAACGAGATTTAACAGTATAATTAGATGCAAAATGAGCCAGAAACCGTTGTAGATCCGCTGTCGGGTCAAATTGGATCGCATCCAGACCCGGCAAAACCATGTCGGAATTTAAAATCGGCCGCAATTTGCATACCCTCGTCACCGGATTCTCTAACGGTCTGGGCGGAGGGGAAACTACTTTCCTGACGGTGGATTTTACCTTCTGTTGAAATATAGTCAAATCGATATGTTGAATACGATTTAAAGCATGATTTAACAACATACTCAACTGTGAAATTTTAAGAAATATCGATTTAGTAAACCTGGAAAATTGTCTTGATCTGTACCCCACTGCATTAATAGCCATCCCATTTACATTATGTTGTACAAAAGTGTGACTTTCATAATAAAGCAATATTTCTCAATTTTGAACTTAAAAGACAAAGAATAATTCAAGCTAACAAAAATCATTGTCAAAAGTCTAATATGGTGATTTACTTAAGTTGACAATTAGATCCAGCAGAATCAATGCAAGAACACCAAAATGTCACCCAATTCTAGAAGTGCCATAGATGTCCTGTTACAATAAGTGACACCTAAATCGATTCTGTTTTATAATTCTTCTGTTTATAAATGTTTTTTTCAGATTATTATGACTATTAGTACATTAACTTGTAACGATGATGTTTTTAAATACCCTAAGAACAATAAAATGATCCATTGTGGTAAATTTCTTTCTATTTGGTTTAAGTAACCTTTCTTTTCCTGTTAGATATATAAAAAAGGCTTCTTAAACAGTGTTTATATATTTTAAGTAAATTAAACCTATTTTCTGAAAAAAACTCTTATTAACCTTCCAACTCCAACTTATGCTTCGTAGTTTTATAAAGCCCTCACAACAAACCAATTTTCGTTATTACCAAGGATGGCTGATAATATATTTCGCTACACAATAGAAATCCAACAATAAAATTGGAAATTAATATTGTAGCTTAATACTAAAAAAAATTATTGTACTACGTACTATAAATGGCTTTTTGATTTGCGAGTATAATATCCTCAACGTGGTCCAATAAGTAGTCACTTTTTGAATGTTTCTATAAGATATTAAACTAAATTCTGAATTTGTTAACAAAAACTGATATACTCGACCTATTAGTTTAAGCATTTTATGAGCTCACATCAACAAGCTGATTTTATAGTTCAAAATCTCTTAGACGTTAGGTAAAAACAGTAGAAGAAAAATATAGTATATGACATTTTAAGGAAATAAGGAGTCTTTAAATGACAAGACCAACTTGTCAATATTACAAGCATAAAAGCCCAATTAAGAAAAATCAACTAAATTAATACTTCTTATGATATAAGAAAGCATTTTGCAATAATCCAGTCAAAATATGTAATTTTCTTCTGACAATATGTTAATTTGGCATAAAGCAGACATGAAAGATCAAATTTGCTAAAGGCGAAACCTGATAGTCTTCTTGAAAATATACCGGGTAATTCAAATTCGACCATTGGAATCTGGGAAACTATAAGAGATAGCGAAAAGTTTATATTGGGGCAAATTGCGCAATTTAAAGCTGAACCAAATGCCGTTTTAAAAATTTTGATTTTCTGAGTACTTTGAAAGATATCCAAAAACAAACTGAAAATGTTTTGCTTTTATTCAAATCAGTGACAAAATGGCGATAGCTGCAGCAAAACGGACCCCAGATTTGTATTGTCTACGCCAAACAGTATAATAGGCCAGGAAAAACCTTCATTTGAACAAAATTTTGGTGCATTTTTATCAAAAAAATGCGAATAAATTGATTATTTGAAACATTCTATATACAGGGTGTCCCTGAAAGGTTTTACAACGCTCTGTCGCAGTTAGCTGGTGTAAAAATAAAGCGATTTAGCCATATTTGCATTCAAAAGTTGATAATTACAGAGCTACAAGGCGGCAAAGTTAAAATTTAAAAATAAATTTTTAATCGTAGTTGTTATAACAAACCATTTAAAATTATGAAATTAGTTATCAGGGGGTTTTCCGAGATGGGGAATATTTTTACAGTAATCGTAGAGGGCGCCACATACGGTTCAATCAATTTGTTTAATTCCTTTGTATTTTTTTCTCGGTAACGGTAAATCACTTTTGAGTATAAAGTCGCCTGTTATTTCTGCTTAGAAAAGGTATACTTAGGAACCGTTTTCTTAATTAATCTCAGTTAGTACCGTTAATCTCAGTTTAATACAGTCTCCAGAAGTAGCTCTGTAATTATCAACTTTTGGATTAAGGCAAATATGGCAAACTCGCTTTATTTTGACCCCAGCTAACTGCGGCAGAGAGTTGTAAAGACCTTTCAGGGACACCCTGTATTTAGACACATCATATGACTGTAGATAGCTAATAAATGGAGCTATCACGTGACGTTGAGCGGGCACTGCTAAGTTGCACCGTTTGGCCGCTAGAGAGCGTCATTACTTTTTATCGAAAAATGTTCTGAATATCTCAAAAACTGTGTAATTTGGCAGTGTGAAATTTTTGAAACTTGAAAATCGTCTTCAACTGCCTGAATTGGTTTAGGTTGATGTTAAAATTGTGACGTGACGTGTAATTTATCAAAATGTTATATTTTAAGGATTCTGTGTGTTTCTGTGTAGACCGAATAATCGCGTTTGACAAATACTGTCAAGTAATCAGAGATTCAAGTTTTGATGAAGCCAAAGTCAACGGAATTAAATGAATGAAACCGTCACCGTACAGCTGATATAAAGTGACAATAAAAATTTGTATTCCGTTTTGGAATATTTTTTCAAATAAGGTTAGAAATGAAAAAATAAATAAAAATCAAAAAAATCCGGTTTTTTCTCGAATATCTTCGGAAGTTCTAGGAAAATCAAAATTTTTAAAACGGCATTTTGTTCAGCTTTAAATAAAATAAAAGTGAGGGTTATATTTGAATTACCCTGTATAATTGCTGATAGTTTGATTCTTCTTTAAAATATGTTGGCATTTGATATAGACCACTCAGTTTTTTCAGATTTTCTAGGCAATTTTTGTTTTTCCAGAAAAAATTTTGAATTTTGAATATTAAATTTGCTAAAAGACTTTACTACAATAATTTTGAAGAAGTAACTTTCTCATCAGTTTTGATTGGCTTGAAAGTAATTTTTATCAATTTTTCAGTATTTCTGGTATCTACTTAAGTGTAATCAATTTAAGAACTATACTGACAACACGAATAGTATATTAAGCTTTCCTTTTAATTACTATTATATGCGTAGAATCAAAAAAAGGGTGCAACACAGCAATGTAATTGACAGATAAATGTTTTAATGTGACATTTGATTTTTTATTTGTTCTCTGAAGTTTTTATTTTTTTATTTGTCACATTCAAATGGTTTACCTGTCTATTACATTGTTACGTATGAATACGTCTGAAAAAAAAAACGACATCCGTATCTGAATTGATCATTTATATTTAGAGCAGCTCTGCTTATCATCTGAAAAATGATTCTTTTCTAGTAATAAAACCTTGAGATTTACTCTTTCTATAAGAAAATCAATACAGTACCCTACAGCAGTTTTGCATCTGAATGTTCCGAATAAATTTTCCTAAGCCAATTGAGTTACTGGTGGATGTTAGTCGCGCACGAGTGCTTTCGGCCACCCCCCGAGCTAAATCGTATGTAAAGACTGGTCCAAATTGGTCGGAACACTTTCGGATGTTTCTATTAATGTTACTTTTGCAACCCTTAAACTCCTAATTTTAATTAATTTTGATCTTTTCCAATATTCCAACATTGCAGTGTTTTAAGGTTGTTTGCTGATATGAATAACTTTGACTTTAATGTTGTTTAAAGAAGAGAGTGCAAAAAAGAAAGTTTTTAACGTAAAATTATGTTTTAGAGACGTTTTTGAAAGTTTTTCAATGAACTTCTCGGGCCTAAAAAAATATTGATTTTCTTGATAAAAACCTGCATTTGTTTTTGTTTGATTCCTGTATTGTCGATTTAGAGAATAGGGTTTTCCTCATTGCAGTGTTTTAAGGTTGTTTGCTGATATGAATAACTTTGACTTTAATGTTGTTTAAAGAAGAGAGTGCAAAAAAGAAAGTTTTTAACGTAAAATTATGTTTTAGAGACGTTTTTGAAAGTTTTTCAATAAACTTCTCGGGCCTAAAAAAATATTGATTTTCTAGATAAAAACCTGCATTTGTTTTTGTTTGATTCCTGTATTGTCGATTTAGAGAATAGGGTTTTCCTCATTGCAGTGTTTAAAGTTGTTTGCTGATATGATAACTTTGACTTTAATGTTGTTTAAAGAAGAGAGTGCAGAAAAGAAAGTTTTTAACGTAAAATTATGTTTTTTAGGTTTTAGAAACGTTTTTGAAAGTTTTTCAATAAACTGGGCCTGAAAAAATATTGATTTTCTTGATAACAACCTATATTTGTTTTTGTTTGATTCCTGTATTGTCGATTTAGAGAATAGGGTTTTCCTCATTGCAGTGTTTTAAGGTGGTTTTCTAATATGAATAACTTTGACTTTAATGTTGTTTAAAGTAGAGAGTGCAATAAAGAAAGTTTTTAACGTAAAATTATGTTTTTCAGGACTTTTTGAAAGTTTTTCAATAAACTTCTCGGGCCTGAAAAAATATTGATTTTCTTGATAAAAACCTATATTTGTTTTTGTTTGATTCCTGTATTGTCGATTTAGAGAATAGGGTTTTCCTCATTGCAGTGTTTTAAAGTTGTTTGCTAATATGAATAACTTTGACTTTAATGTTGTTTAAAGAAGAGAGTGCAAAAAAGAAAGTTTTTAACGCAAAATTATGTTTTAGAGACGTTTTTGAAAGTTTTTCAATAAACTTCTCGGGCCTAAAAAAATATTGATTTTCTTGATAAAAACCTGCATTTTGTTTGATTCCTGTATTGTCGATTTAGAGAATAGGGTTTTCCTCATTAGCTTATTAACACATAATGGGTGAAAAATACACTGTGAACTATGACGAGAAAACTCTGGTTAAATCTACTGTATTATTATCTATCAAAATTGCGTTCAACAGTTTAATAATGACAAATTAATGATATGAAATTAAAAGCTTTTTAAAGTATCATATGACGGCACCGGCCACCGAAAACCGAGAAAGTTCCACAAAACCATGTTGGCTGAATAAATAGGCTATAATAAAAGTCAACAAATGGCATTGTTTGTTAAACTAATTATAATAACATGGTCCAATTCGAAAATTATACAAATTTAAATCTATTGCGGTAACACTGCTTAGAGATCACTTGCCGATGTTTTTTACCGTAATTCAATATTAACGCCATTAGAGAGTTTCTCATGGATTTGATGTTTGTTTTGGATACAAAGACTGCAATTTATGGTGATAAACTACGGTAACGTTAAACGTTAAACTTCAGTAGATCTCTACAAAGTAGGTTTGCCAGAATGAAATGTATTTTAGTATTTTAATAACATAGATTTGGAGGAGCGTTGAAAACAATAACAACTGTATAATGACTTTGAAACACTATTATTTGGTGGGGTTTCGGTAATTCGAGATTCACATTTAGGTCGTTAAGGGTGTTTGGCGATGCGAAAATTTCAAAATTTGATTTGAAAATAATGATTCGTTTCGGGTGAAAACGAGGTGATAATAATGGTTCAACGAAAAAATATGCGTCTGGGTTCTCGGGGGGTTTTTGTTTGTTTTAACTAGAACAAATTAACTGCACGAGCTTCGGTTTTGAAGCAATTTTCGACGATTGGCAGAACAGATGTGCTTGCACTTTTGGTAGGCACACTTTAAAAATCCGTCAGATTGGGGTGTAAATTAAGGCCTCGGAAATAAATAAATCTCTTATCTAAACCATAAAATCCGATGTTTGGACAACCCCAACGATTCCAAATCAACAGAGGGCTCGAAAGATATCAAATTAAGTTAACCGGGCCATATGCGCGTCTAAACATACAGAGAGACACAGAAACGATCCAATTTTGATATTGGGATCAATGTGAGGGTTGAAACGTATAAATTACTAATTCGTTTTGTAAACATTGCAGTAAAAGTGGAAAAACTATTCTTAAACTACAAGTGTAAAATGTTATACTCTACTGTGCTAGAAAGTTCCACTTTTCGCTCTAGTGCTAAAATACTTATTTATGCAATAAGTGCAAAAAGTACTGTGTGTGTAGCATAGAATATTTTTTTATAAAATCGACTTGTGTGATGACAAAAGCACAAGAGTGGTCAATTTTAAAATATGATACATGGAATTGTAGTGACTAGTTAATTAAAAATGAAAAACTAAGTAAATGATTTTTATTTTATACAAATATATCATAGTAGAGGAGGAGAAATAAAGAGTACTTTTTTGCACGATTTTACAAAAAGTAAATTGATCATTTATAACATTCCAGATCATACAAATAAAAGAGTGAATGGAACTAAATTACACAGAAATTTTGAGAAAACGTTGTCTTACATTTAAACGTTGACTGACTGACACAATGGTGGTAACTGTCAAATACAACTCCATGAAGCTATCAAACTATAAAACATTGCCTAAAAACAGAACAATCAGTACAAATCATATTTAATAATGCTGGTTTATAAATCTATGAATACAATTTTGACAGGTAACGCGTTCATTATTTAAATCTGTCGCAATGGTGGTAACTGTCAAATACCACTCCATGGAGAAATAAAATTACAAATCCTGTTTAAAAGCAATACAATCGGTGTAAATTATATTATTATGCATTTTATAGTTTTATGATTTGTTTTTTGGCAGTTGTAACGTGTAACTGTCTATTCTGTATATACTTCGATCTGTCACAATGGTGGTAATTGTCAAATACTGCTCTCTCAATGTCAATCTGTTATAAACTTGAAAACTGTCTCCATGGAGCAATAAAATACAAAACTTGTTTAAAAGCAATACAATCAGTGTAAATCATATTATTATGCATTTTATAGTTTCATAAGTTGTGTTTTGGCAATTTTAATGTGTAACTCTCACAATGCTGGTAACTGTCAAATGCAACTGTGTGAAGCTATCAAACTATAAAGCATTGTCTCTAAAGACAGAACAATCAGTACAAATTATCTTTAATGCTTGTTTATAGGTCTATGAATACAATTTTGACAGTTCTGACATACAAATATATATGTTAGACCGAATATAATCTGTTACAAACGTGTCAACTGGCAAAATCGGATCCATAGAGCTATTAAACTAAAACAATCACTTGAACGTTTCAATTAGTGTTAAACTACGTTATATGTAGGTACTTTAAAGGTTCAGAAGTTAAATTTTGACAGGTAACGCGTTTATTCTGGACTTATTTAAACTTGTCACAATGTAACTGTCAAATACCACTCCATGGAGAAATAAAATTACAAATCCTGTTTAAAAGCAATACAATCGGTGTAAATTATATTATTATGCATTTTATAGTTTTATGATTTGTTTTTTGGCAGTTGTAACGTGTAACTGTCTATTCTGTATATACTTCGATCTGTCACAATGGTGGTAATTGTCAAATACTGCTCTCTCAATGTCAATCTGTTATAAAATGAAAACTGTTATGGAGCAATAAAATACAAAACTTGTTTAAAAGCAATACAATCAGTGTAAATCATATTATAATGCATTTTTAGTTGATAGTTGTTTTTACAATTTTAATGTGTAACTCTCTAAATGCTGGTAACTGTCAAATGCAACTGTGTAAAGCTATCAAACTATAAAGCATTGTCTGTGAAGACAGAACAATCAATACAAATTATCTTTAATGCTTGTTTATAGGTCTATGAATACAATTTTGACAGTTCTGACATACAAATATATATTTTGGACCGAATATGAACTGTTACAAACGTGTCAACTGGCAAATTCGGATCCATAGAGCTATTAAACTAAAACAATCACTTGAACAACGTTTCAATTAGTGTTTAAATTTTGAGAGGTAAGCGTTCATTTTGGACATATTTGAATTTGTCATAATAGTGGTAACTGTCAAATACCACTCCAAATAGCTACAGAACTTGCTTAAAAACACTGTTATAGTTAGTAACTTTGCTTAAAGCAGTAAAATCAGTACAAATCATATTTAATACTTCTTGATAGGTCTATCAATACAATATTGACAGTTCGGATTGTTTGTAATTTGGATGTATAGGAAATATTAGGTTAGGTTAGGTCAGTATCTTGTCTGATATCAGAAAAAATTGAATTTGTCCTAATTCTCTTAAGAAAAATATAAAAGTTCAATATTCATATTTTCAAATAAAATTTATAACAATATTTCATTTAAAAATCGTGGTATGTATAAAAAAACACAAAATATACTCGAAACAAAAATTTCACATACAATTTGAAAGTAATAATTTTAGGATGTGTGAAAGGGCTCTTATTTAACAGTCCTTTCCACATTAGTCACTGTTTTAGAGAATACTACTCAATCTTGCGATAAAATGAAGATAAAAACTCCGAGTGTTCGTATAACGTTTGTAATAAACGGCATCGTTGACAGTGGTGCAATTGTCGTCTCAGTGAATGAGAAAGACCGAAAATCACCCTCTGTGAAACCCCAAATTCAACTGCTGCACCCCCTTGATTCCGGAAACTGTCAAATGTGAATTCGTTGTTATCGACTTTGATATTGTTTAGTTGTGAAAATTACCATTGTTTGTACGGTATTTGAAAAGTCAATGACCACTGTGTTTCATATTATTTTAAAAAATACTTAAATTTAAAACTAATACTCACTATTTAGTTAATTATTATACACTTTTTCAATAAACATGGTAGTGCCAGGTTCCTGAAAGGCGTAATCAAGTATATTTTTTTGGTTTTGTTTGTTTTAATAAGCTTTCATTTCCACCTTGTGCATAAAAAACGTGTTGTGTGCAAGTTTCAATTATTATATACAGTAAATTAGAAAAATCTTACGTAATTCGGTTATTTTAATTAATTTAGAATAAAAACTGGTTGACGTTTAACCTTTTAAGGGAATAACGAATATTTTCACATAACAATATTTCAATACTTTTCTTACAATAACAAAAAATCTTTATTTAGGTTCCAAAATGTAGGGTGAAGTGGGGTAAATGTAAATATTCATATGTTTATACTACTCATTGCAATCCAATCTGTTTACAAATGATCTCTTGAAGGTAAAAATAACAATTTTCTGAAGAAAAAATACTTGTAATAGTAAACTCCATCTCATCATAAATATTAATTGAGATAAGAATAAGAAAACTTTAGCTTTTATTAGCAATAAAGCATAATTTCTAGCTCACATACTTAAAGTAAATTTCTAATACACTGTCGTTATAAAAAAATAACAATTTTTAGACTATCAAAGACATAACAGGAAATATGTTATTTTTGGCTTAATACTGGTTTCTCCGGCACCTGCGATTTCAACTTAGTTTTAAGACAAATATTTGGTAGAGAAATTCTGTAATAATTAACGACGCCACTGGCTGAAAACCACCACCAACCCCCAACCCCCTCAAATCCTCCACCGTTTCCTGCAGGCTGCGACGAAATCATCTCCAGCAGCACTTTTTGCAGCGTTGTCGCGTCCGGCTTCGTGCTGGCGGCGTCGAGTGTGACGCGACGCCCGGCGCCTTCACGTGACGCTTTCAACCGACGCCCCTCCTCGTCGAAGACGGCGCCGGGCCGAGAGTAGCCGACGCTTTGCTCCTTACTCCCCTCCCGCCTCCCCACGCTCTAGTTGTTTGCCTCCCCTTCGTCCCTGATGTTTTTCGTCCTCCCCGCACCCTCACCCCCTCAAATTTCCTTCGCCTTTCTGGGCGATATGTCATTTTCAGCCGTTGGTTGGTCAAAAATCTCGAGTAACAGGACAAAATCAGTCAATTTATAAGTCACGAGTGGGAAATATTGCCATTGGTGAGCACACAAGTTCATTAATTTGCCATACCACACGAGTAATGTGTAAATATTCTATATTTTATCTACGATCAACATAGAATTGAGTTACGTTATGTTTTGCCACACTAGTGCGGTAAAATCAATTATTATCGCACTAGTGTAGTAACGCACTAATGTGGGACCATTACGTAACTCAAAGTGAGCTATGTAATGAATCATTACTATGCTAGTCGAAGAAAAAGTAAATTTCAAGTTATGGATTTTTAATGGAAAAATTGCATTTCAATTTAATATAAAACTAAAGCGTGGAGCAAAAAGGCTAAAATAATACAGGAAACTAAAAAAAAAACTTATAATATTCTACAGGATGTCAGTTGTAAGTGGTAAAACTTTTTTAATAACGTAGCACAACAGCATTTTTCAAAAAAGAATCAATTATTTTGCGATTTCTTAGAATACTTACTACATTACGTCACTGTTTTTTGTAAATTGAAGTTTTTCTAGAACATTTTCAGAACAAAAATCAGAACTAGAAGATTTAAAAGTGTAACACAGCATCAGCGAATTAAAAAAGTAAAACTAGAAAAAGAACACACGAAAATAGAGGACAGTCAAGAAGGGAGACCAAATAGATTATGGGAGAATTTAGTGAGAGAAAAAAAAAGCAAATTAATTAGACATGATAGTTAGTAAATAAAACAAAGAAAATATTAGGAAAAAATAAATAAGTAACGTAAAAATGAAGACTCTAAGAACAGTAAATAATATAACACTTAGGGACAGGCAAACAGAGCAATGTAACATCTAGAGCATCAACAAATGGGTGAAAGTAAGATAAAGAGACTGGGATAGTCATGTTGATAGAATGGCACCTGACAGATTAACTAACATCTGCAAAAATAATAAATCTAACAGCAAAAAACCAACAGGAAGACCAAACAAAAGATGGAAGGACAACCTACTGACAACAACACAGAATGAGAGACAGACAAACATGAGCAATCCTAGTCAGACGAAGAAGAAGGAGTAACAGACTTAATAAGCTGAATACAAACGTACAAAGGAAGACCGAAACATGAAAACCGAACGGCAGAAAACAGTGAGGTAAGTAAGAAAAACTTTGAATAAAAGTGAATGAGTAACAAACGAGATATTAAACGAAAACTAAGGAAAAGATTAAGAAAGAAGTAAAGGCAGTGCTACAAGGAGACAGAAACCAGGTAACAGCAAAAAGCAAATTAAAAAAAATAAAGCAGCAATAAAAACAAACTCGAAAGACAACACACGAGAACTAAATACAGGAGTGAAAAATGAGAGGAAAAAATAAAAAAATAATGGTCAAATTGTAATATAGTAAAAAGAGACAATTGGAAACAAGGGAAAGGTTTGAGAACAATTTTCTTAAGGATTTGAAAGAAAAGCGAAAAAGGCGTTTAAAATATAAATAAGGAATACATAAAGAGAATATTTGTGTAAATAGAAAGATGAGAAGTAATAGTAGTTTCAGGAAAAACATCAGAAAACCTGAAATTACTAAAGTGAAAAAGAAAGAGAAGTGCGTGTCTATAAATTTTTAATTAAATATTTTCTGTTATTGGCTCAAAACTCATTTCCAACTAATATTTACTAAGTTAATTAGTTGTCAAAAACAGGGTTAGGTAAAACATTTTGCCCAGATTATCTCAGTATTGAGCCCGCTGTGCGTTTATATGCCCAAGTTTCAGTGTTTGTGCAAACTTTGGCAAAGCTCTGGGAAATTGGAATGGGAGTCATCCGAAGTCGATACTGTGGATATAAACGTTCTTATTGCTCTCTTTTGCTGCCAGAGATAACGGCCTCATTACTTCTATCTTCTTCTCGAAATTACCGACTGGCGATAAGCACTTTTCCGGTCAGTTTCCTACATATATAAAGCTTAATTGTGGTGTGTTAGTAGGGTTTTCACGACTTTTATACCGAAACAATATAACTTGATTTTGTCACAGAACATGATTTAGATATTTGTAAAAAAAAAAAAAACGACCAGTAAAACCACAACACACAATATATAGAAAATATTTAGAAATCAACAAAGTAATTTTTACATTTTGTGATTTTGAAATTCAAAAATTATTAGACCGCCTTCTTTATCTTAAACGCACAATTATTTAGTAAAATTTAAATCAATAATCAAGTATGAATTACAAACTAGTAATGTTTTAAACGCAAATCACGTCCAAGTCAATTAAGAATTCTTGAATAATTAGCATTTAAAGAACGAAAGATTGATTTATTGGAAATTTATATGGTAATTTTTGTTTCATACTTTTCAAGTAATTTAAACGGCAACTGATTATTAATGTTAATATGTTAGTTAAAAGTAATTAAGCAATAAAATAGATGTAATTTAAAAACAGTATATGTCCTTATAGGTAAAGTTAATTTTGTCTGTAAAAGGTAATGCTTATGGATGGTGTTCCACAATTACTTTAGTTATACTCAATTGCAATAAAGAATCTACCTTAACCTAAACGAATAAACCGTTATGTCAAAAAAATATATAAAAATGAAAGAAGATACTAGTTTACAAAATATGGTTATTCGATTTCAGTAAAATAGTAAAAATGCATGTCGATATCATAGGCATAAAGCAAATTTAGGCAAATAGTTATTTGTAAATAGCAAAAGAGTATAAAAATTTTAGTACTTTGTACCAAAGTTACTTAGTACATCATAGAACCTTCCAAAAGCTTATGGAACTGTCTAAAAAGCTTCCATATGCTCCTAGAGCAGTTTAAGAGCTTCCAATAATTATTTCTAGAACCGACTAAGTTTCCAAATGCCTCTAAAACAGTCCAGAACTTTCAAAGGGTTCTAAAACTTTCTAAATGCTCCTGAAGTAGTCTCAAAAGACTTCAGGAGTTTCGAAAATACTATATAAGCCCCAAAAGCCTTCATGATAGTCTCTAGAAGCTTCCAAATGCTCCTGAAGCATCATATAGAAGCTTTCAAAAGCATTTGGAACAGTCTAAAAGCTTCCACATGCTCTTCATCTAATCTAAAAGCTTTCAAAACAGTCCAAAAAGTTTTACGTAATTCTAGAGCAGTTTAAATAAAGCTTTCAAGAATCTCTAGAACAGTCTTTCCAAATGCCTCTAAAGCAGCTGTCCAGAATTTTCAATATGCTCTTTAAATTGTCCTAAAACCTTCCAAATGCTTCTGAAGTAGTCTAAACAAATTTCAGAAGCTTCTAAAACATTATAGATACTCTAAAAGCTTCCAAATGCTCCTGAAACAGCATAGAAAATTGCAAAAACTTATGAAACTGTCTAAAAAACTTTCAAAAGCTCTTCAACTAGTCTAGAAGCTTTCAAATGATTTCAAAACAGTCCAAAACTTTCCATATGATTCTAAAGCAGTTTAAAAGCTTTCAAAGATATCTGGAACCGTCTAGAATTTCCAAAGCAGTTCAGAACTTTCAATATGTTCTTTAAACTATCCTAAAACTGTCCAAATGCTTCTGAAGTAGTCTAAAAAGATTTCAGGAGCTTCTAAAACACTATAGATACTCTAAAAGCTTCCAAAACAGTGTATAGAAGCTTCCAAATGCTCCTGAAAGAGCATATCAAATTGCAAAAGCTTATGCAACTGTCTAAAAAAACTTTCAAAAGCTCTTGAACTAGTCTAGAAGCTTTCAAAGGATTTCAAAACAGTCTAAATGCTTTCGTATGAATCTAGAGAATGTCCTAAAATTTCTAATTGCTTCTAAAGCAGTCCAGAACCTTCATTACTCTTATTATTCTGTTCTAAAACCTTCTAAATGCTCCTGAAGTAGTCTAAGTCAGAAGCTTCCAAAACAGCATAAAAGCTTCCAAAAGCTTATAGAACAATCTAAAAGCTTCCAAATGCTCTTCAAATAGTCTAGAAGCTTTCAAAAGATTTCAAAACAGTTCAAAACTTTCCATATGAATCTAAAGCAGTTCAGAACTTTCAATATATTCGTTAAACTATCCTAAAACTGTCCAAATGCTTCTGAAGTAGTCTAAAAAGATTTCAGGAGCTTCTAAAACACTATAGATACTCTAAAAGTTTCCAAAACAGTGTTTAGAAGCTTCCAAATGCCCGTGAAACAGCATAGAAGCTTCCAATTTCTCAACTAGTCTAGAAGCTTTCAAATGATTTCAAAACAGTCTAAAAGCTCCCGTACGACTCTAAAGCAGTTTCAAAGCTTTCAATAACTTCTAGAATCGTCAAGATTTCCAAATGCCTTTCCAAAGCAGTGCAGAAGAACCTTCAATATGTTCTTTAAACTATCCTAAAACTTTACAGATGGTCTTGAAGTAGCATTTGAAACACTATAGATGCTCCATATGATTCCATGTGATCAGACTATTAACATAGATAAATCTTGCTGAATAATAATCAGTAAGATAATTATAATTAATACTACTGATCAATTTGAAAGCCACAAAGGAAATTCCAATATTTTTAGCAATAATAACACTACTTACTAAGGCAAAATTTTCTACAATTCTGAAACATGACATTTCTTAGCTCTTTAATAGTCACTTTGTGATTTATTGTAAATTATCTTATCAGACATAAGGTTTTTATAATGCAGAAATTTATTTTTTATTATTCTTTTCTTTCAGCTAAGATGCAAATTACATAACCAATTTTATGAATTTTAAGAAAATACTTTAACAATTTTACATTTAATTAACGTCAAATTAAGAATTTAGGTCACTGTCAGACCATGTGTTTCAGAAATCGCGTTTTATAGGGTGATTCAAAAAATCATGCATCATTACATCATATAATCTTTCAGGAAAAGTGCTTGTAAAAAATAGTATTTTATTCAACGAGCATGTAATGATAGTTATTACTCACGAAGATAAAATTCGCGACACGAGGCGAAAGAGAGTGTTTTAAACCATCCAGTGAGTAATAACCATTACATGCGTGTAGAATACTATACTTTTTCTATGACTCACTATAGTAAGTATTCATATCGTCACCTACTATTGATAGGATTGGTACTAGACAATTTGACTGCTATTACAAAAATCAAAGTAAATTGAGATGACGTAACAATGTAATAGAATGGAAAATCAAAGTCAATATTTTGAATTTGACAAATAACAAAAAAGCAAACGTTACATTCAAAACATTTAAGTTTTTATTATATTGTTACGTAAATGCATCTTACTTTGATTTTTGCTATATATCGGTGGTCGTGCGTAATGACTCATTACTCTGGTAGATATTGGGTGTTATTATGTATTCAAAAGTACCTACTGAGTAATAATCATATTACTAAACAGTCATAGAAAAAATCATTTGTCTAATATATTTTTTATAGGTATACATACTAAATTAAACGAGCTGTCAAACTGACATGTTTCTAAAAATCTTCTGACATTTTCTAGAAAAAAAAAATTGAACAAGACTTAAACAATTGACGTTCGGCAACACCCAAGCAGATCAAAACAATAAAGCATCAACTCGAGCCGATGCGACTTAAAACGTCGTAAGTTATAGTCGCGGCCGCCCATGACGATCATCTCATGCGACCAATAGCGAGAGGCGGCGGCGTCAGGCTTTTGTTTTTTTCTTACAAAAAACGAGTAAAGTAGGCGGCGACATGGTCGCTCGCAGGCGAGTCTCGTACGGCGTGGTCGAGGAGGTAGTTAACTCTTCGGTTTAACGGCCAGTGTTGCCAAGTTCATGATCACTGATTCTAAAAATCGATTATTTTCTTGTTCTTCAGGAAGAGCAATTTTAAAAACTTTACATTCTCCACCAAATAGCACTCTTTAGCTTTATGAGAAAGTTGTCCAAAACAATCTAATGCAAACAGTAATTGGGACAATCATTTTCTCTCAGTAATCATATCATGAAAGTATCGGTTAACGTTTAGATAAGTTAACCGAATGTTACTTTAAAAGCATTACGTTGAAAAAATGTGAACGTTAATTTTAAGAAATTGAACAACGTTAAAATAAAGTAAAAATGTCGCTTGAATCAACGTTGAAATAACTTGCAACAGCAACGTTGA
The DNA here is from genome assembly GCA_018691245.2 of Ips nitidus. Lineage (NCBI taxonomy): Eukaryota > Metazoa > Arthropoda > Insecta > Coleoptera > Curculionidae > Ips > Ips nitidus. Next base: position 6,038,203 of record CM042789.1, on the reverse strand, counting down.
TTTGCAAATGTAATTCAAGCACAACTACGTTAAAGAAACGTTACACCTAAACGTTTATTTTGGTAGATTGGGAAACGTTAAAATGTAATAAAAATGTCAAAGTAAAATGTTTAAGTGACGTTTTTACATTTAAACTTAACGTTTGTTTTACGTCACATTGCAAATGTTATAAAAGATGGTTAGTTATACGTTGTGCAAATGTAATGAAATATTTTTTTTTAAAAATTCTCGTTTAAAAGTAACATAATCAAAGTTGAATTTTAGTTTAATAAAAACGGTACATGTGTGATCTTAAAAATTTTTTCGATGTTTTGCAACTGTTCTTCCACTGTTTTATCCATGATGACGACACCATATCTTGGGTAGAGAAAACAGATTTTCACTGTCATCATTGTCTCGTTGATCCATTTCACTTGCCACTATCTATCCACTTTTTACGTCCAAAGTAAAAAGCCATCTTGCATTAACAACGTTAAAATAAAGTAAAAATGTCGCTTGAATCAACGTTGAAATAGCTTGCAACAGCAACGTTGATTTGCAAATGTAATTCAAGCACAACTACGTCGAAGAAACGTTACACCTAAACGTACATTTTGGTAGATTGGGAAACGTTAAAATGTAATAAAAATGTCAAAGTAAAATGTTTAAGTGACGTTTTTACATTTAAACTTAACGTTTGTTTTACGTCACATTGCAAATGTTATAAAAGATGGTTAGTTATACGTTGTGCAAATGTAATGAAATATTATTTTTTAATCAATTCTCGTTTAAAAGTAACAGAATCAAAGTTGAATTTTAGTTTAATAAAAACGGTACATGTGTGATCTTGCAACTGTTCTTCCACTGTTTTATCCATGATGATGACACCATATCTTGGGTAGAGAAAACAGATTTTCACTGTCATCATTGTCTCGTTGATCCATCTCACTTGCCACTATCTATCCACTTTTTACATCCAAAGTAAAAAGCCATCTTGCATTAGCCAAAGTGTCGAAGGTATCATCAGTTCTTGCTGTCCTTCGTAATAACATCATACACCTTTCACCTTTTTGTACTAAAATCTTGTAGACCCATATTTCTTAGGAACAAATACTAGAAAATAACTCCAAATGCTGGTGGGTGGCTCAATGACGTTTTGATTCGCCATATTTTTATACCAGATTCTCCACTTTTGTTTACTTATCTAATGGGATTCTTCTGGATCTCTAGGTTTGAAATGTCTATTGATTTGACGATTTCTTCATCCAGCTAAACTTTTATGATGGATTATGATCTTGTTGTTTTGTTTGTGTTGTCTTCTTGTGACAAGTAACACCTTGCTAAAAAACCTGAATTCAGTTTGCTCCTGCTGATAGCACCCTGTCTAGGGTTACAGACAAAGGTCCTGTATTTCGAGCAGATGAAGAGATATTTCAATGATCAAAAGAGCGAATGAGCTTATGAGGGTGAGGTTGACGACCTAGAGGAAGAAAACCTTGAACAAAAATTACCAGTTCCTCCTGGTTAGCTTTAGATAACGGGCTAATCATCGTTTCTGGGAAAAAACAAACATTCAACCTACCTTAATCTCTTCCTATCTTCAATTTATTTCTTCTTGGCTTTCCTTCATTTATTCGCTCTCTTTCTTCAATTTTTTATGATTTGCCTTTATATCTCAACTGTGCTTTCATCATATCATAAGGTTTCATTGCCTCCTCCTTATTTGCATTTCCATGGATTCAACAATTCTTCTTCTCTTCCTAGGGTCTTCTTTCATCTTTTTGGATCTTTAATTCCAGAAAGTTTTTACTTAACTAGATTTGCATTTTTACATAGATGACCAAATTTTTTACACCAAAATTAATTAAGAACAATCACTAGTGGGTTTTATTACAAATTTGTAAAGAAAGAAGCTTTCCAATGGCTTAGGTTTGACTTGCAAGTAATAGACGTTTGTCAAATTATTTTCAGGTTTCTTTATTCAGCAGGAAAACTGACATCCATCAAATAGACCCTACAGATTACACTCCCGTAAAATTATGGAAATTAGAGAAAGATAATTTATATTTAATTAAAATAAACAATCTTTATTGGTTAAAAATGTTGTTTTTCAATCCTAATCAAAGCTGTAGGGCTTGATAACCAAACAACAAAGTATCTCCAGTATATCAACTGGATGACATCAATTGCTGACAATAATCAAACCATTAACAACTAACAAACAAAATTTATCTCAAAGCCAACATAAATTTGCTTGGCTTTGATTTATAGTATAGCTTGGCAACATTGCCAACAACCAAAAGACTTATCGCCTGGTACTTGCAGGTAGGTACGGCGGGTACTAGTTTTTTTGCGGTACCCAGCTAGTTTAATACACAGGATTCGTTGTTTTGCGGTGAGGAATCGGCGGCGATTGTTCGTGTGAATCAGCCGAGACCGATTACTGGTCATTGAAAAAAAGTGACGCTCAATTCACGGAAGTTTTTCAACTTTTCCGAGCAAGAATTGAAAATAGCTTGAGCGACACTTTTTCACGTCTACACCGTAAGAAAATCGTTCGTTCAGTATGCAATTAATATAAAACAAAAGCACACCTTCACTAGTGATAAAAGTGTGAAATAATGCATCTATAAGAACAAAAAGCAACAATTTTAATTAATGCTGAAGATTCACAAGAAAACGCATCAGGAAGACGCGGTTCAGTACAAAATTACAGGATATAATCAGTAAATCATTTAATAACGAACAACATTATTATAAAGTAAACAAAATCGTAAAAATTACTGATAGCAATCTCATCTTGTTATATATTAATTACTATCCGACATAAGTGCATTTCATACAAAGCTAAAGCAATACTCATCATGCTCGCTTTAATCCCTGCTTACGGTACTTAACTAAAGATAATAAAAGTATCAGAAAACTGGTTTAGGAATCATGAATGTTTGTTTAGTTTATTTTTATTCTACAGTCGTGCTAAATAATAGTTTTTATTTTATGTTTTTTAATTTTTATTTTCTCACCAAAGTGTTGAAAAAATGGTTGATATATTTTAGGAATAACAATAATTTACTGTGTAAATTGACACTTATGGTAATGGCCTTCCGTTTTAGATAATTTAAAAGAATATCAATAAGGTTCAATTTTGCTTCTAATCACTATTTGTTACAATGGTAAATCTTGTTAAGACCATGATTCGTTTTAAAGCAAATTCGTCCTTATTGACACTATTTTTGTAAAATTTAACTGTGATTTTTGAGGTGAGCATTATTTTTAGTTAACTACAAGTTTAACTGAACTGTGTAACACTGACTTTTAGTACTTAAGGGATTTTTACAGGTTATAGTTAAATTGAAGTTTATAGAGTCAGAGTTTCAATCACAAATCAAATATGAATTAACAAACGTTTTGGAACATCACTAATAACAACACGTGTAAACACCCTGGAACTGGGTCTCATCAGACCACATTCTTCCCATAACAGAAATAAAAATAAATGTCACTAATAGGAAAAAACAAAAACATCAATAACCAAAGATAGACTATGACAGACTTAAGGACGGAGAGATCAAAAGTAAAGTGAGCAAAAAAATAAATAAAGCGTTAACAACGTTAGTCATATCACAACCAACTGAGGAAATGAAATACATGGAATGACATTAAGGAAAAGATGATACAATACTATAAGAAGAGCAATAAGAACGGCAAAAAATAAGTGGCTGAAGGAACAGTGTGAAGAAATTGGACATTTGCAAGAACAACACGATGAGTATAACCTGCACCAGAAAATAAAATAAATCAAAAAATAAAGAGAAAGGCGCAAAAAATGAAGAACACATGTGAAGAAGCTTCAAGTCAGCAATGATAGAGCCATGCAGAGAATATCTGAGACCAAGCAAAACACAAAAAAAGACAAAACTGGATGACGGATGATGGGACATGAAAGAAAACCTCCAGAGACCAGAGGAATTACCAGGAGCTGAAAAACAAGTAAGCTATGAATGTTACCAAGCCAGGAAAACAGGGCTGATGGGTAAATGTACGGAAATACAACAGCGACAAGATGTACCTACATAAAAAAAGCAGTACATATAGGCAATGACAAAAACATTATAGTAGATATAAGTCAGCAAATACTACAATAGCACCACCTGTTCGATGATCAGTGAGTAGAGATACAAGCCAGTAATGAAGAACAAACGGGGCTTACCATTCTGAAAGAAGAGGTAAAACGAGCAATAGAAACAACAAAAGGCGGAAAATCCCTGAGTCCGGACGAAATACCTGTGGAAGTGTTGAAGCTATAATCAGATCAGGGAATGTCCACAGGAAAACTAAAACTTTATAAAACAATAATACCCCAGTGTTATGCTATAGAAGCGAGACCTGGACGCTCTCACAAAGAGCGGAAACAATGGTGAACGCGTTCGAAAGAAAGATCTTACGCAGAATATATGGACAGGTCCAAGAAAACGAACAGTGGAGAATAAGATACACCCACGAGATCTACCAGCTCTTCGCAGAAGCAAACCTGGCAACAACAATAAGATTACAAAGACTTAAATGGGCCGGACATTTGCAGAGGATGGAAGAGTCAAAAGTAGTCAAGAGGATTTTCAACCAAAAACTGGAAGGTAAAAGACCGGTTGGAAGACCAGGGGCGAGATGGGCAGACAAAATCCAGGGGGACGCTCTCCAAAAGTCCAAACTGGAGAAGGACAGACTGGCGGTGGAGGACAGGGTTGGCTGGAGGAAGAAAATAGAGGAGGCCAAGGCCCGATTTTGGGACATTAATAACTTGCGCGATGCAGACGATAATGTCTTTGCTGGAAATACCTATAAGAACTGCTGAACAACTTTTAGCTTGACACTTAACACAAGACCAAATACATGATTATAACAAAAAATCAACTGCATCGCTGATTATTGGTACGAAAATAAATAGAGGCTTTTGAGATGTGGACCTACAGAAGAATTCAGAAAATGGCCACCGCAGAAGTGCTTACCAGAATGAATAAAGAGCTGGAGATGTTAAAAGAAGTGAAGAGGAGAAAGATCACCTTTCTGTGTCTGTTTAAAATATGAGATACCCCACTTGGAGGTCGATTGGGTCAATTGGAAAAAAAAGTAAATCTTGGCTGCGGAATCTGTGAGAATGGTTTCAACATGTCTTCTGCAGATCTATTCAGAGGAGCAGTGTCCATGGATGGGATTGTCATGATGTTAACAAAACCTCCCATAATGGAGAAGCTACTGTCATCAATCACATCAACAAAGTAGAAAATTTCAAATGTGACTCTTTAGGCATTATTTTGTGTTCAGCAACAATTAACGTCATTTAATCAGTACATCATGAAAAGATGTTTATGCAATAAATTGCAAGCTGACTAACAAGGCAAAAAAGCACTTGAATGTGACCCAATTACAGCCAATTTCATCGACAGTTATAGGCAAATTATTTCATTATTGTTCGAGTCATCGGAATATTAAGCATCAAACATCGAACCGTTAAGTTTATAATTTATGAAGACGCAAACGCGGATAATTTATTATCGGTTAAAGACAGTAGCTCGAAGCGTAATGCGGATTTCTACACCGCCATTAATAGCAATAATGGTTAATCCTCCAAACGATCATCAATTCCAGTCATTAATTTCATATTAAAACAACAACAGAAGAAAACGACTTTCGGAGTAATTAGAAGAAAACTGAGGTGGTCTGAAAATTATAGCGCTGTTGTGAAAGTAATAATGAACGTTTCTTTGAGTTGGGATAAAGGAAGATGGCGTGTTTTTATCAAGAACTGCAATAAAAATTGTCAAATTAAATTCCTCGGTTGGTCTCATCTTCCATGTTTCCCGCTGCGACCGACTAAATAATAAAAATGATATATCCACTCGGAATTCCAATAAACAGCCCCAAAACTGGCGTCTCGAATTCCCCTTGTTGCCTTTAATTTCTAACCAAACACAATATAAAGTACAGTTTAGGGTCAAATTGCTGTCACTTGAAATCAAAAATGAGTTATCACTTAAAAATAAAGCTTTGGGTGAATTTTAGCTCTGACATTGATAAGATTGCATAAAACATCCCTAAAGCTGGAGGAGCACAATAAGAATGATTTATTCCCGAATATTAGCGAATTTTCCATGGTCAACCGTTGCTAATTCTTAACCCCGGCAGAAAATCGCAATTGTACCCAAGCACCCCAAATATTTTCGTCTTCCGTTTCGGAAAGCTCCATTGTCCAGAAAAAGGGGGAACGACGAATTGCTACAATATTGTAATGTCCCAGTTACACTGTACTTGTGAAATTTGATGCATTGTAATCGGGCTGAACCAACAGCACCAACACTTAGAATCATTACGGTAGAGTAACAAAGCAAAGTTGATTGGTGCGGACAGTTTTTGTCCCAACTCCCCGCAATAAAAGCAATATTATTTGTCATGGTGTTGTTAAAGGAATCTCAATCTGCTTTCATACGATTTCATATCTGAATGGATGAATCCAAATTACCCTTACTTGGACAGGACGCGTCCGTTTTGATAACGTCTTTAATAAAAGCGAAATCGCCCTTTTATCTGCAGTAATTGGCCAGTAAATATACAGGACGTTGGAAAAATATAGTTATGTGTGAAATTGACTTTACTGAAGTTTAACTCTCAAAATTTTTAACTTTTACTTATAATGCCATTATTTAAACTAATGATGGGCGTAAATTTACCGTGACCGGTAAGATTAAGTAAAATTCAGTGTGACAGGAAAATTTAAATTTTACCACTATTTTTTTACCAGTTTTACGGATCTAATTGAAATTTGCTTGAAATATGTCATTTTCCTGTCATTATAAACAAGTCATTTGATGACCACGTAAACATCGTAACTTTCGATAGGATGCTTTAATAGGATAAAGCACTATCCACTTGAAAAACATTGATGTATACACGTCGGATTGAAATTTTGATGTTTTTCAAGTGGATTGAACCAACGGAGCGGATTGAGAATCATGTTTTTAGCGATGTGTACAGGTTTGAAAACCAATCCGGATTGAAATGACAAGAGTGACATGTGACCACCATAATTTAAAGAAAAAGAGGATTCCTGGATCGGATTGAATAACAAATTCGATACCATACGTTATAGCACAGGTTATAGATTGAATCAAGGTTTAATCTGATCAAACAATCGGATCGACTTTAATACGACGTTTACGTGGTCATTTTAAGAATAAAGACAAAATTAAATGTTTTATTTAGATTTGTAGGGTAAGGTAAGTTTTGATTTGTTATTCATTATTTTACAGATTTTGTTTTATCAATAATAAAATAAATAAAGTAAAACTTTTCTGATAAAGTGAATCTGAGTCTTTTCTAATAAAATGAGTAAGAATCTTATAACTTTTTTATGAAATAGTAGTTTTTTCTAAAAAAATAGCTAGCATTTTCTGCTTTTTGTCACTTTTCTTTATTTCCATGTTTAAATTATACCAAATCATGTGTTTTTGAGATAAGCAAAATGACGAGAATCTGAAGATATTATTTAAACAACTTGTAATTTACCAGTAATTTAGTGACAATAATTGTCAAAATAACTGTATTAAATCTCAGAAACAGGTCTTGTTTCGAAAACTGTGCTGTAAAAAGACTACAAAATTTGGTACTCAGCGAGAAAAGCGGTATGAAAGTTTGACATATGACAGAAATACTGTTTGAAAGGACAGTCAAAGACAAAATCGCATGTAAAACCCACTTGCAGTGAGAAAATGACTGTTTTAAGGACATTTTTGGAATCCTTATTAAATTTCCTATCCAATAACCTAAAAAAGACTACAAAATTTGGTACAGTCAGGGAGAAAACCGGTGTCAAAGTTTTAACTGACAAAAACACAGGTTGAAAGGACATTCAATCGTCCGTAAAACCAACTTGAAGTGAAAAAATGACTGTTTTAAGCACATTTTTGGAATCTTCATTAAATTTCCTATCCAATAACCTAAAAAAGACTACAAAATTTGGTACTCAGCGAGAAAAGCGGTATCAAAGTTTGATATATGACAGAAATACTGTTTGAAAGGACAGTCAAAGACAAAATCGCATGTAAAACCCACTTGCAGTGAGAAAATGACTGTTTTAAGGACATTTTTGGAATCCTTATTAAATTTCCTATCCAATAACCTAAAAAAGACTACAAAATTTGGTACTCAGCGAGAAAAGCGGTATCAAAGTTTGATATATGACAGAAATACTGTTTGAAAGGACAGTCAAAGACAAAATCGCATGTAAAACCCACTTGGAGTGAGAAAATGACTGTTTTAAGCACATTTTTGGAATCCTTATTAAATTTCCTATCCAATAACCTAAAAAAGACTACAAAATTTGGTACTCAGCGAGAAAAGCGGTATCAAAGTTTGATATATGACAGAAATACTGTTTGAAAGGACAGTCAAAGACAAAATCGCATGTAAAACCCACTTGCAGTGAGAAAATGACTGTTTTAAGCACATTTTTGGAATCTTCATTAAATTTCCTATCCAATAACCTAAAAAAGACTACAAAATTTGGTACTCAGCGAGAAAAGCGGTATCAAAGTTTGATATATGACAGAAATACTGTTTGAAAGGACAGTCAAAGACAAAATCGCATGTAAAACCCACTTGCAGTGAGAAAATGACTGTTTTAAGGACATTTTTGAAATCCTCATTAAATTTTTTATCCAATAACTTAAAAAGCACTACAAAATTTGGTACAGTCAGAAACACAGTATTTGTAATTTACTGGTCAAATTTCCTGGTAGAGTAAAATATTATTTACTTTTTAGCCATCACTGCATTTAAACATTTTCTTATTCTAAAACCTAGTTTGCTATTAAAAAAATAATATTTCAACAGTGATTATAACAGATTTACGATCACATATGGTTATAATTTACAGCCAAACATACGGGGTGCTCAAAAAAGCTGAGCGTTTAACCGAATCGTCGGTAATTTAGTGTCGCAACCCGCGGCCCTTTAAACCGTTAACCCTTGATTAATTCCGACAGTTACGCCCTTTCGGTTTACTGTTTTGGGCGATTTGTTTTATTGCTCTATTTAATTTGTTCGGGCTTGATTAAAACACGCCATTTAACTGGTGTTTTTTTTAATTCGCGAGTTCGATCGTGGCGGAAAAAATCGGCTTGTATTTTTAACAATCACGCGCAAAAAAATAAAACTAATCCGATTTTTTTATTGGAGTTTGTATTTAAATGGGCACTTTGTGTATTTTTTTTCAAACGGCCGGTTGGTGTTGATGCAGATTTAATTTTTGTTTGGTTTTCGGTTTTAATTTTAGCGAAAGTGTTTCGGTTTAACTCAATATTTATTACCTAAACGAGTTTAAAAATAACAAGGAAATACAAGAAGTTATCTTAAAAACCAACATGGTGACCAAAAAATTATCCTTCCCTCCAGGTAAACCGATCACGACAAAACTTTGGACTGTATTACCAAACTTTTTGTTGGTCAATTTAAAGAATTTTAGATTTTTCAGACCTCACTCTGTACGTACAGGGTACCTTACACTACGATCACTGTAATTTTTAACAGCCCTCAGGTCACGTAAAAAATCTATGGAAGAGGCACTTGTCACATTTGGAGCTTTATTGAGGTGTAAATACAAGAGACGTATTTTGGCGTTTACTAGAGTGTTTACAATGTCTATTTCATTTTAACTCATCCTGATAAAACAAGATGACCTATGTTAGTACACCTTAAAATTTTTTAAGCCGCCCTGTAAAATGTCATAACTGTCACGTTGATTGTCTTAAACTGTCTGCCAAATATAATTATTATATCGAATTTATTATTATTATTCTTTATATCGAATACTGCAAGAAAGCTTTTCTAAGCCCTGATTTTTGCAGCTTTTGAGTTTGACAGTTTTGACGTTAGTGGCAGTTGTAACGTGATTGTAGAACACTATTCACGTGGCAATTGACTGATGTCATATGACAAAAAACTGTCATAAATCTGAAAAACACGTTTTATATCAAAAAATGCAAGAGAACGTTCCTAAACCCTGATTTTGCAACTTTAGAGCATAGTTTGACAGTTTTGACGTTAGTGACAGTTGTCACATGATTGTAGAACACTATTTAGCTAGACGGTCACGTGACAATTGTCAAAATAACTATCATAAATCTCAAAAGCACGTTTTATATCAAATACTGCAAGAAAACGTTTCAAAACCCTCATTTTTGCAACTCTAGAGCACAGTTTGACAGTTTTGACGTTAGTGACAGTTATCACATGATTGTCGAACACTATTTAGCTAGACGGTCACTTGACAATTGTCAAAATAACTATCATAAATCTCAAAAGCACGTTTTATATCAAATACTGCAAGAAAACGTTTCAAAACCCTAATTTTTGCAACTTTAGAGCACAGTTTGACAGTTTTGACGTTAGTGACAGTTATCACATGATTGTCGAACACTATTTAGCTAGACGGTCACTTGACAATTGCCGAAATAACTGTCATAAATCTCAAAAACCCGTTTTATATCAAATACTGCAAGAAAACGTTTCAAAACCCTAATTTTTGCAACTTTAGAGCATAGTTTGACAGTTTTGACGTTAGTGACAGTTGTCACATGATTGTAGAACACTATTTAGCTAGACGGTCACGTGACAATTGTCAAAATAACTATCATAAATCTCAAAAGCACGTTTTATATCAAATACTGCAAGAAAACGTTTCAAAACCCTCATTTTTGCAACTCTAGAGCACAGTTTGACAGTTTTGACGTTAGTGACAGTTATCACATGATTGTCGAACACTATTTAGCTAGACGGTCACGTGACAATTGCCGAAATAACTGTCATAAATCTCAAAAACCCGTTTTATATCAAATACTGCAAGAAAACGTTTCTAAACCCTAATTTTTGCAACTCTAGAGCACAACTCATCCTGATAAAACAAGATGACCTATGTTAGTACACCTTAAAATTTTTTAAGCCACCCTGTAAAATGTCATAACTGTCACGTTGATTGTCTTAAACTGTCTGCCAAATATAATTCCACAGAGTTACGAACAAAAATTGCGACGTGATTCATCAAAGAGATGTGTATTTGACATTTTACAGTTTCACGCCACTGTTTAATGAGTTTTGACAGCTGTCAGATGACTATAAGCCTGTCATTAAACGTCATAGCTAATTCAGTTGAGCTCCTTAAGCTTTTCGACTTTGCCCAAATGACTGAATCAACATTTTTGGCTTTGGCAACGTTGATTTGAATGTAATTTTCAAGCTTTTCCACGTGGAAAAGATGTTTTAGAGTCTAAAAACTGACTTTTTTTTCGGTTTGTAAATATTTGGCGTGAGTGAATGAATTTACGTAACTAGTGGATAACGATTGTTTTACTGTAGTCTGGCAGTGTTTTACCATACTAGTGCAGCGTCATCCTTATTTAGTTGGTAGTTTTTCTTTATGTATTATGCTTGTGCCTTTAAATATGTAACTCATAATGAGCCATCAAGAATGTTGTTCACTAATTACTGCTGATTTAATTTTCCTTCATTTGCTAAATTTCAGTTTCATCCGGTCCGGGTTATTAATATTTTTTCTGCATTACTGTTAAAGGTATCTACAAACTGACATTCCTTCTATACCATTTTGGGTTTTCCCGGCATTTCAATTTCATCAATATCCAACTAGGCTCGTATGCATTATTTAAAATCTAATAAGAGCAATGGTCATCACCATGATGGAAGTGGGGTCGCTTTGGCCCTCCAATGAAAATGTAAGTAGGAAAAACCACCCTCGGGGCTATCTGGAGGACAAAAGCAAACACGATCGCACCCCGATGCCGGACACAAACAAACACGACCATTCAATTCCAGATATGAAAAACAAATATTGCGATGCGTTCTCTATTGCAAAGGAAAAAAATTAGTTTTCCTTATTTTTCCACCCTGTCCGAGATAGCGACACGACGGGGTGCGGCCAACTGACCACTTTTGACCCTTTCTTACTGAATATTTTAGGATTTTCTTCCCTGTTTGTTTCACTACTCTGACTCCCTTTTCAAATGTCTTCTAAACATTTTTTGGCGAGGCAACTAAAACGGGTGCTAGGGGATGAAGAAGCAACGGGAAACATTGTAAAGTTAACTGTCGGCGGTAAATCTACCACCCCGCTGGTTTATTTGATGTGAGGAAGGAAATTTAATTTTGTTTTACTGGAGGATTTAATTTAGGGACGTTGGGGAAAGACAGTATTATTTTAAAGCCTCAAAGCATTCGTTCAATGTGTTTTTTATGTTTTGTAATATCTGAATTTTAATTTAGGTCAGAATGATTTTATTAAAATTTTTCTGGTCTCTTATTTTTGGTATGATAATTAATTAATAACGTTTAAAAACGGTTTTGACGTACAAATTAAATTTAATAACGAATTTCAAATGATGAAATTATTTTTTTTAAGAATTAGACACAAGTAAAGGACAATAATTGCTTTCGCAAAATGAGACGCTTGAAATTAGTCACGTGATCTTCAGAACCACATTTTGACCTTAAATATGGTCACGTGACGGCAAGGATATTATTTTGACCAAGTAGAGTCACGTGACCTTTAAAATCTCATTAGACGCTTGAAAATAGTCACATGACCTTCGTAACTGAATTTAATAATTGAAACCAGTAATGTAACCAAGTGAAATTTAGTCGTAAAAACGATCACGTGACCATCATAACAACATTGTAACTTTCAATACGGTATAATAAGGATACTATTTACACTGTACTTCAAAATACAGATTTTCAATTTTTTTATTAATAATTGTTTTCTAAGTTTTGACATTAGTGACAGATATCACGTGGTTTTAAAGGATAATTTAGCTAGACAGTCACGTGACCATTGTCAAAATAATAAATCTCAAAAACACTCTTCATATCAAATACTGCAAGAAAGCTTTTCTAAGCCCTGATTTTTGCAACTTTTGAGTTTGACAGTTTTGACCGTAGTGGCAGTTGTAACGTGATTGTAGAACACTATTCACGTGACAATTGACTGATGTCATGTGACAAAAAACTGTCATAAATCTGAAAAACACGTTTTATATCAAATACTGCAAGAAAACGTTTCTAAACCCTCATTTTTGCAACTCTAGAGCACAGTTTGACAGTTTTGACGTTAGTGACAGTTGTCACGTGATTGTAGAACACTATTTAGCTAGACGGTCACGTGACAATTGTCAAAATAACTGTCATAAATCTCAAAAACCGTTTTATATCAAATACTGCAAGAAAACGTTTCTAAACCCTCATTTTTGCAACTTTAGAGCACAGTTTGACAGTTTTGACGTTAGTGACAGTTGTCACGTGATTGTAGAACACTATTTAGCTAGACGGTCACGTGACAATTGTCGAAATAACTGTCATAAATCTCAAAAACCGTTTTATATCAAATACTGCAAGAAAACGTTTCTAAACCCTCATTTTTGCAACTCTAGAGCACAGTTTGACAGTTTTAACGTTAGTGACAGTTGTCACGTGATTGTAGAACACTATTTAGCTAGACGGTCACGTGACAATTGTCAAAATAACTGTCATAAATCTCAAAAACACGTTTTATATCAAATACTGCAAGAAAACGTTTCTAAACCCTCATTTTTGCAACTCTAGAGCACAGTTTGACAGTTTTGACGTTAGTGACAGTTGTCACGTGATTGTAGAACACTATTTAGCTAGACGGTCACGTGACAATTGTCAAAATAACTGTCATAAATCTCAAAAACCTGTTTTATATCAAATACTGCAAGGAAACGTTTCTAAACCCTCATTTTTGCAACTCTAGAGCACAGTTTGACAGTTTTGACGTTAGTGACAGTTGTCACGTGATTGTAGAATACTATTTAGCTAGAAGATGAAGTGACAATTGTCAAAATAACTGTCATAAATCTCAAAAAATTGTCTTGTTTCGAAAACTCTGTTAAAATGTAATTATATTTTATATATTATTATTTAACGTAAGAAAAAAGAGATAACGAAGTGTATATGATTGGCTGGTATATGATCGGATAGTAGGTATATGAATTTAATCTCATTAAAGTGTATATGATTGACGGGATAACTGTGTTAATTTTGATTTTACAGCATAGTTAAATTAAGCAAAGTTACAGTATTTTCCCTGATGTTAAAATTGACATATGTCAATCACTTGTCAAACTCTTGAAACACATTTTGATTATTGTAAATGTAACATCCTGTATTTTATTCGCTCAATCGGAAAATCTCTTTTTTCTGATATCAGATATACGTTTTTAATTATTTTTCTCTCTATATTTCTGACAAGCTAAACGTTGATTTTTATTTTTTTCAAGGAAAACTGACAGTTTCAGTGATGAAAAATAGTCTATTTGGCGTTTTCCGTCTATTTGACTAAGTCTAAACATCTATTGTTATTTCTATTTGATTTTCTCAGCCATCTTCTTTTACTGTAATCCTGATCACTTTTGCCAGTTTTAGCAGGCAGGCGAAATGACAGATTTTGATTTTTTTTTTGTCAAACTAGTCAATTTTAGACAGTGTTGCCAAACCGTGAGCACCTTTAACAAACTGTCGCCGATCAGAATCGTCAGCAGAAAATTGGCTAAAATAACTGCGAATAATCCGGTAAGTCAATTGTCATGATATTTTACCATTTTCTATAATTTTGACTTTGAAAATTCACTAGAGTGACCGCAAATAGTCCGGTAAGTCAATTTTCTTAAAATTTGATGATTTTCAACGTTTTGACATTGAAAATTGACTAGAACGACTGACCCATTTTAGCGTTTTGACTTTAAAACCCAACTAAAATGACTGTCAATAGTCCGGTAAGTCAATTTCCATAGTATTTGACTATTTTTTTAACCTTTTGAACTACTTAAAAATTGAATAAAATGACTGCAAATAGTCCGGTAACTCAAATGTCATACCATTTTACTGTTTTTAAACGTTTAGACCTTGAAAATAGACTACAACGACTGAAAACGATTGGTTCAGCCAATTTTCATGAATCTTGACTGATCTTCAACGTTTTAGCCATAAAAATTGACTAGAATGACTGAAAATAACCTGCTAAATCAATTTTCGTTAAATTGGTTCTAAACTATACATAAAAGCATCTAGTGATACTATACTTTTCGAGAAGTAACCAAATTACCTCATCAGAATCAGAAAAAAGTGATCTTTCGATTGAACAAATATAATACAGGGTGTTTCAATTAAGATGATCAAAACATGCGTCAAAAATTTGACAACTGATCTGTCAATTTTGACATGAGATTCTGGCGACTCAGGAAATATACTTTGCTAATTTAAACTATGCTGTAAACAATCACCCTTATCCCACACATCTTGGTCAACCTGGCAACAAGTTTACACATTTGAGCAGTAAAAGCAAACCCACATCATGAGAATGGCGCTTATTAAAAAAAATTCGTGCAGTTATGAGGCACTGATATGATTCATGTAGATGCAAAAAACACACTTGGTTCACAAAAGAAGCGCATGATCAGATGTGAAAAAGGCGCCCTAACTTCTGGTAATCGCATCATCTCGCATTACATTTGTCAACTTGGACCTGTATATGCAAATTGTATGGGGGCCACGCAATACGAGATATCTCTGCTCTTCTATCTCGTTTTAATATACGATGAGTCTCACTCCCACGAATGAACTACCAGCGCAATTTTAAATTGTTTAGCTACGTTCATGAATTTTGTTTATACCAAATGTGTTGACTGTTGTGGACACTTGTTGGTGGACACTGGATTTTGTCCATTTTTCTTGAAATTTGCTTTATTCAATAATTTGATATGACACTCGTAAAAAGAATTCCATTTTTCAAAAATCTTTTTGAGGAAAAAGCTTTACTGCAAGAAAAATATGACAGAAATAACTATACGCAAAATTATGTACAAATTCAATGTTAGATGGTCGTATAACACGATTATTTTCGTGGAATTCTAAAACAAGATACCTTCTAAGGAATTTTTTCAATAACAAATACCAGCACAGAAAACATTAAAATCAGAGGCAATAAAATTTTAATAATTACAGAATAAAAGCAGTATTTGCCATTTCCATTACTATGGAATGATCACAACCAATCTTTATTCAGGTACAAATAAAATAGCATTAAGAACCACATAGACAAACAGCAAAAACAAAGAAATATCCAATCGTTAAGCTAGAGGGACTTTATTGGAAGTTTCTCCTACAAATAGTCCGAGTATCTGCCCCGGTTTTGGTTTAGCTTGGATTTCGATATTTCTTCGTCTTCTACGAGCCAAATCCACCCCAGATCATTAATAAGGCAATGTCGAATATGACCAAAGATAGTAATTCCCAGAAAAAACAACTTAATAACTTTTTTTAAACCTATTGAAACGAGATTACGTCATATTTTGACAGTTATGACATTTGGTTGTCAGTTACAGTTCTGTTTTTGTTCTGTTCTAAACCTGGAAACTGTCAAATTCAATTGAAATTTGAACACCCTGTAACTCGGTTATTTTTGGCGGTTGAACCACTCAAATGAACCGTATTGAGCGCTTCTTTCCAGTGGTGACCAAAAACCAGTCAATCACCATACTTTCATGCACACCCTGTATACTGGAAGCAAAAACGGTCCTGCAAAGTTACGGTGTTGGGTTAAGGAGTTCATTAAGAACATTTTTGATCTCTTGCAAATTTTTCGTAACTTTCACCGTTTCTGAGTTATTTAGGAAAAATTGGTTTGATTGAAGACATTTTCAAATCAGTTAAAATTGTGATCTGAAACTTGAACACAGTTTAAAGGACAGTCAGGGACAAAATTGCCTGTAAAACCCACTTAAAGTGAGAAAATGACTGTTTTAAGCACATTTTTGGAATTCTCATTAAATTTGCTATCCGATAACCTAAAAAAATACTACAAAATTGGGTGCAGTCAGGGAGAAAAGCGGTGTTAAAGTTTGAACTGCCAGAAACACAGTTCAAGACCCTCAAGGACAAAATTGCTTGTAAATCCACTTAAAGTGAGAAAATGACAGTTTTAAGCACATTTTTGGAATCTTTATTACGGTTACAGTTATGTCCTAAACCTGAAAACTGTCAAATTCCATTCCATGGAAGTACAAATCAACGGAACACACTTTGACAGTAGATGATATTTTAATTTGTCTTACTTGTCAGTAAACAATTTTCTGTGCTTTTTGAGACACCCTGTGGAGAGAACAACTGAGAATTGAAAATAGTCTATAACATCAAATTGTAGCCCGTTATTTTCTGAACACTTCCTTTTTTTATTCCCTCTGATATCTCAATTATTAAAGAAAATACAAAGTTTCGAAGAAAATGTGGATATTGATCTCATTTTTCCACACCTGTTTTAGAGGTTTGCCATGGTTTACTAATCGAATTTGAAGCGAAAGTCAAGAACATTCTTCATTTTGATTCTTAAAAATCCAACATGGGTGATATGGTTTCTACTGATGTGGCAAAGGCTGTAGCGTTGATTGAAATTGGTACAAGTTACAGCGATGTTGCTGACATGTTAGGAAAATCAGAATCTATCGTAATGAAAGACGTTGGAGAGTATGTGAGTAGAGGAGGTCAAGGAAGAACCACGGCTAGAGATTACAGATTCATAGTCTTGCAAACATGATTGAATAGGCGTAAAATAGTACCGCAACTAAGAAGCGAACTGGAAGAAGTATGTGTAAGAAGAAGAAATGCTCGGACCATTAGTAGAAGGCTTAAGGAAGTTGATTTGAAGGCATATAGAACAAAGAAAGCTCCGTTACTCCAGCGACGTTATCATGTGGCCATACTAGGCTTTGCTAGGGAGCACGAAAATTGGCAAAATGATCAGTGGGCCAATGTTTTTTGTTCACAGATGAGAGTCAATTTTGTGTTAATTCCATCGACGACAGGGAAAGGTTATATCGCCGTCAAGGAGAACAAGATGAACCATTTAATTTTATTCCCACTGTCTCCTATGGTGGAGGCTTATTGATGGGCTTGGTTAATCATCGCAGTCGTAGAAAAAGTATAGTATTCTACACGCATGTAATGGCTATTACTTACTCAATGATTTAATAAGAATGAAACTTCATCTTCGTGAGTAATAGCTATCCTTACATGCTCTTTGAACAATATACTATTAGTATAGTTTTGGAACGACACTAATGATATATGCAAATATCATGGTCCAACAATGATAAACCAAAATTCATATATCTGGTTTACCAATAATTTCCTGTAATAATTTATTGTATAAATTGAAAATATATCTAAGAAAAGAATTGTTCGTTTCCTAGGTCTCCAAAATTTCCCTACATTTAGATATATTAGATACATGAGACAAAAACTGTACGGTTGTTGATAGAGGATAATATGGTATGGAAGACCATTCGTTAAATTTTAAACTAGTGCAATATAATATACACAATTATTAAAGATCCAAGCTATCCAATCTTTAATTGTTGTGTTTTTCATTAAAAGTATTCTTTCAACCTTGATTGATGATGAAATCCTCTTTCTGCCAAAATCCAATTAATGATACTTTCTTATCATCTGCAAAAAGTTCCACAAGGTTCATTAACACAAACTGGTCAAATTTATCAAAGAAAATTGAGCTTTGATACTTGGATTAGCTATAAACTACTTCATGAATGACCAATATTTCTGAAGGCAGAATTGCTGTGGCAGACCAGCAAAAGCAATTTGTTATACAAACTTGAATAAGTTAAATGTCACGCTTTTTCTTATCATCAAAAGGGTTCTTTGACAGTACCAAAAATCAAGAACGTAGCTAAAAAGAGAACCTAGATAAGAGATCAGGCACGTCTTCAAGTGTGAGCGAAAGATCATCAGAAACGTGGCAGAGTCAAACGATATAAAAAATAATATTCGTGGGAAGCTCGGTCGTGCGCACCACACTTCTTGCATGCTGATAGTACCCCGGGGAAAGTTCAACTAGTTTGCATATTATCTCTTAATGGCGGTACCGTTGGTACCACTTTTCTGAAACGACAATCGTCGAACCATCCAGGCCCATATAGATGTAACCCGGGCGCCGGTCCGGAAAAAATGCCGTCAATTTTTTCCGTAATGATTTATCGTCTAAACAGCCCGGGAGTACCACGGTGATGGCAAAGTACCAATAAGCAGACCTCCCAGATTGAAATATAGCCTGTTCGTACCCCGTGATTATCGCGTTCGACTCAGCCTCCTTGGATCCGAGCACCTTGTTAGCGAAATCATCAACGTGTGTGACGTCACGGACGCGGCGCACTTTGGGTACCATGGGTTAGGTACCCTTCGTGCATTAGATTGACGGTACGACAACTTAACGTTTTTTAAGTACCCCAAACTTGGGCACAATATTCTGTCAGGTCATTACAAACTGCTGTCATTAGAACGTATCCGACACTCTTTTCAGGAATGAATGGAGCTCCTGGAGGGAGTTACCATGAAATTTCACTATCTGCAATAGGTGTCTATAGCATACCCCAGGGCGACGGCCACCATGTAGCGCTGAAACAGACGCCAAAGTTATAAGCATGAGCGTTTTTAATTAGCTATTTCGTGAAATTGCTGTATAATCATCGTCAAAGGTTTCCTCCAGCTTAAGATTAATAGAGATGGAGCTATTAGATGACGCGAGCGTATATTATCTTCGATTTCCTCCGCTATCTTGCATATATTATTTGATCTATAAATTATGAAGTCACTGACGCTCCATGTCGATAATAAAATACAAAACAACCTTGAGATGACGTGTCAAATTGTGGTCATGCTTGCAAGAAGTTTTTTTTGCAAATATTCTGATAAACCCAAAAGGTAAATTAGAATGATTTTTACAACAGAAATCGAAAAGCATGATACAACAACTTACAAGCTGTAAGTTGTTGTATCATCATTAGAGTCCGTAGTAAAAAGCACTAAGAAGCAAAATTATTTTCTTCAAAAAAGCATAAAAATCTGTAAAAAAGCACAAAACTCTTTCAGAGATGCAAAATTTTTTTGAGTTCAACTTCTAGAAATTTTTTGAAGATTTCAAATTGCTTTAGAATCATACGGAAGATTTTAGACTGTTTTGAAAACTTTACAAAGTTTTTTGAACTACCTGAGAGCATTTGGAAAGTTTTTGGACTGTTTAAATAGCATATTGAAGGTTCTGGAATGCTTTAGAGGCATTTGGAATCTCTTACACGGTTCACAAAATTTTTTGGAAGCTTCTAATCTGCTTTAATATCTTCTGGGAGCTTCTAGACTAGTTAAAAAGTGTTTGGAATCTTTTAGACTGTTCTAAATGATTTTGAAAGCTTCTAGATGGTTTTGAAAGACTTCCGACTGCTTTAGAAGCATTTTGAAGTTTCTGAAGTGTTTTGAAATCTTTTTAGACTACTTTAGGGGCATTGATGGTTCTGGACTGCTTTTAAGACATGTGAATTTGAACTTTTGGAAGGTTTTTAACTGCTTCAGAAGCATACGCAAGCTTTTAGACTGCCTTGAAATTTTTTGAGAGCTTCTAGACTAGTTAAAGATTATTTGGAAGCCTTTAGAGTGTTCTAAAAGCTTTTGAAAGCTTCTAGACTGTTTTGAAAGACTTCCGACTGCTTTAGAAGCATTTTGAAGTTTCTGTAGTGTTTTGAAATCTTTTTAGACTACTTTAGGGGCATTGATGGTTCTGGACTTCTTTTAAGACATGTGAATTTGAACTTTTGGAAGCTTTTAAACTGCTTTATAAGCATACGGAAGCTTTTAGACTGCCTTGAAATTTTTTGAGAGCTTCTAGACTAGTTAAAGATTATTTGGAAGCCTTTAGAGTGTTTTAAAAGCTTTTGGAAGCTTCTAGCCTGTTTTGGAAGGCTTTAGACATATTTTGGAGTTTCTGTAGTGTTTTAAAACACTATTTTTAATAGTAAAAGTCAAATTTCAGACTCTTATTAGTCTTGAGAACTAATTTTTTAAATAAATTAGTCCGAAAATTTTATTTGGACTGTTTCCAGTGTTTAATTGAATTCTAGACTTGTTTCAGTCCAGAAAATTGAGTTGTGCACCGATTAAAGTGTTGATAATAGACTTTTGGACTTTCCTTAGTTATAGTAAAGTCAATTCTAGCCTTAAAAGTATTGAACGATCTTGCGCAACAATCTTTGTCTTGATTTCCGGACTGTTTTTAGTTCTTGAAATCCAGTTTCAGACACTCGACCAGGATTGCAGTCTAAAAAAACGAATTGTAAGACTATTCCTAGTAGTAAATAACAAGTTTTTAGACTATTCAGTACAAATTTGGACAATCGCAAGTCTTGAATGTTCAGTTTTACACTACCTATAGTCTAAAAAATTGAACGCCAGTAAAAATTAGTCCAAAAATCTTGTATTTTTTGAGTATTTTAAGGACAACCACTTCTTGCAGCATTATTCTTATTCGCCGCTCGGACGATATTTTTTTTCGGGTTTTGGTTTGGGTTATCTCGTAAACGGAATTTCAAATAAAAATTTTACGAAAGATACATATTTCTGCAAATTGAAAAAAACTTTTATTTTTGAAGACCATATCCTGAATGAACGTCACTAAACAATTTTGACAAACGTCATTCACATCATCATCATCATCATCTAGCCTCTTGAGTCCACTGCTGAACATAGACCTTCCCCAAACGTTTCTAGTCTTGATTCTGTTATCTATTGTCTATGTGAACTCTCCAGCGCTTTGGAGGCCTTCCTCTGCTTCTTTTATCAGCACAGGGTCTCTAATTAACAATCTTCCCTGAATCTCGCAACGTGCCCTGTCCATTTCCACTTAAGTGTGATGATTGATTATGTCCTCTACTTTTCACATCACATAACGAGTAGGTATTTATTTCATAAGAACTTGTACCAAATTCTTACAGTTATTGCAAAAAACGATTTTTTTAAACTGAAATTTGGAGAACGGTATCTTTCTTAGGAAACGTTTTTCTGGAAAATAACATAATACTTGTTAACTTATTTTTTGGTGGGCTATCTAATGGTGAATTATAGACACTTAAAACTGGATCACCTGGTACTAATAATTGACTTCCAATTTTCAACACATTTACATTTAGAACACCTTGTATATGGGGCTGAAGTTAAATATTAAACATCCCACAAGGACCATTTATTTGCGGCGGCATTTTCTAAACGATTAATTCTGTGTCTGTAAAATCGCTTATTAATAACGAGGAGTTCACATAAACCGCTTGTCATGTACCATGTCGTTTTGATGAAAGGATGCGTGTGTACGGTTTTAGAGACCTTTGCAAAAGGACGTTACTTATTACTAACCGTGTATCACCAACCGGCTTCTTTGTTGTGCCAGTAATGTACGCGATATTGTATTGAAATTGAGAAAATATGATGATTTGACTTGATGATCTGTTGATATTACATTGCAAATTTATGTTGCAACCAGTTTGGTATACTTACTACTTATTCCGTAGGACTACAACCCTTGGTGGGTTTTGGCTGACCGGATATTTGCCTCCATTCCTCTCGTCATTATAGTCGGATATCCATTTCATCAAAATAGGTCGCTTTTAATTCTAATATAATTAATATTAACGTTCATCTGATTGTCTTCGTACATGTTCAGCCCGATGTAACCTTCTGAATTTTATCTCACGTACAATATCCGGGTCTTGGTAGAGTTGCTGTAACTCGCGATTAGTTCTTATGCGATATCTCTGCGTCTCCGGGACGAATAATGGTCCAAAGATTCTTCCGTTTCCAAAACAGAAATTTATACTCACTCGCTTTTGTCAGTGTCCATGTTTCACATCCTTACATGATAACAGGTCTAATAACCATTCTGCACAGGAGAACCTTGGATTTTTGTGACAGATTCTTGCTTTAAAATGCTTTCTGTCTCTTATCCTTCCTCTCAATTTTTTAGTTTATTTTCCTAATTTAATTAATTGTTCCTTTACTTGTATGGTGCTTCTCGCTACTATATCAACGTCGTCTGCAAAGGCAAGCAGTAATCTGGGTCCATCTGCTGTAAACATTTGCTACAAACAACAGCCTTTTCCAGAACAATGTTACAAACAGTAGTGTCTCTCTGTGACATAGCATCTCTCTGTTTAAGTCCGGTGTTTATCAAAAATGAGGTTGACAGAGCATTTCCAACTCTAACCACGCTATTAGATCCTCCACGCACTTTCTGGTTAGGCGTACAAGCTTCTGGGGAATAGATAGTTCTGTCATGGAATTCCATAGTTTTACTCGCAAATTGCTATCATAAGTCTACCTAAAGTCTATAAAGAGGTTGTGCAGTTCTTGGTTAAATGACCAGAGTTTCTCCAGGATTTGCCTAATAGTAAATATCTGGTCTACGGTTGACCCGTGTCTTCTAAAACTGCATGTTAGTCTGTCCAGTATTATATTGGATAAAACTTTATAATTGATCAGCGAAATTTCTCTGTAATTTTTACACTTTATTCTGTCTCCCTTCTTATGAAGTGGTATATTAGGGAATGTCGTCTTTGCCTGGTTCTTTTTTTTTATTAACCTTGTTACTTCCTCCAATGTGGAGTCGTCCACAGCTCTGTCGACTGTATGGTATATTTGGGATGCTTCTGTTTCTCTTGGGTTCAGCAGACGGTTGCAATGATGAATGATGTTTCCAGGCTGCGAGGATTTCTTCGGTACCTAAGATAATGGAGTCTTCTCTTTTTAATAATTGCCCTGATCTTGGTCGGAAACCAGTTTTGAGTTTACTGACTTGTGTAAAGAAGGATCTCCTCATTGCATTTATGCTGATTTAGGTTCGCATCCATATCAGTAAACATTTCTTGCTCAAGCATTCTGTTTTTTTTTCTCTGTTAATTCTTGTTGGCTGTGTTTGTTGATATTTGCTTCCGAAGGGTCCTGCAGCATAACTGCATTCTTCGTCGTCTTCTTCTTAGTCACTATCTTGTATTCGAGAATCGTGCTTTCATGAGTTGCTCTCCACAATATGTCTTCATTCCTTCCTGTTCTCTGCCATCCTGGAAGTGCAGGCTCGGAGTCATTTTCCGGCTACCATGCCCTCACCGGTTAGTCTCGTAAGTTTCTTTTCTCTGTCCTAAGTTTCTCCCAAACATTCTTTTGCCATACCACTTCTCACTGCTTTCAGCGCTTGCCATTGTTCTTCAATGCTGTTTGTATGATCTTCCAGCTTCTCCACATGCAGTCTATCAGCATGAGTTTGGTATAGGTCAAGATTATTAAATCTTTTCCGTAAAGGGTTGAGAAATCAGTCCGTTTTAATTTCTGTTGAGAAGGTAAAGATTTAGATTTATTTGACTGTCGATATTGCTTTTAGCTTCATGGGTAAAGAAAACGACGAAAGACTTGCCAAAGCTGATGATAAAGGAAGAATTAACAAAAATGTAAAAATATATGAGTGGGATGGGGGGAGGAGAACTGAGAGCAAACAGAAAATAGGTACGAAGAGAGATAGGAGATCTTGTGTTAATAATTGGAAGTCTTGTCAGACTTGAAGGCTTTCTTGATAAGAAATAGCAACAAAAGACGACCATAAATTGTTCAAAATAATTAGTTCTTAATATTGTCTCTAATGTGATAAAAACATATTTGAAGCTAAGATGGGAAGAACCAAATAGCTAAAATCTCAGCAAAAGCTGATAAACTATTTTTTTAAATCTAATCAATTAAGTGTGTTTATTACTAACATCACTTTCGTTAATTAAATTAACGATAATTAACGCTTTAGTTGTTCTAATTGGCGGATGCGCTTACAAAATAGTCTATCATCGTCAAAAGCTTTGCGCAAATCGCTTTATCGTATCCGCAAATTACGAAAAGATGCCGTCGCTACCTAATGGCTTAAACTCTAATTAGTTTCACTTTATCCGACATTTCAACGTAAAACTAAACAGTTCATTAGACAGCGACTTTGAAGAAAAATAACCGAGTTTAGTTTAAAATTAGCCAACACCCAACGACCACGCTTGTTTTGATACATCAAACGTGTTTTTGGACTTATTGCTGAACGTTGGTTTTTGAGTGGGTAAACTGTTAATTACATTAGAATATTATAACTTAATAAATTATAAATTATGTATAATCAGAATCTGAAACTCTAAAACTTGTATATAATCCATAAATATACATAAAAACACATAAATTCTTTTTGTGACAGGTCCAAAAATATATCCTTATCCCATCATTTCTGCTGACCTTCCATACAATTCAAGTTTTAAGAACATTCCCATTACTAGAGAGAATTCCAAGAATTCTAAGACTATCTTTGTAAGTGCAAATACATCAGAGTGTATGTAGATGATTCAACTGGTTGTATTAAGTTAGCAATGTAAAAGTCTAAAATGAAATAGGTATAGTCATCAGAGGATCAATTAGACAACCATGTAAGTTTTACTTATTTAGAATAGAAAATGTGAGTTCATAAATGTAATATTTTTCAAATTCTAACTAAAATAAAACTAAAATCGTGAGTAAAAACTGTTTACTCACGTTTTTACGAAACTTTACTTTTTTTGATTAGATTTAAATTTGACTTTTGACATGGTTCACAACTTTGACGTCCCAATTGTGGTTAGGCTGACTTTTGTATTTGTAGGGTTAGGTTCACAACTAGAGCATTGCTGTACTGTTTCAATGACGTCTAATAGAAAAGGATACACATACACTAGTTGGAAAAGCCGCACAAAATTTAACGGCGTCTCTCTTATCGTTCGTTGGTCAAGAGCTTACTACGTCATACTGGGGGGCTGATCATGTTTAATGTAAACTTATGGGAACATTTTGACAATTTTGCTTTTTGACCTTGTGTCTAGGTATTTGTATTCTCTTTCAATAGAGTGATACATATATTCTACGAATGTCTTTGCTTATTTTCAGTGATAGTCCATATTCTTCACTGTGACTATTCTCTTAATTAGCGTCTGTAGATCTTAATGTGTTCTAGCTAAAACAACTGTGTCGTCCGCGTATTTCAGATTATTTACTGTCACACCGTGACATGAAAATTAATGCTATGCCTTGCTTATCAAGTGTTTTATTTACTATTTCTTCTGAGTACAAGTTAAAGAGGATTGGTGAAAATATATAGGTCTTTGACAGACCTCTATCGTACTTCTATTACTTCTGATGTTTCTTTTCTTGTTACTGGTTTTTGACCAAGTTTGAAATTATTCTTGTCCTTCTCTTTACTGTTTCGATGAGTTAGTCGTGTCTTATTTCTGTATGTTGTGTATATTGTGTTGATTAATTCTACCAGAATATGAATCTGATCATCCTCGATCAGTTTAAGAATCTCTGGCAATTGGTCTGGTCCTGCTGCTTTGTTATTCTTTAGCATTTTTACTTATTGCATATATCACTTCATCTTTAATCATATTTCTTGTCTTTGCCGTCTCTCATCTTCAAAGAGTTGTGTGATGTAGTCCTTCCATATTTCCAGTTTTTGTTCCACTTACAAGCAAAAGTTGTAATACTCGTTGTATTTCTTTATACTGTTGTTCACTTCTTCCTTTACAGGTTCTTCTCTTATTCATGAGATTAAGAGTTTCACTAGTTATCCTTACCTGTTGGTTTCTTTTAAAAGAATCTATTGAAGGTTCCAATAAAGCTTTTCTGCAGTTTTTGTATTCTTAGTTATCAAATCAATAAAATAGTGGAATATACAAAAAACCATCAGTGAGATCTGACCTTAATCCAGTCCCTTTAGAGCAAAACAATTTTCCATCGAAATTTCATTAAAAACAAAATGCCGGCCAAGTCACGAGCACTGCCTTCCCAACAAGCGGATATTTGCTCGGACTAACAATCGTTAGCCAGAGCAAATATCCTGGATTTGACCGGCGGTCAAAGTGACCCAGGCTTAACCCTGTTAGGGCTCATTGTGATTCCCGAAAGGTATTTACTGCTGCGGACCGTGGAACTTCGGTTAATGTTAAGCTCGGACTGGGATGGACCTGATTTCACCCTTTGTATAATTCAATACGATGATGTGTATGATCTGGATAGTGCCTCGGCGAGATTGGATCCGGGTCTAAATCGATGCCGGTAACCGCAACAAACTTATCCTTTCGTAAAAAGTCGACTAGTTCATCCGACATAGTATAGAGTGCTTAATTAATTTCCATTACCGCACATGTTCCAGTCCGAGATAAATGAAGGAATGAGTCACCCGAAACGTTCGAAGCGAGGAAAAACGCCAAAAAATAAGAAAAATCGTCCAAAAAATATCACGAGAGACGGCTAAAAGTGATTGTCCAGCGCTGGCCGAGATTAGGGGAAAGAAAAATTGCGTTTCCCTTTTGTGGGTTCGCTTTTCTGGGGGATAATTTATGGACCTTTAATTTTCCGGCTATTTACTCAGAAAGCGAAGAAAAAATATTTTTTCCGTTATTAAACGAAAAAGGATTTGGATTCGTTCCCAACTTTTGTAATCGTAATGAGAAAAGTCGTCTTCGTTTTGTAAAATTGGTAGTTTTACTATCAATCCCACAAAGGAGTTTTTCTTATAAGTGTTTAGTAAAAATTGTGAAGCAAACTAAAATTAATTCTAAAATTAATGTTAAGAAGAAAAAACCATTACAAATTAATAGACTAAACAAAGATGGAAAAACACTTCGTAAGATGACACTTTATCAGTCTTTTGGTTGAACTGGTCATATGATCTACTGTCGAATGACGTCACATTTGTTTTGGCAGACTTACACATTTTTCTTAAAAAGTTTTTTTTTATCCTTATTTAGCTCATTGATTTGCCACGATTCTATCTTTTTACAATTAATTTCCTACTATTAATTTTTAAATGCGCATACCTCTATTACTACCTCAAAAACGGTAAGAGATTTGATATCCCATTAACAGCATTGCCAAATCTCTTCTATTTTCCGAAATTGCGGTGGTAACTTTCTTTTTAAAATAAGTTCTGATTTGAGGTGAAAAAAATCCTCACGAAAGGAAACGCATATAATTCAATTTACGATCACTTTTATAAGTAGCAGTTAAATGTAAATCTGTATTTTGGAGCTTTTAGCTCCAGATTGAAGATAAATGAAACTTATAAAAGTCATACTTAATGATGTTTTATCAAAATTTAATTTCCGTGGTTTCGTCAAAATTCATCATCAGTATGTTTGACTAAGATTAAAAATAAGTATTTTAATGAAAAATTTTGAAATTTGTCATTAATGTAAACTTTGTTAAAATCAGATAATTACATAATAACAAAAAAAATCCAAGTACTTATTAAGTCCACCGAAAGCTAGAAAACTAGAAGAAATTTGGCAACGCTGTAAATGGTATGAACAGCAACTTTCTGCTAATTTAAACAACGCTGCAACCCTGTTACCGTTTCCAAAAAATAGGAACAAACAATGTAATAGACATTGGTAAACGTGAATGTGACAAATAACGAAGCAAACGTCACATTCAAAACCTTTACCTGTTTATGACAATGTTAGGTCATCCTATTCTTGCTGCTTCAACTCAAAAGAAATTTCAAAGAAACTAACTAGAAGAAAACTGTTAAGCAAATAAACTATTGACTGAAATTAATTTAAAAAAATAAATAAATTAAAAAAAAAGTTCATTGAGGCCCCGGCGAGATTCGAACTCACGATCTCCTGTTTACTAGACAGGCGCTTTAACCAACTAAGCCACGGCGCCGTATGTATTACAGCGATTAAACCGGTTTAAATACATATTTACCATTTTGAAGCACTTTTGTGTAAATGTGCAAAATGATACATATTCTGGAAATGTTTTCCTATTAAGAAATACTAAAATAATAAATTGACATTGTAACATTTAATTTTTTTAAAGTGTTTGTTCATGAAATGTAAAATTTTAAAATGTAATTTAAGAACTGTTTGGATTTTTTTTTAGTGTCTTTCCAGCTAATTTGTGATTGTTTTCACGATTTTCCTGTCTGCCCTAACCTAAATGTCTTATTTCTTCTAATCTAACTTGACAGACATTTCATATTTTTGCAAATTTCACATCTATCATCAATAATCATCCCTTAATTTCATGTTTTTACCATTTTCTCATTTATCCTGACATTTTTCATGTTATTGGCAATTTTTCTATCCACCCTAACCCAAATTTCATGTTTTTTTTTCTGTTATTTTTCTATCTACTGTAAATTTCATGTTTTTACCATTTTCCCATCTACCCTAAACAAATTTTAATTTTTTTTACTATTTTCTTATTATTTAGCCTAACCTAAATTTAATGTTTTTTTTTCAATCTCCATTTAACCTAAATTTCATATTTTTATTCCTTTTCCATCTATCTTAACCTAACTTTCATATTTTCTACCGTCTTTCCAACTAACCTAACCTTCCTAAAAAGCCTAACCTAATTTTTGAGTTTTTCCCATTTTAAGCACATTTTTGGAATCCTAATTAAATTACCTTCTTCATAACCTGAAAAAATACTACAAAATTTGTTAGTGACAAAAACGTTGATCAAAGTTTTAACTGCCAGAAACATAGTTTGAAAGGACAGTCTGGATAGCAAAAATGCCTGTAAAAATCACTTGAATTTAAAAATGACTGTTTTAAGAACATTTTCGAATTCTTGTTACAATTTCCAATTCAAAATATTTGAAAAAGCAGTACAAAATTTAATACAGTCAGGGAAAAAAATCAAAGTTTAGCTGCCAGAAAACAGTCTCAACGGACAGTCAGGGAAAACATTTCCTGTAAAACCTAATTATTTAAAAAATTACAGTTTTAACATTTTTTGGAATTCCTCGAAAATTGTCTTAAACTGTAACCTTTAAAAAACCACTAGGTCAAAATTTTGTACAGTCAAGGAGAAAAGCGGTGTAGGGAAAATTTAGCTGCCAGAAACGGGAGTCTCAATTTACATCAGGAAAAAATTTTCTGTAAAACGTATTTGAAGTAAGAAAATTACTGTTTTAAGCACATTTTTGGAATCCTCATTAAATTTCCTTTCCAATAACCTGAAAAAACATTACAAAATTTAGTATAGTCAGTGAGAGAAACGTTGTCAAAGTTTGAACTGCCAGAAACATAGTTTGAAAGGACAGTCAGGGATAAAACCGCCTGTAAAAATCACTTGAATTTAGAAATTGACTGTTTTAAGAACATTTTTCGAATTCTTGTTAAATTTCCTATTATGCAGCTTGAAAAAACAGTACAAAATTTAATACGGTCAGGGAGAAAAGCGGTGTCAAAGTTTGAGTTGCCAGAAACACAGTCTCAATGGACAGTCAGAGAAAAAAAATTCTGTAAAACGTACTTGAAGTAATAAAATGACTGTTTAAGTACATTTTTGGAATCCTCATTAAATTAATTTCCTCTCCAATAATCTGAAAAAACAGTGTCAAAATTTGAACCGCACCTGTAGTAGTCAGTAGAGAAAAGAAAAGCGTTGTCAAAGTTTGAACATTGCTTAACAATAAGTTACAGTTATTTACTTAAATAACACAGTTTGAAAGGACAGACAGTTTAGTTTTCTGATGCTTTAGATTGCTGATCCTGCGATTTTTTGGAAAATAATCATAATAATTTCAAGTACAATGTATTTAAAAAACTGTTAAGTGTGAGGTAGTAGAATATAAATTTTTTTAAAACCTGGCATAACCTTAAAATGAAACAAACACAAAACGCTCATTGGTTGAAATAAATAAGCCAATAACGAATAAATGCAATGGATGAATTTAGAGAAGCTTCTGGCAACATTGCTCTGAAGTTTTTGCCTACTAGACTGTTTATTAGATTTTCTGTCTTTGTCTAAGACAAAGGTATACTATATTTGATTTATTTTTTAAGTAGTTGTTAATTGGTTTAGTTTTTTAACAAAGTTTCATAAATGGATGGGACAAAATTATGATCCATTTAATACGCATATTACTTGAAAAAATTCAATGCGTTATTTCTTCTGACCTCAGGCATTCGCGCAATTCATCGCAAATGAGGTCGGTCATGCTTCTTCATTTCACCACGAACCGCTTGGTATTCCAAGCTCGACTTTTTCGAAATATAATATTCAGAAATAAATTGAAACCGGCGTTAATCCTGCCAAGAATACTAATGTTCAGTTGAAATCACCGCCCCTGATTAAGATGAGCGACCGTTGACGGCTCTGGCGACTTTTAAGGTCAAAATGGACGATTTACGAGAGAACTTTTGCGTACACGTTTGCGTGCCCATCATTTCTGGTTCGCTAATGTTTAATAGCGTCCGAGTGGGTGGACAAAATACACGTGCAAATTCACGGGAAACAAATCCGGCCTGTACAGATTTCCGCGATACATGCGGCGCACTTGATTCATACCCGGACCTCAATTACAAAACAACCTGCTGTTTAGACGACTGTTTTCGATGAATCTTAAAAATTGGGAAATAAAACCAACGCCACATGATTTATACCATAATGCAGGAATGGACTCGGGCTTCACCACTCTGAGATATTGCAAATTACGAGCAGCACACCCAAAAAACCACAACATTGAGAAATGTTGTTTAGCTAGTCCGGTTCTGGACCAAGCATTTCTCATTGATTTATTTAAGATGTGTTCGGTTCGGCCTCCCACATTGAGAGAAGCTGTGGCGGCCATTTTTGATGTTCAAGTGGTAATTAATAAAGAGTTGATTAGCCATAAATTTGTTGTGGGAACAAAGGGGATATTTAGAAAAGCTGTTGTAGCATTATTGGTGGCCGCGCAATAATGCTTGATTAATTAATTAATTTCCATTTAGATAGCTTTCGGTTACTGAAGTTGATTTCCTTTGTCGATACTTCCGTATCGATTTTATTGTAGGTTCAATATCGGAAGATCAAAGAGATGAAAAAATTCTTCTTCATCTTAGGAGATTAAAATGATAGTTATGTAAGTATATTGTTAGATAATGTCTTCTTCTTCTTTTTCTTTCTTTCTAATATGGGTGTCCATATAGGTAGGCTAATGCCTGTTTTGTCCTATTATGCCTCTTCGGACGTTGATGTCCAGTAATCTTTCCAGCGTTTTGGAGGACTGCCTTGGGGGGTTTGTTTTTGCGATTTTTACAAGTCTGTTGTCTTCCATTCTGTTTACGTGTTTATTCCAGTATTTTCTTCTCTGTCTTACCCACCTTCCTATGTCCTGTATCTCACTCCGTTGTCTAAGGTCTTCGCTTCTGATTCTGTCGTGTAGTGTTTTTCCCTCATCTTCTAATTTGTTCCTTCTTAGCATTCCCTCTAACTTTCTCTGGCTTCCGTACTTATTTCTCTCCATCTCTTTGGTGAATGTTTCCCAAAAATCTTCTTTCATCTCTCTGATTCTAGCATTTATTCTGTTTCGTTCTGTTTTATATAGATTCCAGTTTTCTTGGTTTCTGTTGCGTAAATGTGTGCTTTCTTCTTGTGTTCTGATAGTTCCTTTATTTCCTGTGTAAACCATGGTGCAGTTTTATTTGTTCTGTTGACATCTACCTGTCTTTTTCCTAGAGCTTCGTTGGCTGCGTTAAGGATATTATGTTTTAGGGTTCTCCATTGTTCGTCTACAGCATCTTCTCTGTTGATTGGGTTTTGTGTTATCTTCTGTGACAGCTTACTTTCGTACAATTGTTTCACGCTTTCGTCTTCCAGAGATTCGATGTTGAATTTCTCTATGTAATGTGGTTTAGGTTTTGTGTGGGGGGTATATTTAGTCTTTAGAAAATATGTCCTTCTTCAAATATTATCAAAACAATTGTGTAGCCAGTATTCCGAAATGTTCACAGATAACATTTTCTTAAATAGTATTTTACTAACAGGAATATGCTTCTACATCAACAGCTGTAGGTTATCAACTTAACAGAACATGTCGTCAATAGTTAAAAAAAATCCAAACAATAGTTTTTCTTTTTGAGGTATGGTTGACCCAATGTACTTGTAAGTGTAGTCAAAGTTGGTAGAATCTAAAGTAAAATTGATTGACTAGGTAAAACCCTACCAAAATCAAAAGTGATTGTGTTGTTGTATAGGCTATCGACCTATTGGTTTTTCTGCCCATGTTATACATGAAAAAAAAAAAGTTATTACAAATTATGTTTATGTTCTTATAAACTAAATTTTTCAAGTAGGGTACAAGAAGAAAACTGGAATCGGAATAGTCAGTCTGGTTTGTCTTGTTAAGCAGAATTGTTTTTTCCATTTAGCCTATATTTGTAGCAGTCTTTCAGAGATTCTGGGTATTTGTTCTGTTGTCTGTCTGTCTTTTATAGTTCTTTCCGTTGCGTTCGTCTTCAGTATGTTTCCATAATCCAACAGTGGTCGACAAATGGATTTGTCAATTGTGGGAGCTGTTTTAGTACTGATTCCTTTGTCTTTGTACGTTAGAGATCTGAAGTGTTTCGATCTTCTGATAATTTCTGTCCTAATGTCTCGTACATGTTTTGTAAATTTTAGTTTTTTGTAAAAAGTAATTCCCAACTACTTTATGTCGTTTTTTGGTTGCATACAAGGAGCTGGCTTTAGTAGGATTAGGGGTGAGGATCCATTTATAAAATCATGTCATAGTATGGTCTGTCAGCATCCTTTCTGCTGCTTTTGTGGTGGTTTTGTCATGTACAATAAGTGCAGTATCGTCAGCATACTGTAGCCTGTAAGAAGTTTTCTCGATGTAATTCTTTTCCCGAAATCTATGATTGTATATGTCGTGGTATATGTTGTAGAGAAGTGGGAAAAATGGGGATCCTTGAGAAAGTCCTTGTTCAGGAGAAAAAGAAAAGGAATATTCATTGTCAATGCGTACTTGTATGTGTCTATTATCAAATAAGTTTTTATAATGTACAGTAGGTATTTTGACGTTTCAAGTTTGTGTAGTTTGTATCAATAATTATATTTATCAATGCTTAAAAGGTAAATTGTTGCTAAAGAAAGCTCCTCTTTTAAAACAGTAGTACATCAAACTAACCTCAAGAAACTTGGAATATCATTCTAACAGGTTACAACTTTTTAAAGAACAGGAGAAGTTGGAAATGATATTCCCAACAGCCTTACAAAAAATGCCAAAAAACCAGCTCAAATTGAAGTTTTTTTTCAGTTCACAGCTGAAATTAGAATATTTGGTTATTACTTATTACTTAAAGTGTTTTGTATTCCATTCCAGTTGTAAATGTGTATTTAACTGATTTTGAAATTTGTACAAACAAGAACAATCATATTTTGCTTTTTCCTTCAGTGCACTTGTGCGAAAAAAAGTTCGTTATTAAATCCAAATTGATCGGCACCGCCTTTGTCGGAACCCGTTTCCTGGTTATTCTAGATCAAGCATAACTTTTTAAGTGGTACTTTGCAACGCTAAATTTGCGGTTTACGACCCTTGTGGCCAAAAGTTGACCCGCTTTGTTTTGATAATGGGTATGCCACACGCAAGCTCTACCGGAGACCATTCAAAAGTACCTTAAAAACTATGAAGATTGAAGAAATCTTATTCGATCACCCAGTAAAAATGAAAATGTTAATGAAGTATTTACTTAAGGGAGTGGATGAGTCTTACGTCTGACATTTTGTACTCTCTCCCGAAACTCTAGTAGAAGAGCTGTGTAGTCAAGTGGAGTGAGATCAGGCGAACAGTGTGGCCATTCCAGAACTCTTTACCGTGCAGTGCAAAACCAAATCGTTTTCCCTAAACCTTTTGTTGCTTTCCATGATTCTAAAGGGTTGGTTCTTCCTAAAAACTAAACTTGTAAAATGGTTAGTAAAGCTTTGGCCCTCGTAGGTTAACAGTGTTGTGATTTTTTCTTGTTAATTTGATAATAAGGGTAACCATATGGTGGTTGTAATTTTGTGGGTTTCTTCCAACAGTCATCTCGAAAATGATGGCAAACAGTTTGCCAATGCTCATATTGAAATAACAAGGATATCGATTATTAAGGGCTAATCGGGGTGCTGCGGTTTCCGTTCCTTTACAACTGCTTACGTACGTCTCTTTACTGTTATAGCCACTAATCAGATCCAGTCCCAATTGGTTATGCAAGAACTAAGTTTTGGTTTTTAGTAGTATCATCAATTTTATGGCAAACATCCTTTCCAGGCTTATCATCGAATTAAAAAGTAATAAACTACGAAACCTTGATCGGAGCGGCTCTCTCTGACCAATCATCGAACATTTTAAGCAATTACTGCCGATACGTACTAAATAATCCTTTTCAAAGTGCCGCCATTGCAAATAAGGCATATTCGCCACATTGGATCATCAAACTATAAAGAGTTCTACATGTTGTCAAAAACGACCAACTAGAAAATAAACTAACTCATTTAACCCCAAAAAAATACTGGCACTATTCAGGAACTATTCCCTTTTGAGGAAGGGAAAGGAGGGATTGGTGACCAACTTCAGGTTTACGAAACTGCTTGAAATTGGAACCACCGTTTGGTAATCTAGATGTTCCGATGGTTCCAAGTCGAAGACTAACTAAAATAAAGAATGTAATCATAATGGACTGAATAATTTGCATCCGAGCTGGTCGGGACAATTAAAATCGGCCCGTGGCGGCGGCGGCCGATTTTAATACTTAAAACAATCAACAAGGACCCACCGCGACGATTCCGTCATTACCAAAGACCAATTTATTGGTTCAAAGTGATGATTAAGAAATTAGTTGCCCGGTTATAAATTAGCCTAACTAGGACCGTAATTAGAAACAGCGTTTGAAGTCTGATTGGTCAAATTGTAATTTTATCTGCTTATTACGTATCTATTTGGTTGTATGAATTAATTATTTTTGTCCTGTCTTTCATTAACTCTAGTAATGTTTCAAAATACTGGACTTTCAACACATGCAAAAGCTAAAAGGACATTTAACTCATTATTTATGCTGTTTTTGATATAGTCTTGCAGCAGAAACTATTTTGACGAAAAGTTCAAATAATATAGCTACTAGTGTTTCTATATGCTAACAAACTGCTTTCAGAAGAAGAGGAAACACAGACCTGCCTATCTTGACCATATATTTGTCCTTAGTCAGCCACATTTCACCAACCTTCTTGTTAAAAAATTCCAGATTTGTTATTAGTATAAAACCACATTAACTTGGCTAGAAAACTCTTTTCTAGCAGTACGTATATAGTGACATTCTACTAGAGTTCTGAAAATTTGGATAACGGGATTTGATTCTTTTTGAGATAAATAGCCCTACTTTATCACCCCTCTTGAAAT
Source organism: Ips nitidus (assembly GCA_018691245.2). NCBI lineage: Eukaryota > Metazoa > Arthropoda > Insecta > Coleoptera > Curculionidae > Ips > Ips nitidus. The sequence goes on along the minus strand of CM042789.1, from coordinate 6,002,052 downwards.
CTTTGGAAGTTATAAACCACAGGAAGGATTGAGTTGGTATGGATATGGAGTTTTGGGACGTTCCTTTAAACTCGTCAAAGGTTTCTTCGAATTGCAATTTCTCAATGTTTATAAGAAAGAACCATGGTTTAGCACTTGACAATGACCGGTTTCCATCATATTCTATACAAAGTTGTTTTGATAGCTCACTCTTCTCGGTTTTACCACACTATCTAAACCTCTTTGCAAGCTTGTGGATCTCTAAAATGTTACCCATCTCAAAACGATCAAAGATCCAACATTACTATAATAATTATATTTCTAGGGAAGAGCCGTTCATCCCATTCATATATTTAAAGAAGTTGTAAAAACTTTTGAAATGTGGATTTTCAAAAGAATTCTTAGAATCCCATGGATAGAAAGAATTACCAACAAAGTAGTACTCCGAAGAATTAGATCTTCTTCTTATACTTTGAGAAGACTTTCTGAGACGGAGCTCCAACTATCCTCCCATCTCTTAGGTGGTCTCTCTGGTTTTCTATTCCTAGCGATGTATGCTAGTCTCTCTTTGTTCATTTTATCTATGTGGCCACGCCAATATCTTTCCTTTCCTCTCCCATCTCACTATGTCCTCCACCTTGCATGCCGCTCTTATGTCGCTGTTTCTCACCCTCTCTCATAGTGTCTTTCCTGGGATGGTTCTTAATGTTTTCATCTCTGCTGTTCTGAGGATGTTCTTTATCTTATTCGTGTCAGCTTTCGTCTCAATTCCACAGGTTAGCAGCGATCTAACACAGCGCTTGTGATTGTTTTTCTAGAAGAACAGCGCCTGTGAACTACGCGCGGGAAGGTAAAAAAATACCCACGGGTCACAAAAGTAGAAAGCCCAACCTCAAAAAATTAGATGCAAACCTGAAATCATGCTTACTGTTGAAGGTAGAAGATTTAGAGTACTTTGGTCGTATTATGAAAAATAGCAAGTACAGAATTCTCCAAAACATAGTTCAACGTAAAGTTGATGACCAAATTTACTGAATAATAGAAGAAGAAGAAGTAATAGCAACACAGTAAAAACATCAGTATCTGGAAGCATTTATCAAAGCATTTTAGCCAACTCAATCCTTAATCTTCGTAAAACCAATATCGAGGTTTTCTTCTTGTTTTCTTGCTGTGGATTAAACAACTAGTCACAAGAAACAAAGTAGTTTGTGTTCTAGTTCTTTACATTGAAAAGCCTTTATGAACTAAAGTAAATCTACTTCCAATCAGTTAATTACTTGCTTCTGATGTTATATACACCAATCTCAAGTCAACTTGAAACTTTGACGTTTTTGAAGAGTTTTCTCATAGCTATATCTTCGTATTCTCAATAGTAATTGTGCTTTCAACTTCTGCTTTACTATCCACTCCTGGACATAGGTCTCTCCAAGCTTCTTCAATCTGTCTCCATCTCTTGCTTTGCTCTGATACTAGTTTGTGCCTGCAGTTTCCTTGAGTTCGTTTAACCGTTTGGAAGGTCTAGGTCTGCATTATATTATGTTATATTGTCACGTGGTAAACAACTGAATGATGCTTCAAAAAAGGTTGGCTTAAAAATGAACATCTCAAAAACCAAAATAATAAGTAACAACGAAGAACACATACTTATAGATGGGATAGGGATAGAAAACGTGGAAGAGTACGGTTTTATGGTATTGGAAAACGTGGAAGAGTATATATATTTGGGACACACAATAAAAATAGGCAAAGAAAACCAGTCGGCGGAGATAAGACGAAGAATAAGACTAACTTGGGCAGCGTTCGGAAAAATGAAGCATATACTTAGAAATAGTACCATCCCTATTAACCTTAAAAGAAAAGTTTTCGACACCTGTATAATGCCGGTGGCGACCTATGGCCTTGAGACGATGGCAATGACCAAAAAAAACGCAAATCGGCTCAGAATAATGCAAAGAGCGATGGAGCGGGCGATGCTGGGTATTAGTCTCAGGGACAGAAAGAGAAACGAAGAAATCCGAGAAAGAACCAAGGTCGTAGATATAATAGAACGTATTGCAGAGCTGAAATGGCAATGGGTAGGACATGTAGCCCGACAAGACCAAACTAAATGGTCAAATAGATTAACACACTGGCGACCAAGGGAAACAAAGCGCAGCACAGGAAGACCACAGACAAGATGGCTTGATGACATCAAAAAGCAAGCGGGAAATAGGTGGTTCCAGATGGCACAGGACAGGACGGCATGGAAAAACATGAAAGAGGCCTACGTCCAGGAGTGGACAGGAAGTGGCTGAAGAAGAAGAGAAGAGAAGAGAAGAAGAAGATATTGTCACGTTAAGGGGTAACTCGGAGGGAAGAAAACTCAGGATTCCACAGGTAACCCACTTTATTTAGGAAATTAAGACAAGGGTTACAGGGGACCGATAACTCGCCCCTGCGCTAGTTGAAATGGACATTCCCCCACTGAAGGCACAGTGAGTAGCTCGAGCCGCCGAAAGTACTCTTTGCAGGATACCAAGGGGTGTAACCCCAGCATTCCCTAATTAGTCGTTTCTGAGACACAAAGATTCTAGTAGCAGTACGGCGATGAGCCCCAAAAGCAGATCCCCTAGCTTATTAATGATTGAGCATGAAAGAGAAGACAGAGGAATTAATATATCGGGAGAAAAACTAAGTAACCTAAGATTTGCTGACGACATTGCCATTTTTGCCCCAAACAATGAAGAATTACAACACATGCTTATAGAACTACAACAAGAAGCAAGAAAAGTAGGCCTAGAAATGAACATTTCTAAAACCAAATTCATGACAAACCAACGGACAAACATAGAGAGTATAAATGTGCTAGGACAACAGGTAAAGAAGGTGAACTCTTATGTCTACCTAGGTCAAGAGTTAACATTGGGTAAAGCCAATCAAGAACTTGAAATTAACCACAGAATACATCTAGGATGGGCGGCCTACGGGAAGATGCGTCACGTCTTCAGCTCCAACCTACCCCTCAAACTAAAAACCAAGGTTTACATGGAATGCATTCTCCCAGTAACAACCTACGGATGTGAAACATGGGTCCTAACAAAGAAAATCTTAAATAAATTAAAGATACACCAAAGATCAATAGAACGAAAAATGATAGGAATAACGCTTAAAGACCATAAAACCAATGAGTGGATAAGAAATAGAACCAAGGTAGAGGACATAGTGAGGCGAATAGGCAGTCTTAAATGGAACTGGGCCGGACATGTTGCCCGAAACAAAAACAACTGGAGCGGAAAAATAACAAGATGGAGACCTTGGGGGGAGAAAAGAAGCACCGGCAGACCACAACAAAGATGGTATGATGACATCAAAAGAACAGCCGGACTTAACTGGAACCAAGTGGCACAGAACAGGGAAGACTGGAAAAATATGAGAGAGGCCTATATCCAAAGGATAGAAAACGGCTAGAAGAAGAAGAAGAAGATGAAAGAGATAATATACTTCTCCTCCTCATGGTAGATTCTTCCCATGATATTAGAATTAGGTAGTCAATTTTGCAGTGGCAATTACCATTACTATGGTAGAGTCATTTTTATTAGCGGTCTGATCAAAATTAAACAAAAAAACGATATTTACTAAAAAAAAAACAAATTTGTTTTTGATGAAAATTATTGAAGGTACTAGGTACGACCTTTTAGAAGTTGGTCGTTAAGCCAATGACGCATGTATTCCTCGGCGACGTTCATTTGTCTCGCGACCGTATAGCGCCGTGGGTGGCGGCGCTAGCGGCGGGGCGCTCGTCTTTTGTTTTAGCGGTCCGCTCGCCGCCTCGACTGGTACACGCACTAAATGGCCGATTAATGACGTTTTTGTACCGACGATGACGTTGCTTAATTTCGGCCTTTTTGTATTGGCAAGCGGGGCTTTTAATTTCGAAAAACAAAAAATTAATTGGAGTAATCTTACCGGTACACGGTGAGGGAATTAAAATCCGCAAACAACCTAAACCGGAGTGGCAAACGAAAATTCACAAACGACGTCGCACAATTCTATTTGGTGTATATCAATTAAGAGCGTCCTGCTAGTCGTTAAGGAATACTTAACGACGCTTGACCGATGTTGGCCAAACAATGTCCTTTGCGACATACGTAATTCAATAGGGCAATGAGAAGCACAAAGGGCACAATGGCCCCGGGCAGGATGTATGCGTGCGTTTCTGCACAATGACGTAGGACGTGGGTGGGTGATTGATTTGCTCGGGTCATGAATATGTTATTGTTGACTGGATCGTTCTGAAAAGCTGCTCAGATTCCAGAGTCAACAACAAATTGAAAAATATCTACTTATTTTTCCTTCTTAGAATGCCATATTTTTCATACAGGGTTGCTCAAATTCAACATGTAAGTTAGCGTCAGAGTCTTTTAGTGCACCAACAAATTTTTAAAAACAACGTGGCTAGTTTAGATATATTTTGAGACACACGACACCTTTTAGAAAAATTAAGTTAAGCTAAAGATTAACTTCTTCTTCTTCTTCTTGAAATAGGCTTTCAGCCTGTTCTTCCAGCTTTAAGGAGTTACCAGCTCTTTGGTGGTCTGCCTGGCGGTCTTCTAGAGTGTGGTTTTCCGTCTTTCGCAATTTTAGCAATTCTATTGTCTTCCATTCTGTTGATGTGTTGATTCCACTCTCACCGTCTCTGTCTCGTCAATCTTACAATGTCCTGTATGTCGCAGTTTCGTCTTATTTCTTGGTTGGGTATTCTGTCACGTAGCGTGTGTCCCGTGATACTTAGGAGCGTTCTCATCTCTGCCGTTTGGGTTATGCTCTTGGTTCTGCTGGTGTCTGCTGTAGTTTCTGCGGCATATGTGATTATTGTCCTAAAGATTAACTTAAGAGAAATGGTAGTTACAAAATTCCCACAACATCTGAACCCTGCGAACCTGACGGTGGCAAACACCACGATAGAGAAGGTTTCAATACAAAAATATCTAAGAACGGATAGAACAATCCGGTGAAGAAACTACCGAACGAAATTAAAACCATCAGGCTGAAGTTACTAAGTCGTTTTTTTCGTGCTGTTGTACGGAGTTGAAGCATGGACCTTCAAGAAGAAACACATCGACAAGCTACAAGCATGTGGTACCGCTAGAATTACTAATACCAAAGTGCTGAACCAGATGCAGAAGAAGTGCAAAGTAATTAACACCATAAAAGTAAAGAAAGCTTCAATACCTGGGTAATATAATCAGAGGACTCTACATACTTCTCAAAATGATGGTCCAGGAAAAGATTAGTGAAAAGCGTGTTTAACTGTAATAATGTGCAACTGTTCAGAGCTACAGTCAACAAGGTCGGGATTGCTGTGATGATAGCAAACCTCTGATAGGAGATGCACTATAAGATGAACATTTGCTATTAAAATTTGAGCTCTTATCAAGAAATTATCATTTCTGTTGGTTGTTTTTCCATATGGGTAAGACCTCTATTGTATGACTGCTCCAAAGGATTTCCAATATATTGTCTTTTGATGTACTAAAGACATAACCTTACACAGACACAGAGGGTATATTCTTCTCTTTCAACAGCCTTTCATTGTCCTCCCCTTCCATCTTCCATGCTTCCTTGTTTCCAGTCTTCTCTCTTATTTCATCCAGCCAATGTTTCTTCGGTCTACCAGCACTTATTTTTAGTCACCATTGACTCGTCCACCTGGACTCGTCTTGGCGTGCAACATTTCCAACCCACTGCTATAACATCCTGGACTTGTGTTCTTCTCCTGATCTTTACGTTCTCAACATGGTCTGGCCAAGACTTCTTCCCAATCATAACATCATTCTTTCAATGTCTCTTTGCGTTATTCTGAGTTTATTTGCGGAAGTGACTGTTTCCATTCCGAAAGTCGAAACAGAGCACACAGATACAAAAATCAAATACTTCTTTTTCAGATTAATTCGGTATTTACGTTATACATTTTATTATATCTGCTCTTGGCTTTTTCGGTTCTATATTGTAACCGAAACAAGTAGTACGCAACCAAGATAAGTAGTTTTTCTCACCCTTTTTAGGCTACTCCCATTGAAGGTTATTGCTAAATTAGCATTCGAGTTTTTAATGAATACCATTGTTTCAGTTTTATTTACATTGGATTTCATGCTTCACAGACATCATGATCCGAGTCATAAGGCGCTGGAAACCGTCATTGCTGTTGCTTATGATGACACTATCGTCCGCGCACCGAAAATTATTTAGACACTGGTACGAAGAGGATGATTATCTAGTTTTAAAGTCAAATTGCGATTGAGAGAAAACATACAGGTTTGTATGTTCCTTAATTTGTTATGTAATCCTTCCATGAATTATTCGAAATATAATTTTAAAACATGGCTCATTAAGCTGATGATTCTGTACTCCTACTGAAATAGGTGTCAATCAATCCTTTGGTGTAACTCCTGTATGATACACAGATGGTAATCAACATTTCTTTTATGTCGTCAGTGTGTTCATTAGAGAATAGCTTAATAATCTTCCCTAATATATCATCTGCCCCGTTTGCATAATGGTTTCCTGTTCTTTAGTTGAATAAATAATTTCTTCCTTTGTGATCCTTGGTTGTCCATCTTATGTGTTCTGTTATCTGGTTGTTCTTCTCCAAACATGTCTTCTACGTATTCCTTGCATATTTAAAGTTGTGCACCAATAACTGTTATTGGTTCTTCATTCTTCTCTCCAATCCATGTGGTTGTGTTTCTGCTGCTTCTTTTATCGTTTTAGGCAAGTTGAAGGTGTTATTCTTTCGCTTCCTTTATTTTTTCTTAGTCTTCTGGTGAATTTCTGTATTAAATTCTTCTATTTGTTTATTTCGATAATTATTTCTTTCTTCGATTAATTTAAAGATTTCTTTTCGGCTGTCATCGATACCTGTTTATTTCTGTATGTGGTATGTAATTCTCAATAATCGTCTTCAGAAATGTTTAAACGCGATCTCATTTTTATTCTGATTCTTTTCAATCCGACTTTCACGGTTGCCAGAAGAAGATTATGGTCAGTTGGTGTCTGCCCCGAGATACGTTTTGACTGATTTATCTTCCTTTTTTAATCTTCGGTTAGTAATAATATGTATAGTCTTTCTTTCTATCTGCTAGGCTTCTTCACGTCTATTTTCTTCTGGGTGGCAATAGAAAGCGAGAGAATATTGAGATTGACAGATTTGCAACTTATCTGTGACAGAATTGTTCTATCTGAGATGGGAAGCAATAAGAACATTATTTTCAAAAGGAAACGTGGAGAATGAACGACTGGAGACTTTGCTCCATAATCTCTTGTGTATGTGAAATATCAAAACATTATTACATTAACAAACTGAGAAGAACAAAAATCTCTTAAAGACATTTTGTTTAAAAGTACACGATATGAGAACTCAGTATTTGTCTAAATACTTACAGAGGCTATGCATACAGAAATAATTTTTTCAAAAATCATGAAGAACACATAATTTTTCAAATACTTACTCACACTCTACAACTTTTTTTAAATCTGACATTCACTAAAAATTACAAATAAAAATGATATTCCTTATAAAACAAATCATTGTGAATAAATCCCATTATCCTTACTACTTCCTTACTAAAAGTAGTAATATTAACTAAAAAACAAATTCCCTATTCTTAATGGGCTATATAACCTTAAAAACATGAATAATAATAATACGTATCTAATTAGGAGTTTATTAAGTTTTATGACGACATAATTAAATTAATAATATGCGTAAACAACTTTGAAGCATCAGATTAGACGGTTTTGGCTTCCGTTTTGCTAGGTAATTATAGACTTTCTGGTAGTCAGGAATGTGCTCTGTTTTAACACTCCAAATTTTTAAGAAAGGCTTAAAAACTGACTTTGTTTACACTGTCCCATGTCGTTCTTTAAAAAAAATTCTCACGTTTCGTATTTTCATCACAATGAAAAACAATTAAAAGCTCGTCAAGTAAAGGCCGACATCGTGGCTGATCTGCTATATGCATATGACCGTACTTTTAACATCTTAATTACTAACTGTTCAATCGCATGCAAATGGCCGGGTAACCCGCTTTATTTTCTCTTCTTGGGCTTAAAACTGCTCATTACGGCCGCTGTGATATAATCGCAACGGGAACCTCCTTTTTGCGATCTAATTTTTATCAGTTTCCAAGACCCACCAGGGTGCGTATTCTTGAAACGAGGGAAGGAAATTGTTAAGAGAAAGACCTGTAGAATGTGACAGGAACCCGCCATTGTCAGCTTCTTCTGTCACATTCTATTCAACACTTATCTTGAGAATTCCGTTCCCTGCTTTCAAGAATTAGGCCCCAGAAAGTTATTTCTTCAGGATTTTATTTGGTTCATGATGCTGTAATTCAAAATGCTTGATATACAAAGAGGCAAGCAACTCTGTAACTAATGATGTCTCTGGAAGTCTTATGAAGTAATGTTAGACTCTTAGAGCTAATCTTTCCCTAAATGTGAGACTAATTTTTAGAGGTTTTGCTTGTTACAAACTCCGTAATGTTTCGCTCTTATCTGATGTTTGCCGATCCTATTCTACTATACATTTGCTATGTATCATCCGCATATAGTTTCTTATCACTCCGATTGACAACACATCTACGTTATCTTTCTTCAAGTGATGCTCGTCCTAAAATCGGCTTCATCATTAAAGACCTTGTATAATATGTTTTTCATAAAATAATTTGATCTGAGGCGTAAAAACAATATTTCATATTCTAAGAACAAACGTTGATCCTTTTCAGTTTATTCTATTTTCAAACACAGAATTAGACTATTTAGTTACATTTTTTCTGTACAGTCTTATGCATATTACGGATTAGCTATAAAAAGAAATTGAACCTCCACTTTCTCATGCAAAACCTTTGACCTTTCCTTCTACCTGACCCACGACATCTTCGCCATAAAACTGAAAGCCCCCAGTCTCTGAAACAAAGATGATCCCGTATCTGTCTAATTTGAATACGGGTGGCATTCACGTCATATACGCAATATGGCCTAATTTGTATGCAGCAGCTTGCCTAAAAGTCGTAACTTTACGGATACTTGTCTCCGAAAATTTTAATAATAATATTTCATCCCCAGTTTTACTGACACTAAAAGTGGGAGATCGCTTTGTTTTGGTGCTTTATCTGTCCGGTTTTGTCTTATCTTGGGCGTCGAATTTCCAGTTTATGAATGAATTCTAGGTGACCGACCACTTAACGGTTATCTTGGATCAGTTCAAGAAAACCAGGGGCCACACATTGGTTGTTTTTTTGGTCGTATATGTATTTAAATTTACAAGGGCAAAAACAAAACGGTCTATTTGGATCGAGCTGAACAGAAAGAAAAACACGTTACAAATAACCGGTAATCATCTTGGCCGATGATAGTAATTTTGTGGTTACGTGTTCCAAACAGCGCATTAGCTGTGTGTAACAACTACAACATATGGCTACCGGTTTCAATCGCACGAACAAAAACGACATTGAAACCCATAAAAAATATCACACATTAAATATGAGTATTTATGTAGTTAGTGGGAGAGAATGTTATACTTCCGGAACCAAAAATGTATTAATGATCATCTACAACAAGACAGTGTTCTTCATCAGACTGTCATTACCATTATTTTCAAATAGGTACTTTTATTCGTAAAGCATTTTCTCATTATTTTTCAGTGAAATACTAGAAATATTCACCGAAAGAAAAGTTGAATGCCCTTCATCCCCAACATATCAATAAACTATGTAACTATCATTATCGGTAGTTTTTAAAGAAGGAAATTAGTTTGATTTTACCTAATGGTGCAGAAAATAAAGCAGAAAAAGGGAGGTTGTTTGCTGGTTTTGACGATGAATTCATACTTAAATTTGGTGTGCCAATATTCTTTGGCTGATAGATGGGTCAAGCAAGACTTTTTTACCATCGCTGTAGACCAAAAGGATAGGTCTGGAAGAGGAAGTTGCTACAAGTACAGGAATTTTCCCTTTCCGGAAGTTTCCAGAGTTGCATCGGCGTCCTCTGTCCTGGGAAAAGGATGACCCCCACTGACGGAGGGGCTCTTCTGGCGCTCTTCTCGTCCTCCATTTTTTTTTTCTTCGTCAGCTCGTCCATTTCTGGTGGTCCTGGCAAACTATAGGATGTCCAAACAGCCGGCTTTCGTCCGTCTGTTTTTGCATCCTAAAGTTTTTGGAGAGTTAGGGTCTGGTGAGTAGGGAATGGTTTTTTCCCTTTGCGTAGGCAAAGCGGGGGAAAGTGCCAGGAGTGCAGTCAGAGCCCAGTTAGCACCGAGATAACTGCGGAAAGGTTCTACCCAGTGTTGTCCTCTTCTTGGCTGGTTGGTCCTAAATTGTCGCCTAGGCCGAGGCGTAGGTCAGGTGCGGTTGAAGAACCGACTTGATGAGCGTCACTTTGTTCCGAAGTGCCAGCTTCTACGTCCTGCTTGTCATGGGGTACAGTTTTGCTCTGATCGATCTGGCTTTCTGTCTGGCGTGTTCTATGTGGCTTCCCCACCTGAGTTTTTGGTCCATCTTGACCCCAAGGTACGTCGCCTCGTTGCGCCACTCGATGTCCATGTCTTTTAACCTGACGTTGCCTTCTATCTTCATCTTTGGTCTTCTTTTGAAGACTATGGCTTGCGTTTTCTCCTCGTTTAGGTCGATCTTCTATTTGTTGCACCATTTCTCCAATGCTGTGGTCTCCTATAGCAGGTATCGGAAAACAAAATTACCGGCTATTTAAGTTTTTATTGGAGAAAACCAAGTCTCCTTTGACAACAAGAACCTGAAGTTACTTGAGGGTTAGAGTTCATAGTCTTTAAGAAAAACCAAATCACCAGTTCCTAAACTGCAATTTTACCTTTTTTTTGAACTTGACCATCATTACTAAAGTAACTGTAGCTGTAGCTAGTGTCACTGATGTACTGTTTTGAATACTGTTAGGTAATCTCAGCACCTATTCGTAGACTTGAACACTTTTTGGTTGTTGAGGACTGAATTTTTCTTAGTTTTTCCACTGAATCTGTGCTGATTCTGCCTGTTTTTTAGGTAGACCAACATTGTATGTCTGAACCTTTTCATTCGAATTGATTTTATCTGTGGCAATAAGGAAATTCAACCTGGAGAGTGAAGACAGGAGATTCCAAATTCTAGCAAACTTAAAACCGGTAAGATGTTTGGCACCAGAAAAGATTTGTAAGGTTGTTCTGGGAACCATTTCTGTTCAAAATTTTATGTTTTTCTTGTATTCTAAACACTCACAACATTTAATCTTTGTTTGTAAATTATCAATTTGTAAAATATTCACTTCTCTCTCATGTTAATTTCTCAACATTAGAACTGGTAACAACTGACTTTTGCTATACTAGATAGTTATCTGTTATTATTTATTTTTTATTTATCTGTGAAAGTTTTTGATAGCTTGGAGTAGCTAACGTGTTTTAAACTATACACCCACAAGACTAAAAAAGCAATAAAATGTATTAACTTATTATTACTAAATTGATATTTTGAAGGATTGTGAGAGACAAAACAATTGAATTCTAAGGAAATTTATAATAGTTTTTCACGTAATAATATCGCTAAAAAGCTAATAAGTTTCGTTTATCTTTAATCTGGAGTTTAAATTCAAAAAATTTGTATGGTTAAACTACAGATTGACGTATGCTACAGATGTTCGTTATTTGAAGTGAAAAATCTCATCTCATCTCACTAGGCTCATATAGAATAAGCACGTTTTCATCCACAAAATAGCAAAAAAAAACAGAAAACAGAATAAAAAAACGAATTCAAAACAAACTCAAGTTGACAGTTAGACTTGCTGACAGCAGCAAAGTGAAGTTAACTAATAAAAATAGAAAAGAAGAAAACTGCAGTGGAAAGAAACAACACAAAAGCAGAATGAAGAAAGGTCCCCAAACTGTAATTTGTAAACACCAAAATAAATATTACTTAATTATGAAAATATCAATAAGTAAGTCACTAAAGAAGAAATTGAACCGTAACACGTTAACAGATTCATGAAAACGAAACTCTCAGCAACATTTCAAAATAACTGCTTGACTAATTCATATTTGACATTTTCTTCGTGCCAGCAATTTTTTTTAAATAGTTCTTTACCTACTTTTTGTACGGAAGTGAAACTTGTTGCTAAATGGATCAAGTATCAATTTACAAATTAATGTTTGATTCACAATCACAAACACAAGTTATAGTTTTGTTTGCGAATTTTTGAGCTTAAACAGGATGTCCAGTAAGCACATGGTCAAAAGGTGTGACATTTTTTAGATCAAAAGATGATAATTTGTCATAAACGTCATTAAGAAAAAATGCCTTGTTCCATTGCTATTAATGGTAAATATTCTTGTAAAAAATTAAATTTTTGCATTATGTGGGATCATAATGAAACTTGCTTTTATTTTGAGCATAAAATTAAAATATCACTCATAAAGTACGGTATTGGAACAAAATGGAGTCAATCAAATTAAAATCATAAAATGTGTCCTTAAGGCTTTAAAAACCGTTATAAAAAGCATTTTTCTTATCTGTGTTCGTCATAACTGAATTACAAATTTATTTGCAAAAGAATACACAGACATATAAATAGCTTTATGACCAGGCTGTTTACACAGACCAAACTTGAAGAATAAGTTATAATTATGGGCCAACTTCAAAGACAAATTTCTACATTATATCCAGTAAGGTTGCCACAATAGTTTACTGTGTGACGTAACGACCAACTATGGTGGCTTGCTCTATACAATAAACCATTTAAAGACACTTTTTTAATGGAAATTGGAATAATTTGGTTGAATACTATTTTGCAAACCGCTTTCTTGCAAATAAATGTTAATTTTTCCTTCTATTAAAAACTAATATGTTTCTGGTGGTTAAAATATTGCGATGTAAACGATTTCGTTTCAAACTTTTATAATAACAGTGTAAACCGGAGGTGTAGCACCGTAGATATTTATCATAACTAATAAACTTTACTGCCTAGTTTAATTTATTACTTATGTAAATTAAATGTGATGAATAGAATAATGTGCCGCATTTAATGTTCAGCCAGAGGCGTGTCGGTTGTAATTTATTTGCCAGTATTAACGAAACTCTAAAAGGTTATGTTTGGATCTGTAAAACCGATTAATGTTACAAACCACTGAAAGTTTTTACATAATTTTTTTGCGGTTTAGTTTGAAACCGTTTTAAAGGTAATTACTTTTGTGGGTTAGAATCAATTATGAAAGGTTAGTTTCGAGAGGACAATAAAATCAATTTCCCAAGGGAAAAACGAATCTCGCATGGACAAAAGTCTGATTGGGTCGCGTGACCCAGCCGAATCATCGATCATATAATCTAATTGGCCTCGGAAGAACCGACAAACGAACGTCGGCATTATCTCAAAGGCGGGTTCGCACCCGTGTGGGTACTCCTGCATGCCAACCTGATATTTATGTCCTTCGATACTGCACAAGTTAAAAACGGGACGGGACAGAGTCTGTGCGCTCGTACTTTACGATTTTTTCATGGCTCGAGGCTAAAAATTTTCAGCGTGTTAGCGCCGAGGTGGTAAATGTTCTGAAAATACTGGTATTTTCAATCTGACAAGTAACGATCTCGGAATTACAATGAAGGGCTCTGGATAAAGCGGGAACATAAACACAAGTTGTGGGTTCGTATGGTGTCATTAGCATAACGAGGGGCTTCTGTTCACATGCGCTCACGCAACTTGGGGAAAATTACCGGTGTCGGACATGGTCACAGTTCAGGGGAATTAAATGGCACCATTAGAACAACGATAGGTACTTATTAGTCATGATTTTTAACGTTTATGTTCGTGTTTCTATTATTTGCCTTGACCAAGATCTGTATATTTTGGATTCATGTTTTTATTCTAGTTGAAAAACACCAAAAACTACAAACAGAAGAAATAAAAACTTAATTTAGGGTTGTTTAAGTTTATTAATTAGTGTTGTTATTGCGAGACCTTCGTAGAATTTAAGATTTTTCTTCACCAAACTGGAAAACTGGCAACATTTGGTGGTAAACAAAGGCGGAAAGTTCCAATCAAACTTTGGCTTCGGAACAACAACCATATTCAATTTAAATTATCTGGAAAGAACATCACAGATAGGTGCATTCAAACGAGTCATTAACAGCCCAATACCAACGTTTCAAGAATTGTTCCATAAAATTTGCAAGAAAGGAAAGGCAATGTGTGTATCCTGGGGACTATTAAATCCTAAAGCAGTGTTTTAACTTATAACAGAATTGTTGGTGTTTTAAGAACTTGCTTCTTGGTTTTGTGATATAGATTGCTTATTTATTTCCTTTTGTAAATTTACCCAGCATTAAATACATATCAATTTGGTTTTGTTGTGTGATTTATTTAACATGTTTTTTCAATTTCAGTTTAATTTATTGTAAGAGCAGGTAGGTACCTCAGTTAAAGAAATTATCTAATTTTATGATTGTTTATGAAGAAAACTAGACTTCTTAGATAAAAAAGAAACTTGAGTGTACTTTTTAAAGATTTTATTTGTATATTTCATAATGTGTAAATAATACAATTAAAATAGTAATTTAACCTACTATCTGATGGAAAAGTATTTAACAGTAGCACCATCTGTTTCTAGCCTTATAGTCAGAGAAGATACAGCAAAATTTATAAGGGCTAATTCTGCAAAATAATGCCATTTGATCAAATTTATGTATTAAGTAACTTGTATCTTTCTAATATTACCTGAAACTTATTAGAAATTTGTTTTTTCAACACTCTGCATATGGATTTTGACAACACCATTATAACCAGAGCTTCAAACACCTTTTGTTCAGTTTTTTAGAGCAATTGATAATGGGACTTTTTAAATTTGGACCCTTTCAAAGCATGATAAGCAAACTCCAGATTAGGTAAATAAAGGTACCTGAAACATAAGCTATTTAGTATTAGCAGCTTATTAATACCTCTACCAGAGTCCTTTTTATAGTATTAGGTAAATCACCTTGTCAGCTTCTGCTAAATACACCTTTACTCTATATCCATGTTTCTTCGAGAACCACTGGCTTGAATAAACTTGGTTTTTGTAGTGTTCTTGTAAAAACTCTTCTTGGGAGTAAGTAAATACCTATATGGGCTGTTTCCTTGTGACAGTGTTTTCTATTAGAAAAGGCATCCTTTTCTGTTCCACAAACTCTAGTTCCTTCAGAATGTTTCACTGGGCCCCTTGATAGTTGTAAAGTGTATTAAAAAGGTGGCATTTTCAAAACTGACTACCGAAACACACACACATTATCTAGTCTCACACGTAGTATCGCAGTTAAAAACAAGTTAAATCAAAATACACTTAAAATATTGTAAAATTTACATCAAAAATAAAAAAATGTCTCTTTGTTTACTTTTTGTCAACAATGGCGGCCGATTTTCCGAGCCTTGTCGTCCTGTAATAGACAAGAAAGGCAAATGATGACGTACCCGCCACGGGAAAATAAATGGACCATATTACTATTTTCTGTTTAGAAGTGTGACAGTTTATGACAGTAAAATAAGAGTATATAAATCCACAATCAGACCTGTCATAACGTATGCAGCCGAAACAAGACCAGACACAACAATCACGAAAGTTTCATAAAGTAAACTAAACTAAGGTCCTAAAGAAGCAATATGTCATGTTGAACAGAACTGTAGAACTAACACAAGCAATTACTAAAACTACTATATAAACTTATCAACAAAGCTTTCATCTTTAGGTGGTTTTAGTGAGAGCAAAACTGACTCGGTTATTTCCAGCATCGAATTTCGTGTAGTATTTACCGATAAAGACGTCACCTAATATCCATAGAGGTCCGTTCGGTGGAGGAATGTCAATTCCCATAAATCCAGACAAGCATAGAGTTTGACCCATTTGGCTTACCTGTACAAATATGTTATTGATACCACTCTTTGTAATTATAGAATTACTTACCATTAAAATGTAATCTTTGCCTTCCAAAGTGAATGTTTGTCCTCCCAGCACAACCAGTCAATGGTAGGCAAATTAGGAATTAAGTTGCAGTCAACTGTATATTCGCCTCCGACAATCGGAGTAGCTCCGATAGCTTCGTTAATTGTTTTCATTTCTTCAACTGGTCCAGCAATCAAACTAGTACCTGTACAAACATGAAAATTCTTTATAGAAAGGTTTAGTCAGAATATCGGTCTTACCAGTGTCAGCAATAGCTTCACAGCCGTTTTTATACACGGAATAACACTACACGACAGAATCAGAAGCGAAGACCTTACACAACAAGAGCGAGATATAGGACATAGGAAGGTGGGTAAGACAGAGAAGAGAATACTGGAATACCAACGTAAACAGAATGGAAGACAACAGACTTGTAAAAATCGCAAAAACAAACAATCCTGTCGGAAAACGAACCCAAAGCAGACCTCCAAAACGCTGGAAAGAGTGATGGACATCAACGTCCGAAGAGGCATGTAGTAGTAATAATGCGGGGGGACCCTAAAAGGTCCGGCGAGTAGGCCTCAAACCCTCTCCACCCCTGACCTACGCCACCCAGACGTCCCGTTTCCCTGACGAAGGCAAGAATCCGTCCCCACTCCAAAGAAGACAGTTCCCTGCAGGAGAGTGTGGAGGCCCCAAGAAAACGCCTCCTGATAGACGACCAACAATGGCAGACTAGGTGACATGATGTTTCCTCCGCCGTTCCACATTGTGAACAAACAGGGCTATCACCAATTCCTAGTAGATACAAATGTTTGTTTAGGCCTGTCAGAACCCCAACCTCGGCGGGCTCGGCGTCGCTTGGGATTCCAATCAATCTTGGCTTCTCTGCACCCTTCCACCTTTCTCCACATCTCTGTGGTACCTTCAAGCGCCCAGTCACTTAGTGCGCTTGCTACCTGTCTGTTGCTTAATACCATGTGAGGTTCGGCAGTTATTGGACTTTCAGAAGACCCGAGCCGGGCCAAGGCATCGGATCATGGGAGTCGCAGGTGCTTCGATGCAACGAATTAACCTTTTTGGATATCAGCCAAGTCTAAGACAAAGGCAGTTACTTCCATGTGCTTATTCCGAATACGGAAACAAACATTTCAAGAAGCTTCACGATTATTGAAGAAGCCTTTTCAGTCAATGCTGCAGAAATATGTCAAAATGCGACCTAAAACTGCTGATGGGAGATTCTTCTTGGGATATGTGGATGGAAAACGTTCTACACACTTTCGTGGAGTCGTTTCTTGGACTCCCTGATCCAGAAAGTTTTACCGGACATGGAATGAGGCGCTCTTCGGCAACATTATTGGTCAATGCTGGAGGCGATATTACCACTCTCAAGCCCCATGGAGGAGTCGAGTACGGTAGCGGAAAGTTATATTGAAGATTCATTGGGCAGCAAACTGGCAATTGCTGAAAAAATTACCTAAAGACCGCAAAGTGGTTGGCCTCTCCAGTTCTTGAGAAACTCCAAAAATAAGTTTGTTTTTGACATAAATATTAATGTTAATGATAACTACACATAAAATACTAAGGGTGAATTATAGCCTAAACTGGTCAATTATAGAAAAGTGAAAGCGGAGTGAGAACAGGAGGAAAAAAGATTTTTGATAAAAGTAGGTATTGACTTTGCAGGTAAGCGTAGTGTTATGAGTTTAATACACGATAGTGTATTAAGAAGGCTTTTAAGAAGAAGGTCTTTAATCCACGCCAAACAAACGTATTAAACCTTCATAATATACCGGTCGTGGATAAACATTTTAATTGGATAGCTTTAATACTTGTCTGAGCACGTCTGGACTTTTTGGTTGTCAGGATGAGTGTTATAGTAGTTTTCCTATTCAGTGTGCAAAGTTATGTTTTCCCACACGCGAAAGCAGTTAGACGAACGACGCGAAGCGGAGTTCGGATAAGCTTCAAGTGCGGGAAAACTACTTTGCACACGTGTTAGGAACAATATTTTTTCTACGAATGAAATATCTATACATTTTGTTTTTAATTTTTATTGATATTAAAAACAACAACTTATAACTATTTATTGTTATTAACAACATTAATGTTAAATGTACAGTTGGTCGCGTTTTTTAAATTGATCGCAGATTGAGCAACTGAAGGTAAAATACTGGTACTTGGAACTGCTTCACTTTCTTTAGGATTGAAGGTCAGAATTTTGTTACTTAATCCTTTTTTATAACTTGTGGATTCATCAATGTATTCTTCAGCTACCGTAGTCGATTTCCAACCCCCCAAGCGTTTTATGTCAGTGATTCCTTCTCCAGAATCGGCCAGGAACGTTGCCGATGATCGACGATAACTGTGCCCTGTGTAGAGTTCTGGATTTGGCAACTTCAAAAAAATAGCTATTTCAGAAGGCATTTTTCCAAAACTGTTTACTCCAACACTTTGCGAAAAACATTTACCCTTTCTGTAAACTAGGAAAAAACGATTGTTTGACTTTTTTGGACGTAGGCCGGTGTATCTTCTGTACAGTTGCAGGTAGGTTCCGTTATGAACTTCTTCTGATATTATAAAGTTTCTTGCTGTATGATTTTTGGAATCCCTAATTTTAACAATTATGAGGTTTCCTTTGTCTTCAATATCTGTAGTGGTTAAATTGGCTAGCTCTTCCCTTCGACATGCACCAGCAAGTCCGAATATAGTGGCAACTTTAATTAACAGGTAAATTTCATCTGGTGCGGAGTTCATAAAACTGAATATTTCTTCTTTTGTAAAAATTTTCGCCTTTTTAGGTTTAAAACCAACATTCTGCTTTTTCAGAAATGCAGTGAGCTTATAAAATTCACCGATATCGATGTCTCTTTTTATTTTTATTACATTTTTGAGCATTGAATACTTTGACCACATTGTGTTAGGTTTGAATTCTTTGCTTAAAGTAACAAAATACGCTAAAAGTACCTCTTCCTTTAAGGTTTTTATCCCCTTTTGTTCGCACCATTGGGTAAACAACTCGTACTGTTTCTCGTATTTTTCTCGCGATTTGAGAGGCAGCAATTGCAAACTAGCCATGTTGGCGGCTTTTAGAACATCTTCCGGAAGTTCATCTTCAGTGATATCCATTATTAAAATAGTTTTTTTAACTTAAATAAGTAAGAATAAACACTGTTGTAGACTTTAAATTGCATATAAATGCGTTGTTTGACAATGAGCTTTGGTTTCTAAGGAAACAAGCCTCATTTTCAAAGACAGAGACAAGGTGGTTTATTTACCTAAACTGTACGGAAGAATAATGTGAAAAAAGTCGTGTTTTTTATATGAAACCCCTGAATATTATTACATTTTTGAATTCTACGCAAAATTCTAAGCAGATTTTATGTATAATAGTCTATATAAAACCACTGTTGCAAGGTATAATCAGCATTTTAAAAAGTGTGCGGGAAAAAATTTTTCCCGCATAGTGTGCGGGAAAGTGCCACTTTGCACACACTTTTACGTATGCAAAGTAGCTTATTTGCAAACATTCGTAGAAAAAATGAATTTTAACCGGTATGGTATGGTCTACAGAATTTTACATTTGAAGTCCTTTGAAATCGTCCACAGTTTTTGAGATATGATTAGCATTGATGACAAATGATGTTTAATGTAGGGATGTTTTTCCCCATTCCCACACTTAAGCTTGTCGCCCAGGCACATTACGGACCGTACCGTCAAAAAGACGGATAGAATCAAAACCATAAAAATAAATGGATCTCCGCTCATTAGTACGGAAATACGCAGCCGTAGGCGCTTTCGAGTCATTCGACGGATTGAAAATATTATACCCGTATTTTTTTGTATTCAAAAATATTAAGTCTAAATAGAAAAAAAATGAGGATAAAAACTACATTAATCTCATGTTTAAAACGCCCGCCGCCGGTGACGTACTACACTATCAACCAATCAGCGACAAAAAGTGAAACAGATGGCGTGCAACAGCCAATAAAATCGCCCAGAATTACGTACGTCACATGCGCGCCAAAACAGATCTTTTAAATTTAATGGACAAATTCAAACTAATGTAGGAACATTTACGACCATAATTTTTTCTTCAAGAATATGAAAAATTAGTTTTTTGATCCTATTCTTTCGATTCCAGTCATTAAAACAAAAATTTATGATATGTGGGATAGGCCCATTGGAGCACTCCCGAGTTACTCCATAGTACTTGAGTTTGACTTTTGTATGTTCGGGTTCTCTTGGAGCACTCTTGCCTACCTCGTCCCTCACTCCTGACCCACCAACCTTTTACTTGGTACTTTATGCTCCTAGAGAATGAGTATTCGGGTGTCAGAGATTTTAAGCACTTAAGACTCAGTGCGGATTAGCGTGGAGCACTTATGGAGCATAATACTGTGCTAAAGGGACTCATATCAGTATATGGCACTGTCCGTTGACGGACAGCAACGGGCCGTGCCGTGATGGACTAATAGGCAACTAGCTTTAATTTTTTGAGTTGCAGTTTCAAAATATTCCACACCTGTATTGACATTTATTGTTAATTAGTTAATCTACTCACTGATATCTTTACTATCATCATAAGTAAAAGTTATCGTGTAGATCAAGAAACATTTTAATACAAAAGTAGGCGATTTAGACGCGACGAAGGCTGAATCCAAAGCGAAAAACCGAATGGCGAATCAATTAATTAATAATGTCCATAAATCGGGACACATGCATATAGGCATTCCTTCGCGGGAATCGGCGACCAAACGGCCGAACGCATAAATTTGGCTGCCGAAAATGCCTTGGTCGCATCTCGATGCCCGATCGTTTATCTCGGGCGGCCGCGATCGACGGTGGCGCCGTCTGGCATTTGTTTTAACCGTTCGACCCGCCCTCTGTCCTATTATCATAACAGCCGACTGCGTTTTTTCTTCGCTTCGTCTTTTTCTTCCTCTCGCTCCGGACCAAGCATTTTCGTCTTCTTTTTATTCTATTTCTTTTTCTTTTAATAGGTTCTAGCCTGTTCGACAATCGTGTCGCGAAGTCTACGAGTTTTTGTCCCCGATTTTGGTTCCTAAAATTGATTCTTAAGGGGATTCGCTGGAAGAAGACGTAGCTTCCATGACAATACGATGCTTTGTATGCGATGTCTCTATAGTTCATAAATTGTTTTAATATCTCACTTTTTGCTTACAAACATCCGAAGTATATGACATATACCACATCATGATAAGGTGCTGGTAAAAAATTAAGGGTCCAAATATGATATGTGAACAATGATCGATTTTCGATCGATGGTAAAGACGGATTCGATACGAGAACTGGATGGTCCGCGGCTCTGGCGCCACAAACCATCAAGATGGGCATACCATGGGCGTGCATCAACGTCAAAGGGTTGATTTAATTAAATCTGCCATGAACCCGGTACCATGACGGGTACAAATGAGCCCTGATAGGCCCATCTACGCTTCGCCCGACTAATAACCCAGTGCGACAACCACTTGCCTTGTTGCCAAATCTATAAATAATACACAACGCTTCTCAAAATATCTACTTTAGATATTTTGATGTAGATTCACTTTATTTCTACTCTGAACTACGTCCACGTGCACCCAGACTGGGGACACTAATGACTTTTCATTATTTTTAAACACTCAGTTTGGCAACCATGTAGGGCGTTAATTTAGCCCGGAATTAATTGAAACCATCCTGGTCCGGTAGGATCAGATAGTGTCTATTACCTCTTGTACGACTTGTTTTCGATAATTCGAGAGATATTTCTATTTTAATGTTGTCAATTTACGGTTGTCGTGGCGGCTTCTTGTAAAACCGAAAATTCGTTTCGGTCAACAGGTGAACCGTTGTCACTTGAGATAAAATATGCGTTTTGTATGCTAATTACACACATGGGCCAAGCCAAAATGACTCACAACTTGCGATTTATGAAATTTTCTAATTCCACACACGTAATGTGATGATTCACAATTTTTTTTTTTTTTTTGGTGTTTTAGTGAAGTAAAACTTAATAGACCCATAAGGCGCACAGAGGATGGGTGCCATCCAAAACCCATATATTAAGTGTAAACCAAGATAAAACAACCCCAGGGGATCCATTGGCTCGCCTTTTCTGTTGACAGTTTTTTCACGCCCCCTTTTATATAATTTATTATATAATTTGGTGTGGTTGTCTGCAAACCAATTATAAAATTCAGCCAGGTACGAAAATGCCAATCTTTGGGGGTTTTAGTGTATTTTTATGCCTAGACAGTAATAGTAAATATAACCATTTGATTGATGACAATTGAATTATGATGGGAAGGTTGTTTTTATGATAAAACTAGAATACTTGGCAGGAGCTAACTGGCTATAAACTGAAAAAGCAGAAATTCAGTTGTCACCAGTGAAATTATAGCCTGCACTCGTTCTTAATGGTTTATACAGAAAAAGCTAAATACATGTGATACAGTTGATTAGAGCACAAAATTATATTTGAAAAGAAAGGTAAAGAAAATAGTAGAGTCAAATTAACAGTCAAAACTTTGGTTCAGTAAGGAACCCAATAAACCTATTGGGTTCATGTGGGTCGGGACACCCATGCGTTTCAGTGTTCCCCTGATTGACCGAAACCAAAACCTTACAGAAATCAAAACTGAGCACATTTTATAGGATTTCTTGTTCTAATGTGATGCTGGGTAATGATGGTGTCAGCCAGCGTACCTCTATGTTTGTGAAACCCCTATGGGGATATTACCTTCTTTATTCTGCGAGCAATGATCCCATGCAACAACCGCATAAGTGTCGAGGACTTTTAGAGAAAACAGCTAAATGTAAAACTAAAAATCGGCCACAATTGTCTGTGATGGCAGGTAATAGTCCAACTAGATAGTTAAAGGGGTGACTGATGGTTAGTGGATGTTAGGCTTGCCTCATATAACTCTTGAACAGCTGAGAAAGACTCTTATTGGCTCTGGCTCAAACCAACAACTACCTTTAGATGGTCGTAAAGAGGGTAACCTCCCTCTAGTCACCAATTGCTCAGCAGGCTACAATCTAAACGACTACATTTCTATAAAACTGTACCACTTGACCAAAAAAAAAGCTTACCCCGGTTGCAAATAAGGCAAATCACTAAAAATCCGCCAAAATCGAGAACACTTAGGCACTTCGTAAAATCCTCACAAAGAGTTAAGCAAAGAGAGAGTCAAAATGGTTATCCCGTGTTTAAATAGTCAGAGGATAACCGAAAACGCGGTGGGGATTATCAAAGCTAACCGAAGAGCACGTTTTCATCCACAAAATAGTAAAAAAACAGGAAATAGTATAAAAAATCTAATTCAAAACAAACTCAAGCTGACAGCAGGAAAGTGAAGTTACACTTCCAGTTTCCCCTACACTTCCAAGGCGATTTTAAGTACAACTTAAGCTAAGTTGAGGTTTGAAATAACACGGTCAAAACTAAACTTATCTAAGCTGTCCTTTAACTCAACTAGCCAATATGGAGCAAAAGAAGCACTAATGTCTGTTTACCCAACATTGGCTAAGTTGAGTTTAAGAATAGCTTAGATAAGTTTAGTTTATATTGTGATATTTTTATCCCCTGATCTGTCACATTCAAACCTCAACTTAAGTTGGAAGTGTCGGGGAAACAGGCATAAAAAACTACTGGAAGAAAAGCTCACCAGATCTGAGGTAGCTAACACAGTGTTAATAGGAACCAAATTAACCAAAAACAGAGCTAAATGTTTCAGAACAACCATTTTTTTTTCGAATTAAAAACTAACTTACTTTTATAACCGTTTTCCGCATATCGGTATTAAGCTAAGTTAAGATTTGAATGTAACAGATTATGTGTAAACTATCACAGTCTAAACAATACTTGTCTAAGTTGCCCTTAAATGGAACTTAGTGAAGGTAGGGGAAACGATCATAAGTTTTACCTAATGTCATAAGTAAATGGCATTAGGTGACAATATACGCACCAATGCAATACTGTGGTAACAATTTCTTTTATGGCGGATTGCACCGATGTAATTAAGGGGCACCCTACGGTTCACCTAGGCTAAGTTGTGATTTGACTGTGACAGATCAAGTGCAAATTGTCATAGTCAAATTAAAACCTAGTCTAGAGTGCCCTTAAATATGTCGGTGTAATCGGCCCTTAGTACCTACAAATATTCGTGCTTTTAACCAAACAGAGATAACTCAGCTGATAAAAAATAAAAGGATTATATGGTACGTAATGTACAAACCAAGAACTGTTTGTTCGTTTTTAGCGAACCATCCTCAGCACCGAAAACCTTTTATTATGTAACACATTATTTTGTTATGTAACACATTATTAACCCGTTATTTTGAACAAGTTAATAATGTGTTACATAACAAGAGTTGTAAGAAGCATTTTTACGCACGAGTTGAAAAGTCCTGTCTGTTATTTTTTGGTATCTCAACTCTTTCCATCCTCTTAGGGTATTTTAGGGAAGATACCCAAGAAAATTATGTTGGAAGAGGCCTCTAGCGGATATCTATTGAACTAACAAGTGAAAAAGAAAGGTATCGGTAGGACAAACTGCCAAGCGACACTGGCGGTTTCTGTTGGGGAGCGAGGGAAACTGACAGCGTGTTCGATCAAAACTTTTGATTGTGTAGGGTTATCACAAGACAGGTTTTCTATTTTACCGCCCGATTCTACCGGGTGGACCTACGGTCTACCCTACCGGGTAAATCGCAGAAAAACTTGGAAAAGGTAGAATTCCGAAAAATAGGTAGTACACCAAACCAATGAAAATCATTTAATAATGCTTTCTCAGGATAAGGTGCAAAACTTCCGATTTTACCGGAGATATCAACTCTTGTTGACTAAGTAAATTAGTTTATTGGTTTATAGTTGATTTTGTTTAAATTTATATATTTTTTTAAAGAAGCCCAAATTTTGATGAAAACATGAATGTGTTGAAGTTTTTGACTTGGCTACGTGCCTAGAATTTTCAAAAGGAGATTAGAAGAATGTATAGAAGATTGTGCAAGCCTGGCAATTAGCCAGTTGCCCAAAATATTTTTTTTTTACAAAACTTTAGTAAAGAACAAAAAACAGGCGGTTAATTAAATCAAACACACTAGCTTCTATTTACATTTTTACTGAACGAAATGTATTATTACAATTAAAATATCACAGAAACAAATAATGGCAACTAAAAATGGCACAACGGTAATAGAAAAAAAAAACTTAAATAGAAATAAATAAATAATAAATTAAATTTCTTTGGCCTTGTACAACAAAACGGTATGTATAATAGAAAATACTAATTTAACTTCTTTGGTTTATACAATCATTTAAACAGTGCTCTATTGTAATTTATTTACAAACTTAACATTCTTAATAATGTCAAACACACACACACACACAATTCTATACAATATTTCAATTCGAATATACAGGGTGTGTATGGCAAAAGTCATGATTTGTTTTTTTTTATTATTATTATAAGTTCATTTAATTTTTTGTAAAGAACATAATATTTTTACGCTCTTAGCGTTATTATTATTTACAAAAATACGGGGTTTTTAATTACAGTGTACATATTGAATACAGTTGTATAATGATGAGCTCGAAATTTTAATAATATACAGGGTGATTCTAAAAATGGTGTAAGTAGTGAACGACATGAATTTATGGCTTAATTCAATAGGAGAACACTTCATGGCATTATTAAAATGACATTTAGAAAACTTCTAATTTTGATTTTTGAGATATTTTAAAGAGTTTTTTTTATTTTACGTTTTTATTTGGAAGTTTTGCCTTTGCGGAACCATCATCAACCGCATTTTTTTAAATTCCATCCATACTTTGTTATGTTAGATTTTGAAAACCCTTTTTATTCCAAATTCAATGGTGTTTGACACTTTTTTGACCCTAATAAAAAATTTCCTACTACGGATCTGAAAATTATTTATTACTTTTTTTTTAATTAAACCATCCAAAGATATTTGCGTGGTCAATGCGAAATAAAAAAAAAATATTTTTTTACAGTCAAATATGACAAAAGTTGCGACCGTTCACGTTTATGGTAAAAACTTTAAGTTTGTAACTTGCATCGTTTTTGAGATATTTAGAAAAAAGTCAGAAACTAAATGACCAACTTTGACGCCATCTAGCGACTAAACGCGACAACTCAACGTCACGTGCTAGCCCCAATCATTGGCTAAATACGGTCCTGTGTGGGTCTATACGGAATGTATCCAATAAGCGAGATATTAGCGATTTTATGGTAAAGTGCACCAAAATTACTGTTTTGTTCAGCTTTAAATTAGGGTACCTTGTAATAGCACCAAATTGGTAATATCTCCTGTTAGAGACTAATTTGGACTACAGAAACTCAAATCTGGTGTCAAAATGACGCTAACTGGTACCATTTTTGAGATGACTTTGATTTTCGTTATTTTTAGGTACTTTTCAGGGCGTGGCTCCCTTATAAGGACCCTTTGGTACCCTACGCCACTTTTCGACTATTAACCCAAGGTTATTGGCCCGATTAAAATCGATTTTAGATTTTGATTTTTTTTTTCGAAAAGTTGGAAAAAAAATCAGTTTTAATTTTTTTATAACGAAACGGTGCATTTTATAAGAAAATTCTATCTGAACAGTTTTCGAGATATTTACAAAAATGTACGAAATTAAATGACCAACTTTGACGCCCTCTAGCGACCAAAGGCTAACAGCAGATTCCGCTTAATACCACATGATGTCAAATAGAAGGTCTCTTTCGATAAAACATTAAACCCAAAAATCATTTAAATATACAAAGTGGTTCAAAAGTTACAGCCAAAAACGTTAGTTGGAAAGCAGTTCTTTGGGGCTCGATATCTCCCTTAGGAGTGACTTTAGGAAAAATTTTTATATGAACAATTCGTATTATTTTGACCTCCCCTGTATGCTCCCGAGAGATTGTCATATAGTTATGGGACACCCTGTATTAAGACCGTGATCTCTCTATTATCCTGGATACACTGTACCGATCAATCGAACTTAGAAACAAATTACAAGAACAAGCATAATTTTGTTTATACGAACAAAATTGTAGGACTTATATTAGACAGTATTTGTAGTTTAATTCAGTGGGATATCACAATACTGTAAAACTAAGCCAAAGTTAGAATGTTTATTCTAATATTCAGCCTGACATTCATTCATATTTTAAAAATTCAGGATGTAAAGTTTTTTGTCAAGTGTTATGTCCCCGTTTTTGTCAACACTCTGTATTTTCGAAACAAAGTGTTTGCTACACCTAAAAGCCAAAGAGGCCTTTTGACATCAAATTTAGGAACACCCTGTATTCAATAGTATTCCGTTCAAAGTTTAAACTAAAAAAAAAAAATAAAAATAATTTTCCAATGTGTTAGTTAAAAATCCTTAATAATTTTACTCTTCCAGTAATAATTTAATCATTTTGAACGGCACAGAAAAAAGGTTTTTTTGAAAACCCTGTATAGTATTCAATTTATTTTGTCCTTGTCTTTGTTGGATTGTAAAATGTTCCAGCCTTGCATAACCTTAAAACCTTCATTTAGTGTTACTTTTAATCGAGGTTATAATACTGAAATATTAATTATCAAATGTAGCAAAAAAAAATACAATACTATTCAAAACATGGTATAACAAAAAACTTACCTTACGTCAAATGTCAACTTTGTTGATGTTTTCTTAAAGAAAACTATGGTAAAACTCAATGTAAAACGGGATGACGTAAAAATGTAACTGACAAGTTCATTTTTTGTCCATTCAAAACTGTACATCCCGTTTTAGTTTTGCCATTAAACACCCTATATAAATCACTCTCAAAATAGAAATACTAACATACATAATGAATAAATTACCTTCTAATTAATACCTCAAACAGCTTTCACTTAAAAAATGTTTTCTATCCAACAGGTTTACTTTACCAGTACCAATAAGTACTTGATGTTTCAACACTTAACTTATCGTACAAGTTAATCGTTTGCTTTTGGGAAAATCTTTGGTTTTATTTGGTTGGTGATAATAACTTACACTTTAGACAGCACGCTCAGTCTAAATTCTCTGGTTAAACCGCGTGAAATTGAATGCATTGTGTTTTAATTTGAAAGGTGTTTTTAAAAAACAACACAAAAATTAATGACTAGAAAACTGTACTCACCAGATCATTGGTAGTTTTGCATAGTTTCACGCAAAACTCGACTAGATACCTTTATTTTACAACTGAAGATCTAAGTTGAGGCAATTTCCTTTTCTATTTCGCGCTTTATTGATTCTAAGGTTATCTTAAAACTATCCATGGCTTCAGCTTTTTCTTTGCGGAAATCCGGTAGAGGATATGGCTGATTTCTAGACTAAATATCCACACAATGATTAATGTTACAAATACTTTTAATGGTCTTACCCGGGGATCACAAGTTTTCCCATGTTTCTGTTTCTGATGCCTCCTCAACTGATACGGTGACACGCACTTATACGTGCAATGGTCACATTTCAAAGGTTTGGTACCGTGAGTAAACAGGTGTTTACGCAAATTCGACTTATCTTTGGTAGTGTAAGGACACACGTCACACGTATATTCTAATCTTTTGAGAATTCGAGGTTCACTATGCTTGAAATCGTCACTAAACGCTTTATTGAGTAAAACTGGACCTAAAACCAACTCTCAACAATCACCCAGACTTTCTGAAGTAACTAGATTACCTTTATTAATATCAGTTTTTCCATGGGCTGCCATATGATGGGACCGCAGTAAATCGATGTTTTTGACGCTGAACGGACATAATGTGCAGGCATAATTTTCTGTTACTTTAAAGTTGAGGGATTTTTGTGAGACCATTTTTTGTGGATGTACCATTGTCATGTGTTTTCCTAAAACACGTTTTTATGTTAACGAAAAGTGTTAAAATAAGTTGTCCATAAATAACAAATATGTTAAAAAAAAGTTGAAACAAAATCGGTAACATTGTACATAAAAATATGCAAAAAATTATGCTGGAAACTTACAAATTCTCTAAGATAAGCAATAGGGGTTTTATACCAAATTTATTTTTGGTTAAAACTTTTCGATAGCAAATTCGCAAAAAAAGAAGAAGGAATTTGTGCACTATAAGACCATTTAGAATTGACAAACCATTTTCTGATCTAACATAGTATATTATGTCTTAATAAATCAAATATAAATTATTTAATAGGCATTTGGCTATAATATTTGTAATTGCAATTTACGTGACTATTGACTTTCAATTTACGCAGAAACAGGATTTATTTATTTCATAGTCAATATTTTATTGCAAATGTTGTGTTCTATTGTGGCACTGACATTTGATGCAACGGGATACAAATATACCAGTTTTCCACTAAACTTGCCAGTAGAATACGCGATTACTAACTAAATTGACAGGCAAAAGTGTCAATTGGCACTTTCCCATCAAGATTTATTTACTTCCCAGAAAAGTTTCCTGGAAAGTTTCCGCGTGCCCGACTCTAGAAAAGTTAGAAAAACTCTTTCTTTTTAATTCCACAAGTTTCCAAAACATTAGGTAAATGTAGGTCAAAATGTATTGACATCAAATGATGAAATTTTGTTAAGCAATATTTTAAATTAATGAAAATGTCTTTCTTTTTTGACACAACAAATCTATACTTGTACTGAAACTGAAGTCGTGGAAATTCCGAAGACACATTCCAAGACAGTTCCAACCGTCCAAAATTGCTTGTCAAACCCACTTAGAGTGAAAAAGTGACAATTTTAAGGACATTTCCTATTCAATAACCTGAAAAAACACTACAAAATTTGGTACAATCAGGAAGAAAAGCGGTGTCAAAGTCTGAACTGTCAGAAATACAATTTGAAAGGACAGTCAGGGACAAAATCGCCTGTATAACCCACTTGGAGTAAGAATATGGTTGTTTTAAGCACAGTTTTGGAATTCTCATTAAATTTCCTACCCATTAACCTGAAAAAACACTACAAAATTTGGTACAATCAGGGAGAAAAGCGGTGTCAAAGTTTGAACTGCTAGAAACACAGTTTGAAAGGACAGTCAGGGACAAAATCGCCTGTATAACTCACTTGTGTTAAGAATATGGCTGTTTTAAGCACAGTTTTGGAATTATTATTAAATTTTCTATCCAATAACTTGAAAAAACATTATGAAATCTGGTAATCAGGGAGAAAAACGGTGTCAAAGTTTGAACTACTAGAAACACAGTTTGAAAGGACAGGGACAAAATCGCCTGTATAACCCACTTGGAGTAAGAATATGGTTGTTTTAAGCACAGTTTTGGAATTCTCATTAAATTTCCTACCCATTAACCTGAAAAAACACTACAAAATTTGGTACAATCAGGGAGAAAAGCGGTGTCAAAGTCTGAACTGCCAGAAATACAATTTGAAAGGACAGTCAGGGACAAAATCGCCTGTATAACTCACTTGGAGTAAGAATATGGCTGTTTTAAGCACAGTTTTGAAATTCTCATTAAATTTCCTATTCAATAACTTGAAAAAAACATTATAAAATTTGGTACAATCAGGAAGAAAAGCGGTGTCAAAGTCTGAACTGTCAGAAATACAATTTGAAAGGACAGTCAGGGACAAAATCGCCTGTATAACTCACTTGGAGTAAGAATATGGCTGTTTTAAGCACAGTTTTGGAATTATTATTAAATTTTCTATCCAATAACTTGAAAAAACATTATAAAATTTGGTAATCAGTGAGAAAAACGGTGTCAAAGTTTGAACTACTAGAAACACAGTTTGAAAGGACAGTCAGGACAAAATCGCCTGTATAACCCACTTGGAGTAAGAATATGGCTGTTTTAAGCACAGTTTTGGAATTCTCATTAAATTTCCTACCCATTAACCTGAAAAAACACTACAAAATTTGGTACAATCAGGGAGAAAAGCGGTGTCAAAGTCTGAACTGCTAGAAACACAATTTGAAAGGACAGTCAGGGACAAAATCGCCTGTATAACCCACTTGGAGTAAGAATATGGCTGTTTTAAGCACAGTTTTGGAATTCTCATTAAATTTCCTACCCATTAACCTGAAAAAACACTACAAAATTTGGTACAATCAGGGAGAAAAGCGGTGTCAAAGTTTGAACTGCTAGAAACACAATTTGAAAGGACAGTCAGGGACAAAATCGCCTGTATAACTCACTTGTAGTAAGAATATGGCTGTTTTAAGCACAGTTTTGAAATTATTATTAAATTTTCTATCCAACAACTTGAAAAAACATTACAAAATTTGGTAATCAGTGAGAAAAACGGTGTCAAAGTTTGAACTGCTAGAAACACAGTTTCAAAGGACAGTCAGGCACAAAATCGCCTATAAAACCCACTTGGAGTGAGAAAATTACTGTTTTAAGCACATTTTTGGAATCCTCATTAAATTTCCTATCCATTAACTTGAAAAAACACTACAAAATTTTGTACAGTCAAAGAAAAAAGTGGTCTCAAAAACTGCCAGAAACGCAGTACTTGAAATTTACTGGTAATTTTCTGGTCAAATAAGTCTTCTTAAAGATATAGGCCTTGAAATGCTGTATGTGATGGATAAACTCTACTTTTAAGTGTTTTTAACAAGCATAAGTTAATTCAAGATCTAAAATTCATGTCTATTCCGATAAAAACTACTTTGACAAAATAAAGCTAACACACAAAGCTACCCCCATTTACACTGTAGTATTTTAAACCGAGTTTGGTTTTGATTGTGACAGAACGAGTGAAAAAAGTCTTGGTTTAAGTATGACAATGTAATAACCCTTAGTACCTTAAAAAAGTAAAATTCATATAGAATAAGTAGTGTGGAAATAAAAACATTCAATTTACTTTCAGTTACAGTAGTGATACTTTGAGCATTTGTCCTTATTACATCAAATAAACTAACTTTGCGCAATTTAAAACATAACAGTAAATACTAAATTTTTTTATTGGCAAATTTAGTACAAAACTATAATTACAAATACCTACACTACTTTTGCACTAAACATGGCAATAAAAATCGCCATTAATTTAACTAACACAAAAAACAACAACTTACCTAGAAGTTCCACTTTTGATGTGCTAAAAGGACAATGCTGACAAGTATAGTCAAAATTGTGAAAAGACCTGTTATGATCGTACATTTCAATGACGTCAGCAGTTATGTAGTTGCATTTGTTACAATTGTACATCGTTTTCACAGAGTCTGCGTTCTCACCCCCTTCCTCCGCATTACTCCCTTCCACTGTTTCAACACTAACAATTTTTGGAGTAGGAAGATCAGGTTGCTTCACCTCTAAACTGCTTATGACGGCCGGAGTGACGATCACGTTATTTGTGGCGGTATTTGGTGCGGTCAGTGACAAAGGTTTCAAACAAGCTCTGTCAATTTTAATAATAATTTTTCCGTTCTGATTTATTACTTGATTGTTTACTATTAGACTTGGGGTTGGTGATTTAATCTCAGAATTTGTTGAAAACAGGTCCTTACGGACCGCCACGACAGTTGGAACGATTGACGGTGTGTCTTTAGGTTTGTCATTACCGTCACTCTCTGACACCTCATCATTACCAACATCCGAGTCTGTGTCAGAAGAGTCGGTAGCGTTGTCATAATCATCAACATTTTCCAATTCAATTAAAGGCTTGCTCTCATGTACATCTATATCCAGAGGAGGCTCTTCTTCAAGTGTAGACTGAAGTAACTCCATATTAATTAAATCCACAGCACTTTTTTCCTCTTCTTCTATTACTTCCGGAACTTGATTTGCAATGTCTTCAGCAGTCTCAGGCAGCTCTTTGAGCATCATATCTTTGATTCGATTTTCAATCTGGATTGATTGACTTTTCATTTTCAGATCGTCCATAAGCACACAGTTTAGATTAACGTGATTATATTCTTGAAGGTTGTTTCTGCTTATATAGGCTTTAACAATATTTTCTACATTTAGGCATTTTATTTTAAAGTTGTACACTTCGACTAGCATTTTGAGACATTGGTAACATAGAGCAGGATCTGAGGAAACATATAGATCCTGAAAAAAGTACATACTCAATTTCTTAAAGATTCTTGTGTGATATTAAATGAGAAAATGTTTGCACCTAGTTTTATAGAATGTTTATTTGATTTCTTAGCCTTGACAAATTTAGATACAGGCTATTAACAGGTATTACTAGAATAATCCAGACTTTACAATGTTATACTTGTACAAATTACTTAGCAAAAATCATGAACTTGGAATGAGACAATGAATACTGAAGGTAAAACATTTGTCTTAATTTTATATTCCAAAACAGAAAAATGTTGAACAAAAGAAGGAAAACACAAACAAAAATAGATACTAGTGTATTAAAGGAAACAACTGACTTATTGAGCATATACGAATAGACCTTTGCAGAATTACCTGGATTGTTTGCAGTTTTATCTGTGCTTCTTAAGTGCACACTTAAAAAGCACAGACAACAGTTGACATTGACTGTTCATACGTCTAAAATATGGCTTTGCAACAATTCAGGCAATGGAATTTTAATGAATGAACTTGGCGTTTTAAACTTTGTCAGTCATTTTGGCAAAGTCAAAAGGCTTAAGAAGCTTTTCATTCATGTGGTTGGAAAAACATGGACCACTTTGATGAAGTGAACTAGCTATGACGTTTAATGACAGACTTATAATCACCTGACAGCTGTCTAAACTCATTATACAGCACCGTAAAATTGTCAAAACTAAAATAGTAGTCGCGTCTCTTTGATGAATTACCCAGCAATATTGTTATTCAAAACTGGTTGTGACGTTATATGACAGTTTAAGACGTTAAATTTGACAGGTATGACACTTCACAGTGTAGCTTATAGTCTGGTGATACTTGTTATAAGAATTAAAATTTGTTCAGCAGTGAGATGAGAAACATTGAATGCAAAACAGTTGTATTTAGTTAGACCTCAATAAAGCCCCAAATTTGACATTTGTAAGGCTAAGTGACACTTCAATATGTTTATTACGTCACCTGACAGCTGTCAACTATCAAAACTCATGCAAAGCTAACATACAACTGGAATACGCAGATTTGATGTATTTCTTTGATAAATCGCATTGCAAGTTGTATTTATAGCTCCATAGAGTTTTATTTAACAGTTGTGGCATTAACAGGTACTGTGATATGTTTTTTACGTCACCCGAAAGCTGTCAAAAATCACGCAACTGTGACGCAAAATTATCAATCCAAAATATTTCTAGAACTGACAAATTTGACTCCATGGAGCTGTAAACGCAACTTACAGCGCAATTCCTCAAAAAAACAAATAGCACTTTATACTTTCAGGACACTGGTGACTGGTGAGTGAGTTTTAACAGTTATGACAGCTGTCACAACCAAAGTATTAAAGTATTTCTTAATGTTCTATCTGTCAAATTTGGCTCAATGGAACTTTTAAACACAAGTTTCAATGTGATTTCTCAAATTAGCAACTATTTCTAATTTTATAGTTTCAGGTCACTAGTAAATGAATGTTGACAGTTATGGCAGCTGTCATGTGACATAAAAAAACTATAAAATTGTTCCTTTACATCAGAACTGTCAAATTTGGCACCATGGAGCTCTAAAGGCTACTTAGAATGTGGTTCTTCCAAGAATTGTCATGTAAAAATCAAAAAATGTTCAAAAAAAGTTTTTATAGATTTTCTACATACTTAGTTGCTGCTACTCACTACACCTTGGACCAATGTGCAACAAATTAGTATGAATAAAACTGTGTTAAATGCAGAATGCAGTAATGCTCAGGTAAATGTATACATATCTTATGTAGGTATTCTTCTAAGTACAAACAAGATTGTCCAAGAATAGAATTTCATATTACACATGACAATCATGTAATACAACATTATTTCATCCCAGAAATAAAAAATAAATAATTTAAAATACCATAAAGAATAGTCACAAGTCACAAGACAGTATGAGAAATAAATGTGATGTACAATAAACTATAAGATAATTTTTGGACAATACCTCTTTGGTGATTTATCTTACTCCAATTTTCAATAAACCATAAATTGTAGGATTTCTGGTGTGCTAAACCGAGTAGTTAAATACAAAAAAATATAGTACTTTAAAAGTCTCTGGCAATACCTTAGGAAATTAGAAAATAATAAATTAATAATTACCAATTCAGGTATGCAAAACTGGAGCATCTCCCGTATACTCCCTACATCCTTTACATATCCATTCTCATCATCTATGAAGGTAAATCCAGTCTTTTCCAGGACCTTTAAACAAGCCCTGCAAATGATGCTTTGCTCATTCAAAACATTACAGTCGCTCATTTTGGAGTCTTCTGAGAAGCGGGATTCAAACGAACACAATTGATTCAACCGGTCATTTTCTTAATTTTCATTATTGTTACTTTATTTTAGTTATTTTATTAGGAGTTTTTCAAAAAAACTCCAATGTTGTTGATTTTCTTTGGATTTTGATATTACAAGAATTTTTTGACATTGATTAATGTCAAAAGGCATTATTTATTTTGACAACTGGTATGTCAAATGTCACTTGTCGACTTGTAAAAAATTCTACTTTGAGGGTTGTTTTTATCTCGCTTTTGCTTGTTTAAAGAGGGAGACAACAATTATAACAAAACAAAAACATAACCAACAAAATTCTCTGAATGTCAATTTTATTTTGTAACGCGTAACCTAACCTCAAACCTGTAACTTTTAAAAACAATCCAGATTTAAAAAGTACAGAGACGATAAAGTAAAGCCTTTTATCTTATCAAACGATTTTTTAAGGTAGGAAAATCAGAAACACCAATGGCAAACATGGAGGTAAGATTCAAAATTTTTTTCTCTGGACAAAGTCCTGTACTACTGCTAAACTGAGCAATTTGCTAACAGCTTTGTTTCTCTTTACAGATAAAATCAAAAATTGATCAAGCCTGTAGAGTGGCTGAGGAATTTACAAAACTGTATTATGATACCACGGACAAGAGAAGACATGTAAGTATTTCCTACATTTCATTGATTAGCAATATTTTTAATTTTCAAACTATTTCACAGTTAATGTCTCGACTATACCTGGACTCAGGCTTGTTATCATGGAATGGAAATGGAATTAGAGGCCATGAACAAATCCAAAAATTTATCATAGACTTACCAATATCAGACCATTCTTTAGTCACTTTAGATGCACAACCCATACTAGGTACATAAAAAAAACTTTTGGATATTTTTTGTTAATAGAAAATTTTTATAGATTCTGCTGTAAATGGTCAACTAACATTTATGATCCAAGCCAGTGGCACTGTAAAGTATCAGGACAAAACAGCAAAAACATTCCAGCAAAATTTTGTAGTCACAGCTCAAGGTGATAAGTGGAAAATTGTAAGTGACTGCTTTAGGGTACAAGAAGCTTTAAAAAATTAAGGATGTAAGCAAATAAAAATGGTTTTTTAAAGGGGTTTATTTATTTGAAACAACTCAGTGTCATGTTTTTCAGTTCAAATCCACTTTTTATACCAAACAAAACATCAACCAGGAAAGTAGATTATTAGCTATTTTTTAAATAAAATTATTAGTGAAAACTCTATAAAGTTAGCTAATTTTTAACACATTCTTCCTCTTCTTTTTTTGAAAATGTTTGGCAATCAATCAGCTAAACCATTTAAATACATTTTTATGCTCTTCTTTTGCCACTTAGTCTTCTTTTGAAATTCCTGAGCACTTAACCATACATCAGCTCCTCTTTTTTTTAAATTTCTGCGTCATTTACCAGCTCAATCATTTCAACACAGTATTCCGCTCTTTTTTTTATCAGTTAGTATTCTTTTGAAATTTTTGACAGTTAGCCAGCCCATCCATTTTAACACGTTTATGTCGTCATCGGTAATTTTTCGAAAAAATTGAAAATTCAAAAATAATTCGTTTTTTACATTTTTGTACTATTAACTTGAAGGTATTCAGGCAGTTGAGGTTAATTTTAAAAATAAAAAATTTTCACTTGCAATTTCTTGACAATTCCAATTTTTAATTTTTTAAAGTCAAACGGTGCATGGTACCAAAAAAGTGTATAGAAGGTAAAAGTTGCACCCCATCGAGGTGCATTTGTGGTAAAAACTTCAGACCTCTAACCTAAAACGTTCCTGAGATATTGAGCAAAAACTGCAAAAAACGAGAGTCAACTTTCACGTCCTCTAGCGGCTAAACGGGGCAACTTAGCCGTGCCCGCTCAACGTCACGTGATAGCCCCGTTCATTAGCTTTCTTTTGTTATACGGTGGTTTTATACAGGGTGTTTCAAATAAGCAAGTTATGGACGATTATCTGGAAAATGCACCAAAATTTCGCTCAAATTGGGAATTTCTGCTTTCGATGAGAATGGTCAAAGTAATAAGGCTGATGTTGGAGCAAAAACAATTGAATATCGATACAAACATTTTACTTTAACAATTAACAAATTTGGGACACCCTGTATACGGATATGGATTATCTAGGAATAAAGAAGACGCAAATATCTATTCAGATTCATATTGGGTATTTTTTTATAAAATGAAAACAAGTAAAAGGATGTTAAAAATTCAATGAATCACCCTGTAAACTACTCCATTGTATTGTCAATAACTCGGTTATTTTGACAACTATCGGGTGGTTCAATATACCAATTTGTAGCCCTTGAAATTCTCTTTTGACCACCCTGTAGCGTTTTTACCTAAAACGTCAAATAACTGGGTTATTTACTGTTAAAACTGAGTTGTTTCAGTTAGTATTCTTTTGAAATTTCTGGGCAATCAGCCATCTCAACACATTCTTCTGCTCCTCTTTTTTCGGTTCGTCTTTTACTGAAATTTCTGGGCAGTCAGCTCAATTATTTTAACAGTCGTCTTTTATTCATTTGTCTTCTTTTGTAAATTTTGGACAATTGTCAGCTTAATCATTTCAACAAATTTTTCGCTTGTTTTTTGAAATTACTGAGCAAGTAGCAATCTGAATCATTTTAATTTAAAAAAATCAAGAAAATAATTTTTTTTATAACACTGAGAAGGAAAATTAATTAATCTTACAACTCACAGATATTATTTTATCTATCTGGCAAGGAGTGCTTGTAGAACAAATAAAAATCTTGTAAAACAAGGGGAATGAATATAAAAAAAACTTAATATTCAGTTTACCAAATTCACATTTTTAATAGTCCCATCACAACAAATAACGTAGAAAAAATAATAATAACATTGTAAAAATAAAATGGCTGTGTCTTTCTAACAATACAGCAAACACACTCTAATTTACTGGAAATATCAAATATTGGGAAACATTTAAGTGCTCAAATTAACTGTTAAACTCAATACTGAAATTTACTCTAAAAAGAAATCAATTCCACTTCAAGACTTTTTATTAGAGGAAATAGTTGTCTATACTCGAATATAAAATGTACAAAAATTCAGTCCGCGTATATTGCAGCAAGGCTCGAATTCAAGAAATTACATTAAATAGTCTTGTTTTCAGCTAGGGAATTCGAGTCCCACTGTATAGGCAAAATACATTGAAGAAAAAACATTAAGGATAACCACAAACGGCTAATGATATGTGTATACAATTTAAACAAAATTTAGCTGTGGTTAAATAGTATAAAAGTGCAATTTTTAGGCATTTGGATCATCGGGAGGCAAATTGTTTTGGGGGAAAAGATCAGGAAGACCTCCCACCGCTCCTTCCTCATTATCTAAAGGTTGGAGGTCTTGTGGAACAGCATCTCCAATTGTGGCAGTGATAATTGGATTTCCTGCATTAGCATTTATATGCTTAACCTCCTTTGAAATGTTTCACTCACCTCTAGCATCAAGTTCAAGTGCTGGATCGGCAGTGGCTTCAGCTAAATTAGTAACACTTTTGGATTTAACACATTGAAAATCTACGTGTCGGCTTTTGGCTTCCTCCTTCTCCCAAGACATGTGAATAAATGGTCTTTGTACGTAGTTGTAAATCACTTCAGCCCTGCCACCAGGCCTCTTCTTCACTTTTTCTTTGTAAGTCGGATAACCTAAAAAACCACGCCAAAATTGCCAAATCTCTTCCACTGTAGAGCTACGCTCCGTTAACCTTCAATTCCTAAGCGAATTTTCTTGAGCCCTCTATCTTTCAACACTTGTTTGGCAACGTCGCGATTTTCAATGTACTTAAAAAATCGGTACATTGCCGTGCTGTTCACAGTCTGGCTGTATTCCTCCCCCATTTGGGGAGGATACTCCTCGTCCCAATCGACTGTGTCGTCATCGAGTAGAACCACAATATGACACTCTCTGTCACCTCTCTGAGCTGAATTAACCATTAAAGGTAAAATCAAATCCTCTAGGAAAACTTCGAATTGACATCGAGCGCCTTCATTGGATAGTTCGTGCAATAGACCCCCTGAGTTTTTAAAAGTTAAGTAAAGTTTTAACAAAAATAACAAACAGACGATTTTGCCTCATTTCTATTACTCGAAACGTGGCAATTCTTTCATTATTCTTCTTTACTTTGTTTGATATTTTGTAGAATAAATTAAAATTACATTCCTTCTTGTGGAGTAAAATTTCATACCTTGTAAAATGTGTATAACTATTTTTTTTTGATAAAATGCCAATAGAATTTAAGGGGTTTTAGGGGAATTCTAGAGAATGACAAAGAAAAGGCTAAACAGTGTACACCAAAGCAACAAGTCTGGCAATGGAATTTGCACTATTTGGAAATTATAAAATGCCAAGTGCTTCTGGGAGGAACTACACTGTACGTAGTCATTACAGCTCCATAGAGTCAAATTTGACAGTTTTAACGTTAAAGAACAGTTTTATACTTTTCTTACGTCCCGTGACAGCTGTCATAACTGTCAAAACCCACTCACCAGTAACCTGAAACTATAAAATCAGAAATAGTTGCTAATTTGAGCAATTACATTGGAAGTTGTGTTTAAGCTCCATGAAGCCAAATTTGACAGTTCAGAGGTAAAGATACATTTTAAAGCCTAGTTTGTTAAAGAAATTTTAAATTTAGCTGTAACTTTAGCATTAGTAATAAATTTAGTATTAACCCTAAAAAAGAAGGGTGTTTATAAAACCCCTAATTTAACCATACAGTTTTCTGAAAAGTAACCTAAACTTTAATGTTTTACTGCCTAATGCCACATTACTGCACAATAGCAAAAGGATATTCTTTGAATTTATGTTTAGAAATTTCATAAATAAAGCAAAAATTCAATCTTAAGAAGAAGTTTAAACATTGGAGATTTAACTTTAGCCCTGAAAGTATAAAATGCCAAATAGATGTGTTTCTTTGAGGAATTACACGAAAAATTTGTGATTTTTACGTTAAGGAATGCTTTGGTACTTATGTCAGAACTGTCAATTTTCGCTCCATAGAACTAATCAGGGGCAGTATTTTTCTAGAACTTGGGAGATTCTCACATGTGAGATGTCGTCATCAATATGGCCGATTCTCACTTACAGTCTTGAAATCCCTATTGCAGTGCAAACATGAAATTGTATATTTGTGTTGCGAGTTCTACCATAAATAACTTTGACAGTTGACAGCTGTCAGGTGACGTAAAAAACATGATAAAGTTTGATCGATTTGTGAAGCTTTACAAATGTCAAATTTGGTGCTTTATTGATGTGTAAACACAAGGTACAACTGTTTTGCATTGTGATAGTTTTATCTCACTGCTGAATAAATTTTAATTTTTAATAAAATTCATAACAAGTGTCACCTGACTATAAGCCACGCTTTAAGTGTCATAACTGTCAAATTTAACGTCTTAAGCTATGGTAAGTTCTCATAACTGCGTATTGCAGCTTCTGACGCGAGGGGTAGATCGCCGAGGTAATTTGGTGTACACATTTGAGGTATTATGAGGCACTTTCCCATTATTACGAAGCATTGTGAGGTAGTACAAGACATTACGAGGCATTTTGAGATATTTATAAGGCATTTGAGAGTATTTTGAGGCATTGTCTGTATATTTCAAAATGTAGTGTATTAATATAACAAAATTGACTGAAAATTGGGCAGAACAGCATAGGCACATGTAATTATTATGGTAAAATCTTTGTTACATGATATTGAGTTGAAACACTATTCATTACAAATTATTATAATAATTTACCAATTTTTCAACATTTAAACTACATTTTTAAGGTCACGTGACTGTTTTTTACAGGTGTCAACTGGTTTTTACAGTGTTGCAAGCTCAAAATTGTATTATTAACGTCACGTAACGTGTATTTTACAATTTCAGCTTTTCAACTGTCTAAATTAAATTTAACAAATGATCAACATTTAAATTACATTTTAAAGTCACGTGACTGTTTTTGACAGTTGTCAGTTGGCTTCGCCGGTGACGTAAGCTCTAAAATGGCATAATCAAAGTCACGTGATGTGTCTCTTGCAATTTTAGCTGTTACAACTGTCTAAATTTAATTTACCAAATTTTTAAATTTTACACACACATTCTAAAGGTCACGTGACTGACTAATTTTGACAGATGTCGACTGACCTTTACAGTGTTGCAAAAACATGCAGAATTGCATTTTCAACGTCACATAACGTGTATTTTGCAATTTAAGTTTTTACAACTGTCTAAATTTAATTTACCATTTTTTAAAGTTTAAACCGCGTTTTGAAGTTCACGTGACT
The DNA here is from genome assembly GCA_018691245.2 of Ips nitidus. Taxonomy (NCBI): domain Eukaryota; kingdom Metazoa; phylum Arthropoda; class Insecta; order Coleoptera; family Curculionidae; genus Ips; species Ips nitidus. Next base: position 5,960,490 of record CM042789.1, on the reverse strand, counting down.
GTTTTTGACAATGTCAACTGGCCTTTACAATGTTGCAAGCTCAAAAATTGAATTATCAAGTCACGTGACCTAGTTCTTACAATTTTACTACTGTCTAAATTTAAATTACCAATTTGTCAACTGTTTTTTTAATTGATAAGTGTCTTTATTTGACACGTGCTAACTTGGTTACTATGACAGTTAGAAGATTCGTGCAAACGTCAAAATATAACCCGTAATTTCAAGCAACCCTACAAAAAATATTTTTGGTTTGTCAGAATTTGGAAAAACAGTCACCTGACCTTAGTAAATCAATTCAACTGTCACGGGACCTTTAAAAAAACAATTTTAAGCTTTTGGGTCTTTAAAATTTGGAAAAACCGTCACGTAACTTAAGGAAGTCATTTTTAATGAATCATTAATCCTTATGACATTTTGACAATAGTCAAAAGTACAAATGATAGTTGTGCAACATCTGGTGACACCTGTACTCAACTCTATGAGTTAGAAAGTACAGATGGCGTTCCCAAATCTAGGAACAGCCCCATTAATAGCCTCTCTGATGAGCCGTAATACGGCGAAACCGGTCAGAGGATTGGGATTGATAAACAAAAACAAAACCTCACCATTTTTAACCAATCAAAAGTACAAATTGTAAAAGCAGGTATGCTACTTAATCCAACCTAAAAACTGTCACGTGACCATAAAAAAAATTATTTCAAGGGTGTATTTCATCAAGATTTATCATTATCTCAATACCAGGGAACATAACTAAATTTAAGAATGCCACAATTGTGTAAACATTTGAAGGTATCCTGAGGCAGTTTAAATAATTTAAAGACATTTGGATGTATTTCAAGGCAGTTTTAAGGCATTTTAACTATGAGGCATTTTGAGCAGTAATAGAAGCATTGTGAGGTATTTTAAAGGCATTTCAAGGTATTTTGTATGCAAAAAGGCATTTTGGTGTACAAAACATTATCGGCGGTCTACCCCTCGCTCTGACGTCACTTATTTCCTATTGGTCAACAGTATTTTCAGCTGATAGATATGCGGATACTTTTTTTCGCTGTTTACAGTACCTAATTGTCTTTAAACAGAGTTTTTAATTGTCACTAATTTGTGAAAAAATATTTTCTAACAGTGTCTACAAACGTTTGGTTTTCACTGCTATTCAGCATGTTTTTGGTTTTCAACATTTTGACACTGAAAGTTGACTATAATGACAGTGTTCATTATGTTTATCTTTTTTTTTAATGTTTTAACCTTGAAAATTGACTAAAATGACTGCAAATAGTCCGGTAAGCCATTTTTCATAAATCTTGACTAATTTTCAACATTTTGCCCTTGAAAATAACCAGAATGACTGAAAATAATCCAGTAAGTGACTTTACCTTATCCTAAACTATTTTTCAATAATTTTGACTAGAAAATTGACTAGTATTAAAAAGCTTTTTTTAATTGACTACATCTTTTTGAAATTGAATGTTTGACTATCTTAAGATGGTCAGTAAAGTGAATTTGCATTAGACTTAACTAAAAAATGGCCTGACCCTGAATGGCTGACATTTGATGACATAATGATTTAATGACATTTGAGTAGTTTCTATATTTTTTTATGATATTTAACTTTGCCAAAAACTTTACATTTTTCTTGTTACTTTGTCAGTATTTGGTTACTAATAATTTCTATAATAATGATTATTTATTTTATTATAAATATAAATAAGATCACCCTCATAAATTCCTAAGAATTTCTTAGGAATATGAAGAGTTATTGCAATTTATAATCAAAACCAGAAATTTAAGAGTATTTGTCAGATGACACCATGCAGCTTAATTATCATGACAAAAATTGCCAACATATGCAGAATCCCACATTATAAAAAAATTGGTAGATTTGTTTGATCACAACATCCCATAATAATGTATAAATTGAAACAAAAAGTTTACTCACAAAGTGATATCTACTAAGTAGAAGAATTGCTACTAAGTTAATAGTTCAAAGAATAAATAATGATATCACAATCAAACATCAAATAAAAATTAATTGCCAAGTATCAAAGTGAGACAAAATCCTCTTATAAATAATGTTATACTCACTTAAATTTTGACACTTCACAGTTGATACATCGAATGGAATCAAAAGATAGTCACAAGCCTCTCTTAGTTCCTGCACTGATACTGAAGGAGGACATTTAATTAAACCCCCCTTGTAGTATTCCAAAATGGCACGAAATACTGAAGCTGGAATTCCCTCAGCCACTTCATATTCTCCTCTTTCATTTGGATGAATATCCAATGATGAGCTAAACATTCGACCCAGCATTGTGTTGGGATGAGCAACAAACAAAGCTGGGTCTACCACAAATCGAGTACTATCAACAACTAAAGTTACTCTATCATCATTTATGACTACAACATTTTGTTGATGTTGTTGTGGTGATTGGGGGGCACTACTGCAATGAGAAGCTTTTGGTGGAACCATAGTTTGTAAGAAGCCTCTTGACCTACAGTTTCAAAACATTTGAGTACAGAGAAACTGTAAAATGATGTGTTTTTATCTACCTGATGCGATTTTTAAATACTTTTCGGCGCCTATCGTCGGTATAATCTTCGGTATCACTGCTAGTGTCGTTTTGGTAGTGTCGGTCACTGGTGCTTGCCATTCTCTGCTGAGGAATGAAACAATTTAGAAGGATATAAATGTATCCAACACAAATATGAATGTCTCTGGAGGCAATCCAGAACATATGATCGAGCACGCACACTACATCAGGCGGTTTGAGTGTGGAAAAATCAATGGATAGGAAAACAAAACAATGGTTGATAGGGGCGTTACAAAGAACAATGGAATAATGAATGAACGTTTAACGGTCAAAGTCACTGACCATAACAGGGATTCGCTCAATTCCAAGCGGGATTAAAATCAGATCAATATGGGATTTCTGAGGTGATAAAAGACACTGCAAAAACTAGGAATCCAGTATAAACGAATCACAAACAGGAATCAGGAACTGAATTTCCAGAAATCTTTAAGTTGAAGTTTGATGGGTTGAGAAACGTCACACGGCTTTGACAGTTCTTCTTTTGTAAATTTACCGGCACGTACTAAAGCACCGCCCTCTGTACAAGAAAGCCTAGAATGTCACTTTTAATGGCGGCGTTAGCGGTTTTCGTTTTGTACACAAACCTATGCAGATGCAGTAGAAAATATGTTTTTTTTTTTTTTTTTTGTGTAGTTGATTAGAAGTTGTGAGTGAAAAACCAAAAAAGGGTTCATTCCTGATCCAGATATGTATAGATAGAGCTTTTTTATACCCAATCAAGTCCAGCCTAAACAAATTGGTTAGAACATTTGTCCTGGAGAGTACAACACACAACAAACTACTTTAAACACTGTTCAATGTAAGAAAATCTGTAAATCCTTGAAACTAGGTAAGCACAACTGGTAAATGGTTCTTATGTTATTATCAAGAACATTCATTCAAAATTATTTTTGTTGCTCTCACAATGCATCACAAAGGATGCTTTAAAATAAAACTCACATACCTGTGCATGTAACAAGTACCTAATAAGTTTACTGTACTAGAAATCACTTGTACCTACCATTGAGTATAGTGTTGGAGTAAAATCATCCCACTTCAAAGTGTTCAACCACTGTAGAGTTAGATCCGGTTTTTTGTAAAGTAAAAAACTGACACGGTTGGGCTTTTTCCTGAATTGCTGTTACAATGTGGCTTGAAAAACTTATGAACGGCAGCAAACAAAAATAACTTACGCAAGTAACCTCAAGTTTTGATTTTTAACCGTAAAAATTCATCTAATCCTCAAAAAACTAAATTTCCACAATACAAACAAACGCAAACTGTCACCACTATTTCCGTCATATTGGAATTTTTGACAAGCACCTTCTAGGCTTTCTAGTATAGTAGGCGGTGAGCCACTACATTCTAAAGAAGAAGAGAACATACTTGTCACTTGTCACTTAACCATATACGTCAACGTCCTCCCGTAATCACGTATCACCACCTGTCTATGTCAAAAACATATGGAAATCAAAAAATTCTCACCCAGTTTTGTTTTTTCCAAAAATTTATTTATTTTTCAGTTTCAGCTCATAAAGACACGTATCATAATTGTTCAGTTTTTCATTTGACGACTCAGTGAATCCCGTTTGATGTGTGAAAATTTGTTTGACGCCCTGACGTCACCTTTATTACCACTCTCTACACTATTGCCAATAGGCTACAGATAAGGAAACATTTTATCTTGAAAAGTTTTCAGTCTGGATATAATAATAATGTTAATAAGAGGGGTCTGGTAACACTCCGGGTGACTTTGTTAAATATGTTTAAATCTAAAGCCAGTGTTGTGAGAATTATTGTCAGTGGTTTTCTGCTTGTTGTCATACAATCCAAAGTTACAGAATGCAATACGGAGGAAGTCAAAGTTATGTCCAAAGAAGAACGATTATATTTGCAGTAAGTACGAATTATATACAATTTTAAAAGTCATAGTTAACAACAAATATGCATACATAGTTTTTTATGGTTATAATTGATATCAATATTTCACACAGCAATTGTTATCTGGAATTGGAAATTTATAGGCACTTAGGTGCTTACTTTACTAATTGTTTTTCTCATATGTATTGTTGAATTTATCAATTTTGTTTGATATTTATTAGAGAAGAAACCAGGGATATGTTTTATCATGCATACAATGCTTATATGGAAAATGCATACCCAGCTGATGAACTAATGCCCCTGAGTTGTCAAGGACGATACAGGGGCTTGACACCTAATAGAGGTGACATAGATGATTCTCTAGGCAAGTAAGTATCTAATTGATCATGTCTAACTCCATAAATTAATTATTATTTTGTTCTACTTTAACTACTGGAAAAAATACAATTTTTACCAACTTGAATTTTAAATAGGTGGTTTAGTAAACTGACACTGTTAAAAGTGTCAATAAGTAGGCCAACACACTAAAGTTTGACCTTTGTTTTAAAAACATTATTGTTGTTTTGTTTTTTTTACTGTTGTTAATATTTTGACCTAATTTTCTGGTCTTAAAGTAAAGGTATTCATACATACATCTTACTTTAGTACAACCCCTGATAATTAAAATTTATGGGTTGAAAGAAAAATTGTGCATTTTTTCAGTTGGTATACTGTTATTATTATCCCCAGAGCCATGATGATGACTAATGAGTCTTGTTATGGCCTACTATGCAAGTTCTGGTAATAGATGTCAATGCTAATAAGAAGTTCTAAACACTAAATAAAGCTTCCCAAAAATTTGCTAAAAGCCTCTCTATAAGGGGCTTACATTTTCCAAGAATTTTTTATAATGGTCAGAGGCCTTTAGATACATTTTAGAAATTGCCAGAAGTTTATAAAAGTCCTAAATCATCTCATAAAATCTAATCTAACCAAAACTGCTAGAGGCCTCTAAAGTATTTTTTTAAATGTCAGAGGCTTCTAGGCACTACTGAAAATCTTCCAAAAATTGCCAGAAGCATCTAGAAGTATGCTAAACTTACCATTTTATTTTAAACTGACAGAAAACTGTAGAGGCAATGAAGGATTTATAAACACTCAAAAAAATGACTGAAAGCCTCTACAAGTGTCCTACTCCTTTTAATATTTTTTTAAAATAGCTAGAGGCCTATAGAGGCCTAGCTTATATAATAGTGTCCTAAATCTTCCAAAAGTGCTAGAGGCCTCTAAATACTGCTGAAAACCTTCACAAATTTCCAGAACTTGCTGGAGATATTTTCAAAATGTCAGATACCCTAGAATCATTTAGAAAAAGCCAGACATATCAATAATATTGAAACCTTTCCAAAAATTTTCATTAAACTGCTAGAAAACTGTAGAGTCAATGCTTAGGACCTGTAAAGATCCCAAAAAAGCATTCAAAACATTGGCTGAAAGCCTCTACAAGTGCCCTACTTCTTTCAAGAATTTCTTAAAATAGCTAAAGGCCTATAGAGAGCCATTTTGGAAATTACCAAAATAGTGTAGCTTATAATAGTGTCCTAAATCTTCCAAAAGTGCTAGAGGCCTCTAAATACTACTGAAAACCTGCACAAATTACCAGAAGTTGCTGGAGATATTTTCAAAATGTCATACCTCTAGAATCATTTAGAAAAAGCCAGACATCTCAATAATATTGAAACCTTTCCAAAAATTTTCTTAAAACTGTAGAGTCAATGCTGAGGACCTAAAAACACCCCAAAAACGCTTTACAAAAAAGCCTCTACAAGTGCCCTAGATCTTTCAAGAATTTTTTTTTAAATTTAAGGATAACATTTAGGGCAATATGTTTCAAAATTTGCTTGATACAAAAAACTGGATTAAAGACTAATTCATCCTTTTGCTGGCAGTAAAATATAGAAATTTCCTAATGTTATTAGAATACTTTGTTTAAAAAATGTCTATTAAGCAATTATTCCTCCGCTATTAATTGCTCTTTATTGGTCTTATTAACCAGCTTTATTGCCTCTATCAACTTCTTACAATTTGTCATACTACTTAGTATTTACACTAAAATATTATTTTCAGTTTTTCACTCACACTAATTGACACTCTAGACACCTTAGTGATTTTAAATGACATGGAAGAGTTTGAACATGCGGTAAAACTGATTATCAAAGATGTCAACTTTGATAATGATGTTGTGGTCTCAGTGTTTGAGACCAACATTAGAGTAGTAGGGTGAGTTTAATTAACTCTACTAAGTTTAGAAAGCTGTGATACTCAAGTTGTTCTACAGGGGGTTGTTATCTGCTCATATCTTAGCCGATTTCCTACAACAAAGAGATGGTTTTATGTTGTGGTATCAAGGAGAGCTTCTTAATATGGCCAAAGATGTAGGTTATAGATTGCTGCCTGCTTTTAACACTACAACCGGCATTCCATATTCAAGGGTAAGTTTTACTAGATTAAAAGACTATTTTATCTACAATTTCATTGTATTGTTTTTAATTTATAGAAATTTCATAGTTTAAACTAAGAGGAAAATTTAGAGTTTAAAGTTAATTGAAGCTGAACAAATTTACTCAAATAATTCACAAATTATCCTCTGTTTTTTTTTCATTTTTGGTGGAAGTTTAACACAAAACATTACATACACATTACTTCTACAAAGTACCCTTCAACTTGTATATTAAAAAAAGCTTTATTAGTACATACAAAATTTTCTCTTCAAAGTCTTCTGTATGTATACCTTTTTTTCCTACAAAGCTCCTGCTAACAACAAAAATCAATAAACCTGTCAATTGCGTATTTTAAAGAAGCAGCTGTGACTTTTTCAATTGAAAATTTTATTGGTTTTGAAAGGAGATTCAAAGAAGTTGAATTAAGTCTTAGAATTTATAAAGTGCTGGATTTAAAGACAAAAATGCTTATCGACACTTGTAGAGATAGTAATCAGACAGTAAAACTCTTAAATAGTTAAAAACAGAACACTGTGGCACTGCTAGAAAGTAAACCATATTGTTGGGTCTTCAAATGCTGTCTGAAAAATGAAAATCTATCTTTTTTTTCTCTCACGACTTTTAAACCAACTTGAAAGCTAATGAACAACGGACTAAAATGAATTAAATATCTAACAGCACAATAATGGTTCTTAATAGACAGGGTGTCCCTGAAATGATTGCACAACGCTTAATCACAAATTTCTTGGTCAAAAATAATCTATCTAAGCAAACTTACCTATATCCAAAGTTGCTTAATTTTGCCGCTACAGGGCGCCAAAGTTCTCAAATTAATATAGTTTTTTTTTAAATAATTCCTAATCGCGCTTATTGATTTTTACGTTAGGATCAAAAATTACTACATAAATTTAGGGGGATACAAATTACTGAATTGGCGTGAATGAAAATTATAGCTGGTTCGTGATTTTTAGATCAATCTTCGTTATGGCATTAAAAGCGACCGAATAGAGCATTTAAGAGAAACTTGTACTGCCTGCGCCGGCTCAATGATTTTAGAGATGGCCGCCCTATCTCGACTCACTGGAGAGCCAATCTTTGAAGAAAAAGTATTTAAATATGTAAAACAAAAGTTCTGGTTGTTAATCAATAATTTTAGGCCCACAAAGCCATGGATGAACTATGGAAAATGCGTCATCGTAGCTCAGATTTGATGGGTACAGTACTGAATGTTCACTCAGGTGATTGGGTGAGAAGAGATTCTGGAGTTGGTGCTGGCATTGACTCCTACTATGAGTATTGCCTTAAAGCTTACATCCTCTTAGGGGATGATAAGTACTTGCATAGATTTAACCGGCATTACAATGCTGTAATGAAGTACATATCTCAGGGACCGATGTTGCTTGATGTGCACATGCACAGGTCTGATTGTCACATCAATTTTGCAGAACTTTACTTAACTAAAAACCTTGCAGACCTCACACAACTTCTAGAAATTATATGGATGCTTTGTTGGCTTTTTGGCCGGGTTTACAAGTACTGAAAGGCGATATCAAGCCTGCTGTTGAAACTCACGAAATGCTTTATCAAGTGATGCAAAGGCACAATTTCATTCCTGAAGCGTTTACTACGGATTTTCAGGTTAGCGCGTAACAGTTCAGGGTTACTAATGTACAGTGGTGGTTCGTAGGTTCATTGGGGTAATCACCCTTTAAGACCAGAGTTTTTGGAGTCCACCTACTTTTTGTACAGCGCCACGGGCGACCCATACTATTTAGATGTGGGAAAAAATGTTTTGAAGAGTTTGCAGAAGTATGCCAGAGTGCCTTGCGGTTATGCCGCTGTTAACGATGTACGGACAGGTAAGTTAACTTGCTTGCAAATTATAAGTGGTAGGTTAGAGCCGGTTTGGTGGTTGTATAGGTAAAAAGGAAGATAGAATGGATTCATTTGTGCTGGCCGAGACTTTGAAGTATTTGTATCTGCTGTTTGCGGACAAAGATGACATTCCAGTGAACTTGGATGAGTTCATTTTTAGTACTGAAGGACATCCATTTCCTTTAACTTTGTCAGGGCATGGGGTCAATTCATCGAGAAGCGTATTGGGTAAGTTTCAAATTATTATTTAATGTTCTACTAAAATTACAATCTTACTCACTATTTGAAAATTGACAGAGAAACTTTGAACATTTTAACATGTAATATGTGTCTTGGTACCATTACGTCGGGGGTAGACTAAATATTGTCTGTTACATAATTTGAAAGTGCACTCCATGACATACAGGGTGTAAAAAGACAGTCAAAGTGGGAGAAAAACTTGCAAAAAAAGAAAAGTTTTAAGTTACAGTCATTTTACCAATAAGTATTTTATTATTTTTTCTTACATAGTAACTTGTGTGTCCAAAGAAATATCCGAATGGATATAACATCGGATTTTAAATTCGATGGGCAAAATGACGTTTAAGTAATCGCTTTATTTCAGTGCATTCGGAAGAAAATTTTCTAACGATTGCTAATCGATGTGTCCTTATGAATACGGCCAATGTTCAATTTTGAATTAAGCCATATCAGCAAGTTTATAGCTGTCATTGAAATGCCGTTGTATCTTCGATATTACCTATTACGTAATCTGCGTACATTTCAGAACAAGCCCAATGTTGGATAACACCTTACAGGATGTCCAGAGACAGTGAGTCAAACTTGAAAATGTTTGCACAAGTTGATATCTCAGTTTAACTGTCTCTAGACACCCTGTATGGTTATATCGGACAAGGACTTTTTTAACTCATTTTAACTCACAGTGATTTCTTCCAGATATACAGTAGGTAGGTAAAGAAACGTGCTGCAAATTTCCCCAGTGCATTTGATAGTTGGAATGATTTTAGATAATTTTTTTTCTGTCATATAGTGGGTTTGGTTGATATTTTGGGACCTGTTTTGGAGGTTTTTCAATTTTTGGTCTACAAAAGGTATTACTGAGTGTTTTCGAAAAAGACATACTAACAAAGAGGCATATTTCTTGGATGGCAGGCAGATGATTATCAGTGTTTTCTTCTGCAACTTATAAAAAGTAATTTGAACTTACAAAATGTCTCAAATTCAACCAGAGTCAGAGACACAAAGTCGTTTAAATGAAAGAATGTTTACTAATTTTTGTATGAAACAATGTACTTTTTCAAAAGAGTGTTTTGGTGATATCAGAAAAAGCAACATTTTTAAAAATAGTTTTGTTTATTTCCACGTTGATTATCCATTCAGATTGGAGATACAAGAGTCAGTTTGATCCAATCAGCATTAGTTTTTGTTTTCAAATACAGTTCAGTCACTTTAACAGTATTGAAAATTTGGCATTTTTTGTGTCGTAGATGCCGAAGTGGAAACGTCAGAGTTTGCAATGTCGTGCCCTAATACGCTTTCACTATTTCCTGATGCTTTACGCAAGCCATTAAAACACATGGTGGACGGAATGTGTCCTCGAAGAACCAATAAAAGACGGTAAGTGCAATTAGCTTGAATTTAAACGTACCCTAACCTAAATATCTGAAAAAACCGACTGCTAAATGAGCTACAGAAATGAAAAATACACAGTTTTAACAAGAACCGTTACTACTACGGCCTGCTTTAATACTTTCTAACAACTTTAACTTATATCTTTAATTCTTTTAAATTTACAAAGGCTGACTGCTAGCGAATTTTCGGCAGCCAATATCAACCATCTGAAAGTCCTTAAAGAAATGGGTATCAGTATCATAGCCCTACGAGATGGTCGCGTCCAGTTACTACACACTCCAACTTCAGTGAGTTTGTTGCATTAAATGGGGAAAAATTGCAAATAAAAAGTGTCTTTCACAGGCCAAATCTTCGCTAGATGCTGAAGAAGGACTCATGTTTATGCAAGAAATGGCGGAACTATCTAAAATACAGGCTCAACAGCCTGATCCTACACCGCAGGCGGTTTCTTTTCCTTTGAAAGATGAAACGACAGGGGGAAAAACAGAAATTATTACTGTTCAAGTTGGTCCGGCACAGTTTGGGGAGGTACTTAAAGGTACATACAGACTGTTTATGATTTTAATGTATTTCGAGTGTACATTTTTTTTTTCAGGCGACAAGATTATTAAATCAAGGGCTGTGAAGTTTGCACCTTTTAATGGATGCAGCGATTTGGATGAACAGCAACGTCCTATCCTTGCTAAAGGAATTATTGCTATTATTGAAAGGGGCGACTGCATGTTTGTTGATAAGGTAAGGAAATCGTTTTTGTCGGGTAATATTCTTAGCTTACATTACAAATTTTGAGGTGTTAAACTAAATTGCATCAATGTTTTTTTGTATAAACTGTAATATTTATTTTGAACGCTAACTTAGAAGATATTACAGAATACATATCTAAAAAACTTGAACTGATCTGTTTGAATATCAGAGGTTTTACAGCTAACATTTCAACATTTAGTTTGTATTGGTTAATTTCAGGTTCGTAGAGCACAAAAATTCGGAGCAATCGCGGCTATTGTCGTGGACAACGCCCCCGACAGTAGCGCCTCAACCTCTCCCATGTTCTCCATGTCAGGTGACGGCACCGACGACGTTAAAATACCGGCCGTGTTCATGTTTTCCCAAGACGCTCAAAAACTTTTGAAGGCGCTTTACATCAATCCTCTGATGGAAATAACCATACGTGAAGCGAGCACCGTTACCAATCTGGAAACTGAGGAGAGCATGTTTCAGAAACTGAAGGTAAGGGATTTTTTTTGGGTTTTACGGTTAATTTTTTTGAAATGTTTGGATTAGGTTTCAGTGCAGGAGTTTTTGAATAAACACGCCGGAATGGTGGTTGGGTTTGAAAAGACTGTAGAAGAGGGGGTGTTCAAGGGTTATGTGGGCAGTGACAAAGTCAGAATTGTTTTGGAGAAGAGTAAGATTGAGGACATTCTTTTTTCGGGAGGTAAGTCTTTAAATTTTTTGTTTTAAATATATTCAGAAGGTGTATTTTATGACATTCCATGAAAAATTCCACTCATATAGTATAACTTTTTTTTTTATATAAAAACAGAATCTGTAAAATTGCGAAAGCAAGATTTATTTTATTTTTAGCACTCACAAAGTTACTTTAGTTTTAATTTTTATTGTTTTAATATAATTAATTTAATTGACACGGTTTGTGACACAAGATTGTGACTACACTATTCACTTTCAAAAAAGTTTTGATTCTGGGATGGATATAGATAGACCTATTGAAGGTATCTTTTAAAAATATTTTCAAGATGTACCGGTTTTCCCAAATGCAGAAAAAGTATCAAAGTCATGTTTTTTTCAAATGGAACACCTAGTATATTACTTTATTTTCAGAATCTACGTTGAAAATAAAAGGTAATTTCATTGATGTTTGATAGGTCTAAACTTTACAGTTTCTCAGATATTCCTTACTTTGTAAAAATGTAGAACAAATATTAACATTTAAACATTCAACCTTCCTTTGAGATTTATTGACCAAAATTAGTTTCATGATCCAAAAGTGATAAATTGTCTAGCTCATATAGGGGGTCTCAAAAACTAAAGTTTTGAAGTAGTATAAACTGGCAAAATCAAATGGAACCCCACCTATTTTATGGTTACAGTATATGCAAAATTTAATTACCTATCGAAAATTATTAAGGTTTCATACTGCTAATTGTTAACGTTTTCTTGGAAAATCGACATTTCTAGACCTGACTGATTTTTGATATCGTTCAAAGATCACTAGGTATCTTTTCCAATTACATATCTATCGTTCTAATCTAAGTAAAGCTTAGAATAAAATAGCGGCTTAATACTTTGTAAATTTGCTTACAAGTTAGAAAAATAATTCATAAAAATGTTTAAAACGGCGACTACAAACATACCTACTCCGTTTTTGAATCCTTCACCAACATTATTAAGTATCTTAATGGATATACTCCCAAAAAATTTCGCTAATTCGCTATTTAAGCTGTCATTTAAAACAGTTTGAATCTGTGGTAATTTCTCAAGGGTATCAAAAATCACTCAAAATCGATACGAGATACGAGTTCGAGAAATGTTGACTTTCCAAGAAAACGCGAACAGCTAGCCATAGAAGACCTCAATAATTTTCGATAGATAATTAAATTTTGCATCTACTTCAACCATAAAATAAGTGGTGTTCAATTTGATTTTGACAAGTTATTAAAGTTTAAAAGTTGCAATTATTGGGTAAAAATTTTGAGACATCCTGTATGAGGTAGACAATTTCTCACTTAAGGATCCTAAAACTTGATCATTTGGCAGTTCCCAAGCCAATTTTGATTAATAAAAATCAAACAGTGGTTGAGTGATTAAACCTTAAAATTTGTTCTAAATTTTTACAAAATAACGAATATCTTCTGAGAAACTGTAAAGTTTAGACGTACCAAACCTCAATGTAATTACCTTTTATTTTCAACGTAGATTCTGAAAATCAAATAAAATACTAGGTATTCCATTTGAAAAAATATAACTTTGATACTTTTTCTGCATTTGGGACAACAGGTACATCTTGAAAATATTTTTAAAAGATACCTCCAATAGGTCTATTATCCATCCCAGAATCACAAGTTTGTTGAAAGTTAGTCACAATTTTCCGTGTTTAAGTTTTTCAAAATTTTATTTTGGTCATTTTCTTCTAAATTTCAATAAATTATTTGATTTCTATTTACACAAAACAACACTACAACTTTAAAAATTTATTACCGTCATTGTAGACAAACGTCCAAAGCCTCAATGGTCTTACGTCACTAAACAACTACTCAAAACCATACAACAGTCAGAAGAGAAACAACTAACCATTCCAATAACAATGTTGCGAATTTACTACAAAACCCTGAACGGCAACACTGTGTATTTAGACAGCCCTCAAGAACAAACCAGATGGCTTCTAAGTGAACTAACCAAAGAATTTTACTCAAAAGACACGGACGACTCTTTGATTACGCCTCTGCCACCTGGAGAAACCTCGATCCTTACAAATATTGAAAAAATTGCTGAAGAAATTCGCGGATTAAAGAACAATCCCGATGTGGTTGTGGATAAGGAGTTTGAAACGTTGTCTTCCATTTTGTTGACGCACAGTAAAAATCAGCTGCTTCAGATCATTGAAAACCGGAATTTTCTGGATGCCTTATCCGGTTTAGATGGAGGGAAACAGGACGATTTGGTTGTCGGGGAGAAAAACGTGGTGGACCGGAGTAAAAACAAAAAAAGGGAAGAGTTATGATGTATTTAATTGTGATTTAGGATTTAACTAATTAAATCTCAGTCAGTTAAACGGGAGAGAGTTACAAGGCTCGGACGCGTTTTTTTAGGCGGTTTTATGGTGGTAAGTTTGGAAATTATTACTACAGACAGGAAGTGAATACAGACAGTATTTTAATTATCCTAATTTAACAGTCATTTTTTGTTGAACTCCAGTTGTAATCCGTAACTTATTAACTAGTTTAAATAAGTCTTCCTGTTTTAATTTTTATTAGGTTTGAAGAAAAACTTTATACAGGGTTTCCTAAACAAGATAATTTTATACACACCTTCCAATTAAGATTAAACTTGTTGATTGTTAAAGAACTTAATTGATTTGTATTTATTTATTTTGTTACGTAACTGTTGCTGTTATTTAATAACTTACAAGTAGGTATGATTTTTTTTAGCTCCATTTACTTGGAGTGTAACTTTTTATAACCACCATTTTCCAGTTCCGAGTTGATTCATGATTGTGTACAGAAATGTATTAAATGTAAAAAATTTAAAAGATATATTTTTATAATGTATAATTAGTTGTTGTTTATGTAAATAAAAAATCGCCTTAAGACTAGTTGTTTTTTCATTTGCCTCCAAATATGTTAACTTGTGATTTTACTGTGTTTGAGCAAAAAAATGTTTGACTTGAGGAGTTGCAGAGTACAGAGGGGTTGTTATTTTAATATTTCTTGTAAATCTTGTACTTAATAATAACACTTTCCCAAATTATCCCCAAACTTTTGTCTAGCACACACTGCAGAGGAACTACTGACCAATTAAAGACTAGAATTAGAGTTTAAAGTTATTGTTGTTTGTGTAATTATGGTTGTCTAAGTAAATGAGGTGACAAAAAACAAAGTTCTACAACATCACTTACCTGTGTTATCTCTCTCTCCTCTTCATGGAGGGAGCAGAATGGATTTGACGTCATGCTGACGTAATTTATTGTCATTTGGTGCCAATTTAATGAGATTAACATTAAATTGGCTACAGTTTTGTTAAATTACATCATCCTGACATCAAATTCGCTCTGCTCGCTCCATAGAGCGTCAAAACAAATGCTAAGTCATGCTAAAGAAAGTGTCTGTCTTGTATTTATTACTGTTGTGTTTTAATTTAATATAAAGTTAAAATTGGTGTTGTAAAGCTTCCAAATCGAATATTGTATCTACTTACTTTATGAAACAGAGCCTATTATTACCTAATACTCTATTACATTGAATAACTGAATGCGATTGGGGGATGGGGTTTCAACTAGTAATTTTTAGTGCAAAATTCTGTGTTTCCTATAAAATATTAGTGGTCAAAAGGCAGCCTGGACCATAAAGTACCCAATTAACAGCAAAAACACAGCTTTATAGCAGTTTTTAAAACAAAAATAAGTCAAATACTTACATGTAACTTTTACATAGATTTGTCATTCCATATCCCGGAAAAACAGCGTAGCGTGTTGCTTTACACTTATACATTAGAAAAATGCTGTTCACTGTTCGATATAACCTGGAATACGGGAAAAATTGGCTGGAATGCTGGAAAGCTGGAAATAGTGAATATTTTTTAAGCGCCCAGTCAAAAATTTTAAATTTAGGAAAAATTAACCGACAAAGTGACAAACTGACGCCATTTTTTGACTTGACATGACAGTATTTTGACAAATACCTGACTGCATATATGTCTGTTCTTTTCTGGTACATTGTAAAATGAGAGAATTGAGGATTTGAAGAAGGAAAAAGGATAGTTGTTTTGAATACCACACGGTGTTGCCAGATTAAATCTGCCAAGAATGCAGCATTGCCGGCTTGAGATTACCTCGGCTGTACAAAAATGACACCAAAACCATCAACCAATGAGAGCGCCAGTGCCAGAACTGCCAGATCCTTTTAAATGTCAATGATAATAACAAACGTTTTATAATATTTAAATTTTAAACAAATTTACTTTATTAACCAAACCATTAATAGGAGAAAAAAATGTTTCATTGAGCAAATTCCTATTACTTTAAAGTGCAGGAAGTAATGGCTGACAGTCAGACATGAAGAAGCTAATTGAAAGTTTTTAGGGCAGACTTCAAGCCCACATTTGGCCCTTTAAAAACTTCTCTTCAACTGCAGTGTAAGTTGTCCAGAATTTAATAGATCAAACATAAACTAACAAAGCATTTATCACCAAGAACTAAAAGTACAGTACAATAATATTTTTTAGTCAGATGAGCAACATGTCAGAGACCCTAGAGCTACAACAACTGGTGGATGACGAAGAGGATGAAGACATCAAGTTCCAGCAACCCAACCTTAAATGTCGCAAATATCCTTACTTGGGCATTATTCTAGCTACTCTAAGTGCATTGTTTTTCTCCCTCTGCTCAGCCATAGTAAAGTGGATGTCAGATGTTAACCCAATGGCCCTGGCAGCTTACAGGTTTGTTGGAGTGCTATTACCAACACTTCCAATACTTATATACAACCAAAAACCTTGTTTTCCTAAACAGAAGCGTATAATGTTAATTTTGCGCTCATTTACTGGGACCACTGCTTTAATGTTAAGTTTCTATGCCTTTAGGCATATGCCCTTAAGTGATGCTTCTGTTATAGTATTTTCTGTACCAGTATTTACCACAATTTTTGCCAGGTTGTTTTTGAAAGAACCATGTGGTTGGTTTAGTGTTGTTTCTGTGATTGTCACTCTGATAGGTGTAATTTTAATAACTAGGCCCCCAGCTATATTTGGAAGTACTGTAGAATCTCTTGGGGATAATGGACAAGCTCCAGAAATTTGGGGTGCAGTGGCTGCCTTCAGCTCCACTCTTTTTGGGGCCAATGCCTTTGTAATCTTAAGAGCCTTAAAGGATGTTCACTTTTCAGTAATAATGACAAATTTTGGTACTTTTGCTTTAGTTCAGTGTTTGATAGTTTCCTGGTTTATTGGAGCATTGTGTTTGCCTGTTTGTGGTGTTGATAGGTACCTTATAGTGGCCTTAGCAGTGTTCAGTTTTCTTGGCCAAATTCTACTTACTATAGCACTGCAAATTGAACAGGCTGGTCCTGTTGCAATAGCCAGAAGTACGGATATTGTGTATGCTTTTATTTGGCAGGTGTTATTTTTTGATGAGGTTCCAAACAGGTTCTCAATAATTGGTACTATTTTAGTTATGTCATCTGTGATTTTGACTGGTTTGAGAAAGTGGGTGTTGACATTGCCCTATGATGCCTCTGTAAGGCTTCGATTGAGGTTTTTAACCAAGTAGTTGGTTACTTTTGTGCCTGTACTAATAATAAGATATTCCCTAATAGTTGTATAAATCACCCTTCATTTACACTGATGTAATAACTAGTCATTTTTTCATTAAATACCTAAGTAAACCATGCCTTAAATAGTAAATTTAATGCTTTGTTTACAGCTGGTTTTTCTACTTGGGTGAATGGATTTTAAGGACTTTTGAATTTTAAAAATATCATTTTAGTCTTTTTCAGCAGCTTAACAAGGTTTTTGATCATTCACTGTTTTAAGTATAAGAGTGTTACTGAGATATAATCACAATAAGAAATCCTCCTCCTTGTGTGATCATGAGTGTCAAGCTCACTAATTATCAAATCAAATCAAATTATGCTTTATTGTCCAAATAATCAAGTTCCTACTGACAAAGCTAAATTAAACACTAGATAATATTACAATCATACAATTTCACATAAAAAAAAAAAAACAAAATATTGCTAGTCAATGATTTATATTTATTTTTCTTATCATAAATTCAGTAATATTTCTGTTAGAAATTAAAAGGATTCAAAACGGTATTAGCAAGAACACACTCGAAAGTATTTAGTTTAAATGAATATTTTTAAATTGTGTTTTAAATGACAGTGAATACAAAAATACATTTAAAAATTTGAGTTACCATTGCTTAATATTTTACAAACATTAAATGCCTTGAATTGTATAATAATGATGTCTAGAGATTGACGATTCAATTAAGAAGATCTTGAAAATTACATACAAATTTTGAAAAACCAGTAAAATCCGTTCATCCAATTTGAAAAAACAATTGTTCAACAAAGATCCAAATATTTGTTTATCTTGCTTTTTTAAGCAGTTTATGTAGTGTGTCTCACTTAAGATGAAAACATCTATGTCGTTTTATTACTTTTTTTGGGTAAATACATAATTTTTGGGTAGCGGTACGTTTGGTGACGTTTCACTGCTAAAACAACATTGTTACCAAAAAAGAACCTAAAAGATTAAATAGCACACTTAAACGAGACATACCATTACAATGAATCCCACTGATCTCAGCAACATTTTTATAGTAGAGGTACATATTTGTAGCTTCTTATACACACCAAGCACACCATACCTCCATTAAATCTCTTTAACTTATTGTGAAAAAGGTATAAGTAAAGTTCCTTAATATGTATTATTTAATTCCATAAGTAATATACAATTAAAAAATGTATATTAGGTATACAAGTAACCAAAGATTTCACTATGTATGTATGGCTTGATTTTTATAACCTTCAGTACCTACTATATTAACACTTATTGCCATATACTCTCTCTACTTTTTGTTATGGTTGGGTGTTACATTGGTCGCAAAAGTATGTAATGTTTCTGCAACTAAAAGTATTGTAAAGTATTAAAATTCACATTTAACAATAATTTTTTATACTTATTAGGTTGTGTCATGTATTCTTGATATTGATGTGATTCTAATTTTGTGTTAGTCACCGTTTATACCACTATATTAACCATATCTAGTCATTGCAACCAAAGTTTATATTTAATTATGACATAGTGATTGATTTTCTCCATTAATAATAATAATTATACTTGATTGATTAATAAAGTTTTGAAAATTATGAAAGTAACTTATTAGTTTAAGTCTGCAGGAATTGAAGAGTCCCATCGAGCGTGAAAGTAATTTCCCGCAATTGGTGGTCCTAAACAGTATTGCCTGGCAAAATCCCTGATGGAAAAGTTTGTTCTGTTAGCGAGGTTTGCTTCATTTACTGCGATTGGTCCACATTGCCGGAAAACGAAGAAAACGTAACGGTGAAAACCGTGAGTCCTTCTTGGTTGCGCTCCTCCGTATGGTACTAAAGTTTGACCGGTGTTCAAGTCGGTTCCTCTAATGTTGATCACTAACCAATGATTGATGGATCTAAAAATTGTTAGAATTAATTCTCTAAATCCCTCATAGATATTCAAAAACTAATTAATTTTAACACCACTTTGTCTAATCACTTACTCATTAGTACGGTTAGCCCTAGTAGGAATATCAGGATCAACCATACTTAACGTATACAACTGATTCGGTTGAGCCTCCCATCGCACTTGGGGTTGAGGTATAACCTCAGTGGGGGTTAATTCCTCCCCAAAATTAACCTCCTTACCATTGGGATAAATAACTGTAATTTTAGCGTTGGGTGCTTCATCTAACACGTCTGGAATTACACCTCCGAGGAGTAGTTTCTGAAATTATACATTTTCTTTGCTTAAAATTGTTATAATGAGTTACCAACAACATACCAAAGCAACCTCACTGTAAGCCACTAGAAATTGTGCCTTACAAGCTAGCACAACACACGCGTACAACAAGCTTTGGATATACATGATGTTTGTCTAGTTGTGGGTGTGCTGATCTTTATACAATGTTGGAAAAGGCCACCATAATGCGGAAGAACCGCAAAAAACGCAGTTTTTATTAAAAAGTAGAAACAAAAACAATAAAATCATGATTAAGCAAATAACGAAATACTAGTTTTTTCTTCAAAGGTGTTGACAGTTTTGATTCAGATATTGCAGTAATAAAAAGTCTGCTTAGCAACTGGAATAGTAATAATCTGTTTTTTATGTGTAATATTTTTAATTTAAGTATAATTTGCATATAATACTTTGTAGTAAAGGATTGTCGTAATGATATAAGCAGTAAATAAGGTAATGAACAGCTATAGAGAGTATTCAAACTTAAATATAATGGGAATATTCCTTTTTCGGTACACATGCATTGTAAATTCAAGGGGTTATTTCAAACTCTTTGTTTTAGAGATACAGGGTGAACAAAATTCTCTCACCCTGGAAACAAGCTTTAAAACATCTTCTAGTCATTCATCACCTTATGTATCTTCAATACAGGGTTTTGCAAAAATCAGTACAAACTTCTCTTAGAAGAACCCAAGAAATAATAGGTATTCAATAAAAGCTTTCTGTTGTCGAGCAAATTATTGATAAGTAGCCTTTCTAATAGGTATAATTTGTTTCTTGGGCTTTGCATTGAAGTGCTAAACCACTGTGGAATGGCTAATGGCATCTTGAACCAATTTTTAGTATAAATTACCATATAAAGAATGACTGATAATACCGATTTACTGAAAAATGTAATATTGTGTAATATAGTTGTCTGTCAATTGTCAAGAAAACACTTAATAGCTACAGGACTTTATTGTTATAAAAATGGCCTACATTTTTTCCATTTCTTACAAAACTTACGTAAATAGGTACAATAATTAGAGCACACAAGTTCAGACAAACTAAAATTGATGATATATACGATTTTCGGTATACAATATGACCAACTATCGATTAGTCCACTCAGAAAAACTGTTCCTTGACGATGCTTTTCTATTCAATTCAGAAACGCTAGTTTGACGACGTTTCATCACCACCTTCTTCAGCATATCGCCCACGCTGCTGTTCAAGATGGCGTCAATACAGCTGGTGCTCGACGATTGTTTTGATGGTTTGAGCATCTGCTTCTGGTGACGTTGGATAGTCTGATGGTCCACGCAGGAAATTGATCTTTCTCTGTTTAACATTGAGGTAGAGGTTGTTGTTGTTGGTTTATCTTCAGCCATTTGAGTCTAAAAGTTATTTAATGTTACATTTAAGTTTGTTTATTATTAGGAAACTTAACCAAGTTGGCTGAAATTTGTTGAGAGTAGTACGACTCGTTTGAGCCTTCATCTGGTTCACTTCGCTTCATGGCATTTTGCAGAATTTCTGTGATTCTTTGGGAACATCTGATAGTTTCTTGCACCTAACATAAAATTGTACTTATACAGACTATAAAGAACAAACAAAATTAGGATGACGTCTGGAGGTAATTGTTACCAACTCAACGTTTTTTTTTACACAAACTTCCTAATTTTGTGTGATTTTTTCTATAGTTACAATTGTAACCTGTAATACCTCATCCACAGTTAATATAACACATTCCAAGGAATTTTTCTCGGTTACATCTCTTTGAGTACTCAAACTTTTGCGTTCCTCCGACTGGTCGTCAACGGTTTTGTCGAAAATACCGTCAGAACTGAAGGTTTGTTCAGTTGATAGTTGGCACAGTCTTGAGTTGCTGTAATTCAGCCAGAAGTTGTTCCATTCACCCACTTTATTGTCCACGTCATGATCTGAATTAGAAAAAATGTGTGTAATATTGTGTGTTAGTATAATGAGAGTTGACTCACCTGGCTCATTTGATATGACAGTTTCAAAATATTCACTGTTAACAGACTCAAGCCAACTAAGATAGCTGGAACTGCTCAAAGAAGAAGCTGAACATTTGTCATCAAATCCATTCTGATGATTAGCCAGATCGATTAGTGAGTCTTTTCTGTCTGAGGTAGAGTAATCCAGAGATTGTGATGGTCTGCTGAAGAATTTAACGTTTTGTTGAAACCTTAAAAAATCGTTTTTAAAAGTACCTGGATATTTTTGCTAATTCTTTACACAGGGCATCTTGGTTAAGGTTCCGCCGTTCCGATATAGCTGTCAAGCTATGCCTGTATTGGGAGTCTTTGTGATATCTTTCAGCTGGTGTAGTGTCATCTGCAAATTTTTTGCGAAGGTTGTTATAAACTAAAATAATTGCATTTTTCTTGGAACTTTACCATCTTCTGTACTACTAGTTGAAGTAACCCGATCCTCTCTAAATGGCGCTCGTCTAACCACAGTACCACTTCTAATAAACGTCGAATCACACGAATTTGGAACCAGCAATTCCATCAGGTTCTCCTGACTCGACGAACTGTTGGAAGACTGCGAACCATCATTAGACATATTGCTAGGACGTTAGAATCACGTTACGAGTATAGCACCAAATCTTTCACAAACAATAGCATTTTGCCTAAAAATTGCCCATTAAACCGTCACGTAGATTAATTTAGCTGTTAGTATCGATTAAAAACTGGACTGGCACACGTGAATTTAGCCGATAGAATAGTGGATTCACGTGGATCTTAAAGAGCGAGAGATTTTACGGATGGAAGGTCGATGAGCAATCTCCATGCCAACGATTATCTACTATAACGGAAAGTTAACCCTTTTTGATTTACAGGTGGGTGGAAATGATAGGACTATACAGGGCGTTGGATTTTTTTTAGTAATAAATAGCTAATGTGGTTTTTTTGACACAAAAAGTATATTGCATATATGATGCATACGTCTAAAAAAAAAGTGTTTTTTAGAACAGATGGGAAGGCCAATTAGGAAAAATTCCTCAATATGAACAACATGACTAAAGTAAAGGCAGGAGACACTTATACGGAAGAGATACCGACACCAGGAGGCATCAGCCAAGGTGACAGCCTTAGCCCATTTCTGTTCAATCTCTTAATGGACAGAATTATAGAGGAAGTATCATCACTAAATATGGGATACCGAATGGTACAGAATAAAGGNTGGGCCNGGNCATCCCANCNGAAACNGNNANAGATNGGANACGGGCGATTCGCACNGGACACTCTGTTNNANNNNGTCGCCGTGTATGTCGNCCTGTAGTTCANCGNAAACGCNAANCANAGTANGGTANANNGNGGCAANGAACACGANNGTTGTTTGNGANNACTGTTTTCATTCANCCTCTTNGAGCGTNAGCTCGCAGTAGCTTGGCNGATTGAAGNTAGAGGAGACTGACCNACCNGNAGNTNTACGNTGAANNCCNACCAATANCCCGCTAATNAAGAGNCTNCATNCNACGNNTAAGCNNAANGGGTCANANGNTTAAGNGCCAGGNCCCTTTCTCTTGTATTCNANTGNGGGGAGNAAAAGCNGGANGACTTCTTGNAATTGGGTTTANTAGGTTGTAGCTAGCCNTTTACTGGATCAGCTNCNCGCTCATGTAACNNACNTACCCTGTTANAAGAGCTTGNTGAGTANNGGANAANNAGCGTNTCCTACCCTTGGCTGTTGCGGTCGGCTTTCCACCTACAAGGGTAGTTGGCAGTTACAGTGCCCTTAGAGTGCCTAGCACGGTCTTGGTGTGCTGCAGATGAAAAACTTTGGCCGGAAAAGTCACGGTTGGAAAACTTAGATCCCGGTCAAAAAACTCCGAAGATCTCTGGTTGGCAACTAAATTTTCAGTTGGAAACCTCCTGGAATTCTGGTCGGAAACTCACAAAATTCCAGGGACTCCGGGTCGAGTCGAACACAAAATCTGTGTTGGAAAATATGGCCGATGCAAAATAAATCACAAATAACCCAAAATCAAACCAAATTTGCGATTCTGGCAGATGATTAT
This sequence comes from Ips nitidus, assembly GCA_018691245.2. Classification (NCBI taxonomy): domain Eukaryota; kingdom Metazoa; phylum Arthropoda; class Insecta; order Coleoptera; family Curculionidae; genus Ips; species Ips nitidus. The sequence continues at coordinate 5,936,794 of CM042789.1, read as the reverse complement.
AGATTTAAATAATTAAATCAGATCACACACACGTGCCACACTCCTGCTAAGACGTCGACGTTTCTGAGCCTGTATTCGTCATCAGTCTGCTAACCGAAAAGAACCATGCGATTTGTACATCATTAATTGTCATTACCGACCGATTCTCACCATACAATAACGTAAGTTATTAATAGTAATCTATACAACGTGATTTATAGTTTTGGCAGAAAAATGTCTACTACGCCCAGGAATCGAACGCATGTTCACCAGAAGTGAGAGTATGATCAGATCCATGCTATAATCAACTTGGCCACGCAGCTCCCTACTAAATCTTGATTAAACTATCATATAACCTGCTATAGGAATTTACAAGGTGTGTGAAAAAAGTAATATGAGACTGATTTGTGTACAGCAAAATGGATTTTTTTTATTAGCAATATCATTTGTTTCAAACTAGGTCTTCTGAGCAGCTATACACCGAGCAATTTAATGCAAACGGGATGACACTGCCTTACCAGCTGAAAATATTACTAGGTTCATTAATTTTCTCAAACATCTCGTATCTTATCTACTGTTTTCACACGTGCGCACAATATGATCACAATGAAAAATCAATCAAGTTAAGAATGACGAAGGAAGTCTAGTCTGTATTGCCTGATGAAACGTCGATTTGTCCGATTTCCTCAACTTGTTTTTCTTACCCGGTGGCGACCTACTTATTCGCCTTTCATACTTTCTTTACGCACCCGCACATGGTACCACTTTTTGATATTTTAGATAATTTCGTAAAGGACGTAAACAGAAATTATTAGCCTTGGAAATCTATCAGTTGGCTGTGATAATGAAAGATCAGGCTAGAAGATGTACTCCGATTTCAATGTCCGATGATGTTTTCGGCATTTTTGGTAGACTAGTCGTTTTTCTTTTTTTGTGTATATAGTAAGGATGATCAACGCTGTGCAAGAGAAAGCCGCTAATATGTTCATCGACGTCCCTTATGAATGGTATATTGCCCCGGATGGAACTATATTAGTGCCATTTTAGTTGTAATACTGATGCCAGCCAACAATCAACCAAAGGCTTGTGGAGCTCACGAGTGGCTTAGATCCTGATGGATTTTCTCGTAGAGGTTATCCGATGATGGCTGGCGTGGTAATTTTTTTATTGTGCAAGAGCATTGATTTGCTCTCTGTGGATCTTTCTTGTCATCTTATCAGAAATTGTGAAGATCAATCAGATGGCTATGAGTAATGCAACATTTGGCAAAAGAAACTAATTCGATTTTAATGTCTGATAATATTTTCAACATTGTCTGTAGACTAGTTGCTTTTATTTTTATTTTTTGAGAATATAAGGATTATCAACGCTGTGCAAGAGAAAGCTGTTTATCGACGTGCCTTATGAATGGTATATTGCTCCAGCTGGAACTATTATTGGTTCTATTTTAGTTTTAATGGTGATGGCAACGACCCACCACGGGCCTGCCGGGTCTTAAGAGTGGCTAGGAAAGACACGGTGGATGCTGCACATCTACTTCCTCTGCACGCTTCTATCATGTGCATAAGCGTGGAATCTTGGATTTTCTCGTCTAGGACATTTTCTGGTGGCCAGTGTGGTATTTTTTGCATACTCTGGGTCAGCAAGTTCAGCAGACATCTTCAGATGGAACTATAACGGTTTCATTTTAGTTTTAATACTGATGCTAACCAACGACAAACAGTGGCTGAGGAGTTGCGTTCTAGTTTTTCTCGTGCAGGATGTCAAATGATGGCCGGTGTGGTAGTCGGCACGACCAGAAGACTGGTTTGAACTGACAATGCTAAGAATTCATTTAGCCACTACAAGTGATTCAAAGAAACTGTTACCAGGCTGGGGATCTGGAGAAGTTAGCGAGCAGTGTTGCAACGACGTCCCCTGTCCTGGGTGAGAGTGCCCCGGCTGACAACGGGGCTCTTCTGCGCTCTTCTTATCTTGAATTTTTCTTTCTTCGTCAGCTGGTCATCCTGGTGGAGGTCATGGCATATTTTTGGATGATCAAGAGAGTTAGAGGGCTAATCGATTAATCATCCAAGAATATTTGTGGGGAGTTTGGATCGGAGGTTAGGAGGTTGATTTCCTTACCCTGTTGCCTGTATAGGCAGGCGGGGGGAAATCTGGGAGGTGTAGCCAGAGCCCGGTTAGCACCGAGTTAGCTACGATTGGGTTATACCCAAGTTTTGAGAATAAATTCTCGCCACCCGGGGGGAAAGTCGTTGGTTGGGGGGTGGTCTTCTTCACCTTGGCTAGATTGGTCATGTTTGCTACCTGAAACATCAAAACAGAAAACATTAGTAATAACTTGATGATGTCTCGGAATTCTTCGGGCGATGTTATGCCGAATTGGTATGTTGTCCGCCTGTCCGTTGATACCTCTGGCTCTTCTCTCAACTTCGGTTTCCCAATCCTCAGCTTCGAGATCTTCGGTGTCATTTTCTCGAAACTGTCGCTCCAAACTGTCGGCGAATGTTTCTGCCTTGTCTTGTTTCAGGTAAACGATCCCGTATATATACATCTATGTCTTCTCTTCTATCCAGGAAAGTTTCGAGCTCTCTCCCCCTTTGGTTGGATCGTCTACTATTCCACCGCTGTGATTTAGCATTGAAATCGCCTATGGCAACGTGTTGGTCAGGTTGCCATCGAAACAGGACTGTTTCCAGGTCGTTTTCCTCGATTTGCTGCCGAGGTGGTTGATAGCAGCAGCAAACCCTGAGTTTTCCTGCTGTGGTCTCGATTTCAACTGCTATTGCCTCCATTGTGTTGGTGTTCAATGGTGGCATTTCAGCGTGTGGAATTGAGTTCTTTACTAGCAGGACTACGCCTCCTGCTGCCTGTCTTGCCGGTAGTCTGTCCCTCCTGTAGACAGCATATCTTGGGATCCCGAAATGGTCGGTCTGCCGTATACGGGTCTCTTGTAAAACGGCGACGTCCAAATTTAACCTTGTGTTCCACGACATTATCTGCAGCAATGATGCTGTCCGGTGTGCTGCCATTAATTGGTCTTGTTAGCAGTCATTGGTGGCAGTTGTGCGAAAAATGTACTCATTGCTGCGTACATTTGTTGCATCATGGCGGTGAAATCCATGATTGGTTGCACTGTAGGGGTCTACGGCTGGGCGTGCTGCGGGTTTTGGCGCTCCGCTGGCGGCTTTACCGGCTTTTGCGGCGTCGGCGAAGCTAACGCCGTTTTTGGTAGCGGTGGTTTTGGATGCCGCTGTCGTTTTTGGCGCGGTTGGTTTTTTCGCTACTGCGGCGTATTTCGGGCAGCCGCGGTAACTGGCGGGGTGTGCGCCGCTGCAGTGAATGCATTTAGCCGGCGTCTCCCGTGGCTTTTTGCACTCGGCTGAAAGGTGATTTCCACTGCATTTGACGCATTTGGCCGCTGCGGTGCAGAAGCCTTGAGTATGGCCATATTGTTGACAACGATGGCATTGGCTCGGTCCTGTTTGCGTTCTTTGTGCTTCTACTTTGACCACTAGGTGGCAGCACCGGTCTATTTTGAACAGATTTTCCTTGTGCTCTTTTGTGGTTTGCACAAGTACTAATGGCAGTGGTTCTTTGTTGTTTAGTCGACTGCGCATGCGGTGGATTGACGTGGTTGGCAGTCCCTGATTGGCCAGGTCAGCTTGAATTTCCTCGTTGGAAATGTTTATTGGAATTCCCCTCATAACCGCTCGGGCTGTTTTGTCCTCGGGCAGCGAGTAAGTGTAGAGTTCCCGCTTTTCGTCTGTCAGTAGACTGGCTAGAGTTCTGTAATCATGCGGTGTTGCCGGTGTAATGGCTACGCCTTCGCCAGTCATCTACGCTTTGTTATAGTTGATCTTGCGGTCACGGAGTTTGCCGCAGACAACTGTCCAGTCACTGGCGTTTTTCAGTACCACTAGTGGTACTTTCGATGTTTTCTCCGCTTCAATGGACGGCGAATTGTCCACCGAGCCTTCCACTTGCGTGGTCGGATTCACCAGCTGGGGCTGGCTACTTCTCGGGACGTCAATCACGCACGTCTCCATCTCCGCGAGTTTATTTTCACTATCGCCATTTTTATTGCCATCGTCGTTTTTTGGCCGTTTGCGTCCTTTTTCTGCTTTTTTGGCCGCTTTTATTGCCGCCGCCGCCTTTTGTTCTGCTCGGATTTCTTCAAGCAGTACAGTTTGCTTTGCAAGTATGGTTTCTAGCTGCAAAACACGTGCTTGTAGCGCTTGATTTTCATTATGGAGGTGCTCATTTAGCTTAAACAACGAATCCGGGTCGTTTTTGATTTGATTGTTTGCGGCTGTTCCATCGCCGTGGATTCCTCCTTCCACGTGGCTATCGTTCGGTTTATTGTTTCTTTGTCGCGTTTTCGCGCACTACCGCACTATCACACAATTCCGCACTACCCGCACTATCACACGATTCCCTACACGCACTGCACTACTAAAATGTGTTTGTAAGGATAATCAACGCTCTGCAAGAGAAAGCCGTTAGAATGTTGATCGACGTGCCTTATGAATAGTATATTGCTCCAGATGGAACTATTATTGGTTCTATTTTAGTTTCAATGACCACCACCACCACGGGTCAGAAGAGTGGCTAGGAAACACACGGCGGATGTTGCACATCTACTTTCTCTGCACATTTCTGTCATGGGCATAAGTGTGGATTCCTGGATTTTCTCGACTAGGACATTGGATGATGATCAGCGTGGTATTTTTGCATACATACATGGGTCAGGAAGTTTTGGCAGAAAAATGTCTACTACGCCCAGGAATCGAACGCATGGTCACCAGAAGTGAGAGTATGATCAGATCCATGCTATAATCAACTTGGCCACGCAGCTCCCTACTAAATCTTGATTAAACTATCATATAACCTGCTATAGGAATTTACAAGGTGTGTGAAAAAAGTAATATGAGACTGATTTGTGTACAGCAAAATGGATTTTTTTATTAGCAATATCATTTGGTTCAAACTAGGTCTTCTGAGCAGGTATACACCGAGCAATGTAATGCAAACGGGATGACACTGCCTTACCAGCTGGAAATATTACTAGTGTCATTAATTTCCTCAAACATCTCGTATCTTATCTACTGTTTTCACACGTGCGCACAATATGATCACAATGAAAAATCAATCAAGATAAGAATGATGAAGGAAGTCTAGTCTGTATTGCCTGATGAAACGTCGATTGGTCCGATGTCCTTAACTTGTTTTTTTTTCCCGGTGGCGACTTACTTATTCGCTTTTCATAGATTCTTTACGCACCCGCACATGGTACCATTTTTTGATATTTTAGATAATTTCGGAAAGGACGTAAACAGAAATTATTAGCCTTGGGAATGTATCAATTGGCTGTGATAATGAAACATCAGGCTAGAAGATGTACTCCGATTTCAATGTCCGACGATGTTTTCGGCATTTTTGGTAGACTAGTCGTTTTTCTTTTTTTGTGTATATAGTAAGGGTGATCAACGCTGTGCAAGAGAAAGCCGCTAATATGTTCATCGACGTCCCTTATGAATGGTATATTGCTCCAGATGGAACTATATTGGTGCCATTTTAGTTGTAATACTGATGCTAGCCAACATCAAACCATTGTCATCTTATTTCTTTAAAGGATGCTACCTGATCAAAATCAACCAGATGGCTGTGAGTAATAGAACATTTGGCTAGAGGAACTAATTCGATTAATTGTCTGTAGTCTAGTTGCTTTTATTTTTTTTTGAGAATATAAGGATTATCAACGCTGGGAAAGAGAAAGCCGTTAGAATGTTTATCGACGTGCCTTATGAATGGTATATTGCTCCAGATGGAACTATATTGGTGCCATTTTAGTTTAAATACCGGTGCTAACCAAGTTCAAATCAAAGCTTGTGAGGGTCACAAGTGGCTTAGGTGTAAAATCCTGATTTTCTTGTAGTATATCCGATGATGGCCAACGTCGTAATTTTTCTCGGCAAGAGTGCGAACCTTGGCATTACAACGGCCAATTCACTGTGATTAGTAAGCATTGATTTGCAATTCGAGTTTTTCTTCATAGTCTAGATAAATCCTTACGATGTCCATTGACCGTGGAGATCAACCAGATGGCTATGAATAATGGATCATTTGGTTATAGGAACTAATCCGATTTGAATGTTTCATGAGGTTTTGACATTTTTGGTAGACTGGTCGTTTTTCATTTTTTGTGTATATAGTAAGGGTGATCAACGCTGTGCAAGAGAAAGCCGTTAATATGTTCATCGACGTCCCTTATGAATGGTATATTGCCCCGGATGGAACTATATTGGTGCCATTTTAGTTGTAATACTGATGCTAGCCAACATCAAACCATTGTCATCTTATTTCTTTAAAGGGTGCTGCCTGATCGTGAAAATCAATCAGATGGCTGTGAGTAATAGAACATTTGGCTAGAGGAACTAATTCGATTAATTGTCTGCTTTTATTTTTTTTTGAGAATATAAGGATTATCAACGCTGTGCAAGAGAAAGCCGTTAGAATGTTTATCGACGTACCTTATGAATGGTATATTGCTCCAGATGGAACTATTATTGGTTCTATTTTATCAACGCTGTGCAAGAGAAAGCCGTTAGAATGTTTATCGACGTGCCTTATGAATGGTATATTGCTCCAGATGGAACTATTATTGGTTCTATTTTAGTTTCAATGACCACCACCACCACGGGTCTGAAGAGTGGCTAGGAAACACACGGCGGATGTTGCACATCTACTTTCTCTGCACACTTCTGTCATGGGCATAAGTGTGGATTCCTGGATTTTCTCGACTAGGACATTGGATGATGGTCAGCGTGGTATTTTTGCATACTCTGGGTCAGCAAGTTTTGGCAGAAAAATGTCTACTACGCCCAGGAATCGAACGCATGGTCACCAGAAGTGAGAGTATGATCAGATCCATGCTATAATCAACTTGGCCACGCAGCTCCCTACTAAATCTTGATTAAACTATCATATAACCTGCTATAGGAATTTACAAGGTGTGTGAAAAAAGTAATATGAGACTGATTTGTGTACAGCAAAATGGATTTTTTTTATTAGCAATATCATTTGGTTCAAACTAGGTCTTCTGAGCAGCTATACACCGAGCAATTTAATGCAAACGGGATGACACTGCCTTACCAGCTGGAAATATTACTAGTTTCATTAATTTCCTCAAACATCTCGTATCTTATCTACTGTTTTCACACGTGCGCACAATATGATCACAATGAAAAATCAATCAAGTTAAGAATGATGAAGGAAGTCTAGTCTGTATTGCCTGATAAAACGTCGATTGGTCCGATGTCCTTAACTTGTTTTTCTTTCCCGGTGGCGACTTACTTATTCGCTTTTCATAGATTCTTTACGCACCCGCACATGGTACCATTTTTTGATATTTTAGATAATTTCGGAAAGGACGTAAACAGAAATTATTAGCCTTGGGAATGTATCAATTGGCTGTGATAATGAAACATCAGGCTAGAAGATGTACTCCGATTTCAATGTCCGACGATGTTTTCGGCATTTTTGGTAGACTAGTCGTTTTTCTTTTTTTGTGTATATAGTAAGGATGATCAACGCTGTGCAAGAGAAAGCCGCTAATATGTTCATCGACGTCCCTTATGAATGGTATATTGCTCCAGATGGAACTATATTGGTGCCATTTTAGTTGTAATACTGATGCTAGCCAACATCAAACCATTGTCATCTTATTTCTTTAAAGGATGCTGCCTGATCGTGAAAATCAACCAGATGGCTGTGAGTAATAGAACATTTGGCTAGAGGAACTAATTCGATTTTAACGTCTGATAATGTTTCTAACATTGTCTGTAGTCTAGTTGCTTTTATTTTTTTTTGAGAATATAAGGATTATCAACGCTGTGCAAGAGAAAGCCGTTAGAATGTTTATCGACGTGCCTTATGAATGGTATATTGCTCCAGATGGAACTATATTGGTGCCATTTTAGTTTAAATACCGGTGCTAACCAAGTTCAAATCAAAGCTTGTGAGGGTCACAAGTGGCTTAGGTGTGAATTCTTGATTTTCTTGTGTAGTATCCGATGATGGCCAACGTCGTAATTTTTCTCGGCAAGAGTGCGAACCTTGGCATTACAACGGCCAATTCACTGTGATTAATAAGCATTGATTTGCAATGCGAGTTTTTTTTCATAGTCTGGATAATTCCTGAAGATGCCCCTTGACCGTGGAGATCAACCAGATGGCTATGAATAATGGATCATTTGGTTATAGGAACTAATCCGATTTCAATGTTTGATGAGGTTTTGGCATTTTTGGTAGACTGGTCGTTTTTCATTTTTTGTGTATATAGTAAGGGTGATCAACGCTGTGCAAGAGAAAGCCGTTAATATGTTCATCGACGTCCCTTATGAATGGTATATTGCCCCGGATGGAACTATATTGGTGCCATTTTAGTTTGAATGGTGATGGCAACGACCCACCACGGGCTTGCCGGGTCTGAAGAGTGGCTAGGAAACACACGGCGGATGCTGCACATCTACTTTCTCTGCACACTTCTGTCATGTGCATAAGTGTGGAATCCTGGATTTTCTCGACTAGGACATTGGATGATGGTCAGCGTGGTATTTTTGCATACTCTGGGTCAGGAAGTTTTGGCAGAAAAATGTCCCACGCAGCTCTCTACTAAATCTTGATTAAACTATCATATAACCTGCTATAGGAATTTACAAGGTGTGTGAAAAAAGTAATATGAGACTGATTTGTGTACAGCAAAATGGATTTTTTTTTTATTAGCAATATCATTTGGTTCAAACTAGGTCTTCTGAGCAACTATACACCGAGCAATGTAATGCAAACGGGATGACACTGCCTTACCAGCTGGAAATATTACTAGTTTCATTAATTTTCTCAAACATCTCGTATCTTATCTACTGTTTTCACACGTGCGCACAATATGATCACAATGAAAAATCAATCAAGATAAGAATGATGAAGGAAGTCTAGTCTGTATTGCCTGATGAAACGTCGATTGGTCCGATGTCCTTAACTTGTTTTTCTTTCCCGGTGGCGACTTACTTATTCGCTTTTCATAGATTCTTTACGCACCCGCACATGGTACCATTTTTTGATATTTTAGATAATTTCGGAAAGGACGTAAACAGAAATTATTAGCCTTGGGAATGTATCAATTGGCTGTGATAATGAAACATCAGGCTAGAAGATGTACTCCGATTTCAATGTCTAGATGTTTTTGGCATTTTTGGTAGACTAGTCGTTTTTCTTTTTTTGTGTAGAATATAAGGATTATCAACGCTGTGCAAGAGAAAGCCGTTAAATGTTTATCGACGTGCCTTATGAATGGTATATTGCTCCAGATGGAACTATATTGGTGCCATTTTAGTTTAAATACCGGTGCTAACCAAGTTCAAATCAAAGCGTGTGAGGGTCACAAGTGGCTTAGGTGTAAAATCCTGATTTTCTTGTAGTATATCCGATGATGGCCAACGTCGTAATTTTTCTCGGCAACAGTGCGGACTTGTCATTACAACGGCCAATTCACTGTGATTAATAAGCATTGATTTGCAATGCGAGTTTTTCTTCATAGGCTCGATAATTCCTGAAGATGCCCCTTGACCGTGGAGATCTACCAGATGGCTACGAATAATGGATCATTTGGTTATAGGAACTAATCCGATTTCAATGTTTCATGAGGTTTTGGCATTTTTGGTAGACTGGTCGTTTTTCATTTTTTGTGTATATAGTAAGGGTGATCAACGCTGTGCAAGAGAAAGCCGCTAATATGTTCATCGATGTCCCTTATGAATGGTATATTGCTCCGGATGGAACTATATTAGTTCCATTTTAGTTGTAATACTGATGCCAGCCAACAACCAACCAAAGGCTTGTGGAGCTCACGAGTGGCTTAGATCCTGATGGATTTTCTCGTACAGGTTATCCGATGATGGCTGGCGTGGTAATTTTTTTATTGTGCAAGAGCATTGATTTGCTCTGTGGATGTTTATCGTCATCTTATCATTTCTTAAAGGGATCGTGAAAATTCAGATGGCTGTGAGTAATGCAACATTTGGCAAGAGGAACTAATTCGATTTTAATGTCTGATAATGTTTTCAACATTGTCTGTAGACTAGTTGCTTTTTTTTTGAGAATATAAGGATTATCAACGCTGTGCAAGAGAAAGCCGTTAGAATGTTTATCGACGTGCCTTATGAATAGTATATTGCTCCAGATGGAACTATTATTGGTTCTATTTTAGTTTCAATGACCACCACCACCACGGGTCTGAAGAGTGGCTAGGAAACACACGGCGGATGTTGCACATCTACTTTCTCTGCACACTTCTGTCATGTGCATAAGTGTGGAATCCTGGATTTTCTCGACTAGGACATTGGATGATGGTCAGCGTGGTATTTTTGCATACTCTGGGTCAGCAAGTTTTGGCAGAAAAATGTCTACTACGCCCAGGAATCGAACGCATGGTCACCAGAAGTGAGAGTATGATCAGATCCATGCTATAATCAACTTGGCCACGCAGCTCCCTACTAAATCTTGATTAAACTATCATATAACCTGCTATAGGAATTTACAAGGTGTGTGAAAAAAGTAATATGAGACTGATTTGTGTACAGCAAAATGGATTTTTTTATTAGCAATATCATTTGTTTCAAACTAGGTCTTCTGAGCAGCTATACACCGAGCAATTTAATGCAAACGGGATGACACTGCCTTACCAGCTGGCAATATTACTAGTTTTTATTAGTTTTCTCAAACATCTCGTATTTTATCTGGTGCTTTCACACATGCACACAATCTGATCACAACGGAAGATTAATCAAGTGATTAAGAATGATAAAGCGAGTATGTGTCGCTTGATAAAACCCAAAGATGGCGCCGTCTGTTGATATTTTGGATAATTTCTGAAGGGACATCTTCAGATGAAACTATATCGGTTTCATTTTAGTTTTAATACTGATGCTAACCAACGACAAACCATAAGCTGGTGGAGTACACCAGAGGCTGAGGAGTTGGGTTCTAGTTTTTCTCGTCTCATGTTGGTCAGCGTGGTATTTTTTGCATACTTTGGGTCGCCAAGTTTTGGCAGAAATGTGTCTGCCACGCGCAGGACAAAACTGGCACAGTAAAGTCTCAAATTTACTATATGAAACAAGTTAAATCTCTATTTGCCATAGCCAATGATTCTGGTAGATAGCGCGACTCATGCTTAATTTGCGCTGAGAATGTTTCTTGATATTTTGGATATTTTCTAAAGGGACATCTTCAGAAATTATTGGCCTTGGAAATCTACCAGATGGCTGTGATAATGGAACATTAGGCAAAGGCTTGCGGGGATCACAAGTGGTTTAGGTGTGGAATAGTGATTTTCTTGTATATCCTATGATGGCCCACGTCGTAATTTTTCTCGGCAAGATTGAGGACTAGGTATTACAACGTGATTGAAGAGCATTGATTTGCAATGCGAGTTTTTCTTCATATTCTGGATAATCTTTGAAGATGCCTCTTGACCGTGGAGATCAACCAGATGGCTATGAATAAAGGAACATTTGGCTAGAGGAACTAATCCGATTTCAATGTCTAATGATGTTTTCGGCATTTTTGGTAGACTAGTCGTTTTTCTTTTTTTGTGTATATAGTAAGGATGATCAACGCTGTGCAAGAGAAAGCCGCAAATATGTTCATCGACGTCCCTTATTATTGCTCCAGATGAAACTATATTGGTGCTATTTTAGTTGTAATACTGATACTAGCCAACAACAAACCAAAGGCTTGTGGAGCTAACGAGTGGCTTAGATCTGATGGATTCTCTCGTACAAGTTATCCCATGATGGCTGGCGTGGTATTTTTTTTGTGAAAGAGCATTGATTTGCTCTGAGGATGTTTCTTGTCATCTTATCATCTCTTTAAAGGATGCTGCCTGATCGTGAAAATCAACCAGATGGCGTGAGTAATGGAACATTTGGCTAGAGGAACTAATGTCTGATAATGTTTCCAACATTGTCATGTGAACATAAGCATCATCAACGCTGTGCAAGAGAAAGCCGTTGGAATGTTTATCGACATGTCTTATGAATGGGATATTGGTTCCATTTTAGTTTCAATGCTGATGGCAACGACCCACCAGGGGTTTGCCGGGTCTGAAGAGTGGCTAGGAAAGACACGGCAGATGCTGCACATCTACTTCCTCTGCACGCTTCTGTCATGTGCTTAAGTGTGGAATCCTGGATGTTCTCGTCTAGGACATTTGATGATGGCCATGGTGGCGACCTACTTCGCCCGTCATGGATTCTTCACACACACGCACAGAGATGGCGCCAGTAGTTGCAAACTTGGCTAATATCACGCCAATATCGTCTCATTTAAGTTGTCATAATTTAGCTTTAAATTTAAATACCAAGTACCAACATACTTAAAACGTTTATGAAGCACGTTATTTGTCTGTTCATCAAGTAACTTTTTATTCTGTGGCGCTTTTTCTCTTATTATCTTATGAAGATGCGTTATTGGTTTTCCCAGTCGCCACTTATGTTGTTTATGACGGTTGAACGTCTAATTTACAATACCAGAATAGCATTTACAGATATAGGATATCTGTCAAAGAGGTTTGTTATGATAATAAGTGACCACCCCATCTGAAACCGAAATTGCCTAACGCAACTGACCTAGCCAAATCTAAAAGTTATTTCAAATGGATTGCATCAAAAAGTAACTAAAAGTAAAGTATTAGGAACGCATAAGTGATTACAGGTAGAACGTTGATTAACTATAGGTAATATTAAAATTAGTACATGGGCTTAATAAATAAAATCCCTATTCATTTCTTGTAATGGTTTAACTGTCTGATTTAATTTTGATCAAAACTTTCTACATCCAATTATTGTATTTAAGTATAAAGAAGAATGGTTTAGGGAATTGTTTCGTGACTAATATCTCTGAATAGTATGTGTTGCTTCTTGAGATGGATGATCTGTAATAATGATACAAAATCTTTTGTAATCTCCAGTTACTGATATCATACAACATTGCGCAAGAATGAAGTATGTTATCTAACCAAGTCGAGCCCACGCAAAATTTTGTTCTGTAGATAACAACCTCAATAATTGACGTCATCCTTATACAATTCAGAAATGACAAAATAATCGTCATCTGAATAGTTATCCCTGAAAGTTGTTCACAAAAGATAGTCTAATGGCACAGTATTGCGAAACTTTTCATCTTCATAATCAACACTACAACCGCTTGTCAAATTTTTATTGAAATAATCATAAGTATGTGAAAAATCAGACATAAACAATATGACGTAACAATGTCAATGAAACGTCTAACTAACTGTCTATTACACTGTGACGTCGCCTTATTTTTGTTTGATTTTTTGTATACAGTTTACTGAAGGTATTACAAATATATAAGCAAAATGTCTATATTTGAAATCTACGCAATGTCTGATTCATCGTTATCATATTCCAATTAAAACAGTAAACAATTCCAGTAAAGTGTGCTTACTTGAGACACCTTTTATAGGTATAAAAGTGTTATTTATTTGATATGAACTCATTGACTGAATTATATCTGTAAAATCTGGGACTTTTTAGTTGTTTACTTAAGAATAATAAACTGTATGAACATAAGATCGTAAATAGAGATGATTATAGTTTGTTCACGATCTTTTTGGATCTACCCTTATCCATGGAGTTTTTCCGGTATAAGATTAGATCTTAAAAGCGTCAAATCATTTTTTGGTTAATTATTAAAAATCACCTTGATTTTAGGAAACTTCCTAGAGAAGGTACATTATTTTCTTCCAAAAAAGCAATTCTAGACAGACTACAGTTAAATGCTGGACCAAAATGCTGGGAATATGTCCAAAAACAGCATTTTGGACATATTTTTTGGAAGAACGTGGATTCGAGCTTCTTAGAGGCTTTCTTCATAACGTTACCAATAAAAGCCAATAAAAATTGCAATGATTCTGAAAAAATTGTCCTCAACTCCTTCTTGAAACCGTTCTAAAACACATATCCAGTTGGCTTCAAATCTAACTGTTTTTTTTTTGTGTTTTGAGTAACCTCTGATACGTTCAATCGGGTGGCAGTTAGCACGAGGTAAAAGAGCAGTTCAAAACGAACATTTTGAGCATTTTACAGTCGCTGAAACCCCAAAAATGGCGGTAATACGACATTTTCAAAATTTCAATGCATTTTCAAAAAAAAGTCGAACATCTCGGAAACGGTAAGAGTTACGAAAGTTCTGCACCAGACCATAAATGTTCAGAATGACTTTCTTGTGTGGAGAACAAAGTAAACGCATAACTGTCAGAACGTTAATTCCTGATTGTACTATTAAATCAAATTTGTCATATTTAGAATTTAATTTCGAACAGGTGTTTCACAATCAAACAAAACTATAAACAGCTGATTTTTATCAGTATTAGCTACTTACTCTAGACTGCATCCGTAACATGTGCGATAATTCAGAATACACACGAGTTTATTTGTATTCTAAAGATAGTATATCCAAATATTTTTACTATTTAACAAAATAACTAACATTCCTATTTTGAACCTTGATGAATCGTGAACCACATTTCCAAACAGCAATTACCAGTTTTGAAAAGAAAAACACAGTTTTGCGCTACTCATGTTTTATTTACATCTTCCTAACAAATCTATATAGATATTTAGAACAACATCAATACATAAACTGTACGTTCCACAACAATTGGTGAAACAAAATTATTCTTACGCACTATATTTACATTTGAGCAGAATTTATGACTATGTCTAAGTTTTCACAAAAGTTCTGGTGAAATCCTTATTGGTATGTCCTAAATAACTGCAGCTCTCAAAGGTGAACGAAAAGTATGCCACAATTCAGCTTCTTCCTCACACTTAAAACATCACCCAAATGGTACCATCAGGTCCAGTGTACCATTCATCTGGAGCATCACCAATATAACCACACTGGCTAACACCGTTCCAGTTCTTCTGCATGTTGACCGCTTCTATCTTCTAGGTACTTTGCAATAACGCTTCTTGTTGTAGTACCAAATTTTTACTCGAAATATTTTGCTGGGAATGCTGTGGATGACCCAGATCAATACAATAATACACAAGTTGTTCAGACAATTTGCGAGTAGTGCCCACATGGTAATTCACAGGTTTTGGTTTACAACCCCGAAATTTGTGCGAACACTGACATTGCACAAGAAATCATGTAAAGTCAATTATTGCTGTTTTCGAACTAATAATAATAGTCCAGTGGTTACCACTTTTATATTACCTAGAGAAGATAATAGAGATCTGATTAGATTAACAAAGGCACAGGTTTTTACTTGTATTGTGTGGCACACGTCACGATGATTGACCTTTTTCTTGATGCCAAAAAGGATTTCAAATACCTACTTCCACAAAATTATGATTTAAGAAAAAAGCATTAAGCTTGTCTTAAGTGGATCGTCTGTCATTTGATTAACTTATTAAGTAAGTATTATCAATCAATTATTGAAGCAATGATTCAATGTAATTGATGCCAGTGCCTAAATTAGATCATTGTTTCACAGATGAATCATATAATATTTCTATCGTCATTATTGCCAGATTAATGAACCAAAATGAGGAGTCAATAAATTACAATGGCGAGTCAAATTCAATACATTATGTTAAGCTTATAGATTGAATGTATCAGAAGAATTTAATTTATGAGCTAAATTTATTATGCAGTCTATGATATAACAATAATTATTACATGAGTCTTGCCATCATATGTACCAACAAGTTATGCCTGACACTACCTTCAATCTGGTATTATCTAAAATCTAATTGAAACTCACGTTTTATCGTATTTTGTTAAAAGAGTAATTTTATTACGTTCCTTTTTTAAATTATAAAACGCACTTGCGTCATCAATTTAGTCCATAAAATAGGTTATCTGGAGTGATGAATGTATGATAATCTTTTAATTTGTGTGATGAGGTAAAACTGACGTAAACGACATTTCTTTTACCTTGTTTCTGCAGTAAATATTTTTTGAACAAAATTGTGAAACACATAATTTTATCTAAATAAGTGAATAATGTGTAATCTGTGTGAGTTTTATTGATCACTGGATAAAAGAAAGTATTTATTATTTTATGTTCTTTTTTCATTGTATTTCGTCGCAATATGTGACGTAAACCTAACCTATTTCGGTATTTTTCTTAATCTTATCTAATAAACGTGTGATTTTACGTAAATACCCCACAAAAATACACAAATGGTATTTCCATTTTCCTTGAATCATCATGTTTGTTACCATCAAGGGTTTTCTATGATTTCGTAAATCACATTAATCTAGTTATTTGTAGGGCTTGTCACTATTATATTTTAATTAATTTTTATACTGTTTCGCTTCTTAATTATTATTATACTATAAGCTTCCAAATAATATATTAATTATTATACTATATAAGCTTCCAATAAATTTTCTTCAACTAGTCTACTCATAGAAGCTTTCAACAGGTTTCCAATAATTTCTAGAACCGTCTAAGATTTCCAGTTGGCTCTAAAGAAGTCCAGAATCTTCAATATGCTCTTTAAACTGTCCAAAAACCTTCCAAATGCTCCTCAAAAAGTCTCAAAAAAATTCAAAAGCTTCCAAAACAGTGTCAGAAAGCTACCAAATGGTCCTGTAGCAGCATAGAAGCTTCCAAAAGCTTTTGGAACAGTCTATAAGCTTCCAATAAATTCTCTTCAACTAGTCTACTCATAGAAGCTTTCAACAGGTTTCCAATAATTTCTAGAACCGTCTAAGATTTCCAGTTGGCTCTAAAGAAGTCCAGAATCTTCAATATGCTCTTTAAACTGTCCAAAAACCTTCCAAATGCTCCTCAAAAAGTCTAAAAAAATTCAAAAGCTTCCAAAACAGTGTCAGAAAGCTACCAAATGGTCCTGAAGCAGCATAGAAGCTTCCAAAGTCAGTCAACAGTCTAAGAGCTTCCATGTGCTTCTAGAGCAGCTTAAAAGCTTCTAACAACTTCTAGAAGGGTCTAAGTATCCAAATGCCTCGAAAGCAGTCCAGAACCTTTAATATGCTATTTAAACTGTCCAATCATCTTTCGAATGCTCCTGAAGAAGTCTAAAAAAATCAAAAGCTTTCAAAAAACTATAGAAACTTTAAAAGATTCCAAAACAGTGTCTTGAAGGTTCCAAATGCTCCTGAAGCAGCATAGAAGCTTCCAAACGCTTCTAGTACAGTCTAAAAGAGTCTGAAAAGGTTTCGGAAACTTTCAAAATAGTATAAAAATTCCAACAGCTTTAAAACTAGATTCTAGAAGTTTCCAAATTTCTGAAACAGTCATAAAGCTTCCGAAAGCTTTCAATAATTTCTAGAACCGTTTAGATTTCAACTCTAAAGCAGTCCAAAACCTTTCAACATGCTCTTGAAAACTGTCCAAAAACCTTCAAATGCTCCTAAAAAAGTCTAAAAAAAATTCAAAGCAGTTTCAAAAGCTTCTAAAGCAACCAGAACTTTCAAATGCTATTCCAAAACAGTCCTAGAAGCTTCCAAATGCTTCTAAAAAAGCAAATAAAAAATCTAACAGCCTTTATATCTAGAGCAGTTTAAGAGCGTTTAACAATTTCTAAAACCGTCTAAGCTACCAAAACAGTGTCTATAAGCTTTAAAATACTCCTGAAACTCCTACAGTCTAAAAGCTTTCTTATGCTTCTAGAGGTTCAAAATCTTCTAACCACTTCCAAAACCGTCTAAGTATCCAAATGCTTCTAAAGCAGTTTAGAACCTTCAATATGCGCTTTAAACTGTCCAAAAACCTTCCAAATGCTTCTAAAAAAGTGTAAAAAAATTCGAAAGCTTCCAAAACAGTGTCTAGAAGCTTCCAAAAGTTTTTAGAACATCCTAAAAGCTTGTTACTGCAAAATATTGTAATCTACCACAAAGTGAGTTAAATCGTAAGTACTCCTTCCTATAAATGAGCCTTATGATTAGGCTGTTTATACAAGCAGAACTTAAAGAATAATCAGTAATATTAATTTTAATTAATAGTCCATCCACTACTTTTTTTATGGTTTAAAAAATTACTTTTGCACTTTGAATTTGGTCCTCATCTGTTTTTTGATGAGTGTAGTACTAGTACGAGTACCAAAATTAGCTAAAATTTTCAAAATCAATATTTGTGTAAATAATCCCAGGAGAAAGATTTGAGAGCAGGTTGTTGTTTATTTTTTATTATTTATGTTATGTTTTGAATTAAATAACTTGATGAATATATTTTGTATCACATTTTTTCGAAAAAAAAAACAACTTTGGTATGAACAGCTGTTTTCTGCCAAAAACAAAAAGAAACATCGCTGTAAAGCAAAATAAAGGTAAGCACCTACTCAATTCGATCTTTTGACCAAATTTGTTCACCAGATTTAACAAATTTTTTAACAAATCACCCTGTATACTACTCGATTTTTCAATTCTTGTCTCAATTGTGTGGAAAATTGGAAGCAGCACATTTATGAACTTGAAAAGTACGGATTCTTAATATCAAATCACATGACAATTTTCTCGACAGCTAAAAAACTTACTAATACTCATAGAAACTCATCGTATCAAGGAAGTTGTCAAAGATTAAAAGGACTCAAATAATCAAAATCAAATCATCTAAATCCTCAATATAATTTAGAAAACCCCTCACTTTAAAACTGGGAATGATTCTCAGAAAAAAATCTAATGTATTTTTCCTATGATCTCATATACGCATTGTACTGTATGTAATAGTGTGTAATATAGATTAAATAAACCTTATATTATCGATTTTATCTCCATTGATTAAGGAACAACTTGTTGACCTTTGCACAGGAAGTGATATGACTTACATGGCGCCAACTTTTTTCAGTAATGATCATGGTTGTTTTAATAATTCCTATTAACCAACGTGGGTAATACTTTTCTCATTTCTTTTCTTTTCTAATACGTAAATTACGAACTGGTTCAAGCATGGAATTGAACCATCTGCTCTATAATTTCTATCCAATCTTTTAAATCACTAAGCAATAATACTTAACCTATGATACAGGTGGCCCAGAAAGGCTAGAAAATTCGCAAAACTAAATAATTTATTCAATTCTTTATCAGATTAAACAATTTTTGTATTATACATTATTAAGTCAAAGATTTTTTTTATTTTTCATACAAGTATAAGTACCCATTATCTTAAAATTATCTTAATCTACCTTTCTTATCAGAACATTCATTACAAAACAAATATATTTGCCGGTTTTCCTACTGGAACGCAGTTGTTTCAAAGCAGGCATTTCAGTTCACTGAAAAACCATGTCGAACGAAAACAAAAATGTTGCGTCAAATTTAAAAACTTCTGTTCCTTCTGCGGAAAGTGATATTAAACCTCAAGCACCAGATGATGAATCCGCTGTCAGCTTAGACTCAAATACGACTGAAATTTGCCATGAGGAAGTGAAATTGGTTCCAGAAAGATTCAAACCTAAAGGGCGCAGCTTCAGACCAAAACCCCAAGAAAGCACAAGTACAGGATTCATAATGGACGCTCCTGGAGTAATTGGTATTGGTTGTGACGGTTCCATGATGGATATGTTCAATAAGCCTGATTTTAAAGACTAAAGTGAAGTTGTTTAATTTATCTGTTAGGAGTAAGTTTTTTACAGTATTTTTGTACTTGGGAAGGAACATTTTTATCTATAATCCAACTCAATCTACTATGTGTATTTAGAATACATTTCGAATATTTATTTTTCTACATAATGTCAGTCACATCATAAATACATTCATGTGAATGTAATATGTGTGTAGTACATTTTGTTAAATATCTCAGTTGTATCATTGTTTGATTGTACTCACTGTTCTAAGAATATGTGAGGTGTGGATATTGTTGACTTTTACTAAAAGTCATGTTATAATAATAGTGTAATCTAGAGTATGTTGCTAACTTTGTCTTATGTTTATTATTTTGCTACAGATTCTGACACTTATTATAGAATTAAGAATACTAATTTAAAAATGTTCGTATTTATACTAAAAATATTAATAAACGTAGTTTTGTAATAATTATTTTTAAACTTGCACCAATTGTTCTTGTTTTTGTTAAGTCCTAAATTTTCACATTTGTCTGATATGAGTATTTCATAACTAAACATATCAGGATAATTTTTAAACACCAATTATAACTTAAAAACTTTTATCTAGCATCTATGTGATGTCATCAGGTATTTCAACTGTTAATCATCAATTTACAGTGAATAAAGCTTATCTGACACCAGCAAATAAACTTTATCTGGCATGAGCAGGAATTTAAGTAAGTTATTTACCTCACTTTTTTTGATATTCGTAACTAAATTGCTCGCGAAAAAGTTTATGATCCTATTTTAACAAGAAAAGTTTTGATAAACTCTCCGCAACCTTTTTAGCTTTTGTGCTACTCAAATTAAATCTATATCCATAAAATAGTAACTTTTATGGAAAACCAATCTGCGGACTTGATTCTACAAAAAAAACCCTTTTTTGTTCTTTAATTTGGGTAAGCTCTTAGGGATTACAAGGTATTGAATATGACCAACAATTTTGCCTGGATTACTTTGTGAGCAGTTTAGATTGACGAATTGGAGAGAAACATTGAGTTTTCAGTTTTGAATGTCACTATCAAAATGTCAGTCAAAACAATACATAGATGATAGTCCAAAAGTTATTTATAAATATTCAATGTAAAATTCGTTTTCTTCTTCTTCAAGTGCTTATTTGATCCGAATATTGGCGATCATCCTGGATATGATGACTTTGTTTAAGGCTGCATTAAAAAGTTCGGTGGTAGTTCTTGAGAACCATGTTCTTAAGTTTTTAAGACATGATATTCCCCTTCCTCCTGGTGGTCTTCTGCCATAAACTTTCTCTTGGAGAGCAGACTTTAAACTAAGTGCTACTCAAGCTTTCTTCTTTTGATGGTCTTCATTACTTCCAAGCTCTTCTTCATTCTCTCCATTAATGCTCTGTTGATCACTCTGCCCACCTATGATATTCTCAGCATTTTTCAAAGGCCGTTTAAAAAATCAAAATTACGAGATATTTTGAATAGTATTATAAGGTATTAGAGGAAAACTATAAAACTTAAATAAAACTACTTCCTCATAATTCCTGTTAAGTAACGTATAATACTGTCATTAAATCCACTAGACTTATAATACATTTCGAATATTTTTCTTCACAATTTCCGACACTTTTTCCATGTTTTTCAGCTAAAAGTAGCTTGGTATCCAATCCCAAATTATCGATTATATCTTTACTTGTTTCATTCAGCTTTAAATCCAAAGAAGGCCTAAAAATCATTAATTAACTTTGCTGCAACCTAATCTAGAAGAAATTTTGCTAAATTAGGATTGTAAAACACTTACGTAAATAAGAATTGCACAATTTTCTCCAAAACTGTATCTTCTCGATCAAACATTGGTATTTCAGCAATTTCACAAACTGATCTCAGTACACAGTATTCTCCATGCAACCCAAAGCTGTAATTAAATATTTAGCAAACTAATGTTGATTAACTAATTATTTAATTCCTACTTGTTTAAAAGTTTAGCCAGATACTCGTAGAATTTGATTTTAGGCAAATCAAAACTAAGTCCTTGAGATCTTACATCCACTGTGGTGGGATATAAATTGTCCAGATCGTAAGGAAGGTTATATTGAGCTTGAAAGCCCCATGTCAAGTTAATTGATCGTCTTGGCAGTACAAAAGGTATTGTTAATCCGTAGGTAAACTATAAAATAATTAATAAGCGGTCTTAAAAGAGTTAAGAATAGGGTACTTACCTGCAGCACTGTGTTTCTAGGGAATAAGAGGTAAATGTATCGTTTGTTAATTGTATGGGGCGATGGAGTACTACCAAGTTGAGCTACGAAGCTCAAAAACAGCAAAAATACTAATCTAAAGCGCATTTTTTTTGGGAAATTACTAGAGTAACTGTCTTTACTGAATCAAAATTTGAACTGCGTGGTGCATGTTTTAGGTTGTAAAGGTTTAGACCAGCGGACTTCTGCTACAAAGTAAAGTTATGTTAATGCACAAAGTGCAGAAATGTGTGATGTACAATCAACTCGACTAAACCACCATATTGACATAATCAATTCTTACTTCAGTGTTACAGTTACGACAATGTTTATATTCAGCGAGACTTCTTAGTTTTGTTTGTAGATGATGCTAGAACACGTGAAATCCATAATTCGATCAACTGTATTAACGCTTTGTTTCAAATTATTATTTATTATTAAATCTGGGTCGATGAAATTACTACTAACGTTAACAGTAACCAGGTAATACAGTTAAAACCACGTAAATGCTTTGACATGATAACGCTTGTTACAAAAAAATTACATCATAACAACATCAATCATTTTCGGATTATCGAGTTTTCAAATTAATTTAATGCCTTAAAAACTGGTTTATTTTATGATAATCGTTTATAAAATTATTGTAAAGAAAATCAATAGGAAACAAGTATCTAAAAGCAATTCGTCATTTTAATAATACTTATTGTTCTTCATCTAGAAGTATATAATAACAATTGAATTTTTCTACAGGGTGTTCAAAATCAAAAAAACTACCACATAAACATATAATTTTTGTAATGGAACCACATGACTTAAGTAACTTTTAAAAAATTGAGATTTGGTTAAGTACCCTGCGATAATTTTTCACTCTGAAATTTCTTCTGATATTTTTTTTTAATATGGCAGTTGAAATACTTGTTTTGAAAATGTATTACAGATTAAACGCCTAAAAGTACAGGAATTGGCCATTTAGAATAATTTATTTTTAATACGAGCGTACTAGAAAATAAGGTTTCTCGTCTCAGATGAATCACCCTGTACTTATTAGTAAGTAATCATGAAACTTTTTAAAAAAGAAAAATATATCATTATGAGCACTTCACTTGACAACTGGCGTATCAATTGATACTACACAACATTAATTATCTGGATACTTTCCATCAAAAATTCGAGACCCCGTGCTGATATTTATTTTTTTATAAAATATGCATACATAGAAAATGTTGCAGTTATTTTCAAGAAAATTACTACATTCTGACTAATTGTGTATAGATTCAACGTTGTTTTAGAACGGAAAATAGTCTAAAATATTGTTTTTCTATTACTGTTTAATAATAGGATTACTACACACTAGTTTTAAATAGATAATAACACCCATTACCTACCCGTGAGTAATGAGTCATTATGACTCTAATTGTATATAGTATTCTAATTGTGTTACACGTTTGCTTCTTCATTTGTAAAATTAAAAATTTTGGCGACATAGTGTTATTCCTAAACCTTAATTTTCTTTTCTACTACAATATTACGTCATATTTTGACAGTTACATTTGGTTGTCAGTTATAGCTCCGTCTTTTGTTCTGTTCTGAATCTGGAAACTGTCAATATCAAATCCATGGAGGTTGATGTTGTAGAAACCAGTTTGACTTTGGTTGAATCCGTTTTATATCTTCATCAGTACATTTTTGGCATTTATAACATTTGGTTGTGTGTTTCTGACTTAATTTTAGTCTATTTTTAAATATGACCTGTCAAAATCCTCAAATCAATATGTTTTTACCATAAAGCTGTAAAACCAAATTCAAAACAAAACAACCAAACACTTGAGTTTGACTTTGGATGAATGCAGTTTATACCTTCATCAGAGCATCTTAAAATCCAGTAAAATCCTGTCAAAATCCTCTCCATAAAGTATAAACAGTACCAAACGTATTTTAGAGCTCTATGATTGGAGTTTTGACAGTTATGTCATTTGGCCGTCAGTTACTGCGCTGTCTTTTGGTTCTGTTCTAAACCTGAAAACTGTCAAAATCAATTCCATGGAGCTACAAAACCACGAAACACTTGAAAAGTAACAAAATCAGTATGATTTTTTATTTTCTTTCCTTGTTACCATTACCATAGTCGTAGAAAAAGTATAGTATTCTACACGCATGCAATGGCTATTACTCACTCCATAATTTACGCAAACTTTGTGAGTAATGGCTATCATATTACATGCTCGTTGAATAATATACTATTACTATGAATAAATATACTTTATTTTTCACTGTTTTAAATTGGACAGTTCAGTAACAGTTGGATGCCATGGTAGGTTTATACACTGCTGATTTATAAGCTTTTAACCAACAACATTGACTTAACACTTATTTAAAAACAGTTTTTATTAAAAGAACACACGTTTTACTTATACAAGGCTTTCTCAAAAGTAGTAGGCAAAACAAAAGAAGCTTCATGGACTCGTGAGTTATAATATTTTAGCTTCATATCATCTACTTCCTCTTCTGTGAATGTCCTAGTTGGTTTAGTCACGTCGTTTGAACTATCCAGAGAAGCCACCAAGTAACCAATCTGTCCATTGGGGTAGGTTGGGACACTAGAAGTGGAATATTTGACCACTGGGAAATACTTTTTGCAGTTCTGGATGGTTTGCCTGATGTGGCCACTGTCGGTCCAGAAACTTCCAGCTTGAGAACAGATTATACCTATTGGAAAGTCATAGAAGTAAATCAAATAACTCTATAATGTAGTTAAAAAAGGTGTTACTGTTCTGACCTTTTTCAGCTTTTAAAGCATTTTTCAGGAGTTTAAAGTAACTTTCGGTGAACAAGTTAACAGCAGGTCCTACTGGATCAGATGAGTCAGTAATAATAACGTCAAACTCGTTTTGGTGGTTTTTCATGTACTCAAACCCGTCTTGCACCAAAAGTTCCAGTTTCGGGGAGTTGAACCCTTTGGCCATACTGGGGAGATGTTTTTTGCTCTGATCAATCACCAAACCATCGATTTCCACCTATTCCAACATTTCCAGCATAAGAAAATGTCATTCCATGTCATTGTAACTGTTTACCTGTACAATTTTCTGAACTAAAGGATGTTTGGCCACTTCTCGAGCTACTCCCCCATCTCCACCACCTACTATAAGCACTTTAGCAGGGTTGGGATGGGCGCACAATGGTACGAAGGTAATCATTTCTTGGTAAGAAAATTCGTCAAACTCAGTGCATTGGATTATTCCATCTAGTACCAATGCATTTCCGTGATTTGCTCTGGATAAAACAGGTAAACAAATTGCAATTGACAGTTTTGACAGTTACAGGATGTTTTAAAATACCAATAAGTAAAAGAAGTTCTTTTTTGACCACCCTATATAGTGTCTAATCTAATGTTAAAGACAGATCAGACTAAATTTGAATAGTTTTTGTTTTAATATCTAATACTTCAGTTATTTTGGCAGTTATCATCCTATACAGGGTGATTCCAAAGTTGGGGCTTCAAAAAATAAGTTTTTTTTTTGTTTGACGCTTTTTTTTAAATATGAACAATAACGAAGATACAGGGTGTCAAAGTTTTACTGAAAAAACAAAAATTTTATGATTTTGGCCCTATAAAAAAAAAAAAAAATCCCTATTTTTTGAAGCTCTAACTTTGGAATCAACCTGTATAGTATTGTCTACAGTAAAACTCAAGTAACTGTGCTATTTAATGATAAAAACTAAAATTGGACTGATTTTTTTTACATTAATATCTAATAACTCGGTTATTTTGGCAGTTATAGGGAGATTCAATATATCTACTAAAAGCTCTTGAAACTTGCATTTGATCACCCTGTATAGTGTCTATAGTAAAGATCTGAGATAAGCGGGTTACTTAATGTTAAAGACGGATCAGAGTAAATTTGACAATTTTTGTTTCAATTTCCAATAACACAATTATTTTGACAGTTACAGGATGGTTCAATATACCAATTGAAAGCTCTTGAAATCTTCTTTTAACCACTCTATATAAAAAAAACTAGTACAGTAAAAATCTCAATTAATTGAGCTATTTAATGATAAAAACAAATTGGACAAATTGACAGTCGTCAATTCGATTATTATGACAGTTACAAGGTTTATTAGAAAAACTTTCTATCTACATTGAACATATAAGATAGATATTTCAAAAAAAGCTGTGGGTTATAAAAGAAAAATAGAAAACATATTTGTTACTAATCCTGCCTAATCTGGTTTTTGGACCTAATCCTAATCCCCTTTTGGAATAATAACCTTGTAGGTATATCAAACTTTAACTAAACATCCAAAAAATTTAATAAAATTCATTTTTACTACATTGCATACTTACGTCTCAAAGAGAAGAACGTCTTGGAAATCAGATTTTCCATGGAACAACACTTCTTTGACTTGGAGGGAAAAAGACTGACCTGGCCACAGTTCAGAGCTTTCACTAAACCATCCTTTCTTAATTTGATCCATTGTCCTATTATTAAAAAAAAAATAATAACAACTTATTAACAAAAATAATCAAACAAAAACTACCACTTACATTAGTTAGAGTTAAACAAAACGTGCTTAAATAACATTTGGTTTTGTGGTTATGTGTAATGATTAAAAATTGTTTGCCAGCATGAACAAAATAAGCTAATTAAGATAACTTACCAAATAAATCAAAATCTTCTTCACTGCTTAAAATACCAAGATAAACTGGTATTTCCTTTATTAAGGTACCTTAATAAAAATGAAACTGGTCGTTTTTATTTTTAGTTGCCGTATTTAAATGACCCCAACCCATGATAGAAGTCCAAATTATCAGCTATCGACAAACAAAACGACTACAACAATCTTTTAGTTATTGATAACAAATTAATGATCGATTAATGGGAAAACTATTATCAGCAGACCCTGTATTTTGGATGGATATAGTGTCGCTTAGTATTATAATTCTTTTGATTGATTTATTACTAATTTTACTTATGCATTTTTTATGTACTTATTATAATTACCTTATTATATTAATTAATTATCAAGTTCAGTAACTATTTTGACGAGTGGAAACCTTTCGTTGTATGCACGAATACATTTTGTTTGTTTGTTTGTAATTTAGTAACCAAATGGCTACTTTTCAAGTCATAAACATTTATATATACTTGATACAAATTATTAATTTTTTAACAAAAAACAGACTAAAAGCAGTTAACAGCTGCACTGCTGCATAATATCTGCTTAATTGGGGTTTTACGGAAATGTAATTTTTGCTTTTATTTTTTTTACTCTCGCAAAGCAATACACCAGCTTTGACAAAACGTGTTGACTTAAATTTCATTTTTTTTATTCCTTTATTTACTCTTATTTAACTTTCTTTTTTTAATTTAGTTGTAAAGACCATAAGAACTAGAAAAAAAAGTTGTTCCTTCAGAGATTCGGATTGAATCTACATTAAACGTAAGTAATTGCCTTTTGATAAAAACCAATTCAAATATGTATTGATAATGGCAAACACATTGACATTGTGATTAGATGAGCTAACATGCAAAACCTTTATAATGTCCCTATCAACATCTTCCTTCTTAATTGGATGCTTGGAACACTCAATATTTTTTTAAATTATATACGTTGTACGTACTGTTTTTTCACTAGAAATACAGTATAATAGACAATTAAGAAAGTATAATCAAGAATTGTTTCCAACGTCCGCTAATCTTCATTTTACACCTATTTCTTCAGCCAGACACTCAAGTTCTCAAACTATGTATTCTTTTTGATAAGAATTTTAATTAGTAAGCAAACTAAAAAATAACATTTTGCTAACCACTAATGTTTTATTGAAACAACTACAATCTACCAATCATTTAATAATCTAATTCTTCAAGTGGCGGACAACTGTAATGCCGAATATTGCGAGGCATTACCATTCCATGCTGTTGTTTTGCGCAGTTCTTCATGTAAGCCACCACGGCTTTGATTAAATCTTCAGGAACCATGCGTCCAATTCCCCGTATAGCATCCACGTAAATATCATCGTAAGGTATCTAAAACAGTTACTTTTATACTGTTGATCTTTGAGAAAAAACACCGTACTTCAGGTTCTGATTTCGTAGGTTGCACCAGATCTTCACTGCTTGCATCGCCACTCTTCACTTCTTCACCAGTAAGCGATTTTACTAGTTTTAGGTCTTCTCCGGATAAGGCAGCTGGTGCTTCAGTGAAGTGTTTGATTCCTACAAAAGAACTAGATTACTTTTTGGTTGATTCTTGAAAGTTTTTTGGAACTTTTTGGTTAGTGTAAGATTTTTTTATTACCTTCTTCTTGAGAATCAGTTAAAGGCATCTCTTCAATTAGACGGCATTTGAATTTTTCCACCTCATCATCAGTTTCACCAACTAATTCTTGTTGAAGGGCCTTGATGTGTAACAGTATTAGTTTCGTACTTATTGACAGTGTAAACATACCCGGAGTCTTTCCAGGTCCTCTTGCAAATGCTTGTCATCTTCAAAGATGTGTTGCACGTCTCTGACTGGTTGATCCGTAATAGTTTCCACCGATTCGTTCTCTTGAACATCCTGTTGTGCATTTCCTTCTAAAATATGTGTAATTTCAGATATAACACTACTAATAAGTACCATCCAACCTGTTTCTGCAGGTGCTTCTTTAGTTTCATCTTTTGCTTCACTTTGCTGGGTAACAGATTCAGTTTGTTCATCTTCCAATACACTACCAGGTTCTTCTTCACCTTTTTCTTTAACGCTTTCAGAGTCATGTTGTTCCATGTCTTAGTTTCAAAAATTATGATCAGTTATTCATTGTAGTAGATTTAGTAACATTACCTCCTTTTGTATCATCCGTCTCATCTTGCTTCTGCTCACTAGAATTAAATATTGTTGTAAATACGATTCAAATTTTGTTTAAGCCTCTTTTTAAGACGTTTTTGATTACCTTAAAAGTGTATCAAGTCATCAATTAAATATTCAATTTTATCTCTGCGTTGTAGAATGTAGTACCTACGTATTTACAATTGGATTATCACAATAATAAGTTGGATTAAATTGTAAATAAAAATAAATAATATCATCCTAAACGTAATTGCGTATCTCTAAAAATAAAACATTGCAAAAAATATTAATTATAGCATAACTGCATGTCCTAGTGTCCAATTTTAAACAAATAGTGAAGATGGTGTTTATGGGTATTTATGATACTTATTTTTAAATTAGTTTGAGAAAGTAAATTATAAACTGGTGTCTAATTGAGGTATTTATGGATTGGACTGAAAGAAAGCTTTTGAATTTGATTTAAGATGATTTGTATAAACAGTAGAACAACAGAAATATCCAACTAACCAAATTTTACTAAATATCTTGGAATAGTTTCCTTCAAGAATGAATTTGGTAAAAAAATGCTCAATGAAAGATGACTAACCAATTTGGTGGTGTTCTATCCCTCAAATGACACTGGAACCAACATATCAACAGAAAAGTATAAAAAAGCAAAAACAAATAACTAAATCTTGGATTCAGTAATCACCATAGTGTCACTAACCTATCTTCAGCTGGTTTCTGTTCTTCAACTTCTTTAGAAACCTCGTCTTTAGAAGCAGTGGGTTTTTCACCTTCTGTAATCACAACTTTCTTCTTTTCTTCAGGAAACTCGCTTTCTTCTTCGAAAGTTTCCTGGGCCTCTTGTTTTAAAAGGTATTCTAAAAAATATCTTTTTGTATAAGAATTTAAAGTATGCCCAATTCGGTTTACTTAATCAAAAGATCTCTTAATCTAAGGCCAAGAACATGTTGTGTAGTTCATTTTCTAGAACTAACAGGCAGTTAAATTTATTTTGAGATAATTGTGCAACCCCTAAGACTGTAAGATTTTTGAAAGTACTAAAACTCACCGTCAGCTTTTTTTGAATCATTGGCAGCTTGAAATTTTTACCATAATTTAGTAAAATATTAGTCAATACAGGGTGGTTTTCTGTCGGTAAGACAAGACGATAGTGTAAAACAGTTTAAAAATCTTGATACTTCACCATGTTATTGAATAGGAAATTTAATTCCAAAAATGTGTTTAAAACAGTCATTTTCTCATTCCAAGTGGGTTTTACCAACGATTTTGCAAAAATGAGAGGTTGTTTAGTTGGTTTGAAAATGAATATTACTAACACATTAAAATTATAATTCAAGATCCTTTCTGTAGCATAGAAACAGTTTTTGTTAAAGAAAGTAGACTTGATATAGGGAAAAAACCACAGTAGTTGGTCGTTACGTCATTAATGTCCGTCGTCATATTAAAATTGACTTACTCATGTCGAGTCCTGCTTGAGCATGTACTTTTTTCCTTATTTATGCCTAAGCAATTAATTATAATAACTTTTGTGCTCCTTTTCATTTATTCACAACTTTGCAACAATGCATAGTGACAGTTATTGCAAATGTTCTGTACAACAGTGGCAGTTGTTTTACTGGACCTTACGAGTGAAAATCAAGCTTAACAAATAAGTAAAATAAACTTTGAAACCGTTGTTGTTCACTAGAATTTACTATAAAATACTCACCAATTGAATAGTGGTCATCTTCAGGCAAACTTGGACAGGACACCACTTTTTCTACCTCGTCGGACTTCATCTCAAATAAAGACTCTGACGAGGTCTTAGTTGCGATACTAGCAACAAAACAATGCAAAACCTCTTGCAATGAAAACACTATCAAGAAACTACCTTTCTTCGGGCTCTACGACTGTTTCTTCCAGTTCCTCCTGCTTCTCTTCCTCCTTCTCCACTTTCTCTCGCCACAAAGAAAGCAACGAGTCCCTAAAAAAGTAGTTCCGCATACTTTGTCCATTTGAAGCATCGATCTTCGCTAGGAACTGATATAAATCCAGGAAAGTTTCTAACGGTATCATTGCAGAACCTCCTGCAATGTTTGATTGATAGGTAAATATTAATCTGTGGTGTGTTTTTTGGATGGAACTACCTTCAGGTTCTTCAGTTAGGATTTCGCAGATTAAAATCATGGTGTGGGTTAAGTCCTGGAAGGGCAAAATGTATTATTTGAATTAGTTTGTACTGGAAAAGTTACGTCAGTTAATGTGCCAGCGCAGATTGCAACGAATCTGAACCATGGTATAGCTTGAGGGTCTTCAAACCCTCCAAGGCATAATAGTTGGATTAAAGTGTGGTGTTGTAAGCAAGCTCCAATCCAACGATCCCACAAAATCTGCAATCGATTTATTTACTGTAGCTTAATACAAAAAAAAAAGTACCAACCTTGAAAGGTACTGTTAAGTTGTTTTGAAGTTGGTAGAGCAAGGTCTTCAACCATCCAGGAGTTATCCCGTTAAAATCTCTAGGAATAGGGTATTCAAGTCTTGGTTTGACTGGGGGCGGTACGTTTAGGGAGAGACAGCGGAAATAAGCTGTAGACCATCTGGTTTGTTTTACAAAACACTATAATTGGGATTAACAGACACGAAATCACTGCTTACTTGAGTAAATCTGTAGGTTGAGTTCTTATAGCAGCTTTAGCGTATTGTCTCAAAAGATATGGGAATGAAGGAGGAATGCAAATCTGTTCGGAACAGTACATTTCGTCAGGTAGAGACGGCATATTTCTCACTAAAAGATTCAGTTTACACTAAATTATCCTAGTTTTAAATTAAATGTATACTTACGTTGTATTTTGGTGTAAATGTCCTACGTCACTCAGAGTTCAAGAACGCAATATTATAAGGTGAAAACTTGGTGTTTGTATTTTTAGGGTAGGTTACTATGGAGATTTGCTTGCAAGGGCAAAATACGAGAGGAATTATATTAGCTTTGTTCGTGGAAACCATCCTCGACTTTATTACTAACTAATAGGAGATTCAAAATACTGATGCAGATGATTTGAAACTGATACACCTCTGAGAACGTAATTCTACCCAGTTATATTGAAATTCGCACAGGCTTAAGGCTAGAAGAAAAACATAATTACTCACAAAAACAAAATGTAGATGTGTGCCAAAATCTTATATGATGATAGATGAGATACAACATACAACAAGTTTGGGAACTAGCCAAAAAACAACTCTGCAAACAAAGGTAATAATGACAAATTTATGGTCAGGATCTGTTAAGTAGAAAATACCAGGAAAACTCAAGTTGTTTTAGGAATTCGTGCATAGACACTGTTTTTGTAATAAATCATTAAGTGGCAAAAATTCCCTCTCGTAAGATGATTTAAGTGATATTACTATCTGGATTAAAAGCTTTATTATCTATCTACACATATTCCGATGTAGTGTATCAAGTGCATTGCAAATTACCAAATATTATTATTTTATTAATAGAGTTTAACCTTTGGTAATTTGAGTCTAATAATAAAACTCTAGATTGGGTGAAATAAAAAGTTACATTACAGGTACATAAAGGATATCTTAATGTTAAACATTTTAAATATTTTTGAATCATACATTTTTTTCTAAGAATGAAATGACAGGTTTTGCATTTAACAACCGTTTGTTTCGTTCTAATAAGTAAACAGGAATTATAGTATATCGTTGACTAGTCTCACAGTCGGTTTAAATCAAAAGGCCTGTTCACAGAGAGAATCTCCAACAATAATCAGAGAAATAGATACATCCATTGGTCATAAGTCAGAAAACGTCATCAGTCACATGAGCATTCAACCAATGAAACCTGACATTTATTGTTTCTGAGTTGAAAACCAGTCAGGGATTGCCTCTCCGAACAGACCTAAAATATACTTGCAATGTCATATACAAATTATTTATTAGTTACAAAGATTACACTTGACAACTATGCAATTTTGAGTTTGTCGAAGAATCCTGATCAACAATCACCGCTGATCAGATAAAATAAATAATAAACATACAAAAACTAGAATGAGTTTACTAAAAATTAATACATTGCTGCCTAACTTCTTTAAAAGTAAGAACATCTCATTTTTCTTATCTGCTAAACTAGTGTACTTGTATCCTGATCCACCAAATATCATTGAAACAGTATGGCAATGAACTAGTTTTTAAAGCTTTCAGGTCAATTTTCAAGCAGAAAATGTGAAAACTCAATCTGCAAAGAAAAAAGTGACAAACCTGAAAGTGACTTGATAGTTCAATTGCAAGTCTCTGAGCCAATCATCAACGTTTAAAAGTCAATTTTCAAGCTGAAAATGTGAAAATTCAAGCCAAGACACTTGAAATATTACTTAAAGTTTAATTTTTAAGACTAGAAGCAAAGAATTGATAGTGACAAACCTGAAAATGTACTTGATGGTTCAATTGCAAGTCTCTGAGCCAATCATCAACGTTTAAAAGTCAATTTTCAAGCTGAAAATGTGAAAATTCAAGCCAAGACACTTGAAATATTACTTAAAGTTTAATTTTTAAGACTAGAAGCAAAGAATTGATAGTCACAAACCTGAAAATTGACTTGATAGTTCAATTGCAAGTCTTTGAGCCAATCATCAACGTTTAAAACTCAATTTTAAAGCTTTCAGGTCAATTTTCAAGCAGAAAATGTGAAAATCCAAGCCAAGACACTTTAAATTTTACTTAAAGTTTAATTTTTAAGACTAGAAGCAAAGAAATGATAGTTACAAACCTAAAAACTGACCTGATAGTCCAATTGCAATTATCTGAGTCAACATTCAACGTTTAAAAGTCAATTTTAAAGCTTTCAAGCCAAGACACTTGAAATATTACTTAAAGTTTAAGAAATGTTGAAGAATGTGAAGCCACAAACCTGAAAATTGACTTGATAGTTGAATTGTAAATCTCTAAGCCAATTATCAACGTTTAAGGGTCAATTTCAAGCTAGAAATATAAGAATCTAAGCCAACATCCTTGAAATATGACTTAAAGTCTAATTCTTAAGACTAGAAACAAAGAAAATGATAGTTACAAACCTGAAAATTGACTGGATAGTCCAATTGCAAGTATTTGAGTCAATATTCAACGTTTAAAAGTAAATTTCATAGTGTTTAGATCAATTTTTAAGCTAAAACTGTGATAACCAAAGGCAAAGGACATTAGTCTTTTTTCCTCTAATTGTCGTAAATGTGTAATTTGTCTAATGTGTAAACTAAACACGAGTTTCCAAACTATCCGTAGGTTAAATATCAAACATAAACTTATTTCTGGTTTTTAAATTACCATTTAACGACCAAAAACAGTTAAACAATTCAAACGCGCGCCAAATCTTCTAATGTTGCGTGACGTAAATAACCAGTTTAAGACAATGTTGCCAGACGTTCCTTTAGCCGAGTTATTGAAGAATAATGCAAAAAGCGTTTATAGAATTGAACGACAATTCCACTTTAATAAATAATAATCACATAATTATACAAAAATAGGGAAACCTTGACAGTGCTAGAATAAGTTTTGTAAGAAACAGTGCAACATTGCCAAACTTCTGATTTTATAGAAAAGTAGGAATGTATCAGTCCAGATTTTACACCTTTCTGTCACTTTTTACTTTTCTATAACGTTTAGAATAAATTATAAAATAGTTGTGTTTATTTGTTTTTGATACTAACTGTGCAATTATGACTTTTATTATTTTAAATATTATTTGGTTAAATATCGTTTAACATAATTAGCGATTAAGATACTCAAAATGATAATTAAATTAAAATTGTATTTATTATTTCTTTCTTTAAAGAATGAATAGTTTTTTCATCACCGATGAGTTCAAACGTTCCTTAATAATTCAAAACAATGCAGGAACTTCTTATTACTTCTAATAAGGCTAAGTGTCTATCTAAGGTTTTCCATTAATTTGAAATAAAATCACCAGATATGTGGCTACAGCTCCTGCTACCTAAAACATGAATCCTAGTAATCCAAACTCATTGTTCATCAAGCTAAACTTACAGAAGTGAGTAATTTTCTATCAATGCAGAAAAATCCACAAGCGCTAAAATGGAATTTATCGTTGGAAAACTGTATTGTCATCAGTTTCAACTAAAAATGGAAAACTCATTGTCAAAACAGTTTGAAAAACACATTTTACACACACCATTTCCACTGCATTGGTATCCTGGTAATACATATCGCTAATTAAGCTAATAAGATTTTCGTACTGTAAATCCAACTTTAATTATTGTTATTATGGTGTAATGACGCAACTTACTTCTTTGACACACTGGTGACATGGTTCCACTATTAGAAGCAACCTACCAATGTGTGCCATAAGCCAAGCTAGTTGCAAGGTTGAAAAAGCTGGAGATGGATTTACCCTGAAAATCTCTTCAAGCAGAAAGTAAGGAGTTACCACCAGATGGAGCAGGCAACTAAGTACTAGCAACTGTAATGAAACTAATCAAGTACAAAGTGTTATAGTACTTTGTAGACGTACAAAAATTCCATTTGATGGAGATTCGTTTAGAAGTTTTACGCTCTCCTTGATTCTTTCTACCTCCTTGATGAGCTCATTGAAGTTGTTGCCAGTTTTCTTGAAAGTTACTAACTTGTCGTTCAGAGCGTAAGGAAGGAAAGCTTTTCTTAATAATAGTCTTTCCCTGCTTACAGTCTCTTTGAGGCGGATAATCCTAATATGAATGAAAAACACCAAATGCCAAAAAAACACTTCTTGGGATACTAGCATAAAATACAGCATGTAGTAGCAAATGTAGTTTTGCAGGTAGTAAGTTGGGTCATTTGACACTTTCCACTGCATGCAGTAAATTGCAATATCAAATGATACCAGTATAGTCATGGCGACTAGGGATGTGGCAATCAAAACCACTGAAATTTTGCGATATTTAGCATAGTCTGTTTTAAGTGGAACAGTCCGGTCAACCTGAAATGTTTTCGTAACAGAATCAAGGAAAATTTTAAGTAAAGCTTCTAACAATGTTCCAAATTTCCACCATTTTTACGAATCGTCTCATTCTGAAAGGGATCGACAGAACACCAAATACTGCTATGATCAGAACGGTGGCAACATCGCATATAGTTATATATCTAGTTCTGATATTTTTCATTCGGACAGCGTTGGAAGCTGGTTCAGAGTCTCTGAGCATTCCTACTATGGTTCCTGTAGCTGTAAAGCATTGAAAATATGGACAAAATAGTTATTCATGCTTTACACAAGAAACAGTACAAAAAATGTGGGTGTGACATAAAATAGTGACTTTCCTACTACCAAGATACTTAAATACAACATAAATTAAGTTGCTTACCAAATATTAAAATAATTAAGTAACTATAAGACACCAGTAGTGGTGAATATCTAATGTGGTAAGATTTACCAACTTTACTGAAGAAAAGTGGACATTGCCCAAATATTCTAGTGGTATAAATTACGGGTTGAAGAATTTTGAAGTTTTCCTCCGTTAGCATCACCATGGGTTTAAGCGCCTGAAATTGGTTTTGGGTTAGAAACTGTATTTACCGTTTTTAGGATATTGTGAGTAGGTCCTCACCCATATTTTTGATAATAAGAATCTGAGCATTTTAGAATGTGTCAGTGCAAACCAGACTAGTATTTACTAGTATCTTGTTACTGTCATCAAAACACGTTTATAAATGTTCAGATTTTATCTTTTTTATAATCCACATTGTTTTTCATTGAAATTTATAATGATATAGAACCAAGTTGAAACGAACTAATTACTTCAAAAAAACATGTTTAGCATTAAAAATTTACTTCCCTTACCTGTTCAGCTTTTACCTCTTATGAAAACCGATTTTGTTGCGGTTTAAGTAAGCACTAAACTTTAACGGAATTTATATTTATATCTTTCGATCAACACTATAATTGAGCATGTTTTCGAAACTAAAATAAAATAGAGCACTTATTAATAAAACCTTTTAATTCTGAAGTGATTCCAACTATCTACAGAATTTAAAATTATTCTTAATGTATTTTTGACGTGTTCAATTAAAGCATTTTGTAGTCTTTTAGTCCAAGCAGAAGTTGTTCCTAAATGGTTTGTAAATTTAATAATTGTTCTGAAAAGAGAAACTAAAGCAATTCTTCAGGAGTTTTCTTTTTGTTGTATTCACCGTATAAAGAAACTATAGAGTTTAATAGGTTTTGGGGATTCTTTGATGAGGATCTTTTGGCAGCCTCTATTTCCTCACAATAAGTTTTCTTTAGTGGTTCTTAGGTTCTTGTTGTCGTCTTTGCTTAACTTGTCTGTCATGTTTCTGTTTTCTCATGGGACGCTTTAGTTGCTGTAATTGGACAAAAGCTTGGTGATTTCGTCTTGTAGTTGTCTAGCATAATGTCTATATCTACTACTCTTCCAGTTGGTTTTGTCACAGTTTCCAAAATTATAATTATATTGAACTAGAATTTGTAAGGGACTAAATTTGCATCACAACTCACAATCAAATGCAATACGTTACTCTACATTGTTCTGCCAGTATCTCTACTTTCCTGGATCGCAGCAATTCTGCTGTGACTTCTTCTTTGTTTGTCTAAGGTTCTTGAATTAAAGTTAGATTTGACAAATTTGACAGTTGGGACGTCAAGAAATACGTTAATACTTTGCTTGCGTCACGTGACAGCTGTCACAACTGTCAAAAAGTCACTCACCAGTGACTTGAAAGTATAAAATGCCAAATATAGGTTTTTCTTTGAGATATTGCACTGTAAGTTGTGTTAAAGCTCCATAGAGCCAAATTTGACAGTTGGGACGTTAAGACATACGTTAATACTTTACTTGCGTCACGTGACAGCTGTCACAACTGTCAAAAAGTCACTCACCAGTGACTTAAAAGTATAAAATGCCAAATAGAGGTTTTTCTTTGAGAAATTGCACTGTAAGTTGTGCTACAGCTCCATAGAGCCAAATTTGACAGTTGGGACGTTAAGACATACGTTAATACTTTACTTGCGTCACGTGACAGCTGTCACAACTGTCAAAAAGTCACTCACCAGTGACTTGAAAGTATAAAATGCCAAATAGAGGTTTTTCTTTGAGAAATTGCACTGTAAGTTGTGCTACAGCTCCATAGAGCCAAATTTGACAGTTGGGACGTTAAGACATGCGTTAATACTTTACTTGCGTCACGTGACAGCTGTCACAACTGTCAAAAAGTCACTCACCAGTGACTTAAAAGTATAAAAAGCCAATTAGAGGTTTTTCTTTGAGAAATTGCACTGTAAGTTGTCTCTCCATAGAGCCAAATTACTACTTGCGTCACGTGACAGCTGTCACAACTGTCAAAGCTGGCGGGCATTCTCAAGCAGCTCAAAGAATAATGGATTGGCGCCTGAATAAAAAATGACAGGAAAAATAGGATTATTGACATATCTCCTAAACACAAAGTGGTCTGTGTTTCTGTATATGCCAGTATTGTCAACCGTTCAAAATAATATAATTTTTCCAAAAAATGATAAAAGTTATAAGATTCTACTAAAATTTCCCAGGTTTTTTTAGTTTTTCTGAAATTCTGCTTTAATTCCACTTTGCAAATCCTTTGAGTGTCCACTTAAAATGCTATAATTACGTCTACTCAACATGAATTTGCTTATCTCAAAACAAACAGATTTTTAAAAAATTTTAGAATCACCGGTTACTCTCAAATTTACTTAAAATGATTTAGAACTGTATTTCTTTTGAGCATGTTTTTTTATAGCTTCATAGAGTGATATTTGAGAGCTTAGCTCCAAAGAAAACAGTTTCACGTCACGTCTGTCACATCTTGCTCATGGAGTTCTAAAAAACGTTTAATGTGAATTTTAACTGATTATACTAGTTTTAAGGAAGTTTTGTCATTTTTTAGCTTCATGGAGAAGATATTGATAGTTTTCCACGTTTATACATTATTCATGGACCTCTAAACAAGCATGTACTATGATTTACAACACTGTAGTAACTATAACAGTGCTTTTAAGAAGGTTTCGTAAATTTAGAGCCTTTATGCAGTGGTATTTGACATTTACCATCATTGTGACAGATTTAAATGTGTCCGAAACATACATTTGTATGAAAAAACTGTCAAAATTTTATTCAAAGACCTACAAACAAGTCTTAAATATGATTGACAACTGTATTAACTATAACAATGATATGATCTGTACTGATTGGACTGCTTTTAAGCAATGTTTTCTAGTTTCATAGAGTTGTATTTGATAGTTACCACCATTGTGACAGATCGTAAATCTATCCACAATAAACAGTTACAACTGCCAAAAAACAACCCATGAAACTATAAAATTGTAAATATAAATATCCTTATGATGTATGCTGAATTTATTGCTTTAAACAATTTTTGTAATTTTATAACCTCATGGGGTGGAGTTTGAAAGTTTTCAAGTTTATAAAGAATTGAAACATAATTAACAGAAACAGATACACGTCCAATTTCGTTTTCTAACCCTGTATATAGGCAAATATTATTGTTGCTTTAATAAATAAGTTAAATAGAAGGTTGTCTTAGTATTTATCTTAGTATATAAAAAAATATAGTTTTTCCCAAATATTTCAATGTAGTTTGAAGTTCCCAGAAATGAAAAAAAATTCCCCAGAGCTGGCAACACTGATTTATCATTTTATTTTGTTTTTTTAATTCTTATTTTATAGATCAATAGACGAAATGTTTTGTTAAACTTTATTTTTAAGACCGTTTTAACAAACTCACTAAATTATTTATTACATTCTGCTGACCTATTTATAATAAACCAATCTAATAACAGAAAATAACTTTCCTTAAAAATTTATTTTATACTTTATTAAATTTCAATTAAAAGGGCAAATTCCCTTCTAAAACAGCCTGATAAGCATATTACTATTACTAAGCAAATAAAGTTTCAACAACAACAATACAAAACAGCTTACTGCAACTTGGGCCTAAAATGCAGAAAAAGAGAATTTGTGCATCGTTATCAGGTATATTATTACACTATACAGTTCTAGTTTTGAAAAATTGTAATAGAATAGATCACAATAGTCGCATCGAGAGGAGACGAGGCCATTCTAAGAACTAATGGACGCCATTTAGGCATTTGTTTATGAATTGAAACACGCTAGTCACGTAGCTTTCCCGATTTTCCGGCAAATGTTTCACGTGCAAACTGGTCTCGTAGCAAACAGTGGTCACGTCTACGCCCAGTTTTCGTCGGAAAGCTGCAAAATGCTCTACATCCTGAAAAAAATTTTTGATTAAAAAAAAATCAAGTATTCAGTGCTCTAAGAAGTTTGATGTGATTGAGTTTCTTTAAGTGTGATGGAGGTAGTTACTCGTTTTTGCGTAATTATCACATAATCATAATTGATTGAAAATACCTTTTAAGACTTAAAATATGACGAATAAAATCAATAATTTCTCATAAAATTAAATTATCATTTAATATTGTCAAATT
Organism: Ips nitidus; assembly: GCA_018691245.2. Classification (NCBI taxonomy): domain Eukaryota; kingdom Metazoa; phylum Arthropoda; class Insecta; order Coleoptera; family Curculionidae; genus Ips; species Ips nitidus. The sequence continues at coordinate 5,896,644 of CM042789.1, read as the reverse complement.
AAAAGTGATAACGATTATTAGAGAGATTCATATTTTAAGCAGCAAGTTGCTGGGAAAGTTTTTTTTTTAATTAACTTTAAAACCATTTTTTCCAAATTAATCTGAGTTTTGTAACTTTTTCAATGTTAACTAATATAACAGTTTTGCTTTTAAAATTGCAATTATCAACTGTCCCAATAATGTTAATTAGACTTCATTGAATTTACATTGTAAAACTGATGTTACTCACTTATCGCCATAACACACCATAAGCACAACACAAGCGCAACATAAGCATAGCTTCTTGTTAATGTTAATTCATCGATTTTCTGGGCATAAGGCGAATTCTTGTATAGAAATGACAGAAGTATGAGTTTTTTATTACTCTCCATCTAACAATAAGAATAAAATAAAAGTAATATGAGGAAAAAGAGTTTAAGATTAAATTAGAAGATCCTTATAAATTAAACAACAATCAAAGGTAAATAAAGGGTTTGTGGTCCACCAATTGAATAAATTTGCATATTGTTAACAAAAATGGAGTCTTTCTTAATCTGAAAATAGCATAGCATAAGCACAACACAAAAGTTGAAACTTAACCAACTCTTGTGTTATGTTATGCTGTGCTTGTGTTGTGTTGTGTCGATCTATAAATCCAACTAAAATAGAGAATAACAGAAACTTACGTAGTGAGGTATTAGGTCGTCATTCTTCGAGTAAATAAACAATTGAGGGCATCGATTTTTCTCAGTTTTGAGACTCTCAAAAGGGTTGTTGGAGTGCTGGTTTTCACGTAGTAGAAACTGATGCGTGATAACCTAAAATTGTACAGTCTTGCTATGTTCTTCAATGTTATCAGACTGTGAATACCTCGAAAAACCAAATAGCCGAAAGGAACAACGTCATCAGAAACGACAGGGAAATATTGTACAAAAAGTTTCCCTCTAATATTGTCGTTAACGCCCTGTACAGGCTGGTCACTCTTCGTCTACCTGGGGCTGAATCAAAAACCACCCCTTTTAGCTAGAACAAATTATTATTTTGTTGTTTGCTTTCAAAATAAAATTATTATTTAAATTAAGTGACGACTTTAGACTCTGACGTCTGAGAAAACAATTTTGGAAGTCTACTAGTTAAAAACATTAATTACACCCATATAACATGATTCTGCTGTTGTTAATTAAACTAACTGCACTTAATTAAAGGTTACAAATTTACTGTTAATTTAGATTTAATGTGTCTGTTTAAGCAACCTATTGGCATGGTTTAAACTTTAAGTCCACACTGTTTTTACTTACTTCCAAAGGTTTTTCGTTGTGATCCAAGGCGTAAGAAAAGTTCTGATAGAGAAAAGCGCCTCCATTTGAAAAACAATGGACGAATATAGGATGGTTGTCAAAATTCAATTCAATCAGCAGCTTGACTAGTTTCTGACCAATCAAGCTCATTTGGTTCCTTTCCATAAACAGCCATTTTATTGGTGCGGTGTATCTTAGCGTTATTAGGCTGAAAAATATCAAATTAAAGTTATTCTGTTAAAAAAAAATTGATAAATAACAGTCACAGCCACACAACAGTTTTTTGATAAAAATTATTGAATTTTATGAAACATTTTACTAATATAATAATTTAAGTAAACTAAATAGCTCTTTCTCTCTTCTTTAAAATTTTGTTGGGTCTGTATCTCATATTAGTAGCACGCATTATTAGTTTTTATATCCGCTTTACTTATTTCAATTATTTTAATTTAATATAGTCATTGTCTGTTGTAAATTAATACAGATTATACGTAAAGTTTACAACAAATGGCTACTAAAGTTGTTGTAGGCTGTAATAATCATACAAAATTTATGAAGTTTTCCATTTTCAGTAAGGAAATAAATATTTTCAGATTAACTGACCAAAAATGTTCCTTATCAACTCCTTAACCCAACACCGTAAGTTGGACCGATTTGCCTTCCAGTATACAGGGTGTGCAAGAAAAGTATGGTGGTTCACTATTTTTGTCTCCATGTACGCAATTTTTAAGATAGAATTTCTTACTCTACACCACTGGAAAGAGGAGTTCAAAACGATTCTTTTAAGTGGTTGAACCACCCTGAACTCCTAAAAATAACTGAGTTACAAGGAGTTCAAATTACAATTTCAACTGATTTGATAATTAGTTGCATCAAACCAGTTTTTGCTAAATAACTCAAAAACGGTGAAAGTCACGAACAATTTGCAAGATACCAAAAATGTTCCTAATCAACTCCTTAACTCAGCACCGTAAGTTTGCAGGACCATGTTTGCTTCCAGTATACAGGGTGTGCATGAAAAGTATGTTGATTGACTGTTTTTGGTCACCTTGTACGTAATTTTTTAGATAGAATTTTTTGCTCAACACCACTGGAAAAAGGAGTTCAAGACGGTTAATTTGGGTGGTTCAATCTACCTGAACTCACAAAAATAACCGAGTCGAAGGGTGCTCAAAGTTTAACTGATTTGAAAATTTGTTGCATCAAAACTAGTTTTTGCTAAATAACTCAAAAACAGTGAAAGTCACGAAAAATTTCAAAGATAGCAAAAATGTTCGTGAAGAACTGCTAAACTCATCCCTAGAAGTTTCACAGTTTGTCAGTACCGCTACTATACAGGGGGTACATGAAAAGTTGATTCAGATTTATGACTTTTCAATTTAAAAGCAGCCATGACAGGAAAATGATACTTACCGGTAAATAACCGGTCACGGTAAATTATGGAGAATTTTTTGGGTAATGGCACAAAAGTTTACCTGAAAATGAGTTTTTCTGAGATTGTCTGTTTGCGTGGATTACTGGATAACCGCCACCATTTTGGTACTATTCAATTAAAACTTAGTACGGTAAATTTTGACTAAAAACCAATACAACTACACAAAATAAACACTAAATTAATAAATTTCAATTACAGCAGGAAAAAATTCGAGAAAACTGTCAAAAAATCAAAATTAAGTTGTGTTCAGAAATATCGCCGGTACACTCCGTGAAGTAATTTGACAGTTTTTCACGTGACTCAGTTGACATGTAATAGAAAAGGAACGACAATTATTACGTCACTGCCACTAACCCTGGGACGGACTTTACGTTATTTGAAGTCTAAAAAGTAGGCTACAAATATTATTATTTTGGTTGCGAAAACTGCGGTTAAAGCTAATAAATGCCAAGGTAATGTTTATGCATATGGACTTCCACCTGCGTTAAACTTACAAATTAAAATATTTACATTTTAAAAACCTGCGAGTTTGTTAATTAACTTAAAATAGCATAATATAGGCTTATTACTCGATTTCATCTAAACGAAAACTCTTAATTGTTATTGAAATAACAAAGGTAATTTAGTTAGTTTTAGGTGTTATTAGGTACAAATTTTAAATAAAAATTTAAAAAAAAAACAATAATTTCTACCATATAATCTTTGATACTGGTTTCTGCAATTCTTTTTGACATTTTGTATATTTTCTTGGGACAGAGAAGCTGAGAACAGACACTCTCACTTTTAATATAGTGAATATATGGAAGTCAATTAAAAACCAAAATAAAGCAGGTTCTGGCCAAGTTGATAATGGCCTAACATAAATAACATTTTCAATTGGAATTAATCTTACATGCAAATAAATTTGTATAATTAAACAGTTAATTCAACAAATTTTAGTTAGTAATAAGTAATTGAGATAGATTAGTAAAGTAATAATTTTTTGATTTATATAACCATAACGCGATAATAATAGAAAAGGTGAACGAACATATCACGCAAAGAAATTTCAATGATCTAACATCCTACAAAAAGAGAAATCAGATTTTGGTTTACATAACTCAGTATGACTCAGTAGAAATTTGCTATTCGATTAAGTAATAATTTGCATTGATGATAGCCTGAAATATTGTAAAATCATTTCATTTTAACTATTGTTTCTATATTGATTTTTGTTGTAAAATATTGCTGAAAAATTAAAAATAGTGAACAATAAGGCACTTTTTGTAAAAATGTAATTTCTATGCAAAGAATGTTATACATTTGATTTGAAATTATGGTAAACTTTGATACATTAGACTTTGATATACTTATCCATTTACTTTTTTGATTGTTGAAATAAGCTCGGAATTAAGGTCAGTTAAATATTTTAAATAAAAAGAAATAACTCATATTAATAAATTTACCATTATCATAAAATATTTTTTAAATTTTATACTTAACTTAATACATAGTGAATTCAATTCTTATTTTTTAAATAAGTCACGTGACTTTAAAAATATATCAGCCTAAACGTAAAATCTGTTAACATTAAAAATAGTCACGTGATTCAGTGTTTAAAACTAAAAAAAAGGTCACGTGACTATTTTAACTGTAAAAAAGTTACTTGACTTTAAGAATATCAGTTTAAACTGAAAAACGGTCACGTAATCATCAGAATCGGTTTTGATGTTAAAAAAAAATTACGTGATTTTGAAAATTAAATTTGATGATTGAAAATAGTCACGTGACCATTTTCACACTGTAAAGAGTTACGTGACACTTCCAATAATATTTGACAGCGTAGCTCAGTTATTTAAGGAGCTACTAAAAAGTGTAAATAAGAAAAGTTGTATGAAATTTCATCCTCTACAAGATTGTATTAAGGTGTTTGTGCCCTTAAGGGCATCCCTAATGAGTTACAAGGCAAAAAGTGACAGGGTGTACCAAACTGCTTTTTTTACTTATTGCATTTTCGTACTCGCCTGTTCCCTGATTATTTTTAGTGTTTTTCCGCTTTATCTAAACTTTACCGGGTGTTCAGTACTACTAAATCCGGCACTGAGATAGATATATACAGGGTGTCTCGCAACAAATGCGTGAGACTTAGGGCTAGATTATGCATAAAAATATCCCTAATTTATACTATACAAGGTGTTAGTGTAAAGCTATTTCTTGGCTTCTTTTAAGAATATAAATAATAATAATAATAATATCCCTTGAAATCCTATGATAAAAAGAGAAAGATATTGCTCTAGAATCAATGCTCTAGACAAGAAGAGAAAAACTTGTCTTTTTGTTGTAATGGATTTGACAGCATTTGAAAGGGTCATCCGAGGGGTAGACTGCCGATAATTTTTTGTACACCAAAATGCCTTTTTGCATACAAAATACCTTGAAATGCCTTTAAAATACCTCACAATGCTTTATTATTGCTCAAAATGCCTCATAGTAATAATGCCTTAAAACTGCCTAAAATGCCTCATCATATTACATTAAAATACCTCGAAATGCCTGCAGTTGAAAATTCAATTTTTGTGCTTGCAACACTGTAAAGACTAGTTGACATTGTCAAAAACAGTCAAGTGTTTTTCAAAACGCAGTTTAAACTTTGGAAAATTGATAAATAAAATTTGGACAGTTGTAAAAACTTAAATTGAAAAATACACGTCACGTGACTTGGATAATTCAATTTTTGAGCTTGCAACACTGTAAAGACTAGTTGACATTGTCAAAAACAGTCAAGTGTTTTTCAAAACGCAGTTTAAACTTTAGAAAATTGATAAATAAAATTTAGACAGTTGTAAAAACTTAAATTGAAAAATACACGTCACGTGACGTTGATAATGCAATTCTGAGCTTGCATCACTGTAAAGGACAGTGGATATCTGTCAAAATTAATCACGTGACCGTTAAAATGTGGTTGAAACTTTAAAAACTTGTTAAATTAAATTTAGACTATTTTAGACAGTTGTAAAAGCTGAAATTATAAGAGACACATCACGTGAATGTGATTATGCAATTTTAGAGTTTGCAACACTGTAAAGTCCAGTTGACACCTGTCAAAAACAGTCACGTGACCTTAAAAATGTTGTTTTAATGTTGAAAAATTGGTAAATTATTATAATAATTTGTAATGAATATTGTTTCAACTTAATATCATGTAACAAAGATTTTACCATAATAAATACATGTGCGGTCAATTTTGTTATATTGATACACTAATTGTCTACTGCTTGGTCTATTACAATGTATTCCTTAAAATATCGCAAAACATTTTGAAATATACTGTCAATGCCTCAAAATTCTATGAAATGCCTTATAAATACCAAATGCCTCGTAATACCTTGTAATACCTCAAAATGCTTTGTAATACTGGCAAAGTGCCTCTTAATAACAATTTTGCCTGGATACGGTATACTCAAAATATGGTAATTTTACTAAAAAATACTAGTTCTGTATACAATCATTACAGACAGAGCATTATTGACCCACTCAGCTGATGGGAGCAAGTTCGCTCATCGACCCGGCGAATTATTTTATAAACTAAACAAGTTTATTTTAATTCAGATTAGTTAAAGCACACAAGTTCCTGAATACTTTATGAAGCAACTATTTATAAATCATTCAAGTTAGAACAAAAACGAGAACTTACCCTTTTTCTTCATAAATCTGCGAGTATTTGGCCAAATACTTATCCTTGCATCCCGCCCAACCAAACAGCACAACAATCGGCAATTTTTTCTCATTGACCACAAACACAAAATCCGTTTCTCCATTGTTTTTCTCGTATTTGAAATTGGGACTTGGAAAGGTAAGATGATAATCCAGGTTATCGACGCGATCGGCCATTTTAATGTTGCAATGGTTCGCGCTTAGCGTCGAACAGTTTACTATCGATTGCAGGATCGTCGTCGTGACGCCAACTGCGGCCATGAAATCGAGTCGCTCAGGTTGATCGCTGAAGATGTTGATCCGTTTTTACCTGATGGTGTGATTTTCCTGCTCAACCATTTTGTTCCATGCGAATTCATGTCGATTTCGTTGAAAACGTGATGGAAAAATTGATTTGACGGACGTGTCATAAGAAATTCTCTGATCAAATTCTCTGACACATGAAAGTTTACTGGTATAATGCCCAGTTTACACCTCCAAATAAAGAACTAAAACTTAAAAATAAATTAAAATTTTTAGTCGAGTTATTATTTTGTTGTAAACACAAATTGATTATCAGCTTTTCAAAATCCTTAATATTATTTTACAAGATTTTTGTGAGGTGTTAAATTAATTATTTTAAAATCATTACTCCTTTCAAACTGTGTTTCTAGCAATTCAAACTTTGACACCGCTCTTCTCCCTGACTGTACCAAATTTTGTAGGTTTTTTCAGGTTATTGGATAGGAAATTTATTGAGAATTCCAAAAATGTGCTTAAAACAGTAATTTTCTCACTACAAGTGGGTTTTACAGTCGATTTTATCCCTGACTGTCCTTTCAAACTGTGTTTCTAGCAGTTCAAACTTTGACACCGCTTGTCTTTCTGACTGTACCAAATTTTGTAGGTTTTTTCAGGTTATTGGATAGGAAATTTATTGAGAATTCCAAAAATGTGCTTAAAACAGTAATTTTCTCACTACAAGTGGGTTTTACAGTCGATTTTATCCCTGACTGTCCTTTCAAACTGTGTTTCTAGCAGTTCAAACTTTGACACCGCTTGTCTTTCTGACTGTACCAAATTTTGTAGGTTTTTTCAGGTTATTGGATAGGAAATTTATTGAGAATTCCAAAAATGTGCTTAAAACAGTAATTTTCTCACTACAAGTGGGTTTTACAGTCGATTTTATCCCTGACTGTCCTTTCAAACTGTGTTTCTAGCAGTTCAAACTTTGACACCGCTTGTCTTTCTGACTGTACCAAATTTTGTAGGTTTTTTCAGGTTATTGGATAGGAAATTTATTGAGAATTCCAAAAATGTGCTTAAAACAGTAATTTTCTCACTACAAGTGGGTTTTACAGTCGATTTTATCCCTGACTGTCCTTTCAAACTGTGTTTCTAGCAGTTCAAACTTTGACACCGCTTGTCTTTCTGACTGTACCAAATTTTGTAGTGTTTTTCAAAATTAATAGGAAATTTAATTAGGATTCCAAAAATTAACTTAAAACAGTCATTTTCTCACTACAAGTGGATTTTACAGGCGATATTGTCCCAGACTGTCTTGGTTAAATGCGAGAAAAGTTGCGTAATTGTGTGTAAAGGTGTCCTTAATAAAATGACATTTAGATCTATTTTTTTGGTGTTTGATATTTTGCAAAAAACGAATTTTTGTTCTTAGTATACATATATAAAAATTTGGATCAAAACTTATGACACTTCTCTACAGCCACTTTTAATGACACTCTTTAAATTGACAACCCCACTTTTTGACTTCATTCTTTTAAATACGGTCCTGATGATATGTTAGATTCTAAAACCCCTTTTTATTCAGAATTCCATGGTGTATGAAACTTTACATTTTTATTTTTAATTTACTGCTAGGAATACTCTTATGGTTATCCTTATGCATAACCTAAGCCACCAGAACATCTCCTACAGCAGCAATGGAGGTTATGCTTGACCTCACACTCTTGCACCTCACGGTGCAGCTGAGGCAGCTTTGTTTAGAATGACTAAGAACGGAGTTGGAGGGGAAATGCGGAAGTAGGAGAGCTTGGACATCTCTATCAAAAAGCATTTCACATCTGACGTATCCAAAAGATGAAACTATCAGAAAATTTAACTTTAAAAGTACGTTTTTCATTAAGTTAAGCAACAAGAGAGAGTGGATTAATCTTAACACACCATTAAATGGTATGCGTATAGGTTCAAGTCACACAAAGAACAGGAATAGGAGTGTTTGGACCAAAAATCAAATACTCGGAACCAATGGGAAAATACCCCAGTAGGTAATTCACGTCATTCTGACATAACAGCTCTGAGTTCAACGATACTCAGCTCTAAAATGGTATGGAAATATCTAGGCAAACTCAATTAACCTTGCTCTGGGTTCCAGGACATCAAATAATTGAGGTAAATGAGAAAACTAACATTCTGGCTAAAAAAGGGGCCGGGACTCATTTCGTAGAACCAAAACCCTCCTGTGGCTGAGGGGATTACACCTGCAAACACGAGCTCAAATAGAAGGAGGAACTCGAAAAAGCCAAGCTCTAGGAGTCTCACTGGATTGGCGCACTCTAAGACACTTCTTGGAGGTTACAACTGGAAAATGAGTAAAGAATTTTTAAAATTGAGCAAAAGAAACCTACGCTCACTCGTAGGTTTGGGTGGTACCAAAATGTACCTAATAATAGTCATATTACAGGCCAAAAGGACATTGTGGCACCCGGAACAGTTTGTCCAGAAACCATCAACATTTCTATATAGGATCCGTTTTAATTATATTCAATTTTTAAAGTCCCTACGGCATGCAAGGACAAGTGAGTGGTACCGAAATGTACCACTATTATACATTTTCTTTTTTTTTTTGAGAAAACATGAATGATTTATTATTTAGACTGCGTTATTAGTTAAATTTAATTATTTAGTTCGAAAAGTGTTTGAAATTGTGGAACTGTATACTTACACTTCATGTATGTGGTATATAAGTAGGTAAATAATATTTATTTTTCTTGTACCACTCTAACTTTAAAAACTACTACAAATACCATAATATAAAAATACTTTTGTTTATTAAGTGAAAAGTTGTATCATACATATCACATTAAAATTCTCACAGTTAATATAAACATACAAAATTATCCACATAACCAAATTACAGCTCACTTAAAAAGTCACATGGCAATAATAATTAATTAAAAAGCACCCTACATGTAATACTAGAGTTCAGTTTTTGTTTTGAGAGTGTGTTATTGTCACTTTATTCGCTTATTGCATGCCTGTAACCGTGGAAATGGTTACCAAAAATATTGCTAATCTAATAATAATAATAAATTAAAATTATTCGTATAAACTAAAAGTTTGGAACTATTAAGCTTCATTATTAATTAACCTATCGTTTTGCTTGTTGTTTTTCACAATATCTTTAGGAGCTCGTGAAGGGATTTTATTTTGTTTCTTAGGCTTGGAACTCTTCTTTTTGGACAACAGGTAGATAGCACCACTGTTAGCAAAATATTCTGTAATTTCGGATAGTTTCTTCCCGTGCGTTTCTGGTAGGAAAATGAATGTGTACACACTGGCCAGGATGGAAATGACCGCAAAAAACCTGAAATTGTTTTGTTATAAATATGAATACTAGAAACTAAAAGACAGTATTACCATTGGATTCCAACGATTCCACCAAACCAATCTTCCAGAGGATAAAACATTTGCACCGAAGCGAACAAAATAAAATTGTTCACACTGTATGCGATTGAATGGGCTACTCCTCTAATTTCAATGGGGAATAGTTCGGCTGTCATGGTCCATGGTATTGGCAGTAATCCAATCATTGAAGTGATTACGTATAGAAGTAGAAGAATAGTGGGAGCTGATGTCATTTCCGACGTTCCTGATGGGGATAACACACAGTAATTTTGTTGAATTGTTCAAGTTAATTGTTAGCTTACCTTCCAAAATCCATTTGGTAAAAAATCCAGAAAATAGCATGCACATGCACATACCCAGACCGGAAACCATGATTAACGGTCGGCGGTGGAAGCGTTTCAGCATGTAAGTGTTGACGATTGACATCAGAAAACGGACGGTACATACTAGGATTGATGCTAAGTAAGGATTGACTGAGGAGTGAGTTTGCTGGAAATTAATAAAATACATTTTATAACAATACAACTATAAATAACAATGATGAATAATCACATAAGGCTTCTTAGGATAAGTTATTTCTTTGTCACAATTGTTTACAATATTTTCCCAGACAAGGTATTAAGTCAGCAATAACTCATATTCTTTCAGCTTTTATTAATAAAAGCAGAAGAAGAAAATGGTATAACGGAGTTAAATCCTGCCATCTGTATATAATAATTACAATTCTTGATACAACACGTTGAAGAAAAGTTTGATATAGAAAGCGATTGTTTCACCATCTGTAAGATATGTAGCACCGTGGAAAGAAGAAGTAATCCCAATTAGTTGGAAAGAAAGCATTATAGTCCCCATGCATAAGAAGGGACATAAAATGTCCTGCTCGAACTATCGTGGGATATCCCACGTCTGTCACTTATCTTACTGGAAAAATTAACTTTCTATGTTGATTGTCAAATAGTGTGGCTTCAGGAAGAACCTCTCCACTGTGGACCAGATTCACAATTCAGCAACTCATGGAGAAATGCTCAATAAAACCCTTCACCAGCTGTTTATTGATTTTAAGCAAGCATATGGCAGTATTTTGAGAGTCGAGTTGTGGAATGCAATGGCGGAACTTGGAAAACCCAAAAAACTCATTAACCTCACAAGGGTATGTATTGAGTGATTGGCTAGTGCGGTGAGGGTTGGAAAGAGAGTCTCGACGTTCTTTTCATTCAATAACGGACTCAAAACATTGCTATTTGGAGACCAGAGACCACGTCTCATACTGGCTTTTGCGGATGATATAGACATCGTTGGAAATTCGACGGTTGTCATTAACGAAGAATTCTTCAAACTGGAAAGTACTGAGCAAGGACTGAACGAAGAGATCGAATAGGACACAACGTCACAATGGACCAATAAATATAACTTTGAGTACATCAATTGAGATATTTGGGGGCTACGATAACGTCGAACAACAACATGACCGATGAAATCAATGCGAGGATACAGAGTGGAAATCGTTGCTGGTTTGCATTACAAAACATTAATGAGGTCTAAGAATACCTCTAATCTAATCTAATCAGACCTATTTTGACGTATGCCTGCGAGACTTGGACTCTAAAGAAGCAAAATGAGAACCGGCTAAGAATAGCGGAAAGAAAAATCTTGAGGGGCATATATGGACCAAAAGAGACGAAAATACACAGCAGTATCGTATCAGAATCAACATGGAACTGGCAGAAATATACCAAGAAATTTGAAGAATCTTCAAATCCTAAATATCGTTAATCTAGATCTAGAGCGGATAATGGGATAGGTAACTATGGAGGCAGATCGTGACATCAGCCAAAACCCACCCAGGGTTGTAAAGGCTACAGAGAGAGAGATACTAAAGAACTGAATCAACATCTCTCGTAAATGAGCTGAGTGTTTTCCACTAAAATTTTTTGCTCAAACTCGAATTTTCTTGCACTATTTTCCCGTTTAGAGCAGTTGAAGTAGCTATCTTTAGAATAGCTAATAGGAACGTGGTTGAACGACTTTTGATATTAATTCGAGAGTAACTACTTGTAATATGGTAATATGTTCCATGATCACCATAAGGGTTTGTTCATCAAAGACAGCACAAACATCTCACTGCTCAATAATAGACTGATTTAATTCCCATAAAGTGGAGAAATTGCTAGTATTGTCATATGTCAAAATTATTAGAATTTGTTTTTGAATTGAACATGTAGGTATTGTAATAAATATTTCAAAATAAAGCAAGCTTATTCATACTCATTTAAAAGAAAGTGTAGGAAAACGAAACGTTCAATATTGATTGACTGTTAGCATTATGTTAATCGCACTTACCTCCAAGAAAGTGACCGAATAAAACAACGTAATATAAATTCCAGAAAACTGCTGGAAAAAGAATAACCCAAACAGGATTAAAGTGGGTTTATATCCACTGGGTAACAAAAACTGCCTGATTTTCACTCCAATTCCAGTGCCTCTTATACTCTCTTCCTCCAGCTTGATTTGCCGTTCCTTTTGAAGTAGTTTCAGTTGTAACTCTGCCATAGTCTCAGTCTACAAAATTACTTTTAGTGTCTCTCGAGAAAACTTTCTTAACTTACTCTTAGTTCAGGTTGTGGCTGTTTTCGATGCAACCACGTTAAACCCTTGGTAGCCTCTTCGATCCTATCTTTTGCTATTAACCATGGAGGACTTTCTGGTACAAAAAACTGTATAAGCAGAACGGGAACGGTGGTGTATATCAAGCAAGTCCAGGCAACAAATCTCCAGCTTAGGAACCACCCCTTAAGAAAAGTTAGCATCATTCCTGAAATAGATTTGATGGTAAAAGTGAATTTGCTCGGAGTTAGTCACATACCTAAAGAGGCAAAGGCTGGTGCTAAGGATATTAACGAGCCTCTGACGTCTGCCCTGGCAATTTCTGTTATGTAAACAGTAGCAGGACTGCTTCCCCAAGCTGTAATCATTGATTTTTAACTTTAAGACATAGTATTAGAAGTAAAGGAAATTTTACTGTTGGCTATTCCTGTCAAAACTCTTCCTGCAATAATCATAGGAACATTCCAAGCAGTGGCTATAAGAGTCCATCCAATTACACTGGGAATTACAGCCAGTTTGATTGTATTTAGCCTTCCTATGCTGTCCATCAAAAATCCAGCAGTCAGTCCTCCTATTGGGGTTACTAAAGCCACAGCACTGGCTGCATAAAGTAGGTACAAATCAATTAGTTATTGGAAAAAATTGAGTTGATCAAACAACTAACCAATCCAGGACGATTCAGTTCTGGTGGCAACAATTTGATCACTGCTGGTGACATTACTGGCATCCAGCACCAAGCTGGGGATTAAAATGGCTGAATAGGCCATACCAATACCTACTACAATGTGGTAGGAAGCGGCAAGAGCAGCTGCTATTAACTGCAATTTAAATTCAGTTCAATTTGACTGTATTCCAATTAATGACAGTTCACCTGAGGATAAATTACGGACAGAGATCTTCCTTCATATTTGGTTAAGGATCGGACGCTGCATACTATTTCTGCTAGTTTTTGGTTTTTGTGTTCTTCTTGTTCTAGACGGGCTCTCTCACTTTCTTCAACTCTAAAATTACAAAGTAAAAACCACTATAAATACAGAAAATTTAAATCGCAAAAGTAGTCCATTTTTGTATGATGATTTAGTCTGAATTAGTAGCATAAAGTCATAGATAATGACGCACAGAAGACTAGCCTAGAGACACAAACCACCACTTACGAACAGGAAATAATCTATTATAATATAACCGATCAAAATCATATAAATAGTATCGAGGTAGACGAATTTTGTTTTTTTTTTGGTTTAAATCAATTAATTATTAGCCGGATATGAGTCAAGACCTTCAGGCTATAATGGATAGAAAGTGCGTATGTGCATTTTGCTAAAATGTATTAGGATATTAAAAAAATGGTTATTTTTACTCATGGTACATGATACCAAAATTATAAAGAGGGTTCAATATTCTGTGAAAGGTTACTTACAAGTAATGAAGAGTACTGAGTAGATTACCAGACGAAAAAGCCAGAGAAATGTTATAATCCGAAAATCGATATAAAAATCCGGAAAAATCCGGAATTTTTTTTATGTGACAGGCAACCATTGAAAACTTTTGTTATCATCAAAAATTGAGCAAAAACTCATAAGTTCTGCTTGGTTTTCACGCAAATTCGAAGAAAAGAAAGAAATTGCAATTTTTGACACTAGTAGCTTATATGGATTATTTGTTAGTAAAAATATCTTACAGTAAAACAAAATTTTGATTATGGTAAGATGACTTGAATTGTAAAATCTTCAAAATTTGTGCACAGTCAAGTTTTATGTAGAGAAGTCAGAAATAAAAAGTACAAAAATTATTTTGCAGGTAGTAAGCAACTAAAAATTCAGAAAAAAATGTCAGACACTGTAATTATCATTTGTACATAATATGTCTGTTGGTACAGGCAATTTCAAACTGGTTTCCAACTAAAAATCGTAAAATGTTGGCTGTTATTGGTTGAATGAATGTTTTATTTATGAATTTTGCAAAAAAAAAACTTAAAGCTTATTTTATTACTTTTTTTCAACACAATTTTGATATACTCTCACAATCAATTTAAGTCGTAATATTAATAATTTTTAGGCTCTTCTTATATCTGATATTACGGAAAAATTTACATTTATAAATAATTATAATAAATGTTGACTAATTAATGTAGATAATATTTTTTTATTATTTACTGATAATTTTTTTATGGTTATATAAGTAGATTTGAATTTCTGTTTGTTTAACGTTTATTTGCTTAATCAATTAAGTAAATAACCTGCTTTTTTATCACAATTGTAACCCCAATGATAACACCAAGAGTGTCAAAGTTGTTGGTAAATGTTAGTGCAATGAAAGCTGATATTTTCCCTTCTAATACACCAATCAACGTCAATAAATAAATGAATCAACCAATCATGGCTTAGTTTCTGTTTTAACAAATTACTGAAATACTGTTGACTATTTTTCTTATACTTTCGTTATGTTCCATATTTCTACCTTCCAAATTGACCTTTACCTTCCATGAATAATACGAGTAGTGTATGTATATCAATATATCTTGCTACAATGTTTTACTTTAACAAATATAAAACAGGTACTTAAATCCAAAATTAACTAAATATAGAAAGTTTTACTGTTTTTCTCTGCATTTATTTGTTTCAGCAAATAATATATCTAATAATAAGAATAATGAAAAGAAGGTATTTTTTCTGTATTTTTTTCTAAATTTATTGTCTGAATTTGAAATGAATTAATTATCTTAACTACTTTTGGAGCGCCCTGTATAAAAGTCGATAATTAAAAAAAAATGTATTTGTAGTTATCAACATTTGATTGTTTTTTAATAAATCTTTAAATAATAAATACTACTCATATTTCTGTATAATTATGTAGGCAATACTATTAAGCTCAAAGTCTAGCGTTTATCTGTGCAGTAAAATTTAGATCACTTTATTATTGATCATTAAAAACAACAATACAAAATAGGTACTAGTGCGGTCTGGCAAAATTGAATAGGTAACTATAACAGGTGGAAGTTGTTAAAAGCTAATGTTGTTGTTCAGGCTAATTTATACACCAAATTATTAATGTCATTATGTTTAAAATCGATAGCAACCGCACAAAAATCAACAAACTAGTACATTAAAAATGCAATAATGAAATGCCATTGTTAATTGACTGGTTTGTTAATGATTTATAAATTATGATAACGTTTCAATTTAGCAGTAACATTCAGGGCAAGCCAACAAGGTCAATGGCTGAAAAAATACGATTGTTATATTGGATTTAGAAATATCCCTTATATAATTGTAAATCCAATTATGTGGGGAATAAGATCAAATACATCAGCATAATCTCAGCAATATTATCATAAGCAAGAATTTTATATTTGGAGAAGATTAAAAGTATGATTTCCTAAAAATAAAGTTGAACAGTTTAGGAATTAGGGTGAAACACAAAAAATACATTGTTAAAAAATAATTTAAGTAAACTGTACCCACTTTGTTTATTTATTGTGCTAAAGCTGGAAATCCCAAATCCTTTTATCATATCATATGTATTTGCATTTTATATAAATACTTTGAAAATTAGATATTTTTAGGTTTTACATCATTAATTTAATGTTAATTGAGTTTGATCTCTGAATCAAATCTTATTATTTTATAGTTTTTTAAAATTTTCAGTTGTTCTGATATTCGAACATTACCAAATGACTTTGAGTGTATATAGAGTGAAAGAGATCGGTGAGTTCATGATGAATCACTCTGTAAATATGAATAAACTCTTTAAAGCACTTTGTGATACAAATTCTTGTCTTATCATGTTACTCAATTTGCGTTAATTTTATCCTAATAAGAAACCATATACCATACAATAGATAGTAATCTATAAGTACCTACCTAATATTTTTTGTAGTATTCAGGAAGTGAAAACACGTTTTGGACTTGTCCTTCAAATTCCGAATTTGTCCTATCCAAGATTTGTAAAACTTTGAGAACATAACCATCAATTTTCCTAACAATTATTTTTTCTAGTGGCTGCCATTTCAGAGATTAGATATTTGTTTAGTTTTGAAACCTGCACTCAAAACTTAGAAGCTTCAGAAGTTAATTATACGTAACACTCGTTATTTAGTCTAGGCAAAGCTCAAAACCACTTAATTTTTGATGCAATGATTGCAACTTCCCAAAAATTGTTTTCATCAAAATCAGTAAAACTATAAAGATGTTCTTAGTTGCATTTTTTTAACATTTAATTTTTCTATCAAATTTATTCTGTAGTCAGAACGAAATTTAAGCTGTCAATTTGAAAAACATTCAATTATGTCAATTTCATGATTGAAACTGTTACACTAAATTAATCAGTTCAACTATTTCTACTGTTCAATTTGAGCATTAAGTAAGCAATTTCTTCAATTTTACTGTCAGTTTAAGCACTAAAATAGTCAATAACACATTTTTAGTGTCAAATTTATATACAAAAACCGTAAATTTCATAAATTATTTTTACTGTCAAATTTAAATCAAATTGAGTACAAAACAGTATTGAACGTATTGAAGTATTGAAAAACATTTGACAGTAACAAAAATAGATTAGACAAAACAACTGAGGTTTGACAGAAAAAAAGATGACATGTGACAGAAAAATTTATGATTAAGGAAAAATAAATTTTGACAAAAAAATACATTTAATGGAAAATTCACGTTTCATCGTTTTGACGACCATAATGACATTATATTTTTGACTCTATCTTCAAAATTGACTATTCATTCGCCTTTGACAATTTTGGCCAAATTAATCATTTTACAACAAAATGTCAAATAATCAATTCCATAATGGTTTTGCAGTTTTTCATCACAACTTAATTATTCAAAACTGCTATAGCTATAATAATAACTTATTAACAAGTACTGTTGTAAGACAGCGTAGAAAAGCCTTATTTTTCTTAAATTTCGACTTCAAACTCAGAATTTACATTGTCACATTACAAACACTCCTCGAACATCGAGCCAAATTAGATCAAATTTCTCAGTTGGGCAACATTACAATTACACTTCAAACCAAATTAGGTGAATTTGGCAATTTGGTATCAAAAAGTCCATTTATATCGAAAGATTCTATTTTTTTTGGGCTCACAAGACTGATTGGCTTTAGGCCCTCTGGCGGCAATACTATGTAAGCGAGAATTATAAGAAAATTATAGACATTACTAAGTAAGGCCTTTTATGCCTTACTAAGTTGTAGCTTCATGACATATCTGTCAAATTTACACTATCTTGTCAAAATTTAAATTTTACTGCTCTCAACACACTCTTGAAAAACTCATTGACATTTTTGTGTTTTTCGAAAAATTACAATTTTGTTAAAATTAAAGTTAAAAGTTAAAAACACTTTGGTAAAACTGTTTTGCTGACAAACATTAAAAAATCACGTACAATTCATGCATATTCACCATGCAACCTACATAGTAAATCAATTTGTAACCTACAACTAAAATGATATTGCTTAAATAAAAGTGACTTTGATTTGGCCACTAGCAAATATTCAAAGATTGCCAGGTCGTCTCTATTATATTGATTGCAAATTTTCAATAATTATTTATAGATTCGTTTTGCTTGTGTCTGTGAATAATCCATTAACGAAAGGGGGCTTGGTTAGATTTGCGTGTGCTAAATTTGGTATCTAGTGACTGGGATGGTCAAGGTTGCGTGTATACTTACTGAAGATTGAAGCAACTCGTCCTGAAATGAACAAAAAAATAATTAAAATCATGTGTGTAATACTTTTTTGTGTTTTAATTTAGTATGAACGGGAATAGTAGGTGTACTTGAATTTCCACTTAAAAACTGCTGACTTGGGTACAACGTTCAATTTGTTAATCAGAGCTAACTTTTAAAATAAACTTAATTGCAAACTTACCCAATTGGATCCATTTTTAGTGCTGTTAACTCTCCTTAGGGTATTTTTTCTAAACCAACATAGTAGCTCAAGAACTAGGAAGAAACGTGCTCTGAAATTAAAACGTGAGCTTTTAGTATTGGAATTGTACACTACACACACAATCTTTACTCAGGCAATCTTGTTATATCAATAAATTGGCTAATACCTCGATTTTAGCTGAAGTAACAGCGTACAATCACGAGTACTAATAATTAATCGCGATTATGGAAAATCGCAAAACAAATAGGCTACTTGTTCAAATTGTAATACAATATAATCTTATCAGCTTAGTAACTAACACTTAAAAGTGTTTCAAAGTCAGGAAACTACAATAGTCTGAGACTGAAAGCTGTATGTAACACCCGGTATATTACCCTGATTACATTGATGACAGCCACTTGAATTAATTTAAATTGAATGTTATTAAAGTAGTATATAAATCAAAGCTGTTGGCAATGGCAATGAAAATATTCACATCTGCTGATGGTCGTCGTATCGGAGTTTCTTGACGTCACCAATGACGTGTGATTTGCACAACTGTTTAAGGTATATTCACACTTACTTGACATAATTTCTGAATGATGCTTGACATATACTTATTAAAGTTATTTGCATTGGCGTAAGATATATTAGTCCTGTCAAGAATTTCTTTCATGCAAATTAATACAATCAAATGAGATTTGACACATAGTTGATAGTTATGTACCATGAGTGGGCATATTCTGCCCTCCATCGCGACCGCAGGTCTATTGTGGCTCACACATAAGGAAAAGCTCATCCAGAATAGAAAGATTTTATAAGATTAGAATCCGCAGTTTGGTGTTTCTGACCTGAAAAACCCGTTTGTGAACCTCTTATAATACTTTCAAGAATCAGAAGACACTGGTTGACTGTTTAAAAAATTGTTTAATTATCATAATGCAAGGAATATAATTGTAAATTTTAATTCTAGGCTAACAAATTACGTAAATGATAAATGCAATAAATCATTTTGTGTTCTTAAGTATCCAAAGATACACAATTTAATGTGAAACTATAAACTATCTATTTGAACTGTTTTCGGGAATACATAAATTTTAAAAACGAAGAACAAATACGTGGTTTAAGTTCAAAGATCAGCAATATAAACTAATAAATTGCAAGTTGTGAAATTAAATTTTGCTGCAAACTGTTTGAAGATTCTTTGATCTTGAAAAAAAGTCTTTAAAACTGGCAGATAATTTTATTTTTTTAACTAATGTAAATTAGCCTGGAAATATGTGTGGATGAGATAAGCTTTATCATTCATTGTAAATTGCTAGAAATTGAAACAAAATGTTTGATTAACATGAATGAAAATATATCAGATACAATAATAGTTAAGATTTTTTATACTTTAGGGCTTGTTTTCGTTGACTTAATGCTTAAATTTTAATGTGTAATTCACTTCAATTAAATACTGATTGTTTACGATCACATGAGAAAATCCTTTAAATTTTAGCAAAGTTTGCTAACTTGACAATTAATCTTGGACTTTAGGATAAAGTTGTTCCAATCCTCAAAGTAACCCATGTTTTTTACTCGTGAAAAAAGGAAGAAAAGACATTAGTGTTATGTTTAATAAGTTGTTGAATTATATGTTTTCTCTTCCTTTTTTCACGAGTAATCCTGGACTTCACGAGATTAAAATTAGACTTGTAAAAAAGTTTTCCTTTTCTACATGATATTCCTCAAATAAGTTTTCAATTCTCACTTTTTTCTCAATTCAAGTTTATTCAGTTGTTGTTGTGATTGATGATTCTCTCTGAATAATCTTTATTAGCTCTATAAAAATAAAATTATCGTAGGCTCCCCTCTGATCTGATTTTGAAAAAACTTTTGATTTGTGACACACTTTCTTAAAGTTTAAAGAATTTTTGATATTTGCCTTTTTTCAAGATTTTAAACTTTGGTTCAAATTTATTATAGGAGTAGTGAATTATGCATTCAAATTTTTGTTATGTGACATTGCTGTTTTTTCGATTTATGAATGATGCACAAAACAGAATAAAATTACATAAAAGAGAACATTTTATTCAATCTTTCTTTGACGATCGAAAAAAGCCTCTTAAGAAATATACATAAAAATATTCTACAGGATGGAATAATAATTATAGTTCAATAACAGGATAATACCAGCTACTTAAAAGAGCTAAGAATAGAAAAGCTGTACAAATAAGTAACTTTAGTGCGTTTAAAAGTAAAACAAAGTGGTCATAGACTCCTACTTTTGAATACATTTCCGAGTCAAAGCCGACGTTTGTATATTTTGTTAAAACCAAATGTTAGGATAGCTTACCGTAAATTATTTTAAACAGACCGAACAATACATTTTTATACCTTAAAATTAAAACGTATGTACATTGAAAACACCATTTTATCTCTATTCACATCGACGACTTATTATTATCAAACGCTGACCTAAAGATCCATAAACTGTAGCTGTCTCAACTGCTGACAGGGTTCATGAATGATTCAAAATGCGAAAAACAAAACCAACAAATTTTTTGAAGAAACATAACAAAATAATAGCTTTTTTGCACTCAAAAGACAATACAAAATCAACAGTTTGTCATAAAACAGTTTGGGGAAATAAGCAAATAATTTAGTATAATAACCAGAGTTTGTCATATTTAAAGAAAAAAACTACGTCAAGTCATTTTTAAGAGAACATCCTTTGAATAATTGTCAATCTGACAGCTCAGCACTTGAATGTTTTTCAATCCCTAACGTAAACATGTATTATTATGCTTATTAATCTTTTCGGATTTAAATTTTTTTTAAATTAAAATTATTTTATTTTTATTAGCAAAACTTGCATGCTGGTATTATTGAATTTATGTAGAAAACGGATACACAAAATAGCGCCAGGTCGTCTGAAATCGAAAATAGTATTGAAGCAATCAAGTGCATGTGTTCAATTTGTGATTTTGATGTTTACAATTAGCTTTGTTACAAATTGCACAATTTAATTGGCTTGTAATAAGCTCAAAGTTTAATTATTTACCGGATATGTATTTCAACCATGCATCAGTAAATAGTTTTCATAATCATTGCTAAAACATACGGAGGATCTGCACTTTAAAATTCAAAGCTTTGTAGATATTTTTTTAAGATACAAACTGAAGTAGGATTGAAAAAAAAATGGCCGATTTGACAACATTGCAATAAGTTGGCACTAAATTAGTTGATTGTCAGTATGGTAGTACTGTAAAAATGTTATTCATTATTAGAGTCTGGATTAAAAAGCACTAAAGTCGTGAAAAAAAGCGCTAAAAAGCTAAATTATTTTCTTCAAAAAAGCATAGAAATCTGTAAAAAAGCACAAAACTCTTTCAGAGATGCAAAATTTTTTTGAGTTCTACTTAGTTTCTATTTTTTTGAATATTTCAAATTACTTTAGAAGCATACGGAAGATTTTAGACTGTTTTGAAAACTTTCAAAAGTTTTTTGAACTGCTTGAGAGCATTTGGAAGGCTTTTGGACTGTTTAAACAGCATATTGAAGGTTCTGGAATGCTTTAGAGGCATTTGGAATCTCTTACACGGTTCACAAAATTTTTTGGAGGCTTCTAAACTGCTTTAATATCTTCTGGGAGCTTCTAGACTAGTTGAAAAGCGTTTGGAATCTTTTAGACTGTTCTAAATGATTTTGAAAGCTTCTAGACTGTTTTGAAAGACTTCCGACTGCTTTAGAAGCATTTTGGAGTTTCTGTAGTGTTTTGAAATCTTTTTAGACTACTTTAGGAGCATTGAAGATTCTGAACTGCTTTTACAACATGTCAATTTGAACTTTTGGAAGCTTTTAAACTGCTTTAGAAGCATACGGAAGCTTTTAGACTGATTTGAATTTTTTTGAGAGCTTCTTGACTAGCTAAAGATTATTTGGAAGCCTTTAGAGTGTTCTAAAAGCTTTTGGAAGCTTCTAGGCTGTTTTGGAAGGCTGTAGACATATTTTGGAGTTTCTGTAGTGTTTTAAAACCTTTTTAGGCTACTTTAGAAGCATTTAGAAGGTGTTTGGGTAGTTTAAAGAGCCTTGAAGGTTCTGGACTGCCTTTAAGACATTTGAAACCTTGAATACGGTTTTAGAAACTTTGGAAGCTGTTAAACTGCTTCTTATTTACATTTACATTTGTGTTATGTTTTTACATTTTTTTTAGACCTCTACAGGAGTATTTGGAAATTTTTTGGTCAGTTTAAATTTGTAAATTGATACTTATACATTTTGCTACATGTTTTTGTCGTTCAGAAGCCTTCAATATCTCAATATAGCAATTTTTTGTCAAAGCAGTTATTAGTTTAGTTTATTTTTAAAAACTTGAAAATCTTGTTTTGTAAAAAACTAGTTAAACCATACAAAAATAGCAGTAAATAAGCACAAAAAACTAAAATAAGCACAAAACGAAGAAAAAAGCAAAAAAAGCATCAACAAAATCTGTCAAATGACGCGTTTTTGCATAAATCGTTCACATTAGATGTCAAAGGTTGGTTGCTTTTATTATTTACAAAAAGCAAAATTTCTAGAAATCCGGACTCTATTCATTATCAATCAATTTGTTTTTCATCTTTACATTATAAATATTTTGTACTAAATTATAAGAATTGTCAGCACAACACTCTCAAAATGTGATTATTGTTATTTTTCACGAAAATAGTCGATTCGGAATAATTTAAATAATATCGTACATAGTCAGAAGGTGTGTCAGTTTGACAACCATGTAGAAATAGGATTATGTTCGCTTTAACGAAAATGTACAATTTGGCAACACCGCATGTAAATTTGTTCGTTTAACCATAAGATTTTAATATGACGTCGTCAAACGCTTTCTAAAAAAATCAAAGTTAAAAATTGATTAATTTCTTGTTGGATCACTTAATCAGCCAGCTCAATCATATCAACACATTCTTCCGTTCTTCTTTTCTGACGCTGAGTTTAAATTCTTCTTTAAAATATGTTTGGCTTTAATATCGTTCACTCAGATTTCTTTCAAAACTTCTGGGCAATTATCCAGTTCAATCATATGATAAACACATTCTTCCGCTCTTCTTTTTTGGCGCTGATAGAACTTAATTCTTTAAACTATGTTGGCCTTAAATACCGTTAATTCAGTCTTCTTTTAAAATTTCTGGGTAATTAGCCGACTGGATTATTTGAACAGATTCTTTAGTTCTTCTTTTCTGACGCTGATAAAATTTAATTCTTTCTTAAAATATGTTTGGCTTTTGAAATCAATCACTCAGTCTTCCTTCAAAATTTTTGGGCAACTAGCCAGTTCAATCATAATACCAACACATTCTTCCGCACTTCTTTTTTGGCGACTTAACTCTTCTTTAAAATATATTGGCTGATTAGCTCTAGTTATTCTAACTAGTTTAGTTTCTCGGAAATCCAAGCAAATATTAAAGTGATAATTTATTAAGTTTATAATGGCGCCAGACCGTCTGTTAGCGAAAATAGCACCGATACTAAAATTAATGTGTTAATTTTCTGACGCAAACCTGGTAGATTGTTAGGCTTAGGAAAAATTTCAATTTGTAATAATGGAACATGTTGATCGACTTGCGAGCGGCAAAAACCTTAATTAATTGCATGTGTGCAACTAACAGCTTTTAAAATGTACGGTCTAGTTAAAATTCAAGGATTTTTTAGTTAAATATTATTATTTTCCTTTATAGTAAGATATCGTTTTTTGCCAGTCGTGCAAGAGAAGAACATGTAAAATAGTAATACTGTTTGATCATTGTTGGTAAGTCCAAGGACAATTGCATATCAAATTCCCGGAAACCAGTATTGTAAGCATTAAGGTGGGCTTCAATTTATATTTTTATTAAAGAGTTGAACGCCACTGGTTAAAACCTTAGAAGGGATAAGTACTCTACCTGGGGTATACCAGTTTTTTTTGTTATATGGGAAAAAGTTCGTTGACTGTCTGTATTAGAAAATGCTGCTTTACCATGAATGAAACTTGTACTAATACTGCTTGCACATACTGGTTCTGCTCGTTAAAAATCCATTTTCAACCAAATCATAGAGAATAAAAAAAATTAAATACAGCTAACAAAGGACACACAAAGAAAGTAATGGAGAGAAAAGGACTTACCATCCGCAACAAGTCAACGACCACTATAATATTCGAACCGAATCAAATGCTTTTTAGCGAACCAAATAATAATTGCCAATCGCAAAAACGTTTCATAGTTCAATATGATGTAAGAAACCGGCTTCCTAACTCGAGACTACTGTGGTTCGAATGTTTCATGTTTCATATACCGCTGCCCAACAGAATATCGTCAGCTGTTTTTCGATAATACGACCGCTGCGCCATCTCAACTAATATATGGCGAAAAAAACCGGCAAATCCACGTGAAATCGATAAAATTGCACGTGCCTTCATTCTTACTACCGCATTAGTGGCCTTTAAGGCCGCTTAATGTTTCCATGTAGGAGGAGAAGAGGGCAGGATATGTGACGACAAAAAGCAAAATGGCGTATGTCCGCCATTTTGATTTTTGTTCAACTGGTCAGTTTTGACTGTGACACTTTACACAGTGTAGGGATTTGTGGCAGACAAGACGTCATTTATTTTGTTTTTTTCAACTTTGTATCTGTACTACATTTACATTTTGTGTAAGTAAATACAATCAAATACAGATAAGCTACCATCTTATCGATTCACCTGATAATAGATAGATATAGAATATTTTTTTAATAAAATGAATGTCAACTAATGTTTGATAACCATACCATATTTGTTCCTATAAATGTCCTTAATCACCATGGTCTAAGAATAATATTTTAGATATTTGTTTTTGGGTTATTTATTACAAACCAAAAAACGTCGAAAACATTTTCTGGCTGTAATCTTAATATCCCTTTTCATGTTTTATCCTAGGCTATATCCAGATTTATGGTCTTGTGTGAGTAAGAGACTTTTGTTAAATTTGACAGTAAGTAAACAAAATTAATTCCAAAAAATATTGTTGAAGGTCAGTAAAGGCCTATATTTAGATTGCTGAGAATATTCTTGTCCTAAATGCACCAATATTAGGTACCAATGTCCTATTTAGCATCTTAGTTCAAAATATATTTTTATTGTCCCATTGTAGATTGTAAATTGTAATTTGTAGCTGTTGGGGTGACAATGAACTGCGGGTTTGAGACTTATTGTGCCATCGGTTACTAGGATCTGGGCTGAGGCTAGTCTCATCACTGTTCCTTCTCCAGCTTCAAGACCTATTAATAAATCCAGCAGCTGAGTAGGTTTTAGAGAAGAAATCTCTCCATCATTGATGATGCTGCCACCCAACAAGATGGTTTTTTTGTTTTAGACTGCATCACATTCACAAAGCAGGTGTTCAGGAATCTCTTCCTCATCCCCACAGACCGTGTTTCCTAGGCCTATACGCTTCAGGTGGCCTCTCAAGCGGAAGTGTCCTGAGAGGAAACCTGTAAGTAATCGTAGTTTCTTTTGCTCTCAAGTTCTTTTCTTGAGTTGTAACCTTCAAGAAGTGTCTTAAAATGGGTCAATCCAGTGAGTTGCTTCCTGACCTTTTTGATTGATTGATTTGAGTTCGTGTTTACAAGTATGATCCTCCAAGCCATAGAAAGGTTTTGGTCCTGTAAAAGAAGTCCCGGTCTCTTTTTTAGCGAGAATGTTGGCTTTCTCATTTCCCTCAATTCTTCTGTGTCCTGGAACCTAGAGCAAAGTGACTTAATTATTGTTGATGGCGACTTGAAAATGTACTGCTGATGATGTGTCAAACCAGGTTTTAAGATTTGCCAACCAATAAGATATTTTTCTTCGGCCTGGTGATCTCCTTCTGTTAATTTTGCCTTGTAAGATTTTTCCTGTAGCAGGATTATACTGTAGCATTATGTGACCGAAATGCATTGAAAGATACTGGGGTATTTTTCCATTGACTACTAGTATTTGGGTCTTGGCCACAAATACTCTTGTTCCTGTTTCCCTGTGTACCTTGGAACCATTCGCATACCATTTAATTGGGTGTTCGGAGAGTTTTTCTGCCCAGTATCGGGCTACGTCCAGGGCTTCAGTATTAGCAAGCCATAAATCATCAAGGGTGCCTTTTGATGGATAGTGCATACATGTTCTTAGATGGTCGGTGGTCTGTACTTCTCCACAGTCGCAGAGCACCTCGTCAGAATCTGTTATTTTCCAGTTTGCCAGATTAGATTTAACGGGAGCAACACCAGTCCGCATGCAGTTATGGGTTCGCCATGTCTTCCATTCCAGATTCATCCCTCGGGGCGGTTCTTGTTGGATTAGGAAATTCGCTGGTGGTTCTATTCCTGTGTTGCGCATAAATCTTTTTCTAGACTTTAAGCGGCTGGTTTCATGGGGTTCCTCAAGATTATGGAGAAGGTGTCTTTCATCAAACACTTGTTTGAATCTTTCGACATGTTGAGCTGCCTCGCGTCGGTCTTCTGGAGAGACAAAACCTGCAGCCTGGTATAGTAAGGGTATAGGGGTAGGTTTCATGCCACCAATCACAATTCAGCATTAGTTTAGTGCGGATGTGACCTGTTTTGCATGTTTAGATCTGCTCCACACTGGACAAGCGTATTCCGCTGTCGAAAAACACAAAGTCTCCGTTGTAGTCCTTAGGGCGCTTGGGTTTGCACCCCACTTAATCCCTGCGAGTTTCCTTAGGAGGTTATTTCCCAGGATACATTAAGTTTTTTATGTGCTAAGTGCGTGTTCAGGTGAAAAGCACATACTGGGGTTTTAGCAAGATTCGGTTTTAGAGAGTTTTCCTTGTAGTATTTGCTCATTGTGCTCAAGGCTTTCTCAAGTTTTCTCTCGATCTCTTCGAAGGTTTTACCTTTGATGTGTGATGACAAAATGTTTAGCAGACCAGTTTTACTAAACCTTCCTTGAGCTGGTTTAAATCAAAATTCAACAATTTTTCTTCTGTGGAGTAGTTAGTGTGAGTATATCTTTTTACAATAATGATCTGCCTTCAGTGATTTTACCTTTTCTTTCACATGAATAATTTGGATAATCAAAGACCAAACAAGTTTGTATTTCTTGAAAAACATTTGCAAACATTGTTGTTGAGATTAATTCGGTCAATGACAATAATTATAAAAAATCCTAACTAAAACTGGCAATCATCTAGTTTAGTCTAGTTATCACACAACTCCAGATGTGATTAACAAGTTTCAATTGGATCGATTAAGATTTATACGGTGCAATATTGCGAATAATAAGCTAATTCATTGAGTTTCACGTTATAGAACTGATGGCTTTATTGGTCAACAGACCATTTAATTATCTACGTTATATTGACGTACCTATATAAATCGTGATCACATTTGAAATTCAAATTAGCAATTAGCTTATAGTCCTAAAAGTTTGAGATAATAAACCTTGTTTTGATTCTGGAAAATCTGGCTTTGATGGTGGATAAACAGTATTGTGTAACTCGTAGAAAGTCCAACATTGAAAAAAAAAAAACTAGAATACAGAGAGAATATGCTTCTTGACAAGGAACTTAATGATTTTATTAGCATATTCTGCTTCTTGATATTCAAAAGAAAAAATTAGATTTGGTGATCCGGGAGGCCATGAAATAGATCCATCAATTACCAGCAATTAATTGACATACTGTCTGAGCATGTAGTAAACTAAGTGACTGATATGCAACTAATATTTTACTAATCAATTGGGTAACATAAGTTTAGAGTTAACCAGTTATGTCCAAACGTACCCTCTGAAAATCGATGATTCAAATGATTACAACGAAGAAAATGTAGAATTTAGACTGCCCAAATATGTAAGAAGAGTTATGTGAGTTTTTTTATGGCTTTATTGGTTGTGAACGTTGCTTTGGCCTCCAGAACAAAATTGGAAAAGTTTGGGAGTTCATCATGTTTTATTTGGGATCACCTAAAAGATTTCCTACACAGGGGATGAATTTTGGTAACTTGAAGGTCGGATGGCCCATTTAACTTCAAATAGCTTGCTTATTACCTGATTTCAGTCTTCTCAGTTTATGATAAAGGTAGTTTTAGTGTCCTTGGTTTTTCAATATTGTCTGATGGTTTTAATTTATACATTTTTTTTTAGTGAACCTTAGGCAAGTCCACAAAAATTGCTGTAAACAGTATTGGAGTTATTTTCTGGAATTAGAGTAATTTTATAGATGTAAATCTTGAACTTGAAACTTGAGTGATAAGTGTGGAGTAGAAAGTTCTTCTTCGTTAAGATTTACGGTTAGAAGTGCTGCAGAAAGCCCACATTTTCCATTGATTGCTTGCAATGACAGTAAAACCAGGTATCTGTTCGTTTCTGAAATGAACTGTTAATGGAAATTAGGAGAACTTTTTGGTTTTTGATTGTTAAAATTTGTTTTACAAAAAGACGTTCTAAATATAAAGTTAATGAAGTGAAGAGGTACCTGAACTGAACATTACCTCCCAATCGTTATGTAATTAATTTGACTGAAATATAAATTTTCAATAGTAATTTTGTTATTACTTTAAAGCGTTTGACATGGTGAATCATGGGATCTACTGTGGGGAGAAGCTAAATACTCGTAAATATCTACCATGCAGGATAAGGTGGTTCACAAAGGTCAGTTCATGGTTAACATCCTGTAAATGACCTCGAGAACAAATTTTATTCTTATCTGGTAGGTCAATTTGCAGACGATACTTCCATCATTATCGCTGGTTAGGTTGTTGGGACTAGGGGATTACAATTTTAAAAGTTTTCTCAGGTTCTTAGTGTTCATAGTGTCAGATTTTATTGTTTTTCCAAAAAGGCTGATTTTTTATGCATTTTTCTCACTGGTACATCTGAACGAGCAATTCCTTCTACTGTCTAACTCCATAAGATTTCTGGGCTCTAAATTCCCTATACAACATTCTTTGTGATCTAACTCGTAGGCTATGAAAGGACATTACTTTGACCAAATATAGTCCATTATGAGGATAAGGCCAGAAAATGAGCTGTTGACTAAAATGGGGTAGTGAAAAAGAGAAATTATTATAACATTTTTTAATTTAATTTGAAATAAGTGAAAACAAAAGCTACTTTTTTTGTAAATATTTTCAAAGATAAACCAAATATTATATCTTTGAAAACGTAATTTTTTATATGACATCCTAATTGTGCAACTTATTTCTAATTAAAAACTAATTGAATTTGTTGTTTCACAAATAACCAGTAATATACAGTGCTTCCTTATCTTGGACACACTGTATATTACAATGTTTGCAAACTTTCATTTTTCTTATGGGCGCCATATTCAAATTTTACATTTTTAATTTCAGCTTTTTTTGTTTTGTTGTTGATGTAAGCTAAATCAGATAGTTGACCGTTGTTTCTGTTTTTGGTCACCATCATCAACTTTGTTTTTCTTTTAAATAGAATTTTATGTTTCTACTGGAAATATTACAGATGTCTTTTGCTTGAAATTTTACCTAAAAAAATACTTTCAGTATTCTAACGATTTAACTAATGTCAATTTAGTTACTTAAAATTTTATTAGAATAATCGTCCTTATAATAATTTAGAAGTTTTTCACTTAAAATTTAGCATTTTTAAAGATGAATTTTAGTAATTTACCGATTATTCAATTGTTAATTGAAAAGCTCAATTTTCCGTAGATTGAGATGGATATTTTAAAATAATTTTATAGCATTTTTGGGCTATTCTCAGGAATGTTATTCTAGTAAATTAGGGTCCCAAAATTGACAATTGTAAAATCAGTAGTTTAGTGAAATTCCGCGTTTTAAGTCATATTTTAACTGGAAAACTTTTGGAATACTTTTAGAAAGGTTATTCCAGGAAATTTTAAAAACTATACTGACAATTTTAAAATCAGTAGATTACTGAAATTATTAGACTTTTAAGATCAAATATCGAAGGGAAAGCTTTCGGTATATTCTCAAAGTTAAATTACAAAAAATTTAGGCAGACTTTGTAAGTACTATTGTCATTGTAAAAACATTTAATTGATGTTTAACACTTGTTTGTTTCTTTGAAAATTAGGTTAGAATTCGAAAAAAGTGACCGTTCTTCAAATTGTTATAACAAAATTAACATTATTCAAAAAACTCTCTCTCTTTTTTACGTCGATCTTCGGAAATATTCTTTTGGTATATCTTCAATTACTATCTACAATATTTTAAATTAGTTCATCAAGAATAAAAACATTTTAAGCAGAAAGCTGTGTTCGAAAATGCCTTGTTACCGAGATACAGGGTGATAAAGTTTCAATTTTTTTAAAGGTTTTATTACATAACTTTATTCATTTTTGACATAGCAAGATTAATTTTTCTACATACACTACACTACTCTTTAGGATCTCCACAATTATTACAGTGTATACATTATAGTGAATATGTACAAAGTGATACTTCTTCAGGGGTCAATTCCCATCCCAATCCTTCCAAACTTTTTTTTTACAGAACATTTCCACACAACAGGTGTATTGGAAGAAGAGGGCCGATGGCCCCCGAGATCTCCAGACATTACCCCATTAGATTTTTTTTATGGGGTTACCTTAAAAATAAGGTTTATCGAAACCAGGAAACATCGAAGATTTAAATGAACGAATTAGACATGAATGCCAATTCATAACACCTGAGGTATTAGAAAATGTGAAGCAAGAGATTAATTAGCGATTAGGGTATTGCGTGCAACAAAATGGTGGACTCTTCGAACAGTTACTTCATTGATTTAGTAATGTTTATTAAAAATAATGTTAAATGTTAAAGAAAAAGTTATAGTTGACCTATTTCAGCAGCAAGTTACGTCCTCTCATATTATAAAAATAAAATAATCTGTTATAAGAAAAATTAATGGTGATGATGGTAACCAAAAAACGAAACGTCGGATCTCAAATATGATGATGTCGCGTTGTAGAGGAGAAAAATTGTTATTTATTTTCAGTTATCTTATCAAAAAAATCAATAAAAATATAAAAAGTAAATTTTAAAATGTAGTTTTAATTTTGGATATCTCTGATGGAAGTATTTGGAAGGTTTAAAATGTTAAAAAGACATATTATTAAACTCTAAACTGTGGTATAACACTTATATTAGTACAAGACATAAAATTTTATTAATATCAATTAAAAATTAAATGTATGTATTATAATTTAGTATCACTCACCTACCTATTACCTACTAGACGTATTTACTTTCTTCCCCTGCTTTCTACACTTGACCACTTTGTAACTCTTCCAGTTTTTTATCTTTAATACTTCCATTTTCTCTCACCTTTTTAAATAGGTTGAATTATTATTAACACGCTAAATCCCTAATAATTAATTATAATTTATTGTGATAAACAAAGTTGCTTTATTTGTGGCAAGTTAGAGCAAAAAAAAAAACAGAATGGTAGTTCTGCGAGGGATAATAAAGCTGAATCATTAGCCCTCGAATGCGAATAACAATCAAAGCCGATAGTTTGCAACAAGAGAAATAAAGACCGTTTTACTTATTGAAGCTCATACAGATTTACAGATTGATGCAGATGATAATGTAAAAAAGTAAAAGAGAAGATAAGGGGGAAAGAGAGCGGTTCCTCCATTTATCGCGAATCGGCCGACTGTTAGATAGAGGTCGACGCCTCGACGACGCCGACGACGCGCGACGTCTACGATGCCGTTGCCATCCGAAATATTCCTTAAGAGTGGCTATTTATTTTTCTGCTGTGTAATGAATTAAAAATATGATACATACGATACTAAACTTTTTTTTCCAACTGATTTCCATATGACAATTTATTAAATATAAATAACAGCTTGACGTTTTTACTTTAAACTCTGACTAATACAGGCAATTTGGTCGATGTTGAATTGTGTGGAAATGCAAACGCAGGCCAAAAGGGCATTAATGTCTATGCCGCAATAAAATTAGTTACCATTCGTCCCACCCCCTTAGAGACGATAAAATAGAAACATCACGGCTATTGTCGTTTAATACATTATTTCATGTAGAAAGGGGCATTTTTTGGCAAGTCTGCATAAACTGCATACAATTGCCATCTGAAAGATCGTGACCGAACAAACTTGAGTAAAAGAGTCTTATGACAGTGGCGTAGGCTGACAAAAAATCAACTTTTTACATTGTTTCTTAGACAGGTTCAGTGAATTAAGATGTATCAGTAGAAAATCAAAAAAGATTAAAAAAGTGACCCTAGAAAAAATAGCTTGCTACATTGCCAATCCACCAGTGACAGAACAAGACCATGAACATATGTAAGGAATAACAAAAATAAATCAGAGCTAAGAGTAAATATAATCTTCTTCTTCTTCTTCTTTCTTTCTAATATGTCTCTCTCTCTGTTTTGTCCTATATGCCTCTTCGGACGTTGATGTCCAGCACTCTTTCCAGCGTTTTGGAGGCCTGCCTTGGGTTCGTTTTCCGACAGGATTGTTTGTTTTTGCGATTTTTTACAAATCTGTTGTCTTCCATTCTGTTTACGTGTTTATTCCAGTATTTTCTTCTCTGTCTTACCCACCTTCCTATGTCCTGTATCTCGCTCCGTTGTCTAAGGTCTTCGCTTCTGATTCTGTCGTGTAGTGTTTTTCCGTGTATACTTCTCATTATTTTCATTTCAACCGTTCGCATCATTTGTAATGTTTTCTTCTTTTCTTCTGCATACATTATGACAGGTCTGATTATCGATTTATATACTCTTATTTTACTGTTTATGTTGGGGTATTTGTTTCTCCACACAATGTCTCTTAGGCATCCTGATATTCGAGACGCCTTCATAGTTTGTTTTCTGACTTCATTCCATAACTTGTTATCACAGCTCCTAAGTATTTAAACTGACACTACAATTTTCTGGTCAATCTCCAGTTTGCATCTTGTTGGCTCTTTTGATGATGGATTTGGTTTTGTCTGTGTTAATGACCATATTGAATTGTTTTGCTGATTGATTAAAGAAGTGAAGTAATCTCTGAAGGTCGTCTTCAGAATCCGCAATGAGCACCGCATCATCTGCGTAGCAGACAACATTGAAGAAGTGTTCCCCATTTTGTATCCTGCTCTTTTAGGTAGACAATTTTGTCCATAATCATGTTGAATATAAATGGGCTAGGTGGGTCTCCTTGTCTTATTCCTGTGCGTATTTGCACTTCTTCAGTTAATAGATGTCCTCCTTTTATACTAGTCCGACAGTGGTTATTGGTCTCGTATATTAGTTTTATTAATATCTGGTTAATTAATTTTTCTCGCATTATTCAATTTTGTCCTCCAATCGCACCCGGTCGAAAGCTTTAGTCATGTCGACAAAGCACATATAAGCTGGTTTATTGAACTTTAGAGATTTTGCCACGACCACCAGAGATGGACAAGCTGACGAAGAAAGAAGAAATGTACGAAAACAAGAGCGCCATAAGAGCCCTTCCGTCAGCGGGGGCATCCCTCTCCCAGGACAGAGGACGTCGATGCCACTCTGGGAACTTCCCGAAAGGGAAAATTCCTGGACTTGTAGCGACTTCCTCTTCCAGACCTACCCTTTTGGTCTACAGCGATGGGAGGGTAAAAAGCAGTAGTCTTGCTTGACCCATCTATCTGAGGCCGCATTCCCAGCCAAAGAATATTGGCGCGTGGGTCTAGAGATTTTTCTGTTATTTGCTTCACAATGAAGATAGCATCAATGGTAGACCTGTTTTTTCTAAAACCTTGCTGTTCTTCGCGAATTTGTATAGTTTTGTTTCTTTCTTCTAACAAAGTCTAACAAAAGGCTTTGAGGATGCTGTTGAGAAGCGTTATTCCACGATAATTGTCCGGCATTGTTTTCTGGCCCTTTTTAAATATAGATATCGTTATGCTGCTTTTCCATTCATTTGGTACTTTTTGTTCCATTATGATGTTTCTGAAGAGAGTTAATATTTCCTTTTGTATGTTGTCTCCTCCGTATTATAACATTTCATTTGTTATCTCGTCGGGACCTGGGCTTTTTCGATTTTTAAGATGTGTTCTATCGTACTGCCTGTCAATTCTATCTCATTGTCTTCTTCCTGGTCTTCTTCTATTAGTAGTTGTTCAATTCCCTCATTTTCTTTATATAGGTTTTCCAAATATAACTTCCATTCTTCCGCATTGATTTTATTGGTCTACATAGTATCCTTGATTTCTAATTTGTTCCTTCTTAGCATTCCCCATATCTTTCTCTGGCTTCCGTACATATCTGTCTCCATCTCTTTGGTGAATCTTTCCTAGTAATCTTCTTTTATCTCTCTGATTCTAGCATTTATTCTGTTTTGTTCTGTTTTATATAGATTTCAGTTTTCTTGGTTACATGTGCTTTCTTCTTGTGTTCTGATAGTTAGTTTATTTCCGGTGTAAACCATGGTGTTTTATTTGTTCTGTTGACATCTACCTGTCTTCTTCCTAGAGCTTCGTTGGCTGCGTTAAGAATATTATGTTTTAGGATTCTCCATTGTTCGTCTACAGTGTCTTTCTTCTCTGATGATTGGGTTTTGGGTTATCTTCTGTGACAACCTACTTTCGTACAATTGTTTCACGCTTTCGTCTTCCAGAGATTTGATGTTTAATTTTCTTTTTTCCTTCTTGAAGTTAATGTCTTGATGATTCATAGACGTTTTTGTTATCTGAAAGATTGCTCCACCATACTGTGTGCGCCATAATGTTTTATATCACAATGAATAACATTACAATAATAAGAGTATTTTAAGTGGCCTTTCAGTTTGTGACGTGTTTGCTGCTTTTCTTTTGGAATCCTTGTACGTTTGTTTTGTTTCTTATATCGTGGTTAATTTTGTCTTGATGAAGCTTTTCTAAAATAAAGCAAAATGACGAATGGTTAGACTTTTCTGAATTGCCTTGGACTCACTATTGTCTCGACACGTTATACTTTTCTTATCAAACTGAGTATTTCATTCAAAATTGCAGTAAATATTTAATATCAAATATCACAACAAAGAACTTGGAGAGCAGCAATTTTGCAACCTCAAGTTGCCAAAAGTGTTTAAGTGTCACTTAAAACTGTAACTGTAATAATTCAGCATTTGATAGCCCATGAAAAAATAAGTTGACAAGGTACAGTCTTCTAAATTCCAGTTCGAAAAATCGTTTTGTTGCTATAACTGTCAGGCCGTTCTTGACACATTCCAAAATAACATTGGTAACCTGAATGGAATCTGCTTTTTTGATGTTACAGATCTCCCCTTTCACGTCCTTTTTACGTTCCTTACAGGTTCTGTTGAAAGTGAATAAAATAAGAATATCATATTCTTAGGAAATAGGTATATTTATTATGTACCTTGTAGATATCTAGGAATATTATTGTCACGTTCTTAGAATATGAATAGCAAATGCAAGGATCGTAGAAAAGAATATGTAATGCATATTCTACTGAGAAGATACATGACAATTGCCATGCGGAACGAGTTTTTTCATATCACGTGCAAACATGTGATTAAATTCACGTGCTGCACGAAACGTATTCTGCGTCGAATAACTCGTTCCAAAAAGAATGTTCTTCCTCAAATCGGAACTGAAAAGCAAGAAAATCTTAATCTTACTGGTTATGTCAAGATCCTCTGTTTAAGACTATTTTCAAGACTAAAATATTGAAATTTGTCTTCAAAGTATGAAAACTTACTTCATATGCAAAGTTTAAAAGCTTCTTTCACTTTTCATTGGTTCAGTCACTTTTTAGTGTCCCAGTCAATTTTCAATGTTAAAATTGTGAATTTGTATCCGTTGGTTTTTCTGGTCCACAATCAATTTTCAAAACTGGTGCAAGGTTTCAAGATGGATCGATTGAAATAAGTTATCTGTAAAAGTTGCCTAACATGCACAAGACATGTGGCACAAGAGCATGGAGAAAGTACAATAGAAAATGTCTTATTTTCTGACAACAAGTTTCAATGAAAGGAATAATTATAAGGATGGATTACAATAGAAAATGTCTTATTTTAAACAGTAATGACACAGGAATTTATAAGAATTTTAGTACACTATCTACCAAATATTGAAAAAATAAAAAAGCAAAGCTTTGAAATTACAACATTTTGATCTTATATAGGATCTGATTCTGAAAAACAATACTAGTTTACTTGCATCAGGATTATTTACAAAGAAACTTTTGAACAGAAAATGCTAATTTTTCGAAAAAGTAACAGATATAATAGAATAACAAATCAGACAAAGCTAAAAGTATGCAACGCTGTCATAGGAATTCGAAATTGGGAAGATTGGCCATAAAGTTTTTCTGACTTCTGTTTAAATTTTTACTTCTAGGACAAACTAAAGAAAAAAGGTTTACATTAAAATGGTATGTGGTAGAAAAGACTAAAGACTAAATAAAGACCAGAAAGATAATGGTTCATATATCATATTACGTTGTTACCGCAGAATTTGTCGGATACCACAAGTAGGTTTGATTAACATGGATTTCCGGTTTCCAGAACAATGGGCTCATCCCACATAACGTAAAACTGCGTTTCAATGTATATAAATCGGAAAGCTTAGTCTGAAATGTCGGGATTTGTAGTTTATTTACAAAAAAGAAGGTTTTTTGGTAATTTACAGGACTTTGAAAATGCCGCGTATATGACGTAGACGACTTTCAGCAGTTTTATTGGCTATGACTGTGTGATGGTTGACAGCATCTTCCGATCAGCTGATTTATAACCTTAAAACCAAGTCACGAGTGAAGTCCGCATTGTGCAATGTTGCCAAATAACACGTTTTAAAGCCCGAGTTTTTTAATTCACTGGACAAAAAGTAGTTTGATGTCAATTTGACATAATGTCATTAGTCTAGTGTGATTGTTGGAAACTTAAAAACTAAAATACTGTGATATTTAGTCCATTATAAGATTAATTTGAATCTTTCTTCGTAAACATTGATCCTACAACACTACTACGGTTACAATTTTTTTTTTTAATTATTTTAGAAATTATTTATGTAATATCACGTTTCTAGGTCTATCACACACCATATTCAGTCACCAACAATATCAAGAATTTGTTTTCAGTTTCATTGGATGCCGTAATATAAAAATGCCTGACTTAAATGCTTTTAGTAAATAAAACACTAAGAAACACATTGAACTAATTAAAACAACAAACACATTTTAAAACGTTTTTATTATACAGTTACATTGTGACAATAATAGTTATTCTTTATAATACAAAACAAACTAAACATAACATTATATTGCAAAAGAATTAAACTGAATTAGGTTGTTCTTACAGTGATCGTGATCTACTTTCTAACTCTTTTCTGACTGAAAATTCCTAACGATTGGCTAACTGAATTACAACGAAATTTTCGTGGTTTAGTGAAAAGAATTTAAATTTCAAAGACAGTTTTGTCCATTTGTCGACGTTCTAAGCTGGATTACATTCATAAAATTCAACTGATTGACATTCAGAAGTTTACAAATTGTACTTTGCATGAATTTGTAACCAGCAGTGTAGAAACTCTGACAAAAGTCAACTTCAATTGTTCGACCAATAATAGTGGTTAGTCTTTATTTTATTTTTTTTTTTTTAAGTTTTGCACAACTGCCTTTTGACGCTAATGAAAACAGATCCGCCACTGTCCACCCCTCTAACCAGCACAAAAGCAAGAATTTTCTTAATAAAAATGTGATTAATAGTACAAGCGAACACCCAATAAAATTTGATAGTGCCAGTACGTGTTGACCTACAGCAGAAAAATAATTCCGGAAAACTTGCAAACCGCCAAAGTTAAAGTTCGTCGTTTGTCGATCGTTCCCCTATGCAATTTCTGGAACGCGTTTCTGATATAACTTGCATAACAATACACCCTTCCCTCCTGTTTTGTGGATGGTCAGTGGCGCAGAATACTTACGATTGGCTTAAAATCCAAAAGTCATTCAAAAAAACTGTTCGATTGTCCGTTAAGATTCAGAATTTTGATTTTCTTTAGCATTGTTTTGTACAAAATAGCAAACAAATTTATGATTCCAGCAAATAAGCACATTCTGAAACGATGTTACTCTTTCTAACTAGAAAACAACAAGATTTGTCCTGCCAAATCTGTTTAATCCATTGTCGAACTAATCAGTGAGATGATTCTGGTTTAATCAGAAAAATTGGTTTCCGAGATATGGAGGACGCCATCTTGAAGGCGGCCATAAGAATTTACAAAGTTATCATCCATATCTCGGAAACCAATAACGATAGATTTTTTTTTAATTTCGTCATCAATTAAGTGCCTTAATCATGTCTTGGTTTCAAAACTCTCTTTGGCTTTGTTAAAGAGTGTTGCTCTTACCGTTTTCGAGATCCCAATACATGTAGAAGCAATTTGGGACACACTGTATAGGGTTTTCCATTAAAAAAAGTGTGTTCGGTTCATATCTT
Source organism: Ips nitidus (assembly GCA_018691245.2). Classification (NCBI taxonomy): domain Eukaryota; kingdom Metazoa; phylum Arthropoda; class Insecta; order Coleoptera; family Curculionidae; genus Ips; species Ips nitidus. The sequence goes on along the minus strand of CM042789.1, from coordinate 5,857,738 downwards.
AAAAACAATGTGCTCCAGAAAAAAAAAGGATTTGATATTTGGATTCTACGTAAAATATTCTATTAGTAGCTTTTCTGCGTCGCTAATAATAAAGAAAATGCGAAGGGGGTTCTGAATTATCATATTTTCAAAATCACCCTGTATCTCAGAAACGAGGGCAGCGCTGGAGGGTAAAAAATTGAGCAATGGTTTGCGAAAACCGCATTGCTCTACCTTTGCTAGTTTTGGAGATACCCCGTAAAATCATCGAATTTGGGACACCCTGTACAGAGTGGCCTAATTTGCTTGTTTTTATATGGAAACTGTCAGAACCATTAATAAAATTAAAAATCAAAAAGTCGTCACAATTTGAATTTTCGACATTTTGGACAAGTCCCTGTAGCTTTGTTATTATGAAAGTTTGGAGAAAATAGCTTTTACATTATAGTATATGTAAATCATATTTTTATATTATTTAAATATAGCTTTTTACAACGAAATAAACTGCTCGTCAAAAAGAATGGGACAGCAAAATTTTAGCTAATTTTTCAACGGCTGTTTCTTCAAATTGTTTGACTCGATTTTAATAATTCTTTTGACAGTTTTCTCTTTCTGATAACCTAAATAATCTTTTTAAAAGTTGTCACGGATCCGAGTATACAGGGTGTGACTGAGGTCTAGTCAAAAAATTAGAAATTCGGTCTAACGTGTCAAAATAACCTTAATCGAGTCTTGTGGTCAATATCTCTAGAAGTTTTCATCAGTTTGGTGATTAAGGACCGTGTACTAATTTTATTACAAAATTTCAAAAATGGGGTATTTTTACTTCTTTTGGTTTTAATTTCTTTCAATCTTTTGTGGAAAAAGAAAGGGATTAGCAAAGTTGCACTTAAAAATACCCAATTTAAACAAAAAGCTACGTTATACAGGATGACCCACAAAACACTTTGAAAACAAAATCATATTTTATCATAAATCTTGGCATGTTCAGTGATTTTAATGGAAAATAATGATATTGGATAAAGAAGCACACTATTTGTTTAATGATCCAATTCATATAACCAGACGTTACCAATTTTCATAAAATGTATTGGTAAATTTCAAAAATGGGTTTATTTTTCGATTTCTTTATTCAAATTCAACAGCTATTTAATAAATTTTGTGGAGATCGACATTGTGTTTTTTACTTTCACTGTAGGAATAAGAACTACAATTAAATGGGGTAGTTTTAAGTGTAATTTTGATTATCCCGTATTTGTTCAGCAAAAAATCTAAAGAAATTGTTGAATTTAAAAAAAAAGATGTAAAAATAAACCCATTTTTGAAATTTAACATTGAATTTTATAAACGGCCCTTAATCGTCAAACTGGTGAAAGCGTCTAGATATGAATTATTGGATCATTAAACAAATAGTGTGCTTCTTTATCCAATATTATTATTTTCCATTAAAATCACTGAACATGAACAAGTTTTTTACTTAATATGGATAGTTTTAAGCGTAAGCTTGCTAATCCCTATCTTTTTCCAGAAAAGAGTTAAAGAAATGGTTCAATTAAAAAAAAATGAAAAGTAAAAATAACCCCATTTTTGATATTAAAACATAAAAAAATGTTTTGCCAGAAATGGCGTTACACACCCTGTATACTCGGATCCGTGACAACTTTCATAAAGATTATTTAGGTCATCAGAAAGTGGAAGAAACCACCTTTTAATTATCAAAAAAAAATATTAAAATCGAGTGAATCAATTTGAAAAAACAGCCGCTCAAAAAAGACCAAAATTTGGCAAACCCATTTTTTTGGACGAACAGAAAGTTTTTAAAATTTTTTAATCTAATCATTTGTTGAGCGATTTTTATACTTACCTTGTTTTNTANACNTTNTNGGGCGCGNCTTNCAAGTTGNGCNANGNNNNCGTCGACATTTTGNTNGTANANGNGGNGANTTNCGCTNTCGCCNNCNTTNNNTGTGATATGCNGGCNNCTNGAGGTTAATGAATGNGTCCNTTCAATANCACNNGAAGNNTNNCTCNTGCCGNANANACGTNCCNTCCGGGGNNCGTTGAGCGCNCGNGNTTCCGTCCGATTAGAACGCCCANTCNGGTNGGCTAGTGAATCGNCTTGCNATACGGTTANCNNGGTGNTNTGCTCCGTACCNCAAGNTCNCGNTNANATTGGCNANACGGNGATGTNNNNTANGTGNNGGNCCGNGGANANTNGCNAGANCANNGTANGNGNTCNTTNCGCTCTNGTTAGGGCCNNGNNGANNGAGGNGGATGANCCTGATGTTCCTANNNACNCTCGNAGANNNGCNTACNAGCATCATTAGCCAACGTAGCAAGTGCNNGTCGGGGATAGGGAGNGGTACNCNCTTGTGTTTACGGCATAATCCTAAAGTCCGGTCGCGTTTAAGGGTAGCGAAAAATTGACGGGGTTGGTTTGCGATCGCGTCGCGCGTTTACTGCACTCGACGATTGAATAAGAACTGAAACATCGCTCGAGCACGGCTCTCTTGCGTTTCCCAACTTTTCTAAAACCCTGCACTTTTCTGGATGTCTGGAAGAATCGTCGTAGCTTTTTCAGTGAAGCAAGAACGGCCCAAATTGGATACAAATCCATCGGAATGACTCACGATGATTTCGAACTTTGATTATGCGGCCAATGGAATCAAACAATAGGAAACAAATCTACTCAGTTGTTTTTTTTTAGAAAAAACTAGAATAGTTTGACTACTAATATGACAGGATGTTACAACAGCAAACGTTTGGCAACGTAGCACCACGTTTCAGTTGCTGAAATTTGTTTCAAAACTTAATGACGAAAACCGTTGGTTAATATCTGTCACCGTTTGACAGGTGATTCTCAGAAATCGTACTTTTCTTCAAAACTTCTAGGTGCATTATTTTTTATTTCTAAAAATACGTTTCTAAAACAACTTTTCCCGTAGTATCCCGTAGAATAATTTTTTTTTCTATTAGATACGGTTTTTGAGATAAGCACGAAAAAATCGTTAAAAAGGAAAAAATTTGAAATATCAAGTGTTATATGTCATTAGAATGGTAATTTTAAGATCTTTTCAAAAATGAAATAATATACAGGGTGTTGTTGAAAAACAAATTTTTATGTGCGTATTGTAAAAACAATTTTTTTTAAGGGGTCTAAAATATGCTTATTATTGACGTGTACTGCCGGCGTAGAAAGACTACATTATGTTACTAGTACAATAATGAATTTTCATTGTTGTACTAGTAAATAAATAATGTCAATATTGTCATTTTTGACGCATGATGAATGGGTTTGCGTGACATTGACGTTTTGAGTTTATTGACGTTTTGACGAAGGAAATGAGGTTGTGGTTGTTGATGCTGTGGTTGTCACAATGAATCTGTCGATAGTGTCGATATTTTGCAATTTGAAGAATTGAGTTACCTTAACTTCAGGAAAAAACAGCAGAAGAATGTCGTAAAACGCTTCAGCTGGCTAATTGCTCAAAAATTTCAAAAGTCAACATATTTTATAAGAACTGAGATCTTCAACTTCAGAAAAGAAGAGCGAAAGAATGTCTTGAACCGCTTGAGCCACCTAAATGACCAGAAATTTCATAAGCCACACATTTTTGAGAAGAATTAAGTTTTCTCGACTTCAGAAAAGAAGAACGGAAGAATGTATTGAACCGCTTGAGCTGGCTAATTGCCCAAAAATTTCAAAAGTTAGCATATTGCGTGGGAAGAATTGAGTTTTCTTAACTTCAAGAAAGAAGAATAGAGGAATGTGTTGAAACGCTTGAGCTGGCTAATTGACCAAAAATTTCAAAAAACATCATATTTTTAGCGAAGAATTCAGTTCTGTCAACTTAAGAAAAAAAGGTTGGAAGAATTAGGTTGATGTTAATCCCCTAATTGCCTCAAAATTTCCAGTCATTATACTTTAAAAAAGAATTGAGTTCTCTCAGCTTCAACAAAGAATATCAGAAGAATGCGTTGATATGATTGAACTGGCTAATTGCTCAGAAATATAATGGCACAATAATCGCCTTTTTCTACTCTTGTAACATAATATACTATTACACTACTGGATTCTACGCAAAAAGTTGCTGTAGAAATGTATTTTTGTATTTGTGAAAAGAAATATGAGTTCTTAAAAACACCTTATATCTGTCAAACGGTGAGGGTTGAAATTTGAGCAGTCAACAACAGTCACGTGACCTGGAAAATGTCGTCTTTAACCATGAAAAGTTTGTAAAATAGATTTAAACACTTGGGAAAACTGATATAATGAAAGGACCTCACCTAATCGTGACAATTTCAATGTACAGCTGGCAACACTGTAAAGTTTAGTTAAAACTTGTCAACAACAGTCACGTGACCAAAAAAATGTCGCCTTTAACGTTAAAATAGTGAAAAGACCGTAAATCGCATATTTAACAAGTTGTGACAGTTGAAAATGTAAAAGCACGCCACGTGATCGTCACACTTTAAATTTGTAGCTGGCAACTCTGTAAAGTTAAATTGACACCTGTCAACAACGGCCACCTGTTCCGAAAAATGTCGTCTTTAACCTTGAAAAATCTGTAAATAACATTTAAATAGCAGGGAAAGCTGTTAATGTAAACGCACGTCACGCGATTGTGATAATTTAAATTTGGAGTTGGCAACACTGTAAAATTAAGCTGAAACTTGACAACAACAGTCACGTGACTTAAAAAATGTCGTATTTAACCTAGAAAATTGTGTAAATTACACTGAAACAGTTGGAAAACCTAAAATTGTAAAAGCACGTTACGTAATCGCGACAATTTAAATTTGCAGCTGGCAACACTGTAAAGTTAAGTTAAAACTTGTCAACAACAGTCACGTGACCCAAAAATGTTGCCTTTAACGTTAAAATAGTGAAAAGACTGTAAATCGCCTATTTAACGAGTTGTGACAGTTGAAAATGTAAAAGCACGTCACGTGATCGTCACATTTTAAATTTGAAGCTGGCAACTCTGTAGAGTTAAATTGACACCTGCCAACAACAGCCATCTGTTCTGGAAAATGTCGTCTTTAACCTTGAAAAATCTGTAAATAACATTTAAGTAGCAGAGAAAGCTGTTAATGTAAAAGCACGTCTCGCGATCGTGATAATTTAAATTTGGAGTTGGCAACACTGTATAATTAAGTTGAAATTTGACAACAGTCACGTGGCTTAAAAAATGTCGACCCTGTATACTTGCAAACCTCATTTCACTCTCATGTCATGCGCTTTTATTTAATAAAACAATATAAAAACTTTGAGAAAAAAAAAGTAGTTTTTGAGATATTTGCAATATTTCAGACTTTTTGGACATCCTGTAATGTTTTTCCTAAGTAAGCTTGTAAATGACAGAATTATAGAAACGCTGTAAGCTTTTAAATTGTTTTTTGTCCTATTTTAGTTCAAATTTTTACTTAATTTGTATCATTATTTTCATAAACTGTTTAGAGTATATTTTTTGCTTTTTCTAAGTGGTCAGTTGTTTACCATTTGACAACTTGAGAGAAGGTGGTATACTTGAAAAAAAACCCTAATAATTTGAAAACTGACGCAAAAAAATATTAGAAAAACTCGTATCATAATAGATTTTTTTCTAAATATCATGAAATACAGGGTGTTTTTCATAAATGTCCGATATTTCAAAGGACGATTTGAAACACACAACTGTATAGGCGGTTGGCTCGACAACCGCTTTACTTACTGTTACAGCTACAGAAAATATGGTGTTAAAAATTAATTTTAAAAGAAAATTGGCCTTTCTGGTGATTAATAATATACACTATTTATAAGCTATCTATATGTATGTACTCTACAGTATTTAAAAGCTGAAACCAATTGATCTAATGTCGATCCGTTATTTTTAAGTTTCTCATGTTACAAAACCACCAAATACCAAGTTTCATACAAATATCAATATTATTTCAAAAATTACTTAGGAAAAACAAAAATTTAAATTTTAATTTATTTTAATAAAAAACTAAAATAAAAACCTACTATAATTTCAGTTTGTATATTAATTAACAAATTGCCTATTTGTAACCACGTAAAATCCTCAATAAATGCTTGTTCAAATACTTGTCCACATCTTTAGCCCAAAGGAAATCCATGTGGGACCAGTTATCGTAGGGTACTCTGTACACGTCCACAACATTTGGAAGCCGAGTCGCTAGTATTGTCACATCCTGTAATAACACAATAAATACAAAAAATTAATGAATTAAAAAAATTTACTTCTTTGGTAGTCAGAACATCAGAATCGCCATAAAACAGTGCAATGGGACATTTCACATTATTGAGATTGTATTCAGGTGGTGTTGTAGAATTGTATTTTTCCAGATTTTCCTCAGGTCCCCAGTCGTATTTTATAAATTTACCTGTACAATTCTTATAATATAGTAATTGAAATATATATTAGAAATTAATTATACCAGTATACACTAGTTGAGCGTAGTGCAATGCTTGGTATATCGAAGCACCAGCTGGTCCAGTATTGGCGATTAGAGGAATAGAGTCCTACAATTAATCAAATTTTAATTAAAATCTTTTTCAGTAATTAAGTATTTTAAAATTCTTTCAGGGAACATGGTAATTCCTCCTTATTTTACGTACTTACAGGGTCAAGTTGTTCTGTCGAAAATCCCGACATAGCAACCAAAACGTTCATACAAATTGGTCTGGTAGCAGTTTGATCTTCACAAAAACTACTGATAATCCCTCTAATAGCTTCATGGGAAAACAACTCTTTTGGTATAAGTTCGTACACTTTAAAAGTCTCGGCCAAACCCTAAAATAACCAAATTTGTTTCCAAGTTAACCTTAAATTTGATTTACCATTATGACACCTGTAAGTAACGATAAGCCGGTGCTGCAAGTCTTACGCTAGGCTCCTTAATGTGCCCTAACAATGCTGAAGGTGCCATAGCTACCATAACTCTGACCTTTTCGTTATATTCAGGTTTTTCGGACATCATAGCGAAAAATGTTGTGGTACCTTGAGAGTGGCCTACAAAGTGCAGTTTGGAGGTATCAGTAACGTTCAGGATATAGTCTATAGTGACTGGGAGGTCATAGAAAGCGATTTCATGCCAGGAAAACCTCCAAAATTTGGGTTCGGTGTCAGGGTTTAAGATTCGGTGTTTTCGAGAGTGCCAGGTACCACGTGCGTTGCACAACCAAACATCATAGCCCTTATCTGCTAGAACGTAGGTTAAAGCTTTAGTAGGGCCTCCTATGATAAAATTCTCAGCGGAACCCATTAAACCATGATTTAGTAGGACAGGGTACTGCAAATAATGTTTTTAAAGCTGTGATCTTGAGTGCTAATGAAGGGCTTACTGGATTTGGGGTTTTAGTGACACTTTTGATACCGTAAGGTACCCTGTACACATCCAGCAAGTATCCGTCGTCAGTTTCTACCTCATGCACCTCAGTAGGGTACCCATTTGATCCGACAATGTCAATCTAATGTAAACTATATGTACTCTTCCCATACTTTAACTCTAAATTACTTACAAAGTTAAACATTTGCTTGTCATTACTGGAACCATACACCAGCTTCAAACCAATGAAAATAATTAGTAAAAAAGAAGTAAACTGAATTTCTTTCATTATTTTGACTGTTCATACGCTTCGTCAAAATGTTAATGAGCTTAAAAAAATCGATAACTTCGTGTGTGTCAATTTACTAATGCACCTAAATAATCTACATGTTAAACAAATAAGATGAGTCATTAACATTGCAATTAGAGTTTGCAGTCGTTGTTTTTCAATCAATTAATCAGGAACACACATTGAATAGCTATTTTATGTTTTAGCGATTAAAGTGAATCGTCGGTTTTATCATGCATGTTAGTTCAAACAATCAAACAACTAGTAAGTACTTTGGTAGCAAATATGCGGATTAACTATGATAATATATAAAAGAGATTCTTTTTCAAGGTTTTCATTTGTATATTTAACGTTAAAATGGTAACATATTCAAACTGTTTTAAAAGCGAATTCACAATAATAATAATAGATAGTAAACTTCATCAACTTAATAATTAGCTGATCCATTATAATGATCATCATTCAACATTATCACACTAATGTGTTAATATCTACAATTTGTAAACCGTTTTAATATCGTAATTTGAATCAAGCCTTTGGAAGTTGATTTTAAATTCAGTGCTTCAGTGGTGCGGTTCAGAGAGATAAATATCATTTCTACAGAGTGTCAAACAATAACTATACTTAATTTTCAGAAATTCAAATAAACATTTTTTTATTAATGAACTAGTCAAGATAAATTAGAAATCTTAAAAAATGGAAACTAAAATTGATTTTAAAATTAAAATTCTTTAGCATCATGATCAAATTAGTAAAGCAAATATTTTGGAAGCTGTCATTTTACGTGTGTTACAAATTATTAATTATTGTCATTTTAAGTTTTGCAAAATAAGGTTTATTAGATAAATAATTATTGTTTAATTTTCCGGACACTACTTTATTAATAAAATTAGAAATAGTTATATTCTGTGACACTCTGTATAGAGATGGCTACCAGTGGATTATGATGATCCAAACCTATGTCCACACCCGAATCATTAAAATATCTTTTTGGTTTTGCACGGGGGTATCTGTCAATCAGCAGGCGAAATTCAGGTGTACAATCTTCTTGTCATATACTCTAAGTCCTCTTTGTCTTGTGCGATAACAACCTGATCATCTGCAAAGTGCAGGGTGTATACGGTTCTGTCATCACTTATTTGTATGCCCATTCGACTACATGATCTTCTCCATCGCCTCAAAGCTTCGTTCAGATAGATTTTAAATAGTGTAGGAGAGAGACAACAGCCCTGCCTTAAGCCCTTCGTAACTGGAAAGCTTCAATTTGATCTTAGATGTAGAATGGTTGTATAGTTGTCTGACCGCAGCTATTAACGTGACATTAATTTGGGATCTCTCTAGTACTTGCGATAGTTTTTGAACGGGTACGGTGGCGTATGCTTTTGTAAGATCGACAAACAGAAGATACGTCTCTCTCTTCCTGGAGACTTTCTTTTCATTTAGTTGGACTAAATATGTGGTCCAGACAAGAGCGGCCAGCTCGAAAACCAGCTTGTTCTTCAATTTCCAGAGGACTGTACTCTTCCTCTATAAAGTTTCTGAGAACTATCCCATAGAGACAGCTCATTGTACTGGTAACTGATATACACCTATAGTTAGAACAATCTTCTTTGTTTCCCTTTTTGTGAATCGGGGTAATCCATGCATCTTTCCATTTAGAGGGAATTCTTTCCCCGTTAATATATCTGGTAAACAGTTCCCTTATATGCTTTATGAGTTTTGCTGTCCCAAATTTCAGTAATTCCGCTGGTATTCCTTCTGGTCCGCTAGCTTTTTTATTTTTCATCGATTCAATTGCTTTTCGTATCAACGCTTCGCTGGATACGCTTTTGGAGAGTTTGTAAGATATGGCACTCTATCTTCTTTGAGTTGTTGTGAGTAATGTTGGTACCATTTGCTCATCTGAATTGGTTGGAAGTTTACTTTATTTACGGTGTTGGATTTTAGGTTTCTGATTAATTTGCAGGCTTCCGATGATCTTGTTCCTCTTAGGTAGCTGTTCACTTCAATACATTTTCTTTCCCAGGTGTCGTTTTTGTACTTCTTTATCATGTTCTTAAATTTAGTATGTTTTATTGTATCGTGTTTAGCCATTTCTGATATGCTTTTTGCTTTTTTTGTTCTTTGATGTTGTTTCATCATTCCAGGTTATGTCATTATGTTTTTTAAAAGGAGTGGTACCGTCTATACCCAAAACTTCATTTCCAGCCGATTTTACGGATTCCATTATATGTGTATAAAATATATAAAAATTTAATTTACAAACCCCGAAAATCCTGTTACAGTCATTATATCAAATATTCTGGTCAATTTAAGCTAGGCCACCCAGTACTTTTAAGTAATGTGAGGTTGAAATTTCAAACACACTCTATAATCAAATTTTGAAAACAACAGAAACAAATAAAATTAAATAATCGCGTGTTTATAATCTTCTCTACACGCAAACCGGTTTTGTAATATCGCACTTTTATATTTCAACAATGTTTGTTGCAATATTTATGATTGAATTTTGTCTGTTTCTATGTAACTCTATTACACGTCGATACTGTTGTAAAACTATACAACATAATTATTGTCAAACACAGTTTCAAATTGTATAACTTTATTAAATGTTTTTGGCTAATTTGAAAACGTGTATTGTTGGTTTACAGGCTCGTCACATTTTGGAGTGCAATTATGGCAATTACAGTCAATTCAATTACGTTTGGATAGTAATTGCTATTTTCTAGGCTAATTATAAAACAAAAATAATTTTATATATTTTAATTAAAAGTTGGTTTTCAATTTTATAAATGCTTAATAACAATGTGTTGTTTATACTATTTGAAAAATTAAGAAAGCTGTATTTGGTCTATTAACATGTCCATAAATAGTACCCAAGAAAAATGATATTTTGTATTTGGGATACATCAAGGGTAGTAGGTTTCACACATTGGCTTACCAGTGGATTATGAAGATCCAAACCTATATCCACATCGGAATCATTAAAATATCTTTTTGATTTTGCACCAGGGTAAATGTCATATCAGTAGGCGAAATTCAGGTGTACGGTATGTTCTTGTCAACTTAAACCAAGTGTTGTATTGTCTGTCATACGAGATTATTAAAAAAGGGAAAAGTTCATCATACTTTATTAATAAAACTGCATCTTCTAAAAAGTTGCGATTGTTGCCTTTACCATAATTTTTTTCTAAATGTGGACAAAATAAAAGACAAAATTATATTGCTTATATTGATTTATTACGACCAATTAAGCAAATAAACATTCGCATCACGTAACATATAATATAAAAGGTGATTTGATGTAGATAATAGTAAACCGTTATTATACAAAACAATCCTGTAATACTTGTCAAGAATCAAACACAATCAAACAGAACTTGTATGTAACAGAGCTGTTATCATCAAAAATGGACGTCGAAGGCCAATATTCACCGAACATCCGTTCGTAAAAAAAAAACAAAAATCTTTCGATAATTGCTGATCGTACAGATCTACGTTTCTCTAGGGATGAATTTGATTTCGGTATGCATTTGCGAGAACATGACGTATAATTGGGAGTCCAAGCCGATATTGCCAATTTCCACAATTTTGGCCACGCTCGCTTTGGGTTCTTTACGAACCACTGCAACTCCAGAGATTCTCATCATGTATGAGTCCTGTTCGCTGGACGCACCACCAGGTCTCGACAACTGGATGTGACAGGTCACGTCAATGTGGATGTGTTTTACGATAGCGCATTGACCAGTCTCGGTTTTAACCTATAAAAAATATTCATCAGTCTTTAAAACAACATTTGCAAAATGTACAGCGTGAAATTATCTCTTAAGCGATTTTCGATTTGTGTCGAATAGTAAATAAAGAAAGCTTTCTTTGTAGTTATTTGTCTAGTCGCGGCGATACCATCAGTTTTCTTTGTCAGTTTGGGATTTAATGTTGTTCTTGACTTTGCCAAAAATTATACTAAGCAGTACATTGCATAGAATTTTTTTATGTAAATTATTATTTGTTTCTTTATAAACTCTTTAAGTTGCTAAAGCAGTGCGTTTTGTCTGCGATAAGTAGGGAATGATTGCAACGTTGGTAAAGTTGAAACGGCAGGCAGATGACTAACAGCTGTCAATGTCTAATAGTAAAATACTTACTTTTTCGGTTTTCTCCTCGAATTGGGGCTTGTCATCCCTGAAGACGGTTGCCTCACCAATAAGTTGATCCCCAGCCTTGACCTGGAACTTCATACCTTTTTTCACCGCTCTTGGTTCGAGGCCAAGACCATCAGGATGGTTGTCAGACCATAAGTAATTGTCAGGGTTGTTTAAGGAGTCTGGCTCAAAAGTCAGTCTCTGCAAAACAAACGGTTATTATTTAGTAAGACAAAAAACAAATTATGTTTAAGGTATTTGAAACAGTTTTTGTTTATTGTGAAAATGTAACATATAGAGCGTTAGTAATTTTGAAATTACCTTATTACCGCACTAATGCTTTTCTGAATTTATTCTAGAACACAGGGACGATTATCATAACATTTCAAACAACTTATAATTATTATAAAACTGTTGTAAATACAATTTATAACGATGCAAAAAATATAATTTTGATTTAACGATGTGAGTATCATTCTTTCTGTATTAGAAGAATATAATATTTAGTATTTTTACAAAAGTAACATTTTGGCGCTTCTAAATCAACTCACCGAAGAAAATTGTAATACTTTTTGCATAAAGTAAGTTAAGACATTAAATTTGAAGCTGTTTTGTTTTAAGCAGATTTAAATGTCTGTCAGAAACATTATTGATTAGTGATGGACATCCACGTTAGTAGTACAAAATAATTTTTTTTATAAATTTCAAACGATATTTTAAATTGAAAATTAAAACTATTATAAGAATGTCAGTTATGTTCGTACATGATTATTTTTACGATTAATTATAGAATTGCTGAAGGTCGCGTGACCCTTCTTAAGACTAGCAAGTAGCTAGCTTACAGTCACATGACCATATTTAAGGTAAAAATGTAACTCTGAAGGTCACATGATTATTTTTACGACTAAAAGAAATTTCTGTAAGTCACGTTCAATGTTAAGGTAGCTTCCTTAAGGCCAGGCTACTTTTGTGATTAAAAGGGGTCGTATAAATGGTCACATTAATGTTTTCAATTAACAAATTCGGTTATACGAACGTCACGTGGCTACTCTCTGTAAGTTACGTGACTGTTTTCAATGTCATCCTTACACACATTAAGAACGTCCTAAAAATGTACGTGATAGTTTTCAGTTATCAAATTTAGTGTTACGAAGCTCAATACGTGACCATTTTTACGACTAAAAGGAATTTCTGTAAGTCATGTGACTGTTTTAAATTTCAAAATAGCTTTCCTAAAGTCACATTACCATTTTTATGAGGGACTGAAAAAGGTCAAGTAAATGTTGTCAATCAACAAATTCAGTTACGAAGGTCACGTAATTATTTTCAACCGTCGAATGGAATCTTGAAGTCAATTGACTCTCCTTAGGGTTAAAATAGCATTCTTGCAGTCCCGTGACCATATTAAAGTTAAAAATGTTGCTATGAAAGTCACGTGACTGTTTTCAATGTCAAAATATCTGCTTTAATGTCACGTTACCATTTTTACGGTTAAAAGAAAAACTAAAAAAACATCAAGTAATTGTTTTCAAATATAAAATTTAGTTACAAATGTCACGTGACTATTATCAAACACGGAATGAAATCTTAAAGGTCACTTAACTCTTCTTACAGTTAAAATAGCATCCTTGCTGTTACGTGGTCATTTTTACGACTTAAAGGAAAGTCTGTAAGACACGTGACGGTTTTCAATGTCCTTCTTGCACGCATCCATTTTTACGTTTTTAAAAGAGGGTTCAAAAAAGTCACAGACTCTTCTCACGATTAAAATAGCATCCTTGCAGTCACGTGACAAACTTAAGTTCAAAATGTTGCTCTCAAAGTCACGTGACCATTTTTACGACTAAGAGAAATTTCTATAAGTCACGTGACTGTTTTCAATGTCAAAACAGCATCCTTAAGGTTACGTTACCATTTTTGCGATTAAAAGGGGATCTGAAAATGGTAACGTGATTGCTAACAAAAAACGTGACTATTTTCAAGCGTCGAATGGAATCTTGAAGTCACTTGACTCTTCTTAGGGTTTGAATAGCATCCTTGCAGCCCCGTGACTGTATTTAAGTTGAAAATGTTGCTCTAAAAGTCACGTGACTATTTTCAATGTCAAAATATCTGCTTTAATGTCACGTTACCATTTTTACGGTTAAAAGAAAAACTAAAAAAACGTCAAGTAATTGTTTTCAAATATAAAATTTAGTTACAAATGTCACGTGACTATTTTCAAACATGGAATGAAATCTTGAAGGTCACTTAACTCTTCTTACAGTTAAAATAGCATCCTTGCTGTCACGTGGTCATTTTTACGACTTAAAGGAAAGTCTGTAAGACACGTGACGGTTTTCAATGTCATTCTTGCACGCATCCATTTTTACGTTTAAAAGATGGTGCAAAAAAGTCACATTAAAATAGCATCCTTTCAGTCACGTGACAAGTTTAAGTTCAAAATGTTGCTCTCAAAGTCACGTGACCATTTTTACGACTAATAGTAATTTCTATAAGTCACGTGACTGTTTTCAATGTCAACACAGCATCCTTAAGTTACGTTACCATTTTTGCGAATAAAAGGGGATCTGAAAATGGTAACGTGATTGCTAACAAAAAACGTGACTATTTTCAAGCGTCGAATGGAATCTTGAAGTCACTTGACTCTCCTTAGGGTTTAAATAGCATTCTTGCAGTCTCGTGACCATATTTAAGGTTAAAATATTTTTCTTAAGGTTACGTCGCCATTTTGAAGTTTGAAAGGAAATTCTGAAGGTCATTGTTTTCACCTATCATCAAATTCACCCAAAAAGTCACGTGACTAGCGTTTTCCCAACATTGGCTGTTGACTTTAAGGACAGCTTAGGTTTACTTTAGACTGTGTTATTTTGCACCTGATCTGTCACATTCAAACCTAAACTGTGCTTAAGTTGTACTTAAAATCAAAAAAACAGGCATTAGACATAGTTCTAAAAGTAAAAAAAAATTTGACAGCGGCGCTTAGCTTTTTTTGATTCTTCTAAGCATGAAACCCAAGCCCGTCGGTATGATGCTATGGTACTGTAATCACTCTAAATTTCTTACCTTGGCATAACCCATCCCAATGCTAATTAATCTCAAAGCTCTGCCATTAAATAGATGGTACTTTTTGTTGTTTGGTCGGACTTTGTAGCAGAATCCTGGTACCACTCTGGGATCTACGTATGTACCTGAAAAAAATTGAAACACATTTAATTGTTTAAGTGTAACATAGCAATTTACTTAGTACTCACCAACAACAGGTAGTTCATAGTCCTCCAAACCAGTCATGGTGTATTTAGTAGGGACATCATTAATGTCCTTTCCTCTAACAGTAACCCTTCGGTAGTTATTCTTAATACCCGGAATTAAGTACAAACGTTGCTTCTTAATGTGGATGTTGACAACTTTAGTGACTTCAGCACTAGATTTGCCTTTCGGTTTCAGTGCCACGGCAACCCCGCTTAACAGCATGGGTTTGGCAACGCCGATGTCGTAAAACTCGACTTTGCCTGTAAATTTTACATTTGCCCGTTTTTCAATACCCAGTTTAGTGAACGAGCTAGATATTTCAAATTGAGGACCCTGAAAGAATGAGCATCATAAGTTGAACGAACTCGACTGGATGTAGTTTTCTGATGCAATATGACTTACGACAAACGCACTCCATTTAGGTGCGCCTTTAAATGTTTCCGCAGGGTTTTTTTGTATTTGGTTCGAGTCGACCTCTTATAGATGTCGGCAGCACCCGTTCGGTCTGATAAAATAACGTTTTTTGCTATCGTATCCCCCTAATACTATTCAGCGTCCCAGGACAACCTTTGTTTATTTTAAGTTTGCAAAGCAGACAAGCCAACCACCTTGAATTTCTTTGTATGCAAAATGATTACAGTTTGAGCTTTATTTCACTCATAGAAAAATTAAACTTATATAATAAAATACACTCAAATTATAATTATTTTACATACTTTCGTAAAAGTTTACCAATAGAGTGATTTTTTACATTATTAAAGAGAAGGTTCTAACAGAATACATCTGGCATTGCTTGTACTACAAAACTTTAGTGGTACTAATGCATGTAAAATACTAATTCAAAACGGCATTTTGATTGGTAAAATACAACATTTTGTAGTATAAAAGCAATGCAAGTTTATAAATAAAAAATTTAGATAGGACGCTGAGATAGTTCCCTAGTAAACACTACCAAACCCCAGTGTAAAAAACGTCAACATACCTCAATGTTTAAGATTTCCACCGTTCCTTGAGGTTCATGATTTATATCAAACATGGTAAACTTGTCTCCTTCAGAAATAAGTTCCAACTCAAATGCGTAACCATCTGGACGGTTGTCGCTGTAAAAATAGTTTTCGTTACCGTTAATTTTGCCAGCATCTGGCTGGAAAGTTAGGCGTCTGGCAAAACCTAAAAAGAAGAAATAATCACTTTTTTTATTAATTCTGTAAAAAAATGGAGAAGGGAAATGAAGTGTTTATTTATTTTTAAAATGCCTGTTATTTGTTTACTTTAATTCCTAAGGATAATCGTGGGACATAAATTGTCTATCTATACAATATAAAAGTTAATTCTCCATTTAAGCAACTTTTATTACTGATCTCATCACAACATAAAACCTTGATCCTTATAAGTATAATAAAACAAAGGAGTATTTTAATATAAGTAAGGTAGTAAACAAAATAAGTATTTTTTAATACCCAATTAAATGCCAAGTTAACAGAAACTCGGTTTTTAGGGTTTGAGATAACTAATCCTAATGTTAATCATTACTCATTATGTGCACTGGATGTTAATAAAAATGTATATAAATAGTCTTTTTAAAATACTATTATCATGTGGTGACCCAGTAAGACTGTTCCTCGGCCATATCTCGGGAACCGTTTGTCGTATGACTTTGGGGTAAAAAAAATACTGGGTAAATTGTCATCTTAAACTTGAAAATTGCATTTTCTATAACTTTTGCATAACAAACTACAAAGTTTTTGCGCACATTTTTAAAGAGAAACAGTTTATCTAGCATTTTCGTAAAACAAAAATTTCAGTTATTTCAAAAACAAAGTTGATGGGGGGTGTTTAATTGTTTTTGTAATAACTCACTTTAACTTCTTAAAGGTTTGACCAATTTTAACAAATTTGGTATCGTTGAAAAGAGCATTTCTTGGGCAATAAGAATCAACCATAATATAGTCGAATCTTACTCCGCCAGGGGGCTAGTTTTGATACCATGACCCAAATTCCAAATTAATCAAAAAAATCAAACGGAATGATATGGCTTTTTCTTTATGAAAAAAGACCCAAGTAACATCCAAATAGGCTAGTGAAAACCGTTTTTTAAAATCTGGTTCCTATAACCTCAGATATTGGGAAAATCAGATTAATGGATCTTTGAAAGCCAAGAATCGCGCGGTAAATGTCCTAAAACTATTAAAAATTTAGCTACGAAAAGATGTTAAAGAAGGAATTGTGAGTCTAAATAGACAACTTATCACTTTAATATTACTCTCGAAATTCTTACTTTAATTCTTACTTTTAATATAAAAAGTAAGCCTAAAACCCAAATAGGTATATTATATCCAAATTCCACATATTTCGGAACCATTTATAAAGATTTTTTGTAAAATTTGATGCCTCAAATCTAGCATTTTGGGTAAAGTGTTTCTTCATTTTTTGCAATATGGTTGAAAATAGAAAATGCGAAAAATGTGGAATATGCATATAGTATACTTATTTGGGTTTTTAGACTTACTTTTTAAACTAAAGGTAAGCATAATATTAAAGTGACTTCTATATAAAATTCAGGATGCGTTTAGTCTTTTTTTGAAGCAACATGAATGTTATGAAAATAAATATTTTTTATAATGCCTAAATGAATTCTATTTAGAATTTAGACTTACAAGTGGCTTAACATCTTATTCATCTTGTAGCTAAATTGATTTTTAGTTTTAGAAACCGCGCGATGATTGGCATTCAAAATTCCATTCATTTAATTTTCCCAATATTTTAGTTTAGAAACAACATTTTGAGAAACGGTTTTCACTGGCCTATTTGGAAGTTATTTGGATACATTTTTATACAGAAAAAGTCATATCATTCCATTTGATTTTTTTGGAATTTGTGTCATGGTGTCAAAACTAACCCACTGGCGGCAAAGGATTCAACTAAATGAACTATATTTTGGTTGATTCTTATTGCCCAAGGAATGCTATTTTCAACGAAACCAAATTTGTTAAAATCGGTCAAATCGCTAAGAAGTTGCAGCAGGTTATTATTATACAAAAACAATTGAACATCACACCATCCAATCCACCATCTTTCTTTTTGAATTTTTGAAATAACTGAAATTTTTGTGTTTTACGAAAATGCTAGATAAACTGGTTCTCTTTAAAAATGTGAACAAAAACTTAGTAGTTTGTCATGCAAAATTTATAGAAAATGCAATTTTTAAATTTGGCAGTTGGCACCTCTGGTGGTCACTTTAAGAACTTGAAAATATTTTCCAGCGATTCTTCATGGCCAATTTGCCCAGTAATTTTTGTAACCCCAAAGTCATACGACGTACGGTTTCTGAGATATGGCCGAGGAACAATCTTATTGGGTCACCCGGTACTACGTGTCCAAATAAGTGCATGAGAAATTGCCACAATTTTCTATTACTTCAAATGGGACACCCTGTATATTTTAGTGTCGTTTTATTTTACTTTTCAAGGCCTACTTAATGACCTACTATGTCTTTAACACCAGTTTCTGAGATATATAGGAAAAACAGTCATAATATGCTCAGCGTACTGGGAAGACGAATATTAATCATTAAAAAAGTTGTTTTCATAAATAACTTGAAATAGAAGAAAGCTAGAAAGTTGCGGTTTTCACTGTCTGATGTAGTATTTAGTTCTCTTCATTTTGACATTAATCAATGCAATGGGTTGCGTTTAATTTTTTAATATAACATATAATAATAATTTTCTTTTTTTAAGTGAAATAATCAAACACTCACAGAAGATATAAGTGTAACAGTATCAAAAGGTATATTTTGAATTAATTATTTTGACAATTTCTAACATAATAAACCACTAACAGTTTATTGGAAAATTTAGTTTAGTAGATTAGATGAGACAAAAACAAACAAATCTGCAAATGTTTAAAGTATGTTATCACATTAACATTTTTGCTTTAATGTGTTTCAAGATTGGCTTTTTGTAACGTAAAAATATCTAATTTTAATTTTTAACGATTAAGCCTGTTTAAATTTGCACTAAAAATAGCTTTTTTATTTGTACGTTTATTTTTAGTAACACAAATCAACGTTTATGGGTTAAAAAGATCAAAATCTGGTTTTGAATCCAAGATCCTCAGTTTGCTCCGACATAGAATGTTAAGTAGTTGCTTGTTTTACTAATTTTAAATTATTTATGTCACTTTTGACCTATAAAGAGAAACAAATAAACAAACAAAACATACCTCGTCCAATGCTTTCCAATCGCAAAGCCCTGTTCCTGAACAAGCACTTATTGATGGTAGATTTCTCCCCTACAGGGGGTAATGGTCGTACTTTGTATTTGAACCCTGAGATAATGCGTTTGTCAATGTAGACACCACAAACAGGGAATTGGTGAGGAGATAACGAGCAAATAGTGTATTGGGCAGGCAGATCGTTGAGTTTAGACGCGTCCAGTTTTTGACACGAACTTTCCTCGCGTCCCAGTGTTTTAAAGTAGTGAATTTGCTCCTGAAGTTTATATAAAACAATCTGTGTAATCTTATTCAGTTAAAATAAATATTAAACTTACATGCAAATCAAACAAGTCATGATGCTCAGCTTCAATCTCGTTGCAAGGTTTTTCCTCAGGGAGTGGAACACAAACATTGTTCCAAGGGTTGGAGTTTTGCCTAGTAGTTATGGTCAGGATATCATCAGTTTCGTTGGCTTCTTCAAAAAATACATTAGAAGACGTGTTTCGTCTTCCTGCCTGCCAAACCCTTTGCATCATATCCAGCTTAGCTTCTTCTTGTACATCTTGTTGATGACCGAACATTGTTATTGCTAAAACAAAGTTAAATCATTTCACTTTAAGCTAAGAAACTTAAAAATTTTTTTTACATTTTACAACCGCTTGGTTTGGATTCTAGTTGACTAATGACTAATTCGGATTTTCTATGAACAGTATTATTTATATAATGGAGTGCAAATTCCAACTGTAAAGTCACGATAGCGCAACGTGATATAACTAAAGGAGACTAAACACTGCGTCGTAATACTGTAGTAAACAAAATGTAGGTTGTAGCGCCAAAGCTTTAAACCTGTCGTTGCAATAATTAATGATAAAAAAAATTATATAGTGGCAAATACTGTATAATTACAGAAAAAGTAGTAATCTTTTGAAATAAGGTGTGATTTTTTCCCCTAAATTTAGGACAAGTTATATTTTATCAATTTTAACGATTTTGTCTATTTTCCATTTCCATACATTTCAAAAGTAAGGTATTTTTAGCAGAATTGAATTGCAATTTGAGGTGCTTTTATAACCATTTAGCCATTTTCGGGTCTTAAGTTTGCTGCTCATATCAAATTAAACTACATAATTTTTCTGTAAGTAAGCCACTTCCTCATTAATAGAGTCCGGATTCCTAGGAATTTTGCTTTTCGTAAATAATAAAAGCAGCCAACTTTTGATATCTAATATGAACGATTTACGCAAAAAAACGTCATTTGGTAGGTTTTTTTATGCCTTTTTATGCTTATTTTCTGCTATTTTTTGTATGGTTTTATTTTGTATAGGTTAATTTACAATTGAAGCTTTTCAAGCTATATTGATGTATTGAAGGCTTCTGAGAGACAAAAACAAACCAATTATCTGTTGGAAAATGGGTAAGTATTAATTTACAAATTTAAACTGACCAAATAATTTCCAAATGCTTCAAAGTAGTCTAAAAAAATATAAAAACATTCCAAAACAGTATATAAGCTCCAAAATGTCTTGCAAAAGCTTAAAACAGTCCAAAACAGTCTTGAAGCTTCCAAAAGCTTTTAGAACATTTTTTTTCAAGACATGGCACCCTTAAAAATTATATTTTGACAAATGACACTTTACGTCACATTTCTACCATTAACCTTAACTAACTAAGGCAGTTACAGAAAATTTTCAAAAATCAAAAATTTTCCAAAAAATTTATAGGGTTACCCCCTTTAAAAATGTCAAAAATCTAGTTTTTTATTTTTCAAAGTCGACCGGTACGTTGTACGGTAAAATGTTAAATTTAATGAAAGTTGCGTCTCTTTGAGAGGCATACATGAAAAAAATTTCACACTGCTAACTCAAACCGTTTTCGAGATATTTAGAAAAATGTGCGAAAAAAGGTAATCAAGTATGACGCCCTCTAGCGGCCAGACGGGGCAAGTTAGCGGTGCCCGCTCAACGTCACGTGATAGCTCCAATCATTAGCTACTTACGATCATTTAATGTGTCTATACGGAACGTTTTAAATAATCAAGTTATTCGCGATTTTTTGGAAAATGCACCGAAATTTTGTCCAAATGAAGGTTTTTCTCTGGCCTACTATACTGACCGCCGCCTGAATTAAAGCGTAATATTTCGAAAACGGTTATATTTACATAAAAACTACAAGAATGCAAAATTGTTCTTAATGGACCACTAAACCAAACTACGTAACGTTTGAATCTCAATACAGGGTGTGCACGAAATTGTTAGTCGGTCATTATTTTTGCTCACCCTGTACACAATTTTTTAGATATAATTTTTTGCTCTACACCACTGAAAAGAGAAATTCAAGACGTTTCTTTTGAGTGGTTAAACCTCCCTGAACTCCCAAAAATAACCAAGGTACAGGGTGTTCAATTTTTGAACTAATTTTCGGTAAAAAGTGCATCTAAGTATCTCGAAAACGATTAGATTTACAAAAAAAAAACTGCAGAAACTCCAAAATGTTTCTCAAGCAGTCGAAAGCTTTCCAAAAGCTTTTAGAACGCTCTAAAGGCTTCCAAATGATCTTCAACTAGTCTAGAAGCTCTCAAAAAATTTCAAGGCAGTCTAAAAGCTTTCAAATGCTTTTTAAACTCTCTAGAAACCTTCCAAATGTTCCTAAAGTAGTCTAAAAAGATTTCAAAATACTACAGAAATAACTCCAAAATGCTTCTAAAGCAGTCGAAAGCCTTCCAAAAGCTTTTAGAGCAGTCTAAAAGCTTCCAAATGCTCTTCATCTAGTCTAGAAGCTCTCAAATCATTTCAAGACAGTCTAAAAGTTTCCGTATGCTTTTAGAGCAGTTTAAAAGGTTCCAAAAGTTTCTAGAACCTTCTACAAGGTTTCAATGCTCCTAAAGTAATCTAAAAAGATTTAAAAACACTACAGAAACTCCAAAATGCTTCTAAAGCCGTCTGAAGCTTTTCAAAATGGTCTAAGAGTTTCCAAATGCCTCTAAATCATTCCAGAACCATCAATATGCTCTTTAAACTGTCCAAAACCTTCCAAATGCTCCTCAAGTAGTTAAAACAAATTTTGAGAACAGAAATTTCCAAAACAGTCTAAAATTTTCCGTATGCTTCTAAAGCAGTTTAAAAGCTGCAATTCTAGAAATTGAATTCAAAAAAAGTAAAAAATGTGCATCTCTGAAATAGTGCTTTTTTACAGATTTTTATGCCTTTTTGAGAAAAATTAATTAGCTTTTTTTCACGATTTTAGTGCTTTTTAATTCGGACTCTACTCATTAACAATCTTCCACTGAAATAATTAGAACTGAAATTACTTATACCACAATAAGAAAGAAAAAGTGCAATCCAACATAAAATCTTGACTTTCATAGTCAAAGTCATGACCTTAATACAACAACAAACCCTTGATAATTTAATTACAAGTAAACAAAAAAAATAACTGCAATAACAATAATAATCATTTATCCCGCATAATTATTTGTACAACGTAACAGTCTGTAGGAAAATTTTGAAATCTGCCAATTAATGTTATTGATAAAAGCTGTTTCTAATCTAATAATTGTTTATATGGAGTGGTTTGGATTACTGTCTAGACAAGCTGGTAAATTTTATAGTGTGTAAGAGCAAAGTGACCGCCAAACCGTTATTTAGGAATTATTGAAATCGGGATAAAAACAACCCAAAGTGCAGTCATGTGTTTACATCCAACTAAAAATACTCGAGGCATTTTGCCAAAATTCCAGTAAAGTTACTTGTAAATTGTATTTAGTTACGAATATTCAAGCTCAATGCGTACTGAGAAATAAATATAATCGAGTAGGATGTGAACTTTGTTGGCTTCAAAAGAGGTTTCTTAAAATACCAGCTAAATTTCTGTTAATAAAGTTCAATCAAAAAGCTGGTGGATTATCTTTGTTTTCTCTGTGAATTTACTTTTGTGTATCCTAAATTTAGATTTGCTTTCATAAACTTTCATATATTAATTTTGATGAATGATAAAAACACTATATTACTTAAGTAACAAAGCTTATTGTGTTCACAAATTTGAGTACCTAACTAATCTAGGCAGAATCGTCTGCCCAGCCTAAAAGATATTTTTAAACTACATTATGCAAACTGATTGGACCAATTTCCAGCTTAAAGTTATTTTTTCCAGGATCATTATCGCTTTTGTCTTTTTTTATGACATCAAAAGGTGCTGTTGCAATAACAGTTTCAAAAAAAGTAAGTTTAAACTAAACCACATTTTAGATGTATTCATGGGATTGAAGCAAATATATTTTGTATTAAAAAGTTCTTGTCTTTGAATGAAAATGAGTAAAAAGTTAAGTTTAGAAAACAAGTTGTAAAGTTTATATTTTTATTTTACTATTACAACAATCTTAGGTTTATACTTCTCTCCTTTTGTATAATATTAAGATTGACAACACCAATCTTAAATTATAATTACTACTATTTAAAATGTTACTTGATTTCTTGATTATATAAAATTCTAGGTACACATTAATTAAAAATAACATAATGGAAGCTATTGAATATTGGCTTATCTCTAAACTACGAATTTGGTTAAAATATTGTTATATTTCTCTATTACGAATTTGGTTAAAATATTGTTATATTTCGTTTTTCTCCACTGGTTTAATTAAAATTTGGATCGTTTTTGATTTTCCCACAATTTCCAAAGACGTTTTTCTCAAAACATTTTCCCAGCAGGTAATAATAATTAATGCTAACCAAAAGCAAACATTCGCACTTGAATTCTTATTCCTTTGGACTTCATAAACAATAAGCTTATCCTTGTATTAAAAAATTTCGAATTTTTATATAATTTGAATATCTATAATTATCATAAGGTGTGTCCAAAAACTCGTCTTTAAAAATTAAAAATGGCTTAATTGGTGATTTTGTAAAACACTGCAAAAACTAAAACTGATTGTATACATGGTGTCCTGCGTTTGATTTTTTTTTAACTGGAACACACCCGGTATATTATTGCATTTTCAGAGAGAAGATTTGTTAAATGAATGTGAACTAGTAGTCCGTAGTAGGTGTCACATGATTCGTCAAATATATGTCACCAACTGTCAAAGTTTACCCTGGAGATGGCAAATTATCAAGATATTTTCCGATTACTTTCAATGGTAAAGACTTTATTTTTAAATGACCATTTTTGGCCAGTTTTGACGTAATTGTTTTGTCAAAATATGTTCTAGCGTCACTTGATAACTGTCAAATACGTCACAACTGTCAAAGTTTGCCTTAAACAGCTCAGGGAGTCAAATCATAACAAATTTAGTTGAAATGTATTCAGTTTCAAATGTGTTTTATATAGCTTCATGGCTAGGCAGTCGTCACGTGACCACTGTCAAAATACCTGTCATAAATCTCAGAAACACGTTTTGTATCGAATACTGCGAGAAAACTTTTCTAAACCCTGACTTATGCAACTTTTAAGCACAGTTTGACAGTCAGGAACAAAATTGCCTGTAAAACTCACTTGAAGTGAGAAAATTACTGTTTTAAGCACATTTTTGGAATCCTCATTAAATTTCCTATCCAATAACATGGAAAAACATTACAAAATTTGGTACGGTCAGGGAGAAAAGCGGTGTCAAAGTTTGAACTGCCAGAAACACAATTTGAAAGAACAGTCAGGGACAAAATCGCCTGTAAAACCCACTTGTAGTGAGAAAATGACTGTTTTAAGCACATTTTTGGAATCCTCATTAAATTTCCTATCCAATAACCATAAAAAAACATTACAAAATTTGGTACGGTCAGGGAGAAAAGCGGTGTCAAAATTTGAACTGCCAGAAACACAATTTGGAAGGATAGTCCGGGACAAAATCGCCTGTAAAACCCACTTGTAGTGAGAAAATGACTGTTTTAAGCACATTTTTGGAATCCTCATTAAATTTCCTATCCAATAACCTGAAAAAACATTGCAAAATTGGTACGGTCAGGGAGAAAAGCGGTGTCAAAGTTTGAAGTGCCAGAAACACAATTTGAAAGGACAGTCGGGGACAAAATCGCCTGTAAAACCCACTTGTAGTGAGAAAATGACTGTTTTAAGCACATTTTTGGAATCCTCATTAAATTTCCTATCGAATAACCTGAAAAAACATTACAAAATTTGGTACGGTCAGGGAGAAAAGCTGTGTGAAAATTTGAACTGCCAGAAACACAGTATTTATAATTTACCAGTTATTTACTGGTAATTTACCGGTCAAATTCCCCTGGTAAAGTAAAATATTTAGTTTACCGGTAATTTACCCATCACTAGTAATTTGTTTACTTTGAATATAGAAACATCGATCCGTAGAAGACATCCAATGGTACTTAGTGTATGATATTTGGTATTCCAGCAATACTGTATCTTTAATCCTCCACTCACCATATAAAAATTATTTCATAAAAGTAGCAGAATGCATACATTTCTTAAAACGCAACAAAAATAATTAGGCAACATTATTGCTAAAGTAGTATACTGGTATAATTAATTTCCTTTCAACCCACCATACTTTATTCAAATTCAAAAGTATTACCAAATTTGTTTACTATTAATCACTATAAGAAGGACATTATTAGAATATATTAAAGTATGGCTTCCTGAATAAAATTTAAACTGTCAATGCAGCAACCGCATCATCATTATCATTATTTAATTTCTGTTCATTACAATACATAGTAAACAAGTAACCCTGGACTACTTTATTTACTTATAAAGTTTATGATTAGGACTATGACTAAGAAGCTGAGTAATCTTGGTCTATATCTATAATCTATTTGTATGTTATAGATTAGTAATAAGTACGGTAGAGCTAGCCTAACCTACCCTAACCCATTTTCTGTATAATAAAGTGAAAAAACTGAATATTTATTACCTTCAAATTAAATTAAAAAAGGTACTCATTTATAAAATGACCAAATTCGTTAACTATGAAGGACCTACTTAGAATAATTCCTATTTCAGAGCTTCCGGTAAATAAAATTTAAACCGTCAATGCCAATGCCAATGATCTATCTAGAGTAATTTATTTCTAGAATGCTGTGAAGGTGAAAGTACGGTGACGCAAAAAAATCTAGAATAGACTGGACATAAAATGTTATAATTAACTTTCTCCTGTTAAATCGACCCTAATACTGCCCTGTTCCTCTACGCCTAACCAGTTACAATTTGCTGCGCCTGTACATCAAGGGAGTGGTAATAAACTTCTAGAATCAGGTAGAAAACTGGTATAATTCTATTGTTAGGCCTAAGTGTAGGTATATCACAATAGGCACTAAAATAGTTTCAATGTGGGTGGTAAAGTGTTATTTAAGATGACTTTTTTTTTAAATAAATTTAGCTGAAAAACCAATAAAAAATTCTCAAAGCAATTCATTTCAATAACGTAATTATTTTTAACCAAAATTGTTACTGCAAAATGTAACATAAATGTAACAGGTGTTACTAGAAAGCTGCATATAAATAAATTTAAAAAAAAATCAGTTTTACTGACTTACCTGTACGATAAGCTGACGAACACAATAAATTGCAGGAGAAAATATTTAATTTAGTTTAGTTAACAATTGTGAGAAATCTCAATATCTCGGAAACGCACTGTAACGTTGAGCAGACTGTACAACGTTGAACTGAAAGCCGAAATCTTGGGGTCCTTGCTCAGTCAGGGGCAGGCTAACACACACAACGTTTAGAAACGACGATAAAATACCAGGTCCGTAGTTAGGGGCTAATTTATATATAAGCTATAAAACCTTATAATCTTATCTATAATGAGTTAGCTTTTGGCTGAAGGAGCGCAACGAAACGTTGATTAAATGATAAGTTCTTATTTTTTTGCTTGTGTATACTTCAATTTATTTGACGTTAGTACGCTATTTAGATTGGAGATTCTAGGTCAAGTTGTTTTCCTCTAAAGTGGTTTGAAATATGAATGGCATCTAGTCCGTATCTGGTTTCAGTACCGCAATGACAAAAAGTGGAAAACTACCTGGTTAGCATGGCGCCGTCTACTCAAGTTCTCAAGATTACTATCTATGCTTTAAAAGCTGCAAATTCATAATATATAATAGTTCTAATACGTAGTTGTTTGGAATTTGGGAGTCAAATAGGAAAAACTTATGTAACAGCTTTTGCCATGAACTAGCATAGATGTACCGTACGCGGGTCATAAGATAAAGTTTTACAACTCATATCAATAATACGTTAAGTAGACAAACATTCAAAACATGTGCTTGAAATTCATTCATAAATTGTCTACTTTCGTTTTATTTAATTTAACAATTAATTGTCATAAAGGTTGGTGGGAGACAAAAGTATTAATAAACATGCTTGCAGAGGTAGTTCCAGAGTTACGCATCCAAAATTCCATATAGAACCTACAGGTGTGGTAAAAGAAAAAACGACCATAGGAAAACCATGTAACTGACAGAGAAACATTGATAATTGCATGCGCAAAACAAAGACAGAAAACCTAAAATATCTGGTAGGCGAAAATTTTAAGGCAATGTTGCCAGAAGGTTATCTGAAATTCATCCACTGGATTAGTTACATAATTATGAACTACATTTTTAAACAATTGTACACAGAAACGTAACTAAACACAATGCACTTACCGCAAATAGATTATCAAAATAAATAGAAATGATTAGACATTGACATCAGTGTTGCCAAACGTATTTTCTTTTTGGGGGTAGATGTGTTGAATACATTGGGGCAGTTCAGACATTCATCATATTATATTACCTATATGTAGGTATATACCTATATTTAATTATCATAAAGATTTTTTTAAGAACAATGACGGCTCAGACCAGACCAGGATGAACTCCTGTTTTGACGTTAGTGACAGTTGTCACGTGACAATTGTCAAAATAACTGTCATAAATCTCAAAAACACGTTTTATATCACATACTACAAGAAAACGTTTCAAAACCCAAATTTTTGCAACTTTAGATCATAGTTTCACAGACTTGACGTTAGTGACAGTTGTCACATGATCGTAGAACAATATTTAGCTAGACGGTCACGTGACAATTGTCAAAATAACGGTCATAAATCTCAAAAACACGTTTTATACCAAATACTACAAGAAAACGTTTCTAAACACTGATTTTTGCAACTTTAGAGCATAGTTTGGCAGTTTTGACGTTAGTTGCAGTTGTCACCTGATTGTAGAACACTATTTAGTTAGACTATAAAGTGATAATAGTAAAAATAACTGTCATAATTCTCAGAAACACGTTTTATTATCAAACACTCCAAGAAAACGTTCCTAAACCCTGATTTTTGCAACTTTAGAGCATAGTTTGACAGTTTTGACGTTAGTGACAGTTGTCACGTGATCGTAGAACACTATTTAGCTAGACGGTCACGTGACAATTGTCAGAATAACGGTCATAAATCTCAAAAGCACGTTTTATATCAAATACTACAAGAAAACGTTCCTAAACCCTGATTTTTGCAACTTTAGAGCATAGTTTGACAGCTTTGACGCTAGTGACAGTTGTCACGTGATCGTAGAACACTATTTAGCTAGACGGTCACGTGAAAATTGTCAAAATAACTGTCATAAATCTCAAAAACAGGTTTTATTACCAAATAGGTCCTACTGCAAGAAAACGTTCCTAAACCCTGATTTTTGCAACTTTAGAGCATAGTTTGACAGTTTTGACGTTATTGAGAGTTGTCACGTGATTTCAGAAGACTATTTAGCTAGACTATGAAGTGACAATTGTCAAAATAACTGTTAAATCTCAGAAAATCGTCTTGTTTCGAAAACTGTGTTAAAATGTAATTCTTGCAAATTCTAGTAAAATGTTGACAATTCTGACAATAGTGACAGACATCACGTCGTGATAGAGAATAATTTGGAGTAAGCAAATGACTGTTTTAAGCGCATTTTTAGAATCGTTATTAAATTTCCTATTCAATAAATTGAAAAAGTATATGAAAAGTTTCACAACCAACATAATGGCAATAGCGTAATTAAAAACGGTAGATTATATACAAAAAACAGGAGAACGGTAGAAGTACAAAAACGCTAGATATACCGTTTTAACGGTAGACCTGGCAACACGTTAATTTATAGCGTTTTCGATTGGCATGTTTAGCAGCAAAACTGGTGTATTGCCGAGAATCGTGATCTTTGATATTTTGTGACGTTATTTCTCTCCATTGACTTCGATCCTGAGCTTACAGAACCGCAGAATGAAATACCGGTGGTCTGGATCGGATCAGTCCATCTAGTTGGTGACTGAGCACTATATCTAGTATCTATTCTGACCATGTTTCTATAGAATCAAATGTATACCATATCAGTTGTATGTTGTATATGGCCTGTTGTGCTGTATTTGCTTCCAAACCCGGCTTGCTCCACTGGTTGATAGATATCTAGTTTTCTTGAAAGACGGATGGTAAGTATTTTAGTTAAAAGTTTATGTGACAGAGTAAGCTGATAGGACGGTAGTTTCGTAGATTTGTATTCTCCACCTTCTTGAACAAAAGCACAACTTATTCTGCATTATACCAAAAGATTCGGTATTCTACCATCCTGTAGACATTTGTTGAACAGAGTCTGTAAGGTTTTCTCTATCTTACGTCCTCTAAATTTCATAATTATTACCGTAACATTGTCTTCTCTCAGACATTTACCGTTCTTCGTCATGCGAAGACCTGTTCTTATTTCCTCCAGGGATGTTACCCGATGACAGACAGCTTCCGCAGCAGATATCCCAGACAAATACAACTCCGTGTAGAATATTTCAATTACTTGTGGAATTATTTGCTTTCCACTGGACAGGTTTGAACTGAGAACTTTTTAATTTTTTTCGAGTCTGTGTGATCTCATGTCTCTACGGATAGCTTTCTTTACAGATTTGTTAAGTAATTTGTGCTCTTCCATTGCTTTTTCCAACTCGCGTCTTTGTTTTATCATTTGCATGGTGGTTGTGCTAAGTTTTGGCACTTCCTGGTGTTTTAGGTTTTGAGCAGATCTTCTTACCTGCTGTTTTATATTGGTTATCAATTTTTCATTGAGTTGATTTAAAAAAAAAGTTTTTGTCCAGTCCAGTTGTTCGCCGCAATCTACTAAAAGTATCCCAGGTAATATGGAAGTAAAGGATTTTCTATATTGACACCCATTAACAAAATGGTCATTAATAATCCCGCCAAACTTTTTGTAAAGTTACCAGAAGTGGATTGATTAAAACAAATTGCCATAATTTTAATTTTACGACTTTGATTGCCCAATTATCTATACTACCGGAAAACGGTATCAGTTTGATACGCCACTTATAAAACGTGCACTTGTATATACTAGAATAATATCACATTATTGTTATCAATAAAACACTTACGTGTTTATTAAGAGAGCTAGTCTGAAGCTAAAGGTTAAATTCAGTTCAAAATAATTGAAAACTTTGGTAATTTAGTGGATAAACACTATCACACATCTCTCAATCCTGATACAATCCTGGTTTATCATTTGATGTAAAGGAAATGACGCATATTGGCAAATTACCTATCCTCCTTAGATTTATTTAAAAAATTACTTTACGTTTATCAGAACCTACGTAAAAATAAAATTAAACACATTACGTAACAGACTTAAAAGCATTTAATTGACATGCTGAAACACTTAAAATATAGCAGCAATATAACATTTGGACAGGATATTTTTACAGTCAATAGAGAGATTCAAGGCACTAAAATTAGTCTTATAAAGTTCCGTGTGCACATATTTTAGTCCTTACAAGCACACCCAATCACAAGGTAACTTTGGCATTTTATTAGCGGGCCAAGGCAAATATCCCGCTGATTTAAACACATAATAGTCGTAAGTCACTTTAGAAATCAAGCCTATAATAATTAAAACATTTTAGTAGGTTCTACTCATCAAATTAATTGAAAACTTACTAATTAACAGCACAATTTCAAGTCCAATTACATAGTAAATGTAGTCCATAAAGTCCTGGGGGCTTTGGCATATTTTAGCAGTCTCCAATTCCTTGACCTTAATGTTCATGTTTTGACACTTGATTTCGTCATAGTCCGGAATATGACTCGATTTTGACATCAACCATGCCTTTAACATGATATTTTTATGCAGGTAAGCCATTTTATATACAGGGTGGTCCAGTTTTAAATGTCAATAATTCACCATTCGATAGTCCATCAAAAAATAAGTGGACATTAGTTATGTTATTTTCCTGAAAATGAGACAAAGAAGATAAAGTCCTCAAAATTTCAGTTTAAAAAATGGATTTTTTGCTGTAACTGTCAGACCGTTGGAGCAAATTGTTTAAATTTGGAACAAGTACTTATGAAATGAATCCTCGTTATGTGATATGAATAACGTTTGTCAAAATTGTTTAGTGGCGTTGATAAAGGAGGACAATGGTCTTCATTTTCCCACTCTATTTTCTACGCCCACTGGATATTATTCAAAAATTACAGTTTTTTTAATTTCCTTGTTCAATTTGGAGAAAGAAGTATCTCTTGTAAGATTTTGATTTAAAATTCTGTTTGCGAGATAACCGGTTATTACGTTATAAAACTAAAAAAAAGAGAGGATTCAAATTTGGACATCTGGAAGGTTTACAGGTTAATTTTTGACACTGAAAATAGTCAAAGAAACAGGATTTTTGGACTAATTTTTACTGGCGTTCAGTTTTTTAGACTACAAGTAGTGCCAAACTGATCATTCAAGACTTGTGAGAGTCCAAATTTGTACTGAATAGTCTAAAAACTTGTTATTTACTACTAAAAATAATCTTATAATCCGTTTTTTCAGACTGCAATCCATTGTCGAGTGTTTGAAATTGGATTTCAGCAATAAAAAGTTTCGGAAATCAAGACAAAGATTGTTGCTCATAAAACTCATTTTTTATGTTGTCGAATTTCTTACAAATGCTTCAGTTTTTTGAATCGATGAGTGTAGAAGTCAATTTAATAGTGAAGAAGCTTGAAGTGACATTTTCAAGACTATGGACAACTGGCTTTCAGGCCTGATAAGTCAAAAACTTTGTGAAGATAGTCTTGAAACTAGATTTTTCAGGCTAAACACAGTTTTAAAGCACTAAAAACAGTTTAGATTTTTAAGAAATTTACGAATTTTTAACACTGACGTGTCTAAAAATCAATTTAATAGTGACAAAGCTTGAAATGACATTTTTAAGCCTATAAAAAATTTAAAAATCGTTTTTTTAAGTCTGCTATGTCAAAAATTTGGTGAAGACTTTTTTAAAGCACTAAAAATGGTCAAGAGTTTTAAGAAAATGTAAAGCAAATTTATTTTCAAGACTAAAATATTGAAATTTGGTTTCATATTATGCAAACTTACTTCAAATGCAAATTTTAAGCTTCTGATGTCACTTTTCTTTGGTTCAGAGTAACTTTTTGTGGTGTCCAAGTCAATTTTCAAGGTTTAAATGTGTGAATTTGTAGTCCAAAATTTTAGAAAAAGAAGTTTTTTATGTCTGCAAGTCCATTTTCAATACTAAAATTTTTCGATTTATATGAAAACTGTGACGACTGACTACAAAGACAGTTTTTAAGCCTCTCAAGTCAATCTTCACAGTTTCCAAGACTAAAGTCTTTCAATTTGTCTGAAAACTATGAAAACTGGTTATAAAGACAACTTTTAAGCTTCTCAAGTTAATTTTCACCGTTTTAAATCAATTTACTGGTTTCTATGTCAATTTTCAAGACTAAAGTCCTTCAATTTGTCCGGAAACTATAAAAACTGGCTACAAAAACATTTTTTAAGCTATTTAAGTTGAACGTAATAACTTAATTATTTCATAAACAAAGTTGCCAATCAAAATTTTATTAGAGAAACTTTTTTTTTTCAACTTGAACAAGGAAATTAAAAGAAACTGTCATTTTTGATGATCTAGTGACGTATAGAAAATAAGACCAAAAAATGAAAACAATCTTCCTGTATCTACATCACTAGACAGTTTTGATCAAAATTACTCCAACAGTCTGACAGTTATGACAAAAAACCGATTTTTTAAACTGAGATATGAAGGACTGTACTTTAAAACTGGACCACCCTGTATAAAGTTAAATAAACTGAATGACAAATATTGTTAAATCATACGTTTGGCTTGAAACTACTTTTACTATTTTTCTTCTGGATGTTCAGCTCAAAACACTTTTCTTTAGGGACCTTCACAGAGAAAAGTCTGAAGAAGGACTTTCTTTAAATATTTTGATATACAAAGTATATTAAAATTGCGAATAAAAAATTTTTATTGGCCAAAATACAGAAATGTCAGGGTAATAATGTTCTCAATAACTAATTGAAATTTTGCAACTACATTAATCTTTTAAATGTAGTTGCGATTTGGTTAACCAGTATACACTAATAATATGAAAGCACTACACTGTAACAAACTTGAATATGCAGTAAATGTACAGAGTGGTAAAAACACTAACTACAAAAAACTTACCTTGAGTTTCATGGTATTGCAATCACAATGCAATTTATTAAAACCCAGTTTTATTTTTCGAATGTAGTTTCGTTCAAACTGAATGTTATCCAACACATATGTTTCCAACTGAAACAATTTCTATTACTTCAACAAATTTTTAAGTGAGGGAGAACTTACAATTTTAATATTATTCCCTTGGAGACTCAAAGTATCAAAGTTGCTTATAAACTTGGTTCCTTCCAGTGGTTGTATGGAGGAAATTTGGTTGTTATCCGCTATAAAATATCTTAAATTTTGATAGGACGGATCACTTAACTCTTTAATAGACGTAATCTGCAATGATTTGCTTTAAGTCGAATTGTACTTAGTACTGAAATCTACAACCTTACATTATTGTTGCTAACATTCAAATAAATTGTATTATTCGGTAAAGGTACTGGCAAGGACACCAATCCTTGACTAACACAATACACAGCCACTTCAAAAGTGGGCAGTTTTCCTTGAGAAAAATTTAATCTGAAGCCATCGCAACTGCAGTTTTGTGGACAGCCTTTCTTGTTCTTCAGCTACAAAAAAATTTCAATCAACTCTAAGCTTGAAAATATGAAAATATTCTAAATCAACCAACATCATGCATGGCTTTCACTTCAGAGAAGGGTAAGGGCGCCTTTGGGTCAATCCACCACACAAAATCCTTCTTAGAAGACAAACAAACGGTATTGTTTTCATTGACGTATATTATGTCAGGGCTGCTTGTAAAAGTGTTTCTCAGTTTTGAGCAAAGCAGGTTGGTGTTGTCTGAAAAATTAGATTTGAAATTCAACATAAACAAAATTAAGTTAAGTTATTGTCATTGATTCAGAATTATGCAAATCACTTCTAATTTCAGAAGAATTATAAAGATAATTTCACTGTTCATTTATACTGCTGTAAGTTAGTTGGGTTTGAAGTAGCTACTTACTTAAAAATGTGGTGCTTTACTATGGTTTCATTAAATATGAGCCAGTTTTGAGTTCCCTTTACAAAAATATGGCTTTTTTGTTAATCTACCGTAACACCGTTGTTTTAATAAGTGTGGGTAAAAAATGAAAAATGTATTGATATAAGTAGTTCTATAAAGTTCAAATTCTTAATTCTGATAATCAGTTTGGAACACCCTGTATTGATATATTATAATTTTAGTTACAACGTTAACAGGCTAGATTCAGGGATTATTTGAGAATCTACCTCAACTAACCTATGCAACCTTAAACAGAATTTGTTGTATCTAAAATAGTAGTTTTCCTAATCAGTGCACAAAGTTATGTTTTCCCGCACGTAAAAGCAGTTAAAAAAACGACGCGAAGCGGAGTGTGCGGGAAAATGCTACTTTGCATATGTAAAAGTGTGCGCAAAGTAGCTTCTTTGCGGTCGTTTGTAGAAAAAGACCTTTATAGTACCTATCTATAATATAAAAGTATATCTAAAGTATGGTCTCAGTGACGTCAAAACTACGATTGACACTATACAACATTCTGTTCACCTTACTTATGCTATGCAATCGCCTATACAAGACTAGAATTGTATTGACTAGAAATGACCCAAAAGGATGGCTTTGCAACAATTCAGACAATGGAATTTTGGACAAGTGATATTCTGAATATTATTCTGAAACGTCAAAACTGTAAAATTTTGCTTCATGGAACTGTAAAGTGACTGCTTACAGTGTGATTCCTCCAAGAAACACATCTACTTGGCATTTTATAGTTTCCAAATAGTCCAAATTTACTTGTCTGAATTGTTGCTTTTAATGTGCCCTTATTAGCTATTTATTCTCTTGAATTCTCCTAAAATTCTTTGAATTCTCTTATCATTTTCTCCAAAAATAATTTAGTATTGACATGCACATCATTCAATATATTTTTTTGTACAGGGTGTCCCAATAAGCTGTGCACGCTGCTGTTCCTCGGAAACTGTACGTAGTATGGCTGAAAATGATTTTTAGCTTTCTAAATCCACCGCTAGGGGGCGTTTCGATACCACTAAAATGAAAAATGTCCAAAAACTCTGAAAATTTAAATGGAAAGGTATAGTAAAAATCTCATAAAAGTAATCCCCTATTCTCTACGAAGAATTTTTCTATTTAACTTTTTTTTATCTCTTCAAATTATTTATCCCATTATTATTCCATTTATCTCTTTCAAAAGTGGTAGTAGTCCAAAGTTTGCTTTTAAAGAAATGAAATATCTCGAAAACGGCTAATCGTAGAGAGTTTGTTTTTGCGGCATTTTAAAAAGCATGTCCTGTCCTGTAGAGTGTCCGAAAACAATGTTCCATTTAGTTTTCGGTCTTTTCGATAGAGGACGATTTTACAAAAATTGCACTTTCATATATGTATGGTATAGCTTCCTATTACCTATTCCATAAGCAATCAGATTATCTATCGTTGTGTGAAAACTGCAGTTACTCTATTTCTTTTGTAACACAAGATATTATTGAAAAATCGTTAAGAATAGCCTTTTTACAGTTATAAACATTACATTATTAATCAAATTAGAATACTATATGTTGCATAGGGTTTGGTTATAATGACAGTCATTAGTACAACGATAGATAATCTGATTGCTTATGGAATAAGTAATAGGAAGCTATACCATTGCATTTGATTTTTTCGAGATATCTGAGATGAAAGTGCAATTTTTGTAAAAACGCCTTCTATCGAAAAGACCGAAAACTAAATGGAACATTGTTTTGAAACACTCTATAGGACAGAAAATGCTCTTTAAAATGCCGCAAAAACGAAGTTTCTACGATTAGCCGTTTTCGAGATATTTCATTTCTTTCAAAGCAAACTTTGGACTACTCTTAGCACTTTATTTGAAGAGATAGAAAAAAAGTTAAATAGGAAAATTCTTCGTAGAGAATAGGGGATTACTTTTATGAGTTTTTGGACATTTTTCATTTTAGTGGTATCGAAACGCCCCCTAGCGGTGGATTTAGAAAGCTGAAAATTATTTCCAGCATTTTCCCTTGGCCACATTTACTAATAAAAAAATGTATAGTTTTCGAGAAACAGCCGCGTGCACGGCTTATTTGGGACACCTCATACAGTATTACTGAAATTGAAAACTAGTTATTTTCTTTCATTCTTTACATTTTAATTTTGATTTAATGGTTACATTAGGTTAGGTTACTTATTGTACTTATTGGAATGCTCTAAGAACCAATAAAATTTGAATTTCAAACAAAAATCACTGCAATCTTATCATTGTCAGACATTACTTCTATTTCTATTGCAGATGGTTCTAATAGTAATAAAAATCTGATTATTGCAAACAAAAAATAAAACATAATAAACAATTTATGCTTTAAACTTTAAACTAATATATTTTCTCTAAATCACTTACTTGATATGTCTAATGTAACACTGGATCCAGAGCTTCCTCTTCTAATGCTGGGCACTTCGGTCAGATTATTAAAAGACAAATCTAATATGTTCAATGTGTATAAAGGGGCTAAGGCACGATCCTCAATATCATTAATATGATTGGAAGACAAATTTAAGCATTGAACTTTGCTGTGTTTTGGAAATTCCCCCTCAATTCTACTGATGTTCCCATCAGTAATAGTAACATACCGAATCCTTAACACTGATTGGATGTCATTTAAGTTGAAAGACTTAAATGTGGCATTACGGATGTGCAGAGATTCAATGCCTTTTGGTGTTATATCTTAAAAAAAAATACAGTAATAACCTTGAATTCATACCTATT
Source organism: Ips nitidus (assembly GCA_018691245.2). Classification (NCBI taxonomy): domain Eukaryota; kingdom Metazoa; phylum Arthropoda; class Insecta; order Coleoptera; family Curculionidae; genus Ips; species Ips nitidus. Next base: position 5,820,341 of record CM042789.1, on the reverse strand, counting down.
TAAAAAAAAAAACATATTATAAAGAGAGGAAATTAACACATCTATATTATCACATTCAAATGTAAATCAGTGTGATTAGCAACTCAAATTTCAGGTTCCAGCCAAAATAACTTGAACCTTCAGTACAGTGAAAAGCATAAAACCACCTACTTGCACATGCCAGTCCTTCTCTAAGTGTAAAGTGGTTTACATTACAACAAATTGCAGCTTTCTGACAGTTGGGGACTAACCTGCACCTGCAGGTTTTTTCTGGAGGTGGACAAACCTCTGGTGGCTGATGGAAACATTGTGCATTGCAATTATTATCATCAGGAGGAAGAAGACAGCTGACTGAAGTTACTAATACAATTTGGATAGCCAGGTACAAGAGATGCATCTGTAAATAAAATTTGATTTAATCTTTTAATATAGTTATGGTAAATGTTAGGATTAAAAATTGCCTTAAAAGTAGTAAAAAAACTATCAAAAAATGATGTTTGTGGGCAGAATTGCAAGAAATTAATTCTATTAATATAAACAAATAAAGTCTAAAGTACAAAACTTACTTATAATATGCAAATATTGTTATTTGCCTGAGGACAAAAATAAAATGTTTTTCCTGGTTAAAGACTTGATAACGGAGATTAATAAATATGGCACAAATAATAAAATAACTGCTAATTAACTTGTTAACATAAATAATAAAACAATTACCCAATTTAAAAATTATAAATAAATTAAAGTGACTGTAGTAGACGTAGTGTAGTATCATCCAGTTATCCGTCATTATTGTCTACTCGTCGACTATATGTGTTCCACTTATTTCTAATGTACTAGACAGAGACCAATATAAGAGACAGTATAAATTTAGCTAAGTCTTCTCTTTTGCTTTCTTGACAGTTAATACAGTGTGTCTGAAAAATACTGTTTGGACGTGTGATGCACAACGAAAGCTAACTGCCTTAGCTATACAGGGTAATTCAAATTCGACCCTCACCCTTGGGATCTCGGAAAGTATAAGAGATATGAGAAAGTTTAAATTGGGGCAAAGTTGCTCAATTTAAAGTTAAATCAAATCAGCCAAATACTGTTTTAAAAATTTCGATTTTTCTAGTACTTCCGAAGATATCCGAAAAAAAACTGAAATTTTGATTTTTTGTTTTTATTTATTTCTAACCTTATTTGAAGAGATATCCCAAAACCGAAAAAACGTTTTCATTACTACTTTTTTTTTCAAATGAAAAACTTCATTATTCACTTGTTAGATTAACTTTGGTTTTTCAAAAAACACCAAAATTTAGTACAAATGAAACTTTTTCCTAGGATACTGTACTGATATTTAATAAAAAAAAGCGTCTCTTTGAGGGCATACACAGTAAAAATTTCATACTGCTCACTCAACCGTTTTCGAGATATTTACCAAAATGCGCTCTAGCGGCCAAACGGGGCAACTGTGCGCGCTTAACGTCACGTGATAGCTCCATTCATTAGCTACCTATGATCATATAATATATCTACGGAATGTTTCAAATAATCAATTCATTTTTGGAAAAATGCACCGACATTTTCTTCAAATGAAAGGTTTTCTTGGCCTACTACACTGACCGCCGCCATATTGGATTTAGACGTGTCAAGGGGCCATTTTTAACTAATTTTGGCATGGAGAACATGAATCTGGTGTCCATTTTGCTGTAACTGCGGCCATTTTGTCATCGACTTTAAAATTAAGGCATTTTTGACGGTATTCAAAGACAGCTAAGACAAAATTAATTTTTATTGAATTAATTTGTCATTTTTAAAGCAAATCATAAGTTGTTGTCATACATCACTGAATTCAGAATAAAATGCTGTATTTGGTCGTGTAAAAATCCAATATGGCGTCCATAACAAAAAAGAAAGTTGATGATGACTGCCGACAGACGAAACGTCGGGTGGCAAATATGAAACCGTCATCGTATAGCTGATAAAAAGTGGCAATAAAAATGTTTTTTCTCTCTTTTAGTATTTACACTAGGATTGTCCTACTAATTTTTTAAATTCATATTTTTTTTGCACTTACTACTACCTCTACAGCAAATAATATTTCTGTAAAGTACTTACCTGATCAGTGAAGGAGAATACTGGCAGTGTGAGATAATTTAAGATCTGGAAAAAATCATAAAAACTTTGTTAGATCGCTGGCTAAACACACTGCAGAAATCAATGCAATACAAACAACTTATTCCGCATCAGCTTACCACTTGCTGTACACAGGAAATGACGCATATATTGGCAAGTTATCCCTCTCAAATTTAATTAAAATTTTTACTTACACATCCATTAAACCTACGTTAAAAGTAAAATTAAACCCATCATCTAACAGACATATAAAAGCATTTTATTGATATGTTTAAACACTTGAAACTGCCTTAACATTTAGCAGCCTTATTTAAAGATAATTTAAGTAGTTTTTTATAGTCAATAGACATTTAAGGCACAAAAGTAAAACTTAATTCAAAACAGGCACATTTAAAAGGCGTTGGTGAGCTTTTAATAGAAATGTTTGATATGCCCCAGTTACACAACCAGTCTTTATAGTTACAATTTTAAGAACATATTTTTAATCCATCATTTAGCGCACAGTAGCCAATCACAAGGTAATTTTGGCATTTTATTAGCCGGCCAAGGCAAATTTCCTGACGACTTAAACACATAATAGTCGTAAGTCACTTTAGAGGCCAAACCTAAAAACAACAAGTTTTAGTAGTAGATACGGCTATAAAATTTGTGGAACTTACTAATTAACAGCACAATTTCAAACCCAATTACGTAGTAAATGTAGTCCATCCAGTCCTGAGGATTTTGACATATTTTAGCATTGTCTATTTCTATTACCTTGACATTCATGTTTTGACACTTGATGTCCGCAAAGTCCGGAATATGGCTCAATTTGGATAGCAACCATGCCTTTATCATGATAATAATATTAGAGAAAAACAACCAACTTAATCAATAAAAGAGAATAATAATTTTTAAGATAATTATTACAATAGTCTAGTTAGAGCATGCTTGAAATCATTTTTAGGTCTAAAACTGTCTTAATTATTTTTCTTCAGGATGTACCACAATAAAGTGACATATTTCACAAAGACACGATACAGAGTGACCATCAATATGTGATCGTAACTTAAAGGGATATACAGGGTGTTTTACAATAAATGCGACATACTTTACGGTTTGATAAAACATAACTCTAGTTAGTCTGTTTGCCCAAAAAATGTCTGGAAATTAGTTTAAAGTTCTTAACTCTGTCGTTGGGGGGCGTAACTGCTACCAAGAAATCATAAATTCATTGTATGTACAGTTGTGTTCATAAATCAGATATTGTCAGTAATAATAATCCTTCTAAAGCAGATTTTGCTGTAAGACAAATGCCACAGCTTAATAGTGTATAAAGAGCTCAAATTATTGCCTACCCTAAATTGCTTTAGAAAAAGTACACTTGTACCACTTTATTTTATATTAAAGGTATTAAAATACAAAAAGTGTCCTTTTTTATGAACACAACTGTACCTCGGAAAATCGACTGATGAGCTATAAATCTAAAAACGTGATTTGATAACTTGGGTAAAATTGCATCTTTTTCTTCTATGACATTTTAACGTAAATGTCATAATAAGAGAGAGACAGGTGAATGCAATTTATAATATTTCACTTTGAATAACTTCTGAACTATTTCACAGATTAATATATTTTTGGTTTACTTTGAAAAGCACTTTGCTATACTTCACCTTTTTCTGTTTTTTGGAAGAAAATTAAATGAAACGGATCTTTTTATTTGACAGAGCCAAATGGAGACTGAAATGATCTACATTTTTTTGTAAAAATCGCATTGCAAATTGCAATATCTCATTTCTTCAATAAAAAACCGAATAAATGAAAATTTAAAAATTGAATAGTGAGGAAAGTTGAGGATTTAGTGTTAATTGTATTGGTACCTTTGCATGATTTTTAATATATCACTCAAACATGAAAAAAGGTACCAAAAAGTTTCAAGAAACCTTTTCTGTATTTTACTTAGCAGCTTAGGCATAGCAGATCGACTGATAAGAAAAAAATATTTAGAAATACTTATTTATCATCTCCATAAACTGCTACATGCTAATCAAAATTTTTTTTGGAAGCACCGTGTATAATAAATTATTTTAAGTGAAGAAGTAAAATAAAAACCAGTTATTACTCCAATGTTTCCTACCTATAGTAATATTAACAATTTTTTAAATACTTGAATATTTATACATTTTACAAAAAATGTAATTAAAAAATACCTTAAAACTAAAATCCATAAATAATTCTTAATTCTTTACTTCCTACTCAAAGTTGTAATTGTATTTTTTATAGGTACACCCCCAAATTTTATGCACAATATCAATTGTCATTTAGTAAAGTTCTTATTATTCAATTTCTTTAAATTTCTTGCCAAAAACGACTTATTCTGATTGACCTTTTAAGACTGACTAACCAGACCGATAAAAGTCGAATTTTGGCGTTATAAACTTTCAATTCAATTGGGTAATAATTAATTATAAACTCCCACCATAACAAATCTAAAAAAAAAACAACAAACACTTACCTTGAGTTTGATGGTATTACAATCACACTGCAATTTATTGAAACCTAATTTAATTTTGCGTTGATAGTAATTTCGTTCAAACTGAATATTGTCCAATACATACGTTTCCAACTGGAACAATTATATTATTTATATTTATATTATATTATTTATAAAACAGTCAGTTTACTGCAAGTAAAGTAGAACTTACAATTTTAATATTGTTTCCTTGGAGACTCAAAGTATTAAAGTTGCTTATAAACTTGGTTCCTTCTAGTGGTTGTATAGAGGAAATTTGGTTGTTGTCTGCTATAAAATATCTTAAATTCTGATAGGACGGATCACTTAACTCTTTAATAGAAGTAATCTACAATGAATTTCTTTTTAGTCAACTTAGAGTGAATTATACTGCCATTAGCTTACATTATTGTTGCTAACGTTCAAATAAATTGTATTGTCAGGCAAAGGCACTGGCAAAGACATAAATCCTTGACCTACACACGTTACGGCCACTTCAATAGTCGGCAATTTTCCTTGTGACAAATTCAATCTGTCGGTGTCACAACTGCAGTTTTTATGGCAGGTTTTCTTCAACTACAAACAAATTCACCTATTGAACTTAATGTTCGGTTGAATTTTAAATGAACCAACATCAACCATGGCTTTCACTTGATAAAATGATAGGATAGGCTGTATTGGAAACCACACAAAATCCTTTTTAGATGTCATACAAGAGGTGTTGTTTTGATTGACAAACATTATTTCAGGTCTATTTTCTATGGTGTTTTTCAGATTTGGGCAACTCAAGTTCGTGTTGTCTAAAAAAGAGCATACAAAATCACTTATTTTAGATTAAAGTGTACAACAATTTTTGATGTTCTGAATGAGAGTTTTGCTTAAATTGTATGACAAATACCAAAGAGACAGTTTGAGAACTTAAAATCATTGAGAAATCAGCTTTAGTAAATATCTTGCTAAATATAAAATGTAAATCAGCTCCAATGTACAATATTAAGTAATTCAATTCCCTAGAACTGCATGCTAATTCCATTAATTTCCACTAGAAATTCACTTAAAGTTTCAGACAACACATTTTTCCTTGGTAAACTTGATCTGAATTTCAAATACGTCCAATTTGCATCACAACTTAGCTACAAAACCATTATTGGTAAAAATATAAGAGGGTGCATGAATCAAAATTGACTATTAAAGAGAAGATGCACTTGTGTTGTCAAACTTGACGAGTTTTATAATAGGAATTTTAAAAAATGATGAAGAAAAGGCATATCAAAAGCAACAATTCTGGCAATGGATAACTATTAGGGAATTATAAAATGCCAAGTAGATGTGTTTCTTGGAGGTACCACACTGTAATAAGTAAGGCTTTACAGCTCCATTGAACCAAATTTGGCAGTTTTGACGTTGCTGAATACTTTAATACTTTGCTTGCGTCACTTGATAGCTGTCATAACTGTCAAAACTCACTTACCAGTCCCTGAAAGTATAGAATGCCAAATAGATGTGTTTCATTGAAATTGCACTGTAAATTTTTTCATCAGGGAGCTTCAATTTGTCATTCCGGACGTTAAAGAACACTTTGATACTTTGTCACTTAATGTAAAAAGCAAACATTAATTCACTACTGACAAATAAAAAGAAGCATAAGAAAATTATCTCAGGAAATTACTAAAAGTTTAATTAAGAAGAAATATTCAATACTGAGAAATTCTTCATGGACAAAATTACCTTGGGCCATCTAGATATCTTATGTAGGTAGATGTCCTATTAAATACCATTGAAACTCAGATTTTAGCCTAATATTTTGTTCCTTGGTTCTCATACTTTCTTTTTAGTACAAAACTCAACCTGCTTGACATATAACTTTATAAGCTTACAGAATATTATGTTGAAAGTAAATATAAAACTGTCAACATGAAGCTATATAGAATTTTGCATAAACCAATAAACTGAAAGACTATCATTAAAACAATTAAAACATAAAATGCTATTTAACAGACTAAAAATTTGCTAAAAATATATGACTTGTTTTATTTAGAGAATCTGATAAAGCCTCATAACTTTAATTTATTTATACCTTAATTTTCAGTCAGAAAAACCTAATTAATAAAGTAAAATAAATAGGTACTCCCTTTCTCACCATATGATTTTCACATCTTTAAGCTACTCTTATAAATTAACTAACAAATTATCCTCTTTGAAGTGTTATGACAAAACTAAGTAGGTATTTGTAAGTACATACTTTTTGCCACCAGAAATTTAGTAAAATTTCAATAATGATGCAATTAACATTCACTCATTTTAAACTTATTTTTGTTGTTTCTTTTTCATTCTTGATAAAAACTACATATTTTTTAGGATAGCATTTCAGATTATTGCAATAAAGTGGCTAATAAATAATACTGATATATTTTTAGTTACTTACTTGATAGGTCCAGTGTGATATTGGGTCCAGAGGTTTGATTTCTAGTACTGGGCACTTTGGTGAGATTATTAAAAGACACATCTAACATGGTCAAATTATGCAGAGGTGTTAAAGCAGCATCATCAATATGATTAATATGATTGGAAGACAAATTTAAGCAGTGAACTTTGCTGTGTTTAGAAAATTGCCCCTCAATTCTACTGATGTTCCCATCAGTTATGGTCACATAGGGCATCATTAAAACTGACTGCATGTCAGTTAAATTGAAAGACTTAAATGTAGCATTATGAATGTGTAGAGATTCAATGGCTTTTGGAGTTACATCTTAAAAACAAACAATACATTAATGACCTTAAAGTATATGAAATAAAGCTGTAAAATTAACACATCTATGTTACATTCAAATGTAAATTAGTCTGATTAGCAACTTCAGGTTTCAGTCAAAATAATTTGAACCTTCAGTACAGTTCAGAATATAGAATGACTTACTTGCACATGCCAGTCCTTCTTTAAGTGTAAATTTGTTTACATTACAACAAATTGCTGCCTTCTGACAGTTGGGGAGTAACCGACACTTGCAGGTTTGTTCTGAAGGAGGACATGCCTCTGGTGGCTGATGAAAACATTGTGTGTTGCAATCAGGAAGTAAAAGACAGTTTATTGATGTTATTAATGCAATTTGAATAGCCAGGTATAAGAGATTCATCTGTAAATATACAAATTTATTGCAGGTTTTAATACAAATCTAGCAGGCAGTTAAAATTACAAACTTTGCCCGACACACAATAAACAATAAAATGGTGTTATGTGCAGTGTGCAGGGTTGTTCTAATTTAAAATAAAACAAACTTAAAGTACAAAACTTACTTGTATGCAATACAAAACTTGTCCTAGGCTGGTAATATTGAGTTGATTTCCCGGTTTAAAGATTTGATGAGACGGATATACTAAGCTACTATATAAATATGAGTTCTTTTAAGGCAGGAAATTATGTTTTATCTAAAATAAATGCAAATTTATTTATCAAAGTCAACAATACCCAAGGCAGATTTATAAAATGTAAATAAAACGGCTGTCAAAAGTTTATCTGATGTCACTGTCAGTAACGTCCATTTGCTGATTTATATGCATCTCATTCTTTCTCTATGTGCTAGACGGAGTGCGACATAGTTAATGATGTACTTCTCTTCTTCTTTTTGTCAAATAAAATGGTTAATATCTGGCGTTTGCCGCGTTTGTACAATTTTTTTTTTAAATAAATTCTTACATCCAATTGGTACAGAAAAACATCATTTCTTTTAATTTTTAATTTTCTTATAGAATTTTAAATATAATTGAAATATTAAATATCAGAGATGGGAAGAATAATACGCTCATACTATAATTTTTGATGAGTAGCTCCGTTATTTGAGGAGCTACAAAAAATGTAAATATGGAAGGCTATAGAAAATTTCATCCTCTACAAGATTGTATTAAGGTGTTTTTACCATTAAGAGTCTCCTTAAGGAGTTACAAGGCAAAAAATGACAGGGTTTACCAAAACCTGCCTTATTTAAACTAACCCTATTTCGACTGAGCGAATTTGCGTTATTTGAGGAGCTACAAAAAATGTAAATATGGAAGGCTATAGAAAATTTCATCCTCTACAAGATTGTATTAAGGTGTTTTTACCATTAAGAGTCTCCTTAAGGAGTTACAAGGCAAAAAATGACAGGGTTTACCAAAACCTGCCTTATTTATTAAACTAACCCTATTTCGACTGAGCGAATCTCCATTATTTGAGGAGCTACAAAAAAAATTAAATAAGGAAAGTTGTAGGAAGTTTCATTCTCTACATGATTGTATTAACGTCAAAAATCTCCACTTTTAATCATCAAAATGTTTTGATTTTGATTGTAAAATTGCCATTAAAAACATTGATTCCAAAACAGTGTATTTGTAACTGGTTTTCAAGGAACTTCCACTACTTTAAAGGTACTTTTCTATCCTTTGAGCTGTAGTTTGCCTTAAAAACGTCAAAAATTACCATTATTAATAATCAAAGTTTTAATTTTTATGATAAAATTGCCATTAATAAGATTGTATCCAAAACAGTCCAAATGTAAAGAAGAACTTGCCGGGTTTTTACAAGGTTTCAAGAGTTTTCCACTCCTTGAAAGGTAATTTTCCGTTTCTCGAGCTCCAGTTTGTCTTAAAAACGTCAAAAATGTGCACCCTTAATCAACAAAGTTTTCATTTTTATAGTAAAGATTTTATTAATTAAATTATAACCAAAACAAGGTGATGGTAAATGAGAACCTGCCGGGTTTTGACTGGTTTTCAAGGGGTTTCCACTATAAGGTAATTTTCTATCTATCAAACTTTAGTTTGCTTAAAAACGTCAAACTTTCCCCTCTGTTGATTTGTATACCAAAGTTTTGATTTTTATGGTAAAATTGCCATTAATAAGATTTTATCCAAAACAAGGTATATAATTGTAAAAAAAAATCTGCCGGTTTTGACTGTTTTCAAGGGGATTTTCACTACTTGAAAGAATTTTCCATTTCCAGAGCTCCAGTTTGCCTAAAATTTTCCCATCCTTAATAAGTTTTCATTTTTATAGTGATTTTTTATGGTGAAATTTGCCAAAACAAGGTGATGGTTAAGGAGAAAACCTGTCGGGTTCTTACTGGTTTTCAAGGGTTTTCCACTACTTTAAGTAAGGTAATTTCTATCTCTCGAGGTCCAGATTGCCTTAAAAATGTCAAAAATCCCCACACTTAATCATCAAAGTTTTGATTTTTATTATAAAGTTGCCATTAATAAGATATTGTATTCAAAAACAGTGTAATTGTAAAGAAGTAGAACCTGCCAGGTTCTTACTGGTTTTCCACTACTTAAGGTAATTTTTTGTCTCTCGACATTCAGTTTGTCTTAAAAACGTCAAAAAACTGACCCTTAATCATCAAATGGTTGATTTTTATGGTAAAGTGTTCATTAATAAGATTGTATGCAAAACAAGGTGATTGTAATTAGAACCTGTCGGGTTATCACTTTTCAAGAGTTTTTCACTACTTTATTAAAGGCAATTTTCTATTTCTCGAGCTCCAGTTTCCCACCCTTAATCATCAAAGTTTTGATTTTTAGGGTGAAGTTGCCACTGATGATTGAATCCAAAGCAGGGCAACTTTGAGGAAGAACCTTTTGGATTTTCCACCACTTTTAAAGAGGTTATTTTCTATCTCAAGGTCTTGTCAGCATTTTAATTTTTAATTGCTAACGGGCGACTATCTTTTTGGTTTTACTTACGTTTTCAAAACATCAAAAACCACTACAATCATGTACCAAACATTTGACTTTTGATTGAAAAATTGTAAAATTACTTAAATCTACAAAGTTTTATTTTGTGGAAAAATCTTATTAGTTCTGAGGGGTTTCAAAAAGTTTCCCCTCCAGGTAAAGGACATTTTTGATCGCAAGAGACCCAATTTTACTTTAAAAGGTAAAGAAATTGCAAATAACTACTTAAAAAATATTAAAAGTCACGTTGAGGAGTGCTTTGGGTTTGACTGACTTTGGTTAGCCCTTTAAAAATATTTTTGTATTTAAAAGCTACAATTTGTTTTGAAAAGGTTGAAAAAAGTAAAAAATGTTAATATTTATGAAGAAAATTACCACGTACAACACACTTCCTAACGTTTTGTATTGTGTAAGGCTCATTTGACGTCTGCTAAACGAGGCGTCTAATTGCAAACGAAGAAAAATATGAACACCACCGACAAAACTTTAAAAATTTACATTTCGAAATTAGGGAAAGTCTAAAAGTCGAGCCCTTTAAAACGCAACGGTTAGCAAATTAGAGCATAAATTGTTTTGGCTCACTTTTCCAGAGGCGCGCTTACTTAATTTTACTTTTGCATCACTTTCTTGTTTTTTAATATCATTTAAGTCACTGAAGTAGTTTGAGAGTAGTTTCTGGGTTGTAGTGAAAGTAATCAACCTGGTTTGTTACAGTTTTAAAATGTTTTGAGGAGGGAAAGAGACGCTACTGTAACCAAAGAGAAAACTTTCTACACCCAACAGCAACAAACTGGTCTGCGAGACAAGCAGAAATAAAGACTGAAATAAAAGCAAAAGTAATTGGTTTGCAAATCAGCTTCTCCTGATCAAAGATAAGTCGAAATTGTAATTACTTTCTTAATTACAACTCAAATAGATAATTAGTTTTCGTTTAGGAACTACCCCGAAACAATGCGACGAGGCGCTGGATTAACGATTTGGGATATTCTGCGTGCCTCCGATAATTAAATGTTCTTTATGTCTTTGCAATTTCAGGCCTGATTTATACGATTAACAAGTTTTTGCCAGGATTACCAGGGGTGACTTTAGGGGTGGGAGTTTTATTAGAAGCGTTCTTGTGGTGCGCTACTGTGTCGGTTTAATCAAGCTAGGATTTCCCAGAAAAGAAAGAAGGGCTGCAGGAAATTTTACCGTTGATATATGCATTTTACCGCTTAACGTAAGCGTATCTTCCTTCTTAGAGACTAGAATTATCTCCGGAACGTCTTAGTTAAGACTTGATGTAAAAGGCTGATAAATGTTGTGCGGCTTCCTAGTTTTTCAAAAAGTAGACAAAAGGGGATAACAGACACGGACGGTGCGTTTTTGATGGGAATTTTCTTTTATATTTATTCAACGTGTGTAGGCGATGAATTGAAGTTTTTTCTTTGTTTCCCAAGTTGTAATTGAAATGACTGCAGCCAAAGTGGGAATTAAAATCCGACCTTACCACAAGCTTAAATATGTAACTTTGTCAAGTACGTGCGGCAGCCAGGACAGCTCAGCCCCGATGAATTTTTGATGCTTTTTTAAAAAGGTAATTTCACCGGTCTACTTGCATTTTATATTAAATTCGCTGGGGCCCGTTTTACAGCGTCGTTCCTGGGGCCATTTGGTATTTGTACTGCACTTAAAGAGTTAACTTTTTATTGAATAATAACGGGTAGTTCTTCAAATTTAGATAAGCCTCAGCTAGTTTGCTTTATCACCAAACAGCTGGGTGAGTGTATTGTAATGTACTCATTAATGAACTCAAGCTACATTAGATACAAATTACATTATTTTTGTAGAATTCAGCAAGCTAAGTGGAATAGCTGTATGTATAACAGTTTTCCTTCACCTAATATCAGGAGTTCAATCAGGACAAAATGTATTTCCTCAGCTGTCTTTCTGGAAGAGTGAGACAGAAGGGGTTATTATAACAAATCTTCTGAAGATATTATAATTTAAACAATTTGTAATTTACATTTACAAACTGACGATTGTTAAAATAACTGGCATAAATCTTAGAAACATGACTTGTTTCGAAAACTGTAAAAAACTTTAATGAATTGTAATTCTTGCAAATTCTAGGCAAATTTTGACAGTTTTGACATTAGTCACAATTATCACGTGGGTTTTGATCACTGTTAAAATTACTGTTATATATTTCAGAAACACGTTTTGTATTGAATAATGCAAGAAACCTTTTCTAAACCCTGATTTTTGCAACTTCTGAGCACAGTTTGGCAGTCAAGAACAAAATTGCTTGTCAAACCCACTTGGAGTGAGTAAATTACAGTTTTTAGCACATTTTTGGAATCCTTGTTAAATTTCCTATCCAATTACTTGAAAAAACAGTATAAAATTTGGTACAGTGAGTGAGAAAAGTGGTGTCAAAGTTTAAATTGCCAGAAACACAGTTTGGAAGGACAATCAGGAACAAAATCGCCTGTAAAGTCCAATTGGAGTGAGAGAATGACTGTTTTAAGCCCATTTTTGGAATCCTTATTAAATTTCTTATCCAATTACCTGAAAAACCACTAAAAAATTTGATACAGTCAGGGAGAAAAGCGGTGTCAAAATTTGAACTGCCAGAAACACAGTATTTGTAATTTACCAGTAATTTAACGCTCAAACTTTCCTGGTAAAATAAAATATTTACTTTACCGGTAATTTACCCATTACTACTTAATTCTCACGGTTTTGTTTAACTTCGGTAAAATTTTTATTAATAAGTATTATTAGACTGATGAGGGAAATGAATTTTCAAATTATAGCTTCGTTTAAAATGTTTTAACTTTAGTCTTATTTTTTCCTATAATCAATCAAATCTCAAAACGCTTCAAATTATCATGGATTCATAATCTGGCTTTTTACAGATACAGAGATGGGGACAGTTTTCGGGAATTTCACAATTTAGAAGAAAGTTTTTTTAAGTAATCTTGTAGTAGGTAGTTAAGGATCGTAATAAATTAGTACTAATTTTTATAATAATTTATATATGGCGTTTTGCTTAGTAAAACTTTTTTTTAACTTTGACAGTGATGAAATCCTATGTTGTTTGTTTTTAAGGCCCACTTTCAAAAATAACCAAAAATCAATTTTTTCATTGTTGAAAAGAAAATTTTAAGCTCTTTCTAATGTTGCAGAAAAGCCAACTGACGTCTATAAGATTTATTGAAGTTATTATAAGAAAAACAAGATAAATGACGATACATCTTTTATCTCAATCTTTATTTCAACCATTCTTAAAACGCAGTTATTACACAAAATCTCCATAAAAGCATTACGAATTTGGTTCACTCTGTATTATGGCTATTACTGAATAAATTATGCACATTAATTTCTAGGTCAATTCCAGTCAGTGAGTGCCCAAGCAATACTTGAAAAGCAATTAGAGAGAGTTTTGAGAAGAAATTAATCTCTTGCTAAATTTACTTGAATATTAATATTTGTTCATTGTTTCGACATAGATCTACTAATAATGCTTGTTTTAAGGAAAACTTATTAAATCCAAGTGAAGCAAGCACAAGTGAATAAATTCGCAACAAAAATGAGATACTTTTGGAAAGAAGAAGTGACAACCAAGTGATTAATGGTAACCATATAAAATTAACTAAAAATTAAGAAAAAATACTTATTTCTAAGTCAACTACAATATTATTTCTAAAAAGTAATCACTAAGGTTTCAACTCATTTCTCTTCGTTTGTTGAGGTGTTTTTCAGTCAGTAGTAATCGTCTCTTTTCTTCTCCTTTAAAAATCGCTCTTCAAAAATGTCCTTTACTACTGTTATTTATTTTTCTGTAATAATTTCAGTACCTGCTGTTTGTCATCTTTTACGAAGAGTTGCCTTCTTTTGCACTCTCGATCTTATCGATTTTTTTTTTACGATGTAGGTTCTTCCGGAGTGGTGTGGTACTTTTCAAGATTGAGAAAATTGTGAACTTTCTTCACTAGGGGGAATCTTTTACCTTCAAGGTCTTTTATTTGGGAATAATTTCAGTGTTTTCTTCTTTACCACTTTTTTTGGTTTTTATCACTCTCTTCTTTTGAGTTACTTCCTTATCAACCCCCTCTCCACCACTGAGGTTGGTGTGACTTGTTCAGGAAGCTCTTCATCAAGTGAAAATTGGTTGTCCAGCTTCCAGTTCTTCAACTGTTAATGTTTAAGGTGTTTTTTCTTCTTCCTCTACTGGAGCAATTTGAGTTTTTCTTTCTTTACCTCCCCGGCGTTTTTTAATCATTTGATTTTTACTCACCTGAGATCTACTTTCACCTTTAACTATAACAGTAGTTTTCTGCTCTTTTTTAGGCAGTTCTACAATTATTAGAAGTTGATGTTCTACTGGAATCTTTTGTTTTTGGACTGGTTTAAGCTGAACTTCTTCGGGTTTACCTTCTGGTTTTATACATTTAGCAGCCCTCTTAAGTTGATATTGTTCCTGAGTCCAACTTCCTTGGGTGGTAACTCTTCACGTTTCTTCTTCTTTTCGACGGGTATTTCTTCAGAAATTGTGTTGTTCTTGTGGAATAACTTCCGTTACTTCTTCTTTGTCGCCCTTCGTTGTTATCACCTTCTTCTTCACTTCACCGCCTTTAAGTACTGTAATTTCCTGAATAACTTCTGTTAATTCTTCTTCCATATTCATGGATAAAGTGAGATCACAAATTAGTCAGTGTTGTTAAAGACGATTGTGTCATCTATCACAATGAATATTGCTATTAATATAAACATTATTCAGAGTGGTAGATATCACAAATCTGACAAATGGATTTATCCACTTTTGTCTGATTGCTCGCTCCTTGATGACTTACATTGTCCGACAAAATAAGAAACAATTTTTTTTACTTTCTCGTAATTAATTAGTTTCAATTTCTAAAAACGTTGGTTAAGTGTTATTATATTGTTCCAAAAATATTTTCAATTAATTTTATTAATTAATCTAATTCAATTTCACAATCAGATTTATAAAATGATAATCTTTTTATAGGTATATCTAACTGGTTTTTTCCATATTTTGACTTGTTTTCACCTACTTCGAGCCTAATTAAACTCGACCCCAGACAAGATCAATCTTCGGCACCTCCTCTCAATAACATTCACAGGAAAACGTTGATTAAATTTCCCTGCGAAAGCTTTTCTGAATCAGATACCATTGATGGCCCATAAAGTCTAAAGTCAAAGGGTGACGCGCACAAGATCCGAGAAACAGATAGGCCGTGTTTGGTTTTGAGGGTTTGCCGATTCTCAAACCCCTTACTTTGAGAAAACTGTTCATTAAACCTCCAAACGTGTATATTTGTGTTCGAAACCGAACGAATGAAAAATGAAGCCTTTGACCTTCTTTGCAGCGGCTATTCTTTTATACGACATCCTCAAATAGTAAAGGACTTTGACAATAAAAACACATGCATAATCGAAATACCGGATCTCCATTATCGGACAAAACAAAGAATACGTCTTCCATTGAATGGTCAGGGGTAGTACAACGCAACTGGATTTTGTTTATTGTTTTAGTACAAGTTAACTGGTGTTTATTGTAAATTTGGTTTGTTATGACGCTAAATATATGTTTTTTATAATAATATTTTATACTATTTTAACTAATTTCCATTAAAACAAAAGGTGACGATGAGTTTAAAGTTCGAATCGATTTTTAGTTTAAAGTAGTGATAGAAGCAAAAGTAAGTAAAAGTCGATAATAAAAAAACTTCACCTTGTTAAACAAGCACCGTTTAAGAATTGAAAATTAAACAATACCAAAAACATGTGACAACACCGCAAATGTTGAGGTTAGGTTAGGAAAAAAGAAAGACATGAATATTGAATTTGAGACATCCTGTATAAGTTTAAGCGTGTTTCGGTTTGCAGAGGGCAAAAGACAATTTCAAGATGAACATTTTGAGTTTTTACGGTCGCTAAAATCCGCAAAAATAACCGTAAAACAGAATTTTAAAAATTTTTGATGCAATTTTTAAAAGTATATCTGGAAAACGATTAGAGATACGGGAATTTAGCAAGAGACAAAAAATGTTGCCTTTTTGTATTCAGCTGACTATGTTTACACCAGTTCCATATTTCTAAAATGGCGTAAACGCAGTCAGTTCTGGCAAAGCCATAGTTTCTGACTTAAGGCAGTTTTCTTTTGAATTTTTGGACACCCTGTATAAGTTTAGTCGTGTTGTCGTAGAGGGCAAAAGAGCATTTTAAGATAAACATTTTGAGTTGCTCTGAAACTTGAAAAATAACTGTAAAAGTACAGATGTTTTAAATGTTTTTATACAATATTAAAAAATGTGAAAAATGTCGAATAGCTCGAAAACGGTTAGAGATACGGAAATTTAGCAAGAGACCAGAATTATTCAGAATTGCTTTCTGCACCTAGCTGACTAGGTTGACACTAGTTTCATATTTCTAAAACAGTGTAAACGTGGTCAATTCTAGCAAAGCTATACTTTCTGATTTAAGGTGGTTTTATTTGGAATTCTTGGACACCCTGTATAACTTCAACTATTGTATTGCGGTTTGCAGGAGGCAATTGTAAGATGAACATTTTGAGTGTGATACGGTGAGTGAAACCTGAAAAATAACCGAGATACAGAATTTTGAAAATGTTTTTATAAAATATTCAAAAAAATTAAAAAATGTCATTCAAAAAAATTAAAAAGATAAATTTGTTGGTCATCCTGTATACGTTTTATCGTGCTACAGTTTACAAGGGTTTAAAGAGCAGCTCAAGATAAACATTTTGAGCTTTTTGAAATCACTGAAATCCAAAAAATAACCGAAGTACAGAATTTTTGAACATTTTTGGTGCTATTTCCAGAAAAAGTAAATATGTTTGTTTTCTGGGGCACATATTAAGATATTTTAGGCACTTCTCTACCATGTGACACTTTTCTGTTGATTTTTATGTACTTTCCACCTTTTAAGTATCCTACAATCATTTTGGACCACCCTGTATGTTAGTAATACCGTTATTCACACAAAAAATTGCAATGTTGCCAAACATAAATGTATAATTCAAATTATCTTAAAAGTTTCGTTTCTTTCATGAGCCATATCCAGCAAATCCATTTTCAATATTATATTTAAGAACAAAACGTGATTACAATTAGAACAGAACCCAAATTGTAATATAATGTTTAAAAACACTTAAACTGGCGTGAAACCGTCAAAGTGTTTGAAAGATTTATCAAAAATGAGTAGAAAATTTATTAAAGCTATTTTTTAGGCAAATGAAACGCTCATATTAACACTTTTGTAATCAAAATAACTTAAATTACAAAAAAAAAACATATTTTAAATCAATAAAACTAATACAAATGTTAAAGATAAACTAATTCTGCTGAAGTGAAATTCTTCTACAGTAAATTAAGATAAATAATAATGATACTGCTTGTGGTTCTTTAAAAAATTGTAAATCAATTAATTTCTGATATAAGTGAGAGATTTTTTAAGTCGATAAAATGTTCATTTATAATTATACAAAGTGAAAAGTGAAATTTAAAGCAAACTAGAATTGTCTCCAATCCACCAAATTTCCTGAGTTTTGTTTTGGTTCTGCCATTTTCAGTATTTTAAAATCAGCCTCACTCAAGTGCAACAGGATTGGATGAAATTTGAAAGTTTTAAAGCATTTTTTCTTAAGCCAGTTACTATTTACGTTCGTTTGTAAATTGCAAAATCTGGCTATAATAAGACAATTTTCTCAAATCAACCAAATTTTGTTTGATATGCTGAGACTACTTACTAGCACTAAACTGGCAATTTTATATTTGACAACAATCATTCAATCAGTCTGGAATTAGTGAATAAGACAAAAAAAAGTGTGTATTAAATAAAAACTAGCTAGAATTATTACATAATTACTCTAGTACATATAAAGAAGAAACTTTTACAGGAAAAACTAAACAGTTACGTAACTTCGGTCGTTGAATGATCCTCAGAATTCTTAAAGGAAAGATACCGGATAGAGACAGTCTTATGAGAAATTCATGGAGACTCATTGAAATGTAAAAGATTGAGCTAGATAGCCAGAGCGACCCTTTTACATATGTATTGTTACAGCCGAACAATGTTTGCTTACATGGGCTTTGAATAATAGTGGTTAATCGGACGCTCGAGAACAACTCCGCCATATTTATCTCGGGATATTTAAATAACCATTTCTTTTGTTTATCTTTTTTTTTTCTTGTTTTGCTCCGCCGGATTTTCTTTGTGAGGGTAGAATAATTTGTCGCCCTATACAGGAACGCCTGTATATACGGCACAAGATAGAAAAATTGTCCTATTTTCTGACGTTGCATATTTTTGCAAAAATAATTCGGGCATAAAATGAGCAATTTAATTTCTTTCTTATCTGCAGCCGCTTTTGGTCGTTTCCTTGTCAAGACGAGACCGCGACATAAAATTATACTTTTAAATTTAAGCGCCTATAAAACTTGTAAAACTTTATAGTTTATTACAAATGAATTTTACCTGGTCTTCTCGAGGAAACTCTTTAAGTTTATGCCCCCCGTATAATTCCTTGTTTTGCGTAAAAAATTTATCGGGCGATTTGTTGTATCTACTATTACATTCTAAACTACAGTAAATTTACTGGTAAAAACGTTTAAAAATAGAGTTTTACTTACACTTAAGTGTTAAGTGAAAATTCTAACTAACCTATCGTAAAGCCAGTTTGACTGAATGAACTTTAAAATGTGAAAAACTACGTATTCTATTACACTTCAATGTTTTTTCTACAATGTTTTGATCTATGATGCTCTGTATGCTATGAAATTATGTAATTCCACACACTCAAATTTCAAAAAAGCACAAATACACTACTCTCTGCTACTATCAAGTAATTAGTATACACATTACAAGTAGATTATAAATTGATTAAAATTATGAATTGCAATTCATATCAGTGACTGTCTTCTTTTGCAATTTCCGACCAATTATTTCATCTCAATCATTACAACACAGTCTACCAATTTTCTTTTATCAGTTCGTATTCTTTTGAAATTTCTGAGCAATTAGCCATCTCAATCATTTGAACACATTCTTCCGCTCTTCTTTTATCAGTTGTCTTCTTTTGAATTTTCTGGGTAATCAGCCAAATCAATCATTTTAACACATTTTTCTGCTCGTCTTTTATCAGTTGATCTTCTCTTGAAGTTTCTAAGCAATTAGCCAGCGCAATCATTTCAAACCATTCTTTCGCTCTTCTTTCATAAGTTAGTATTATTTTTAAATTTCTTAACAAATAGCCATCTCAATCAGTTCAACACATTTTTCCGCTCATCTTTTATCAATTTATTTTTTTTGAAATTTTTGTGTGATTAGCCATCTCAATCATTTCAACTTAGTCTTCCAATTTTCTATTATCAGTTTGTCTTTTTTTGAAATTCTATGCAATTGTTAGCTCTACCATTTCGACACATTATTTCGCTCTTCGTTTATTAGTCTTCTTTTGAATTTTCTGAGCAATATATGCCATCTCATTCATTTGAACACATTCTTCCGCTCTTCTTTTATTAGTTGTCTTCTTTTGAATTTTCTGGGTAATCAGCCAAATCAATCATTTTAACACATTTTTCTGCTCGTCTTTTATCAGTTGATTCTTCTCTTGGAGTTTCTAAGCAATTAGCCAGCATTATTTCAAATCATTCTTCCGCTCTTTTTCATAAGTTAGTACTAATTTTAAATTTCAGAACAAATAGCCATCTCATTAGTTCAACACATTTTTCCGCTCATCTTTTACCAGTTTGTCTTTTTTGAAACATCTGGGCAATTAGCCATCAGATAGTCTTCTTTTGAAATTTCTGAGTAATTAGCAATTTCGATCATTTCAACACATTCATGTTTTTGTAGGTTTTGTTTAAACACGGCTCTGGTCTAAAGTATACAAAAAATCAAAAAGAAATGTATCAATCAAGTGAATGTGAAGAAAAACACGGTTAGTTAGTTGTTTCGGATTTTTTTCTTAATTTTGGTAATTGCTACAAATTCTTAATTAAGCATTACGTTTCTCTGAAATTTGAAAATTGTATTGAATCAAAACGACAATAATGTTTTACAAAAATGTGCAGCAAACTTAGTTTAGTTAGTACTTCTTTAGCTAGTTTTAGAATTTTCAATTTTGCTGCTCTCGTTGATGTAGTACACCTTGAGTAGGTACTCAGGCTATGTTAAAATGTCAATAAGAAAAAAATCTTTCTGTTTAAGATCTAAAAAATGATATCAATCTGACCAAAGAAACCAAATTTAACTGCTATTCTCAACAAATGTACCAAGAAATAGAAGTAACTTTGACACGGTAAAACAACGCAAATTATCAAAAAACATAAAAACTGCTAAGAAGATTGATAACTTGACTAACGAGAAAGAATGTAATTATAAAAACAAAAATAAAGAAAAGAGTAAAAAGATTGAGTTTTAATGTATAATAGTTTTACAAACCTTTTATAGTTACTTGGAGTTGAGAATTCCAGATAGAAAATCTAATGAAACAAGAAAAATGCGAAATTTTGAAAAAAAAAATTTGAAAAAGCAGAAGAGAGTTTTATCGAATTTTGCCCACTCTTACCTACAATAAACACTATTTCGTTTGGTGTATAATCATTACACACTCGTTAAAGATTATACTATTCTTTTTGAAAAACTAAATATTTTTGCGATTATAGTGTGGTCAACGTTTTAAAACAAAATGTTAATTAATTTCAGTGCTGTAGAGATGTCAGATTGCTATTTGGCCGCCTTACCCCGTCGATTTCTTTATTAATCATACCCCTATAAATAATTACTTTCGGGTCGCAACTCGTGATTAATTCGATAATTAATCATTTGTTACCCTTACCGCAACGTGTTAGTCTCGATTACAAGAAACATTATTTTTAGGAAAATTGATGTTTCGACGTTTCAGTGGCGAAGCGTGATGATTGTGCGTTTCCTGTCCCACATTTTTTTGTTTGGATAGAGAAATAGGATTCAATAAAGAGGGGAGGAATCCCTTAAAAGCGACTCAATAAGAGTGGAAAAGCTGACAGTCGATTGCATGAATATTTATCTATAATGGCGACTGTTTCACGTATATTGTTTTTTTGGGAGAGTTGACGAAGGTTTGACGTTTATGCCACTAAAAGTTTCCAGTAAAGTGAAGTTATTAAACAATAGCTTCGTAAATTTTTATAACAGAATGATTGGAAATTTTCTCGAAAGCCTTTCAGTACATTTACCCTCGAAAAATATATTACATCTATCTTTGTGGTTTGACAATACGTTTAACCAAAAAATCCTGCCGCTATTGACGTCGGTCTCGAAGATTTACTCCATAAAACTTGTCCAATAACCTTTGCCTTTAATGCGATATACAAGATTTAGAGTTTAGGTCGAGTGAATTGATCAAAAATCCCCCCCTTTTTGGTCGATTTTTTCGGAAAATCCAGTTAAAGTCCCGGCTCAAAGAATCGCCAGACTCGCCTAATCCTTATTGATGGATCGGCCCGCAAACGTCAATACGTTTTTCTTTTATCCAATACGCACCATCTAAAAGGCACTATCGCTTCTTTCAAATCGGTAAAATTCAACAGTAAACACAATGGTTTGTTTTGAAAAAGGGAAAATGATTCATTATTGTCCAGAGAATCATGTTATAAAGGAATTCTCAAGATAATAATGAAGGTTCTCATCAAGTATACTATTTATAGATTTCATTATGGTACTAGTATACTTTTTTATGTATCAAAGTGGTCAGAAGGACAAAGGCACAACATTGGCTAAGGTGAGTTTAAGACCTGCTTAGATAAGTTTACACTGTGTTATTTTGCATCTGATCTGTCACATTCAAACCTCAACTTAGCTTAAGTTCTATAATATTTAAAATCCACTTGGAAGTGTTGGTAAAACAGGCATAAACATCTGGTAATGCCCTTGGTGCATACAAAACTTTGTCCTGACTAGTTTGTTTCAACATTATACTATTATACACCTTAATTGTTTGAAAAACAAAATCAATCAAACTGCAGAAAAGCCTTTACCGACAAAGAATATAACAAATTTGTAAATTGAATGGTTGAAAACTGTGTAGAAAACATTAATAAAACTGTTTTGCTTTAGTGATCTTGCAGAAACATTTTTTCCGCAATTCTTTTGGTCCATACCGTAGAGATAAAGATGAAATTCTCGAAAATTTATTTTGGAAGAAAATGCCAAGAGAATTTAAGAGAATGATGAAGAAAAGTCTAATAAACGCACATCAAAAGCAACAATCCAGGCAATGGACTATTTGGAAATTATAAAATGCCAATTAGATGTGTTTTGACAGATTTGACAATTTTGAGGATTATAAACATTTTTATACTTTGCTTACGTCACGTGACAGCTGTCATAACTGTCGAAACCCGTTCACCAGTGACTTTCTTCTTCTAGTGCCTATTCGTTTCGAATATTGGCGACCATCCTGGTTACGATGACCTTGTTGACTGCTGCTTTAAACAGTTCTCTGGTTGTTTTTGAATACCATGTCCTTAGGTTCTTCAGCCATGATATCCTTCTTCTTCCGGGCCCTCTCTTTCCAAACACTTTTCCTTGGAGGATGGATTTTAAGAGTTTGTATTTGCTGTCATTTCTCATTGTATGTCCGAGATATTCCAGTTTCCTTCTCTTAATCGTTTTCATCACCTCTTTTTCCTTCCCCATTCTTTCCAGTATTGTTTCGTTGGTCACTCTATCTACCCATGATATTCTAAGGATCCTTCTGTATAGCCACATCTCGAAGGCATTGAGCTTCTTTTGTGTAGCTTCGGTCAATGTCCAGGATTCCATGCCATAGTACAATATGGAGAACACATAGCAGCGCAGGAGTTTTACTCTGATATCTAATTTGAGGTTATGGCTTTTGAAGAGCTTAGACATTTTGATGAAGGCATCTCTTGCTTTTTCTATTCTACATCTTATCTCTTGTGAGTAGTCCCACTGTTCGTTTATTAAGGTTCCCAGGTAGACAAGTTTGGATACCCGTTCTATTGGTATATTTTTAATAAATAGTGTGCAATTTTCTTTTCTTATGACCATGAATTTTGTTTTGTTGATGTTCATTTTTAGCCCATATGACAACGTAATATCTCTTGCTTATAAAAAAATACTTCCATCCACGTAAATATTAATAACGCTTTTCATACATAGTTTTAAGTTTTAAGTAGTCCGAACCTGTAGTAAAACAATCAAATAACATCCTGGAATATCCTATAAAATTAACAAACCACTATTGGAAATATTAAAGTAGGTAGTTAAAAACTAGAAGAAAAATTCCCCAAGAAAACGAAACATAATATTTTCAGGCAAACACGTTCCACCTAATAAGCTATGGGGGTTCTGACTTCTGTTGCCGACCTGGAACAACGTCCAAACAAACCGGAAAGTTTTTAATTTCAAGTTCCAAAACATGATAGCACGCTACCAGAAACTATCGAACAGGAAACATGTATTTTGCGATAAGAAGGTTGAAGTTGGAATTTGATTCCATGAGGAATGGTCCTAGAATTAAAGCGTCAGCTTTAAGTAAAAAGGTCATAAAATTTACTTAGAAAAATAATTAAAGAATTATTAAGTTAAAATACAAAACTCAAACGACCATTTTCCAATGTCAAGCTCTAAAAGAATCTTTTGTTTAGATAACATGTTTATTTTGTAGTGATAATTTTTTCTAAAGAGGAAAAAATAATGTGGATTTCAACAACTTTTTATAAAGCACCTATAAATAAAACTTTAACAAAATTTGTGTTTAGTTAAGGACAATTTTTTTTATAAACTTTGCCTATAAAAATGTTTTTTCGAAAATGGTCCCAAACTTTACAATTTTTGCAAGAAACAACGTTTTCTTGCCAAAATAATAACATTTAAGATCATTTTCTAAATATTTCAATTACATAAGCTTATTGACACTGGCCATCTAGAAAATTTCACACTTTAAAAGAATCACTGTCACATAAAAAGACTGATACTCTTTAACTGCCGATTTAGTGTCGTCGAAACGATTTGGGCAAATGCGAAAGCTTAACATAAAAAACACATTGAAAAAGACGGATGTAGGGATGAAAAGGAGCTAAAAATGAGGTTGAGAGGTTTTTTGAAAGGGGGTAGTTTGCTGGGACTTTGTCCGTCAAAACATCAGTAAACGGTAAATAAAATTATTAAAATTGGAAACGATTAAGAATGTAGGAAAAGTGGTAATGAGAGTAAATAAATAAGTGGTTAACAGAGTAATGAAACAGGATTTGCAGGATAAGTACAGTTAGAAATTTGGCAACTTTGAAGACATTTTCAAGTACAATAACCCTTAACTGTCATTTTCTTCATATAATTTTTTTTGAATTGGAATTTATTTTTTTTTATTTCAAGTAGGTATTGTATACATAGTTTTGATATACAATATGGACATATTTTAATAACAGAAACCCAAGAATTTAACAAGTACTTAGTAATAAAACTTATCGGGTCTGTCAAAGCAAAGTGTTAAAACGGTCCTTAACACACTCCATGGAGCTTTAAACAAAATTTCCAGTCACTAGTGAACGAGTTTTGACAGTTATGACTGTCACGTGACGTAAGAAAAGTATAAAACTGTTCTCTAACGTTAAAACTGTCAAATTTAATTCTATGGGGTTGTAAAAATTACTTACATTCTGGTTCCTCCAAGAAAAACATCTACTTGGCATTTTATACTTTCAAGTCACTGATGAGTGAGTTTTGACAGTTATGACAGCTGTCACGTGACTCCAGCAAAGTATTAAAATATTACTTGACGTCCCAATTGTCAAATTTGGCTCCATGGAGCTTTAAATACAACTTCCAGGCTAATTCCGCCAATTAGCAACTATTTCCAATTTTATAGTTTCAGGTCACTGGCGAACGGTTTTCGACAGTTATGACAGCTGTCACGTGACGTAAGAAAAGTATAAAACTGTTCTTTAACGTTAAAACTGTCAAATTTAACTCTATGGCGCTGTAAAAACTACTTACATTCTGGTTCTTCCAAGAAACACATCTATTTGGCATTTTATGCTTTCAGGTCACTGATGAGTGAGTTTTGACAGTTTTGACAGCTGTCACGTGACTCCAGCAAAGTATTAAATTGTTCCTTGACGTTCCAACTGTCAAATTTGGCTCCATGGAGCTTTAAATACAACTTCCAGGCTAATTCCGCAAATTAGCAACTATTTCCAATTTTAGAGCTTCAGGTCACTGGCGAACGGTTTTCGACTATTATGACAGCTGTCACGTGACGTAAGAAAAGTATAAAACTGTTCCTTAACGTTCCAACTGTCAAATTTGGCTCCATGGAGCTGTGAAGACTACTTACAGTGTGGTTCCTCCAAGAGTACACATCTACTTGGCATCTTACAATTTCCAAATAGTCCAGTGCTTGAATTGATACTTTTGATGTTCATTTATTTGACTTTTCTTCATCATTTTCTCTCATTTAGAATTCTCCTAATATTCCTTAAATTGTCTTGGCATTTTCTCCAAAAATAAATTTCTTATAATTTTCCATCTCTAAAACAGACAATTGCTCACTTAATAACGGAAAGTTGAAAACAGGATTATAAACATAAATAAAAGCAATCTCAGCTAAATAAACGATTAAATTTGTCTGGCACGAACATGTTCGTTTGCGTAACAGGAAAAAAGGAACGTCAATAAACAGAATCTCCTGTAATAACGAGAGGAAGCGGGTCTGTAAAAATTTTAAATGTCTTTACCACCTGTCTCCTCAATTTACACGTTTCACATTTAGCTTTAGCGAATGTAGCGCTTTTGTCGGCTTACTACTTCAAGAACGGTACCATATAACCGTCAGTTTAAAGTTTTTACCTGACTTTAAACTGATTTAGGTGTCTAAATCATTATCAAATATTTATAACAAATCATGCAAAATGAATTGTTTGACTACTTTAGAGAAGTACTAAAGTGTGCACCATAGAAAGTTTAATTATGGACGGAAAACTGTAAAGAAAAATGTGTTATCTTGCGTCGTTCCAAATGAGATTTGAGCCATTAAAAATCAAAAAGAAGGGGAAAAAAGACTCTTTCCTATAATTGAACAAGTCGTAAGAAAATTGAATTTGCCTGCAAAATTAATATAGAACCGGAAACAGATTTCCATAATTATCGGGGGGACACCCCTCCCGAAAAATTATATTTTTGCACCAATTAGTTTGANCTTANCCNTTANCGCGCGNNNGCGCTCNTGCNNGGAACCCNACAACANNNCNTNTTANCTGTCGACNGAGCATTCNGGTNTGNAGNCNGTCCTTTCATATAGANTNCGGGCTCAGGCCTATNNGNCTAACCATAGAATGTNGCCCNNAACANTGNNGGNNCAATCAAGNGACAGTNGTATCACACAGGCCGGGNNTNTNGGAATTNGCNCCCGNCAATNNTGTCANCGNCGTNNGACTTATTCGCACCANCANNACANTNCGGACCATNNGGGNATGCCNGCTTNCTGCTCCAACNNAGGTAGNNACNGGTGTNCTACAGTTAANCGAACCNTCTCTTNTATGTTTAATGAGCTGNTACCCANNNNACTACNNAGTGGGNNANCGATAGTNCGNTGAGTGATNNANAGTTGTACATANGTNAATAAATCGGGTTNTNGCNGCANATTGGANCTGGNCAAATTNCTTNGCGGTCACCCAANAATAGCANCCNGAGGTGTTATCTTGCGTCATTCCAAATGAGATTTGAGCCATTAAAAATCAAAAAGAAGGGGAAAAAAGACTCTTTCCTATAATTGAACAAGTCGTAAGAAAATTGAATTTGCCTGCAAAATTAATATAGAACCGGAAACAGATTTCCATAATTATCGGGGGGACACCCCTCCCGAAAAATCATATTTTTGCACCAATTAGTCTTTGATTTCAGTGCTACTAATAATAACTGCTTTTGAACTAGAAGTAAAAAATGTATTTACCCGTGGGCTATTTTGCTTTAATTTATACATAAATTGGAAAATAAATTGGTATCTTCTTCGTGCTGCATTCAAAAGTAAATCCACTGCTGCGTCAAAGGAAAAACGGAAAATTCGACGTAAGACCGTGTAAATAAGAATCCTATTTATCAGTAAACATATTTGGGTTTCATTTGAATAACTCCGGAAGTTTTTATATTTTTATATAAACTTCAATTAACAAGGAAGGACTGCTGCTTGAAGCTTTTTGAGTTTTCAAAATTTATGAATTAAGAGCGAAAAGTAAAACTATTTTGTTCTAAGAGTGTCCTGGGTGTGTACAGGTGGTCAATTTGAATATTTCTGATTGTAAAAAAATTGGAAAAACGCAGTTTGGTACAGTGGAGGAAGGAGAGTACTTGATAAAGTTTTGCTATAAATACTTCTTGTGATACAGTTTTTAAATGATATGGTCCAGATCAGCAGATTAGGAGATGTTCAATAGAAGGACCGGCAAGATCACTAGATTTGACACTCCTCGACTTTTGTATTTAAAATACAATCAGCTTCACTGGATTATTTTCAGGAACTTATTATTAATAAGTTTGAAAATAGATTGTGTGTTTTTGTTTAGTCTAAAATGGAATGCCTTTATTAATTAATAGAAAAATATTATAGTCAACTTTGACAACCTTAAAACACAGCGGACAATTTTAAAAATTCTTCGACAATTCTCTGGACCATTTCAACGTCAATTCTCAAATTTCTAATCCAAATACATTCTAACATGTGTCCGACAGGTCCAGACAGGACCTAATTTTGACAAATCTAAGCTAAAACAAACAATTTAAAAAAGGTGGTGGTTCTGAATTTTTTAAAATTTAATTACTTATTAAATAATAATAACTAAATTTTAATTACACTTTTTGTTCGACCCTGTTTTTAAACAAAATTCTGGTGAATACTACTAAAAAATACCGTTTTTTTTTTTTTTTGATACATTTGCATTGAAAGTAAGCAAATTGAAAAAGAACATTTTGCTCATTTGGTTCATTAGTAATGTAAATAACTATTCTTAAATACGAGCATATTTTTAATTACGCCATTATTTCAAAATGATTTGGAATCTATTTTTGATTATAACCAGCTTTTCCTAAAAACCAACGAAGACCCGATAGAAAAAAAAAAATTTAATAAAACTTTATAAAAAAAAATTGCGAAAATGTATAAACCGTTTTTCGTTTCATCTTGAAAATGCCCTGCTAAGCTCCTATTTTAATTATTACCTAACAAGTGCGGAAAGTGGTACTTTTCCGCACGAGACTGCAGTTGCCTGAACGATGCAAAGCGGATTAGAAACAAGCAGTTAAGGGTGGAAAATACGCTTTCCGCATGTGTTAGGTACAAAATTTTTCCTACGAGTATTATTTTTCATTAAATTGAACGAAAATGTATAGTAAAATTACTAAAATGAAAGCCTCTGTTTGCAAAGATGATTAAAAGTGTATTCCTAATTGAGAAATCAAATATACACTTATGGTTTTTTGATTTATAAGTTTTTTTTTTTTTAAATAAAATGAGTGCGGAAAAGTAACTTTTCCACACTAGTGCGGTAAAGAGGTTACTTAGAGAGGTTACTAAAAAGTTACTTTTTTGCAGTCATTTTTTCTTCGCTTAAACATCTCATAAAAAAGTTGGTAAAAATGGGTATTTTTGCACATATAAACTTCAAAATTGCAGGTTTATTATTCATTTATTTTAAATTTTTCTTGCAATGCGAAAAAGTGCACTTTATTGCACCCGAGTAGGAAAAATTTATTTGATAAATTAACATTTTGATCTTAGTAACTGTGGTCAATTTCTGAGTTTTAAAATTAAAATATACTGACATTTTCATAAAATTGATGGCACAAAGAAAAACAATAAAGTACCTAACCTAACCTCGTTAACTATAATTCAAAATATTTGCAAAATTACAACGAGTTTCCAGCATCACTGATCATTAATCTCTCCAAGATTGCAATATTATATTAAGTCAGAATCTCATTTTATGCCTTCTGCCTATGTTGATATATCTCTAAAGCTTTACTGTTTTAACTATTTTACTATTAAATATAAGTATGTAACACAAACAATGTTTTATAATAGTTTTAATTAAGTATTTGAGTTTGTGTTGAAGTTCTGTTTTAACTGTCTTATTGTTCGTTTTAGTATTGTAGTGTCCCGATGAAGGATATATGAATAAGGAAAACGTCGAGAAGTTTAAATAACGGTTTTGGTATTTTAATACAAATCAACAATCCAACCTTCTTCTTCGTCTTCTTTAGCTTTTTTCCATCCGTTTTTCCACTTCTGCTGTCCGGAACCAGCTCAGACCTACTTCTTCCTTGATATCAGTTGTAGTGTCTTGCTCCACAAGTTGATAGAAATCTAGTTTTTTTGAAAGAGGGATAGTAAGTATTTTAGCTAAAAATGTATAAAGGTGTGATAGTAAAGTGATAAGACGGTAGTTTTTTAGATTTGTATTCTCCCTCTTCTTCAACAAAACTTCTGCATTATACCAAATGATTGGAAATTCTACCATCCTCTAGACAGTTGTCCTCCAAATTTCAACATTCCCGCTGTAACATTGTCTTTTCTCGGGAATTTATCGTTCTTCATCATGCGAAGAGCTGTTCTTATTTCCTCCAGGGATATTTCTGGAAGGTCCTTTGAGTCCACATTTGTTACTGTTACCCGATGACAGTCAGCTTCTGCAGCAGGCATCCCAGACAACTCCCTGTAGAAATCTTTAATGTCTTGTAGAGTTTGCTGAGGATCTGATACAACTATAACGTGTTTGTTTTTTATATTTGTAATTATTTGCTTTCTACTGGACAGTCTTGATCTGAGAACTTTCATGTTTTTAGTCAGAGTGATACGACTCTGGTTCTATGTGATCTCATATCGTTTTCTTTACAGATTTGTTAAGTAATTTGTATTCTTTCGTTGCTTTTTCCAATTTTCGTCTTTGTTATATTCATATTATTTTCGAGAGCTTCATCCGATGGTAAATGTCTTGCTGGTTGTTTTATTCCTCCTGTTTCGCTTCCAGTTCTTCACTTGTTGGAAATCTATGTTGCTTGATTAACTTATTTCTTTCGATATTGGTATCAATGTAAGGTCTTTGCAGCATTTACGGTTATTTAAAAAAAAAATGTAATCATTTTGGTATTTGTTAAATTGTCTAGGTTTGTCTACGTCCATTGTCGTTGAGGTTGCTTCTTCAAAAATATGCTGTTAAAAAGAAGTTTTCATTGCAGAGGAAGTCTACAAACATATTTCCTCTGTTGTTCCTCTCCCTTAGTCCATAGCTTCTGACAAATCCATTGCATTACAATTTTTGCATTACAATCCCCTATTACCACCACAAAGTGTGACTTTTCTATGCTTTTGCGGTTGATATATTTTCAAAGAATCGTTCAGCTTCTATATCTTCTGCAGTACTTGTCGGAGCATATACATTTATCATGTTTATGACCCTCCCTCGGATATGGTATGAAGTGTGCTACCATATGTTTAATTCTTCTGTTAACTAAAAAACCAACGCCACTCAAATGGTGGTTTGTATCGACGTGTTTTTGATATAGTAAGTAACCAGATTTTATCATTGTTGTTTTCTTTCCAGGTAGGCGCGTTTCGGATAATCCAATGATATCTCATTTGATGGAAGTATTTTCTTTTCCAGTTCTTCAATGCGCTCTTCTTCTCTCATTGTGCGTGTATTATAGGTTGCAATAAGAATGTTTTTGTGTTTGCTTTTAATTTCCCAGCTGAATGTTTCCCCTCCACAGATCATAGAATTCGTAGGACTGACTGATAAGACAAAGTGAGATTCTGAGTTGATCATTTACCCACCTGGGATAATAAAGTTTTATGATTCCGCATTTCTGGTTTTTCTTGATTTACAAAGGCTTTGACCTACTGGATCCAAAAAAAACAAACCAACTCATTTTATTGTCGTCATATTCAAACTGTTCAACAAAATGACATTAAAATCTATCAAACTTCTGTCTGAATTTTTTTAAAATGCTGGAAAAAAAAACGTGAAATCGAGAACGTAGCAGGACAAAACCTGATATGTCTGAACTGAACTGTGTTTATAAAAGGGCCCTCGACATTTTCGCTGTGTCAGCTGACACGGACCACGGTATTGTCCCACAACCAACCCGTAAAATTATTAATCCGAGCAGATTTTGAAGGGACGACCGGTGCATCCGTGTTATCCTATCCAAAAAAAAAAGGAAATCAACGCGTTTGTTTTAAAGTGAGGATTTCCACGTTCTGGTGCCAAACCAGACAGGACAAATTACCTTTTTTGTGTACTTTACTTCCAGTGTCCAATTTAATTAATTAACTAATCAAACAAGTGATCATACTAAAGGTTTTGTGTTTATCGCTAAGATCAAAAAATTCAATTTTAGACAATTCTCTGATAAAAACTTATCTGGAGTTAAGTAAATTTACAAACCAAAAATAATGGTTTTTAAAAAATACAAATTTATTTCGGACGAGTTACAAAGTGAGCTTAATAATATGGAACTGAACTTGAACACTACGTTTCTAGTAATTTTATACAAAAATAGTTGTTGACTACACATTACATGAATTAAGTATAAACATTAGGTATTCCTAATAAAAGGGTTAAGTATGAAACATAGTATAACTCCTCCCGACCTAGAAATGTGACTACGACGAAATTTGGAAACTACACTATGATATCTGAAGCTCCTGGATCATGTGAGGTTTCGGACATTGAGGCTGGAAGCATCCTTCTTAGAAGAGGTTAGATCTTCTTGAAACTTAAATAGATGCAAGTTAGTACTACAATAATATATAATAGAATGGTCCATATATTAAAATCTCGATTTGGTTTGGTGTTTTGTAGAACGTACTTTGTTTTTGGACTTTCACTATTGAGAATGTCTTGTATTTGTTGCACTTTATTAAAATTTAGAGCACTTAACTTTGTTTCACTAAAGTTCAGAGGTTTGTACTCGTAATTTCCAATTGTAGTAGTTTAACACAAGAAGTTCAATTCTTTTGAAATCGATTTTAGAGTTCTTATAGGTTTTTAGATGAAAGTTGTTAACAATGACTTCACAATCGTTGCTTACTTCTACAAGGTAAGATCTTTTTAGAGGGACGTTTTCCTTTGTTGATCCACAGAGTTGGCGTGCCACTACTTGATTTGGGATAATAAGCATCCACTTCTCTTCCTCCAATTTTTCCAACTTGATGTATTACATTTTAACAGGCGTCTGTGGCATCTTGAAGAGTTTTCATTGAATTTCAGCATCTGTATTCACAAGAGCTCTGGTCATCTTTACGGTACGGAGTTGGTTTCGTCAGAAAGGTATTCTTGATCCTTCACGTTCTCGCAAGAGTTGTCAAAAGCAGTCATTCACTGTACAAAACGTGTTTTAGGTTCCGATTGACAAACCGTTAAAACCAACCGGATTTAGCAAATTTTGTCGAATCCGTTCAATCAGAATCCTACCGACTGCGCCAGTTAAATTTACAAACCAAAAATAATGGTTTTTAAATTATTTCGGACGAGTTACAAAGTGAGCTTAATAATATGGAACTGAACTCGAACACTACGTTTCTAGTAATTTTATATAAAAATAGTTGCTGACTACACATTACATGATTTAAGTATAAACATTAGGTATTCCTAATAAAAGGGTTAATAATGAAACATATCTTTCATCAAATTCTTGTACCCTCAATGGAAAAAACATGGTAAAATAATAAGGTTTTTGCGTATACAATCCTCACATTACGTCCAAGTAATTTTTTGCGCCATATTTAAGCAAAACACAATATCGATACTTAACCCAGTTTTTCGTCGAGCATGAAACACGGCAGGGCCGTGATATTCTGCAATCGGCAGCAGATTTTTATTTTATCTCTGGAAAAAAAGCCGTCGGAAACAAAACGTTTTCCAACTCGCTGATAAAAGATACTCGAGTTTTATAAAACACTTCCGATACACAATCAAAGTATGCTTTGTTGTCGGGCGCTGTAGCTATCGCTGCGGCTGTGTTATCGAATACCCGTGTGAATTTGATTGTTTTTCAGTTTAAAAAAATTGAGTAAAAAAGCCCACAGAATGCAATCAAACTTGAAATTATCTTGTTTGAGGCAATGATTTTCACTGTAATTAAATATAATTGGAAGACTTTTCTTGTTTGTTTGTTTTAATTGAATTTAAAGGCAAAAGTACTGAAGATGTTAGTACAGTCAATATTAGAGGCTAGATACCTGTTTTTCCTGAAGTTTGGTTAATGATATGGTTGGTAGCAACTAGAAACATTAACGGTAATAAAAAAGGCAATGAATTGGCTTAAAAAGAGCCACAAACTAGTCTTCAGACTGCCAAGTCACCTAAAACGAGATTTCTATTGTAAAATAGAAGTTTCTATGACTACTCCGCAATATCGAGAAAGAAAAAGAAGCATAATATACAGAGTGACCTAATAATATACCCCTACTCAGTTTACAAACTGCAATTATATTAGAAATTATAAAATTACCTTTATTTTTTAAATTATTTTATACTTTCTTTTTAGGTAGTAATCCCCAGATTTCGAAAATACTGACTGAAATGGCGCTGAATGCAATATGATTTCTGAGTTCTTCTGGTTGTTCTTAGAAAAAATTCTATATGTCCCTGGATTTTATGATAGTATTTATCACAGTTCGAGTGAAGTAAAGATAGTTTATGAAAAAAGTGCAACACGTCCCTGTATTTTAAGGTCAATTTATTGGCTAGACAGCAAATTTGAAGCACCGTATCCCCAGATTTCGAAAAGACTGACCGAAATTGTGTTTCATTGCATTTTAAATGACATTCTATCATTTTTGATGGTAATGATCACAGTTTCCGTAAAGGGAAAAAATACAATCCGTCTCTGGATTTTACGGTCAATTTATTGGTTACACAGCAAATTTCAGTGCCGTAACTTCCAGATTTCAAAAATACTGACTGAAATGGCGTTTTATTGCAATTCTAACTTTCCTTCATATTCAAAAGGATTTATCACAGTTTGAATTAAGCAAGAGATGTTCATGGAAAAAATTGTATACGTCCCTGGATTTTGTGCCCAATTTACCGATTACACAGCAAATTTCAGGGCTGTAACGCTCAATTTCAAGTTTGTTTATGAAAAACCTGACTGAAAATCTGTTCATGGTTTTTTTTGGTCTTCTTTACTTTTTTTGAGCATTTGGTCCTGGGCTAAATATGAATGTACTTCAAACTAATAATAGTTTTTGCTTTCATGTTTAATTGTTCATTTTTTCCTATTAGCCCTATTTAAAGTTCATCTTGCCATAATCCTATCATCTGTCTTACATTCAAATTTCAGCTTTTTTTCCAAGTCTAATTAAAACGTAGAAAATAATAATAGGACCAAAAATTCAATCAATCATAATCTTTATTGTAGGAAAATTTGTATATTTTTTCTGTGAAGTAATAATACATATTAGTTCTTTCACTGAAATTTAATTTATTTATGATGTCCTTAATTAATGGGGTAATATTTACATTTATAGTAATCAATCAATGACCGAAATTTAATATACTGATATAACTTTCCTTGATGTGTGAATAGATGCTATATATTTCATTAAAAAACATTTTCATCATTTAGAGAACTTGAAAATGAAATATATCCATTTTATGTTACAATGAATTGGTTTTCACTGGATATTTGGTTGCACATGAATAGGCCAGTGTAAGCAAACCAAATTGATTTATTGGTTCCATCCCGGACGTAATCCAAATTTAAGGGCCTTCGAATATACATAATATAATAAAAATATAAAATTTTATTGCAATGGAAAAGTCATATCGAGCCGGAATATCTAATAATCCGCATCCCTGCCGAATCCGACAGCGCCATGATGGCGACAGGTGCTCCCGATGGCTACTTATGCTTTCTCCGGTTTAAATTCATATCTGCATCTTGAGAAGGCCGTAAACCGGGCCATATCGTCATTTGCTTCGCCAGCTGACTTATTCGATGGAATAGGATAAAGCCCATTTGGGAAATTTTCAATTTCGACGCTCGAGTTAATCTTTTGTTAAAATGCATCTCTTGTTCCTACTTGCCAATTGTTATAGGTAGAGAAGCTCGAGGAACATTCAATATTAGAAACTGTAGCTCGGGTTTTGTTGAAAAAAAAGAAAAATTTACATTAAATGGAAGAACCCAGTATTCCTAAGCAGCCATAAGGTTATCCTTTTCCACCAGAATAATGAAACTAGCAACGTTCGTTTGTAACCTGGCAAAATGAGTTTGAATGATCATGAGATTTTACTGTCAAACTTAGAACAAGTGAGTAGGTACTGCACTAATCCAGTTGAGATAATACAAATATGATAGAATTACAATATTTATCACAAATAGAAGGCAGAAGATAAGTCTGAGAGTTAAAAAATGACTAATTTCTGTGTAGGTCGAAGGTAAAGTATTGTACATTACTCTTGTGGTATGGCCAATTAATGGACTCGTGTTATCACCATACTTCCACACATCATCCTAACCTAACCTAACCTAATTTTGACAGTTATCACGTGACTGTCTAATTAAATAGTGTACCAGTATCACGTGATTGCTGTCACAGACGTTAAAGTTTGCTCAACCAAAACATGAAGCTGCAAAAATCAAAGTTTAGGCCTTTTTTTCTACTGTTCGAAACAAAACGTGTTTTATAGCTTCTTGATCCATAGTTTGACAGTTAACAGGTCACTGTCTAGGTAAATAATGTTCTAGTATCACGTGACAACTGCCAGAAACGTCAAAACTGAAAAACTTTTCCTAGTTTGGTCATAAAGCTCTAAAAATCACAGTATGGATCAGTTTTCTTGAAGTATTCGAGACAAGTCGTGGTTTTTAGCTCCACGGACCTAATTTTGACAGTTGTCACGTGACTGTCTAATTAAATAGTGTACCAGTATCACGTGATTGCTGTCACAGACGTCAAAGTTTGTTCAACCTTAAAAACACAATTTGGCACAGTTTTCTTGCAGTTTCAGACACAAAATAAATGTGTGTAAGACTCGTGATCTTATGTATATCATTCATGTTATGGTGATTGTGATTTCTCTCCATTTATCTCTGTCTGTAATGCACAAGTGAATTTCCTGTAAATTGCTTCACTTGGTCCATCCATCTTTTCAAATTGTCATCCTTTCTCCTGCTCACATGTTCAAAAAACTTTGAGAATTCGTTGTCTTACAATGTTGACAGTCTTACTTCTGTGAGCAATCCAAGGGATTCTTAAGAGCCTTCTCCAGACTCACATTTCAAAGTTGTCCAGTTTAGGAATGTCTGTGGCCTTCAAGGTCCAAGTTTCTGCCCCATATAATGCTATTGGTAAGACAAGGGTCTCGACAAGTTTGCGTTTTGTTTTAGTTGTTATTTGTTTGTCCTTTGTCCAGATTTTATGCAGCTGTGGCAGTTTTGGTAAGAGCGATTCTTCTTTTGATTTCGATAGATGAATTTCCGTCTCTGTTTATGTTAGCACCCAGATAATTAATTTCTTCTACCATTTCTATATCGTTTATTCTGTGTTTATTCTATTGGTGCAATATACTTCCATTATCTTAGTTTTTGGTCGATTTAGTTTTAACCCATAGTCCAGACTTGCTTCTTCTACTCTTTCAATAAGTGCAAGTTTCCACTCTTTCAGCCATTTTCTGTTCGTTTTTTGTTATAAGTGTGGTGTCATCGGCATAACGAAGGTTTATTTATTCTTCTGCCATCTACAATTATGCCACCCTCCCAACCGTCCAAAGCCTTCCTGATAATGTATTCACAATGATACTTCCTGATAATGTATGCAATAGGGGTTAATGGATTTTAAGCAGAAATGCTGAATTGAGTATTTTGTCTAATTTTTCGTTTTATTAAAATTTTGCATATTTTATCATATAACTGCTTATATGGCATATAAACATCCAAAAATGATTTATTAATTTGATCACTCAGTGTCCAAACATTTTCACTAAATTTCTGTGTACAAAAGCAACTTTTGAGCTAACTTTGAGCAAATTCTTCTCTCATTTCTCTTTCTGTTTTCATCTCAGCATGAAAACAGGATTGCTCTGTTACGTTTTTGGCGCTAGTTTTTCTACTAGTTTAGTTTATAACATTTATAAAAGAACACCTTAAATGTGTGTTTTGAGTAATTTTAAAGAGAAAAGTAAAATGTTTAAAAACGCTAAAAGTTTTAACTAAAAATCATACTACGAACTATTTGTGGAAAGTGTCGAATAAGTTTGAGATAACTAGAGCATATATTTAGCATATTTAACAAATTTTTTGGTAAATTTGAAAAGTTAATAAAAAATGAAATACATATGAATGTAAGGAATTGTTAGCTTGTCTACACAAAGAGACAAAAAGTGAAGCTGATCATGGCAGAGCATAATTATCATCACATAAACCAAAGCTGACCAAAAAAATCATGGAACAACACAGAATAACGTGCCAATGTTAGATAATATAGAATAAAATGGTAAAAGAATATGTGGACACTCTGGCATTTCTAGGTGAAAGCCATAGAATGAACAAGAAGTCAAAGAATAGGAACTAACTCTTGATAAAACAGATATAGACAAAACCCAAAGAGGAAAACAGCACCAAAGTGGAAAACAGCATGATATGAACTGAGCTACTAAATTCTCATCAGATACAGCCAAAACAATTATAGGGCAAATACAAAATAAGAAATTTATCAAAACTAACTAAGAAGAAAACTGCCTAAATCCAGAATTGGAATCGTTTCAATATAATACATTTGAGAAGCTGTGAATGATGACAAAGTGTCTTTCGAATATTTGAGATGATTTGATTGATCCAAGAAAATAGTAAAATAATCTTGCAGAAACAGAAAATCTGGATCAGCATGTGTAAAAATATAATAATTTACTGATGATTATTGTTAAATTCAGTTGTTACTCACAGATAGTACTGCTGGTACTGTCTGTTTACTATAATTTTGGCTGATAATAACCACGTCGCTAATAAAAATGAGAATAAATTTACTATGCTGCGCCACTGTCTATTAAGGTGGTCTCCTTAAAAGGGAGGGAATCGTCCTTCTTGTCCCTCGATCTTGCCGGATCCAGGATAAGCCCGCTAAGCCTCGTGTTACCTTCATTGATGTCATAATTCTTGCTTAACGTCAACTTTCTCGGTGAGAAATACCCCCTTTTATTGTTTTATACTCATTTGCTTTTTCCATTGTTATTTATTTAAACCTGATATATGTTTTTGTGCTTCAGGGAAGGGGTCGGTGCTACCCTATTGCCAGTCCAATATTCGGTTTATTTTTACGGCTTTTTTCTGTCGCAGCGATAACAAGTTAATGCCGATTTTTGAGCGTTTCGTCAGCGAAAAAATGTCGTTTACATGCATAAAAAATTACGCATTAAATTATCTCGGAGGTTCTCCGGGGACAATTTTTCGGCTCGCTTTCTTAGGGAATTTGTTTTACGTTCGCCGACATTCATTCATACACCGAGTGACGTTTTTATTCGAGAAAAATGCCGTAAAACTGTCTTGCGTTAGTTGGTTTATGAAGATGTGCCTGTTCATATGCATTTCCCCTGAAAATTTAAAAACAGACTGTTCTGCAAAGGGTTGGTTATTGTTATATTAATTTCGCACAAAATAGGATAATTAGTCGAATAAAACTTTATTAAAGCATGATTACGTCGCTTTAAAACAGCAAATTCACATTAACGCCGGCTCATTCGGTTTTGTAACATAATAAAGTGAATATAACGGTGTTGCTGGTGCAAAACATAATAATATACAAATGCTTTTAAAACAATAAACATATTAAAAATCATTTTATTGAAACTCTAACAGCAAACTGGATAATATAAAAATCATTATTTGAATGCTGCTTTTAATGTGTTTGTCAACGATATTAAAACATAATAAATTATAAATTTTAATAAACATACTTGTAAAATAATGTTTGATAGAGTTAAAATCGATTTTAGTCTCTATTTTCAAAAGTATTGTGGGCATTTATTTTATTCTGCGTCAAACCAGTAAATTTGCAATATTGCATTTTCATTATTAAAAATTTTTATTTACCACATAGTTTTGTTGTATATTGTGCCTGCCGAAATTATACCATTTTTAGTTTTTAACTTTCTGTTTTAATAATGTCAATAACATTATTTTTTAATTAAGTGTTATTCTAAAATGTTTTAACATAAACTAAGATACTTATTTAATTGGTTTTTATTACTCGTGAACATTATTAATAGTCTTACTGGTTATACTTATATTATAATCTTATAAAAAAGCTACCCAAACAGAATTTTTAGGATAAATAAGCTAACATGATTTAGTTACTTTATAAACGTTAAAAAACCTTTTTGTCAGCAGAAGGAGGTTATCAAAATTTGTTTCAATTGCTATAGAAAAAATATTTTATTATAAATCTTAGCAAAGACATACACAGGGAGTTCAAAAAACAAAAAATTTGGTAAACCTAGTCCATTGGATGCTAAAAGTTATTCTGAACATTTTTGATCTTTTACCAAACTAAAACTAAACCGTTTCTGTAATATTCGATTTTTTTTTATTTGTTGTTGGAAATTGCATGAAAATTTTTAAAATTTCGTATCTCTATCATTTTTGTGATTTAGCCACCGTAAAAAGTTCAAAATGTTTGTTTCGAACTGCTATTTTACTTCCCTTAAACCGTGACACAATTAAATGTATACAGAGTGTTCAAAAAACAAAAAGAAAATCAGTTAAGTTTGAAACTAACGTTCTACCAGTATTGACCACGTTCACTTCGTTCTCAGTATCTAAAACTAATGAAAAAATTGTAGGTGCAAAAAAGCATTCTGAACATTTATGGTCTCCTGTAAAAGTTTCGTAACTTTAACCGTTTCCGAGATATTATATTTTTTTGGAAATAGCATTCAATTTTTGAAAATTCTGTATCTCTGCTAATTTTAGTTCCGCGACTGTGAGTAATAAATTACTGACTGAAAATAAGCTCAAAATGTTTGTATTGAACTGCTCTTTCACCTCGTGCTAACCGCTTAAAGTGTTAAAAAAAATAGTTAAAATGAAAACAAAGTCATCCTAAACATTTTTAGTATCTTACAAAATTTCCGTCACTCTAACTCTTTACGAGATATTCGATTTTTTTAATTTATTTTTTTGGAATTTGCCTTGAAATCTCGAAAATTCCGTATCTTGGCCAATTTTGGAACTTCAGCGACGGTAAAAAGCTTAAAATGTTTGTCTTGAACTGTTCTTTCACTCCGTGCTATTTGCAACGCGATTGAACCATTAAAACAGGGTGTTCAAAAAAACGAAAATAAAAACAGTTAAATTTGAAACTCTTGCGTGAACTTAGTCCACTGGGTGTAAAAATAACTCTAACCGTTTCCGAGATATTCGATTTTTTTAAATTTTATTTTGGAAATTGCTTTACAATTTCAAAAATTTCGTATTACCGCCATTTTTGAAGTGTTATCAACCGTAAAAATTGTCATTTTGAACTGCTCTTTCACCTTCTGCTAATCGCAACACAATCATAAACTTATACAAGGTGTTAAAAAAAAAACAAAAAGAAAAACAGTTAAATTTGAAAGTAACGTTCTGCCAGTTGTGATCGCGTTTACCCCGTCCGAAGTGAGTGTAAACCTAGTCCAGTGGATAAAGAAAATCATTCTAAACATTTTCGGTTTCTTGCAAAATTTCCTCAACACTAGCTGTTTCCGAGATTTCGATTTGTTTGACTTTTTTTTTGAAAATTGTTTTCAAAATTCTATCTCGGTTGTTTTTTGGGTTTTAGGGCCAGTAAAAATCTAATTTTTTTTGTTTTAAACTGTTCTTAATTTAAATTAATAGTGCAAAATCATGATTAGAGTCCGGATTAAAATGCACTAAAGTCGTGAAAAAAAGCGCTTAAAAAGCAAAATTATTTTCTTCAAAAAAGCATAAAAATCTGTAAAAAAGCACAAAACTCTTTCAGAGATGCAAAATTTTTTTGAGTTTAACTTCTAGAAATTTTTTGAAGATTTTAAATTGCTTTAGAAGCATACGGAAGATTTTAGACGGTTTTGAAAACTTTCAAAAGATTTTTGACCTACTTGAAGTCATTTGGAAGGTTTTTGGATTGTTTAAACAGCATATTGAAGGTTCTGGAATTCTTTAGAGGCATTTGGAATCTCTTAAACGGGTCACAAAATGTTTTGGAAGCTTCTAAACTGCTTTAATATCTTCTGGCAGCTTCTAGACTAGTTCAAAAGCGTTTGGAATCTTTTAGACTGTTCTTTAAATTTTGATTTTGAAATCTTTTTAGACTACTTTAGGAGCATTGAAGGTTCTAGACTGCTTTTAAGACATGTAAATTTGAACTTTTGGAAGCTTTTAAACTGCTTTAGAAGCATACGGAAGCTTTTAGACTGCCTTGAAATTTTTTGAGAGCTTCTAGACTAGTTGAAGATTATTTGGAAGCCTTTAGAGTGTTCTAAAAGCTTTTGGAAGCTTCTAGACTGTTTTGAAAGACTTCAGACTGCTTTAGAAGCATTTTGGAGTTTCTAGTGTTTTGAAATCTTCTTAGACTACTTTAGGAGCATTAAAGATTCTGGACTGCTTTTAAGACATGTGAATTTGAACTTTTGAAAGCTTTTAAACTGCTTTAGAAGCATACGGAAGCTTTTAGACTGCCTTGAAATTTTTTGAGAGCTTCTAGACTAGTTGAAGATTATTTGGAAGCCTTTAGAGTGTTCTAAAAGCTTTTGGAAGCTTCTAGACTGTTTTGGAAGGCTTTAGACATATTTTGGAGTTTCTGTAGTGTTTTAAAACGTTTTTAGACTACTTTAGGAGCATTTCGAAGGTGTTTAGGCAGTTTAAAGAGCCTTGACGGTTCTGGACTGCCTTTAAGACATTTGAAACCTTGTAGACGGTTTTAGAGACTTTTGGAAGCTGTTAAACTGCTTTAGAAGCATACG
Organism: Ips nitidus; assembly: GCA_018691245.2. Classification (NCBI taxonomy): domain Eukaryota; kingdom Metazoa; phylum Arthropoda; class Insecta; order Coleoptera; family Curculionidae; genus Ips; species Ips nitidus. The sequence continues at coordinate 5,778,038 of CM042789.1, read as the reverse complement.
GAAGCTTTTGAGAGTTTCTAGATAAATTGAAAAGCATTTGGAAGTTTTGAGACTGTTCTAAAAGCTTTTAGAAGCTTCTAGACTGCTTTGTAAGCTTTACAAGGCATTTTAGAGGTTCTATAGTGTTTTGGAATGTTTTTAAATTTTTTTACTTTACTTACTACTTCAGGAGTATTTGCAATTTTTTTGGTCAGTTTAAATTTGTAAATTGATACTTATACATTTTGCAACATGTTTTTGTTGTTCAGAAGCCTTCAATATAGCAATTTTTTGTCAAAGCAGTTATTAGTTCAGTTTATTTTTAAAAACTTGAAAAGCTTGTTTTGTAAAAAACTAGTTAAACCATACAAAAATAGCAGTAAATAAGCACAAAAAACTAAAATAAGCACAAAATGAAGAAAAAAGCATCAACAAAATCTGTCAAATGACGCGTTTTTCCATAAATCGTTCACATTAGATGTTAAAGGTTGGTTGCTTTTATTATTTACAAAAAGCAAAATTTCTAGAAATCCGGACTCTAATCATGATTAATAATTTGTATAAACTTCACGATTTATCTGATTTAAACTTATATGATCAAATTAATTAATGATTAGATTTTTAACCGTATAGTCCACATTAATTAAAAGAAAGAGATATTCTTTAGCAATGCAGGTCATGGAGGATCATGACCTATCAGAAAAAACTTAGTCATTTCCCAGACCACTTCATCGTACCAGTATAAATCCGGAAGCTCATTATTTTAAACCCGAACGCATCGTCATCAATCTTGGCGTGGAAAAATATGGAAAGTTGTCGAAAAGCGGTGTCTGGATATATGAACCCATTTCAGCGATGTGGCAAATGATGAACTGTGGGAGAAGACGCTTTGCCGGCACCTGTTTCTCGAATCCGGTCCGAGGAATCGACGTTTTTCCCTCTACTCTCGATACAAAACATATTAGACTGGTTTTTACATGCACCTATGCTGAGAACCAACCAAGCACTACTAAGAATAAGATTTTCAACGTGGAAATTTAAGAAATGCTTGATGAATTCGCATTATAACTACGGTTCAAGTTTCGAACCCACTTAAACCTGATGGGCGAATAAATTGTATTCAACCTGGGTTGATGTATGCACTCACCGATTTTCATGTTTCAAGTTTCAAATACTCTCTCCTTTCGACTACCGGTTGAGGATTTATAGATTGCATTAACGTTTCCGCGATTTAGCTAAATCGGTTTATTTTTACGAGGACGAATTTCTTGCGGCATGTAATACCATCCCGGAAGATGACAAATGGCCTTGCCGGATCTATGGAAATAAATACTTTAAAAGAAGGAAACCGCCAATCGAAAAAGTAACATTCAAGGAACCGGAAGAAAATGGAAAACAGATTAAACGCCGTAACGTGACCGCTTTAAAGATGGGCCAATATTATGATAAGGGGGCGCGAAGAATTCAGATTAGTCGGGGAAAGAAGTTATCTTATTTCGGAAAAACATTATTATAAAATGTAAAACGGTCCAAAGTATGCCATACACGTTCGCTTTAACCGCTTATTCCTGCCGGATCACATTTTGCACGCCGTACATGCATCGGTTTTTATCTTTTTTCTTAACCTTCCAGTTTTACGTTTCATTATTCTCTGTCTTCTCTTTTTCGGAGATATGAGAGTTCATGTTTTATTAAACTTTTGCGCCGCCGGCATAAAAATTAGATTCCGTTTACATACTCAACGATTAGGATAGGAAATTTTCCGATTTTTTCCTCTGCTAATTTCTATCATTAGTAACTCGAAAACAGCCTCATCATATTTCGCCGATCAATTTGTTCTCCTTATTTCCGGCTTAATCTGTCCATTACAGCGCTGCACCGGAGTATTAATAGATCTGTACTGACCGGAGGCGGTGGCGGAGTACGAAATGGCTTTGCCACGGAAATAAAGGCCCGAAATCAATCGAATTCGGGATATAATAGGAAGGACCCGCAGGAAATTAAAATAAAGGTACCCGACCATGTGTCGGCATCGACTACATTTCAAATTTTATTGATTTATGGCAGAAATATATGACGCGAAAATTAATCCACGAGCTTATGAATTATGGTTAAAGCTTTCAGTTAATATACAATGTGTGTAAAAAAAATGACAACCACTAATAACAAAGCAAATGCAGAAATAAAAAAGAACTTCGAATATTTAAAGAAACAGAGAAGACAAGTATTGGATGAAAGTTTGTCTCTTATTTTAAATAGCACACGTATATTACCAAATTTTCTGATACGTTACATAAATTAGTCTATTAAAGTATAATCAAACAAGATGTTCTAGGCTATCAAATGCTGAAAATGTTTACCATTAACTTTCATGCAGAAGTACAAATTTAATCCAAAGCAAATTTTAACATTTTTGAAAATCTGGAGGGTAGTTTGATCACAATGTACGATCATTTGACGTAAGTCTTCTAATGGGGTAGGTTAGGAAAAGCCTTCTCCCTACGTCGACAAGAATTTCTATTTTGCACAAGTTGCATCGCAATTGTGTTCCATTTCAGAGTCCATTTTTATTTTGGCAATATACAGGATGATTCACGATAAATGCGTCATATTTTAGGGTTTGATTAAACGTCAAAAAATAACCCTAGTTTGCTGGTGACAACCATGGTCCAAAGATGTTTCGTTATGGAGATACCGGGTGTTAAAGTTTAGATAAAAAAATCTAAATTTATTTACTTCTTCAAAACAATTAGAGATATTTTCATAAAACTTTGCAGGTGTCAACTGTCCACGATGAAACACGTTTTACAATAAAAAACAACGTCCAATCAAACAAGTTTCTGAATATTTTTGCAAAAAAATCAGTTTTCAATTCCCTATTCAATTTAGAACAGAAAAGCTATCTAGTAACTTTTTGGTACATCTTTCTGTTTTCCAATAAAAAATTAAAAACCATGAAAATGTACCCATAAAATCAATACTTATTATTCATTACCTAAATTTTTATTCATTTAGTTTTTTTCAGAAATTATATTCTTTATTTGATAGGAACAAGCAGTATCTTGCTATTTTTTCCATAAAAAAACTTAATGAATCAAAATTTGAAAATTGAATAGAGTCGAAAGTCGAAGATTTAGTATTAATTGTAATGGTACTTTTGCAGGATTTTTTAGTTTTTATTCGAAAACGAGATGACGTACCAAAAAGTTTTAAGATACCTTTTCTGTGTTAAATTGAATAAGGAATTCAAAACTAATTTGGATTTTATAGAAAAACAGTGGCGTACATATTTTTTTTTGCAAAAATATTCAATAACTGGTTTGATTGGACCCCACTGACAAATCTCAAAAATATATTTTTTATTGCAAAACGCACTTACTATATCTCTAATTGTTTTGAAGAATTAAATAAATTTGGATTTTTTTTATCCAAACTTTAACACCCTGTATCTCCATAATGAAACATCTTTGGACCATGGTTTGTATAGCAATGTAGAGTTATTTTTTGACGTTTAAAAACTACTTGTTTGTCATTATTCAAAAATTACTTGTTTTTAAATTTTGGTTTTTGGACAAATTTTATCAAAATTAATTGCTGGTATTAGCACACATACATATTTAATAGACTATGCTTAATAAGGAAATAGTTAGCATCCAAACAACAAAAGTTTATTATTAAAAGCTGTTAATTATACAATAATTGTTTTCTGGTTTGCAAACGCCAATTTTAACATAACACGTTAAATATCTCAGAAACGGTTTAGGATAACATTATACGTAGAATGAAACCTAGAAAACGAATTGTAGTAATAAACAGAGTGTTCTATTTAATATAAGAAAGTTGGTGCCCACTTGCCTTATAACCGTATAAGTCTCGCCATTTTGGATTGGATTGTAAGTAGCCAAATTTTCAGATTTTTCTTCCTTGTACTTTTTCCATAATCAATCGATGCAATTTCCGAAGGACCACCTGATATAAAGAAGACTTTAAAATTATTTGTTCTGGAGATAAAAGAATAAAAAATAACGTGGATTTATCTTAAAGACTATAGGAAATATCAGAAATATCCATACAAATTCAAAATGACATCTATTTCTCTTTCTTTGTCAAAAGTATGGGTTTGTAATTGTTTTATAAGTAACTTTAAAATTCTTACACTATATAAAAATATTTACAAATAGAATCTTGACCACAAGGACTCTACAAATTTTCTAAAAAATTGACTAACAAACTTTTCAATAAACGAAAACTTTTTGAAATAATGAAAAGTAAGCAAGTAATAATAATAATAATCACCATCATCATCATCTTTGTTGAAGTAGTTTAAATAAATCAATAACGTTTATCATCATTATCATGTTCTAGCCTCAAACTAATTATTCCAAATGGCAAAGTTAAATTTTCCACACAGGAAATTGGTCTTTCTTCCACTTAACCCAAACCAAAATATTAACAATTTTCCTAAATAATGTTACACAAAAATAACAATTTTTGGAAACCTTTGAATATAAGAAAATTTCGTATTACTTTTGAGAAAAATTAAATAATTTATTACCAATTTAAAATTTCTTGATTTAAGAGCAAAAGCTAAATATCAACCACAGTATATCCACTAAACGTAGTAGTTTCTTATTTAGTACGATATGAGAACGTTTGAGAAATAATTGTTATGTTGTGTATTATAACAACCATATCGAAACAATAAAAAAAAAAATTGTTTCTCAAACCAACATGACCAATTCATACTTATCAAAAAACTACTTATTTGTCATTATTTCAAAAATTACTTATTTTTAGAGCCTTTTTAAATTTTGGTTTTTGGACAAATTTAATGCAAATTAATTGCTGATATTTGCACACCTACATATTCAATAGACTATGCTTTATATGGAAATAGTCAGCAACCAAACCACAAAAGATTTTTAAAGTTTAGTTAGCAGTCAGTTAACCTAAACATTATTCACCTAATATTGATTGCCACTCATTATAATTTCATAATTAAGCTATGGTCAAGCTATCTATCATCTAGCTAATCATCTACATTATACATACATATACATTTTTAAGATTAGTTTTACTTTGCATCTAAATAAGATTTAAAATTACGAGTTAGAAGTTATAGATGTTTTATCGATAAAGACATTCGTTCGTAAAAGAATTTAAGGTAAAATTCAAACTTTAAAATACTGAATACGTAGTAATTTGGGAAAATTGCAATTTAGTCAAAATACATACAAAAAGTTCTGTACTAGAAGAAATTTAATTTTCTTGGTGTTTGTTCACTTTCTTAAATATTTGACAATTTAGCACACTTTTCCAAATTATCAGTATTCTATTCTTCTATTAATAAGGCAACTAAAACGTATTCTAAATTCTCGCAGCTTGTTACCACGAAAGTTTAGAACAAAACAATTTAAACTTCCGTAATTTCAAAATATCAGAACAATGAAACAATCAAAATTATCTTAGCATTGTACCGATCCCAATTCTACTAGCAGAAACTATAAATAACTACGTGAGTTACTACACGTATCTTCTCCTGATTACACTACAGCTCAATTTCACTAACGGCTTAACTTACCCAATGGCCGGTGGAATGAAATACGCTTTTCATTAGGTGCAAAGACATGCTTGAAGTAAGTAACTCGTATTTTACTTAGGTTATACCAAGTCCCGGAAAGTTTTCTTTACACAACATCAAAGTTTGTGTCTCTCATTTAGTTACAAATTTAGTTTTATAGTTATTTTATTTATAACTGTTGCACTGGTGTTTTGTGTACCTTAGAATTATTTAGAAGGTAAAAGGTGTAGTTTAAAAAGAAAACCGAAAGTGCATGCAGGTATTTTTTAAGGAATTATATTGGTACCACACTATACGGACAAAACTGTTTTAAATTGCTCTGACGGAAGCCATTGACTCTTTTTATGTTTACTGATTTATTACTAACCAGAACTTTAATTGCGAGTTGATCAAAGTATCGTATAGCAAATTTGATTAGGAAAGCATGGCAATAGATTACCTCTAAAACAAGTGTGGAAAAATAAGATCAATATCCACATTTTCTTCGAAACCCTGTATTTTCTTTAATAATTGAGATATCAGAGGGAATGAAAAAGGGAAATATTCAGAAAATAACGGGCTACCATTTGATGTTATAAGCTGTTTTCAATTCTCAGTTGTTCTCTCCACAGGGTGTCTCAAAGAGCACAGAAAATTCCGTACTTCCTTTTCGTCCCTGTATATGACATAAAGAGAAACCATTTAAAAATCGTAATAAGACAGATGTATTCATGAAGAATCAAACTACAATTCATAAAAACGATGATCAAAATCGAGCGAAGGATTGAAGAGGAAATTGATGTTAAACTAAGTCTAAATTTTGACCGTTCCTCTAATTTTGCCGGTGTGTGTAGTAATTTTAATGGACAATTATATGGTTTGTTCAAACTTTTTAGTATTAAGATTTATGTTATAGTGTTACAGGATGACGTTATGCTCTGCTAATGCTACCACTAAAAATAACGGAAAACATATAAAAGAACTTGTTTTCAACAAAAAACAAAATGTGCGTTACATACAGGGTGCCACAAATTCGTGTCTAAGTATGGGGATCTCGAAAACGGTAAGAGATACAGAGTTGGTTAAATGAAGGCAAAGTTGCCCAATTTGGAGTTCAATTTTATGCCGTTTTAACATTAAAAAATATTCGAATAAATACGAAATTTCTTAAAAATGTTTTTATTTTATTTGATTTCAAATGTGACGTCAGGTTTTAGAGGAAAAAAGTTACAATGACAAAGTGTCAATAAATTTAAATTATCTCATCAAATAAGCTTACAATAAAGTAAAAACGTTTTTTCAAAATTTCGTATTTTTTCGGATATTTCCGGAAGTGATCAGATTTTTTGTTAAAACGGCATAGATTGCTCTCCAAATTTCGCAACTTTGCCTCTATTTAACCAACTCTGTATCTCTTACCGTTTTCAAGATCCCCATACTTAGACACGAATTTGTGACACCCTGTATACTTTTAGGGATTTTTCAAAATATCATTTACCGAAAAAGTCTATAAATTAATCTAGAAACCAATTACAAAAATCTTCTGTAAGCTGATCAGTAGTTTGGCAATGGGGTCTTCTCAAATAGCTGCTATTCTGAGTTTCGCATTTATAGTGGATTCTAAATTTAATTTAGGACCCAGAATAGTCAATTTCCAACGTTCCTTAAACAAATTCGATTTTTTTTTAAAATGTTTGATAGTAAGAAATAAAAGTAATGCAATACATGTCGCTTACAAAACGAGTCTTGTTTCAAAAAGTAAGTAAACATCAAAATTTGTGACAATAATGAATACATTTTTACTGAAAATGTGATGTTCACAGAAACTAAAATCAGTCAAAGAAAAACTGGAATGTTTTATGGCAAAGAAAACACAATAGTAGCGGGTAGTTTTTCATTCCCAGACAAATTGGAAGCTTCTCCTTAGGATTACCGGGAAGAGTACCAATCTGGGTAGTTTCTTGTTAGAAATAATTAATATTAATATAGGGCAATTTGTCGACGGCTTGTTTATAAGCCTGACCCTTTCCTTTAATTTCATGACCCGACCCTATAAATAACCCACCCTGAACCGTGAACACGTTTACCATAATAATCTTAGACATTAGAGACTTTTGCCATTAACCCTTATTCCCTTCACATATCCTTAATCACTATTTTACAGATTTTTTTAAATACCCGAGCAGTGGAAAAAACTGTAAGTGTCTCGATATTTTCAATGGGAATTCAAAGTGGTTGAGGGTTTTGTCTAGTATTTATTAAGAGAGTTGTGAATGTGCTACGCAGAAACTCTCTAGCAGGAACAGGAAGCCTGAAAATATTCAAGAGGTATTGCAGCGTGTTTTGTTCTATACGTGCCATGTCTGCAGTTTTTACAGGGGGTAATTTTGATGCATTTGCACCCTCACTTTAGGACAGTTACCGTCATAAATTGAAGTGGTGGTATGCTGAACTATTTGCTTCTTAAATAATAACACGTAGGAAAATATGTGGCTAGATTTATACCTTTTCCATGATTGCACCGTAATCTTCAGTATCAGGTTTCTATGACCAACCAACTGAATGCCGGCTTTCTCACCGATTAAACACCGAAAATAAATCAAATAAGAAAATTCCCGACGTTCACCCCAACTTTGGCCTCAGATACTTAATTAAAACAGATACCTCCGATGCTTACAACTGAAGCGGGATTCCGCAACAAAAATAAAACAAAACCGTCTCCTTTCTCAAATTCCAAGTGTATGGTAAATAATGTGGATCTGTTGTGTAAATTAGATTTTATAACCTAACACGTAAAATTTAATTGATCATATTGCCTCATCGTAGGCTTAATCAAGACTCTTGAACATAAGCGGCTTGAAAAACTGCAATATACAGGGTAGTCCAGTTTTAAATGTCAATAATTCAGCATTAGAAGGCCCAACAAAACATAAGTTGACATGCATTATGTCATTTTTCATTTTTAAGGAAAATACATAACAGTAAATCGGTTTCTTATAATAACTGTCAGACCGTTGGAGCAATTTTGATCAAATTTGGAACTAGTTAGAAAATTAATACTCATTTTGTGATGTTAATGACGTTTGTCGGCAATGTTCAGTGGCGTTGATACAGAAAGATGATTCTAGAGATTCTAGTTCATTTTGAAAAAATAAGTATTTCTTATAAAATTCTGATTTGAAACTTCGTTTACGAGATAATCAAGTTATTACGTCCAAAGACCCAAAACCAACCCAACCCAACTTAAAAATGGTGAAAATTTAATTAAAAAATGTCTTTGTAGCCAGTTTTCATAGTTTCCAGACAAATGGAAAGACTTTAGTTTTGAAAATTGACTTAGAAACCAGTAAATTTACTTTGAAACGGTAAAAATTGACTTGAAAGGCTTGAAAATTTTCTCTGTGACCGGTTTTCATAGTTTTCAGACAAATTGAAAGACTTTAGTCTTGAAAATTGACTTAGAAACTGTGAAAATTGACTTGATAGGCTTAAAAACTGTCTTTATAGTCAGTCGTCATAGTTTTCAGATAAGTTGAAAAGCTTTAGTATTGAAAATTGACTTGTAGATATGAACAACTTTCTCTAGAATTTTTGACTACAAATTCACACATTTAAACCTTGAAAATTGACTGAAAAAACACCAAAAAATTACTCTGAACCAATTAAAAGTGACATGAGTAGGTTATAATTTGCATTCGAAGTAAGTTTTAATAATTTGAAAACACATTTCAATATGCAAAATGTCTACAAATGTTGCAAAGGTCTACAAATGTTTCAATAGATCTAAAAACATTCAAAAAGGCCTAGAAATTTTGCAGAATGTCTAAAAATACTGCAAAAAGTTTTAAAACTCTGGAAGTCTTAGAAATATTGCAAAAGGTGTAGCAAATGTTGAAAAAGGTTTAGTAATGGCAAAAAGGCCTAAAAATGTTGAAAATGTTGAGTCTTCAAAAAAGCTTAGAAATATTGCAAAAGGTCTAAAAGCCTTCAAAAAAGCCTGGAAATGTTTGAATGTCTGAGAATACTAAAAAACATTTCGAAATCTTCAGTGAGTTCTAGAAATGTTGAAAAAGTACTGAAAAAAGTTTATGAACTTTGCAAAATGTCTACAAATTTTGCAAAGAGTCTAACAATGTAATAATAGGACCTACAAATTTCGCAGAAGGTATAAAAATGTTTCAGTAGCTCTAAAAACCTTCAAAAAGGCCTAGAAATGTTGCAGAATGTCTAAAAATACTACAAAAAGTTTTAAAACTCTGGAAATCTTAGAAATGTTGCAAAAGGTTTAGCATATGTTGAAAAAGGTTTAATAATGGCAAAAAAGCCTAAAAATGTTGAAAAAGTTTAAGAATCGTCAAAAAAGCCTAGAAATGTTGAAAAAGGTCTAGCAATGTTTAATAATATCTAAAAATTTTGCAAAAGGTCTAAAAGATTTCAAAAAAGCCTGGAAATGTTTAAATGTCTAAAAATACTAAAAAATATTTCGAAATCTTCAGTGATTTCTAGAAATGTTGAAAAAGTACTAGCAAATGCTGAAGAAGGTTTAGGAACTTTTCAAAATGTCTACAAATGTTGCAAAGGGTCTAAATGTAATAATAAGACCTAGAAATTTCGCAGACGGTTTACAAATGTTTCAATAGCTCTAAAAACATTTAAAAAGGCCTAGAAATGTTGCAGAATGTCTAAAAATACTGCAAAAAGTTTTAAAGCTCTGTAAGTCTTAGAAATATTGCAAAAGGTCTAGCAAATGTTGAAAAAGGTTTAATAATGGCAAAAAGGCCTAAAAATGTTGAAAAAGTCTAAGAGTTTTCAAAAATGTTGCAAAAGGTCTAGCAATGTTTAATAATATAAAAAAATTTACAAAAGTTCTAAAAGCCTTCAAAAAAGCCTGGAAATGTTTGAATGCCTAAACATACTAAAAAATATTTTGAAATTTTCAGTGAATTCTAGAAATGTTGAAAAAGTATTAGCAAATGCTGAAAAAGGTTTAAAAACTAAAAAAGTCTAACAATGTAATAATAAAGTCTAGAAATTTCGCAGGTCTACTAATGTTTCAATAGCTTTAAAACATTCAAAAAGGCCTAGAAATGTTGCAGAATGTCTGAAAATACTGCAGTGTCTTCAATAAGATCTAAAATTGTTTAAAACAGCCGAAAAGATTTGCAGAAGATCTAAAAATGTTGGCAAAAGTTCTAGAAACTTTACAGAATGTCTTAAAATGTTGCAAAAGCAAGCAGCTGCAATAAAAAGGTTTTGAAACGTTGAAAAGGTTGCCAGAATATCTAAAAAAGTCTTGTAATGTTTAAAAAGCCTAGAAATGTTGCAGAAGATCTAAAAAATCTTGCAAAAAGTCTAAAAACTTTTAAAAAATGCATGAAAATGTTGAAGATTGTCTACAAATACTGCAAAATGACATTGACATTTTCTGGCTATTTGCCAATGGATGGACATAATCCTCTGATTCTTTCAGCGAACAGACCTACTAGTGCATCGAATTTGAAACAACCTGCATATATTTTTGAAATTTGCGCATTTCCGTTTTTTTTTACAAATAACTGAAAAACATAACAGAATTTTATGTCGTTCGTTAAAACGATGATGGATTGCCCGGTAAATTTCCTATACTTTCTTCCATTTTCTACAATATTTAGTCTTGTAAATTAAATGATATATGCTAAACAAATAACGTAAAATTCATTGACAAATACAAAAAATTATAAATATACTAAAAATATTTCACAGTTTTTCAGATCATTGATATGTTGTTTTTTGAAGGTACAATTACCATGAAAATGTGAAAAAGTAGCGAAACGAAGGGTTAACGTTATGTTCACCCTAAAATAACATTCTAAAAACTTTTTTTAATGCAGAGACCTAAACCAACAAAACAGAAAAACGAAATGTCTTGATGTTTTTAAAATAAACATAACGAGTCTCTAAGTTATATTTGAAATTTCCAGTGTGTTCCTACTGGATATTATCATTTTAAGTAGCAATTTTACCTTTATGACAGTATAATCCAATAACACATTATCTGGAATAGAGCTTCCAATAAACGACCCTACTTAAAACTCGGTCCTAAAAAGTAGCGAGCCGACCAAAAATTGAATTGTATAAAGCGACCCTTAAAAAAACGAAAAACGCCCTTTAGAGCGTCCCTAAAATCTCGACTCTCCCGAATTAATGGACGTCTCGAAGTTTTACAGCTAGTTTAGTCGGGGACTGTTAATCCGGCTGCTTTTCTTTGATAGGCCGTATAATCTTAGTAATTAGTTTATTGCTAATAAAGTTAGCTAACTTGAAATCGCCCTTCCTTGGAGCGACACCAAGCATCAAAATTATGTTTGCCGTTTGATTTGTTTGTAGTCGTTCATCATAATGAAAATGTTAGAAGGATTAAAGTGAATTAACTATTTATTAGTAAAACTGGGGGAAGTGGACACAATTTCAGAAGCAAGATGATGATAATTTAGTAACGTAAATAATTATGAGTATAGGGTGCTGCTCTTTTATTTTTTGAACTGATATTTGCGACTTCTTCCTTAATTCCAGCTTATTTAACTTTACTGTTTTTAAACAGCAGAAATATTTGGCACGTTTCTTGAACTTTCTAGGATGTTAGAAAAAGATACAATTCTTGCCATAATACCGCGTTTGTTTCGTGCAATTCGCACCCAAGAGACATCTGTCGGATATTAAAATTCTCCCCAGTATAAATCGTAGGGCGACAAGACTCTAATCCAAAATTATGACACCTTGTGCCTCGGTTTGTCCTTATATTTACCGACGGATAACATCACAACGCTTGATCCTGTGATATATATTACTTCCCACTTTTCCCACTTGCGGGGTTAAAAAATATTTTACACCCCCTCTTCTGCTCAACTGGAAATTCATTCCCGTGGTAGAATTCCAAAGTTTAAAGTAATATAAACCAGAAAATCAACCATAAAACAATCCAATGCGGATTCTCGGGCTCGCAACGATTTTCGAACCTTCGCTTAGTTCACCTGCAGCGTTTATGTACTGTAAATTCCCCTAATGGAAAACAACACCACTTCTCAAAACTTAACATTGCAATTACTTCCCGGGCTTTGATGAAGTTTAAGGTTAGGCAACTATCGCAACTTTAAGTAACTAGCAGAAATAATGCACGGTTCAGGTTTATGTAGCTTAATACTTACGTATCATGAACAAAACTTAAATGTATAGTATACTAAGATGATTTGTGGGTTTATCTCTTAGGACAAAAAATGATTACAAATTCAATAATCTTATTAAAATTTGTCATCACAAATTCAAAAAATATATTACCTTTACAAAAAAATCCGCAAGGATAACGAGTTACAAAAGTTTGTTAGTACTTGCACAGAAACGAAGTGTTTGCTCTGCTACGGTGGTACTAAGCTGGATTTTATGGGAATTTGATTTATGATATTTTGCAAAGTTGATTTAGTTGGACAATTAGTGGAAAAACGTTGTCTTTGCTGAAATGCTTGCTTTACTATTTGCATTGAGCATATATGAAATACTAAGAAAAACTAGAAATGATCTACAGATCAAATTAGTTTGTCTGATCTTCTTAAATTTGTAAGTGTTGAGGAGGTAAATAAAAACATTGAAAGAGATTCTTTTTATAAACAGCTTCTAAATAATCATCTTTTGCACGGACTAGACCAATCAAAGGATAATAGGAACACTATGTTTCTGCAGCCTGATGACGTTCCAAGATCTTGTCTCTACAGAATTTCTTCTTGTAAACCCCGTTTAACCCACCTGCAACGCAAAATGAAGAGAAAGATACGAAGAAGCTATGCAGAGTGCTGAGTGTTTAGCAAATAATTATTTTAATCGCAATTTATTTTTCTAAGCACATTAGAAAGGTTACTTACTGGACACGCAGATTTATGAAATAGAAGCATTCTGAGAGAAGATCAAGGAAGATGAAGAATGCAGTCAGCAAATTTGAGAACTAAAACCGTAGAAAGGCAAATGTCAACTAAAAGAAGATGAGCCAAATTGTAAGGATGAGGATAAGAACGATAAGTGACGACAACTAAATTAATGAAGTATAGTCAGTAAAGGAGCTGAAAGGAAGCAACTTAATTAGAAGAAAGGTGATAAGATCATTATTATTTTCAGAAAACTTCTCAAGCAAAGAATGGTTGGAACAGGAGACTAGTTTCCTCCCTGTATTGTCTTAGATCACACTTTGGATTAGAAGACATCACCTTATACAGGATGGCACTCCAAATTGTGAAAATATCAGTTTTGAAGCGTAAATAAGTAATAAGTTCTAATATATAAAAATTACTTTGAATCGTGAGGTGTATTCAGAAATGTAATAATATACACAAGTGACAGTCAAATAAAAAATCCAGAAATAACAAAAAATGCACTGTTGCCATATAACCGCGATTAGCACCGTCGACTTAAAATAGAGTTTAAAGCAAATTCAAGTTAAGTGTTCAGTTCAAAAAATTAGCAAAATCATGAAAATTGATCATAATCATGAAAATTGGTTTATAAACTAAAAAATTAGCAAAATTATGAAAATTGATCAAAAGCATGAAAATTGGTTTTAAAACTAAAAAATTAGCAAAATTATGAAAATTGATCAAAATCATGAAAATTGGCTTATTAACTAAAAAATTAGCAAAATTATGAAAATTGATCAAAATCGCGACAATTGCTTTAAAAACTAAAAAATGAGCAAAATCATGAAAATTGATCAAAATCATGAAAATTGGTTTATAAACTAAAAAATGAGCAAAATTATGAAAATTGATCAAAATCATGAAAATTGGTTTAAAAACTAAAAAATGAGCAAAATTATGAAAATTCAATTTTTATGAAAAGTGCAATTTTGGCAGGTAAAATAAGCACAAAAAAAGCACTTTTAAATTTTTCACTTTTCAAAAAAATTTAAAGAATGGTGATTTTTTCAAGTACGACTTTGCAATACACTCTACATCTGCACAATTTTATGTAGAAACTGTCAAATTACTACGGCACCGTCGTGGTTCATTGGGATCTCGGTAACCGTAAGAGCTACAGAGTCGGTTAAATGGGGAAAGTTTTAGAGAATTTTATGTGAAACTTATTCCCGGTTTCCAAATTAAATTATCTTTCTCCGTTTTCCGGAAAATTGAGAAAACGTCAGAGGCTGCATTTCAAACAATTGCTTAGAGTTCATGAACAAAGCCAAAGTGAGTTTTGAAACTAAGACATTATTAGGGCACTTTTTTTCGTGGAATACGATGACGTATTTAGAAAAAATCTATCGTCTTTGATTTCCGAGATATAGATAATAACTTTGTAAATTCTTATAGGCGCCATATTCAATTTTTTTATTTTTGGAAAGCACTTAAAAAATCTTTTCCAATTTCCAAAGTCTATTCTCATTTGTTTCAAAAAAATGTTAAATACAAAACTCTCAGTTTTAGAATATTGAGATGCTTAGATAAAAAATTACTTTTAGATATACAGGGTGGTTAATAAAGGCGTGGCATATAAAATATTAGTTTTTTCTCAATATTCTCTAAAACTTTTGTATTTTTCGAAACTAATGAGATAATGAAATTTACTCTATCGTTGACTCACCCTGTACTTGATGATGGTATTATTTAGTTTCTAAAGGGCAGAAGATTCAAATGGATATATCTCTAAATCTTTTCTAATTTACAAAATCGCAAAAAAATTAATCTAATCTATTTATTGACTCTATTACTTGATTTTTGCGTACAGAATGACGTAAAATTTGGCTGGCATTATAAAAAAATGTAAATGAATTAAGTAAAAGCTTTTGTAAAGCTGCTCTATCAAAAGGGTTGTAAATTATCTAAATAAACTGAAAAAAATATGATAACATACAAAGTTGATGTGTTAGAGGTTTTTTCTTGTATATAATTTTGAGCTTCAGTTTCGCATTGGATTTAAAAATAAAATAAAAAACGCAAATTACAAAAAGTAGGCTTATCTTACTACTACTAAATGATACAGTATTTTGCTGAAACCAATACCTGAATTACTTTTAATGAATTTATTCCAATGTTTTTGTTTTCACTGTATGTTTACAAACAAACAACAAACTTTTGACTATATTTGTGTATCATTCCTTCAGGAGTTTTATATTTTAATGCCGTGAAAAAATGATGGTCGTTTCAGGTCCGTATCGACTGAATGATAAATCAACAACTTGAACGCTGTAAGTAACTTTTTCTCGTTGCAGTTGCCTTTAGTAAAAACTGTACTCTTGGCAAACCGGCCGACATTGATTTATAGCGAAGTTCTAATGCTAAATAAAAATAAGTGCAAAGCGATGTTCCCGCCCTTTCTCTTTCGACCCGCAATTAATCTTTTTTATTAGTAGTTCTT
This sequence comes from Ips nitidus, assembly GCA_018691245.2. Classification (NCBI taxonomy): domain Eukaryota; kingdom Metazoa; phylum Arthropoda; class Insecta; order Coleoptera; family Curculionidae; genus Ips; species Ips nitidus. Next base: position 5,762,122 of record CM042789.1, on the reverse strand, counting down.
GTTCCCGGCTAACGAATTAATGGTGGATTTTTGCAAAGCTCTCCAGTTTTTCTAAAACTAACCAAATGATACAGCCGAAAACTTCATTGTGCGGTTAACGGGGTTGATGTTCTTAAACTTTCCTTTTTTAGAGGGGCGGGTAAACATTCAGGGCCAGTTTCTCTCTATTCAGCATCCGGAAGGAATATTAAAGAGTCCGGGAAAGTTTACCTTAAACTAATTGGAAGCAAAAGTTTCCGTTAGTTTACGTTACCTTAACCGGAAATAACAAGGTAGATCCTGGAATAACGTTGTTTTATCGAGTTTTTAGGAAAACGTTTAGTGTTGTTTTTTTTTTAAGGCAAAAACATGATCAGGTCCGGACTGAATTTACACAAACAACGGTTTACCTGAAAGGAAAGAAACTTTTTAATAAAAGAAACCAAATCTTCTAACAGGAAAAGTTTCGGGGCTTTTTTCGCGATTGACAGATGCTCTTTCGATTCCGGCCGATCTCGAGGGGAATTAAACACAGTTTCCGGTCGCACTTTTCTATTTAAATTCCCCAAAATGGTTGCCGCGCGCGTTTGAAATATCGAACAGAGACCTGGCCGAATCTGACAATTTTCTGATTTTGGCCTTCGCTCCCCCCGTTTCGTTATTTATGCGTTTGATTCGCTTGTTTTCTTGTTTATCCTCCCACGAATTTTCCCGTTCGATGAATAATATACGGCACGGGGTTATTGGAGTTTTCTTTAAAAATTTACACCAACAAGAAATAAAACAGGTCGCAAATTACTTGTCAAATCCAGTAAACAATATTTGCCATGTTTGATTTTAATAAAATTGCTGATTTCAAAAGCAAAAGATGAATTTCACTTGACAACTCTCCAATTTGTAGTCTTTCTTATATCCATTGATGCCTTTAATGATAGGACACTCTGTACAGTGTGTCCCAAATTGGTTATACATGTATTGGGATCTCTGTAACCGTAAGAGCTACAGAGTCGGTTAAATGGGGAAAGTTTTACAGAATTTTATGTGAAACTTATTTCCGGTTTCCAAATTAAATTATCTTTCTCCGTTTTCCGGAAAATTGGGAAAACGTCAGAGGCTGCATTTTAAACACTCTTTAACAAAGCCAAAGAGAGTTTTGAAACTAAGACATTATTAAGGCACTTTTTTACGTAGAACACGATGACGTAATTAGATAAAATCTATCGTCATTGGTTTCCGAGATATGGATGATAACTTTGTAAATTCTTATGGCCGCCTTCAAGATGGCTTAGAGTTGTGAGATGACTTTTTAGTTTTGTTTCTTTCTTGCTCTTTGACATTGTATCTTTTCACTTTCTCTGAGGTCATCTTCTTTCATTTATTTTCCTCTCAATTTTTCTGTATTTTTCCTATTTTACTCTGGATTCATTCTCTTTTACTAGCTTCTTGGTTAGGGAAAAAGTAATTAATAAAGGAGACAGTCCAATAATAGCAACAGGCGAAAAAAGAAAATAACAAAAATGTAATGTTGCAAGCTTTATTAAATAATACAACAATATGGTAAAAAAGAGTAAAACTACTAAACGTCATGTAAAAACTGTCAAATTTCAAATATTTAAAACTGATACATTTTTTAAGATAAGAAATGTCAAAATTTAAAGTGGATATGGTTTCTGTCTGACAGAAACCAAAAAAAAAAGTTGCTGATTTGTCTGATTATATTAAGTTTTTTTGAAATTAAAATATGAAGGAAAATAAGTTATTTACACACCTTTTAAAACTGTAATTTTACTTACTTTTACTTAGAAGATTGTAGAAGTAAATTAATTTAAAAATATTTTTTTCTTCAAATTTATATTAAAACAAAAAAAAATGGAATTATAAAGCATTTAAATTCTACTATAAAACAAATAATAAATATCAGATTGATAACGAAAACGAGTTTTCTAACTGTTATATTTTTTCAGTTAGTAATATCTTAGCTTTTCATGGAAACCTTAAATCGGGTTTTGTTATAAAACATTTATGGAATTATTTCAGTCTGTTCTAGTTGCTTTGGTGTAATTAAAGTTTGTCTAAAGCTGTTTTATACGATACATTTCACTAACATCATGAAAGCCAAATAAAATTCACCTAATTTGGTTCTATTATATTAAATCTAGTTAGCATACATTTTTCCAGTTGGTTTTAATGAATTTAAATTAAAATACTACTTTTTCCTAACTCACATGCCTCTGGACATAAATATTTGAACAGATTGATGAATGTTTAATTTTAATTAAGTTGCTGATTTGTCTGATTATATTAAGTTTTTTTGTAAATAGAATATGAAGCAAAATAAGTCATTTACACACTGTAATTTTACTTTACTTTACTCAGAAGATTGTAGAAGTAAATTAATTTAAAAATATTTATTTTTCTTCAAATTTTCTCGTTAAGGAGTTTCCCTAGTATTGGCAAACCTGCATTTTATATTTTTTTTACACTCTGTGGAATGACATTTTCAGCCAATCTCAACAAATCTGGAGTAGTATTATACAGGGTGTTACGGAGATCACCCAGAACACAAGGGGTTAACATGTTATTGTCATCAATTTGAGATTTTACTCATTTTTAATTAATTCAAAACAGTTTGTACAGGATGGCTTAGCAAAAAAGTAAAAAAGCGGCAGGTTTCAATATACATACCAATTTAAAAATTTTAGTATAGGGTGTTTTTTTTTTGTGATGTTTAGTGGAAGAATTTTGAATGGTTAATAAGTAAAAAGTTAAATGGGGAAAGAATTGCAGTTTTAGAAGACCAATTCAAAACCGTTTTTTGTTTTTTGAAAAAGTTTCTGAGTCACTGGATTTTTAGCAAAAACCAAATTTTGTCGAATCCTTTTATTACATACATTTAATTTTCTTTTAATGGAGAGAATAGTTGAGAATAACATCTCTAAAAATGCTTTTTTAAGGTACTTAATTATTTTTTAAAATGGCGGAACTATCAATCATTAATGTAATATGAGAAAAATCAAACAAATGGTTGGCGTAACAGTAAAATAGACAGAAGTGGAAAATAAATAAAACAAACGTCACATTCAAAACATTTAGATAAAACTGAAAAAAAATTGGAATTATAAAGCATTTCAATTCTTCTATAAAACAAATAATAAATATCAGATTGATAAGGGAAACGAGTTTTCGAACTTTTTTATTTTTTGCAGTTGTAATATCTTAGCTTTCCATGAAAACCTTCTATTATATTAAATCTAGTTAGCATACATTTTTTCAGTTGGTTTTAATGAATTTAATTTAAAATACTACTTTTACCTAACTCACATGTCTCTGGACATGAATATTTGAACAGATTGATGAAACTCAGCCAAGTAAAATCGTTCATTCAGCAAATATTGATGACAATAGCAAATTTAATGTTAATTTGTTTTAAATTACTAGTAATTTTATATATTCTAGTTTGGAGGAAAGCGACACGAATAAATGTCGAAACTATGGGAGAGATTATTGAATATCGGTTTTAGAGTAATTAGTGAGTGCATTTCAATAGGTAACCGCCACAACATACAACCTCAAATTTAAATAAGAGAAATTTGAAAAGCTGGTTTAGTACAAAATATTGTAATGCATTTTTAGTGTTTATAATAGAATGTCCTGGAAAAATCCTGGGATAGTAACCTAAAGATGTAACATAAATTAGAAAAAAAAAGAAATTGAACAGAAGAAATAATTGAAGTTTTATTTAAAAAAAATGCTATCACACACTGAGGTAATTTATCTTCTATTGTCAGTAATGAGAAATTAATATTATTTTATTTGTATTATTACTTTTCGATTTCAACTTTAGTTTAAAAATAGAACATAAAGCTTTTCTCAATGACAGCAATTTATAAATAAAGTAAACAAAATGAACTAGACAGATAAGACCTTCTTTATTGTCTTTTGTGTAGAATTTTCTATTGTTTTTTTTGCCTTATAATCTGCAAAATTCAATAATTTTTCTTAAGCAAACTAAAATACCGGAGTTAAAGTAGGGAAGGTAGACCTAGTGAGACACATCCATCCGCAGAGCGTCCAACCCCACCAACTCCGTTGTGGGCCGCACTTTCGACGCCGACGACCTGGCGTCCCGACGTCTCGAGCACATGGTTTTTGGCTGTCCCGAAGCACGGACGGACGGTCAAATAAACGCGAATCATCGCGTATTTTCGCGTCCTCACGTTTTGTTTATGTTGGGACAGATCAGGGTTAAATTAATTTTTTTCCTTAACTGAGCTAATCAATCATTCAAACAAATTATGTTACCGGTTTGGTGGTGGGGTTAGATTACACTAAACAAATTTTGCACAAGTGAAAATGACTGTTTTGATACGAATTTCTAGGCCTTAAAAGGTACCTAATTTTATACTTAATGCTGTAGAAAAAATTTAACAGTCATTTGAAATTAATCAAGTTTGACTGGAAAAAAATACGGTGTGAATTTTGAACACTGAATTCTACTAGAAAGTTTTAAACAAATATTTGTTGAAAGGTAAAAAAACAGTCAAAAGTGATGACATAAAAGAAAATGCCACTTTTAAGGAACGACCCCGTATGCCGGTGCTGAAAACATGGCAGTGCGACACTTATTCATCGGAATCGTCCTGCAAATCTTACTGCAGAGCGACGGTAAGTCGAGTAATTTTTTACTTTACTTCCCCGTAACGTGTGCCTTTTTCTTGTTAACGGTTGACACTAAAAAATTGTTTTATTTTTTTATTAAAAATAATGATGCTGAGAGTTTAGTCGAAGTGAGGTTAATGTTCAATTAATTCATTTATTTGTAAGCACGTGGTATAATTGCTATTGACGTAATAAGTAGGATATGAATGTTATTATTTGTTAAAATTTGCAAGACGAGACCAGTTGTGTAAATACATACAGTGCGTTAATAAGCTAATATCCTACGTGTTATGAAATTACTCCGATTTCACACTGTTTGGAGTGTTAAAATTATCTTTCTATAGCATTAGTGCTTTTTGGAATTTTTTTAACCACTCGGTGCGATTATAGCAGTAATTATAATATCATTTTCAACAGTGAAAAATGATAATCATTATTAAACATTTCTAGATAGTTAGTTAAAAAAAAACGCACAATGTAAAACAGTGAGTCAACAAACGATAGGAGTATTGAAGAATACAATAATACACAGGGTGTTCTATTTAAAATTAGCAAGTTGGTACCTATTTCAACATTCATGATGTCAAATACTTTAGTTGGATTGGGAATGCTAACTTTACTATGTTACCAGATTTTTAAAGCTTACCTATTGGTAGTTTTTCTTATATTGATCGATGTCTTGCGTAGTAGGACACGTTGGATTGTCAAAGACAAAATTTCTATTAATGAAAAATATCGATTACTTAAATTAAAGCAAAATTTTCGCGTATGTCACAATGAGAAAAATAAGTTGATGTCGTTTAATACACGAGCAAGTAATTGCATGCACAGTAGTCAGACCTAGGAATCTAGGATTGCAGCCTCATTCATGACATAATAGTAGATGACAAAAATAATAAAAAACTAGACCCCTTTGATGTACAAAAAAATAAGAAAAAAAGTGTGAAAATAACTGATTTCATTGTGAGGTATATGCTTACAATAAACTGAGTTTAAACTATAAAAAAACTTCGTTCAATAAGAATAAAATTATAGAAAATGTGACATCCCAGAACCAAGAGGACAAGATTAACAACAAAAGAATTAGCCTGATATGTTATGCCGACGACGCCGCAATTATCGCGGAAAACGAAGACTACCTCCAGTGGCAGCTTTTGAGATTCAACCAAATCAGCCAACGGCTCAACATGATAATCTCTACTAACAAAAAAAAGTGTATAACAATCGCCAGGCCACCTGTTCGATGTAAACTTGCTGTTTAAAACAAAATTATAGAACAAGTTTAAGAAGCCAAAACTGTTGTGGCAGTATTAGGATGCCTTAGGGAAATCGTATAGGCAAATCAATACAAGCGAAGAGAGTGCAATATAATACAAAATATTTGCGTAAGACTCATTATGAAGAAACAAGAGTAGCAGAAGTGAAGACTCTTAAAATGATGATGGGAAAACCAGAAGAGACAGAGTGAGAAACACGGATATTCGGAAAATATGTGGAGTCCAGGAAGTGGTGCGATGAGGAAGACAAAGAAAAGGGACGAAACAATGAGTTTTACTTGACAGTATTCTGAAATTTCTAGTATAAACTTTAATTACGTAAATTTGGTATCAAGTTAGTTTTTTAATAGTCACTGAATCGAGAAACTCATTCTGTTTAACTTCATTTAACACTGTGCACTGTATTACTAATTATATGTTTATGGTTAATTGGTTTACATTTTTAGCCTGTTTGAAGTCAATGTAATTATTGTTCGCAGAGATTTAATTAAATGATACAATTATTATAAAGTGAAAAATGATGAAACGCCCACAAATTATTTTGGAAAACACGACGAAGTTTACAACAATTATTTTCGGTTTCGAATCGGACTGAACAATAGAAGTTCGTCGTGGAGTTACATGAACTATCGCAATGCCTCCAGGTAATATTCGAATTCGAGACCTCCCTCTAGTCTGCAAATTCGCGTAAATTTCCTCATGCACGAAAAACAGTGTTAAATAACGGTTGAGGATAATTAAGGTTTAACACGCGACCGAAACATCAACGTCTACTTTCTCTCTGTTTTCGATACGTTTTATGTTTTGGTAATCGTTAGGCCGGCACAAATTAGTCTATGTATGTAACAAGGTTGTATCACATTATAAGAAAATTTTAAAGCTTTCTCTTGATAAAAACAGTGTCCGTTTCAGTGGACAAAAATGTTTCCCATACGGGACAGAAATTCCGAAACATCGGAGGGCTCTTGGAAGAAAAGGAGCCCGTTACGACGCCATAAAGCGCCTTCTTTATTCGGCTCACTTGAAAAACATTGCAGGACCAAATAGTTATATCGCCTAGGAATTACGTCAGACCGTTTGCCCTCAACGGCAACCTTTTTGGAATATATACCTAATAGCCTTTGTTCCTTATTAGTCTCTTGGGTAAACTTTTCGCAGATTCTTGTTTGGTTATAACGCAAAATACTGCTGCAGTTCGAAGAGAAAGCGTAGAAAGTATACAAAGCCTTTATAACCAGCTTTTGAAGCTCGTCAATAGCTTGCCTGTATACACGTAATATTAAGTTCAATAGAAAGATTGACCTTAAATTCCAGTAAGTTATTTCATAATACATTAATCAAATTTTCTTGCTTTATATATAAACTGGACAACAAAAGATGTTGCATTAACCGATCTGGTGCAGCCACTAAGACGTGCAGCAACTTGCTCATCATCTTATAATACTGAGTGATTCAAACAAAATGTCCAAAAGTTCTGGAAAACTAATAAAGGAAACTTTCGAACATATTTGTGGTAGATCTCCCCAAAAGTAGTGTCAGGTTTCTAATTTTAACTGAAACACACTGTATATTTCTTTTGCGGTTATTTCGAGAATAATCACAAAAGTGAGAAAATGAATATTCATAATTTCTCATTTTTGTAGAATTACTCAGTTAATTACTCAAAAAGAGTTGTTAAAAAGTTATTTTGTTTGACCGGAGTTTTTGCCCTTAAGCATCCTCAGACACAGAGCTATATGGTGTTAAAACCACTGTCATTCCACTGGTAAAGAAAACAGTAATAAAATAAAAAATAAACTTTTTAAAGTTTTACCTGAATCAACAAAGATAAACGTTGCAGTATACTTAACTGTAAAAAAACTTTTTAACTCAGATTTTAACCTACGTTATGTATGTCAGAATGCGGATGATACGTATGTTACTATGGCTGCAAAAGACATTCAAACAATTGCTCGCTTATAGTGCGCAAATAAAGCATATAAAAAATAAATTATTCTGTTAACATGCTTATTCTACTTCATGAAGATAGTAAACAACTATTCTCTTTATATGTTGATTCCCTATGGAGTACGAGTTTGTCGTGTATGAAAGCATCAATGTGAATCAGTTCTAGTAGCTGTAGTATTTACATTTTTCAAAAATAGTCTTAACCTCTGATATACTAATTCCATCATTTCTGGGCAAATCCATTGAAAATTTTGGTGTTTCTGAAAAATAATTTTAATTCAACTTCTCTTATTGATTTGTTTATGTGCTATGCTTTCTACATATTGGTTAAATGTAATTGTAGGAAAAAGTCCTAAAATCTTCTTTTTTTTTAAAAAAACATCTATAAATAATTATTCTGAAGCTTTTTCAAATAAAGTAACTATTGTTATTAATAAGAATAATTCTGTTGTTTCTGCTCTCCTAATACAATTTTTGATTTTGTGCAAAAATGAGATTTTCTACCGGGGGTACAGAAGTAAGAGGAGATATTTTGTGTTTTATTGACAATTTGGAGAATAAGTCAGGTAGCAGAATTAACTAAAATTTACCTCCTGGCATTTCTGTTCTCAATTTTACACAATACAGTATACCTATAATATTGTATTGTGTAAAATATAGTAAAATTTTCTTGATTTTTTTTTATTGTACTAGGAGCACAGAAGTACCTGTACCCTTACATCCTGGCATGGCACAATTTGGTGTATAAGTCAGGTATCAGGGGCAACTCAAATTTACCTCCTGGCATTTCTGCTTTCCTAATACAATGCTCGATATTCTGCCTAAATAGGAACTATATATCGTTTACTGAAATTTATTTCTTTGCGTTTCTGCTCTCCTATTACAATTTTTGATGTTGATCGGATTTTATAACAGAAGCATAGAGGTATTGTGTTTTTATTACTAATTTGCTAATTTTGGCGAATTACAAGAAGCCCTCATTATCTACTCTGTGACGTATTTTGTCAAATGATGGTTAAAAAACAATTTAGAAAGCTGCAAATACTCCAAAAGTAGTTTAGAGCTGTTTAAATGGACGATCTCCGAATAGATGTGTTTTTCCCTAAAACTAAATTATGGGGTGATTTTAGTTACTTGTTTCATATTATGAAAAAATATTTCGATAATGTTCCATATTTTTTTTGTTATCTGACCAATTGCTAAAACAGAGTGTCAAAATTAAGTAAAATAGCTTTAACACCCTGTATTTTAAAATAAAGGTAAGATATGACAAAATTTACAGTACAATACTTTGACGTTACAACGTAAAGGAAGGTAAATCAAAGTTTCTTTCTTTGTCACATTCAATAATTTACTATTACTTTGTTACTATATCCAAGATCATCTAGACTTGTTTCAAAAAAGTTATAGGAAATTAATACCATCATTGCTTTAATGTTAGTTACAATATTATTAATAAAGCTTTACTGATTAGTGATTAGTAACAAACTTTGGAGGCTCAGTGTAGCAAAGCCTCTAACTTGTCTGAGATCAGAAGAATCACATTTTTTTTATAATACCTTCTTCATTGAGTTCAATACTCAAAAACTCAACCAATAAGCATGAGTTTTCTTGTAGTGGATAAGTCACTTAAATTTAGTACTACGTTTCCATCATCATCAAAACATTAGTCGATTAAACTTTTACGATAATTTATTTAACAGTTTTATAAACTTTTGAACAAACGCAGACTTTACACAATTTTAAAATTAAAGGTTCGAAGATCGAACATTTCCGATAGGTGAAGTAATAATGGCGATAACACAATTAGCAGAGAAAACACGACCGTTCTCATTTTTCCAATTTCATTTTACGCCACAAAACGAACAGGGAAATTCATGACTGTCCCTAAGGGACAACGACCTAAAAAATGATAAAAACTTGGTCAATACGAGGAAAAACCTATTAAATTATGTTCAAACCTATTTTTAACTGGCGTATAAATTTAATATACCTTTGCTGACGTAAACTTAACAGCCGGTTTCCATTTAAAGAATGTACGTATCATTTTTTTGACGGATGGCATTCACCTAAATTAAGGCATCAAAAGTCGAAATAAAGCTGAAATAATGACGTCGAACGCAGAAACACTTTGCATCGTCTTGATTTATGGTTTTTCAAATTGGATTGTGCGAATCATTCTTTTGATTTGTTTCCCTGGTGCAGGTTTGGCGGTGTCGGAAACGTATTGATTCATGTGCTTACCGGCCCTTCTGATTACTCAGATTTAGTTTGTAACTCTCGACTTTAATCCCGTTCTGTAGGCATGATTCCAATTTTGTTAATATCGATTTTTGTTACGTAAGAGTTGCCACTAGAATATGTAACTGAAGAGATCTTTGAAAAAGAAGGAAAGTTTAGAGTGCACCAAAAATGAGAGGAATATTTTTCGTTTTAATGAAATGATCATATGGCTCATGTTTTTTTTTCAGAAATGTTTTTATATATCTTCATATAACAATTAAGTCACAGATAAATCAAAACCTATGTTTCTCTCCATTTTTGAGGAATGGTAAAGTTTTATACATCTCTTCCTCCTCATTCAAAATTTTGAACTTATGCAAGTGTCATTTTCACAAAACAGGTATTCTAGAGCTTTCTAATATTCTTATCATACGTCTTTTAGACTATAACATAAGATTCTTCTACTTAACTAAAGTGCAAACTGATTTTTTTCTTGTTTCTCCTGTTTTTAGGTGAAAAGCTACAGAATATTGGATGGTGTAAATCTAGCTTAAATATCGGCTGGTCAAATCTTCTTTAGCCAAGCATAAAGATTAAGAACTCGTCCAGTAAACCAGCAAAATTTTACAAACCATATTCAAATCCATTATTTACTGCTGGCATCAGAAATGATTCTTCTTTACAATATAAAACGATTGAGAATCATAAATATTTCAGAAACGAGGATTTAAAAAATGATGTTTACAAAATTTGATTTTGACCAATTTCTGACTAGATTTGGTGTGATCTCAAAAACCATGAAAGATTATCGGATATTTATTGAGTGATACATGAATGTGTTGAATATAAAGTTATTTCAGCTAAATAAGAAGTTGAATTTTAAAGAAAAAATGCAGAAACTTTTAAAAATGTCTATTTTGAATCTTTAAATAAGTAAATACCACCTACATTTTAAAGATATATTTTCAAAACAGTATTTTTAAATTAACATATCAAGCAGACTAATTTTATATATAAGAAAAGTACTTTCAGTTTTTTGCTTTGTTTAATTAATAATTAGGAAAATAATTTAAAAATCTACGTAAAATAATCTGTTTAAAGTCTGCTTTTTACAGAAAAATGTGGTTTTGCAATGTTTTTTGTTTTTTTTTAAAGGCATATTTATAACTCTAATTCTGGTTGCTCAACTAGAATTCAAGGCTGCATTTAAGGTATGTAAAGCCCTATAGGCAGTGAAGGCAAAAAAGAAGTAAAAAATAAAAACAGATTGTGAAAAATGCGTTGTAATGATTGTGCTTGCTGATTGTCCAGAAATTTTAAAAGACAAATTAATAAAAGAGCAGAAAAATTGTTGAGCTGGCTAAAAACCAAAATTTTCAAGAGAAGAGTAGAAGAATGTGTTGAAATGATTGTGCTGACTAATTGTCCACAATTTTCAAGAAAAGTGTAGAAGAATGTGATAAAATGAATTCTGGTTAATTGTCTGAAATGTTCAAAGAAAGATTGTGTTCAAATGATTGAGCTGGCTAATTGCCCACGAGTTTCAAAGAAGATGAACTGATAGAAGGAGAACGGAAAAATGTGAGCTTGCTGATGATCCAGAAATTTCAAAAGAAGAACTGATAAACGTAGAGCGGAAGAATGTGTTAAAATGATTGAGTTGGCTAATAAGTTTCAGGAAAACGTATAGTGAAGATTAATTGATAAAAGAAGAACAGAAAATGGGTTAAAATGATTAAGCTGGCTAATTGCGCAAAGATTTCAACTGATAAAGAAAGATCGGAATAAAATTTTGAAACAATTGTACTGGCTAATTTTCTTCCTATTTTCAAAATAAGAGCAGAATAATGTATTGAATTGATTGAGCTGGTTAATTGCCTAAATCTTTCAAGAGAGGTTTAGAAGAATGTGATATAAATGATTGGGTAGAGATTGGGAAGAGTAGAAGATGTAAAAATTATTGTTTTGGCTAATTGCCCAAAATTTTCAAGAAAAAGCGGAAGAATGATTGATGAGATGTCGAAATGATTGTGCTGGCTAAATGCCGACAATTTTCAAGATAAGAGTAGAAGAATGTGTAGAAATTACTGAGCTTGGCCAAAGTAAGAAAAGAGTGGAAAAATGTGATACAATAATTGAGCTGGCTAGATGTCAAACTGTTTTAAGAGAAGAACAAAATGTTGAAATTATTGTGCTGGCAAATTGTCTAAAACTTTAATAAGTAGAACCAAAGAATGTATTGAAATGATTGAGCTGGTTACTTGCTTAAAATGTAAAAAAAAGCGGAAACATGTGTCGAATTGATTGTTTTGGCTAAATGTCAAAACTTTTCAAGATAAAAGTAGAGGAATTTGTAGAAATGACTGAGCTGAGAAGAGTAGAAGAATGTGTTGACATAATTGAGATGGCTAATTGCTCGGATATTGCAAATAGAGTCTAACTGACAACATATTTAGTCACTAAATTCCATCCTTGTTTTAGTTAGTAGTATAATTGGTTAATAGTATAATGACCTATCCTTTAGAAATTCCGAAATTTGTTATATTGTGTGTTGCATTTCGATTATTCGTTGTTCGTCCAAAATTCGGTTTTTCGTCAGTGTCGTTCCAGCTATGCAAAGTTTTAGAAATGGGAAATTACGAGCGAAAAAATTTTAATAATTATAACGCGAGCATGAAGTTTGTGTACTTAAAAATATCCGAGAAAAATCCGCGTCAAATTTTAAATTAACTTTTAGACAGAGACGAAGTTGATAAAGTCAAAAGGCGGCGGAAAAATTTCAAGACTTTAGGCCGGTGTATCGCGAGGACCGAACCAAATATACATAATTCATCATGGACGGTAAAAAAATTTAATTTAGTTAAATATTTTTTTAATTTTGTTGCCTCCCTGTACCGAAATGTATTTGCAAAACAAATTAGAGGCCGCGAGTTTATATAGAAAATTAAGACTGGGACGTCGGGTTTATTGCGGATTATCTTGGAAAATTCCAGAAAAACGTCTCCGTCGTAGTCTGGTGGATTTATTAGTTTTTTAGAACTTTTTGAAATAAAATGAAATATATCTCATTTTGACGAAGCTTCCGATACACTTTCATTAAACTCTAGAACATATCATTTTCCTCAATTTATCAAAATGTCGGAGTGTGATCGATAACAACGCCTAAGCCTTAAGTGACAAGCAAAATAAAATTAATAACAATATCTTTCTCCCGGTTTCCTTCTTCGACACCTTATACTCCACAACACTCGATCATGAAATATCTAGAGTCAACATTTCTATGGATGCTCTAATTAAAACCAGCAACGTTGCTCGAGAGTATCATAATCCGGTTGCTGATCTAGGTGGTTCTATGGCCGTAACCAAAAGACAAACAAACCGCAATAAGGGCGGCTAATTAATTAGTTTTGAAGTGTTAAGAACGGTTTCACCTTCCCATTGTCTGAATTCTCGTGTTCGGGAGGGCGATTTGACGTAATGAACACGTGGCGTGCGGTTTCTGCTAAATGTGGCTGTCGTCTATTGATGCGTAACAAACAACGTGAATTCACCGCAAACTTGTTGCAGTGTTGTTTATTGAGTAATTTGGCAAAAATGTTACTTTTATTGATCGTTTCCGCTAATTGAAAGCCTGTTAATAGGGCAAATGATTGTGCTATGATGTACGAGTATTTTAGACAGATAATTGAAATATATTTTGTATAAACCCTTTTACTTGTTTCAGAGGTAGAATATCAAACCACTTGGTACAAAATTATAATTTAATAACTAAATAGCAGTTAAAACTAAATAACAAAATGATTGGATTAGTAAATCAGAGTAAAATCATCAAACATTATTCCCAAAGTAACACTTTGAACAATAACTTTTACATGCACAAATTACTACAATAATTAAACCATACTTACATTTGGTAAACATAGATGAGGAAAGCTTTCTGGAGGGTTTGGCAGTCGCAATTAATATAATTGATAAATGATTTACTCTTTCATTAATTATAATACGAACCGGGTTGCAGAATTTGGGACGACTACATGGTATGGCACGAGACGGAGTCTTCTGACCGTCTCCTACACTAACGGATGTCCAGCCTTATTATTTATACCAAATTGGTTCAGTGACGAAATCTATTGTTCGTCGCTTGTATTCATATTCCTGATGACAAATTTAATAAATTTTTATATTTTTTAAATAATACGAATTTCTATTCGTGACACTATTATCTACACGTAGACAATTACGTTGATCTACCCGGCCAAATTCATGTAAAGGTGCATGGTGCACAAAATTAATCTTGATTGGTGAATTGCAATGGAAATGGTGTGAACTGTCTTGATACAGTTCAATTTGACTTAAGTATCAATCATTTGATTAATTTTGATGCCATCTGATAATTCCGCCAGCGCTTTTTGAAAAAGTACTGGCGGAATTATCAGATGGCATCAAAATCAATGGACAAGCAATTAACAACATTAGATATGCCGACGACGCAGTAATTATAGCAAATAACAATGAAGAGCTACAAAATATTATGTAAAACACATACATAGGAAGTGAAGAATATGGACTCTCCCTGAATATATCAAAAACAAAACATATGATTATTAGCAAAAGTCAGCATCCTCCAGTGCGAACGATAAACGGTTAGGACATAGATCTGGTGGAAACGTACACATATCTCGGAACCACAGTTAACGCGAAATGGGACCAGGCATCAGAAATACGATCACGGATAGAAAGTATGAAGAAACTGTGGACATATCGGCGTATTTTGAAAATATCCTGGACGGAACACATCACCAACATGGAGGTCATGCAGAGATTAGGAAAAGAGAAGGAAGTCGTCTTTACAGTAAAAAAGCGGAAGCTGGAGTATTTTGGCCACATACTAAGACATGAAAAATACCGCCTTCTACAGTTGGTTGTCCAGGGCAAGGTGGATAGCAAGAGAGACCACGGAGGAGACGACATTCTTGGTTGCCCAACCTACGCCAGTGGTTTGGATTGTCATCTGTTGACCTGTTTAGAAGTGCAGTAAACAAGATAAGATAAAACTTTGATAGTTAATTTGTAGTTATCAAATTAACTGGTGGCTACGTTATTTGCAATAAAAATGTGTAAAATGTTAAATAGCAGGGGGACACAAAAAACATTTTTTGCGGAAGAACTATGAATGCTAGAAGATTTTACCAAGAGTAGTGAATCCTTGAAAAAGGACCAATACATCAGATTAAATAATAAAAAATTAATTTTAACAACGAAATAAAAAGTTCTGGTAATTTTTGAACCCACTCACTGAAGAACTTAGAACTTGCCAAAGGCAAAATGATAATTACGTCAAATCGTTACCTTTCGATCTATAGAATGTCACAGTATCCTTTTGATAATGTGCTTACTGGACACCCTATATTACTAAATTGTCGTACTTAAGGTAATGCTTCTTTTAAGCTTCAGCCAAAAATTTACTTTTTTTGCATCAATACTAAATCTAAATCTGCTAGAAACGTTTTTTCAGATTGATCCAAAAAGTCTACTACAAAAACGAAACAAACTGCAGCATTGAAAGAATAAATGCAAGCAGTTTATTCGGAAAAATTCCATGTTTGGTGCCGATTATATTCATTCGCTTTCACGACGGCGCTCCGTATAGAATAAATTCTTATTACCATATACTGGCAATAAATAAATAAATAAACATTCTGCCAAAACCACGCGGTATCCTGATTGAAAATTTAAACGAAGTGAAATCAAGTGTGGCGCCCAAAATATGCTTCGGGGATTATTTATAGATTTTCTCTCGCTCGTTCCCCGTTATTTAAGGAGGCGCTAAATCTTCTCAAGGTATATTCCCAATTACTGTAGCTAATTCACTGTGTAATTCCGGTTCTTTTATTGCTGGAAAACTAAATCTTGCGGTCAGTGACGTGCATAGAAATGGCAAACTAATAACTAAACTCGGTATTGCGGTAATGCGTGTTCAACGGCAATATAATAAACTTTGGTAAAGTGCGGTTATTTAAAAAGTAAACTTGGCAAGAGTTAGAGCTCTCCAAAATGCAGGTGAAGCTTATGAGCTTTATAACGCACTTGACCTAATGCTGAATTATAAACTCCACTTAAAAACAACAGCAAAGTTGAAAACTGGTTTACTTATAATATCTCGTAAAAGTATAAAAGTGTTAGAACCAGACGGTGTTAAACAGGCAGTGGAAATTTTGATATTATGTTAATAATTTAGTACTGCTCTACAAAACCAAGAGTATAATAGCATATTTTTCAATGCGTATGTAATGATAGCTATTACTCAGGAAGATAAAGTTTCTCTCTTTTAGATTGTACGATAGATTTACCGTTGAAACGGTATATCTACCGTTTTTGTGGTTCTTCTACCGTTTTTCTGTTTTTTTTTAATTTGTATATAATCTACCATTTTTAATAACATTGTTATTATGTGAGTTGTGAAACATTTTATATACTAATTGCCAAATTCACATTTTTTATTTTGTAGTTTTTTTTTAGGTTATTGGATAGGAAATTTAATGAGGATTCCAAAAATTAGCATAAAACAGTAATTTTCTTACTTCAAGTGGGTTTTAGAGGATATTTTGTTACTGACTGTCCTTTCAAATTGTGTTTCTGGCAGTCCAAACTTTGACACAGCTTTCCTCCCTGACTGTACCAAATTTTGTAGTTTTTTTCAAATTTAATGAGAATTCCAAAAACGTGCTTAATGCCTGTTTCCCCGACACTTCCAAGTCGATTTTAAGTACAACTTAGGCTAAGTTGAGGTTTGAATGTTACAGATCAGGTGCAAAATAACACAGTCTAAGCTAAACCTATCTAAGTTGTCCGTCCTTAAACTCAACTTAGCCAATGTTGGGTAAACGGACATAAAACAGTCATTTTCTTACTCCAAGTGGGTTTTACAACCGATTTTGTTCCTGACTGTCCTTTAAAACTGTGTGTCTGGCAAATCAAACTTTGACACATTTGATATAAAACGTTTTTCTGATATTTATGACACTTATTTTGACAGTTGTCACGTGACTGCCTAGCTAAACTATCCTCTAAAATCACGTGATTTCTGTCACTAACTACAGTTTCAAAATTTGTTTATCACTAGAATTTGCAAGACAATTGTCACGTGAAGCTAAACTATTTAAAACACATTTCTGTTTTCAAAACTACAGTTTGCAAGAATTATAGTTTGTTTTCGTGTTTATGAGATTTATGACACTTATTTTGACAATTGTCACGTGACTGCCTAGCTAAACTATCCTCTAAAATCACGTGATTTCTGTCACTAATGTCAAAATTTGACTAGAATTTGCAAGAATTAAAGTTTAACACAGTTTTCAAAACCAGCAGCGTTTCTGAGGTTTATGACAGTTATTTTGACAATTGTCACGTGACTGCCTAGCTAAACTATCCTCTAAAATCACGTGATTTCTGTCACTAATGTCAAAATTTGACTAGAATTTGCAAGAATTAAAGTTTAACACAGTTTTCAAAACCAGCAGTGTTTCTGAGGTTTATGACAGTTATTTTGACAATTGTCACGTGACTGCCTAGTTAAACTATCCTCTAAAATCAATCACGTGATTTCTGTCACTAATGTCAAAATTTGACTAGAATTTGCAAGAATTAAAGTTTAACACAGTTTTCAAAACCAGCCGTGTTTCTGAGATTTATGACAGTTATTTTGACAATTGTCACGTGACTGCCTAGCTAAACTATCCTCTAAAATCACGTGATTTCTGTCACTAATGTCAAAATTTGACTAGAATTTGCAAGAATTAATGTTTAACACAGTTTTCAAAACCAGAATTGTCACGTGCCACATGACTGCCTAGCTAAATTATTTTCTAATACCACGTGATTTCTGTCACTTATGTCAAAACTGGCTAAAATTGACTAGAATTTGCAAGAATTAATGTTTAACACAGTTTTCGAAGCAAGACATTTTTATAAGGTTTATGACAGTTATTTTGACAATCATCACGTGACCGTGTAGCTAAACAGTGTTCTAAAATCACGTGACAATTGTCGTTAACTTCAAAACCGTCAAACTATACTCAGAATTGCAAAAATCAAAGTTTAAAAAAGTTTTCTTGCGGTTTTTGATATAAAACGTGTTTCTGAGATTTATAACAGCTAAATTATTCTCTAAAACCACGTGACATCTGTCACGAGTGTAAAACTTAAACGTCAATTGATTAAAAAAGTATGGTTTATAATATCGTTAAAGCAAAATGCCATTATTTTTCGATGTAAAATCGATGATGAATTTATAATAATGTAAAATGGAATCTGTTTTCCTTATATAAATTGTTGATTTTTTGATCTACCGTTTTTTGACCGATTATTCTACTTCCATTAAATATTTTGACTTGGCATTTTATAGTAAACAAACTTTTTGACAATACAAAATCTATAATCGAAATAACTGAGCCGTTGAAACTAAATTTCTCATAATGGAAATGGAAATTCCCCCATTGAAGATTTAAACCTCGTCAAACTTGGTATTATTATAAATGGATTTTGGCTGCACTTACACCGTTGTTAGGATTAAGCTAGGTACACGCGACCGAGATCCCTATTTCGATTATTATTATTGTTTTGAGACAGATTATCGCATCAAGAATGAAATAGAGCGGATTTTCTACCATTTGAGTAAATCCGCATATCATTTGGATAATGACTTGAAAAGCTCTGGTGGAAACTCCAGTGTAATATAGTTGGTAAACTTGTTATAAGGTTGGAGAATAACCATTTTAATTATAGTTATTGAACTGGATTACTACTAATAATTGTTTAATGGAAATTTAATTAAAAAAAAAAAAAACTGCTCTGAAGTTTTACTTAACAACTGAAAAATTTCTAATTTTGGTCGACATTTTCACGAAAATTATAACAAATCTTTCTCATAATCAATAAAACTATCTAACAAAGCATTCAAATAGAGGCTTGCATGTTTTTTGTTGTAAAACCCCCGTTACCAACCTGTATAATATTCAAAATCAGGCAACTTTATAAATGGAAACTGCCGATGCCGTTCCAATTTATCGAAATATGCTCTTTTAGTTTAATATTTTGCATGGTATTTTAATAACGCCGAGTAATAAATAGAAATACGTTTTTTTTTGTTTTTGAATTGTTTGTAGCGCATTATATTATTACAATTTAACAGAATTTGATACTGCATTACTTAAATAGTTACAGAAATTATTTAATAAAATCCATTGTTAGAAATAAATTAACTGGAAATGTTGAAACTAAATCAAATGGGAAAAGTAAATTTTATAAACTTAGGGAAAAATTAGAAAAACTCCATTTCTTGTAGTTAACCTTCAGATGCTGGTTAACTCGAGCTAGTGAAACTAACTCTTAAGTTGGGTTAATTTACTCACATACACCGTAAAATATGATATACTTAGAAATGATTATAGAGAATTTTTTTGTTTACAAATGTGCTCCGAATTTTTGAATGTTTTTGCTCTATAAAGCATGAAGCATTGTTTTCAAATTTAATTTGCACAAATTAATTCAAAACAGTACTTCCGGAGGCCTTTAATTTTAGTTGCATCGTAATCTCCGTCCCCGAATTAGTCGGAAACGAATATAAACTGAAATTTAAATTTGTTAACAGTTTTGACATTTCATCATTTTTGATCTTTCGATGACAGTTACGCGGTTCTCTTCAGTTGCACTGTATTCCTCGTCTTTGAATTAGTCAAAAACGAGTATAAACAGATCTAGTAAATTTAAAGCCTGAGCCTCCTTTTTGTGCAGTTTGACAGTTGTAACTGTCAAATCACGGGCACAGAGCAAAAAAAAATTTAATGAAGTGCAAAAGTTCTTCATTTTTTCACTAGTGCAAAAAGTTCTTCAACTTTTTTTTCACTAGTGCAATAAAGTCTTTTTTGCACTATATAAACGGACAAAACATTTTAGATCACTTACAAAAACAAAGGTATTAGCACGAAAACCGCCACACAAATATACAAATCCATCTGTAGACCAGTTCTAGACTACTAAATTGTAAATAATTAGATTAAGTTAACATGTATGCTAAAACTATAAAAAAAATCCCACTGTAAACATAGGCAGAAAGACCAAGTGGTCGATAGCCTTTTTTCTGTTGAAAATAAAGATTCTTTTTTGCACTATATATTTTTGAAACAAGTCAATTTTATGAAAAATGTTGTATGCAACTCAAGGAAAAAGTTCTTTTTTGCACTTCGGTCTGGTATAACAACTTTCAGTTGTGTGCAAAAAAGATGTACTTTTTGCACTTGTTGCATAAATAACTATTTACGCACACAAAAGAACTCACACAAGTTAAAGTTAGCGTAATTCAATTATTTGAAAAAAAGATTAAAACACTACTCCAAAGGATTGCATAAGGGTACTATTGCCCTAAAGGGCCTTTTCAGGGAGATATTCCCTATAAAACCCAAAAAAGTGCTTTAAAACAAGTTCAACCAAACGTGCCTCTATTATTTGGAAAAATTTCAAAAAAGTGTAAAAGGGGAAAATTGTAGAAAATTTTATTGATTGAGTGAATTTCATTCTCTACAAGATTGCATTAGGGTGCTTTTGCCTTAAAGGGCCCTCAAGGAGTTTTTTTTTAAAAAACTGTGTCAAAGCTCAAAAAAGTGTTAATAAGACCCTAAACAAGTTCAACCAAGCGTAACTCGGTTATTTGGAAAAATATCAAAAAAGTGTAAAAGGGAAAAATTGTAGGGAATTTTACGCTCTACAAGATTGCTTTAGAGTACTTTTGCCCTAAAGGGCCTCCTCAGGGATACATTCGCCAAAATGTTTTATGGAGCGTGAAAATAAATGCGGCCACTAGCTGCCTCGATTACAAATGAAAATTAGCGATTTCTACGTTCCTTTTCAATTTAACTTCATAATATTATATATTTTTGAAAAACTAATTTTTTACTATTTTTAAATCTGCGGGTGTCCCTTTTAAAAAAGTATGTTTGAACCAAATTTTAAAAACAATGTGTTCCAGAAAAAACGGGTTACATTTTTGGATTCTACGTTAAATTTTCTTTGGGAAACCATTTGTAGATTTTCTGAGTCGCTAATGATAAGGAAAATACGAGGGCTTTCCAGATTGTCATGTTTTCAAAATCACCCTGTAGTTCAGAAGGTACGACTGTTGCATCGTTCCTTTTATAAAAATCGAGCACATTTTTGCGAAAAACGCATTATCCTACCTTTTGCTACTTTTGGAGATACCCCGTAAAACCGATCGAATTTGAGACACCCTGTACATATTTATAGTTATATAGAGTGAAATTTGACAGTTGTGACGTAAGTATCAAAGTGTTTCTTATCGTCAGAACTGAACAAGAAACACATTTATTTGTCCTTTTATACCACTGGTGAGTGAGTTTTGACAGTTGTCACGTGACTCCACCCTCCAGGGAGGTGTGGTTCTTACAAAAAAAACACATCTACTTGGCGTTTTATAATTTACCCCACAAATTTCATTGCCTGAATTGTTGCTTTTGATGTTCATTTATTAGGCTTTTCTTCATCATTTTCTTGAGTTCTCCTTAAATGTCTTAAACTTTCTTGACATTTGCTCTAAAAAAAATAATTTCTGAGAATTTTCCATCTCTATGTATACAAAATCATACTTTTAAAAGCTTTGTTTTGGTATTTCCAATCACTTTCTATGAGTAAAACTTCCTTCAAAACGTCTTTTCCTTTTTAATTTTAATCAACAATCAATTTACGTGTTATCTTTGGTTCCTATTTCATACAGTATAAATATGATAAACATACAAAAAAAACTCAATACCTAAATTAGTATTGTTAGTTTTTATTGCAATTTTAAAAGAAGTAATGTTGAATGTTTATGTTTTACTAAAACATTTTAGTTAAATTCTAACCTTATTTTCATGGATTGTTAACCAATTTTTCTTCTTCCATTTTTCTGATACCTGAAAGTAATACACATGATCCAACAAATTTGAAATAAAAATTCAGGTGACCACTTGTCGATTGAGACTTTCCACTTCGAAACTTCTATTGGAGTTAAGAGCAAAGCAATGAGGGTCATATTTCAAAGAAGTTGATATCGGTTTTCTAACTATAAACAACTTTTATCATTACGCGGTTTTCTTATTTTCGACTGGCAAACTTTAAAAGCAGAAGAGAGCTTAGCCGGCGATAACGAGGACGCGTTCAGGTGAGCGCTAAAATTCCACCTTCCACTAAAATCTTAAGTGTTTATAATTCAAGGGGACAAAAAGCGGGGCTTGCAAAGAAGTCAAGACACCTGTTCCATAATGCACGAGTTTTTAAGCAGTTTATTATTGAACGGGCCTCGTGTAGCTACAAGAGGAGGGCATTTTGAGACAATAGAGGAACGGGCGCGCCACCGGGTAAGGATATGAATATAACCCGTGGCGGAGTTGGTGCTCCTCTAATAAAACGCTCAGGCGAAGCTAGTTTATATACATTTATGAATATTTCAATGACTGCGGGCTTTGCCTCAACGAACGGTTGCAATAAGACGCAGAAATTGGTTTCTACTGGACTTCTTACAAATACTTAATTGGTATTTCGTATTGCTCTTAATGAAACACCAATATTGAAATAGTCACAAAAATTGTTTTAAATTATTGCCAGTTATAACAGAAAAAGTAAACGCAATTTTATCGCAGTGGCATTCTTGCATGCGATATAATTGCCCGTCATTTGACAGCAATGACTGACAGCATGCGGATTGTAGCAAAATTTGCCAGTTGGAACAGGTCGCAAGCGCTTCCATCACAAATGGGTTCTGTAGCAAAGTAGCATGCGACATATTGACTTGAGAATATTGAGAAAACCCGTAATTTAGTTGAAAAATACCTTAGAAATCTTATTTTGTGGGACATAAATAACTCAAACTATAACACAGAGTAATCAGTGTTGCCAAGTCAAAATATTTAATGGCGGTAGAATAATCAGTCAAAAAACGGTAGATAACGGTAGATCAAAACAAATTCATCATAATTTTACATTAATGTGTAGGGTCTTTTAATAGTTGTCAAAAATTTTAATCATTGATTCTTGCTATAAATATAAAAACCGTACATCAAAAATACAGATTTTTCATTTTTTTTATTAATAATTGTTTTCTAAGTTTTGACATTACTGACAGATATCACGTGATTTTAAAGGATAAGTTAGCTAGGCAGTCACGTGACCATTGTCAAAATCATAAATCTCAAAAACACTCTTTATATCGAATACTGCAAGAAAACGTCTCTAAACCCTGTTTTTTGCAGCTTTAGAGCATAGTTTGACAGTTTTGACGTTAGTTACAGTTGTCACGTGATTTTAAAACACTATTTAGCTAGACGGTCACGGAACAATTGTCAAAATAACTGTCATACATGACAAAAACGCGTTTTATATCAAATACTGCAAGAAAACGTTTCTAAACCTGTTTTTTGCAATTTTAGAGCATAGTTTGACAGTTTTGACGTTAGTGACAGTTGTCACGTGATTGTAGAACACTATTTAGCTAGACGGTCACGTGACAATTGTCAAAATAACTGTCATAAATCTCAAAAACACGTTTTATATCAAATACTGCAAGAAAACGTTTCTAAACCTTGTTTTTTGCAACTTTAGAGCATAGTTTGACAGTTTTGACGTTACTAACAGTTGTCACGTGATCGTAGAACACTATTTAGCTAGACGGTCACGTGACAATTGTCAAAATAACTGTCATAATTCTCAGAAACACATTTTATATCAAATACTGCAAGAAAACGTTTCTAAACCTTGATTTTAGCAACTTTAGAGCATAGTTTGACAGTTTTGACATTAGTGACAGTTGTCACGTGATTGTAGATCACTATTTAGCTAGACGGTCTCGTGACAATTGTCAAAATAACTGTCATAATTCTCAAAAACACGTTTTATATCAAATACTGCAAGAAAACGTTTCTAAACCCTGTTTTTTGCAACTTTAGAGTATAGTTTGACAGTTTTGACGTTAATAACAGTTGTCACGTAATCGTAGAACACTATTTAGCTAGACGGTCACGTGACAATTGTCAAAATAACTGTCATAATTCTCAGAAACACATTTTATATCAAATACTGCAAGAAAACGTTTCTAAACCTTGATTTTAGCAACTTTAGAGCATAGTTTGACAATTTTGACATTAGTGACAGTTGTCACGTGGTTTCAGAAGACTATTTAGCTAGACTATGAAGAACGGAAAACCAAAATTTTAATTAAATAAGTAATAATTGTCAACTGCTTTTCTTGTTTTAATAAAAACATTTTTTTTACATGTAATATACCATTTTAAAGCAGAAAAGTGCTATTTTTAACTAGATAAAAACTCCAAGTGACGCTTATAAGGACGTGTGTATTCTACCAGATTAAAAGAAGAATACTTAAATGGAGAGAAGAAAAGAAGAAGAATTTATATGTTATAATTTTCACGCAAAAACACATAGAAATCGGAACTAAACAGGCGGTACGCCTTCTATACGATGATGATGTTGATACAAAGAAGACAAATTGAAAGAAGAAGAAAAGTAGAAGAGGCATAAAAATTGGAGGTTATAATTTTCGCGCAATATGTGGTATTATACCAGATTATAAAAGAAGATGAATTGAGAGAAGAAGAAAAGACGTCAAACTTGGAGGTTATAATTTTCTCCCTAAAAGTAGTATTTTACCGGATTAAAAAAGAAGAAGAACTAACAGAAGAAGAAAAGAAAAAAAGGCGTTAAAACTAGCGGTTATAATTTTTGCGCCAAAAGTTATATTTAATCAGATTAAGAAAGAACAAGAATTGAAAGGAGACACAGACAGAAAGATAGTTCTTAAAAAGTTTGCTCTAATAATGTTCAAGCCAAATTTGTAATTTTACCAAATTAGAGATAATACAGAATTTTATAATATTTGTATAACTTGAATAATCCGTTAAGTTATAAGTTATAAGTGTTAAAATAATTTTACGACACTTTTTCAACACTCTTTTTACACTCCTTTTTTTTACATGTTGTAAAAAGTTAAGACGTTTTTACTAACTTAACTTGATTACTTTTAACACCTGTGCCTTAATAATACTTCAATTTGCTCTTTTCCTTTTTGACAAAAACATGATTTATTTGTCGCAATATTTCCTGTTGAATTTCATATTCTCCTCGTATACACGCAGATTTGTTAGCGGAAATAATTAACTTCAGCTTTCAAAGAGATTCTCATTTATTTTTATTTTTTTCAATTTTATATCCTCTTTCAATTTGTATGGGACAATAACGCGATAAAGATAATTATGGAACTCATATTCTTTATCTACGAAACCTAAATTAAAGTCAAATGGATGGTTTCTTCGAGTCAAAGCAATTTATAATCAGTTATTTAATGATTGTTTATTAATAAGTTTGACTGACTATGACTGTCCAAGTGTTTTTGTATAAAATACTTTACCGGTTTAGAAAGACATTAAAGCAGTTACAGATATAGGTAAAGCCAACGAAAACTGCATTCACGTCATATACGATCATTATGTCATAGATAAACAATGTGGCCAAACTTCTCAACATTTGTGAGATGAAAAACATTTTGCTAAATTAGGTTATTTGTCAAATGACAGTATTTGAGTTGATTTAATAAATTTTCATCAGGTATTTTGTTTATTAGCTAGTTAAGGACTATCAAAGTTTTTTCATAACTTTAGAAAAAATATGCCCCTTTGTACATACTTGTTTCATTTATTTTTATAGAATATATCCCAAATTGCAGTAAGTGTGTTGTGCTGACAGGACGTAAACAGTTCTTGGACAACGAAAAACCTGTATGATTTTATTAGGCTACTTATAGCCAAGGTATAGAAATTTGAATTTTGAAATGAAATGACTGTAGGTGACTCAAACTGACAAAACTAAAATATGGCACCTCCTATTAAAACATACTTAATTTTTGTTGACAAAGGTTGTTGGTACGTTTACACCCATTAGAGTAATACAGAAATAATACGATAAAGCAAATGCCATTTATTCAATAAAGTGAATTATAATTTGCTTCATATTTACATTGAGTAGAATGTTTGTTCTTTTTCATATTATACGGTCAAAGTAATTTGTTTTGTTTTAATAAAATGCGAGAGAAATGTAGTCACTCAAAACTTAAAATTACGTCATCTTTTTCTTTATCAAACTAACCTAACCTATAAATGTAGTTAAAATTAAGAAACTCCTGACCCAAATTGCTGTGAATCAGTATATGTTCCAAGATTCAAACTCACTTTAATACATTTATCACAATTTCCCACCATATCAGGGTGATTCTTGAAACGAGGGTAGGGAGTTATCGAGAGGTCTGTAGAATGTGACAGGAATCCACCATTGTTAGCTTCTTCTGTCACATTCTATCAACACTTCTCTTGAAAATTCCCCGGTTTCAAGAATTAGGGCCCTGGAGAATTTCTAGCTTAGGTTCATATGTTGTATTAACATACATTAGTGGAGAATGTGATCAATATTAGAAATTTGATTTCTTCCATTACTTCAATGCGAAATTCTCCCAATTTTTTAAAAACTGTTTTTGAGGTTTACTGTTTTCTATTCAATTACAACTTCTAAAAAAGGAATTTTGCATTATTTAAGTATTATAGTTTCGTATCGATATCTCTAAGCTTAAGTAGTATTACTCATTAACATTATTATAAAATTCCTAGCCTACATCGCTGTAATACGTGTATTAACTCAACATTATCATTTCGAATTTGTTAACTACTTCATCGATTTGAATCGACTATTTTAAAGTTAGTTACTTCGGTTTCGTGGTGTAGAATAAGTTTTACTTAAATGCGCATAGATTGCAGTTTTTAGGCATTGTTTTGTTACTTGAAAGAGATGATTTATTTAAACGTGAATTGCAAAAACCTGGAAAGTTACTTGTCACATTTTATTTAACGCGTTTAAACCAACATCAAGATAAATATACCTTCTTTCAACTGAGATAAAGTCTAGCAGTGCAGTTGAAACGAGATATACAAGAAGAAAAATATAAAACGGTGGAAAATATAAAACGTAAATTTCCAGGCCGGACGAGCAAAGTTAATACATTTGTAATTTGTCGGGGGCCCGATCGGTGTTAGATAACAAAATGAAGAATGGGCAAGATAAAGGAGATCAAGAGCTCCCCAGGGCCTCGCCCTTATGTCGCCCCCGGGAGCGCTGTCTTACGTCACGCGGGTCACTTTAAATGGAGATGGAATGTTTTCTTTTAATTTATTTTCTTTCACGTCTTAACGCCACTCCGGATCGGATCGTTACTACGTGTGCAGCAATGGAATTACACCTTCTTACTGATAATGTTAAAACAACCGGTCTCTGGAGTTCAATATTTTATAACACCCTGACCGGAGGTCGAGTATTGATCTCTATCTGTTAACGTTGACTACAGAAGGGTTAGTGAAGCCTAATGCATCTGCTGGCTGTATTCTTCAGTGCAACGAAATCAATTTGAACAGGTTGTTATCGATGAAATTCTGCTCGAAAAATGCACGATTAAGTGCTTTGCGGACGATTAAAAATTTAGTGGGCGCCGTTGATGAGGCCCGGTTTTCGAGTGCCAATTAAAACCATCTTGAACTGGCCCTAGTGGGAAACGATTAATATTTTCATTTCCGCTTTTAACTTTTTGATAGTGACCGTTCTAGCTGAAAAAGTAGGTTATAAGCTAATAGCCTAGAAAATTTAAAATTCAAATAAAATCATGTATTTTCCTTTACTGGAAGATTTAAAATTCAATACGGACGATTGATGATCGATTTGAAGGTCACGTGACTGCTTTGAATACGAAAATTAAGACCTAAAGGTCATGTGACTGTTTTGAATACAAAAATGGATTCCTTAAATCCGAAGCACAAAACTACACTACAGCGGTCTAACTAACTAAAAGCTAACGAAAGTTTTTACCTAAAAAGTCAAGAACATCCTAAGGTAGGGAATACGTAGTTTTTATGGCATGAAAGAATAAAAATGCCATTACTAATATTAAAAAAGGTTTCAGGGCGTTATAAGCGGGCGTTATGATAACGCCCGCCTACAATGCCCTCAGGTTGTTATGAACACTATAACCTACACCGTTTCCAAGGTATTATGTATTCATAACGTATAGGTGAAACATAAAGTAGTTTTATTTATTTTACCTACAACCTCAGTGTAAATAGCTAATTACGCATAGTTTTCCGTTTTACGTAATGACCCTCTTTACGCACAGTTGTTGGTTGTTATTGGATATACAGTGTGTCCATAAAGTATGGAATAAATTCGATTAAAATTCAGGGAATTATCTTTCAGTAAAATGCTCGGACACGTATGTTATTATTTTTAAACGCGCATTTATTTTGAATTTTTAAAATAAACTTTCACTGTACATGATACAAAAATGACGTAAAGTGTCATTTGTAAAAATGTAATTTTTTAAGGGTGCCACGCACTGAAAACCGTCATAATTGACATAATTTCCAGGTCATTCCCAAAACCGTGACAGTTGGGGCAAAATGGATGGCAGGGTGATACAGGGTGTCTTAGATTAGCGGCTGAGTACAGGATGTCCCAAAAAAGTGAAAACAATTTTTAGTTTCCGGGAAATATCTCAAAAACTGTGTAAAAAGCAAAAACGTTCAAATTTTTCAAAAAGTTTGACTTTGACGCCCTCTAGCTGTCAAACTATCGCACCAATGACGTTTTTTGAGTCAGTCTTCAGTGACCTTTTGTCGTAACTGTTCAAACAATTGAATTATTTTACGTTAAAGCAAAAGAGGTTAAATCACTTTGAAGTTTTGTGAAGCTTGACATTGACGCCCTCTAGAGGCCAAACGGTGCAACCGATTAACTTAAATGAGCATATTTTTGGATGGTTTTTGTGAGGAATTCAAAAATGAAAATAGAAACAGGGTGTTCACTTTAAAAATCAAAAGATGGTGTTCTTTCCGAATGAACTGAACAAAATATTTAAAAGAGAGAGTTTAGACCCAACCTGGCTACACTCCAAATTTCAATAAAAAATATTGAGCCCTTCTTAAGATGCTTCTAATATACTATCACCATGAATCACCCTGTATTTATAGGAAAACATAATTTAGTGGGCAATTCCACAAAAACTGAATAAAGCAGAAAGGAGTAAGGAAGATAGCTCGGCACTTGTTTTATTTTCTTCAAAATTTCCCACTAAACCATTTTTTGGAAAAAAATAATTTTTTATAATCCGTTTTACTTAATGAAAGTCTGAAATTTAAAGTAAGTTTGAAAACCTGACAACATTGCTGTATCTAAAGTATTCGAAAGCATTTTAACACTTCCATTTTTGTCGTTCCCTCTATTACAAAAATATGCCAATCATAACTTTTAAAATTTAAAGTTCCTGTTATCAAGAGTTTTCTCTTTTCTTCATTATCATGATTTTTTTAGCCTGTTTATTAAATCTGGCAACCTTGTTTTTGCTTTTCTTCAAAACTTTCTTTAAATGTACTTTGACAGGGATGCCATATTAAAACGAGTGTTAAAAGGCCTCAGTTATGATTTCTTAAAAATCCCATAAAAATGTTGTAAAACTGGAATTGGAAAAAAAATTAAGCTTAAAACTG
The DNA here is from genome assembly GCA_018691245.2 of Ips nitidus. Classification (NCBI taxonomy): domain Eukaryota; kingdom Metazoa; phylum Arthropoda; class Insecta; order Coleoptera; family Curculionidae; genus Ips; species Ips nitidus. The sequence goes on along the minus strand of CM042789.1, from coordinate 5,732,400 downwards.
ATATTCTGAAAGACACGTTATTATTTTTTAAGATCAAAATGGAATCCTAAAGGTCATGTGACAGTTTTCAATTATAAAATGTTATTTTAAAAATCGCATCTTTTTAATGGTAAAATTGGCATTTTAAAGGTCTTCTTGTCTTCTTCCTCTTCTTCTTCTTCTTCAGCTTTCATTTGTCGATTCCTGGACCTAGACGTTCTTTTTTAAGGTCACGTGACCATTTCTGAAAATAAAACGTTATTTGTATGTCACGTGACAGTTTTCAACCATCAAATCCACTCTTAAAAGTCGCATATTTATTTTTTAAGGTTAAAGTTACTTTCTAAGGTAACGTGACTGTTTCCAATCACCAAATTTAACCTTAAAAATCACGTGTCCTATATAATATAATGGTAAAATTGGCATTTTAAAAGTCCCGCGACCAATTAAAGATTACAATGGAATCGTGACCTATTTTAAGGTTAAAATGGTATTCTTAAGATAAAAATACTGTTTTTAATACAAAATTGGATTTCCTAAATCCGATCAAGTTTTAAATTGATATTCTGAAAGTCACGTGATTATTTTTAAAGATCAAAATGGAATTTTAAACGTTTTCTTGAGTCAAACTAAAGTTTTAAATGCCACGTGACCATTTTTACTGTTAAAATGGTATTCTTACAGTCACGTAACCGTTTTTAGGTTAAAAATGGAATTCAGAATGTTAACCTGACTATTTTTAATGTCTAAATAGAATTAATAGTATAACATTTAATTTTACTATTAAAGACGAAAAATTTTTAAAAGTGTACCAACCAGTGGCGTAACCAACACTTACGTATTTAAAAAGAACTGTTTTGGCCCAGTTTTTATTTTCTGTTTAATTTTTTTCTAAGATTTTTAGTATGTGGTTGAGAATGTGACTTTTTTCATCTGAATTAACATAGTCAAAAGCAAACTTCTGCTTCTCTTAATGTTGCTTGTCCATGCATTGTCATGTCAAAATATATTATAAAACTATTAATTATTTTTAGTATTAATATACAAATTTTCTGTGTAGGATACTGAAATTTACTCTCTTTTTATATTTATTTGTATTAATGTATATGAAAAACGGTTATTGATAAAGTGAATTGATCGACTTGTACTCGTATATGGAACAAAATATTAATTCCGCACTGCAAACAGTGCTCTAATAATCAAATTATCATAATTTTCAAATGTTTTCTGAAGCGTAATTAACAACAATGTGTCAGTACTGTACAGTTTAGATATTTTTTTATCGAAACCGACAATATAAATAGCGTGTTACCACAACAAATAAAAATGCATATTTATCAGGAATGAAAAATGCACAATAAGTTTACACCTAACGTTTCATGAATATTTTCTGAAACTCGTAAAATTATTGTGGCACAACATAGACGAAGGGTAAATTATATTTCGACTAGTTAAAAGATATTAATAGCTGAAATGAAAATAAGCGAAGCCTAATACATTAATGGCGTACCCACCGAATGCATATGTTTTAAATTATAAAAGCTGTACACTTCATCGGACAAATTAAACCGGAATATAATTTAAACGCTCAAAATGGAAGCCGTGATTTTGGAATTGGTCAAATAACAGTTAAAATCAAAATAAAACCTTAATTATTTGCAAATATAGAGATATTTGTTAAAAGGCAATATTGGTTTATTACTGGTGCTTTTAATGTCGTTTCACGCATTTGTTTTTTGGACTGCCCGTCATCAAATTATCGCGTCATTGTTTGTGGACTATTTACGTTCAAAAAAAGCACATTTCAAACAATAAAATAACATCATTAGAACATTTTTTGACCAGTAAGTTTTCAAGACGCAGCACGTAATGCACAAAGGTGGCTTGGCCATTAAATCGAGCAGTTCGGAGCCATTCTTTTCCATAAACAGGACGGCCTGATATTTTCCCGTCACGTGTATATTATATCTCTCTCCTGGGAAGTTCCGCGTTACATAACTTCTCCTAAAAGAAGTTGAAACCTGTTTGCTCGTTTGCGTCCTTTTTGTACACTGCATGCGCCGCTTTTATTTTCTCTTATTGATAAAAATTGCACGGCCAGCGAACTTATATAGCTACAGGTGTATGGCTATTACTCTTTAGGATTATGCTCTCTTTCAATAGATGCATACACGTAAATGGAAAATAGTGAACCAAGGTATTGTATTACAGTTTGGGATGTCCTGAACATGATCAAAAAACAAGAAAAAACCTTGTTGCTCCTATAAGTTATATAACTGGTTGACTGTTGATTTTTTCATGCCCAAATCACAATTACCTACTGTTTTGAAGTTTTCATTTTTGGCGTCCTGTGTATTGTTCTATACATTACAAAAATTTTGCTTTAAATAGCATTATAACCTATCTGGACTTTCCCAAACATCAAAATATACTACACTCAACAAAAATCGATTTTAAACAAATATAAATTAATAACAATACATAATTTATTTAACAAACTCTACTAAAATTTGAATTGGAAATATTTTACAGGAAGTACCTAGTGTTGTTTAATAACGCACTAAAATACTCTAGATTAGTTTGATTTGTGTAAATATTCAAATTCAAGTTCAAAATGGATGGACAAGAAGAGGTTATGCACTGTTTTAAAATGCAACATATGAGTATTAGTAGTGTGGGGTTAAGACATAATAAAAGATAAAGTGATATATGCAGTTCTGGTAGACAATTGCATCCTTCGGGTGACCATATTGTTCAAATCATAGCTACTATGAGAAGGGTTTAAATGCAAACACAGACATATGACACATATAAGTAGTTTTGATTTGACACCTAGTTTGATTATATACTTTTGACGGTAATGACAATGATATTACGGAGTGTAAAAAAATATCTTTTTGTTAATTATTTTGCTCTGTACTTTGAACATCTGTCTTCCATTTCAGTTGCTTTGGAACACCTTGTATGTGTATTAAGTGAGTGTTTATGGTAAAGTTATTCTTCTTCTTCTGCTGCGTGTCCATTAATGAATGTTTGCGATCACATTTGTCCACTCTTCCTTATTACGTATGGTATACATTAGTTCTTGCATTGTCCTCAGTCCTATCCACTGTCTAACGTGGCGGAGCCATGACATCTTTTTCCTGCCGATTCCTCTCTTTCCCTCAATCTTCCCCTCAATTATCAATTGCAGGAATTGGTACCTCTCGTTGCGTATTACGTGGCCCAGGTATGCTGTTTTTCGACGTTTAATGGTGTCTAACAGTTCGCGGTCTTTATTGATTATTCTCAAGCCCTCATCGTTGGTTCTTCTTGCAACATCTCGAATGCTTCCAGCTTCTTCATAGTGCTCATCTTCAGTGTCCATTCCTCCATGCCATAAAGCAATACTGTCCAGACATAGCACTTGACAAATGTAATTCTCAAGCCAAGATCAAAATCAGTATTGGTGAGCACTTTTTTGAATTTCATGAACGCACTGCGGAATTTTTTTCACTTGCGGAAGTTTTCAGCCACGTTCCTAGAAAATATTAAATTTATTTACGCGCTTTATTGGTTGATTCTCATATGTTAGACTTGAGTTTTGAAATTCTTGTGGCTTTCGAGTAATTATCATGAATTTAATCTTCTTTATGTTGATATTGAGGCCCATGTTCTTACTGCATTCCCCGACAGTCCCAATTAGAACTGTGTCGTCCGCATAACGAATATTGTTGACCCATACACCATTCACCTTAACACCCACGTTGCGTTCTTCTAGGGCTTCCGGAAAGATGGCTTCAAAATATAAATTGAAGAGAAGTATGAAGAGAACACACCCTTGTCTGATCCCTCTACAAATTGGTCTTGCTTCTGTGAGATTGTTACCAACTACGACTTCAGCCATTTGGTTCCAGTATAGGCTTTGAATGCAGCGGATGTCTTTTTGGTCTCTGTCCATTCTCTGATCGTAGCAGTTCTGAATCAGTACTTGAGTGACAACTAATGCTTCTCTTGTGCCTAAACCACGTCTGAATCCAAATTGTGTGGATCCGATGTTACTTTCGCACTTTATTGATATTCTGTAGTGGAAAATCTTAAAGAATATCTTCAGTGTGTGACTCATGAGGCTGATTAGTCTGTGGTCCTCACATTTTGTTGCATTGTTCTTTTTCGGCAAGGGGACAAAATTCGATGTTAATCATTTGGTGGGATATTCGCCTGTGTTATAGATTCGATTAAATATCGTTTGAAGAACTGTGATGCTTTTGTCGTCCAATAGTTTGAGCAACTCTACAGGTATGCGGTCAATCGCCTTTCTATCTTTGGATGTATTGATCGCTCTTATAATTCCCTCTTTTGTGATGGGAGGTCCCGAGAGGTCTTTAAAGGCATATAGATTAGAAAGCTTAGTCTGAAATGTCGGAATTTGTAGTTTATTTACAAAAAAGAAATTTTTTAGATAATTTAAAGGCCTTTGAAAATCAAGTCACTCGTGAAGTCCGCAATGTTGCCAAATAACACGTTTTATAGCACACGACAACTTTTTTATTTCACTGGACAAAAAGTAATTTGAGTTCAATTTGACATAATGTCTTAAGTCTTATTGTTAGAAACTTAAAAACTGTAAACACTAAGATGTTTATAGAAATAAAGACCGTCTTTTATCGTTTCTAATTTGTCAAGATTAATTTGAATCGGTAAAAGTTTACAAACTGGCAACACGAAAGCGGGGCTAGAAAAAGCTGATGATAGAAGTGGCTCCTCGCACCTAATTGGTTGAAAACCATCTACGTCATATCTAGCGGGCGTTTTAAATGTTACTATAAAATTTGAATCTTTTTATTTAATCTGGTTATGTTAGACTTAGTATTTTGAAAAATAATAAAATATGTAGGTATTTCATATTTTTTTGTGACCTAATCAAATATGAAATAAAAAAAATATGTGGGATTGTCATTGTCATTGAAAGTCCCTTTCTAAATAATAAACTTTTTATCCAAAAATTTCTTTTGTAAAGTTTACAGGGACGGAGAAATTTAGCGTCTATATAAAGTTGGGAAACCCTGTATATTAGTCGTGCCCGTATTAAAAACTGTTGTAAAAAAATATTTTTTGTTAATCAGATTTTTTTCAAATGTGCATAGTAAATAATACAAATTTTGCCGTTCCTTGTAAAGTTTCCCAGTTCCGAGTAGGAACGGAAGAAAGCATAATAAGAAAATCTGTAATAAAAGACTGCGGAACTCAATTATACAACAAATTAGAGATTCTTTTAAAGATACCGTAGCAACTATCTAAGAAAATGTAATTGGCTCGCCACTGAGGGGAATACTTTTCCATTTTAAAAACAGTTGAACGGAGCTTTGACCGACGTCAGATTTGCTTTGATTGCCCTCGCAAAACCCTGTTTNNGNGNACGTAGCCTGAGTTATGCNNNANGGGTCCCGAGAATGAGAGNTAAAATGGTNGGCTCGCTGGGANGCACNCATTCNCNGNTGCCCCGGCAGCGAGACGATGGNNNGGCANTNACACGNNNAACGGATCCCCGCTNTCNGTTNAACANGATTCAATCNNACANCTAGTATAANGGCGGTNTGGAAGNTTATGCCTTANGTNTCACNTGTCNANCCNNAGGAGCCNTNNACAGNANCTGNTCAGGCGNGGNNTAGGCNACCNNNCGCCCGGTAGGGAGCCANAGTNCCAAGTGCNGGACATGNNTTNNCAGGTACNCNGATNAATTANTCGTACGGTGANTATAAAACGNCGNACGNATATNTGNNNCNCCGGGGTTTAACTNTNNCNTNGCCTTGCCGGGANCCAAGNCNCCNTAACAGANTNCTGNTCTGNCNNCNCGCTCCTCCNACANCAANTCGAGNGNTACCANGGTGTATGGAGTATGNNGCCGCTTAACAAAGACTCGTCATCTAGTCTAGAAGCTCTTAAAACATTTCAAGACAGTCTAAAAGTTTCCGTATCTATTTAGAGCAGTTTAAAAACATCCAAAAATTTCTAGAACTCTCTAAAAGGTTTCAAATGCCTTAAAAGCAGTTTAGACCTTAAATGCTCATAAAGTACTCTAAAAAGATTGCAAAACACTACAGAAACTCTAAAATGCTTCTAAAGCAGTCGGAAGCCTTTTAAAACAGTCTAGAAGCTCCCAAATGGTTTCAAAACAGTCTAAAGCTTCAAACCGTTTAAGAGTTTCCAAATGCCTCTAAAGCATTCCATAACCTTCAATATGCTCTTTAAACTGTGCAAAAACCTTCCAAATGCTCCTCAAGTAGCTTAAAAAGGTTTTAAAACACTACGGGAACTCCAAAACGCTTCTCAAGGAGTCGAAAGCCGACCTCCAAAACCCTTTTTTTATAGATTTTTATGCTTTTTTGAGGAATATAATTTTGCTTTTTCAGCCATTTTTTATACGATTTTAGTGCTTTTTAATCTGGACTCTAATCATTACGAAAATACAAGGGATTGAACGTGTAATAAAGAAACAGTTATACACCGCAACTACAGATAATATTTTATCACATTATATATACAGGGTGGTCCAGTTTCCATGGCGGAAACTTCAGAGAGCGATGGAGAATCGAAAAATAATATGAGTTTGCATTATAAACTATATTCGAGAAAAGCTTCGTTAAAGAAATACAGTTATAGATTTGTTGCAGTATTCGATGCAAAACGTGTTTCTGAGATTTATGACAGTTATTTTGAGAGTGGTCACGTGACTGCCTAACTTAATTATCCTCCAAAACCACGTGTCACTAATGTCAGAACTGTCCTGTCAAAATTTGCCTAGAATTTACAAGAATTACATTTTAACACAGTTTTCTTACAGTTTTCGAAACAAGACGTGTTTCTGAGATTTATGACCGTTATTTTGACAATTGTGAAGTAAATTACTGGTAAATTACAAATTGTTTAATAATAATATCTTCAGACTCGCGTCATTTTTCTCATTTCAAAAACCTAATATTTGTCATAATTTAAACGAAGTAATAAAGAAAAGTGACAAAAAGCTGAAAATGCTATTTTTTTAGACCAGTTACAAAAAGCTGAAAATGCTATTTTTTTAGACGAATTTTTTCTAGTTTGTAAACCAAAATCTCTAAAACAATAAATAACAAATCAAAACAGCCTTTTAATCAGTCATTTTATTTTGACAAAATTGACCCAAAATATCGTTGATGAAATTAATGGCAGCTATGACAGGAAAATGATATTTTTGAAGCAAATTTTAATTAGATCAATAAATTTACTGGTAAAATTGGTAAATGTTCCTATCACACGGATTTATACTTTTCCAATTTTACTTTACTTTACCAGTAAAAAAACCGGTCACGGTAATATACGCCCATCATTACTTTTATACGTCCCAGGGTATGTTATAATAGAGTTTTTATTTGATCAAAAAGTGGAAAAGAGCTGCATTAGGGTATTTCGCAGCATACAAGACCCAGACCCACTGTGGCAAAATCATAATAGAAATATTCCTGCTACTCACAATAAAATCATACAAAACAGCCCACATTTCTTACCGTTTAGCGATTTCCTCATTCTTGGAAACAGCAAATAGTCAATAACTTTATAGATTTTTAGCCTAAAAATGTCTTTTCCTTTTTTACCAACAAAATTTTAACGTAATTTCTGTATCTGTTAAACAAGCAATACAGTTAGTTTGTCTGCACATTAACCAATATCTGTCCATCACACATCTAAAATTAGAAATCCAACATCAGCTTATACAATATGTAGTATATTTGGAAATAATGTAATATTATTTATTTCTATTTCTGTCTCTCACAAATACCTGTGACGCACAATACAAATTTGGATTACTAAATTCAACTAAGACATCAAAATAACTCTGTTGTTATGGTATGACAGGACAAACAGGATTTTATTAAATTTGTAAGAAAAAAACAGATCTGAACCATTCATGTCGTATATATTAAAATTTACGTTTTCTTATTTACTGTTTGCAAAATGTTTTAGTATGTAAATTAAAATAAGAGAACAGTAAATATGTTAGTGTGGGAAATATGCAATAAAAATACTAAATAACAAGTCCTGGCAGGGAAGTCTAAACGTTACTTTTTGCCAAGTTAAAATTTCAGAATTGTTCTAACAAAAACTGTCAAATACGTCTTTGTTCCAATAATTTTTTAATCTACAACAGTTACAAAAAGAAATAACCACAGTCACGGTTTTTTACAACTGTCTTGAAACTACGGTACTGTGCCAATTGTTTGGCAAACTTTACTAGAATTTTCATGCACCCCCTGTATAATAGACTGACAAACTTTGAAACTTCCAGGGATGAGTTTAGTAGTTCTTTACGAACATTTTTGCTCTCTTTCAAATGTTTTGTAACTTTCACCATTTCTGAGTTATTTAGCAAAAACTGGCTTAATGCAACAAATTTTCATATAAGTTGAAATTGCGGTTTGAAATTTCAACACCCTGTAACTCAGTTATTTTTGTGGGTTAAGGGTGGTTCAAATCTATCTTAAAACTGACAAAAATAGTGAACCACCATACTTTTCTTGTACACCCTGTATACTGAAACCAAAAACAATCCTGCAAACTTACAGTGTTGGGTTCAGGAGTTGATTAGGAACATTTTTGGTCTCTGGTATTTTTTTTCTTCGTTTTTGAGTTTTTAAGGAAATATTTAAATCAGTTGAAATTATGGTCTAAAATTTGAACACGATTTAAAGAACAGTCAAAGACGAAATCGCCTGTAACACCCACTTGGAGTAAGAAAATGATTGTTTTAAGCACATTTTTGGAATTCTCATTAAATTTACTATCCAATAACATGAAAAAACACTACAAAATTTGGTACAGCCAGGGAGAAAAGCGATGTCAAAGTTTAAGCTGCCAGAAACACTGTTTGAAAGGACAGTCAAAGACAAAATCGCTTGTAAAACCCACTTGGAGTGAGAAAATGACTGTTTTAAGCACATTTTTGGAATCCTTATTAAACTTCCTATTCTATAACTTAAAAAAACATTATAAAATTTGGTACAGTCAAAGGGGTGTCAAAACTGCCAGAAACAAAGTATTTGTAATTTACTGGTGAAAAAATTCCTGAAATTTTCGTACATAACAAAATTATAAATGTTGTACAACTCGTATCCCTCATCAATGTAATAGTTCGATTGGTTAATTACTGTCGTAATTGAAATTAATTAAATAATATTTTATTAGCAAATAAATCATGCTATGCAAAGTTCGTCTTGTGTAACTGTTCCATTCCTGCATAAAATTCTTCTTACAACACTTCTTCTGTTATCTACTATTAGGTCAATGAGGTGTCATCGGTGTTTAGTTTTTGCTTGGTTCTGAGCTACTATACACTTTATTTATTTTTCAAATTGTTAATGCGTAATCCCTGTAAATCTGTTTTTACTTTGCTTTAATATCACAATACAATGTTTCCCTATTGAATTTACTTTTGAAAGAAATTCTCTTTTTGGCTTTTGGGATTTAGTAAACCTTTAAGTAAGCATTAGCGCAGTTTATCCTGAATCTGGCAGACACCGCAATAAACTTCCAAAACCAAGCCAAACCATCTTTCTCTATTAAACGCTTTCTGTTCAGAACATCATCGGTTATACGAAAGTTGATAACTACGTTTAGCCGTTTAGTACGTGAGCGTCACTTTGACATTGTTTGGAAGACTGCTTCGCACTAATATAGCAATTGTTTGCTCAGTTGATACGGATGCTGAGACAGCTTAGCGATGATTTACGATGCGCTTATTGTCTAACGAAATCCCTGATTACACGCTAGATTGATACAGCAAAGACGAGCCACGGATACGTTGTTGTTGTCTCTCTTTTGTGTGTTGCCGTTGTTCGGTTTCGGTTTACAAGCCGAGGTATTTCGAGTTTGCCGGAGATTAAAATTTACTCGAGCTGTTCTTCGGGGATAATGGAATTTTAGAAGAAGTTTGTGTCGTGAATTAAGTTTCCGCTCAAAAACGGCGCTCCTTCGCTCTTGCGTTAATGTCGTCTAGGAGGAAATAACAGTTATGACCTCAAATTGCTAAGAAACATGCATATGAAGTTGTTTTACTCCAAATTGGACCTTGTGAGCACGGTATTGAAAAAATAATAGAACAAGTTGTGTCATTTATAAAATAGAATTAGTATACTAACAATTTTTTCAACTTGTGTAAGCTATTTGCTTTATTAGTTTTGATTGTAAACACTTAAGATTTCAAATGTAAAGTTTACTGGAAGAATAATGGAAGATGTGTACGTTTGCCAACGTTTTGTTTTGAATTGTTTTCGACATATTTGTAAATTGAACTTCTGAATCTATTCATTTTATTTTGCTGTAAACCTAAAACTTTAATGTAAAACAAAATAGATCAGGTAGCTCTGTTCAAATAATATAACATACAAGTTTATGCTTTTCTTGACCAAAAATATTTAATATCGATTAGTCCAATCAATAGTATTTAACTTATAGACGACAACTCTATATGTATTTATATTTGTGACAATAATTAAATAATATTGATTTGACTTATTGCTGTATCAAAAATTTTTTGATGTTTTCTAATTGTAGTAAAATGAAATATATGTATGGTTTTTAAATAGCCAACTGCTTCTAATTTAATTGAACTATTACAGCTTAGTGATCCATAGCAATTGGACCACCCTGTATATCTAGTTTTAACAGTTTTTAATTCATTTTTACACACCTATACTTTTTTAATAATAACAATAATATAATATAGGAAGACTCTTGCAATAACTATTTAAGCGACATTCTGAACCAAATGTGTAATTTAAGTAATTAACCATCTTTAATAAATTTCAAGTTTAAAACTAATAATAATTTTAATTATTTCTTATTAATGAGTTTGCAATCCGTAATATACAAAATTATAAATTTACTATCTATGGGTTGTTGTTTATCACGACTGGCGAAAACAGATTTACAATGAAGTAATTTATAGGTTATAAACCTGTCCAATGCAATAAAATAATAATTGTAAAATAAGAGGTATCAGTTTGGAACATAATAATTGAGTTTAAATATGTATAATATTCAATGTTTGGTTATTTACCAAATAATTTAAATAAATACTTGATAATTGCAGTGGACGTGTAAGACTAAATTTGCATTTTGGCAATAAAAGTAAACTATTAAATTAGTAGATTGTTTCTTGACGTTTTTTCAGACTGGCCATTTCAATATAATTTTTTTTTGTTTCTTTTAGTTACTATCAGCATTATCACTTTTGATTACTTAGTTAAACACACAAAGAAACCAAAATTTGTTTTTTGTTTTACTTATAGCAAAAAGCTATATCCAATGTATGTAAGAATTTGCATAATAAGTTATAAATATTTAAAATGATCTAACTTACGCCCTAGTTTCATATAAGTATACGTCGATAAACACCCTGTATATTGTATAAAACCAAATCGTAAACAAAGTAATTTTTCACTTATTATTGGTTTTTTCGCATAGCAGAACATTATAGAACATAATATCCATTTACAGCGTTGCAAAATCTATTCGCTATTCAGATTTTAACAGGAACATTTTCTAGTATAACCTAACCTAACCTGGATTTTTTTGTTACTGTAGGAAACGCAATTATGATGTATTAAGCAAATCTATCTTTGGTGTGAGTCTTGGATTGAGAGATTGGTAATGTTAGAATTTAAAATGAATATTAGTATAATTATAATTAAATTTAAAGAGTACCTAATTATTCCTTAAATTAAAATTGTCATAATTTAGAGAAAAAAAATAAAAAACTTGCAAAAATATATTGGACCACCCATTTTGTAGACTTTGTGCTGCGCAGTGTTGCCAACACTTAAATGATATAATTTCCCCAAAAAGTTGTCATGTTTTACTAAAATTCTCCAGATTTTTTTAGGTTTTTTGAAGTAGGATTTGCTTCAAAGCAAATGCTATCATTGCGTCTACTTGACATGGATTTGATGGTCTCAAAAACGCATAAGTTACAACTGGCAAAAGTTAACTCATAAACCTATACAATATACTTAAAATGCTGTAGCTTTACTTGTAATGCTTAAAACCTGTATTGCTTTTGACCACATTTTGACAAATGGAACTGGCTCCAAAAAAACAGCACAATAACAACAATTTTAACTGATTGTGCTAGTTTTAAAAAAAGTTTTGTCATTTTAGAGCTCCATGGAGAAGATTTTGATGGTTTTCAAGATTATGACATTAAAATATGGTCAAATTAAACAGATACATGTCACGACTGTCCAATTTCAAATCATGGACCTATAAACAAGTATATTTGTTTTACTATAGTGATATGATTTACAATTGTATTAACTATAACAGTGCTTTAAAGCAGATTTTGTAGTTTTATAGCTTTATGGAGATTTCATTTGACAGTAACCACAATTGTGACAAATTTAAATTTGTCCGAAACATACATTTCTATGGCAGAACTGTCAAAATTATATTCATTTCTTTTCTTTTTTTTTATTCAGTTTCTACAAAAAATTTTACTTTTTTAAAATTTCCAATAAGTGAACGAAAATGGCTCTTATAACACACGCCCTTTTTGCACCAACCTCCCCTTCTTCATTGATTTGTATTTGTCTCGTTTTTCTTTCTTTTTTTATTTTTGTTAATCTATATCTTCCAAATTTTTTCTTTTCTTCTTTTTTTTTCAGTTTCTACAAAAATTTTACTTTTTAAAAATTTCCTATAAGTGAACAAAAATGGTTATTATAACACACGACCTTTTCGCAGCAACCTCCCCTTCTTCATTTATTTGTATTTGTCTCGTTTCTCTTCCTATTTTTATTTTCGTTAATCTATATCTTCCAAATTTTTTTCTTCTCTGTTTTTTTATTTATTTTCTACAAAAATTATACTTTTTTTAAAATTTCCTATAAATGAACAAAAATGTCTATTACAATACACGTCACAACTGGCAAAAAACAACTCATGAAAGTATAAAATACATAATGATCTGATTTCCACTGATTGTATTACTTTTAAACAAGTATAAATTTTATAGCTTAATGAAGTGGTATTTGACACTTTTCAAGTTTATGACAGATTGAAATATGACTTAAATAAGCAGATATACTTCACGACTGTGTAATTTCTACTTATGGATCCATAAACAAGCACTTAATATGATTTATGACTATTTTAATATAACAGTGCTTTTAAGTAGGTTTTGTAGTTTTATAGCTTTATGTAGTAGTGTTTACAGTTACCACCTTTGTAACGTGTTACGTGTCAAAATATAACTTTTGAAGCTATAAAGTACATAAAACATAGTTTAACACTAATTTAAACGCTTTTGAAGTGATTGTTTTAATTAAAGCTGCGTTTAAGCAATATTTTATAGTTTGATAGCTTCATGTAGTTGTATTTGATACTATAAAATTTTTTAAACGCTTTGCAAGTGATTGTTTTAGTTCAATACCTCTATGGAAAATGTCACAACTGGTAAAATTCAATATGTATTTCTTTTGACCACATGTTTTTCCTTTTGTAGCTTCATGGTAAAAAAGACGTGTTTTCAGAATTTTGACATATGTAACTAGCTCCAAAAATCCTGTTCATGGAGCTCTAAAAAACATGTATTCTGATTTTTTTCTGATAGGTAGCTTTAATAGATTTGTCATTTTTTCGCTTCATGGATAGGATTTTGATAGTTTCTAAATTTCTGACAGATGAAATATGTTCAAAATAAACGAATATACGTCACGACTGTCCAACTTCCAATCATAAACCTATACACAAATAACAGTGCTTTAAAGCAGGTTTCGTAGTTTTAAAGCTTTATGGAGTGGTATTTGACAGTTACTACCCACTAAACATGAAACATCTGAAACATTTTGGAATGTTTTAATGAAGTTAGCTGTGAAATTTGAAAAGAGAACAACAAAAAGATGTTTTATTGTAGTTTAAAAGTAATGTTTCAAATTACAACTATGAATAAAATATCAAAGAAGACACGTACCAAGAACATACTGTTTTGAAAGATATTGCTACGTTACGATAATGTGTACAAATGAAACATTTCTTAAATTTCACTTTTTAATGTTACTTTTTTAAATTGCAGGTAAGTTCATTAATATAAATCAAATAAAGACAGTTTAAAGCGGATTGAACCCAAAACAAGAACACTGTAATTAGGCAAACATTTTATAGCCTTAGGTTTAAGATAAAACGACTGAATAGTTCGGGACCAATAATTTATGCGCAGTTTTCCATGTTTCCTGCGGGAGTTTTTTAGATAATGTGCGGAATTTTGATCGAACATGCTCGGGAGTCGGTATCTACCATTTACTGATAGAGAATATTTATAGGCCCTAGGCAACCAGTCAATAATCCTGTTCAATTATTACAAGCCTGGGACTGGTTTGGTTCCCGTAAAGTTTTCTTTTATATTCAGTTAATAGAGCATTCATCTCCCTGATTAAAATACAAATGTTGCGTTTTGTGGTAGAATAATATGAAATATTTGACGATTTTCCGGGATATTTAATTTAGGATCGCTGCAAGAGCCCTTTATCCCTTTAATAGCTTCCATTATTCACGATCTGATGTCTTCGACGCCGTTTCCCCTTCTTTCATTAACTATCATTTCCTTCTAATCGGAAAACTTTTTAAAATAAATTTCGTGTCCGGTTTTCTTTATTTCCTTCGAAGCGATAATGCGTTTTCCACCTTTAATTCCACGGCAATATACCGAGTTTGGACTAACTGCAGTAACGATCATTAAATCAGCAACACTTTGCTTACACTTTTTAATAGTAATGCATGATCATTAAAAGTTTAGTGGAGAGCCGGTTTTGGAGTGAACTTAAACGGGCTTTCGTACGTATGGAAAAACTCTAAATTCCATTATAACTGTAGTATACGGGACCAAAATTATCGGAAATGATTTAGACGGTTTAAAAATACAAGGGCGGCCGGTATTGTGAGTTATGACCCTCTATTTCACTGCAATACCATTCACAACATTTAGGTTATAGAAAAATCCGATGTTTTTGACTGGGCGGAGATTTATGTCCTTTCGTGTTTTGTATTTACGCCCCGGACGTTTAAGGAACGCGCACGGTCCGATATTTCCATTAAAATTGCTTTCTCTCACTCCCCCTCTATTCTTTAACACGTCGGGGATGTTTGGCTTGAAAAAGTGGTTAAACTTTAAACCATTTTATATTCTTCCGGGGAATCCTTCAAATCAAGCCAATTACATTTGTTCCGAGTGTACGTTATGGGTCCTTAAGGGCTCGTAAAAAATCGTCTGGATGGTTTTCCTATCGGATTCCGGTCTTATTCTTGGAAATTGAAATGTTATAGACTACTCCAGAAGGAGACTTTTTGCAGGGTAGCTATGTTTCAATTTTCTTTTAAAAATCATATACAATTTTCTACCTTTGTACGTACACACAATCAAAGGAAACATAACCTTTAAATTAGTTGTAATTTTTGTTTGCGGAGAGGAAATTGTTTTATTCTGCCTGAACATCTAAAACGTTATCATAAATAAAAAACTGATTGGAAGAGTTCATCATGTTGCGCTTACTTTAGCTTTTACATATTGAGATATATCTATAAAATATCTTTTGACTTTTCCACTGTAATGTTATTGGTCATTATTTCGCAATATCTAGCAACATAGAATTTGTTTGCTTTTACTACAGTATTAGTGTTTATTTTTTTAGGGTTAGATGTCTTTTTCGACGAAATTTAGTCAAATTTGATAGAAAACCATCAAATTCTATACCTTAGTCCTTGTTCCAAATCTTTAATTAGATCTAAAAAACATAAATCAATAAATGAGAATAAAATAATAATATAACTAACTTTTTCTTAATAAAATAAATGTCAGCTTGTTCGGTTTGGTACCAGACAATTTGACAGCTATAGCAAAATCAAAGTAGATTAAGATGACGTAACAAGCTGTTTGGAATTTGAAAGGAAAGGTTGGGTTTTACATTGGGTAGGATTCAAATTAAACTGAATTCGCAAAATTTTGAGGTTACATGGAACATTAATTTTTTCGACATTAGACAGTTACGTCAAACCTATCAATTTATAAGTCATATTGTCAGTTACGAGCTTTTGTCATATGTTTTCTTTCCAAAAAGTTTTTTTTTTGTTTTTGTTTTTTTTTTTGGCTCAACTCAATAGGCAGCGATAATGATTAAGCATTAAATCAATCAAAACATTCTAAATTTTAATATTATAAACTTTGACAATTATTTTCCATTGGTCAGTCACTAAATTTCAATTTCATACCGTTTTCATGCAACTTCGATTCTGATACCATCTAAGAAATACGTGAATCGAATTGAATTCCTAATGAAAACGTGGTTTATGGACTTCTATGTCGAAGGAAGATAAATATTTTGAATTTGACAAATAACAAAAAAGCAAACATTATCAAACCTTACATTCAAAACATTTAATGTTTCTATTACACTACTACGTAACTTCTTTTACTATGATTCTCGCTATACAGGCTGTCCCAACTCTATTTAGACGCTAAATTTATCCGTCCCTGTACATACATTTCAGAGAAACAATTTTTGCATAAAAAGTTCATTACTTGTCATTCCGAGATTAATTTGGTGTGTAGAAAAGTTATTTGGAAATATCTATTTACTTGGCGTCATGTATCTATTATAGAGTGTCCCAAAATTAATGTTCTATACATTGACTTAGTGTAACTAAGGAGTTAAACCGGATAAGAGTGTTTCGTTTTCTAAAATGGACTGATGTTCATAAATCTGGTAAAACCAACAAAATGTAGAAAGTCAAAACGTTCGGTGATCATTTACCTCTCCTGGCTCCAGTTAACTTAAATTCTTTAATTTTTCTTCAACTATCAGTGTTCCGGGAATATTTGATTTTAAAGATTAAACTTTAGAAATGTTTATTACAACAAACAAATTATCAAATTAAGACTCAAAAACACTTTTCAAGCAGCTCGTTTTAAAACGAGGAGGGGTATTTTGAGGCATTGTCTGTATATTTCAAAATCTTTTGTTATATTTTCATTGGAATTTTGAACGAAATAAAACCTAAATAAAAGAAATTTTGCGATATTTTAAGGAATACATTGCAGTAGACAATATAGTGTATCAATATAACAAAATTGACTGAAAATTGAACAGAACAACATAGACATATATGGTAAAATCTGTGTTACATGATAGTGAGTTTAAACAATATTCATTACAAATTATTACAATAATTTACCAATTTTACAGCAATTTAATGTTTAAACTACATTTTTAAGTTCACGTGACTGTTTTTGACAGGTATCAGTTGGCTTTGACAGGGTTGCCAGCTCTAAAATGACATAATCAAAGTCACGTGATGTGTCTCTTGCAATTTCAGCTTTTACAACTGTCTAAAATAGTCTAAATTGAATTTACCAAATGATCGACCTTTAAATTACATTTTAAAGTCACGTGACTAATTTTGACAGATGTCAACTGGCCTTACAGTGTTGCAAGAACATGCAAAATTGCATTTTCAACGTCACGTAACGTATATTTTGCCATTTAAGTTTTTACAACTGTCTAAATTTTATTTACCATTTTTTGAAGTTTAAACTGCGTTTTGAAGTTTACGTGATTGTTTTTGACAATGTCAACTGGTCTTTTACAGTGATGCAAGCTCAAAATTGTCATATTGCTCATATTATTAACGTCACGTAACCTGTATTTTACAATTTCAGCTTTTACAAGTTTAATTTACCAAATGATCAACATTTAAACTACATTTTACGTCACGTGACTGTTTTTGACCGACGTCAGTTGGATTTGACAGTGTTTCAAGCTCTAAAATGACATAATCAAAGTCACGTGATGTGTCTCTTGCAATTTTAGGTTTTACGACTGTCTAAAATAGTCTAAAGAGAATTTACCAAATTTTTTAATTTTAAACGTCACTTAACAGATGTCAACTGGCCTTTACAGTGTTGCAAGAACATGCAGAATTGCATTTTCAACGTAACGTGTATTTTGCAATTTTAATTTTAACAACTGTCTACATTTAATTTACCATTTTTCAAAGTTTAAACTGCGCTTTGAAGTACACGTGACTGACAATGTCAACTGGGTTTGACAATGTCAACTGGGCTTTACAATGTTGCAAGCTCAAAAATTGAATTATCAAGTCACGTGACGTAATTCTTACAATTTTACTACTGTCTAAATTTAAATTACCAATTTTTGTTTCTTTTAAATGATAAGTGTCTTTATTTGACACGAGCTAACCTAACCTAACCTAACCTAACCTAAAAACTGTCAGAGGACCTTTAAAAAAATCAATTTTAACCTTTTGGGTCTTTAAAATATGGAAAAACAGTCACGTAACCTGAGGAAGTCATTTGTATTGAATCATTAATCCTTATCGACAATTTGACAATAGTCAAAAGTCATGTACAAATTGTAAAAGCAGACATGCTACTTAATCCAACCTAAAAACTGTCACGTGACCATAAAAAATTTAATTTCAAGGTGTATTTCATCAAGATGTATCATTATCTCAATACCAGGGGACTTATAAATAAATTTAAGAATGCCACAAATGTGTAAACATTTGAAGGTATCCTGAGGCAGTTTATGTTTGAGGCATTTTAGGCAGTTTTAAGGCATTATCACTATAAGGCATTTTGAGCAATAATAAAAGCATTGTGAGGTATTTTAAAGGCATTTCAAGGTATTTTGTATGGCAAAAAGGCATTTTGGCGTACAAAAAATTATCGCCGGTCTACCCCTCGTTTAAAGGGATGGAACTCGGTTGTAAACCTCTTAATAATATACGTTTACTTTTTACTTGTAAAATCTACTGTTATCATTGGGCACACTAATTTTAGTACACACTGTAGAGTTTTCAGTTTGGTTTATTATTATTTTAAAGTATTTCAACTGTCTCTAACCAAACACAGCAATTTTCCATAAAAGTTGAAACAAGCTTTTCTAAAGTTTAGTAAACATGACTGCATTTTTTACACAGTTTCAATTAAACTTCGGCCGCAATAAAACTTAAAAATGGGCGGCATAAATCGGACTTTCAAACTACATCCATTATCCTTTTTTCATGTTTTGTGTGAAAAAGGAAACACAATGAATAAAAGGAGAGAATGATTACCCTGTAAGTTGTTTGCGTGTCTGAGGCCGTCTATTACAAAGGATGTTTTAGCTAGATCGAATGAACGGCTAATCTAGCATTACAAAAATAACGAAGTGGAGTATTCCGAGGGGGTCGAACCAACTTTATGCCCGTCGGTAAACGGTTTGCATGACCTGAAAAAAAAACTACCCCGCATCAAAATACACGTACACGTCTTTGCAGTTAAATTTCCCAAAGGGGGACCCATATCCCTAAAAATAAAAGCTCATCTTTACTTATCATTATTTGGAGTCACGGGATAAAATCCACCCGGCACGTAATGTGTCACCCATAGACCCTCGGGAATTCGAACAGAAGCCTTGTATTTCATCATTAAGTTCAAAAGTTTCAAGTGGAAAAACTCGTCTTTTTTCCCAGGTTTACACTACCTTCGAGAATCTCCTTTTCACTTTGGAAGACGGATCCTCACTGAGTTTTTGACGATTTTTTTCTTATACAGACCAAAAGCACAAAATGTCGAGGCAATACCAGGTGCACCACAAAATTTATGCAAGTAAAACAGGGTTTTGCGAGGGCAATCAAAGCAAATCTGACGTCGGTCAAAGCTCCGTTCAACTGTTTTAAAATGGAAAAGTATTCCCCTCAGTGGCGAGCCAATTACATTTTCTTAGATAGTTGCTACGGTATCTTTAAAAGAATCTCTAATTTGTTGTATAATTGAGTTCCGCAGTCTTTTATTACAGATTTTCTTATTATGCTTTCTTCCGTTCCTACTCGGAACTGGGAAACTTTAC
Organism: Ips nitidus; assembly: GCA_018691245.2. Classification (NCBI taxonomy): domain Eukaryota; kingdom Metazoa; phylum Arthropoda; class Insecta; order Coleoptera; family Curculionidae; genus Ips; species Ips nitidus. The sequence goes on along the minus strand of CM042789.1, from coordinate 5,712,508 downwards.
AAGGAACGGCAAAATTTGTATTATTTACTATGCACATTTGAAAAAAATCTGATTAACAGAAAATATTTTTTTATGGCATTTTTTATTTTCAGTCCACACGACTAATATACAGGGTTTCCCATCCCACATATTTTTTTTATTTCATATTTGATTAGGTCACAAAAAAATATGAAATACCTACATAATTTATTATTTGTCAAAATACTAAGTCTAACATAACCAGATTAAATAAAAAGATTCAAATTTTATAGTAACATTTAAAACGCCCGCTAGGTATGACGTAGATGGTTTTCAACCAATTAGGTGCGAGGAGCCACTTCTATCATCAGCTTTTTCTAGCCCCGCTTTCGTGTTGCCAGTTTGTAAACTTTTACCGATTCAAATTAATCTTGACAAATTAGAAACGATAAAAGACGGTCTTTATTTCTATAAACATCTTAGTGTTTACAGTTTTTAAGTTTCTAACAATAACACTAGACTAAAGACATTATGTCAAATTCAACTCAAATTACTTTTTGTCCAGTGAAATAAAAAAGTGGTTGTGTGCTATAAAACGTGTTATTTGGCAACATTGCGGACTTCACGAGTGACTTGATTTTCAAAGGCCTTTAAATTACCTAAAAAATTTATTTTTTGTAAATAAACTACAAACTCCGACATTTCAGACTAAGTTTTCTAATCTATAAGCCTTTAAAGACCCCTCGGGACCTCCCATCACAAAAGAGGGAATTATAAGAGCGATCAATACATCCAAAGATAGAAAGGCGATTGACCGCATACCTGTAGAGTTGCTCAAACTATTGGACCACAAAAGCATCACAGTTCTTCAAACGATATTTAATCGAATCTATAACACAGGCGAATATCCCACCAAATGGTTAACATCGAATTTTGTCCCCTTGCCGAAAAAGAACAATGCAACAAAATGTGAGGACCACAGACTAATCAGCCTCATGAGTCACACACTAAAGATATTCTTTAAGATTTTCCACTACAGAATATCAATAAAGTGCGAAAGAAACATCGGATCCACACAATTTGGATTCAGACATAGTTTAGGCACAAGAAAAGCATTAGTTGCGACTCAAGTACTGATTCAGGACTGCAACGATCAGAGATAGGACATAATGCTGTGTTTCATCGATTATGAAAAAGCGTTTGACAGAGTCCAACATCATAAACTGATCCAAATCCTAAATAGATAGGACATAGACCAAAAAGACATCCGCTGCATTCAAAGCCTATACTGGAACCAAATGGCTGAAGTCGGAGTTGGTAACAATCTCACAGAAGCAAGACCAATTTGTAGAGGAGTTAGACAAGGGTGTGTTCTTTCCCCACTTCTCTTCAATTTACATTCTGATGCCATTTTTCAGGAAGCCCTAGAAGAACGCAACGTGGGTGTTAAGGTGAATGGTGTATGGGTCAACTATATTCGTTATGCGGACGACACAGTTCTAATTGGGACTGTCGGAGAATGCAGTAAGAACATGGGCCTCAATATTAATTCATGATAATTACTCGAAAGCCACAAGAATTTCAAAACTCAAGTCTAACAGTGCATAACCTCTTCTTGTCCATCCATTTTGAACTTGAATTTGAATATTTACACAAATCAAACTAATCTAGAGTATTTTAGTGCGTTATTAAACAACACTAGGTACTTCCTGTAAAATATTTCCAATTCAAATTTTAGTAGAGTTTGTTAAATAAATTATGTATTGTTATTAATTTATATTTGTTTAAAATCGATTTTTGTTGAGTGTAGTATATTTTGATGTTTGGGAAAGTCCAGATAGGTTATAATGCTATTTAAAGCAAAATTTTTGTAATGTATAGAACAATACACAGGACGCCAAAAATGAAAACTTTAAAACAGTAGGTAATTGTGATTTGGGCATGAAAAAATCAACAGTCAACCAGTTATATAACTTATAGGAGCAACAAGGTTTTTTCTTGTTTTTTGATCATGTTCAGGACATCCCAAACAATACAATACCTTGGTTCACTATTTTCAATTTACGTGTATGCATCTATTGAAAGAGAGCATAATCCTAAAGAGTAATAGCCATACACCTGTAGCTATATAAGTTCGCTGGCCGTGCAATTTTTATCAATAAGAGAAAATAAAGGCGGCGCATGCAGTGTACAAAAAGGACGCAAACGAGCAAACAGGTTTCAACTTCTTTTAGGAGAAGTTATGTAACGCGGAACTTCCCAGGAGAGAGATATAATATACACGTGACGGGAAAATATCAGGCCGTCCTGTTTATGGAAAAGAATGGCTCCGAACTGCTCGATTTAATGGCCAAGCCACCTTTGTGCATTACGTGCTGCGTCTTGAAAACTTACTGGTCAAAAAATGTTCTAATGATGTTATTTTATTGTTTGAAATGTGCTTTTTTTGAACGTAAATAGTCCACAAACAATGACGCGATAATTTGATGACGGGCAGTCCAAAAAACAAATGCGTGAAACGACATTAAAAGCACCAGTAATAAACCAATATTGCCTTTTAACAAATATCTCTATATTTGCAAATAATTAAGGTTTTATTTTGATTTTAACTGTTATTTGACCAATTCCAAAATCACGGCTTCCATTTTGAGCGTTTAAATTATATTCCGGTTTAATTTGTCCGATGAAGTGTACAGCTTTTATAATTTAAAACATATGCATTCGGTGGGTACGCCATTAATGTATTAGGCTTCGCTTATTTTCATTTCAGCTATTAATATCTTTTAACTAGTCGAAATATAATTTACCCTTCGTCTATGTTGTGCCACAATAATTTTACGAGTTTCTGAAAATATTCATGAAACGTTAGGTGTAAACTTATTGTGCATTTTTCATTCCTGATAAATATGCATTTTTATTTGTTGTGGTAACACGCTATTTATATTGTCGGTTTCGATAAAAAATATCTAAACTGTACAGTACTGACACATTGTTGTTAATTACGCTTCAGAAAACATTTGAAAATTATGATAATTTGATTATTAGAGCACTGTTTGCAGTGCGGAATTAATATTTTGTTCCATATACGAGTACAAGTCGATCAATTCACTTTATCAATAACCGTTTTTCATATACATTAATACAAATCCTACACAGAAAATTTGTATATTAATACTAAAAATAATTAATAGTTTTATAATATATTTTGACATGACAATGCATGGACAAGCAACATTAAGAGAAGCAGAAGTTTGCTTTTGACTATGTTAATTCAGATGAAAAAAGTCACATTCTCAACACCATACTAAAAATCTTACAGAAATTAAACAGAAAATAAAAACGGCCAAAACAGTTCTTTTTAAATACGTAAGTGTTGGTTACGCCACTGGTTGGTACACTTTTAAAAATTTTTCGTCTTTAATAGTAAAATTAAATGTTATACTATGAATTCTATTTAGACATTAAAAATAGTCAGGTTAACATTCTGAATTCCATTTTTAACCTAAAAACGGTTACGTGACTGTAAGAATACCATTTTAACAGTAAAAATGGTCACGTGGCATTTAAAACTTTAGTTTGACTAAAGAAAACGTTTAAAATTCCATTTTGATCTTTAAAAATAATCACGTGACTTTCAGAATATCAATTTAAAACTTGATCGGATTTAGGAAATCCAATTTTGTATTAAAAACAGTATTTTTATCTTAAGAATACCATTTTAACCTTAAAATAGGTCACGATTCCATTGTAATCTTTAAATTGGTCGCGGGACTTTTAAAATGCCAATTTTACCATTATATTATATAGGACACGTGATTTTTAAAGTTAAATTTGGTGATTGAAAACAGTCACGTGACCTCCAGAATATCAATTTAAACATAACAACCATCTAGTAATCTTTCTAATACCCTTGTGACCCTCAAAAATGTCACGTGACATTAGGAAGGTAATTTTAACCTTAAAAAATTAATACGCGACTTTTAAGAGTGGATTTGATGGTTGAAGACGGTCACGTGACATACAAATAATGTTTCAATTTCAGAAATGGTCACGTGACCTTAAAAAAGAACGTCTAGGTCCAGGAGTCGACAAATGAAAGCTGAAGAAGAAGAAAAAGAGGAAGAAGACGTTTAAAATGCCAATTTTACCATTAAAAAGAGTCATGTGATTTTTAAAATAACATTTTATAATTGAAAACTGTCACATGTCCTTTAGGATTCCATTTTGATCTTAAAAAATAATAACGTGACTTTCAGAATATCAGTTTTAAGCTAAATTTTTTTTGCGAAATCGAGTTTTACCAAATTTTTGGGAGATTTTTAAGAAATCATAACTGAGGCCTTTCAACACTCGTTTTAATATGGCATCACTGCCAAAGTACATTTAAAGAAAGTTTTGAATAAAAGCAAAAACAAGGTTGCCAGATTTAATAAACAGGCTAAAAAAATCATGATATTGAAGAAAAGAGAAAACTCTTGATAACAGGAACTTTAAATTTTGAAAGTTATGGTTGGCATATTTTTGTAATAGAGGGAACGACAAAAATGGAAGTGTTAAAATGCTTTCGAATACTTTAGATACAGCAATTTTGTCAGGTTTTCAAACCTACCTTAAATTTCAGATTATAAAAAAATGTGTTTTTTTTTCCAAAAAATGGTTTAGTGGGCAATTTTGCAGAAAATAAAACAAGTGCCAAGCTTACTCCTTTCTGCTTTATTCAGATTTAAATGTGGAATTACCCATTAAATTATGTTTTCCTATAAATACAGGGCGATTCACGGTGATGAGTATATTAGAAGCACCTTAAGAACGGCTCAATATTTTTTATTGAAATTTGGAGTGTAGCCTAGATTGGGTCTAAACTCTCTCTTTGAAATATTTTGTTCAGTTCATTCAAAAAGAACACCATCTTTTAATTTTTAAATTAAACACCCTGTTTCTATTTTCATTTTTAAATTCCTCACAAGAACCATCCAAAAATATGCTCATTTAAGTTAATCGGTTGCACCGTTTGGCAGCTAGAGGGCGTCAATGTCAAGCTTCACAAAACTTCAAAGTGATTTAACCTCTTTTGCTTTAACGTAAAATAATTCAATTGTTTGAACAGTTACGACAAAAGGTCACTAAAGACTGACTCAAAAAACGTCATTGGTGCGATAGTTTGACAGCTAGAGGGCGTCAAAGTCAAGCTTTTTGAAAATTTTGAAAGCATTTTTGCTTTATCACCGTTTTTGAGATATTTCCCGGAAACTAAAAATTGTTTTTCACTTTTTTGGGACATCCTGTACTCAGCCGCTAATCTAAGACCTGACACCTGAATTACCTTGCCATCCATTTTGCCCCAACTGTCACGGTTTTGGGAATGACCTGGAAATTATGTCAATTTTGACGGTTTTCAGTGCGTGGCACCCTTAAAAAATGACATTTTTACAAATGACACTTTACGTCATTTTTGTATCATTAACCTGAAGGAATTTAGGCAGTGAAAGTTTATTATTTTAAAAATTCAAACAACCTGAGGGCAGTGTAGGCGGGCGTTATCATAACGCCCTGAAACCTTTTTTAATATTAGTAATGGCATTTTTATTCTTTCATGCCATAAAAACTACGTATTCCCTACCTTAGAATGTTCTTGACTTTTTAGGTAAAAACTTTCGTTAGCTTTTAGTTAGTTAGACCGCTATAGTGTAGTTTTGTGCTTCGGATTTAAGGAATCCATTTTTGTATTCAAAACAGTCACATGACCTTTAGGTCTTAATTTTCGTATTCAAAGCAGTCACGTGACCTTCAAATCGATCATCAATCGTCCGTATTGAATTTTAAATCTTCCAGTAAAGGAAAATACATGATTTTATTTGAATTTTAAATTTTCTAGGCTATTAGCTTATAACCTACTTTTTCAGCTAGAACGGTCACTATCAAAAAGTTAAAAGCGGAAATGAAAATATTAATCGTTTCCCACTAGGGCCAGTTCAAGATGGTTTTAATTGGCACTCGAAAACCGGGCCTCATCAACGGCGCCCACTAAATTTTTAATCGTCCGCAAAGCACTTAATCGTGCATTTTTCGAGCAGAATTTCATCGATAACAACCTGTTCAAATTGATTTCGTTGCACTGAAGAATACAGCCAGCAGATGCATTAGGCTTCACTAACCCTTCTGTAGTCAACGTTAACAGATAGAGATCAATACTCGACCTCCGGTCAGGGTGTTATAAAATATTGAACTCCAGAGACCGGTTGTTTTAACATTATCAGTAAGAAGGTGTAATTCCATTGCTGCACACGTAGTAACGATCCGATCCGGAGTGGCGTTAAGACGTGAAAGAAAATAAATTAAAAGAAAACATTCCATCTCCATTTAAAGTGACCCGCGTGACGTAAGACAGCGCTCCCGGGGGCGACATAAGGGCGAGGCCCTGGGGAGCTCTTGATCTCCTTTATCTTGCCCATTCTTCATTTTGTTATCTAACACCGATCGGGCCCCCGACAAATTACAAATGTATTAACTTTGCTCGTCCGGCCTGGAAATTTACGTTTTATATTTTCCACCGTTTTATATTTTTCTTCTTGTATATCTCGTTTCAACTGCACTGCTTGACTTTATCTCAGTTGAAAGAAGGTATATTTATCTTGATGTTGGTTTAAACGCGTTAAATAAAATGTGACAAGTAACTTTCCAGGTTTTTGCAATTCACGTTTAAATAAATCATCTCTTTCAAGTAACAAAACAATGCCTAAAAACTGCAATCTATGCGCATTTAAGTAAAACTTATTCTACAGCACGAAACCGAAGTAACTAACTTTAAAATAGTCGATTCAAATCGATGAAGTAGTTAACAAATTCGAAATGATAATGTTGAGTTAATACACGTATTACAGCGATGTAGGCTAGGAATTTTATAATAATGTTAATGAGTAATACTACTTAAGCTTAGAGATATCGATACGAAACTATAATACTTAAATAATGCAAAATTCCTTTTTTAGAAGTTGTAATTGAATAGAAAGCAGTAAACCTCAAAAACAGTTTTTAAAAAATTGGGAGAATTTCGCATTGAAGTAATGGAAGAAATCAAATTTCTAATATTGATCACATTCTCCACTAATGTATGTTAATACAACATATGAACCTAAGCTAGAAATTCTCCAGGGCCCTAATTCTTGAAACCGGGGAATTTTCAAGAGAAGTGTTGATAGAATGTGACAGAAGAAGCTGACAATGGTGGATTCCTGTCACATTCTACAGACCTCTCGATAACTCCCTACCCTCGTTTCAAGAATCACCCTGATATGGTGGGAAATTGTGATAAATGTATTAAAAGTGAGTTTGAATCTTGGAACATATACTGATTCACAGCAATTTGGGTCAGGAGTTTCTTAATTTTAACTACATTTATAGGTTAGGTTAGTTTGATAAAGAAAAAGATGACGTAATTTTAAGTTTTGAGTGACTACATTTCTCTCGCATTTTATTAAAACAAAACAAATTACTTTGACCGTATAATATGAAAAAAGAACAAACATTCTACTCAATGTAAATATGAAGCAAATTATAATTCACTTTATTGAATAAATGGCATTTGCTTTATCGTATTATTTCTGTATTACTCTAATGGGTGTAAACGTACCAACAACCTTTGTCAACAAAAATTAAGTATGTTTTAATAGCAGGTGCCATATTTTAGTTTTGTCAGTTTGAGTCATCTACAGTCATTTCACTTCAAAGTTCAAATTTCTATACCTTGGCTATAAGTAGCCTAACAAAATCATACAGGTTTTTGGTTGTCCAAGAACTGTTTACGTCCTGTCAGCACAACACACTTACTGCAATTTGGGATATATTCTATAAAAATAAATGAAACAAGTATGTACAAAGGGGCATATTTTTTCTAAAGTTATGAAAAAACTTAGATAGTCCTTAACTAGCTAATAAACAAAATCCCTGATAAAATCATTTGACAAATAACCTAATTTAGCAAAATGTTTTTCATCTCACAAATGTTGAGAAGTTTGGCCACATTGTTTATCTATGACATAATGATCGTATATGACGTGAATGCAGTTTTCGTTGGCTTTACCTATATCTGTAACTGCTTTAATGTCTTTCTAAACCGGTAAAGTATTTTATACAAAAACACTTGGACAGTCATAGTCAGTCAAACTTATTAATAAACAATCATTAAATAACTGATTATAAATTGCTTTGACTCGAAGAAACCATCCATTTGACTTTAATTTAGGTTTCGTAGATAAAGAATATGAGTTCCATAATTATCTTTATCGCGTTATTGTCCCATACAAATTGAAAGAGGATATAAAATTGAAAAAAATAAAAATAAATGAGAATCTCTTTGAAAGCTGAAGTTAATTATTTCCGCTAACAAATCTGCGTGTATACGAGGAGAATATGAAATTCAACAGGAAATATTGCGACAAATAAATCATGTTTTTGTCAAAAAGGAAAAGAGCAAATTGAAGTATTATTAAGGCACAGGTGTTAAAAGTAATCAAGTTAAGTTAGTAAAAACGTCTTAACTTTTTACAAAATGTAAAAAAAAATTACTAATAGGAGTGTAAAAAGAGTGTTGAAAAAGTGTCGTAAAATTATTTTAACACGGATTATTCAAGTTATACAAATATTATAAAATTCTGTATTATCTCTAATTTGGTAAAATTACAAATTTGGCTTGAACATTATTAGAGCAAACTTTTTAAGAACTATCTTTCTGTCTGTGTCTCCTTTCAATTCTTGTTCTTTCTTAATCTGATTAAATATAACTTTTGGCGCAAAAATTATAACCGCTAGTTTTAACGCCTTTTTTTCTTTTCTTCTTCTGTTAGTTCTTCTTTTTTAATCCGGTAAAATACTACTTTTAGGGAGAAAATTATAACCTCCAAGTTTGACGTCTTTTCTTCTTCTCTCAATTCATCTTCTTTTATAATCTGGTATAATACCACATATTGCGCGAAAATTATAACCTCCAATTTTTATGCCTCTTCTACTTTTCTTCTTCTTTCAATTTGTCTTCTTTGTATCAACATCATCATCGTATAGAAGGCGTACCGCCTGTTTAGTTCCGATTTCTATGTGGTTCTTCTTTTTTAATCTGGTATAAAACACAACTTTTTGCGTGAAAATTATAACATATAAATTCTTCTTCTTTTCTTCTCTCCATTTAAGTATTCTTCTTTTAATCTGGTAGAATACACACGTCCTTATAAGCGTCACTTGGAGTTTTTATCTTGTTAAAAATAGCACTTTTCTGCTTTAAAATGGTATATTACATGTAAAAAAATGTTTTTATTTAAACAAGAAAAGCAGTTGACAATTATTACTTATTTAATTAAAATTTTGGCTTTCCGTTCTTCATAGTCTAGCTAAATAGTCTTCTGAAACCACGTGACAACTGTCACTAATGTCAAAATTGTCAAACTATGCTCTAAAGTTGCTAAAATCAAGGTTTAGAAACGTTTTCTTGCAGTATTTGATATAAAATGTGTTTCTGAGAATTTTGACAGTTATTTTGACAATTGTCACGTGACCGTCTAGCTAAATAGTGTTTTACGATTACGTGACAGCTGTTATTAATGTCAAAACTGTCAAACTATACTCTAAAGTTGCAAAAAACAGGGTTTAGAAACGTTTTCTTGCAGTATTTGATATAAAACGTGTTTTTGAGAATTATGACAGTTATTTTGACAATTATCACGACACCGTCCAGCTAAATAGTGATCTACAATCACGTGACAACTGTCACTAATGTCAAAACTTTCAAACTATACTCTAAAGTTGCTAAAATCAAGGTTTAGAAAGGTTTTCTTGCAGTATTTGATATAAAATGTGTTTCTGAGAATATTGACAGTTATTTTGACAATTGTCACGTGACTGTCTAGCTAAATAGTGTTCTACGATTACGTGACAGCTGTTAGTAACGTCAAAACTGTCAAACTATGCTCTAAAGTTGCAAAAAACAAGGTTTAGAAACGTTTTCTTGCAGTATTTGATATAAAACGTGTTTTTGAGATTTATGACAGTTATTTTGACAATTATCACGTGACCGTTTAGCTAAATAGTGTTCTAATATCATGTGACAACTGTCACTAACGTCAAAACTGTCAAACTATGCTCCTAAGTTGCAAAAAACAGGGTTTAGAAACGTTTTCTTGCAGTATTGGATATAATACGGGTTTTTGAGATTTATGACAGTTAGTTTGACAATGGTCACGTGACCGTCTAGCTAAAAAGTGTTCTAAAATCACGTGACAATGGTCACTAACGTCAAAACTGTCAAACTATGCTCTAAAGTTGCAAAAAACAGGGTTTATAAACGTTTTCTTGTAGTATTTGATATAAAACGCGTTTTTGTCATGTATAACAGTTATTTTGACAATTGTTCCGTGACCATCTAGCTAAATAGTGTTTTAAAATCACGTGACAACTGTAACTAACGTCAAAACTGTCAAACTATGCTCTAAACCTACAAAAATCAGGGTTTAGAGACGTTTTCTTGCAGTATTCGATATAAAACTTAGAAAACCATTATTAATAAAAAAAATTAAAAATCTGTATTTTTGATGTACTGTTTTTATATTTATAGCAAGAATCAATGATTAAAATTTTTGACAACTATTAAAAGACCCTATACATTAATGTAAAATGATGATGAATTTGTTTTGATCTACCGTTATCTACCGTTTTTTGACTGTATATTCTACCGCCATTAAATATTTTGACTTGGCAACACTGACTACTCTGTGTTAAAGTTTTGAGTTCTTAGTCCCACAAAATAAGATTTCTAAGGTATTTTTCAACTAAATTACGGGTTTTCTCAATATTCTCAAGTCAATATGTCGCATGCTACTTTGCTACAGAACCCATTTGTGATGGAAGCGCTTGCGACCTGTTCAAATTTTGCTACAATCCTCATGCTGTCAGTCATTGCTGTCAAATGACAGGCAATTATATCGCATTCAAGAATACCACTGCAATAAAATTGCGTTTACTTGTTCTGTTATAACTGGCAATAATTTAAAACAATTTTTGTGAGTATTTCAATATTGGTGTTTCATTAAGAGCAATAGGAAATACCAATTAAATATTTGTAAGAAGTCCAGTAGAAACCAATTTCTGCGTCTTATTGCAACCGTTCGTTGAGGCAAAGCCGGCAGTCATTGAAATATTCATAAATGTATATAAACTAGCTTCGCCTGAGCGTTTTATTAGAGGAGCACCAACTCTGCCACGGGTTATATTCATATCCTTACCCGGTGGCGCGCCCCTTCCTCTATTGTCTCAAAATGCCCTCCTCTTGTAGCTACACGAGGCCCGTTCAATAATAAACTGCTTAAAAACTCGTGCATTATGGAACAGGTGTCTTGACTTCTTTGCAAGCCCCGCTTTTTGTCCCCTTGAATTATAAACACTTAAGATTTTAGTGGAAGGTGGAATTTTAGCGCTCACCTGAACGCGTCCTCGTTATCGCCGGCTAAGCTCTCTTCTGCTTTTAAAGTTTGCCAGTCGAAAATAAGAAAACCGCGTAATGATAAAAGTTGTTTATAGTTAGAAAACCGATATCAACTTCTTTGAAATATGACCCTCATTGCTTTGCTCTTAACTCCAATAGAAGTTTCGAAGTGGAAAGTCTCAATCGACAAGTGGTCACCTGAATTTTTATTTCAAATTTGTTGGATCATGTGTATTACTTTCAGGTATCAGAAAAATGGAAGAAGAAAAATTGGTTAACAATCCATGAAAATAAGGTTAGAATTTAACTAAAATGTTTTAGTAAAACATAAACATTCAATATGACTTCTTTTAAAATTGCACTAAAAACTAACAATACTAATTTAGGTATTGAGTTTTTTTTGTATGTTTATCATATTTATACTATATGAAATAGCAACCAAAGATAACACGTAAATTGATTGTGGATTAAAATTAAAAAGGAAAAGACGTTTTAAACTAAGTTTTACTCATAGAAAATGATTGGAAATACCAAAACAAGGCTTTTAAAAGTATGATTTTGTATACATAGAGATGGAAAATTCTCAGAATCTATTTTTTTAGAGAAAATGTCAAAAAAGTTTAAGACATTTAAGGAGAACTCAAGAAAATCATGAAGAAAAGCCTAATAAATCAACATCAAAAGAGGAGCCGAATTTGACGGTTCTGACGTTAAGCAATACTTTTATAGGTCACGTGACAACTGTCAAAACTCACTCACCAGTGGTATAAAAGGACAAATAAATGTGTTTCTTGTTCAGTTCTGACGATAAGAAACACTTTGATACTTACGTCACAACTGTCAAATTTCGCTCTATATAACTATAAATATAATGTACAGGGTGTCTCAAATTCGATCGGTTTTATGGGGTATCTCCAAAAGTAGCAACCAAAAGGTAGGGTAATGGGATTTTCGCAAAAATGTGCTCGATTCTTGTAAAATGAACGATGGAACAGACGCACCTTCTGAACTACAGGGTGATTTTGAAAACATGACAATCTGGAAAGCCCTCGTATTTTCCTTATCTTTAGCGACGCAGAAAATCTACAAATGGTTTTCCAAAGAAAATTTAATGTAGAATCCAAATATTTAATCCGTTTTTTTTTCTGGAACACATTGTTTTTAAAATTTGGTTCAAACATACTTGTTTTATGTGTGGGGACACCCGCAGATTTGAAATTAGTAAAAAATTAGTTTTTCAAAAATATATAACATTATGAAGTTAAATTGAAAAGCAACGTAGAAATCGCTAATTTTCATTTGTAATCGAGGCAGCTAGTGGCCGTATTTATTTTCACGCTCCATAAAACATTTTGGCGAATGTATCCCTGAGGAGGCCCTTTAGGGCAAAAGTACTCTAAAGCAATCTTGTAGAGCGTAAAATTCCCTACAATTTTTCCCTTTTACACTTTTTTGATATTTTTCGAAATAACCGAGTTACGCTTGGTTGAACTTGTTTAGGGTCTTATTAACACTTTTTTGAGCTTTGACACAGTTTTTTAAAAAAAACTCCTTGAGAGCCCTTTAAGGCGAAAGCACCCTAATGCAATCTCGTAGAGAATGAAATTCACTCAATCAATAAAATTTTCTACAATTTTTCCCTTTTAAATTTTTTTGAAATTTTTCCAAATAATGGAGGCACGTTTGGTTGAACTTGTTTTAAAGCACTTTTTTGGGTTTTATAGGGAATATCTCCCTGAAAAGGCCCTTTAGGGCGATAGTACCCTTATGCAATCCTTTGGAGTAGTGTTTTAATCTTTTTTTCAAATAATTGAATTACGCTAACTTTAACTTGTGTGAGTTCTTTTGTGTGCGTAAATAGTTATTTATGCAATAAGTGCAAAAAGTACATCTTTTTTGCACACAACTGAAATACCAGACCGAAGTGCAAAAAAGAACTTTTTCCTTGAGTTGCATACAACATTTTTCATAAAATTGACTTGTTTCAAAAATATATATATATATAAACAATCTTTATTTTCAACAGAAAAAAGGCTATCGACCACTTGGTCTTTCTGCCTATGTTTACAGTGGGATTTTTTTTATAGTTTTAGCATACATGTTAACTTAATCTAATTATTTACAATTTATTTACAAAAAAAAAAAAAAAAAAAAAAATAGTCTTAGTTAAAGTGCTCTAGTAGGGTGGCAGTGGGAAAGAGGTAACGGGATTGTCTGGTTTGTCTTGTTATGCACAGTGGGTTTATTATTGTCCAGTTGTTTGGATTATTTTTCCATTTGTTTTGTAGTTGTATAAGTCTGTCTGTTATTTTGGTCATGTTTGTACGTTCGTAGAGAAGTTGGTTGGATGGGTTGTGTAGTGGGTTTTCTGCTCTAAGTAAGTGTCCGTAGTCTAGAACTGGTCTACAGATGGATTTGTATATTTGTGTGGCGGTTTTCGTGCTAATACCTTTGTTTTTGTATGTCAGTGATCTAAAATGTTTTGTCCGTTTAATAGTTTCAGTTCTTGCATTTTTTAAGTGTTTTGTAAATTTTAGTTTTTGGTCCAGTATTACGCCTAAGTATTTTATGTCATGTTTGGGTTCAGTTATGTGGCCGTCCGCGGTTATGTTTGGGGAGTCGTCTTTGATCCTATGGTTTGGTAGTAAAAGTTGGTTTTTAGTTGCGTTGGGGGGTTTCAAAAATATATAGTGCAAAAAAGACTTTATTGCACTAGTAAAAAAATGAAGAACTTTTGCACTAGAAATCATTAAATTTTTTTTTGCTCTGTGCCCGTGATTTGACAGTTACAACTGTCAAACTGCACAAAAAGGAGGCTCAGTCTTTAAATTTACTAGATCTGTTTATACTCGTTTTTGACTAATTCAAAGACGAGGAATACAGTGCAACTGAAGAGAACCGCGTAACTGTCATCGAAAGATCAAAAATGATGAAATGTCAAAACTGTTAACAAATTTAAATTTCAGTTTATATTCGTTTCCGACTAATTCGGGGACGGAGATTACGATGCAACTAAAATTAAAGGCCTCCGGAAGTACTGTTTTGAATTAATTTGTGCAAATTAAATTTGAAAACAATGCTTCATGCTTTATAGAGCAAAAACATTCAAAAATTCGGAGCACATTTGTAAACAAAAAAATTCTCTATAATAATTTCTAAGTATATCATATTTTACGGTGTATGTGAGTAAATAAACCCAATTTAAGAGTTAGTTTCACTATCTCGGGTTAACCAGCATCTGAAGGTTAACTACAAGAAATGGAGTTATTCTAATTTTTCCCTAAGTTTATAAAATTAACTTTTCCCATTTGATTTAGTTTCAACATTTCCAGTTAATTTATTTCTAACAATGGATTTTATTAAATAATTTCTGTAACTATTTAAGTAATGCAGTATCATATTCTGTTAAATTGTAATAATATAATGCGCTACAAACAATTCAAAAACAAAAAAAAAACGTATTTCTATTTATTACTCGGCGTTATTAAAATACCATGCAAAATTAAACTAAAAGAGCATATTTCGATAAATTGGAACGGCATTGGCAGTTTCCATTTATAAAGTTGCCTGATTTTGAATATTATACAGGTTGGTAACGGGGGTTTTACAACAAAAAACATGCAAGCCTCTATTTGAATGCTTTTGTTAGATAGTTTTATTGATTATGAGAAAGATTTGTTATAATTTTCGTGAAAATGTCGACCAAAATTAGAAATTTTTCAGTTGTTAAGTAAAACTTAGAGCAGAATGGCTTGCAATAAACATAAACTATTTTATAATGTCAGTTTTTAATTCAAACTTTAATCTTTTATTTTTTTAAATTAAATTTCCATTAAACAATTATTATTAGTAATCCAGTTCAATAACTATAATTAAAATGGTTATTCTCCAACCTTATAACAAGTTTACGAACTATATTACACTGGAGTTTCCACCAGAGCTTTTGAAGTCATTATCCAAATGATATGCGGATTTACTCAAATGGTAGAAAATCCGCTCTATTTCATTCTTGATGCGATAATCTGTCTCAAAACAATAATAATAATCGAAATAGGGATCTCGGTCGCGTGTACCTAGCTTAATCCTAACAACGGTGTAAGTGCAGCCAAAATCCATTTATAATAATACCAAGTTTGACGAGGTTTAAATCTTCAATGGGGGAATTTCCATTTCCATTATGAGAAATTTAGTTTCAACGGCTCAGTTATTTCGATTATAGATTTTGTATTGTCAAAAAGTTTGTTTACTATAAAATGCCAAGTCAAAATATTTAATGGAAGTAGAATAATCGGTCAAAAAACGGTAGATCAAAAAATCAACAATTTATATAAGGAAAACAGATTCCATTTTACATTATTATAAATTCATCATCGATTTTACATCGAAAAATAATGGCATTTTGCTTTAACGATATTATAAACCATACTTTAAAAATACCGATTTTAATTTTTTAATCAATTGACGTTTAAGTTTTACACTCGTGACAGATGTCACGTGGTTTTAGAGAATAATTTAGATGTTATAAATCTCAGAAACACGTTTTATATCAAAAACCGCAAGAAAACTTTTTTAAACTTTGATTTTTGCAATTCTGAGTATAGTTTGACGGTTTTGAAGTTAACGACAATTGTCACGTGATTTTAGAACACTGTTTAGCTACACGGTCACGTGATGATTGTCAAAATAACTGTCATAAACCTTATAAAAACGTTTTGCTTCGAAAACTGTGTTAAACATTAATTCTTGCAAATTCTAGTAAATTTTTGCCAGTTTTGACATAAGTGACAGAAATCACGTGGTATTAGAAAATAATTTAGCTAGGCAGTCATGTGGCAACTGTCAAAATAACTGTCATTAAAANAGTANCNTATTGGCGGAGTAACNNAGCCANGCCCGATTAATNNTTNNNACCGGATNCAAGTTGGNAGNGTGTTNGNATGGGNTTANANGNCGAACTTATACCCTGGANAACTNCAGNNGNCCAATGANCNNACCAACGTAATGGACCAGGCGATTTTNGGNNNCAAATTCNGACTCANNCCNNCTGTGACCTGNGNNGCCTATCATTAGNGANTNCCGTAAATNNGTCGCGCNCTTNNACGCGCNTATCAGGNNAGATAACAAGGNCNACAANCNAGTNCNTGANTAGCTGANTGTGTGTCNCCNTTGGGGGAAATATTTTGGNNAACCCGAANCACNGTTAGGCTNAATAGGNTTATNTATCGGCAAGNNAGNACNGTCGTAGCGGCNNNCGAGCNTACTACNGGGACTTTAGATCCCGGANNGTCCANCAGTTGNNGNGCACTGCCCGNNTCNCTCTGCGACNTGATCCAGTGGNNATNAAANATGANGACGTGAAACAGCATATAATTCCACAGACATTATATATTTTTTGAAAAATTATATTAACTTTATTAAGAATGACCTTTAGTCGAAAGTCTCATTTAATGATTTTCATCATATGTGGCATTGTATTCTGAATAGCTATCATATAAATTGTAATAAACAAAAACAAATTCATATCAATAAATTTAGTAATTTAATGGAAGAAAAAATACGTAAACAAATTCATCATGTAAATAATCTTCAACAAGGGACTGTAATAAATGTTTCTAGCAAAAAATTATCTGATATCAAAAAACTTGTTCTTTCAAAAGGTTTAAACTTTGCCATTACACCACAACACATTCCCAAACTTGATATTATTTCTGCAATTAAGAGACAACTCAAAATTTGCCAGAAGAACATCAACAAGAATTTAAAATTAGATCAAAACTTATCTTAGAAAAACAACACAAAATCAAACAAAACCTATCCAAACCTGAACAACAAGCATTATACTCTCTCAAAAAGACTCTCCTCACTTTCTTGTAAAACTCAAACATATCGACATTAATCCAAATCATATTCTGGTAAGTTTTGATGTTGTAAGTGTCCCAGTTGACAACACTCTTTCAATTGTTAGATCTAAATTGATTTCAAGTCTTGGGGAACTTACAAGATTAAGCGTAAACACTATTTTAGAACTTTTAACAATTTGTGTTAAAACAACATTCTTCCAATATGGAGATGATTATTACCAACAAAATTCTGGAATGGCAATGGGTTCTCCATTGCCTCCAATATTAAGGAATATTTTTGTGGAACTTTTTGAAGAAAATAGCATTAATAATTTTAATTATGATCCAACAATTTGGTGGAGATATATTGATAATGTTTTCTCAATATATCCATTCGGTAATGATCATCTCAACCAATTTCTAAAACACATCAACTCAATAGTAGCGCTTTTTAAACCGTCACGTTTAAGAAACTGTTTTTAAAAATAAAATAGCTTTTTTTGAATAACTTGAAATAGAAGAAGGCTTTTAAGTGTCGATTTTTGTTGTCTGATGTAGTATTAAGTTATCTACATTTTGACCCCGATTTTGACATTAATCAATCGCTATGGGTTGCATTTGTTTTTTTTTGAGTTAGACGGTAAAGTAGATCTTTGTAAAAAGCGCCACCTGTCGACAAAAGGAAACAATTTTAAACAATCATCTGATTCTTCTGATTCTTATTTTAGTGGTACCAAACTCAATGCTTTACGACAAAAGGTTTTGAGGTTATTGCAGTTTTTGTTAAGCAACTTTTGACTTACCCCTCCCCCAAAAAGCATCTTGCTCTTGCTCTATATCTGCCAAAGTCTTAGGCAATGAACACACAAATGGTATAGAGCTAACCAAAGGCCCAGATGAGAAAAACGTTGAAAGAGAATCTACATCCACACACAACAAAATTTATTTATTTCAATTTATGTAATGTTTACCATTGTAATAAATCGATTATTATTTAATGACATATCGCTTGGGTGGTTTAAACCCCATTAAATACTAAACTGAACACATAGATCAAGTTTACTGGGCGAGTTTAAACTACCGTTTTTAGAAGCACTTAAAAGTAACAAACGATTATCTGATAATAAATTTCACCGACACACGCCCTCAAACGTACCATCTGAATAAATAAACACCCCCGGCGGCTCCTACATATTTAACGCCGTTTCCTGGCTACGAAAAAAACCACTTAAAAACCTATCCTCGAGATCCCAAACTTGTTGTAAATATGTGTTCAACCCAAGATATCGGTTTCTTTGGAACATCCCCCCATTCCGGGAAAAAGCATTTAGCGTTTTTGTGGGGGGCAGGTGAAGCTAAAAACAGCCACCAGAAGATAGATTGACCTAAGTGGCTTTGTTGTTCTAACACGTGTTCAATTTCTCGGAAAAACGCCCTCTTCAGTCTCCATCCACCGCACGCCAAGTTTTTTCTCTTAATCGATAATGAGGTACGGTTTTTAACCCCGTCATTATTTTTTTTTGCGAGTGAAAGCTCTTTTAAAGAAAGCATCAGACCCGGCCCGGTTGATTAAGTTAGTTGTTTCGGTAAGAGCAGCATCTCCGGCCCTCAAAGCTAAAAAGTTAACGAAATCGTTTCGAGCATTCTACGCAACTTGAAATCCAATTCCCTTAAATGAGCACTGGATGCGATTTCGCCAGATACGATAAATGAGTGTTTAGTCTTAAAACTGGCGAATCCGAACCTTTATTTTTCTTTTCTGGCGGCGCTCTTTAAGATTTATCGTACTTTTTGCCGGTCCTTTTAAAGAAATAAATTGCATTAAGGTAGTTAAATGTAGATTGGGAATGTATTGGGTTTATCCTACAACTAAGAGCTTTAATCGATTTTTAGGTAAATTATTGATTTTTTTTACTCTTAATCACAGAGTGTCAGTTGATTTGAAATTCAATTTGTTATCAGTATAACAAATCTTACAATTTAACGTAAACGAGTTTTGAGACTTAAATTTTCGCTACAGCTGCCCTTATAACTGCATTTTGTTATTGATTATCACAGTTTATTAAACGAACTAGTATATTATTGTAAACAGTAGCTATACTTTTAAATTTAACATTACGGTTTAGCCCATGCATTATTTCCATGAAGAAAGAAACTAGAATAAATTAACAACAAAATTACTTTCGGTTTAACAAGCAATTATTACGAATAGAAAACTTACTTTTCGGAGTGAAGTTTAGCTTACTTTTTTATTTTTGGTGCGGTTTAATTAACAAACACATAAAATAATAAATAATCTATGTAATTTCACTGAAATTTTAAAAATAACGAAGTTATGACAAAACTCCTCTTGAACTCCTAAAACAACATGAATGGAGCCTGCATTTTCAAACGCACTTCGTACATTTTGCAACTATGATTTTCGTGTTTGACAGTGTTGAAAAGAAGGCAGAAAATAAAACATTTTGAGTTTTTTGCAGTCCTTGAAATCATAAAAATAACCGAGTTATGATCATATTTCTCTTGATATGCCAAAACAACATATGTGGAAATTGCATTTTTAAGGACCTTTCGTACATTTGGCAACTATGCTTTTTGTGGTTTGCACAGTTGGAAAGAGGACAGAAAAAGCTATATTTTAAGTTTTTTGCGGTCACTGAAATCCTAAAAAAACCAAGATATGACACAACTCCTTTTGCTATGCCAAAACAATATACGTGAAGACTGCATTTTCAAACGCATTTCGTATATTTGGCAACTATGCTTTTCGTGTTTGACAGGATTGGAAAGAGGACAAAAAAAGTAGCATTTTGAGTTTTTTGCGCTCACTGAAATCCTAAAAATAACCGAGTTATGGCAAATCTTCTTTTGCTTTGCCAAAACAGTATGTCAAAAGCCCATGTGGAAGCTAAATTTTTAAGGACGTTTTGTACATTTGGCAACTACGCTTTTCGTGGTTTGCAAAGTTAGAAAGAGGACAGAAAAAGCTGTATTTTAAGTTTTTTTGCGGTCACTGAAATCCTCAAATTAACCAAGATATGACACAACTCCTCTTTCTATGCCAAAACAACATATGTGGATTCTGCATTTTCAAACGCATTTCATATATTTGGCAACTATGCTTTTCGTGTTTGGCAGGATTGGAAAGAGGACAAAAAAAGGAACATTTTGAGTTTTTTGCGCTCACTGAAATCCTAAAAATAACCGAGTTATGGCAAATCTCCTTTTGCCTTGCCAAAACAGTATGTCAAAAGCCCATGTGGAAGCTAAATTTTTAAGGACCTTTTGTACATTTGGCAACTATGCTTTTCGTGTTTGTTAGACAGGGTATTTTGAGTTTTTTTGCGAAAATCCTCAGGATTTCAGACATGCCAGTGGATTCTGCATTTTCAAAACGCACCTTTCACATATTTGGCAAATTTTTTGTGTTTGCAGCAAAAAAAGGAACATCACTGAAATCCTAAAAATAACCGAGTTATGGCAAATTCCTTTTGCTTTGCTAAAACAGTATGTCAAAAGGCCGTGGAAATGCTGCATTTTTAAGGACCTTTCGTACATTTGGCAACTATGCTTTTCGTGTTTGACAGGGTTGGAAAGAGGACAGGAAAAGCTACATTTTGAGTTTTTTAAGGTCACTGAAATCCTAAAAATAACCGAGTTACGGCAAAACTTCTTTGGCTATCCTAAAACAACATAAGTGGAAACTGCATTTCCAAACGCACTTCGTACATTTGGCAACTATGCTTTTCGTGTTTGACAGAGTTGGAAAAAGGGCAAAAAATAGAATATTTTGAGTTATTTGCGCTCACTGAAATCCTAAAAATAACCGAGTTAAGGCAAAACACCTTTTGCTTTGCCAAAACAGTACCTATGTCAAAACACCATGTGGAAACTAAATTTTTAAGGACTTTTTGTTCATTTGGCAACGTGTTTGACAGAGTTGAAAAAATGACAGGAAAAGCTACATTTTGAGTTTTTTGCGATCACTAAAATCCTAAAAATAACCAAGTTATGACAAAACTCATTTTGCTGTGCCAAAACACCATGTGAAAGCTGCATTTTCAAGGACCTTTCGTAAATTTGGCAACAATGTTTTTTGTGGTTTGATTTTTCTGGAAAGAGGACAGAAAAAGCTAAATATAATTTAGTTTTTTATCACAGCGTAAATAATTTTTTTGGAATTTTTTTTCCACTGTGTTAATAGTGAACTTTATCAAATTTTGTTTCATTAATTTATTGAAAATAATTGTTCAATAAATATATGGTATTTTTTGATTAATTTTAATTAGTTTGTATATTTCACTCAACCATGGTAACGTTATGGAGGAGAAAAGGGATTAATAAACGGTAATTGACACTAACATGACAACTAATTTTACTTTACGACTAACATATTCTTATATATTTTTAAAAATAAAGAAGTATCTAGTCTAATATTCTAGAATATAAATTTACTTTCTTTAAAATTGTAAAGAACCCTCTTAATTTTCATTTTTGCCAGAATAAAAAATCAAAATGCATCATACTAGAACCCAGATGCAGGATATTGTATAAACATAACCTAGAAATTACGCAAATGACGTAATTAATCACATTTAGTACATTAGCGACATTTTTTACATTAACTGCATTAACTACGAGTGTAAGTATTGATGACATTTTCCACAGTCACTTGACTGTTGTTGACAAGTTTCAACTGAATTTCAGCTGCGAATTTAAATTATCACGATCACACGTGACGTGCTATTTCAATTTCAGCATTTTCAACTGTTTAAATGTAATTTTCGGACTTTTTCAGGTTAAATGCAGTATTCATGTTTTCAATTGCCCTCCCTGAACGGATTCCTCCATTTCATAGTGTAATAAATTTACATTCGTTGATTTGCTAATGCCATTTATCATCCAATCTAACCAATTCCTACTAGGAATTTTTTTTTACATATTCGTATGAATAAGCAATGAAAATTATAACTGCAGGGTTATTTTTTGCTGAAATTAAAATTTTGTACTGCAAACAAATATTTGTTCCATATTCAATTTAACTTAAATCAACAAAAAACAGCGTTTTTTAATCCATGCTGAGTCATACACAAATAACAAATTTGTAGAAGGTAAATAAGAACGAAATCCTGCGTTAAAATACAAAGTCGGCATGTGCGCAGTTAATGAGTTCGTGGGCCATTTGTCATTTCGTGGGGGGATATTTTCCGGTAGAACCGGCTTTAAAAAATACAAATGGCCCTAGGCGGCGTGTGGCCGTAGGGCAATTTATCATCTTTTAGTTAAATTGCTCAATCTGAGGTTTTGCGATGCGGCAAGGCGTCGTTTTATTTACTTCCCGTATTGCGGTCGTCACATCAGTTTACCTTATGAAATACGTTCTTGAAACCGAGTTACCATCGAATCGAACACAGTTGGAAATTCTGGTTTAACCCGGAGTTTCTTTTTCCAATAGGAAAAGTTAAAAAATACAATTTCCTTTCGGGCGTCCATCTGAGCGACGTAAATGCTTCCATCCGGTTGCGCCGTTTGAGCAAAGCCAGGTGAATTCGTTCCAGAAAAAATTTGCATCTTTACGATCCCAAGTTAGCCCCGTACAATTCCCCGTAATGTCTGGTATACATAAATTCTCCAACTCTCCAGGGCGACTAGTAATTTCGGTATTTACGAAAGTAAACTTGACTAAGTTTCCTCGACAGCATCTTGCTCAGGTTTTGCTCAGTGCCGGAAGGATAAAGCCCTTTCAGAAATTTGACCCAGGTTTTTTTGTTGTTTTCAGTTTAGTTCGGGTCAAGATACTGTAATAGTAAATTCTGTAAAATGTTTCCATTTTTTGAGATTATAGCTCCGTTATTTAAAGAGACAAAAAAAGTGTGAATAAGAAAGATTGTAGAAAATTTTATCTTCTACAAGATTGTACGAAGGTGTTTTTTCCTGGAAGCTCTCCTTAAGGAGTTACAAACCAAAAATTTCTCGTTGGTTGTAGTATATTTTATCTTCTACAATATTGTATTAAGGGGTTAACTACATTTCGACTAAGCACAGCTCCGTTATTTGAAGAGCTAGAAAAAGTATAAATAAGGAAAGTAGTAGGAAATTTCATCCTCTACAAGATTGTGTGAAGGTGTTTTTGCCCTGAAAGGTTTCCTTAAGGGGTTACAAGACAAAAAGTCATAGGGTGCACCAGTTTCCTTATTTGAGGAGTTACAAAAAAGTGTAAATAAGAAAGTTCCTTTTCGAACAATTTCTCGTTGGTTGTAGCAAGTTGAATTTTCTATAATATTGTATTAAGAGGTTTTTGCCCTTAAGAGCCTTCTTAAGGAGTTACGAAACATAAATTGACAGGATGCACCAAACTGCCTTTTTTAAATTAACTACATTTCGACTAAGCGTAGCTCCGTTATTTGAAGAGCTAGAAAAAGTATGAATAAGGAAAGTAGTAGGAAATTTCATCTCACAAGATTAACTACATTTCAACTAAGTGTGTTAAGGTGTTTTTGCCCTGAAAGGTTTCCTTAAGGAGCTAGAAAGCAAAAAGTGACAGGGTGCACGAAACTGCCTTTTTTAAATTAACTACATTTCAACTAAGTGCAGCTCCGTTGTTCGAAGAGCTAGAAAAAGTATGAACAAGGATGGGAGTAGGAAATTTCATCCTCTACAAGATTGTGTGAAAGTGTATTGGCCCTGAAAAGTCTCCTTAAGGAGTTACAAAGCAAAAAGTGACAGGGTGCACCAAACTGCCTTTTTTAAATTAACTACATTTCGACTAAGCGCAGCTCCGTTATTTGAAGAGCTAGAAAAAGTGTGAATAAGGAAAGGAGTAGAAAATTTCATCCTCTACAAGATTGTATGAAGGTGTTTTTGGCCTGAAAAGTCTCTTTAAGGTGTTACAAAGCAAAAAGTGACAGGGTGCACCAAAAAAGTGTAAATAAGAAAATTCCTTATCGAACAATTTCTCGTTGGTTGTAGCAAATTTTATCTTCTACTTTCTTCTTTTGTATTAAGGGGTTTTTGCGCTTGCGGGCCTTCTTAAGGAGTAACGAAACATAAATTGACAAGATGCACCAACTGTCTTTTTTAAATTACCTACATTTCAACTAAGCGCAGCTCCGTTATTTGAAGAGCTAGAAAAAGGAAGAGTCAGAGAAGTTGTAGGAAATTTCATCCACTATAAGATTGTATGAAGGTGTTTTTGCCCTGAAAGATTTCTTTAAGACGATACAAAACAAAAAGTGACAAGATGCAATGAACTGCTTTTTTTAAACTAACTATAATTCCACTGAGCGTAGCTCTGTTATTTGAAGAGCTAAAAAAAGTGTGAATTAAGAAATTTGTAGGAAATTTTATCCTTTACAAGATTGTATAAACGTGTTTTTGCCCTGAAAGGACTCCTTAAGGAGTTACAAAGCAAAAAGGTACACCAGCTCCATTATTTGAAGAGTTACACAAAAGTATAAATAAGGAAAGTTGTGGAAAGTTCCATCTTCTACAAAATTGTATTAAACTGGTTTTGTCATAAGCTCATAATTGATATCAAAAAGCACATTAAAACATAAGACATAAACGTACGGTAATCTGTAAATCATAAGATAATCACAAAAAACATTAAACATAAGAAACATTAAGAAACGAAGAGCGCTATTCACTCAGTTGTTCATCAACACCAGGATGAGTATTTTTGAAACAAATAAAGGAACTTATCATGAGAATGTGACAGGAAGCTGCCATTGTCAACTGTTGTGTCACATTCTATCAACACTTCCTTTAAGAATCCCATTTTTACTTTCAAGAATTAGTGCCCTGGTAAGTAGGGTTTAAGTATTTTACTGTGGTACATTGTATCAACTGTTCACTTACCAGTAGACAGACTTAATATTGTGCACATTTTAAAAGAGAGTTGGAAGATTAGCGAATGCAAACGTAGCTATTCCATTAAAAGAAACATCGTAATAACTAGGAAATATGACATATCTGGAAAAATTCCTTCCACTCGTGAGTCATTCCTGGAAATTTCTAGTTCTTTATTAACATAAATTCCAACGGCACAGATCCTGGAAAAACTTATATCATCACGCAATTTCAGTGGCGTTTTCATATTTTATGGATGCTAAAGCTGGCTATTAACTAATTGGATGTCTCGCGCTCATTATCATTGACATAAATAAACGGTAGGTAGGTTATCATGACATAATATATTGACTGGGGCTCGTGAATTGCTCCGAGGTGTGGCCTGGGGGCACGTTATAGCCCGATTGCGTGACATCGTTGTTTTTTGTGCAAAAAACCGACCAGCAAAAATGGTTTGTGGATAATTTCAATGCCCTTCGAGTGGTTGGTTTTTAAGTTTAAACGGTGGTAATTACCGTTAGGCGTTTTAACACTATTCAGATCGTTAAGGGCACGGTTTTTCACTGTCACCCTGTTTTTTTTGCTAGGTAGTTATGTTTGTACTTAACTGAAAGTGCCAATTTTAAATGAATGCTAAACAAACTTTTTATAAACAGCATAAAGTAACATTCACATAACATGCACTGTTAATGGCAAGAAGTTGACAAATGACATCATTCACTATCAACTCACAATTAAAATTAGAAAATACCAATCAGATTAGGACTTCAGAAACAAGACAAGAACGTCATACTAATAATAGTAACCATCATTCACTGTTTGTTTCAAAAAAGATCATTAGGTACAAACTAAACAGACATTCAGAAAAAAAAAATAAATTTCTTATATAAAAATATAATATGAGGATTATCATAGATTATTCAATATTATTGATCATTTTGGTATTATACCGGTATTATTGTATTATTCTATATAATACTAAAATTATATGTATTATTGCATATTATTAATATTATTTGGTGAGTGACCCAAATATTATTCAAGTGTCACACCACTGGGTGAGTGGTATAAAAATAAGTGGAATAAAAAAAATACTAAATAAAAGTGAAACTAATATTGGAATAATTATTTCTTTTACTAACTTCGAAAAATATTTAAATCGCATTTTTTCCATTTTTGAATGATTGTAACTTTTTTATTTGAACTCTTAGATTTCACTAAAACTGCATTAGAAAAAGGATAAAAAATACTACAAAATGAGCCAAACTGGCCTCTCTAGCTCTTCATGTTACCGAGATATTGAATTTCAAAAAGTAGTAAAAAATAACTTCTAATACCCCTCCACTCTTTCAATATTTTTTTGAAAAACGAGAAATTTTAAAGCGCTTTTTTGTACTTGTTTTACCTAACTTAAAGTATTTTGGTATAAATATGCCCTTTGCTGTGCATTGGAACCCTCCTGGAGCAAAATAAAAAAATTGCCAAAATTGCACTATTTGCAAAAATCGTTTTTTTTTCAATATTTGAATGATTGTAATTTTTTTAATTGAGCTTTTATAAATTTTACTATAACGCCATTAGAAAAAGGATAAAAAATACTACAAAATGAGCCAAAACTGGCCTCTCTAGCTCTTCATGTTACTGAGATATTGAATTTCAAAAACTAGTAAAAAATAACTTCTAATACACACTCTTTCAATATTTTTTTGAAAAATCAGAAATTTTAAAGCGCTTTTTTGTACTTGTTTTACCTAACTTAAGGTGTTTTGGTATAAATATGCCCTTTGCTGTGCATTGGAACCCTCCTGGAGCAAAATAAAAAAATTGCCAAAATTGCACTATTTGCAAAAATCGTTTTTTTTTTTCAATTTTTGAATGATTGTAACTTTTTTATTTGAACTTTTATAAATTTTACTAAAATGCCATTAGAAAAAGGATAAATAATACTACAAAACGAGCCAAAACTGGCCTCTCTAGCTTTTCATGTTGCCGAGATATTGAATTTCAACAATGAGAGTATATGGAGGATTATTATGGATTATTCAATATTATTGATATTATGTCGGTATTATTTCAAATAATACTAATATTATATGTATTATTGCTTGATTATCCTATTATTAGGGATTATTCTGTATTATTCAGATTATTATATTATTATTAGTATTATTGCATATTATTAATATTATTTGGTGAGTGACCCCAATATTATTCAAGTGTCACACCACTCGGGTTTTGCACTAATATTAATTTATTAATTTGATGTGAATGATGCTTAACACGTAACAACATAATACGTAACGCACCGTAAGACTTTTTAACTTTTACTTTGATTTTGAAACAAAATTGTTTTACACAACAAAGTGGCTTACAAACCATACATTTTCTAACAACTATTGTTAATGATAATTCTACTAATAAGCTCTTCTAAAATTAACGTGTTGGTTCACTCAACGTGACATTTTCACTCATTAACAGCAATTTTGACATTTAATCGCATTACGTTTCCAGGAAATCGTGTTCAAAACAGATCTACACCGATTCGTTACCTACCTCATTGCTCTAAACGAAAAAGCGAACTTTTCCACTAATTGGACAGGTTTTAAACGGCTCTTTATTAAAATTTTTTGTACGTATTATTTGTACAAACACAGAGCTAATACTGATAAATCAAAACGTTGTTTTCGCTGAGGTCGGTTTCAATAAATATTCTCTTCTCGTTCTCCTATCATAATTAAAGTCAATATTTTTCGGGGTCGTTGCACAATATTGCCCATTTTCGCCGGAAAACTCAGCGAAAATCCACTTTATTCGATCCCAATTGGAATTTTGTCGAATACACACTTTGTTCGACCTATACACATACGGATGTAATGGCGCTTAAGGTTCAAACCATTCTCTTTCCATTTTAACTGTATTGAAATTACTTCGGTTTTGCATTAAGAAGTTTTTTTAATTTCAGGCCCAGCCTTCTGGGGATTAATAAATCCCGAATGGTCGTTGTGTAACAAAGGAAGACGACAATCTCCGGTCAACTTAGAGCCCAGCAAGCTCCTGTTCGACCCTAACTTGAGGCAGTTGCACATCGACAAACACAGAGTGAGTAGAGCTGAATGTTTACTAAAGTGTAGTTGGGGAAAAAATGTAAACTTTGCTACTCTAATATCCGTTTAAGTACAAAGCCATTAAATTTTAATTCACCAGACTATAAACTAACAAGAGAACGAGTAAAGCTGACCACTCAAAAGCTTTGGGTAAACGGCTCTTATAACAACATGCACGGTAAGGGTGGGAAATCTTTTACGTTGCACTTTCAAAGTGGTCAATTATTATTAAATTTGTTTGTTTTGGTTTTATTTGATCAGTTTTAGGAGACTTGTAGATTATATGAAACGCTTGTACCCAGTTAAAAGCAACTAAATGATTCCAATATTAGTTTTCTAAATTGATGATGTTTGACTCATTTTTAGCGAGAAACAGTTATTTACGTGCTTCAAGGGCTGAAAGAAGACTTTCTACCCATAAGATTACTTCTAGAGAAAGAAAAAAAATTGTTTTGACTTTACCTCCCGATGTCAACTTTCCGAACAATATTACTTATTTATATGTAGAGGGCTGAAAGAAGAAGATTACGCCTGTGGCCGAAGTTTGGCCTTTATTCGGCTAAGGGTGTAATTGTCCTTTCGGCCCATGGTGTGTACAAACGTTTTACGTACAAATGATATACATACAAATAAACGTCCAATTCTTTTATTTCTTATAGTCGTAGACTTGTTTGTCATCAAAGTCAGTTAAAATGATCCAAAATTTGGAACATTTTGGCATCCTTTCAGCTAAAGCATCATCTGAAGTAAATGAAGCTTTTTCGAATTTATCTACTGCCAGAAAGTCAAAAAACAGTCTGAAATTGAATTTAACTGCTTGAAAACATGGATGACAAGTAGTATTAATAGTAAGAAATCAGATTATTAAGGGATATATTATCAGATTTTTGTAGTTATTATTGTTTATTCTAGCTTATCTGTTATCAGAAGTTGTGATGTTTTTTCCACTCTCTACATCGTTTTATAGGAAGAAGTAATGCGGGCGTTATTTTTACTTTACGGACCGTTGCCAAGAACAACGAGCGGAAAGTCATTGTTTCTCTCATGGAAACCTAGGCATAAACATACATTACAGAAACTTTCGTGCGTTAAATTTAATTGTTTTATTAGTTAATTTTGTTCTTTTTCACTTGGAGAATACTCAGCAGTTCATTAGTCTTGCAATAAACATAATATTGATTTAGTATCAAAAATAATTATGAAGTTTCTGATTTACTGATGTACTAAATAACCACTAAAAGTATGTAGTTTCGTAAATAGAACAAATTCCAATGGCAAGCTCTATAAGAGCAACCATAATAAAATTTCTTGTTTGTATTTCTAATTAAAATTGAAAGCAGATAATCCCAATTTTTAAATTAGGCAAAAAGTAGTTAAATAACATGTGTTCAGAGAAAAGGCAAAAAATATAGACGATTTATCTTTCTGAATAAACATTAAAAGTTATACGTGGTGTTTAGAACAAATTGAAAATAAGGGATTATCATATGAATAGGATTCCTTAGATTGTTAGGTTAAGTTAGGTTAGAGATGGTTAAATAAGGGTAACTATTTTATCTTTCCTCTTAATAGCTTCATGTGAAGATTTAAATTTAACCATGATTTCGTAGATTGAAAAACTCGTAGATTCGGCTTCGCCTCAAGCTGCAATTTTCATGTGCAAGCGGAAAATATGTACTTTCCGCTCTTAATATAGAATATACTATCGATCATATTTGAGTTTTTAGCATTGTTTGTTAGCTTCAACCCAAAACAATTATTTGTCTAAGATTTAGAAAACTTGAAGGATCAAAACTGTTTCCAAAAAGAGAAATCAACAACATGCACCACGATATTCTTGGTTTTTTGGCTCTTAGGCATCATTCTTTTAAAACATTGGAAAATACTTACGAATTTCAACTTTTTGGCAATAAAGAATGTTTATCAAGTTATTACACGTATAACCGTATAAAACAAAAGGTAAATTGACCTACATTTCTACTATCTAACCAAAAAATCGTTAAAATTGGCCCTCAAATAAAAAAAAGTTACGACTCCCCAAACAACCTCATCTATAATTTAAGGTAGACCCTTTTTATCCGGTCAACGTACTTGGACCCAAAAAACTAACGAAATAGGTAAATTATATGAAGAAATTTGTTATATTATACGTATAGATAATTGTCCCAGTCGCGCTCTGTCGTTATTTAAGCATTAGTTTTACATTAGGGTGGCGGAACGGCGTACTTTCCTATATTAAACTCCACTACGAATCGAAAACAAAGCACGAAACAACAAAGGTGAAGGAAAAGTAAATAATTTACCTTATCGGAGCGTTCCCATCTGTGTATACTAAGGAATTATTTATTTCGAAAAACTATGTATGCTGTTAAAAGTGTTTGTGAAAAGTTTTCATTGGTCTTCTTGTTTCAGGTCAGCGGACTAATATCAAATACCGGACACAGTGTAATTTTCACCGTGTATAACGACACTCACAGTCACATCAATATAACGGGTGGACCGTTATCGTACCGTTACCAATTCCAAGAGATCCACGTGCATTATGGTTTGCACGATCAATTTGGGAGCGAGCATAGCGTTAACGGTTATACTTTTCCAGCTGAGGTAAGTCGGGAAACTCTTCAAATTTCCATCGATACTCTGGTGACTAATGCACGAGCAAACTTCAACAATAAGAATAAATACAGCAGAAAGTTTTAGCGCTACATCATTTTACACACACACAAGCCGACGTTCAGGGTATTTTATTAAATTTTTCTCCGCTGCGGAAAACTGCCTTATGCTCTTACCCCCGAGGGAAAATCGGAAACATCAAAAATCCATTTTGATATTAAGGAGTAATGCCAGCCGTGGAGTAAAGTTTTCTAGCTGCTTTTTTGTCTAGAATTTAACCAAAAATAAAGCAACTTTGGGAACTGAGACTGTTAGTGAGATGAGCATTTATAGTTGCTTGAAATTCAATACTTTGGAAAGTATAGTTAATGTAGTTTTAATAAAGTTTTTAGGTTTTCCACGAAGAAGAAAATGTTTACACAATATTCTTAAGCCGTTATAAGATGATTTAATTTCGCTTGGAAAATCTACAATGTTAGTTTTCGAAGAAGCAGTAAGTACTCACGAAATGCTGGTAGTTAGGATGAAGCCAACTGTGATGTACAGGGTGGCCAGTTTTATTTGGAAATAAGTCAGTTATAATAATTATTGAAGATATAATCAGCTAACGTTTTGAATCAGCCATCTTAATTCCGTAGACAGAAGGAAATTTTACATACTTTTTGGGATAGAAATACAAGAGATACAGGATGAGCATGGTTAAAAGGGTATTTTGACCATTTTTTCAATGGAAGATGATCACATCTGTTAATGGTTAAACGATTTTATCTAAATTAACCTAACCTAACTATCCCATTTACAGGATGATTGATTGAATTGTTCTTAACTTATTAATTCTTTAACTTTACAAAAAGAAAATTACGTTAATAAACGAATTACAAGTACAGTTTTATTTCTAGGTAGTTACAAGGTGTCACAAATTTGAGTAAAAAAGCAAAAGTAACTTTTTTTTTATTATTATATGATTTACTGCTACTTACAGTCCTGTACATTTTATATTTTTTTTATCTCTCTCTTTTTATCTCCAAAACTAATTGATAAATTTAAAGTTTTCCTCCCACATTGCATGTACGGATGTAAAATACTGTATAAATAGTCTTTGTATATTTTGCATACAATATTTTAACGTCTCAATCTCAATACAGTCTGTCTCAAATTGTTTGTACAGGGTGTCCCACTTTCGACACTTTTGTAGGGTAATTATAGCTTAAGT
The DNA here is from genome assembly GCA_018691245.2 of Ips nitidus. Classification (NCBI taxonomy): domain Eukaryota; kingdom Metazoa; phylum Arthropoda; class Insecta; order Coleoptera; family Curculionidae; genus Ips; species Ips nitidus. The sequence goes on along the minus strand of CM042789.1, from coordinate 5,680,465 downwards.
ATTTCTGAAAATACAGGATTAGGGGAAAATAGCAAAAATACCACTTTTGATGTACTTTCTATATCTCAGATATTATGTTTAAACTTTTTCGTGTCAAAATGGGTATTTTAGATATTTTTACATAGAATCCAGTGACGTAGTAAATTTTTTTCAATTTTTTTTCTATCGTTTGAATTATTATACATATAACATTCTGTATGATGTTATTTATTTTCATTAGGCTTATTGTCTTCTTTGCAAAAGTATATACTTGTATATGTATATTTATTTATTAGAGGTCTCTGACAAACTTCAAATCTTCTTGGAAGCTTAGGACACTTGTAGAAGCTTCTGGTTATTATATTCAAAGACTCACGCATTTCCAAAATAATTATAGAAGCCTGTGGTAATCTAAAGAATTTCCTGGTACAGCTAGAACTATCCTAGAGGTTTCTGACAAACTTCAAAACTACTTAATAAGTTTAGGACACTGTAGAAGTTTCTCGTACTTTTTGTAAGGTTTTCAGTAGTATTTAGAAGTTCACGAAATTTCTAAAATAATTTCAGAGGCCTGGCAAATTCAAAAATTTCGTGGAATATTTAAAATTTTCTTATGGATCTCTGACAAACTTCAAAACTTTTTGGAAGGTTTAAAACACTTGCAGAAACTAATTTTTGGCAGATTTTTAAAAGCTCCTGGCATTTCTAAAATAAATATAATGACCTGTAGCGATCTCAAAAGTTTCCTAGAAGAGAGAACTTTTTTAGAGGTTTCTGACAATCTTCAACTTCTTGGTAGGTTTAGGACATTTGTAGAAGCTTCTGATAATTTTTGGGAGTTCTTCCGTAGTATTTAGAGTTTTATGGCATTTCCAAAATTATTAGAGGCGTCTGGTAATCTCAAGCATTTCCTGGAAAAACTAACACTTTCCTAGAGGTCTCTGACAAACTTCTTGAAAAGCTTAGGACACCTGCAGAACTTCTGGTAATATTTGGAAAGTTTTCAGTAGAATTTAGAGACATATGGCGTTTCCAAAATAATTATAGATTTCAAGAATTTCCTAGAAGAGCTAGGACTTTCTTAAAGGTCTCTGACAACTTCAAAACTTCTTGGAAGGCTTAAGACACCTGCAGAAGGCTCTAGTAATTTTTTAGTACTATTTAGACCCACATGGTATTTCCAAAATAATTATAGAGGCCTCTGGCGTTCTCAAAAATTTCATGAAAAAATTGGGACTTTTTTCGACGTCTCTGACAAACTTCAAAATTACTTGGTAGGTTTAGGACATTAAAATTTCCTAGTATTTTCACTAGTATTTAGAAGTTCATGGCATTTCCAAAATAATCATAGAGGCCTCTGGTAATCTCAAAAATTTTCTAGAAGAGTTAGAACTCTTTTAGAGGTTTCTGACAATCTTCAAAACTTCTTGGTAGGTTTAGGACACTTGTAAAAGCCATTTCCAAAATAACTACAAAAACTTCTCACATTCTCAAGAATTTCCTGGAAGAGACTTTCTTAGAGGTCTCTGACTAATTTTAAAAAACTTCTTCGAAGGGACACTTGCAGACATTTCTGGTAATGTTTGTGAGGTTTTCAGGAGTATTTAGAGACTTATGGCAAAATAATTATAGAGGCCTCTAGTAATCCTAAAAATATCTTGGAAGATTTAGAAGAATTTTATCTTTCTTAGGGGAACCTCTCTGAGAAACTTCTTGAAAGGTTTAGGACACTTGTCGAGGCTTCTGGCAATTTTTGGGAAGTTTTCAGTAGTATTTAGAGGCTCATGGCATTTTCAAAATGATTATAGAGGCCTCTGGCAGGAAAGATTTATGATTTTCTTAGATGCCTCTGGTAATTCTAAAAACTTCTTATTCCACAATTGATTTTTATTGATTTGGATTTGAAAATGTGCATACTAGCTAAAAGAGGATGCAGGTAACAATAATTCTAATATAGTAGGTTTTAATTACCTTAATTAATTACCAAAAAATAACTTCTAAAAGTTTTTTTGTTTAAATTTAATGTCAAGAACAATAGTACTTTCCGGTCCCTTTAATACATTCTTCCTTGTTGTAAAGCTTATTACCATAACTATTCAATTAGTTCATAAAATGCTTTTCTCAACACTTGCTCACTATATTATACTTATGATATTGTCGGCATTCCGAATAGTTTTTAAATCCATGGAGACTTCTTAATTTCAGTAATTTCCGGTGGTGTGCGTAACACCATAAGCATTAAAATTAACGTAAAGTCAAACATTAGTGAAGTAAAAGGAAATTAACCGTAATTTGGAGGGCCGGATAGCGAAAGTTTCCACTTTAGGGCTTGCGGTCGCCGAATAGTGTTAATAGTACAAACAAGAGTTCCTAGACTGGGGTTAGGTTGGTGCAGTTGCCACGGTCGAGTTTCTATAATAATTCACGACCCCAAACTACAAATCGCCAGCATCTTAAACCAGTTTCAGTCGTATCTAGCACGAAAGCGGTTAGAAAAAAATATCAAGAAACTTGTAAATAATCTTTCAAGAATTCAGGGAAATGTTTCCCCGAGGGGTGATTCTGCGTTTAGGAGCAAGCAACAAAGGATGTTTTTGGAATTATAAATCGGACGTAATTTTAATTGCAAGTCTAATTTCAGACTGAATTAAAACAAGACGCAATTAAGGCGCGCAAGGTCCTAAGAAGCCGGAATTTTCGAGGCTTTTCACGTGTAAAATAGTGCAACGCCAACTAAATCCCATTAAATCGGGACTAATTAAATCATAGTCTAATTAGTAAACTGTAAGTTTCCGAGATGCGGTTTATGACGCCTCGCCGAGATTTATCATACACTCAGGACTCTATTCCTGTTTAAAGTTGAATAACTCCTAGCTTGGATGTGCTATACAATACCATTTCCAGTTAAATCTGTAACGAGCGTACGTGATAATTAATGTTATTTAAGCTGGACTTTAAATTGAAAAAAATAATGGTAATAGTTGATGGCCTCTATAACATGCTAACCGCACATTAACAAAGGTTCTTTAACATAAACTACTTAAACTTCATTAATCTTTAATAATGTAGGTTTGAAATACTTAAAGGAATAGAACTAAAAATAGGTAAGTACAAAAAACTAATTGTAAAATCCTAAGAGGCCTGGACTAGTTTTGTATAGGGTGGCCCAACGAAAAATGACTCTCCTTACTCTGAATTCATATTTATCCCAAATTTGGAAATGATAAATGGATATTTTTTAAAGTACCTACGTTAAATACATTATTATTATGTACCTACTATAGTCCAGTAGATATCATCCAAATAAGATGAGGTACATGGAAACATGTTCACAGGTTATTTAAGAACTGTCTGTGATGTTTATATTAAGTTCTGGTATTCGTAACCTTGTGTGAAGAAAAACTTTTTGAGCAATTTCTGGTGTTCAGAGATATCATCCAAATAATGATTTCCAAAATGAGGTTCATGGAAACATGTTGACAGGTTTTGTAAAGCTTAAGAACTGTCAGTGAATTTCTAGTTTAGTATTAAAAGTTCTGGATCTGCCATTTCAAAATGATTGTAAATATTTTACTTGTTTCGTGAAGAAAAACTTTCACGCATTTTCAAATAATTCTATGGACCACTGAAAAGGATAGGATCATAGAGGCTTAATTTTTGAAGCCTTTCGAATTTTCACCAAAAACTTCAATTCTAGAGACGCCTCACAATAGTCTGGAGGACTTCACGCAATTTTAAAAATTTGAAGAATTTTTAAAGGCCTCTTATTAGAGAAGCCTCTGGATTTTTTCTTGAAAGATTTGAAAATTTTGGAAGGTTTAGGCACTTTTCCAATGATTCTAGACATCTCTGGCAATCTTAAACATTTTGTGGAATGCTTTGAAGCTTCTGGCAATTTCTGGAAATTGTCAATAGTATTTCAATAAATTTGGTATTTTCAAAATGCTTCTAGAGAATTTTTGTTGGATGGTTCATTATTTTTTCGTGTCCTCCAGCATTTCAAAAATTATTTTACAAGCTTCTGACAATTTTTAGGGGGATTCTAGTAGTATTTTGAAGGTTCTGGCATTTTCAAAATGATTCGCTGCAGGCCCCTGACAATTTTTAAAAATAGTTGGATAGCTTAGAATTTTTTTAGAGTTCTCTGGAATTTTCAAAATGATTTTAGAGACTTCTAACAATTTCTAGGAGCTTTTTAGTAGTATTTAGTAATCTAACGCTAACTACTCTGGCAAGTTCTGGGATCTTCTTAGAGGCCTCTGCCATTTCTATAATAATTCTAGAAAACTCTGGCAATCTTAAATATTTTGTGGAATATTTAGAAGTTCAGAGGCCTTTGGTATTTCCAAAATTCTTCTATAGGCTTCTAACCTCTATTACCTCTTCTCACCGTTTTAACCTCATCTAATTTCTACTATTTCAAAGGATTTTAGCATTTTCAAACTGATTCTGGGGGCCCCTGGAAATTGAAAAAAATTGTGGTAGTTTTGCGACCTTCTTAGAGGCCTCTTACATTTTCAAAATTCTTTTAGAGGAGTTTTTAATAGTTATTAAATTCTTGGAAGGTTTAGAACACTAGTAAAGCCCTATGGTAATTTTTGTAAAAAAGTAGTATTTATAGGCTATTCTGGCATCTAAAATGATTCAAAAATCTTTTGGTAATTTAGTAAACTTCTTGGATAGTAACAGAAGTCTCTGACGTTTTCAAATTCATTCTTGAGGCCCCTAGGAAGGTTTTTAGTAGTATTTAGAAGATTCTGGTCAAATTTTTTGAAGGATTTTTGTAGCCTTTGGCTATTTAAAATAAATTTGGAAAGCTAAGGACTTTCTTAGAGGCCTCTGCCAATTTCAATAAATTCGTGGTAGGTTTTTGATATTTTGAGAAGTCTTTGATAATTCCAATTTGATTCAAGAGTGCTCCAAAAATATTGAAAATTTATTGGAAGATTTAGGGTACTTTTGGTAGGTTTGTAGTACTTTTCGAGACACTTACTATTTAGATCGGATGTACCTCGGAAAATGTTTAATAAAAACATAAAACATTTTAAGCTCTACAATAATGTATTGCATTATTATACACAAAATTTAAGCAACAAACTGAAGAAAATCATCCGAAAATGATAATGATGTTCACCCTGTATCATTTATGACCAATATTTGCGGAACACCCTACATACTGAATATTGATTTTACCGCTACTATTCGAATAAGGCCCAGTACTTTCAGTTCATAATAACTTTCTTCTAAGGATAATATCTATGTAAACCGTGAAATCAGACGCTGCTATTGGTCAATTCGTCATTTCTATAGAAATTATCCTAAGAATAAATTTATTCGGAGGTGAAACTACCGGCCCTAAGTAGAATAATAAATATATTATTATGTCAGAAACTTCTAGGAATATAGTTTCCAAAACTTTCTTACACGTGATGTTAGTACCTAGTTTAGAATAGATTATTAAACAAAAGGATGGAAGTAAGTCAAAGGAGCAATTAAACAAAATTCTAATTAATTAATAAAACTACTATTATTGATGTGGATCCATTATAATTGAAAATATCTAATGAAACCATTTAATATTGTTTTTAACGATTTTAGTTTGGTCCAGTTGTACTACTTTAACTATTTAATTTGTACACAAAAATGTCAGCTAAACTAGTCCAGACATTTCACTCAAAGTTTATAATGTTCAACAATTAAAAATTGAATCTATTATGCCCAGTTAATAAATAATATTTGCCAATCATTCCAAACCAAGTGGAATACCATTATTAAGTCTGTTTTTGGTATTAATCAATGATCTTCAAAGGGTAACAAGCTTCAAACGTCAGTCACACTGAATGAGTAACAATGTTTTTTTCACAGAGTTTCATAGAATTCCAATCCTCTTTTAATCCATTAACTGAACAAAACACAAACTATTTTTATAGGACGACTGAAAACTCTGTCTATTCACAAAGTTTTAAAATGAAGTCCCTGACAAAAAATTCAGCAGAAAATAGGCCAGTTCTTGTTATATTTTTTGTAATCATTATGTTTATTGTTGCACAGGAGTGGAGAGCAAATTATTTTAATGGTATTTAAACAACTTGATATTTTCCATTCAAAAAACTAACCATATTTTCACCATGATAGCATAAAGAATCGACTACCCTCATTAAAAAAGATTTATCAGTAATTTTCGAAACGGTGCAGCGAGACAGAGGCGGGGATAATTGATATGCCGGCGCTCCGAATAAATTCAAACAAACGCACACATTCAATTCAAAATCGTTGACGTGGCAACTCTTTGTCTCTTTGTCATTGCTTTGCATTTAAATCGGATCCATAAGCTTTATTTTGGCCGTGTGCTCTCCTAAAGATGCCGGCTGCATTGTTCACTTGCAGCTTTGTGAGTTTTGATAACGGAGGGAGTTTTTGCGCCCCGTTGCTTTACAATGGTGCAACCGGTATGCATTCCAATATCACATTATCAGTTTTGAAACCTTCAGCTTTCTATTGTACACAAAGAATTGGAATACAAAACTAAGACCTTGAAAATTGCACTATTTAACAGAACGATGAGGGTTACGAGTTTTGTATCACGTACAAAAATTAAGTTTTAATGTTGGCTTCATTTTTTCGTTTTCAGGGAAAACCTAAAGCAAATGTATTTTAGAATATGTTTTTTTTTTTTTTTGAATTATTAGGTTTTTCACAATTTACTCTCCATTTCTCAACGTCACTTCCAGTTATAATACTAACCATATTTACATATTTAGACGTGTAAAACTGGCTATTAAAAGTTTTTTTAAAACATGATTTGTGACTAATAACTTAAAACCTTCACAGCGATTAAGGCTAGGAGTTTCCGAATTATTTTACATACTATTTAAAACTTTGCCTGTTGGTTTGCTTACCAAGTCGTGAAGATTAACATTTCTTTAACATCTAATTACATTTTTATCCTCGTGCGTAAGTTTCCGGGAAAGTAACGTTTCCTAACTTTGTAACATTTACGAAAATCCGTCTAGGCATAAAGCGGATTTATACGACAATAACATGGTTGTCAAGCCTGTTTGGAAAGATACTATTTATTGGAGAATCTATAACATTCGACTCCGCCTTTCGAGTGTAATCGTTCTGTTAGGAAACTCAATTCCGTAGGAAGATTTGCCAAAATAATGCTCTTATCATTGCATTGCTTTTGCTCTAAATTTTGCAGCTTATATATTATCAAATTTCCCTTTTGCCGGTTCGATGGGAGCGGTCGAGCGGGAAATCGGGGTCGCATATTTGCTTATTTATGCGACTACGTCTTGTATTCTTCCGTTCTTGAAATTGTTTTCCGACTGCGAAAACTTTCTTAAAACATTGACTACAAAATAATATTTCGGTAAACCTATAAAAGAGTATTGAATTTTAAGTCTTGCTGCATGTAGACCTTCTTTTTTCTCTGAAGTATTTCATTATCGAATACGTATTCATATAATGTCATAAATATTTTGTTAAGTGTAGGGTAAGAACATAATTCTTAATTTTTTGACATCTTTTTGACCAACAAACAAATGGAGTCAATATCTTCACTAAGCTGAACAATATAATAATCATATTAAAAAATTGATGAAAAGGTTCTGTGAAAACACAGAAGTTTGATACAGTCGACCTATTGTTGACAAACTCATGTTACTGGTTGAATGAACACTGAAGAAGAAAGGTGCTGAAATAGAATCTTCAGCTAAACTGTCTCTTTAATTAGACTAAACTTTGTTTTAATAATCGTTCCTTCAAGGAACTCTTAAGGACTCCTTAGCAAAGAAATCCTTGAGGCTACTTTGGCATTTTCTTCTATTTGTGTTTTTCTTCAGAAAGTATTGGCCAATGGAAACATTACATAGCAAAAACAAACGAACGAAGAAATTGTGAGATTAAGACTAATCAAGAGGAATTTTCGTATTTTTGGTACTTCGTTTTGATATTTTCTTTTCAAGAAAGGTTGGTATTAATAAATTGATTTTATTCTTCAAAAAACTGTGTGAACAAACTGTTCACTGCGATGATAATGCGAAAAACACAATTCTTCCATTGCTACATATAGGAGACAGATTATGGCAGACAAATCTCTATCATAGTTGTTAAAATATTACTTTACCAGATGAGTTCCAGTACCATAATATTGCAAACTTATTATCTATTGCTCTATTGGTTTCTAGTGCTTCTTGACCAAGGTAATAAAATGTCTCTCACAGTCATTTTGGAAAATTTAAACCTTTCTTTTAATTGACTTATTCTGCAAATTTTGAAAGGATTTGGGAATTCTTTATTACAGTTTTTTATTATACGCAAAAGGACAATCACTATAAAACTCCATTTAACTATTTCCAGTTAGAGGGACCCTAAAGGCAGCTTCAATAAGGAAATGCTTAATACTTTCTTATTTAATTATTAATACCGTATTACTCCTTGAGACTAGCTTAAGTTTCAAAGAATAATTGACTTAATATGACCCTAAGACATGCAGGATGTCCAGAAGGACAAGGAAAGGTTACTTACTAGTAGTTACTGAGTGATAAAAATTCTAATACAAAGTTTATGGACCAGAAAAAGAATCTACATTGTTAAACATCACAGAAAACCAAAAATTTAAAACTTTTCAAAATCTTACGTGAGGTGTTCAAGACTTCAAAATTGATTAATAACATTTTGAACATTTTTGATGCATCTTTCATTCATTTCTAAATAACTTGAATTGCTGCCTCACTATAATTTTTATTCAAGACTTTTATATGTCTATGGCTAGTTAGTGAACAAAATATCCCACTTTGTGTGATCGGTTTGATAATTTGGCAGCAAGAAGGCTCCAAAGTTGATTGAAGTGTTTTTGAACATTTTTGCAGCACTCTTCCTTTCAATCCTCAATAACTTAATTATTGGGGACATTTATTTAAAAATTTTATATGTCTTTAGATAGCCAGTAAAATAACCTTTTGTAAAATAGCCCAACTTGGGATGATAGAATGCTTTCCAGCTAGAATGCTTCAAATTTGACTTTTTGAAGATTTTTGCTGCACTATTTAACTAATGGATAATTAGCATGAGATAATTTGGCAGGAAAATTTAACCACACTTCGAAATACAGTGTGGAAAATCAAATGACACAAAACGCTCTGTACATATTGTGTTATTATAAAATTTAAAAATATTTACAAGATGATTAAAGTTTAAAATACAAAGGATTAAAAAAGTAACTCATATTGTTTTTTTTATTATATTGTATTTATAATACTTTTAAAAGAATAAGTTGAAAGTTATAGTTAAAACGATAATGTTCCTAACTAAAGTTATAAACGAATAATATATAAATAAAAATAAATAGCTTCAACAATACGAACTTGTTCTTACAAGTAAAAGAAGTATAGAATTAGTACAACAAAATACAAAATAAATAAAATAAAATATTTGCAAATTTGACAAATCGTCCATTTTTCTAAAAACGAACAATAATCCAATTTGTAGAGTGTTGCCGCACTGATAATTCTTAAAATTTAGTACAAAATGTTGTCAAATGACCGATTTTCGAAAAATAAAAACGAAAACTAAAGCTGTCGTAAAAACGAACAGGAATTGCATTCAGAATTTCTACAATGTTGGCAAGTGGATAATTCTAATGTGTTTTTCATATTGCCAAATCGTCAATTTTTGTAAAAACGAATACTAATCATTTTTCTACAGTGTTGCCACTATGACAATTTTTCTAATTTCATTCGAAATGTTTGCAATATGTTGTTAAATCGTTCACTTTCGTAAAAGTAAGCACATACCACATTCTTCTGTAACCAAAAGATAAAAGGTCTCTATTTGATTACGACGAGGTATTACGGTTTAAAGGTTGCAATTACTGGGTAAAAAATTGAAAACATCCTGTATAAACAGAGGTAAGGTAATTAAAAAGTATATTGATAGTAAACGTTGCATCCTATCGAGATCATGGTAAAATCTTCATACCTCTCGAACAGTTTTTGAGATATTTGCAAAAAAATACAAACAAAATCAATCAACTTTGTCTCAATCAAAGACGTCCTCTAGCGGTCAAACGGTGAGATTCAGTGATCACGTGATAGTTGATGTCAATTAACCACAATTCCGTTCATTACCAATCTACAATCATGTGATGTGTCTATAGTGTTTCAAACGAGTTATTCAGGATTTAATGGGAAGATCCATCAACATTTTGTCCAAATGACAGTTTTTCAGACCATTCAATGGGATATTCCATAAAGTGTTACCATATTGGTAGCACCTTGAAAAAAGTGTCGTTATATAGCAATTTGGACCTCAGAAACTCAAATCCTTTGTCCAAATAGCTCTAGGTACCACCGTTTTCCAAGAAACTTTAGAAATATACGATTTTTGACATTTTTAGTCAATAATGTATTATTAACTTTATAAATAAATCCGGCACTGTCTACAGGATTGTTTGTCGCAAATTCTTGAAGTTTTTAGATTATTATAAAAAGCAAACGAATGCAAAATTAAAAAAAGTATGGAAAATGAATAAGGAACACATCGGACACACAGGAACTTTTAGGACAGTTTGTTTGCCAATAAATCATTTTATTGTGAGAACTGGCCTAACTCAAATTTCCAACAAATCTGTAAGCTAATTGCTGGATAAACGATAGCCAAACCAACATGAAAACCGCAAATCTAACCAGATCAAACAACATTTTTGCCAACACAACCTCGAATTTCGCTCAATGTTTGAGTAATTCCTCGACAAGCCGAATTTTCCGGGCAGCGGCACACATTCTGTCGGCATTAATTAAATGGCAACGGCGGTTATCTGCAAGATTCCAATTGCAGACGTAAGACCACAAATATCAATTAAGGTCACAGCCTCACTCATAACTCACATTTACGGTTTTAACCCTATATCCGTGTGTAATGCCATAGAATGAGACAACACCACGTGTGTTCAGCCAGTACATCCTGCTTTTTTTTGCTCCGACTTGTCGTCGGGTATTAAAGTCGTTATTTTGCAAAGAAACTTCTATTTTAAGAAGGAATCAAGGGTTGATTGGATAAAGCAGGATTTGCGTCTTTGATAATCCGTGTAGCGTTGGAAATTTTTAAGGAGATCTGACGAATTCGCGTTTTTAACTTCCAAACCAATAAGAGAGACCGGGTGCACAATTTCTTGATTATTCCTGATTTTAAGCTTTAAGCGGCAAACAGGAAATGGCAAACATAAAATTGAAGTTCTAGGTTTTGAGGAAATCACGTCGGTCGTGTAAGGAAAGTAAAAAAGAAAAACATAATCCATTTTTTTACCTTTATCTCTTTATTTTTTCGCGTCCCCTTTAGCCAATTACCTCTTTATTGGCCGCTTGAGAGTGCTCATCAAATTTTCCTTCCCGTCAGCCCCGATCTATTCCTGCTGCTTCCATAACGCTCCCTCGGATTAAAGGGTCCCGTTTAATATAAAATTTTCGATATTTTTACGGCGTTTTGTTGTCTTTTAGGCGGATTTGTTTTTTTCGTCGCCTCGTGTCGGTTTTGTTTCGATGCTCACTTCGACGGATAACGGGGTTCTCCCCACGAGTTGCAAAAAATTTGATCATGAACAAACATGGTTATTCTGTTTTTAGAATTAATCGTATGTTGGTCACTCTCTAAAAATGCGGTTAATTATTCAAAAAATTTCCACAAATTACCTGATTGGAAATCTCAATGTTACAATCAAATTTAATTTTTAATTATAATTTTTAACGGAGCATTGCATTTTTAAAATAATTGTTAGTAATTATACGGAGAGAGACTACAAAACTCTTGTAAACCTTATATGAAACCCAGGTTTGGCTAAATTCAACCAAATGAGCGAAGTTTGGAACAGAACTTTGGTTGTTTATTTAATTGAAGAGCCAGTGCAAATAACTATAAAAGTCCATAGTTTTTTCGAAAAAAAGTTAACCAAACAGAAATATTTTAGTTTTTGATGTAGTATCCAGAACTCAGTGTTTACAGTCCCTATAAAACTCAAAAACATTTGAAATAGAAAAGTTTGCAAAACTTAAAAAAATCAAATACATATTTCGAAAACGACTCGAGTTACAAACATTTTTCAAAATACCAAATATGTTTAGAATGTCTTTCTGCACCCAGTGGACTAAATTTACATCCACTTAGAATCGGGTAAAAGAGAAGTTCGAGGTAAACATTTTGATCGCTGAAACCATAAAAATAGCGGAGATACAGAATTTTCATCACAACTTGCAGAGCGTTAGTTTCAAATTTAACTGCTTTTTTAACACCCTGTGTATGTTCAATCGTTACAGATCACACAAGATGAGATAACAGTTGCAAGAAAAACATTTTGAGCTTTTTACACTCGCTGAAACCTCAAAAATGGGAGAGATACAAAATTTTGATTCAATTTTCAAGAAAAAATTTAAAAAGTTGAATATCTGGGCAACTGCTAGAGTTTGCAAGATACCAAAAATGTTGTGAATGACTTTCTGCACTTATTAGGCTTACACTCCCTTAGAGTCGAGTAAACAACTGACAGAGCTTTAGTTTAAAATTTAACTGTTTTTTTTTTGGTCACCCTGTATATGTTCAATCGTATTGCGGTTAGTACGAGGTGAAAGATAATTTTAAAACGAACATTTTTGTGCTTGTTACTATGGCTGAAACCCCAAAAATGGCGGAGATACGAAATTTTCAAAACGTTGATGCAATTTTCAAGAAAAAAGTCGAATATCTCGGAAATATTAGAGTTACGGTAGTTTTGCAGGATACCAAAAATGTTCAGAATGACTTTCTGCACTTAGTCGAGTCGCTAAAAAATAAAAAATGGCGTAAATACAGAATTTTCAAAATTTTGATGCAATTTCCAAAAAAAAGTAGAGAAGTGGAATATTACGAGAACGGTTAGAGTTACAAACATTTTGCCAGATACCAAAAATTTTCAGAATGACTTTCTGCACCCAGCGGACTAGGTTTACATCCACTTATAGCCGAGTAAACTCGGTCACAACTGATAGAGTTAGTTTAATATTTAACTGTTTTCTTTGTGTTTTTTGAACACCGAGTATAAGATTATTCGTATTGTAGTTAATACGAGGTAAAAGAGTAGTTCGAGATAAACATTTTTGAGCTTTTTACAGCCGTTGAAAATCTAAAAATAACGTAGATACAAAATTTTCAAAATATTGATGTAGTTTCCAAAAAAAAGTAAAAAAGTCGAATATCTCGAAAACAGTTAAAACTTCTGAAGTTTTGCAAAATACCATAAATGATCATTTCAAAATATGGTTTTACAATTCAATTTGGTGTTTACTTTGGAAGCACTTTTTTCGACATTAATTGGTATTTTTCCTAGCTTTTCAATGATTATCAGTACAGTATAATTTATGATGATGCACAAAAATCAAAGCTAAAATCAAATTATAACCGAATTATTTAACAATCATTCTTTGACACCACCTCAGAGGCGTACAGAATTTGCTTAAAGGGCTAAATTTTTATTGATTGAACATTTTCATGATTATTAAACACCCAGTATAATGGCATTATTAGAAAATAGTTAAGTTTTGTAGTAGTTTTATATATTTTTCTAAATAAGAAAGTTTATCTTATTTTACGCGTCTTTTGTTAATAAACAAGATTTGAAGGATTTTTTTTGTTTTTAGTATACTTGTATAAAAAATATAAATCCCAATTTTGCTGGGAAGAAGTCAATTTTGTCTACACTAATTTTAAGTGATTTAGAACTGAGGAACATGAGATTCTTTAAAGTAATTTAAAAAATAATGCCATTTCAGTATATCCAAAGAGTTCGTTAATTTGAAATAGTATATAAATGAAAGTTGTGTTCCATCAACATGCAGATGTGGTAGAAACTTGAGACCTCTAACTTTAGGTGTTTTCCAGATATTTGCGAGAATGTACGATAAAAAAACAGTCAAATTGACGCCCTCTAATGGCCAAACGGTAAAGTTTAGCGGGGTCTGTGCAACGTTACGATATAGCCCTATTTCTGGGCTATAGTCGATCCTAGGGTGTGTTTATACTAATTGTTTCCAATAAGCCAGTTATTAATAGAGAATATNCTCCANTCTACNACGTAANTNCACGGGAATTCNCCCNGNGTGCNCNGAGCAGAGCTGGGGGTCCAAGTNTGGAGATANATTANCNAAANNNCCACTTGGGTAGTATTACANANTGCGNACNCGACCNGNGNTCTGACNTNCAACACCNTCCCGCACNNAAGNGCANACAGTNTGAGNAGTTTACNNATACGNNCCGACAATGCNTNGGTNNGCTNNAGCTTNGCGNGTNNGNNACCNAGCAACGAACTCANNNTNATTTCTTNATNTCNCACTGNGAGANANATTTGAGGNNGTGNCNATGCGNTCTAGACNNGACNAGNCNANTANGAGNNCCAAGATTGCCGTCCNNNATAGGTACCCTCNACGANNATATTGTCTCGAGNACAGGCTTATCNNANGANAGATTTNNNTNNACCGNGNCANACCGCNCNAGNAACANNGAGGTACTGCCCCGNNGCCGCANATATCNATAACGANATCTNGANATTNGGTCCAAACCAGTTTTTTTGATGCAAAATGCAAAAACCTTTTTTTATCAAACAAATTATGGAATTTAATGACTAATAATTTTAGGGAGATTCAGGAGGACCTTTTGTGGTGAACAATATTTTATATGGTCTCGTGTCCTTTGGAATGGACTGCGGTGATCCCAACCATCCTGGAGTTTACACCAACGTTTCGTACTTTAGAAACTACATCAGGCTAAATACTGGAATATGATTAAAGTGACGATTGTTCTACGAAAATAGTGTTGTTTGCTTTCATGTTTTTAAGATGTAACCTAGTATTATAGTCAAGAAAGGAATTTTTAGGTGTTTGGGTGAAACAAATTGTAATTAATTCTGTGTAACCTTGTACCTTTATAATTTGCTCATGCACAACGCGACCATTTATTTTTGTTTAAAATGGAGATGTCCTAACGTCGGCAGTAGTAATTGATATTCGGTTTAATTAAGTGATCGGTCATTCGAGGGTGATAAATAAGTCAATACCAGTAACAAATTCCTCTTTTTCGGGAGTAATTTTCAGTGGATTTATTTTCAAGTGGTAGGTGTGTAGTGGTAGTGATTTTGATACAAAAGGTAGGTGATTTTTATTTTATTATTGTTTAGTTTTCATTTTTTTAAGTAGTTACCCAACCTTCTAATGGTTTGCGTTTTTGCTTCCGCATTGAGAAAACATAGAACTAGAGAATGATAGTCTGAGGTTTCTCTATTTTTGGCTCTAACTAAAAAAACACAAGATAATCGACTATTAATTCAAGAAAGTGTCCAAATTTAACATAAATGAGATAGTCATCGTCCTAGAATAAGTTTTTACATAATTCCTAATTCAAAAAATTATATTGTAAACGAAATATTAACTTCCTGGTGTATTGTATAAATTTTGAGGTAAATAATCCAGGAAAATTGTTTATATTTTTATGGATAATTCTGTGCCTGAAGCAGACCAACCAAAGGTTTTTTGTAAATCGTAAAAATTTCGTTTTTGGTACTATTTTAGAAAATTTTTTCAGATGAATTTTTGTTAAAAAAAGTTATTGATAATCATAAGATATAAAAAGGATTTTTATAAAAAAAAAAACGTTCTTTGGTACCACTTTACCTTTGATTACAAAAATTTACACGTTTGAAAATCTGAGAAATCTGCACATTGTAATACAGTGTAATTAGTTACTTATTGATTCCTTCTCTTATCTTTATTTATGCTTTTGTCAAATATATTTATTTTATTTATTGTTATAAATAAACGTACAAAACGTAATTAAAAATTTGTTGATAAAATCTACATACAATGTAAGCATAAAATATTACTAATAATTATTGCTAAATTATTTCCAAGTAACATCTGATAAATTGTCAACTAGGTAGTGGTTTTAGAGACCTTCAATGCATGTTACTGCTCGTCCAATTACTGAAATTTTATTATTTTTCTTGACAACGTGACTTAAATAATAATTTATTTTGCTAGTATTTTACCTTAATTAAAAACATGTGTCCTTCCAAATGTACAGAAAATTAGATTAATCAAGAAAATTGTTCGTATTTCATTTTTCAGTTTTAATAAATTGTTGTTGCATTCTAGTCAAAGCCAAGTAGCAGGTAAGTTACATACAAACCATAATGATAACATTTACAAACAATTTACACAATAAAATTCTTGGTAATTTACAGTTTTTCGTAAATTTTCCATGCAGAAAATTATATTGGACAATCTCTAAATACGTCACATAAATTAAGTTTCAACATTTTTTACTTCAATTAGGTTAGGTTAGGTTTCGTTTCACTTTTAGTTTTGTTCATTAAAATAATAATTAATTATTGGTAATAATAATATAATGAACCATTGGCAAGTTCGCGTGAAATGATTACTATCCGGAAAAAGATCAACGTTGGTGTACATTTAAAGTTATTACGAAAATGTGATGTTAATTATCCTAAAACTGCGTTAACGTAATTTTAGTACAATTAGATGCAACAAAAAAGGTGTTAATTATTTTTTTTTTGGAAATGCACATGTTTTATAAGTAGGTGACAAGAAAAAATATATTAACGACTTTGGTTTGGTCCTAATTTGATTGTTTATACTCAAAGTAGGGGTCAGGTATACCAAAATATTACAATATGGTCAGGTATACTTATCAATGATTTAAAATTAGTTTTTAAAATATTACTATTATTTACTATACTATATGCTTTTTCACTTCACTCTATGCTCCATTCAAAGTATGATAAGTAAAAAAAAATTCAAAATTTTTCTTTAGAAATACTGAATATTTATAGCAAAACACACTGGGAATTGAGCCTGTTCAAAACAGCTTTAGAAAAAAATAGTTTTGTAATTGTCTGTATGTAATACACATAAAATTTTAAGCAGGCATTAAAGAGGTGTTTCTTGCTACAAAAACCACCCTATATAATCTTGGACACGTGTTTTAATTACCTTTTATCCAGAACATGATAGTATGCTTTTCAAATTGTCCGTTTTGAGTAAAAAGTAAAGGACACTACATACGCAATTTTAATTATTGATGAACGTAAACGGGGAAAAACGTTCCACATTTATACTTTTTGTAAGCTGTGGAATTGTAATTAATTTGTTTTGTTGTAATTACCTATTTAGTAGTATTTTAATAACATGTACTATTCCCTAATAAGTTGAGGTCCTAATTATATAATGAATCATAGCAAGTAAGAGTTAAGCTAGCTTATTAGTTAAATTTAACAAAATAATGCTTGGGTTGCACGAGTTGGGTATAGGAAACACTTTTTAATATAGTACTATTAGACCAATAATTAAAAATGTATTCACATATATAAACTACACAAGACAAGAGTATTTTTCAAAAAAATTTAATAAAACACAAACTATAAAAACTTCTCAAAAATTTTGATGATAGTTTTGTATCACGATTTTAAAACTAGAAAGGTTATTCCAAATTAAATTAATAGATAATTAATTATTTAAAATTAAGATTTAACTAATTTTTAATCTTGTCGATGTTCAAAGTATTGAAATGTAACCAAACTAATATTCGAAACATCAACCAAAATAGTTTTAGTTGTTAGGCTTTACAAGGTACATGAACAGAGTTTTTTTACATAACTTACGACCGTATACTAAGACAAGCTTTTAAAATCACAATTTTTCTACACATTTATAATACAATTCATCCCACATTTATGTGACTGTCAACTGAACTTGCCATTAAGCCTTTAGCTACTTTTAGGTTTTTAATTACTTTTAATGAAAGCTGTTTGGAAGCTTTCGAAGCTAAAAATTTGTTTTGAAAGTTATAACATTGTAAGGTAATTTCTAGTTTATCACTAGGAAGGTTAATAAAAACAACTGGAATTAATGGAAATTAATTATAGATGACTGACTTGGTGACTTTTTGCTATTACAAATTTGTTGTACCTACAGTGTATAGACAGACTACTTTGTTTTTGTCGTTTGCGCAATAGGCTTAAATAATTTTCACCTACGTATTAGGCAATAGAGTAGTAAAAAATTCAGGTAATATATTAGTTAATTACATCTAATACTAATAATCAATGTTGAATAATATGGTTCTATGTACCCTGTTGTTTTAATAATTAGTATCACTTCACGCTCTACTTTCAAATGAAGATAACAATCTTGGAAATCTATCAAAAAACTCTTCAACAAGAATTTTAAAAGATGATGGAAAATTTTGAAATAAGACAACTGTGTTTGTTTATTTTACTAGATACTTGTGCTTAGTTTGCTTATTTAAAAAAATTACCAGTGCCGAAAAGTCAGAAAGTTGAAATTTGTCTGAAGAACTCCTGAAGAGCGCTGAATGCAGGATCAGGAATTCTGAAATTCCTTGAAATATTACTATAAAGTATTCGATACAGAGTATCATATTACAATCATAAGCTAAACATCTCCAACATTTTGCGAGTTACAGAGGAAATATTGAATAGAATCCAAAATTTTGGGACATTATTGAGGAAAGGCGTAGCGAGATTGTCTATTTGGTCTTGTGAGGGAGATGGGTTTATAATTGTCCAGTTGTGGGGGTTGCCTTTACATTTTGCCTCTAGTTTCGTTAATCGTTCTGTTATTTTTGTCATTTGTGTCCGTTCGTAGAGTAATTCGTTGTGTTGGGTTATGTAGCGGGTTTTGAGGATGTCTAATCTTGGTTACTAGTCTAAGTGCAATTTGTTTCTGTAGTTTGTATGTGTTTTTTTGTTTTGCTGGTCGCGTTAACTCTTAGTATGTGTCCGTAGTCGAGTAGAGGTCTGCAAATAGATTTGTATATTTTAGTTGCAGTTTTTGTGCTTATACCTCTGTTCTTGTACGTCAGGGCTCTGAAATGTTTAGTTCGTTTAATAATTTCAGTTCTCACATTTTGTGCATGTTTTGTAAATTTGAGTTTTTGGTCAAGTGTTATCCCTAAGTATTTTATTTCTGGGCTTGGTGTAGTTACATTACCGTCTGTTGTTATTGTAGGAGAGTTGTCTTTTATTTTGTGATTTGGTAAGAGTAGTTGGTTTTTCGTGGGGTTTGGTGTTAATCTCCATTTGTAGAACCATGCCATCGTGTGGTCTGTTAATGTCTGAAGCTCCTCTACAGCTTTTGCCGTAGTTTTGGCATGAACTATGAGTGATGTATCGTCAGCATATTGTAGAATGTAGTCATGTTTGCTTATGTAGTTTTTGTCAAGTAGATTGTGGTTGTATATGTCATGACAGTAGATATTGTAGAGGAAGGGTGATAAAGGCGATCCTTGTGGTAGTCCTTGTTTAGGAATAAAAGGAAAGGAAAGGGTGTTGTCTATACGTATTTCTAATTGTCGGTTTTCCAGTAAGTTTCTAATAATGTGGATTAGGTATTTTGGAGTATTCAGTTTGTGTAGTTTGTATAGTAGTCCTTTGTGCCATACGCTGTCAAATGCTTTGTTGATGTCCATAAAGAGACATGCTGATTTCTTGTTTTCAAGATGCGTAGTCTGAATGTTGTTAGTTAGTATAAACAAGGGGTGAACAGTTGAGTGCTTAGGTTTAAAACCAAATTGGTATGGCGGTATGTGTTGTCCAATTAAGTGTTGTAGTCTATTCTTTATAATATTTTCAAACATCTTGCTCAGTACAGGAAGTAGTGTAATGGGTCTAAAGTTTTGTACTTGTGTGTTGTTTAGTCCCGTTTTTGGAATGGGAATTATTATTCCCGTTTTCCAAGTGTCTGGTATTACGTTGTTTTTTATGCATCTGTTGAATAAGTTAAGTATAATTTTGTGCGTTTGTGGAGTTAAGTTTTTCAGAATTTTACTTTTTATATTGTCTTTTCCTGGAGCTGTGTTTTTCATGCGTGCAAGTGCTTCGTCGTATTCTACGTCAGTAATCAATTGGTGTGTAAATGGAAAGTCATTGTTGAAGTAGTTGTCGTACCAATCAGTTATTCTAGTCCAGTTCTGCTCCTCAAAATTAGGGTTTGTGGAAATTGCTTAAAGCCTAATTACAGTTCAGCAACAAAAACTCGAGACAAACTGTATTCCTGACTACTTTGGCTGTTTAACTTTAAATTTTTTTTAAATAACATATACAGGCTAAGATTTGCCAAAATTAGGACAATCGGAAAGTACATTCAGTTTTCTCCTATAAACAGGAAGTGAAAAGGTAAACTAGATCTACTAAAGTGTACTTAAACTAAAAGGAAAATAGCAAGGTTAGGTTAGGTTGCCAGATTATAGAATTTATCCCGAAAAAATAAACGAAGTTAGGAGCTGCCAAATTGTGACATTTTTTAAAACTTGTTCACTTGCACTGTTCTATCTCTTCTAATACCTCGGTTATTTGTGTCTTCTTAAAGAAAATTGTAATCAGAGGCGCTTTCCTTCGACCCATAATTTCGGATCGAAAGGCGTTATGATTTAAAAATCACAATAATAAAATCACATTGAGGTCACGTGACTTTTGAATAATAACGCGTTTGGATCCGAAATCACAAAACGAAAAAACCAACTTAGGTAACAGAAACCCAAAATTATGAACTACATTTTGACGTTTTGATAGACGTTTAGGAACAAAGTTAGGAGCTGTCAAATTGTGACATCTTCAATACTTCTAGTACATTATTGTATTTCATTTCAAATATCCCGGTAATTCGCAACTTTTTAAAGAAGAATGTGTTGAGAAAAAAGAAAACTGACATTACGTGCTATATTTTGACGTCTGAACAAAATATCGAGTTGTCATATTAATCAAGTTAGCACGTATCAAATAAGGACATTTTTTATCTTTAAAGAAACGGAAGCACAATCACAGTTTGAAGAAAACGGAAAGAGAAATACCAAAAAGATAGGAAAAGAGCAATGACAGTTAACGAAAGAAAACGAGGTAGATAAAGGAAAAAAGATTTGAAGAGAATAGGAAAACAACAAAAAATAACAATCGAAAAATCGACTATACATAGCAATTTTAATCCGATTACACCAATTTGCCTACATATTACGCTTTTTTGGATTTATAAGAAACGCACTATACCTTCAAATTCTGTGGAGGGGAGTATACTACAGTTTTGTAGTTAAGTTAGGCGTGCACCATAGTGTTCTAGGCCGGTTTTTTCAGTAATTAGTCTTGACAAAAGAAAGCAGAAGTTATGGACTATATTTTGACGTTAGAGCAAACCTTCTAACTGTCACAAAAATGAAGTTAGAAGCTTTCAAAATGTGATATCTTCAAAAAGCTTGTTCACTCTATTTCCGATCAAATATCTCGGTCGTTTCATACTCAATTCAGCAAAATCAACATTGGGGTAGTAAATATAAAAAAATTCTATTTGCTTAACTGATAGTTTTTTTAGTTTACCTTACTATTTACCCACCAAGCAAAACCCTAAGTAACGAATTATCATCTAGTGACAAAGACAATGGTTATTGTGAAATATAAACAGTTTAGCATCAAAAAACCCTTTCCCCTTCCGAAAGCACCATTCTCCAACTAAGATCTACGGGTTCCTAAATATCGAATTGGCACCAACTAGAACGTCCGTATTCTTTTCCTCGGCTCGCTGACTTCGGATTTCTGCAACACTCGTTGTAGTCACGTATTGTTTATGAATGATCATTTCTCCGTTCATTCAGTCGGACGCGTGTTACTAGTGTCTGATTTTTAAAAATCATAGTGTTTTCAGTGAAAAAAACAGCCTAAATAAAATGGAGTGTTGCGATTTTAGGACGATTTGGAATTGGTGCCGCAGGGGCAGTTTTGCTATAAGTGTCGGTGTTTAAATTTATTTAAGTGCAAAAAAACTGAAGTTAATTCCGAAGATGTTGTATAAGAGTGCGCTTTTTTAATTACTAGTGATTACAACAGTGTTACTGGGTGAGTTGGCTTAAAATTTTGCTTAGTCAAGCTTGTGTTAGTAATTTTTTACACATGTTTTGCAGTGATATAACGAAATTACATAACCAAAAAAGTGACGTAAAATTTTAGCTATTATATTCCAAATGGTGTGAACCCAAAATTCAGTAAAACCGTTATTTTTAGTTTTAAAAATTTTGAACCTAAAGCTTTTCTGAACCAACTCTCAGTTGAAACGTTGCTTGAACTGTCTTATTTCTGACTTACGTGATTTTTAGATTCTATATTAACTTTTAGTTTTAAGTAGATTTTTTGGGCATATATTAATTTTCAAAAAAGCAAAATCTTTAAAGAACAAGGTTGAAAAGAGTGCAATTTAATCAGTATTGGTGCTTGATCAAATGTAACAAGAAAAATTTACCACTTTAGAATAGCTAAAAGATCGAAAATTGAGTAATCTAGACCAGCTTTTCTTGATTTTTTTGATAAGTGGAACATTTATTGCTATCTAACTTACTGACGAAACCCTGTTATGTTTCAAGGGTTTAGTTATATTAGTTTAGGTAAATTAATTATTTGTCAAAAACTAAAGGAAATAATTGTTGGAAAAAGAAACATGATGTTTAAAAAAACTGTATCACTTTTGAAAACCATATAAAATTTGTCATAATGTAACTGAATGTTAAAAAAATCATCCAAACTTAAATTAGTTATACATTTTTATATTGAATGCATAGAACATATTTTTCACTGTTTTTATCATTTACCATTGTAAGAAACAATGAGAAGAAACTAAATTGAACCTTATAGACAACTGTTTTTTTTTTAACTGAAGGAATATTATTTTTATCAGTTTAGAAGGTGAATTTAAACAGACAATGTTAAGGCTCAGTTCAAAACTCAGAAATTAACATCGTCTACCTCAAAATTGACAGATAAATTCTACAAAAGTCATGTCAATAAGGACGAATTTACGTTAAAACGAATCACGGTCTTAACGAGATTTACCATTACAACAAACAGTGATGAGAAGCAAAATTGAATCTTATTGACAAACTGAAAAAACTGAAGGCTTCAGTCTCTGAAATAGTCTAATCTGGATCATTTTCAGCTTTACGGTTTAATTAACATGTTTTTGTGTATAAAAAAATTATAAATCATGTTAATAAGGTTGAAATGTGCTTGAAGTAAATTCTGTAAGCTAATGAGATTTACCACTATAACCATCAGTGGAGATAAGCTGAATTAAGTCTTATTAACGTTAGTAAACAGGTTTAAAGTGTAATCTGAAAGTGTTAAAATTCAGTTAAACTTTTTTCTGAGCCAATTTTAGCATTAAAAAAGAAACTTGCAAAAAGCTGTTGAAAATTAAATTTTGAAATTTCAACATCCTATACACGAAAAATGAAACATATTTAGGAACACACTGTATAAACGAGAGTTGAATTATCATTTTAGGATTTATTCAGTTTATATGCAATTATAATAAATAGCTAAGAATTTGTTATTAAAGAAAATTATCTTTGAAAATATTAATGTCGTAATTAGGAGGAACCCTCCAGTAACGGCCATGGAACCCCAATTTTTGGGTTATCAAAATTCTGAAATTCCACATAAAGAATAGTGCGTTCCTTATAAATCTGAAGTGTCCCAAAAAGACGTAATATGTAGGCAAATTGGCTTAATCGGATTACAATTACTATGTATAATCGATTATTAAACTATTTTGTGATTCTTACTTTCTTCAATTTTTTTCTCCTTTATATATCTCGTTTTCTTTTGTAACTGTCATTGCTCTTTCCCTATCTTCTTTGTCTCTCTCTCTCGCTTAGTTTCCTTCAAACTCCTATCTTTCTTCTGTTTCTTCAAAGATGTCTTTGTTTGACACGTGCTAACTTGATTACCATGACACCTAGAAATTATGTTCAAACGTCAAAATATAGCACGTAATTTTAGTTATTTTTTTTCAAGACAAGTTTTTTTAATTACAAATAACCTATATTTAACATAAAATTGACAGCTTCTAACTTCGTTCCTGTGACAGTTAGGAGGTTAGTTCCAACGTCAAAGTATAGCCCAAAACTTCTGCTTGTTTTTGCCAAGATACAGTTTTTATGGTACTCTACTCCCTTTTCTTAACTTTCTATATACGGGGTGATTAAATTGAATGCGGAATTACCAGAACGAGTCTTGCAGACGTTATTGCCAAATAAAATCTTTAGAAAAGGTTGCAAAACCTCTTTTTAATAATAATTGTTCGTATAAAGCGGAGCAAGCCGGTTGTTATCTAATAACGTATTAATTATTACGTTGACCTACAATCGAGAAGTACCACTAATTTGAATTATTGTATACAGTAAATTTGAAAAATTATAACCAAAATTGTGATTTCCGCATTCCCCTTATGTTAACTAAACAAATCAGCGCCTAATACTATGACATAATTGAGGAATAATTAATACAATTTAAACCTATACAATCTAAAGCGGAATTGTCCTTAATTTCTACTTAATTGCTCGCCGGTGTGGGTCAATAATTTGTTTAAGACATTTTTATTGTATTTGTTTACACTGAAGCAACTTAAGCAGATTAGCTGGTTTTAAGAACTCCATATAGTGATAGAAAATTGCAAATTTTGCAACAGTTTTAGCATATAAATGCCATTCACTTTACTCAGTTTCACTATTGCTTAAACAAATGATATTCAGAATTATCTGCATTACTGGAAATGCATTTTACGTTTTGTTAGTCAAAAAGTGATTGCTAATGTATTTACAGCTTGAACTTTCCAATTTTGGGTTGAAGAGCACTATAACCATAAAGTTCAAGACAACAAGCAAATTAAGCATTTACAATTAACTAAAAAAAATCTCTTTACAATTTGCTTAAATGCAACAAAGTATCTGTACATCTCCTATCAATCCTTCTTAGTAGACCACTAGGTAATTGTGGTTTCCAAGTCAATAATCTGCACCAAGGTAATTTAGTCTGTACTCTCTTCTCATGTAACCTATGACCCAAATATCTACTTTGCAAACTTGAATGGAATCTTTATTTTTATTGTGGCTGTATTTAGGGTCATAACTTTAGGTCAAATTCGTGTCTAACCTCAAACATTTCCTCATGATAACAGCTGAAGAGTGAATGATTTTTCAACAAAAGAAATTCGCGCCATTAACAATATGACATAGAACTTGATTTCTTGAGAGAAAGCAAGATTTCCATTCTGTTAAAAAAGTCCTTGTTCTTTAAGGTAAAAGAGCAAAATGTATAATGTTTTTTTTTTAACTTGCTGTTTTTGCAATTTTTATAAATATTTTTATTATTGGCACGTCTTCTAATGGTTTAGGAGTCAAGGATCCCGTAATTCTACCTATTGTTATTGTTTAACTGATGCACGTTTCAGTTGTGTTACTAAATGACATCTAAGCTAATTTCATTGTTAACCTGTATTGCATTTTCGAATGTGAATTATATCGACGGCGTTTTTCAATAATACCAAAAACTATTGTGTTTATTTAAAACTAATAATTAAAAACCAGCATTATTTTTTCAGTTATTTTAGGAATTAGTGATGAGGTTAATAAACCCATCGTGTTTGGCAGAAGTTTTGCCTAACTGTAAATAGTTACATTTTTGTAAAATGTGTTACTTAATGGGTTTGTTATAACTATTAAAAATATTTAACAGTAAAAGTTTGATGTTAAGTAATGAAGAGAAACATGCAGACAGCAGACATCAAAATTGATTTACAACTGATGCAATTATGATGCAGAGTGATCCAAAAACAAATGTCGATATTCTTTAACGTCAATGTGGAGAATTGAAGATCCAATAGGTAATATGAATAAATTATTTATTAGCTACAAAAGCTATACACAAAAAACAATTAATTCTTAACATTAGTAAAAATTTACAGAACTTTGCTTAACAGACATGTTACTTACTACATTTAACATTTTAAGTGTACAGGAGGTACACACAACATTACGTAGTTTGCATTTTTCTTCCATTTTCAGCCTCTAAAAACACTAAACCTACACCAAAAAATCAAAATAAACTAAGATGACGTTTCGCCTCACAAAACGGACATTGTGTCTCTATTAACGTCACAGCTGAGAAATCTGGCTCCATGAAGCTGTAAACACAACTTACAGTGAAACTTCTCAAAGGAAAACATCTATTTGGCATTTTATACTTTCAGGTCACTGGTGAGTGGGTTTTGATAGTTATGACAGCTGACAAGTGACGCAAGAAAAGTATTAGAGTGTTTCTTTTCGTCGCAACTGTCAAATTTGCTTTGCTTGAGCTTTCAAGACAACTTTCAGTGTAATTCCTCAAATTAGCAAATATTTCTAATTTTGTAGTTTTAGGTTATTGGTGAACAGGTTTCGACTGTTATGACAGCTGTCACGTGACGTAAGAAAAGTAAAAAAATGTTTCTTCTTAACGTCAGAACTGTCAAATTTGGTTCCATGGAGTTGTATATAATACTACTTATAGTACAACTCATAGAAACACATCTATTCTGCATTTAATACTTTCAGGTCACTGATGAGTGAGTTTTGACAGTTATGACAGCTGTCACGTGACACAAGCAAAGTATTAAAATGTTTCTTAACGTCTGAACTGTCAAATTTGGCTCCATGGAGCTTTAAACACTACTTTCAGTGTAATACCTCAAATTAGCAATTATTTCTAATTTTATAGTTTTAGGTCACTGGTAAACGGGTTTCGACAGTTATGACAGCTGTCACTTGACGTAAAAAAAGTATGAAAGTGTGAAAACTGTCAAACTGGACTCCACGGAGCTCTAAAGACTACTTACAGTGTAATTCCTCCAAAAATCACATCTACTTGGCAATTTATAATTTCCAAATTCCATTGCTTGTACTGTTGCTTTTGATGTGCATTTAATACCTTTTTCTTCATCATTCTCTTAAATTATCCTAAAGTTTCTTAAATTCTCTTAAAATTTTCTCCAAAAAAATTTTTTTTACAATTTCTCATCTTTAGATAAACCCTGTATCGTTTGGAGATAAACTTACAAATTGTAATTAAATGTTTCTTTTGGTATAGCATTTTGAAGACAATGCCACATAGGACAAAATTTGATTTTTATACAAAAAACACCCTGTATATAAAAACTATATTTTTGTGCTTAACATGTAAGTTGACGTCATTTATCTTAAATAATAAAATCACACACAAATTTAACAACCTAATGTAATTCTTATTTTAAAGAGCTTTTAACAATTTCCACAGTTTCCTAATCCACAAAAACGCAACCACATTAATTCATTTTTAGTAAGATATCTCAGAAACCGCCACATTAAATTGAAAAATATTTAGCATTTTATTCATTTTAATTAATCCTTGAAGTTTTCTGTATTATTTTAGCGAAAATTCTGTACTATTAAAGGAAAATTTCTTAATCAAAATTGACTTTAGTATTCTACGAGGATTATTTCTAATAAAATTTCAAAGTGTGAATTTTTCATTTTCAACGACTTTCTAACAATTATCAGCATTAATCAGGCTCAACACTGAGCTGAAACATTGGAATATCTAAAACTGATACTTTTTTCAGTCTTACACACATTATTAATGAACGAAAAATGATTTTTATAATCAATCAATCAAAACATTAATAAAAACCACTAAAGTTCATAAAGTCAGTAAAATCGAGTATAAAATCATCACTTTCAACTATTTAGCACCATTTGGGTATCAGTGCGAAGAAACTAACGGTAATTCGATAGGATGTATTTAGTACCAAGATGCTAATACTATTACACAATATAAAAGTCTAGTATGTCTGAAAGATTTATGTAATACGTAATAATATAAGGAGTATACACGTAAAACTTAAATTAATTACACTGACAGGAATTAATTCTGATTTTGTTTAGCAAGTGGGTTTATTAGATATCATGATTTTTTTTAAACAATTTCACTTTAAACCTGATTAGAACGATCCAAATGGTTGAACTTTGTAATTGTGTTGGTGTAATTTTTTTTACACATTCCTAAAAATTAACTTATAACAAGGAAATAAAAAAAAAACTGACTGAATCAAACCTACAATAAGAACATAAATTCAACATTCGATTGAACAAAGGCAGCCTCAAGATACGGACCAATGATTAACCAGGATTATGTAAGAGAAATGAAAATAACGCCTATATAACATCGTTCGAGAAAGTATTACAAAACTATTTCAGAACGAAGTCCTACTTAAAAATTAAATATGTTTCTGTACTGGGTCACCCAGTACCTGTTTCACACATAACACTTTCGGTTTTTTTATTTGTTTTTGCCATTTTGGTTATGAAGAACCTGCGTTGCGACAGATTATCTCCGTAACTGTGTGTTTGATAAAATAGCTGGGAAAACCAATACAACAATTACAAAAACCATATAAAGCGCAATTAATCCCGAATAAGGAAGAGAAATTGAGTACAATACTAAAAGTGGGTCAAGTGCACTGGGAACTTTTATTATACTCATTGAACTAATACTAATGTATGACTATTATCGGCAATTTCTACAAAATAACCAAATCATTAATCAGTGAAGCTATAACTTCCTTATAATTTTGTTGACCTTAATGCGATATTCCTCAAATAATTATCTGCCACTATTAAGAAATTTTCGCACCAGTGCATTTTGTTCCTTCGTTTACTTTTTAATGGGGTATTATTATACAGTGTGTCTCAAATGAGAATTTTTTGTTGCAACTATGGTTTCTACGTAAAGTTCTGGGCATTTTTTCATGTAGCATATCCTATGTTGATATTCAGCTGTTTTCGACCAGATTTTCGAGAAAATAACGGTTGAAAAATAAAACATGTTTTATTAGAAATAGTGTTCACTAATAATAAAAATTGTAATTAAAAATTATATATATATATTTTTTTTTCTTTTATTATTAAATTAAATTCCTAATTTGAGCGAAATTTGTATGCACTTTTTCCAAAATTTTTCTATAACTTGCTTATTTGACAGTTGACGACCAAAAGTAATTGAAGTGAAAAGATAGCTCAGGTCGTAAGCTATCCAAAACTATACTCATTTAAGTTAATAGGTTGCACGGTTTGGCCGCTAGAGGGCGTCAAATTCAAGCTTCACCAATCTCAAAGTGATTTAACCACTTTTGCTTTAACCTAAAATAATTCAGTTTAATATATAATTCAGTTTTTGAGTCAGACTGACTCAAAAAACGTCATTGGTGTGATAGTTTGACCGCTAGAGGGCGTCAAAGTCAAGCTTTTTGAAAATGTTGACCATTTTTGCTTTTTACACAGTTTTTGAGATATTTCCCGGAAACTAAAAATTGTTTTTCACTTTTTTGGGACATCCTGTACTCAGCCGCTAATCTGAGACACCCTGTATCACCCTGACATCCATTTTGCCCCAACTCTCACGGTTTTGGGGATGACTTGGAAATTATGTCAACTTTGACGGTTTTTCAGTGCGTGGCACCCTTAAAAAATAACATTTTTACAAATGACAGTTTACGTCATTTTTTTGTATCATTAACCTGAAGGAGTTTAGACAGTGGAAGTTTATTTTAAAAATTCAAAATTTTTCCCTAAATAAATTCAAAAGTACCCTTTCAATTTTTTGACATTTTTTGTTTTTAATTTTTTAAACACAAACGGTTCCTGGTACGAAAAAAGAGCATTGAAGGTAAAAGTTGCACTCCTTCAAAGTTGTGATAAAAATTTCAGACCCATAACTTGAAGCGTTCCTGAGATATGTAGCAAAAACTACAAAAAAACAAGTTTAACTTTGACGCCCTCTAGCGGCCGAACCGGGAAATTTAGCCGTGTTCGCTCAACGTCACGTAAGAGCACCATTCATTAGCTTTTTTTTGCTATATGGCTCGTATATACAGGATGGTTCAAATAAGCGAGCTTTTCACGATTATCTGGATAAGTGCACGAAAATTTTGCTCAAATTAGAAATTTCTGCTCGATTTGAGGGACGGCCAATCAAGACTGTTAGAGCAAAATCAGTTGATCGATATAGACATTTTACATCAAGTAGGCCTAGAATTTTACGTAGATTCCAAAAATCGAATAAAAAATTAATCATCCCATTTGAATAATTATAAGTGTGGTTTCTTGCTCAAATTTGGAACACCCTGTATACTAATGGATTATCTAAGAAAAAAACAAACTTTGCGACAATAAACCAATCACTAGCTCGATGTATACGGTTTTTTTTTAAATAATTATTTTTCAACATTTTTTTTTTAAGCTGAAAACAGTTTAATATCAACATGATGTAACATAAAAAATATCCAGAAATTTACGTAGAATCCATAAATGAAACAAAAATTTAAGGTTCTTATTTGAAAATGTCAACTGGAAGTTCCTAACTGGGACCCTTTATATTTAATTTTTTTCTCAAAAAATGCGCGTTTAAAAATAATAACATACGTGTCCGAGCATTTTTCTGAAAAATAATTCCCTGAATTTTAATCGAATTTATTCCATTCTTTATGGACACACTGTATAAGTGGTTAACAACATTGTTATCATTCATAAAAGTGTAGTTTACGCTATTATACTTTGATTAAGACAAGTTAAGTGGGGTATTTTATAGTATACGTTTGTCAGGATAGCTGCAAAAATTCATTTTAAAACAACTTTGGCAAGATTAGAAAAACTTTCCTATTTGGTATTTAATCAAGTAATATTGTGGTTAAATCAAGAATGTTAAGTACCTTAGCTATTATAGGCAGGTATCAATGATTTTAATAGAGTCGGTTTCACCAACCGCAACTGGATAACTTTGCATGCAGCTCGTTGACCTCAATTAACAATTCCTTAACCTACTGTTATGGGATAATAAACGAATGATTTATTTTTCGTTTTAAAACAATCGACAATATGAGAACCGTCTTGATGCAATTTTAATTATTCTCGTGGTCGTTGACATTGAGTTATGAATCTTTTTAATAAAAAAATGAAAGTAAAAACCTGTAAATTGCTGTAATTGTACATGTGCTCAAGTCAGGACGAGGAAGAAAATTATAATTTGTCATTAAAAGGAGATATAAATAACTTTAATTAAAAATGACATCAAATCAGCGTACAACTACTAAACTATGATAATTTTTTTGTTGAATTTGTAATAACCAAGTATACGAATTTTGAAATGTCAGGTTATTATCTTGAAAGTTGATTCACTTAACCTTTAATAAGTTAAAGTTAACTTAATCTGCAGCTAATGTTGCAATTTTAGTAACAGTAATGATAAGTTCACAAGTGCAGTATTTTCGTAAATCACAGCAACAAGCTGAAAGCTGTATTTTGATCAATCACCAAGGTCCCCACTCCAAGGAAGACAGTTCCCTGCAGGAGAGTGTGGAGGCCCTAAGAAAGCGCCTCCTGATAGACGACCAGCGATGGCAGAACCCTAATAGGTGATATGATGTTTCCTCCGCCGTTCCACATTGGCACTACAAAGTGCCTTTAGGATAGCCTCTGTAACATCTCTCGTCTTTCTGTAACTTCCTTCCTTGGTCTTTGCAAACCCGCCAGTTTCCGGGATACGAAGGCCTTCTCCACCGCCGGCCACCAGACCAAGGATCTGGTCAGAATCTCGATCTGAGGATAATCAATTTATTTTTCTATGTCTTATCGACAAATCCCTAGTTATCAAATCCATTATTTTAGCTTAATTTCCAAGCTTTACACAGGCGACGTCAACAGTCAATTAGACCACAAACCTTAACCAAAATCAACTTTGAGATTAAATGATTTTCAAACTGTAAAAAAACACTTCCAGGCCTGTACTTACTCAGAATTTCTGGTTTTTAAGATATTTTCAAACACTTGGCAACGTCTACAGTTTAAATGACAATTCACTAACAGGGAGGTATTTCTGCAATTTTATAATTTTTGTAAGCTCTATTTACATAGATTATTAACTTCACAGCTTTAAGTATACACGTGTGTATGTGGCTTTTTACCAGTTTAATAGCTTGACTTGTGTGATACTTGTCACGTGTTTTGACACGTTGCTTCCAATTGACAGCTGCGTTAGAACTGTGTCAACGAGTTGCAAATAAAATTTTAGAGAAAATATTAAATTATTAGCAATCGAATGTGTTTTGTATCATTATTCAGATGACTTTCACAGTTGCCTTAAAAGCCTTATTGAAACATAAAACAAAAAGAATTTGAATAATGTTATTTTAACGTTTTAAAGTGGTTCAAGTCAAATTTGTCTCGTTTTGCATTGGCGTCAAAATTCCATGAACATATAAAGTTTAATTAACGTGTTTTCTACTTAATTTTGTTATTTTAAACCGTTTTCAGTTTAAATTATTATGTGAAACTTATTACTTCAGGGCAATTATACTGACTGTCGTGCATTAAATTTGGCCTTTAAAATTATTCTTAACTGGGATTGTACACTTTAATTCTAGCCCTAAATTAAATTAACCAGAATTTAAGTTAATGATGTACTAGAATGCATCTTCAAGTAAAAAAAGTTTAAATCTTGATCGGAAAATTTGTATAAATATAGATTGCGTATGATTAAAATTCTGAGTAATCAATAATTAAAATTCTAGCAATTAAGGCAAAAGTTACTTTCATTCATAAATCAAGTTTGAATTATTATTCAAATAAAATGTTTCTACAATCTAAATACTCACAAGAAAATAAGTTTCAATTTGCTCAATTGGGTTTTGCATTATTTATAAAAATACAACGTACATTAATAATAAAATAGACATTTGTACAATTAAAGGACCTAACAGAACAGAAATATTTATTAATTAGGTTCGATTCTATTTCAACCAACTTTTTCTGACAACTACGAAAAACATGCTAAAAGCGGTTTGGTGTTAACAAGACCAATTTGTTCATAAATATACAAAAAAAAAATCTCTAAAAACTAGTCTCTATTTTGTGTTTTGCTTGATTAGCTGAAAGTACACCAACAGAAATATGAATACAGAAATGATCATTAGCAAAACATTCAACTAATTTAACAACCTACTACTTAGCAAGTAACAAGTGAAAAAAAAATTGCTAGTATAGTAAATAAACTAGACAAAGTTATTTTGCTAATTTGTTAGTATAACAAATACCGTGAATGAGTAAAGTCCCCATAGTACCGGAAACAAAATCTTGGAAAAACAGTGAAATTTTCCTTTTAAAGAAAACAATCGTCAGGATTTTCTAAGTAATACAGTTATTTTGTTTAGTTTGTTTTGAATTTATTTGTTCCATGTAAATACCAGTTGGTTTTTGGTAAGTAACCCATTCTATGTTTTTTCCTTAACCAATGTTTGTCAAGTAAATTTTTATTTAAATAGGTACTACTTTTATCTTTCTGTAATTGCTGTTTTACTGATTTGTTTGACATACTGACATTTCGACAAAGTCGATAGTAGGTACAATAGTTTCAATATGGGATACTAGTTTGTCTTCCTTAAATAAGAAGCAAATATTTGCATAACGC
Source organism: Ips nitidus (assembly GCA_018691245.2). Classification (NCBI taxonomy): domain Eukaryota; kingdom Metazoa; phylum Arthropoda; class Insecta; order Coleoptera; family Curculionidae; genus Ips; species Ips nitidus. Next base: position 5,647,077 of record CM042789.1, on the reverse strand, counting down.
ATATGGTATGCAAGAATGCCATCAATAAGAAACATTTTGCAAAAACTGTGAAAGATTCCTTTAATTTTCGTCCTTTGTTGATAACCCAAAATAATTGTTATGATCTTACCAAAATATTGCAATCTGGTGATAAGCTTCTCAAGAAACAAATGATGCTTAATATTAATAATTAAAAATTTATAATAATTCGATAAATAAATTTTTCAGACTATTTAAATAAAAATGAAAATTCTTGATGGCTAGTTTATTATCCTGAACTACCATAGAACATAGAAGTAGTTTGTGCAAAGAGAAAGGATAGGTAGGTAATAACTTTAAACTTATTTGAAATGGATCTTGAAAATGTAGACACTGTAATTAACAAGCAAAGAATTTTTCGTTCTTCAACAGCGTACATGGATGGCGTTTTCGCATGAAACAAGGACACTTGTATTTGCTCAACTTATTAGTACCACAAGTACCAAAAAGCAGTAAAATGTGTACAGATACAGTATTAATAGAAATATGTATATTGAAAGGTAAATTGTGATTTACTTGCAAAGTCATTTAATTATCAGAGAGGAATTTAGATTTATATCTGAATCTGTAAAGTGCCTTTATCAGAAAAATAAAATTCAGCACTTTTGAAAGGTAACATTGTTAATAATAATTCAGGTTTAACTTTTAGTACAAAGTGTGACTTTTTTAACATTTTTTTTTAAATTTTTTTTTCATTTCAACAAAGTAACTCATTAGCAAAAAAAAGCAAAATAACTCACTTTTCTATAAAACAAACGAAATAATGAATAAAGGAATAAACTATCAGAATATACGAGAATAGCAAACTGACAGTTAGACAAACAAAAACTTGTCAAAGTTAGTTTTTCAACAAGAATGGTTTAAATGTAATTTATTTCATTTTGTTTTAAATAATTAGAGATCTGCAACTGTAAACTCCAGAAAACTTGCAAAATCACTTAAAATGTGGATTGAAATTAAACAAAAAATAATAGCACAACTTTTCCTACAAATTGTTTTAAACTTCAGTAGATTACTAAAAGAAAAAGCAGACAAAACCTCTACCATTTAAAAAAAAATTGCTGAGCCAGATTTGTAGTGTAAACCATATTCGTAATTTAAAAAGCAACTCATTGAGACAGAAAAAAACAAAGTGGCCTGGAGATTTAGTGTAACAACTTCTCGAAGAAGGTAGCCGACACTCTAGTAGAGGTCAAAATTCTTTTACCTGGAGCTAATTTAGTGCACCAGGTGTCTCGGAAAATAATTTAAAACTTGGACTTTGACTTAAATATTTTATGATCTGGACTTTGGTTTTGATAATTTTCAAGTCTTTTAAACAAGCTAATGTTTATCGATTCCGACATTTTAAAAGATTTGCTTGTAGTTTCACTGATGAAACAAAATTTGTCTAAGCAGTCAAAGACTGCTAAATTATATGAAAATGTGTAATAATTTCAATAGTATTCTTATTAAAAACGAATTTTCTCTAAGTGAAAAAATAAGTATAATAAAGCTTATAAGCAGGATTGTTACCTTTTTTTTCTGATTCACCTGTCAACTTCTGACACAATTGTCGACCTTTTGCTTTCCTAATATCACTCAATTTGATCGCTTAATTATAAGTCAAAACAATAAGTTATTAAAATGTGTGTTAATTATTTATTTATATGATGATTGGTCTATTTTATATTTATTTCAATAGACGATTAAACATTTAATTTTTTTGTCTGAAACAACATAATCAACAGCTCAGCAAACACAAATTTTGATCATATTAAACTAAATTTAATAAAATCTATCAACAATAATCCCATTTTTACTTTCGATATGCTAAATTCAGTGACTTTCACGTAATAATTGTTAATAGGTACTAATATAATATTGTTTTTTTTTATTGCCTCACAATACGTATTTCTTGTTTTTAACTTTTTTATTTTTTACTTTACTTTTTACTTTTATATTGAGTTTGTTATAACTTCTGTAGTTTTTAAAAGATACCCTACTGTATACAATGTGCTCAGGACCACTGTAGGGATCCGTATTAGGAAATTTTTATAATAATGTCAAAAAACTAAGTAAAACGCATTTACACTATAAAGTCATACATCATAAAATTCAGAATGAAAAGGGCTTTCAGACTCTTATAATATAAAGTATAGATTGAATTTAAAAAAAAGTTTATGATGATTCCGCAAAGACGAAACGTCGAAATGAAAAATTGATAATTCCATTTTAAAAAGCTTTAAAATTTGCTGTAAAGAAGTATTAAACCCACAAAATAAAACGTAAAAAAAAACTATTTTCAAAATAACTAAAAAACAAAAAAAAAATTGTACATTTTCTAAATGTCATTTTATTAAGGCGATGATTAAGCAACGTTTCTCACATTAGACCAAATTTGTATTTTTAACACATTTTTAGTGTAATTTGATCTCAAATAACACTAAAAATCACACAATCGGGTCGACTATTTGGTATTATTTGGATTTATTAACAGAGAATCTTGCAAGGTTCAAATTACATTCAATATCTCAGTCATTCACTGTAGATAAAATTTTACTCGGGTATTCCTTTTGTTTTTAAAATAACCTAGAAAACCATATTGGTATCGCATGGAAGAATAAACAACTTGATTGTCCATTTCCACAAAATAATCACCCACTAATTTGTTGTGTTCGTAGAAATACGCTTCTTTCTAGGTGACATAGTTTTAAGAATCTCATAGGCTTTACTGCATATTCTTCCCACAACTATTATTAACTCGTTTTGTTTGCCCATCAACTAGCATAAACAAATTTCATGTAATTTCTTGGAAAAGAGAAAACTTAAACTTGACCTGTGTCCTATGCATAATGATGCCAAATTATTTCTTATAATTATGCACATGTTAGGCGTATCAGTTTAGGGAAAGGTAGTAATTAAGTTAACTAGGAAAAACAAATTTTCATTGATCATTGAATACGTTTTCATGTTCACTCAATCAATTAGTATCTACGTCAAAAACTAAGTACTTTTTGTTGATGATCGCTACAAAAATCCTACAGAACAACTTCCTTAATTAACATTTATTGCGACCTTTTTGTAAGCATTTCCTCGTAAATTAATAGTTTAATTGCAATTTGTGCAGGTATTTACTATGGGTGTTCGTTTGAATTTGCCATCTTAAACCAAATAAACCAGTTGTGGTCATCCTGAGTGGTTTTTATTGATCCACTATTTATGTCTTCTATGTTAAGATCCCAGCTTTGATAAATTATTAATGATAATAACTTACGGTTGTTAGAGACTGGATGTCTGAAGGAACCACTTATAAAATAACATTTTTTCGGAGCTTAAGACCCAATTTTTGGACTTTGAACCACATTATGTGTTTATTTTGTTATAGGACCCTTTACCAGTACCGCAGATATCATGGGACTTTACAAGCAGTATTTCCGTATAACACAACATGCACTAGGTTTTCGAAGAAATAAAAATGGAAGGGATGGCATTGCTCTGCAAATGCTAATATCACAACCAGTTAATCATGGTAAGTTCAATATTATAAGAGTTCTTTTATACGTTAGAAAATAATAATAGTGAACAAAATGGTAGCTGGAGAAAAAATAACTGTTAAGCATTGATTATTGCCATTAAATAATAATTTACGAGCTAAATTTAGTCTTTTCTGACTTACCTCATTAGGAAACATGACTTAGTTACCATACATTTTAGTAAAAAAAAATGATTTGTGACACTAGTGTAGCTTTGGCGTAGTAGGTTAAGTATGATACACATTTAAATAAAAATAGTGATTTACCTAACAACTACGGAAAGTGGTACTTTCCCGCACGAGACTTGACGCGCAGTTAAAGAGCGGAAAGGACGCTTTTCGCTTGTGTTAGGTACAAAATTTTTCCTTAAATTATCAATTTTTATTAAATTGAACAAAAATGTATGGTAAAATGACTAAAATGAAAGCCTCTGATTGCAAAGATGATTAAAAGTGAGAATTGTTCTATTGTGAAACTGGTTGCATATTCATACCCTTTTGACTCTGAAGTAGGTACTTTAAATACCCTTGATCCGATTGATGTCGTTCACACGTCAAAAATGACAGTAGGTACTACTGCTGCTCCAAATTTGACAGCTGTCAAAATTGATTTTTCAGTTGTCAACGACAGTTTATTCTACTATATCAAATTTCCAGTTGAAAAAATTAAGGATAAAGTAATCTACGTTTCAAACAACACTCTTTTAGTAAGCTGATCATTTTGAAACCACATTTTTCAGAATTCCTTAGTCTGACTGACGTAATTTTTTTTGGTGTCAAAAACGACAGTTTTTTCTAATACTACATCAAATTAGTCAACTGTCAAAAATTTGTGAGTCAAAAAAATCTGGGATGTAACAATCTGTGTTTCAAACAACTGTCTTCTCTTTGTGTTTCAACAAACTGATCGTTTTGAAAGAAATTTCTCAGAAACAATGTTAAGTGAGCATAAATCCATCATTAGTTTCTTCTTGCGGCGTTTCGTTTTTTGGTAACCATCATCACCTTTACTTTTTTTAAATACGGACGTGATTTTTTTATTTCTCACCATTATTAATTAATAAGAAATCAAAATCTAACCAATTTAACAAAAAGTTTGCTGCAGATCAGTTAAGAAAAAACACATAATACTTTCAAGTCCGAAACGTTGCAGTCGTCTCAAATTTTAATTTTAAAATTTTTTTCCGAAAGTGGTAAAATTTTTTAATTTATAAAAGACAGCATCTTATTAAACTCAATTTTGTCATAACTAACGTTTCCGAGATTCCCACGACTTTGTGGAATTCTGTATATTTATACAGAATTATATCTTATAAGATTCAAAAATGCAGAAGGTACTATTTATCTATCATCATATCTATAGAATTTTGGTAGGCATCATTCCGTAATGTAACAGTAAGAATAAAGTGTAAAAATGTTATTTAATAATAACCTTCCTTCTTAATATACAATTTGGTAATTATGGTTTAAGTAACAAATTCCGCTACAATTTCGTCATCTACATTACAATTACTTATTAATAACTATCTTATTGAAATTTGACCGTTTAGTTCTGAACAGTATCAAACTGGTCGTTTCTGAGTTTAAAGTTAGCTCATTGTCGTTAAACCATATTGCAACTTTGGTTGTTAAATATTGATTGTTAATAACCAGCTGTGAACTGCATTTATTTGCTACAATTAAGTTGGTATCGTCAGCATAGTTCATGATAATTAACACCTAGAAAAGCGTTTTGTTACTTTTTCCTAAATTTGATGTTAAGATCTTTATGGTTGCTCAAATTTTGTCTAATCTATGTAATCTTTGATTTTAATAGTAGGAATTAGTATTACAAACTTTTTGAAACTATACTTCTAAAATCAAATCTCTCAACAAAATCGTACCAATAATCGTCTAGCCAATATTTATCTCACCTACATTTTCAAGCCGGCTTTTATGTAACACTCTGTGTTGTGGCCCAGCCGCATTGAGGTTAAGTGTGACACCACTTTCACTCTCTTGGTGGAAGCTTCGCCGAAGCCTAAAGGTAACCGAACGTCCTTGGAAAGTATTTCTGTTACATTCGAGAGACGTAAGTAGTGCATTTCGTTTATGTATTTATGTAAAGTAAATACAGCCGACCAGGGTTATTATATAAACTCTTATTACATCTCACGAAGACGAAGAATTTCAACAAGAAAAATTTCTTAACATATCCGATTGCCCTGGGGTCTTTTGGTGGTTTTTTTTTGGAGGCTGAAATGATGCGGATTGTTACGAAAGTGTGTAATATTTGGACGTGCGTGAGTTCACGTTAATTACATTTAAGCATAGACTGGGCAGGTCCACTAATTTGTTTTTATGCAATATTTTCAATGATAGTAAAATAATTATCACTTTGCAACGGCTGACCTACATTATAATGTTAGTAATTACTGCTTTGTTTGGATTTAAAAATTGTAGGTACACCAGAAATCAAACCAAAATAGTATAGGACTAAAATATGTGTTTCTATTATAGCTTGATTTGAAATATTTATAAAGAAAAGTAGATGTGAGTGGCTAATAGCAATACTTAGTTTTAATTTTAGATAAATATTACAATAACCTTTTTTTGCTCCTCCTCTCCTTTAAATACTTAAAATGGGAGTTTCTATCTATTTTTATAGAAGACGAAATTTAATTCCATTCTAATAGAAATCTATTTGTAAGGTTTATTTCAAAATTATAAAAAAAATAACTAAACTTATAGGTATTCAAATGGAGCTGTTTCTCATCATTTGACACTTTAGCTGATATCTCAAGAAGTTAAACATAACACAGAATGAACATATTTTAACGACATAGCATTGTTACTGGAAAGCTTCAACATAGTTTTTCTGCCACTCTTTGACGCGGTGAACTCTAACTTGGTTACATTTAGAGTCCGGATTAAAGAGCACTAAAATCGTGAAAAAAAGCGCTGAAAAAGCAAAATTATTTTCTTCAAAAAGCATAAAAATCTGTAAAAAAGCACAAAACTCTTTCAGAGATGCAACATTTTTTTCAGTTCAACTTCTAGAAATTTTTTGAAGATTTCAATTTGCTTTAGAAGCATACGGAAGATTTTAGACTGTTTTGAAAACTTTCAAAAGTCTTTTGAACTACTTGAGAGCATTTGGAAGGTTTTTGGCTGTTTAAACAGCATATTGAAGGTTCTGGAATTCTTTAGAGGCATTTGGAATCTCTTACACGGATCACAACATTTTTTGGAAGCTTCTAAACTGCTTTAATATCTTCTGGGAGCTTCTAGACTAGTTGAAAAGCGTTTGGAATCTTTTAAACTGTTCTAAATGATTTTGAAAGCTTCTAAACTGTTTTGAAAGACTTCCGACTGCTTTAGAAGCATTTTGGAGTTTCTGTAGTGTTTTGAATTCTTTTTAGACTACTTTAGGAGCATTGAAGGTTTTGAACTGCTTTTAAGACATGTGAATTTGAACTTTTGGAAGCTTTTAAACTGCTCTAGAATTATACGGAAGCTTTTAGACTGCCTTGAAATTTTTTGAGAGCTTCTAGACTACTAAAAGATTATTTGGAAGCCTTTAGAGTGTTCTAAAAGCTTTTGGAAGCTTCTAGCCTGTTTTGGAAAGCTTTAGGCATATTTTTAAGTTTCTGTAGTGTTTTAAATTCTTTTTAGACGGTGTTTGGGCAGTTTAAAGAGCCTTGAAGGTTCTGGACTGCCTTTTAGAAATTTGAAACCTTGTAGACAGTTTTAGAAAATTTTGGAAGCTGTTAAACTGCTTTAGAAGCATACGGAAGCTTTTGAGGGTTTCTATATAAATTGAAAAGCATTTGGAAGCTTTTAGACTGTTCTAAAAGATTTTAGAAACTTCTAGGCTGATTTGTAAGCTTTGCAAGGCATTTTAGAGGTTTTATAGTGTTTTGGAATGTTTTTACATTTTTTTAGACTACTTCAGGAGTATTTGGAAATTTTTTGGTCAGTTTAAATTTGTAAATTGATACTTATACATTTTGCAACATGTTTTTGTCGTTCAGAAGCCTTCAATATCTCAATATAGCAATTTTTTGTCAAAGCAGTTATTAGTTTAGTTTATTTCTAAAAACTTGAAAAGCTTGTTTTGTAAAAAACTAGTTAAACCATACAAAAATAACAGTAAATAAGCACTAAAAACTAAAATATGCACAAAACGAAGAAAAAAGCAAAAAAAGCATCAAAAAAATCTGTCAAGTTTTTGCATAAATCGTTCACGTTAGATGTCAAAGGTTGGTTGCTTTTATTTTTTAGAAAAAGCCAAATTTCTAGAAATCCGGACTCGTTATATTTGTCGAAAATAATTTTTGGACTGTTTAGTAAAATTTTCAATCATGTGATCAAGAAAAATACATACAGCAAGCCCTACAATATAGTAGAATAATAAACAGAGGAATTTAATGCAATTCTTAAAAAAAGTGGATTTCTATACATTCTTCAGTTAATCAATAGACTTCTCACGTATCGAATATCAGATATTGGCATTGAACAAGCAGATACGGATGATGAGATGAAAAACAAGATAAGTGAAGCAGTAAAGTTGCATTCTTATGCCACAAAAAGTAGTTTGTATGTTCACAAAACGGTGATTATCATTTTGATTCACTTTTTAATGTTTTCTTTTAGTCGGTTATAAATAATTTAATAACTTTTGTGCTGGTTCTTGTTTTCTTTAATATCTTTGGCACATAACTACTACTAAGTAGAATATCGGTTAAGTTACTAGACACCCAATATACTGGCTGACCTACAAAATATTTAAATAAATTTAAACAAAAATTGACTATTTAAAATTACTCTTGTAATACAAGGATTTTGGACGTAATATGATTGATGAACAATCAATGCAATCTTAGGTGTTTCACTGAAAATGAATAGTTTTTATTTGTAATATTATATTGATGTTTTTTTATTTGTAAAATGATTTCAAAGTGGTAATCCTTTCTCCAATTCCTCACCAGGCAATCCTAAAATAGATAAATCAATGTTTTACTTCCAATTGTATTTTATAATAACTATTTGAATTTCTTCAAATTACAGTTAGACAGGCTTAGTACAGTTCATTACAAAACTAGCATTCTGGTCATACTAAGCAGGTCAGAAATTTTGTTTTTTTTCTGCTCAAATCGATCCACGTACTGGTAATTTCATGGTCATTACCAAATGCCTGAAATATGGAAATAAGTTAGAAAAATTACCTTTTGGTAATACACCTACTTATATTATTGAAACAGCTTAAGAATACGTCCTTTTCTCAATAGCTCTGCTACTAAGAGTCAGAACGACTCTGCTGGTATATGTCCACAAGAACTAATTTGAACGAAAGGTTGCTTGTAAGAAAGTTAAAAATTATTAAATTCAGTGTTTCTTAAGTCCCACACCTTTTCTCATCAGACTTTTTCTCATCAATATTTGACTGTTTTTTATCGTTTTAGCCTTGAAAATTGCGTAGAATAACTGCAATGACTAGAATGTTTCAAAATAGCGCGTTAAATCAGTGTGTTTATATTTGGCCCTATTTTACCTTGAAAATTGACTCGTACTCGGTTTTGCCCTTGAAAATAGACTAGAACGACTGAAAATGCTTGGTTAAGCCACTTTTCATGAATCTTGACTAGGTTTAAACATTTTAGCCATAAAAATTGATTAGAGAAACCCTACATTTTTCGAAAAGTACTCAACACAACCTCAACAAAATATATAGCTATTGAGTAAAATATAAACAATCATCCTGTACATTTATGAGTAGTTTTATAGTTTCCAGTAATTTTGAATACAACAAATAATGATTGTATAATACAATCTTCCTACAACTTTTATTTTTTTTTTTTGAGCTCCGTGTAGATGTCGTTCTGATTCTCGTTATTGCCAATTCATACTGCAAAAGGTGAACGAGTAATAAGAGATTAATAATCATTAAGTTACTTTTAATTGTAAAACCGATTACTGATTACTTTTTTGTATTGTTTCAGGTCATCTATCTGTAATAATAATAGGACTATTCACATTGGCCATGGGTATAATCTTATCCTCAATTCCATGGCTGGACTATATTGTTTTAAGAGTAAGTCTTCTTTTATAATTATAACACACTATAAAAGGCAAAATTACTGAATTTAATGTGAATTTGTTATTAGAATTTGCGTCTACGAGAAGGTTCCATTAGTTTCCATTACTGGCAAAAACCAGGCGTTGTCAGATTTACCAAAGTGTACATATTCAACGTGACTAATCCGGACGGGTTCCTCAAACAGGGTGAAAAACCGAAACTACAGGAAATCGGACCTTTCGTATACAGGTAAGCCTGTAACTAAACGATACTAACCTGTAACGTATTAATTAGTTCTAGTTTTGGAAGTTTTTGCATTAAATTTCAATAATTTTGTGAAACCTGAAATTTCTGTATATAACTTTATCGAAGGTTGTCTGTGGTACGCAACCATAATTTTTTAGTGATGACGTCCTGACTACAACATTCCTCGGTCTAATTTTAGTCAAAAACAGTTAATTAGACAGTTAATTTATGTCATCTTTCATTCATTTTATTACGCAGCACTCAATGAGTTGCAGAAAGGCTAGGATTCCACATACAACTTACATCAAAACCACGTAATGGCATTAAGAATTGGTTGAATGTGGTTGAACCTCGATTTCCTCGTGAACTCGTTTCATTTGTATTCATTATATAAAACGTTTACTTGTTAATATAAGTGCTGAAATGTATGTAGCAACTACTATTATAAAAAGATTTGTCGGNNTTNTTTNCCACCAACTTGNANGNNNCNCNCTAACCNGGCCNCACTTGTAANGTNACCTCANAAACGNTCAGACGATAACATTGTNATANGNGATAANCNCACTAGNANCACCATTGGCTAANNCACNNTGTATAGAGTTGGTGNTTNNCCCNGCGCNCCATGNNACTNGNCAGTATTNCNACGACACCTATACNANGTNGTNGAGNTAGANCGCAANNGGCTCNCGATTGCCTCGNTTACGNNCTTAAACNAAATCGACCCNNTACNNAATTGGNTACGNACANANGATNCNANTNCCGAANAGCANANTNAGCGTTANTGTCACATCTGTCACCNTANATCGCNGTNANCNTNAACCTTAAATGACCCANGAGNNTACNTGCAAGTCNNGNACAGNNTGCNCGTNGTNTACGNANANTTTNTTCTACANGTNCTCNAGACCNGNGGGCTCGGACTTGCTTCCCTAGCNNNCTAATCGNTTGNNCNGNGTGATAATTATTTTAATATTTATATCGTGCCGATATATTAATAAACATTCCTGAATTTTTGCCAAAAAATTTATAAATGAAGAAAATGTACAAGAAAAATAAGGAAACAGGGTATAACAGGTTATAGCAGTGTCCAACATGGCTAATTGTATATACAGTGAGCTCCAAAACATTTTGTTGCTTATGTTTGGGTATACAGGGTGATCCATGGTGATGGTGTAGATATTAGAAGTAGGTATCTAGAGAAATATTTATTTTTATTTTTTGTAACTTATGTGTTCGAATGAGCATGAGTATTTGGAAACTTCTAGAAAAGTTTTAAAAACTTCTGGAAGCTTCCAGGCTGCTCTAGAAGCTCTTGGAAGTTTCTAGGCTGTTTGAAGAGGATTTGGAAGCTTTAAAGCTGTTCTAGAAACTTTTGAAAGCTTCTGAACTCTTTCAGGAACATGTGAAATATTTTAAATTGTTACAGAATCTTTTGGTAGCCTCTAAACTGCTTCAAGAGCATCTGAAAGCTTCAAGATAGTTTTGAAAGCTTCTAGACTGTTTTAGAAACCTAAAGATGTTTCTAGGCAGTTTTAAGAGGATCTGGAAGCTTCCAAACTGTTCTAGAAACTTTCGAGAGACTAGCTGAAGATTATTGGAAGCTTCTAACCTGCTTTAGAAACTTCTAAGTTATTCTAGAAGCTTTTGGAAGTTTCTAGGCTGTTTGAAGAGGATTTGGAAGCTTTAAAGCTGTTCTAGAAACTTTTGAAAGCTTCTGAACTCTTTCAGGAACATGTGAAATATTTTAAATTGTTACAGAATCTTTTGGTAGCCTCTAAACTGCTTCAAGAGCATCTGAAAGCTTCAAGATAGTTTTGAAAGCTTCTAGACTGTTTTAGAAACCTAAAGATGTTTCTAGGCAGTTTTAAGAGGATCTGGAAGCTTCCAAACTGTTCTAGAAACTTTCGAGAGACTAGCTGAAGATTATTTGGAAGCTTCTAACCTGCTTTAGAAACTTCTAAGTTATTCTAGAAGCTTTTGGAAGTTTCTAGGCTGTTTGAAGAGAATTTGGAAGCTTTAAAGTTGTTCTAGAAACTTTTGAAAGCTTCTGAACTCTTTCAGGAAAATGTGAAATATTTTAAATTGTTACAGAATCTTTTGGTAGCCTCTAAACTGCTTCAAGAGCATCTGAAAGCTTCAAGATAGTTTTGAAAGCTTCTAGACTGTTTTAGAAACCTAAAGATGTTTCTAGGCAGTTTTAAGAGGATCTGGAAGCTTCCAAACTGTTCTAGAAACTTTTGAGAGACTAGCTGAAGATTATTTGGAAGCTTCTAGCCTGCTTTAGGAACTTCTAAGTTATTCTAGAAGCTTTTGGAAGTTTTTAGGCTGTTTGAAGAGGATTTGGAAGCTTTAAAGCTGTTCTAGAAACTTTTGAAAGCTTCTGAACTCTTTCAGGAACATGTGAAATATTTTAAATTGTTACAGAATCTTTTGGTAGCCTCTAAACTGCTTCAAGAGCATCTGAAAGCTTCAAGATAGTTTTGAAAGCTTCTAGACTGTTTTAGAAACCTAAAGATGTTTCTAGGCAGTTTTAAGAGGATCTGGAAGCTTCCAAACTGTTCTAGAAACTTTTGAGAGACTAGCTGAAGATTATTTGGAAGCTTCTAGCCTGCTTTAGGAACTTCTAAGTTATTCTAGAAGCTTTTGGAAGTTTCTAGGCTGTTTGAAGAGGATTTGGAAGCTTTAAAGCTGTTCTAGAAACTTTTGAAAGCTTCTGAACTCTTTCAGGAACATGTGAAATATTTTAAATTGTTACATAATCTTTTGGTAGCCTCTAAACTGCTTCAAGAGCATCTGAAAGCTTCAAGATAGTTTTGAAAGCTTCTAGACTGTTTTAGAAACCTAAAGATGTTTCTAGGCAGTTTTAAGAGGATCTGGAAGCTTCCAAACTGTTCTAGAAACTTTTGAGAGACTAGCTGAAGATTATTTGGAAGCTTCTAGCCTGCTTTAGGAACTTCTAAGTTATTCTAGAAGCTTTTGGAAGTTTCTAGGCTGTTTGAAGAGGATTTGGAAGCTTTAAAGCTGTTCTAGAAACTTTCGAAAGCTTCTGGGCTGTTTCAAAATGATGGTTGTTTAATGATGGCTGTTTCAGAATAATGGGCTGTTTTAGAAACATGTGGAAGATTGTAAACTGTTGTAGTAGTTTTTAGAAGCGTCTAGGCTATTTTAAGAGCATCTGCAAACTAGAAAGTTTTGAAAACTTCTATGCTGTTTTAGGAGGATTTGGAAGCTTCTAAGCTGTTCTAGAATCTTTTGAAAGCTTCTAGGCTGTTTCAAGAGCGTCTGTAAGCTTATGGGATATTTTAAGAACATGTGAAGATTGAATAAAATTTAGACAGGCAGACATACCACCAATTGATCGAAGGAAGTTTAAAAGAATTCAGGAAAAAGAAATAGTGAAACTAATAAAGAAATTTAAAAGCAAGTGTTCTGGCCTATTTCCAGGCATATCATCGTGCAAAGCTACAATTGTGTTTATCGTGTCCAACGATTCCAAAAATACTAGATAACAATGTTCTTGATTACAAACGTACATGAATTCATCAGCTTTTAGATCTCAAAATTGCTTTGATCATCCAGAATTAAGAGAATCCTGAACTTTACTGAAAACATTTTTTGGAGGGCTATAAATACTACTCAAAATTCTCTAAAAGTGGCCAAAGGGGAGTCAGAGGAATCCATTAAAACTGCCAGATAATTCTAATAATTACGTAAAATTACTCAAAAATTGCCAAATACATACTACTACTACAAATACTACTCAAAACTTTCTGAAACATGCCAGAAAGGTCTACAAGACTCCCAAATTTTCCAGGACTCCTTAATATTGTCAGAGAGCTCTAATTAATTGCCAAATGCCTCTACAAATGTCCAAAGCCTATAATTATTTCCGAAATGCTAGAGGTTTGTAAATACTTATAAAAATCTCCCTAAAAGTGGTTTAATATTTCCAATTTAATTTTAAACGTCAGAGGTCTCTAAATACTGCTCAAAACATTCTAAAAGTTGACAGATGGGATAACAAGTGTAGCAAATTTTCCACAATTTCTTAAAAAATGTCCAAAGAACCCTAATTACCACTTAGAATCTCCGAAAATTGCCAGATGTCTCTACAAATATCCAAAACCCTCCAATAACTCTCCAAATTTGCCATAGGCCTCTAAAATTAATTTGTTAATGCCAGAAGTCTCTAAGTACTCCTGAAAATGTCCCAAAAGTTGTCAGAAACCTCAAAAAGTGTTGTAATTTTTCTAGTTTTTTTAAATGCAAGAGATCTCTCAATTCTACACAAAACCTTCTGAAGCTTACCAGAACGGAATACAAGTCTTGAAATTTTCTCTATTAACATTGCCGGAAAGCTTGAATTAATAGCCAAATGCCTCTACAAATGTCCAAAACCTTCAAATAATTTTCTAAATTTGCCAGAGGCCTTTAAAATTAATTTGGGAATGCCAGAAGTCTCCAAGTACTCTTGAAAATCTCTAAAAAATTGTCAGCGACTCTACAAGGGTTGTAAGTCTTCCAGATTTTTTTTATGTCCGATACCATGAGAATTACTTTAAAAAACATTTTAAAAATTTGTCAAAATCTTCCACAAGTGTCCCTAACATTCCGAAAATTCTTTAAATTTGTCAGATATTTCTAGAATAAACTTAGAGGCTTCTAGATACTCGTAAAAACATCATCAAAATTGCCAGATACCTCTAGAAATTACTTAAAATTTTGCCAGAAGCCTCAGGAACCATTTTGAAATTGCTGGAGACCCCTACATGTTTCGCAAACTTTCCAAGAAATTTTAGCCATAATTTCCAAACGCTTTTATAATTGGACTGAAGAAGAAAACCTGATAAAAAGTACCAAAAGCCTCTGCAAGTGTCCCAATTCTTCCAAGATTATTTTTTAAATGTCCAGAGTTCTATAGATAGTAGTACAAACCAACCAAAAATGAACAGAAGCTGCTAGACGTGTCCTAAATCATCTAAGAGATTTATATATTGCCAAACTGTTATAGAATCATTTTTGAAATGCCAGAACACTTTAAAATCTATAACTTTGACAGAAACGCAGCAACGACATCTGGCGGCGATTGGATAATATTTATTTTTGAATTTATGTGCCCAAAATACATTGTTAATTTGCTGTCAAAAATCAATCATGGCAAAAAATTTGACTGCTGAAATAATGTTTGGAAATAGCAAAAAGCATAAATGAAGAGTAATTGGATTGTGTTAATATAAATACCTACCAGAAAAAAAAAAAAAACGAGGACAGTTTAATAACCATTGTATAACAGTTCCACTTCGTTCAACAGCTTGAGTAACGATTAAATCATCAGTAAAGTAAAAGTGATCGGCTGATCTGCGGTCAAAAAGAAAATGGTGTTGTAAAGCAAGTTATTAACCTTGACATAGAAATATCTTGAGAATTGTTCATTCACGATTTAAACAATAACAAGAGGGCGGAATTGTTGTTATTTCTAACGGTGAACAGAATTCCTTTGAAGAACGTTCGTTCACCTTAACGTTTTTTTAGTTGGTGGAGTTAAACATAGATTTGCCAACCCTAAATAACTTTCTCAATAGTACTGTTAATTAATAAAGCATATTTCGCAATAAGGATTGTAAATTTTAGTATGAATTGTTTAAATTGCATGTGGTAATGTACCACTTGATTCGTCCGGTATTGCACATTTTTGGCAGATTACAAAAATTGTAGTAATGTTTAATATTGCCACTTACCAATGAATAAAGCAATAACCGTTAAGCATTAGAAAATCAAATATATTAAAGTGAGACTGGTGAAATTACGTATTGTTTAAACCATAAAATTAGTCAACAACAATTGCATGTTATGCAACATTCATAATAAAATGTCTATTATAAAAAGATGAGTAATTGTAATCGGTAGGTAATAAATCTTTTGACAACACTCATTACAATCAACATGAAGCAAAAATGTGCTACATTCCCATGAGCATTTGTTTGTATTTATTATAAGCACATCTATTCAAAATTGATAATTGTTCTTATATCGTTATTTTGCATGATTGGTGCCTATAAACATTGAGTTGTTCCATACAAAAAAAATCCTATTTTAGCGTAGTATAAGTAAAATGCGACATAACGTCATGTAGTAAATGTAATTGCAAATGGTACCAGTATTCAATTCTTCACTGAGAACTAGAAAAGGCCTTCCTGTTTTGGCAATATTACAGTTTTTGCATACAGAAGCAGAAAGCTTGAGTATTTCGGGACATATCATGAGGAACGAAAGCAAATATCACCTTTTAAAGTCCGTTCTCCAAGGAAAAGTTTATGGCAGAAGACCACCAGGAAGAAAACTCAAGAACATGGTGCTCAAAAGCTACTACCGAACTATTTAAAGAAGCCGTGAACACAGTTGTCATATCCAGGAGAATTCGGAACGAATAGACACTTGAAGAAGAAGAACAGCTTCCTTTCTTCCTTTTTTTATACTTCCATTCAATGATTATTAAAATTTGACAGAACAAAATATAAATTGACTATAAACAAAGATTAAGTATATAAAAACTATAAAAAATACATCAGAACTATTAAATCGATTTAAGCTGCTGTTAAGTGGTAATATTAATATTCTAATAAAGCGTTAGCAAAATATGGTGAACCATTAAATAAAGTTCTACAATATAAAAAAATCAACAAGTTTTATGTTCTCAAGCTGTTTAAACATAAGCCTGTCTAAATTACGTGTTAACCATAATTTATTAGTTAGCCAAAATTAAAATTAACCTTCTTGTTTGACTACTTCTATATGTACGAGTAGGTATTATAATTGATTCATACTTGTAGCTATTTTATTAAGTTTGAAATTATGACAACAACAAATCATAGCTTCTGTTTTTAATAGTGGTAAATTGCGTTGGTCACCCTACTAATAAACCATATTGATGCTTGTAACCACAATATTACTGACAAACCACAAAAATTAATGGTCATTTCGCACTACAAGATGTTAATAATTGGCAAATAAATGTTCCAAAACATTATAATTCTGTGATTTACTGACACAAACAAGTCCCCTACATTTTGGTGTAATTAAGTTTTATCCAGTCTTTACGTAAACAAACGCAAACCGCAATCTAAATTACACGCCAACAATTTTAAACGCAATTATTACATTTATTGTTATTTTTTTGTACTTAATAGTTGTTATAACGTTAGCATTATTTACACACTTAAATTGACCATTTTCCTGTCATCTAATATTAGTTGCTAATTACCGGAAAAGGTTGTGAAAAGTGATTTCTGTAATACGGACATATAGGTAACATTTTTATGCAATTTTAGAATATGTGAACATTTGAAATCTTTAATTATGCACCACTAAACTGGCAAATTACATCCTGTCCTTATAAGTCTTTTCTTTAATCTTTATTAGACTCTGTTTTAAGGATTTCTTATTTGTATACCTAACTTTTTCTTGCGTTTCTGCCTTTTGCATACATTAAATTAGTGATTTTTTGTTTCAGGGAGGACATGGAAAAAGTTAACATAAAGTTCCATGATAACGGTACATTGTCGTATCAGCACAAAAAAATCTTGAAATTTGTACCTGATTTAAGCGTCGACAAAGATTTGAAAATCACAGTGCCAAATATTCCTTTGCTGGTAAGTTTTTTTATTTAATAATGTTTATTTTTATTGAATATGACCGGCTTTTGAAATTAAAAAAATGTTTAAATATTATTATGTAATTAACACAAATTTTATGACATAAACTGTTCATCCAAAAAAAGAGTAGAAAATCAAAATTTTTGCTATTTTATTAGCTGTTGTTTTGTTTAACTATTTGTAACTTATTTATTAATATACCACGGACAAGTAATTTGATACAAAAACCTAAAACAACTAACCTGTTACCATTTTTTGCTTCTCTTATTCACAAATCTGAGTAAAAAATAATATTTCGGATAGAAAAAAAATATATACCGGGCGGGATAAAGATCTGGATAATAATCTATAGAAATAAAAATACTCACTTTTATGACAGATCAAAAAGTAGTATAACATGAGAATATAAAGCTGCAAGTGGCGCCCTCTAGAAACTGCATGACAATAGTCAAAATATTTTCTTTCAATAACCACGTAAACTATTACAATGTATATTGTTATTGCCAACCCTTTGACTAACGCTAATGTGGCTTGGCTGAATCGAATTATTTTAATACATAGATTGTCTATTTGTGTTTAAATGACTAAAGAACATAAAAAATATGAAAGTTAAAAATAATTGAAAAGATGAAGTGTATCAAACACTAAAGTACAAAATTGACTGAGTTACCTTAAATTAAAATATACAGTACGTTTAAAAATAGAACCGCTGAAATTCACTGTTTTTTAAATACATGGTGATAAAGGTGTTACATTTGGTTTTTAAATTTCTTATAAAGTGTGTCACAAATTAGTGTGTAGGAAATCTTGAAAACGGAACATCTACAGAGTTGGTTGTTTAATTATGACAAAATTGGACAAGTTGGAGTTTAATAATGTGCTGATAAAAAATTTGGAAAATTCCGATTATTTCCAGAGATATCCCAAAAAAATAGGAAAAATAAAAGTTATTTTTTTGTTGATTTATTTGATGAGATAACGGGAAATAAAGGACACTTTTCCTCTTCTTCAATATCATATTTGATATCCGACGTTTCGGTTTTTGGTTACCATCATCAACTTACATTTTTCTTATGAGCGTCATATTGACAAATTACAAATTTAATTTTTTTATATAGAGAGATTACAAAATTAACAATTTTTTTTATTGTCGATGAAGATAATTCAACTCTTTTCTTCGAAAATGTGTCTATATCATATTTAAAGTCCGAAGTATCTGTTTCTGGTAATCTACAAAACTTTTTGACCTTAAAAGGCTAATTTTAGATTTCTACCGAGTTTACAAATGTCAATTTACATTAAGAGATTAACATTCTACGGATATTTTAAAATCTTTTTAGAGCATTGATTTTGACGCCCTCTGGCGGCCAAATTGAAAGACTTAGTTTGCTCAATGTCACGTGAGCGCCTCAAATTTTGCTATCTGCTTTTGTCATATCGGATATTTCAAAACGTTTTTACTTATTTTAGTAAATTTGGACTACTAAAATGACATTTGTAAAATCAGTAATTAATTACCGAAATTAGTCATTTAAGACCAAATTCCAAACAAAATTTTTCTGGAATATTCTTAAGAAGCATCACTTGTTTGTTTTGATTCAACTGCTTTTAAATGGAACAACTTATACAATAACTTTGCAGATGGGAAATTATAAACCTAGTATCAAATTTGCTTTTTTACAAATTTTTGAATTTTTGAATTTACATACTATACAGTAATAGTACACTTCTTTTGCACTATTTAGAACGCATTTGCTTAGTCGCTTAATTATTTTTCATACTAGGAAAGAGGAGGAAAACAAATTAAAATTATTTTACAAATTTTGTGATATGAAACCTGTGTGACTGAAATGACTGAATCTACATTGTAAAATACTTGTTATTACTTAATGTAATAATTATTGACGGTTTTCAATTTTTCTTAAAGACTTTATCATCACAATCCAACAACTTGGGCTGGTTTGTACAAAGAGCCATCTCGGTCATGCTAAGTATGGGCTCCCTTAGCCCTTTCGTCAGTGTTACAGCGGACGAGCTGGTTTTTGGTTACGACGATAGTTTAGTTTCACTAGCTCACCAATTTTACCCGAAACGAAAAAAACCCCAAACTAAAATGGGATTGTTGATTTCCGTAAGTTTTGACCTTTTTCCAAAATTTTATTCAAACTGAAACATATTTTTGCAGCGAAATGGAACTTTACCAGAAGTGCAAAACGTATATACAGGAGTGACGGGAATGCAAGATTTTGGGGTAATAGCTAGCCTCGATGGGAAAAAGTCGCTACCATATTGGAACGAGCCACCCTGTAATGAAATCAATGCTAGTGAAGGGTCCTTTTTTCCACCTCGATATTACACAAAGAAAGATACTGTTTATTTATACGATAAGGATATTTGTAGGACTTTTCCAATGCAGTATCGCGAATCTGGACGAAAACATGGTAAAATTGTTATATTCACTTACTTTTAATAGTTACTACAGGTAGGTCAATTTGTAAAGTTTGTTCAGGAAACACTCTTTTTGGAATGGTTTTTGTGTGTTTTATATTTGCTTTTTGCTTTAGATATAGCATACGATTTGTACACATCATCTGACAATATGCTAGATTCAGCCAAAGACAATCCAGATAATAAATGTTACTGCCCTGGAAATGAATATTGTCCACCAAAAGGTTTACAGAACATTAGTCCATGTCAGTATGGTAAGTTTTAGATAATACAGACTGATGTTTTCCTTTTTTCTATTAGAATTATTTGTATAGATATCGTTACTTTTTGAGATATTTGAATTTCAAAAATAGTAGAAATTTTTAACAAAACTTGATGGTATACTTGATATTTATGAATCAATGTTAAGCAATTAATTGGTAGGTTATTTAACATGTAACAATAATATTTTCTTATAGATGCTCCTGTTTATTTATCATTTCCTCACTTTCTCGATGCTGATCCCAGTTTAATAAACGAGTTTGAAGGTCTATATCCAAAGCGTGAGGTGCATCAATCTTATTTTAAAATACAACCAGTAAGTATGATTAGTGACGATTAGTTAAAAAAACATAATGTAAACTGTAATTTCAGAAATTAGGTGTGCCAGTGGAGGGAAAAATCAGGGTTCAACTGAATCTTAGGGTGCAGCAAGCTCCTTACATTTCCCCAGTGAAGAATTTTAAAACTATAGTTTTTCCAATCATGTGGCTTGAAGAAGTAAGTACTAAAGTTATTATTAAGATTTTTTTTGAAGAAAATCCAAGTGAAACTTTACTCTAATTTTTGTGTTCTCCACAACAAAATTTCTGTTAAGTGATGTTTTGTTTAGTTAATCAAAAGATTTCATCATTTAAGGTTCACTTAGTCTATTCTAGTCAGCTTTTGCCACTGTCAGTCACATTTGCAAAAAAAGCAACAAGAATCGTTTTCTATTATAAATTATCTAAATGCTCTACAACAATTTTCAAATTATTGTTCTCAGCTTGCATTGCTTTTCGCAGAAGTTACCATATTAGAACCATTAGTTCCTATTTGTAGTTCAAAAACTATCTATTTGGTACTAACTACTAAGCTAAACCAGTAGAATTATTTATTTTTAGACTTACAGGAAAGACACCTTCTCCATTTTGTTGTATTTCTCCCTGTTTAGATGTATTTATATCTTTTCCACAATTTTTTTTCACATTTTTGTTTTGTTTGTGTGATGTTTATTTTGTAAGGGAGACAAGTGACAAACATTCATTAATTTTATCAAAAAATACGTGCACACGGTCCTATTTTATAAGTCCTAGGTAAGTGTGACATATAAGTGAGTTATTTAGGTCAAAATCACTTGAAGATTAACTGTCCTAAGTTTGACGCCCTCTAGCGGCCAAACTGTACCATTAAACCATCAACTTTTATACGTCAGTGGAAAGCATTTCATTGTCTATTCATAGACGTTTAGAAATCCTAGAAAAGTATTACAAATAAGCAAGTTATTTAAGGTCAAATCAAACGTTGTCAAAATGATTTGAAGAATAACTACTCTAACTTTGACATCCTCTAGCGGCCAAACTGTACTATTGGACTGAACAACTTTTATACGTCAGTGGAAAGCTAATTTCATTGACTATTCATAGACGTATAAAAGTACAAGAAAAGTGTGACAAGTAAGCGAGTTTTTGTAGGTCAAAGCAAACGTTGTCAAAATGACTTGAAGAATAACTACTCTAACTTTTAATACGCCTTTAAACATTAACGCCCACCTTATAACAGTAAAGACTTTAAAAATATTTCACATTTTCTGCTAAACTAAAGGTGTTAATAAGAAATAATTCAATATCTAAGAATTTGTAGTGGTTATATGATTATTTAAATTAGATACGTGTAGACAAATTATGAGACTCGATTACGTATTATACAAAAACTTGGCGCAGACTATACCTGCTAATTAGTAATTTGCATATCTATTATTGCTTATCAATTTTGCAGTTGTCGGAGTTTTTGAAATTCATTGATAAAAAAACTAAATTCTATCTGCTATCAAACTTACTTACTTAATACTTTTTCAGGGGATTGACGAACTAACTCCCACAATTAGACGATGGATGTATTTGGCCACAACTTTTGCAGAAATCGCCTGCCCTTTGATGAACTACGGATTTATTTTCTTCGGTATTTGCCTAATTGCGGGAGTATTTGCCAATGCGTATAAGTCAGTAATGTTTTCCAAAAAAACAATGGAAATTGGAATGAAAACTTTACGTAGACGAAGTAGTCTTTTGACAAATATGCCCAACAGGTAATTCGATTGTTTTAAGCACAAGGTTATTCTCAAAAGTTTTGAGAACTCAATATATCAAAAAAATGAGAGAATTACTAAAGTTTTGAAAGCAACTAGTAAATATACAATTTACTAATATTTCTTATAATTTCTGTTTAGATTTATATCAAGAAGAGATACTTACACGCTTCTGGACTTCCAAGATGTTGATGATAATGAATCCCCATGAAATTGTGCTCAACTTTAAAACATTTATTTTTAGAAACATTCCTTAATTTAATATTTGAACTGAAGCGCAAATTTCAACTACGATGATTTAAACAAGTTTACCTTTTATTATAAACTACCATTAATTGTCGTTCAGTGCCAATAATCGTTAATATTTGCATATAAACCGGTCTTGCCTTTGTAATTGCCAAATTTTAAAAGATATGGTTGTACAAGATCTAGTCTAATACAGAAGGAAAGATGAAAAATTAAAATCTGTAAATGTTTGAACTTCCAGTTTGACAGGGTGAGTCAATCAGAGACAATAATCAATAATTATTACAAGAGGTTATGAGTTACACAAACTACAACCATGTAAAAAATATGACTAAATTTACTAGTTAATCCAATAATTTTATTGTTCTTTTTCTCTAGTATTTTAAAGCAAAATATCCGTTATATTACAAAATTCGTACATTTTGTATAAACCTTGGATGGGATAAACAATTATAAGCCTTAATCAAAGTCAACTGAGTTACCAAACATGGCTGACTCACCCTGTACTAAATATTCATTTACTTTTTAGAAATTGGAATTTGTAATTGAGAATACAATACGTTAAGTAAATAATGTAATAAAAATTTAGGAAAATTTATACAAAAATAAGATGACAATGCAATAATGCAATAGAGAGTTAGTTCGTTTTGAATGTGACATACAAAGAAGTAAACGTCCCATTCAAAACCTGTCTATTGCATTGTTGCGTGATTTTTGTATAAATTTTCCTAAAAGTACAAATTAGGAACGTTATAACTATTTTGTATAAAAGTATATATTCTGCAAGTTTTACCAAGAAATTTGTTTTTGTATTAAAATTTTAATGCAAACCTATTTTGCACTTTATGCAACGTCATTGCAAAGTTCTTAAATACACTAAAATTGTAGGTAAACTGCCAGCTTGTGATTTGTCGTGTTAAAGTTTACATTAGTGGTAACTTTTAGCAAAATATTCCACCAGCAAAAATTGTTATTAAAATTTAGGTCTAAACTTGTACGTTTTTATTGTGAAAAAGCTCAATCTTGGTAAATAATCAATTTTTTTATAAATTAGACATTGTTCGAGAGAAACGAATTACCTAATACGCTAATATGTGATATGTTTTACTTTTAAGGATTTGAGAGCTTTTATAGATCTGTATCCAAATCTAGAAAAAGCAAATTCTAGGCTACATGTTTTATTGAATAGTGAAATTCCAATTAGCTCACAACAAGCCAAATGTTGAGGATAATCAAAAAATATTGAAATTTTTCTAAACTTGGTGTGTCAGACATTTAATTACAAAAACTCTAAGAGGGTCATTACATTCAATAAAATAAAATGTAAATTTGTGGACATTTAGCCCTTTAGTTAAGCCTAGTCTTGAGTTGTTAAAAACATACTATTTTTTCCAGCATTTTTTGTATAGGTATGTCACAAGATGTAAAAGAAATAGCGTCAAACGAAAAGTTTGCAACATTTTTGCAAAAAATTCTATAAAACAAATTGTCCATAACCACTTCATGATGCATTAATATTCAAATTTTTGACAAAACCTAAAACAGGGTCATAATGGGGGAGGGATTAACGAGCTTGATTTGCGGGAATAATATCATTATTATGGAGTTTGACCACTTTTTTGTTATTTTATGTTGATTTTTAGAAGAACAGTGGTCATGGATAAAGTAATTAGTGGTATTAACTTCGTTTTTATGGACATTGTTCTTACTGGAGATTTGAAGAGAACCCAAAATGAACCAATTACAAAAATCTGGTTGTATAATATGCTATATAGACAAGACTGTTTACTATTGGTTTCATTTGGTTTTAAATAGCATCTGTTAACTTATTGTAAAAACAGATCGCATTTACCCTGAAAATAAAAGACTTTATTATAATATATTCCAGACTATTTAAGTCATATATTGCTCATATAGGTGTAATATTATTTGTTGATATGGTGTACAGTAATAAATATTTTTTATACATGTGTTTATATGATTCTTTTTCAATTCCATGTTTCCAGCAAAATTTTGATAAATTTATTATTTGACCAGCTGTGTTTATAATACCTCTATGACGAATGGTTTTACTGAAAAGTTGCTATATTTCTTGAATTGTAACGATTTTGTTGTAGAACGAAATTTTCCATAAATCAAATGGTTTACTTAAATCCAAACATGCTAAAATAGCAATAACCTAGTAATAAGTTATATTCAAGCAATATTTTCAAAATTTACCAAACTTAAAAATTACATGAATGCAGTAGATGTTTAGAAATATTTAACTGTTATTATTATAACAATATATAATAGGTATAATATATGTATATAACAATTTTGACCCACATGTTTATAATTCAGGAAAGCCATTTCCCAAACAGTTTAATATTCAGGAACTAGAAGATCAAGGTAATGAAGTCCTTTTAAAATCTACTTTTGTAACTGGATGTTTTAGTTTTACTTATACTATAAAACCATTTTATGAAGAAGTTGAGGACGAACATTTTGATAATCATTTGATTATGAAACATAAATAAAAAAGTTATAGAGCACTTTATGCTGAAAAATTAAATAACTGTATCACAGAGTATGCCACTATTTTGTAATCGATTTACAGAGTTTAAGTTTACTTTTAAAAAGCTTAGTAACATACGATGAGTTGAAGGGTTTAATTGGATAATCAAAAAGTCACACTGTTGTCATTTGTTGACAGGTCTTCTCCAAAAAATAAGAAATTCTTGGTATACTACATATCAAATTTTTTGCTTGATAAACAGAAAATTTTGCTTGATGACCGAAACCTCTTATGAAATTTTTCAGCATAAAACCAGTTTTTCCGTTCTTTAAAACTTAAAAAATCAATGTAACAATATTTCTCAAAATTTGATTTGTATGGATCTGAAGTCAATCAATTATTGGATACGACCATAAGAAGAACACGTCAGTTTTTGATTTTTGTTTATAGAGAAATATCGAGCAAAACTAAAAAAAATTGAGATAATCATATCCTAGAATAGGTACTAACATAATTACTAAACCTAAAAACCATTTGAGCTACAATAATAACTTTGTAGTTTATTTTGAAAATTAAATGGAAATAAAGAAAAAATTCTTGCTTCAAACACTAACTTATTTAATTAGAAACAGTTTTGCTATAATTACAGATCAATGAATAAACTAAATAAGAGATTTCAAGCACCAAACAGAAACTTACACCCTGGACCTTGAAGAAACATCTTACAAAACAACGAAGTAAAACCAGAAGAAAATAAATGACCAAAACCACCGGCAGTATTTCGAGCGGCTTCACTAATTGTAGTAAACTGGTTGGAACCAAAATCTACAGCATTCTGGGCAGTTTTTCGGGCAGCTGTTAACCCAATTTTGAACAGGTTTCCTGGAAGATTTTGGGCTATTTGAAAGGGATTCCGCCCGAATGGCGGTGAAGCATTGTCTCCTAGGAAGTCTATAGTGATTTTCGTTTTAGGTTTTTCTGTAGTTTCAGGCTGTTCTACAGTATCGTCTTCATTTGAGAATTCTGGAGTTGTAGTGGGTGGAGTAGTAGTTTCTGCTTGTCTTTTCACTTTAGGTACTCTACGTTCTGGTTGCTGGCTAAAGTTTATTACACTGCTGACATATGTGACTGCTTTTTCCTTTGGTTCTTCTTGAGTTGAATGCACTACTGGAAAATTAAGTGCAGTGTTATGGTTTGTACTTAAATAGTAAAATACTAACCTTCAAGTTGACTCTGAGCTGTTGATACAGCAAGACAGCTTACTGAGTAAGACCACAAAACTAATCCAACACAATTAAGCAGCATTTTTACCGTCCACTTCCTAACCTAATCAACACTTTATTAAGTTTTGTGTTACTTGAAATTCCAATTATAACCATACCAGTGATATGCAAAATCCATTGTAACAACAATAGCGTTCATACCTTATCCACGTAAAACCCATATCAAAATTCTGCTGAATACTAAAGCTCATCCTTCCGTGAAATGCGGTTTTGTTATATAACCGCAACAATTATTGTTTAATTGATGATCACGCGGATAACTCCTACTCATCCTAAAGTAACAGTAACAATTCCCATGATTACGGACTTTTCAGCAAAAGAGGACCACTTTGTTTTACAATCGGCCTCGAATTTAATTAAACCATAAATTTCCGGATAAACGCCGTAAATCTGGCATCGCTAATTGCTCCTTTCGAGTACCTAGCCCACATGTTATAATATTCTATTTTCGTTTATGTAAATACTGGCCTGCTTAACATCGAGCCGTAACGTGGATGCTTTTAAAAATAGCCATTCCGAAGCTGGACAGTCCGGCAATTGAATTGAGAAAAACTGGAAATTAGTGTAAGGTGAAAAACACGTTTATTGTTGACATGTGAAAAGTGTTTTTGAACAGAAAACAATGTCGCGTTACCGTTCCGATCCAGAATCTTTGGACGAGGAGAAACGTACCTGTTGTTCCAGTTTTCTTCACTACACCTGGAAAACTGTTACCTGTATTTTCAGTCATGCCACCCTGATTTCTATGGTGGTTTCTTATTGTTATCTGGGGGCTGTTACTTTTGAAGCTTTGGAGGTGGATCATGAAAGAGAGGTAAATGAGGATTTGCTTTTAATTAATACTTAGGAAAGACTAATTAACTCCTTAAATCAGTTGTAATAATCTGACGATTTTTGCTGTAATTAATTTGAAATGGCGTAAATATTAGAAACTGGTGTTTGGTATTACAAACAATTTACATTATGCTTCGGTCATTTCTGAGTGAGGATTTTCTTAAATAAACGCAAATTCTAGGTAAGTGACATAGAATATTTTCTTGTCAATGCAGGTTTTGACAGGGTTGCCAGAAAATTAGGGAATCTTTTCCGGAAAATTTCCCTTTCGGGGAAAAAATATTTCCTAGGAGAATAACTGGGAAAATGTAGGTTTGACACTACTCGAATATCAAATATCTCGGATATTTATGATTTTTGAAACAAAATTGTGTTAAGATAAAAGAAATATGAAATTACGGGCTATATTTTGACGTTTGAACGTAATTTCCAGCTGTCATAATAACCAACTTAGCACGTGTCAAATATGGACACCTATCATCTTTAAAGAATGAGAAGCAAGATGGCAGTTTGACGGAAACGGCAAGAGAAAGAGATTCAAAGGGGATAGGGAAAGAGCAATGACAAATAACGAAAGAAAACGAGATAGAAAAAGGAGAAATCTGCTGGGATATTAAAATATTGATTTTTTTTTAAATGCATGGTTTTCTATAATAAATAATTTTATTTAAAAAAAATTGTTATGATCTATTTTCTCTTGCTACTGTCTGTTATTTCTTATGGCAAAAGGGATTAAGATAGCGACATATTTCAAGCAAATTTGAACCAAATTGACATATTCTCTCTTCAGCGACTTCAGCAAAAAACTAATTAAAAGTGATACTGATTGATTGTCAAAATGCTTGTAGTTTTAGGTTATAACTTAAGACAGAGGCTACGATAAATTATATATTAAGCTGGTGTACTCCTACAGCATTAGCTCAAAAATGGAATTTTTGGTGTAAAATACAAAAAAATTAAGTTTTAGAAGGTTTAGACTAATGGGCGACTAGCTTAACAAATTATAATCTAAAAAGAAATTTGTTTTTTTGACAGGGAAAATCGATTCAATAGATCTGGCAACCCTTGGTTTTGACACCTCCAATATCTAGAATGTGTTTGTGCAATGAATTTGATAATGATTGATAACTTTTGCCTAACAGAACAATTGTGTCATTATTCAATTCGTTGAATAATATACTATAATTTTAGTTTATTGACCATCATATTTTGATTCTAAGGTGAAGAAATCTATCAGCCATATCCGAGACAACACCACACTCTACTTATGGAATTTCACCCAAGAAATGGACGCTTTAAATGAGGAAAACTTCATACCAGTGGCTGTAAAATATTTAAAGGATTTCGAAAATTCCTTACTAAAATCAATGGCCAAAGACGGATGGGATGGTGAGGAAGACCCAAACAAGGTGCAATGGACTAAGGCTGGTTCCCTATTCTACTCCATCGTTGTCATAACCACGATAGGTAAGAAAACCACATATTCTAATAATTTAGTTTATTGCTTAGTATATTTATTGCACAAAAATTTCTAAATATAGGCTTAAACTACGATAGTACAAACTAAAAAAAAAACGTAACAAACAAAATTGTTATGGGCAGTCTTACTGAATTTATATTGGTAACTTGCTAAGGAATGCTATTACTGGTTCTTCTGTTGGGAAGTCAGTTTACAGTTTTTGTGAGGCTCTGCTATTTTTTGCTGATCGTCCTAATCCAAAATTTGGAGCATCGAAAGGTCCTCCAGGTCCTACTAGAATTCCGTGAGCAGCGGAGTATTCATTTGGTTCTAGAAGAAAATAAGTTGTTCATTCCCAAAACTGTTCGAATAGGAAGAAGACATTACTTAAAAGTAGTTGTTTAAGTGAACTTTGAACCTGGTTTAAGTCAGAAACGTCACTTTGACAGTATTTTATATGGCAAAGGTCAACTACCAGTCGCAGTGCAACTGAACCGGTCTTTGAACTGTGATTGTACAACTGGGCCTTAATCCCAACATTAAAGTAAATACTAAGCACAATTAAGTTCTTAGAAAATTGGTTGTTAACTTAATCAAATATGCTGAATTCTACTCATATTTCTCTGCATTCAAAACTATAATGCGATCGATGTCAAAAATCTTCCACTCGTTTAGTACTATACAAAAAAGTTTTGTGTAACGGTTTAGTACTTTGATAAACAATACTATTTTTCAAATGAAAATGAACAATTTCTTAACCATTATATTTTAAAAGTGTCACATAAGAAAAGTCTTAGGATTTTAACTCTGGGTAAACCGTGACCATTCAATTGGGCTTTTTTTACCAATTCACTTAAGAAAATACAATGTAGAAGAAGATAAAAATAGACATCATAAGACATATTGTTAGGATATCAAAATGTTTAAATTCAAACAGGAGCAAAATTATATTTCCTATATAAGCAAAAATTGCATGCATTATTTGATCACCCTGTATGTGTATTTATTCACTAAGATGCCCCACGAACATCAAATGTGACCTGTCTTTTTTTCTAAATCTATCAAGTGAGCAAAAAGTTTATTTTTGGGGTTTCTCTGCTTCAGTTGTGTCATACTGATAATTTTCGGATTACAATCAGGTTTTAAAGTAAATTCACCACATAAAAGACCTTATCACTTACAAAATTGAGATATTCACTGGCACAAAATCAAGTTTACAGAACTTACGGCGCCATCTTTATTAAGGAGACAGAACCAAATAGGAAAATATAAATATCGATCTTTTTAGAGCAACGCTCTAAACGACACAAAATTTTCATTTGGCATGTTGGTTAATAGATGTCACTACAAAGACATGTGTGAACATATTCAAGTAAAATATAACAAAAATCCAAGTAAAATGGATAGTAAGGTGAATTAACAGTGTAATAAAAATATGTAAAGTCCGTCCCAGGGCTAGTGGTAGTGACGTATTAATTGCCGTTCCTTTTCTATTACGTGTGAACTGAGGGAGATGAAAATTTGACGTCATTGACATATGTTGACGTACGAACCGGTGTCACGTGACAAACTGTCAAATGATTTCACAGAGGGCAAAGTTTCTAAGCGCAACACCGTTGAAAACTATTAAGTTTGATTTTTTGACATTGTTGACAGTTTCTCTCAATTTTTTTCCAGCTGTAATTTGAATTTATTGATTTAGTTTTCATATTGTCTAGTTGTATTTGAAATTTTGATATTAAAAATAAGATTATTTTTATTTTGTGTAATTTTGACAGCAGAATCATATTCTCAGACAGCCTCATGATTTTAGGCACATTTTTATGCAATTTTCCATAAAAATCTGCATAACGGGCTTATTTGAAATATTCTGTATAGACACACCCAATAATAAAGCAAAGGTAATAAATGGTGTATTTATTATAGTATATTATTCTGGTCCGGTCAAAATCACGTGATGTTGACCGGACCAGAATAAGTTTTACCGTTTGACAGCTAGAGGACGTCAAAGTTGATTATTTCCTTTCGAATATTTTCATAAATATCTCGAAAACGGTTTGAGTTAGGGGTCTGATATTTTTATCACGTATACACCCCGATAAGAAGCAACTTTTCCTAAATATGACATTTTTCTGTACAATAAACCGTTTGATATTTTTTACAGGGGATAGATTTATTCGAAAAGTTTTTTAATTTTAAAAATTTCCTTTGACAGTCTAGATAGCTTTAGATTAATGGTAGAAACGTGACGTGGAGTGTCATTTGTAAAAATGTAATTTTTAAGGGTCACGCGCTAAAAATTTTCAAAATTGCGGCAATTTAAAGATCATCTCCGAAACCGTGCCAGTTAGAGAAAAATGGACGTCAAATTCGTGTTCTCCAGTTTTTAATTAGTAAAAAAGGTTACTTTGATTGAGCAAAATCCAAAATGACCGCTGTTAGTATAGTAATCCCAAAAATCCCAAATTTGAATCAAAATTTCGTGGAGTTTTTCAAAAAATCGTCCATAATTTGGTTATTTGAAACGTTTTGTATAGATACATCAAATGAGAAAAAAATACTAATAAATGAGATTATCACGTGGCAGGTCAAAATTGCACCGTTTGGTCCCTAGAGGTCGTCAAAGTTGACTTTTTTTTTTCTTGAATATCTCAGGAACGCCTCAAGCTAGAGGTCTAAAATTTTCACCACAAACATGTATTTTTCTCTAATACGTTGTTACGTTATGCCATTTTATTTTGATTGGTATATTAATACAATAAATAAGTTTATTCATTAGTTTACTACAATTTTAAGTGTTTTAATCTAAGGTCACCAATGTTATTGATAATTGGGTTACATTATTTATTGAAATTTACGGATTGAATTTTATTTTGATTATTGAGGAAATTAACCGATTAAAATCGACTCATTCAAAAACAGAATTCAAACCAAAAGCTGAAAATGTCAGCTTCATTGCATGTTCCTGCTTGTTTTTTTCAAATATCAAATTACAGTTTCTTGACATAATAAGGGCAGTTCAAATCTGCTGACATCGAGAAATCTTTGAAAGTCAGCCTGGACAACTGTAACTAAAGTAAAGTAAAATTTTCCCTATAACTTAATATTCACGATATAACTCTATAAGGTTTTTAAAGGTTCCCAGGTCAACAAATTGTTTCGCATAAAAGCTCCGTCCCAATAAATCAATCACTGGAAGCTTTTAGTGTGCTTTTGGGACATTAAGATGTGGAAAACACGAGACGCGACTATCAAAACGTCTTCGATGGAAAATTGTGGTTATTTAGAGAGTTCCGGGTCGATAAATTCAATCAAACTACCTGATTCCAGTTTTATTTCCAACATTATTAGAAGATGGATTGTGCGGGAAAAGTCACCTTTAGAGTGATGCCTGTTATTAATAGGCCTACGATACAATTTTACTTGAATTATATGTTGTTTAATGTTACGTCAAAGGTTAAAACCAACTTTCTGTAATCCAAAGCCAACAGCCTGTCAGCTTTAGTTAAAATACAGTTAATTAAAAACTATTTTAAGTCACTAAATGGTGCTTTAGTCTTAAACTCTACCATCAACTGTCTTTATTCCAAATTGCCTGTATAAAATAAATGAGTATCTTGTTTGTAGTCAAAATAACAGTTTTTGTGAAACGAGAATAACAATCACAAAATTGAACATTCAGTATATCTTCTATAGTCTTCAGAGTGGTAGATTTCATAAAAACAGAACGATATTCAGTTACATTACAATAATTCTGGAAGGAAGCTAAAATACTTTGCAAACTTGAAGGAAAAAACTTCACTACATCATTTGACAATAAAAATTGCACTTTTCTATGTTGGTTTTCTTGGCATTTAGAGTTGGTCGATATATCCTGTAATTTTGGGATAAACAGCTTATGTTCTTGGAGAATATACTTAGTTTGCCCACCAAATGCTGCTCTACAGAACACTTCAGGGGAAAAAGAAGATACCATTTCAGTCATGTTGCAATACGAAATAATTGTTTTCTTTCCTATTTCTCCATATTTAAACCAAAATCAAACAGATCAGAGATAATTATGAATAAATTATCTGCCAAAGCAAATACTCAGACTTTCAGAGAATAGTTTGATGTCATTTTCCTCTAAAGAAGACTGCATGACCGTAATGAAAACAAAGCGTAATTACACTATATCCAGGAGGTAATCCCAGATTATGCCTAGATTTCTGCTGAAACGTGGTGGTTAAAATTCTGCACTATCAAACTATATGCTGGACAAAAAACAGTTACCCTGCCAGAAAATAGTGGAGAAGAGACTCCAAATCCACTCGTTGGTGAAAACAGAACACTGTGTTTGAAACCAGAGCAGGATGTTCTCATTGAACCGCTTCTGGAACATCTACTACTGAGGAAATCGAAATAGCTGGCAAATTTTCAAAAATTGCCTTCTTCTGAGAGCGATGATGCGGCAGAAGACGACATTCACTTTACGTATGCAATCATGATCAAGAAACAGAAGCCACACAATTATTACTGGTTGTAATCGTTAATTTTAACAAATGATTGGAGTATTCTGGATATATTACATGAAGACAAATACAGGTCAACTACCTCAAGGTTTAGAATATCGACAGAGAACGACTAAAACTAGCTACGAAGCAATTCCTTAGAGGTGTTAATCGTAACATGGAGACCTTAAAATTTATGAGAGGAAAAAACTCCTGGACACCATCTCACAAAAGTTTCAGAGCACTGAAAATTAAGAAATAATTCCCTCCCCTGTAAAAATTTTGAAACTGGAGGACAAGGAGAAAATTCTCCTTCCTACGAATAAACCTTACCTCTGTGTCCGCCGGCTCCAAAACTACCAGGTTGTCCCTGATAACCAGATGGTCCGGGTCGGTAAAATCCAGCACCAACTTGTTTAGGTGGTCTTGGATAGTTGTTAGCTCCAGGAATAGGATCTAATGGACCACCAGGACCTACTAAAACGCCGTTTTCAATTGAGTGCACCGGCTGCGATGGTAAAGGACCGCCAAGCTCTTTTTTACTAGAGTAGCAGCAATACTGTTTTCCTACATCACAGTGACCCTAAAACAGAAATAATATTTTTATTACAGTTGTATTGTACTTGTGTTTTTAAAACAAAAAATACTAACATAAGAGATGCCAGGAGAGTTGCAATTGAACTTTTCAGCGCATTTGCATTTGTCAAAGTTTTTAAAAGGGCCTTCCTTGACGAAACTTGGGACTGGTCCGGTCAAAACTTGGGAGTTGTCAATGTCCGGTCTGTAGGGTCTTTGACTTCCGTAGTTTGGCTGGAAAGATCCACCTCCGTAAACTCCTCCGGGTCTGAAACTTCAATAAATTAGTTCCACAACATTTTTAGTTGAGTACTATGCTCTACCGTTCTCCAAGTACTCCTGCTCCTAGAGCACCAGGAGGTACTCCTTGGTAAGATGGTGGTCTTTGGTTTAAACCTAAACTAGGCGGACCGTGAGGGTTGAACAAGTTGGAACTTTCAGGCAAATATTCGTCAGGTTGTTCAAACACATTGTAGCGAGATTTGCTGCAGGAAAAATTCCTTAAGTTGTTGTAAAGTTTTGAAAGGGGTGGCTTACTCATTTTGTAATGCCAGACCACTTCTTGAGCTTCTTTCGTTCGGATTGCGGTTATTCTCGTTCCAAACCCATTTCTTGTCATCTTGATCAGCATCGCACAGGCACAACGTAACAACCAGAAACACTGTAATTAAATTTATAATTGTAATCAAAGCAAATTTTGTGACCTAGTAATAAATTTAAATAATATTCCACCCACATTTCACCCTGACACAAAAATATCGAATCAATGTTGACCTTGCACGTCGATTGATTCTAATAAAATTAGTGTAAGCCTTGACTTTGGTTTTCCTTTTCGACATTATGCATTGATCTAATAACTCAGCAAGAAAATGATTAATTTGCCTGTCGAACAAACATTTGCCAGGCCAGAAAGTTTCGACTGCTTTTAGCAACGACTCGGAGATCATCTTTGCTTTTCTAGAGGTTAAGCGATTAAACTGATATCAAGTTTTCGTTTAGGTTATACCGGAAAGTTTTTGAAACTTAAATGCAGGTGACATATTGGTTCAAGTGGTAGAGGAATCGTTATTTGTTGTTGAACTGGAAATTCGATGTTTGCTAAATTGTGAAATAGAATTTGAAGATGTTATTACTCATGCATTTTGTTAGATTTAAAGTGTCACAAGTTGATCATCAAAAGCTGTAGAACCAAACTCATTTGATGATATGATTACAGGACACCCTGTAGAGAACAGGCACAGGTAACTAAATCTTCTACCTCAGGCAAATACTGATTTGACAAACCACATATTCGTGTTATCAAAAACATTTCGACTTTTTTCAAGTGATTGAAATGACGTAATAATGGTAGCGTAAGTGTTTTGAATGTCATTTTTACTTCTTTATTTGTCACAGTCAAATTCTTTCTATTTTCATTGTTTGGTTGCTCAATTTTTGCCACAGGTACATACTACTTTGATTCTTTCTATACTTATTAAATTTATAGTTTATTTCTTGAAGTTTTCTGATACGTCTCTGTGTTTTGCAAACCACACACACACAACAACCTAAATGACAGTTTCCAGGTTTGAAACAGCCAAAGTCAACATGATTACTACGAAAACTGTTTTGAAAATTCAGTGAAATGCAAGAATTAAAATTCTACATTGGGCTTTTTTAATTTACAGCTTTTTCTTGAAAATGTTTGATACGTCCCTGGGTTTTGAATACAATTTACATCCGAAATGACATTTTTCAGATTGGTAATAGTTAAATTTGATTTTAAAATATGTTGAAGAGTATTTTTATTATAATTTTCTATTTTTATTATACATATATCTTGAAATCCTTTATTACGACTGTGTATTTTCAATTAAAATCAGGGCTAAACGGGCAGTTTCCAGGTCAGTAACAAACAAAACCCATAAAATATTTACCAAGAGAAAGTTCAAATGATCATTTAGTAATTATTACTGTATAATATGGTAAAAAAAAATTTTAATACAGTTCTCTGTTTGCCACTTACTTTTATTTATTAGAACTGAAAAAAGTTTTAGTATTTTTCATATGCAGGGTGTCCCACAGATACAATAATATATTTTCACGAGAGCTAGAGTACGCCAAAGCAATTTTTTTACTCTGTAACCGTTTTCTGATGAAATGGTATTAACATATTCCTACGTATGGGGGACTAAAAGACAGAAAAAAGAAAGAGAAGCACCTAATAATATCGTAAAGAATGGAAACTGTCTTTAAACGAGAAATTTCTACAACCTAAAACCATCTTGATCATAATAAGTATATTCATGTTTTCATTAAATAAGAGTCTGAATTTGTNTCNCAAANNNTNGGTGAGAGTTGAGTTTTNGGCNGGGCGTNGGNCGNTNTGNNNCCATTCCACNTNANTATTNACNAAANTGACGACGCCGTANTTANGANAAGTGCCGTCTGCGANAAAACAGTCATTNNNTCCNAGCCNCAACNNGAGNCATACATNGGNGAANANGNTCNGGGGCCATTGNANGTNNGNTGNCTGCAANTCCTNGTNAACTNCGGTCTNGNTACCAGTTTCCTCCATNTAGCCNTTCGCTTACTCCNTCANGTGNTCNNNNAGNACTTNCGNAAGCAATTATTTGAGNNACNCCNCCGGTGNCTGCACGTACTGCNNATGGGCAGNANTCATNNANATNCCAAATACGTGAANTNCNGNNACCCNNNNCTTTTNNCCNGCCTAACATCANNNGAAANCCNCTNGNNANNNTTANCNGAGATTCCACTTNGCNCNGCNGCCTGTATCCTCNTGTTNCGGANTAGGTAAAGGNATTGCCAAGGANNCTTCTAATATATCACAATTTCAAACTAAACTGAACACGTTCTAAATATTTTACAAGCAAATGTGGTAAGATTTGATCTTAATTAACGAAAACTGTTCTTTTTTAATTTGCCTAATGTCCTGGATATGTTTTGTATTTACCTGCATTTTATTTGTTTTTCTAGCTTCAAAGCAAGTATGTGTAAATCTAATTTACCCAGTCAAATGATACATAACCTTTTAAAATTAATATTGTCCCGAACCAGCAAACTTTTTAAGAGAAAAACTTTTACATTAGGAACAGCTGAATTAAACTTGATTTGACTTCTTGACGTTTTAAAACTGGAAAATAAATTTAAAGATTTGTTACAAAGTTAGGAACAGTATATCAACTCCATTTCTTGTTTTGTTTGTTTTATTTGTTGGATCATTTAAATACGATTTAAGTTGGGAAGTTCCCATAATTATTTTTTATAGTCTACATATTCACAACTGTATTGTACTGTAAAAAAATTGGACACAAAACCATACATAATAAATTATTTGTTTTATGGTGCAACGAAAAGTAAATATCATATTAAAATATTATTTGGAGGTGCGTACATTTGAGTAGAAAATTCAATTATTACGTTTTGCATATAATCCAATCTTTGGTGAAGCGTATTTTGTTGGCCATATACATTTGAAGCAGGATATATAAAATTAATTTAATTATTGCAAGAAGGATTTTATCAATTCTGCTTGAAAATTTATGGTATGAATAAAAAATTTTATTGAATAAATATTGTTGAACATTTATTAACTTAAAATTTTATTGAATAAATATTGTTGAACATTTATTAACTTATTGTTATAATTGCCCTTTTCAAGTGAAGAAAAACGAGATGGCGCCATATGTCATTAAAAAAACAAAGCTACGTCGGATTCCAAATATATTATTTGTCTGTATACTCTCATTCATCAGAAAAAATAGTTTTTCCAAAATTTAGCTTTTTTTCAAAATTTATTTTGTAATCATACAAAGCTCGAAAATGTGCATCTTTGCCCTAATATAAATAATTGGTTGAGCTGATTAGATTATTGTACGAACTTTACCTATATGCATAACAGTTGCCCTTGACAAGATGCTACATTGCAATTTCCTGTATTTTTACGATTTTTAGATATGAATTTACGTTAGAAAAGGTCAGTCTTCGCCCACACAAAATGACCGTTTCCATTGTCAGATATACGCACAAATTTAACCTTGTCCATCACCGAAAAAAATCTAAATAACAACAATTATTATTCCCCGGTTTCTGTCTCCTTCGCGGGTGAATTAATTAAAAACGCCGAATTTATAGCGTCGTTTTCCTATTGTATCCGCCGAATTTTCGCAATATCGGAACACATACGAGGTGAAACAAAAATGACCCATTAATCAAAGCCCTAAAACCCGGGCCGTCAATTAAACGACGAGACAATGGCGGAACAAATTAAAAACTTTAGACGGATTTGTGTCGGAATTGGGTCAGTGTCAGAACGATAATGTGGCTACTTGTTGAATACCTGTTTTTTTTTTAATCATAAGAGATACACATGCAAAATGAATGGGTGTTGATATTGCAACATCCGAACAATTTTGCAAATTTTAAGGTCATTGCTATACCATTAATGTCAAGTCACTCTAACCTAGACTGGGATTTCAGGGTATGGTCACATAACACCCAAAACAAACTGGGGCAAAGTGGTCACCATTTTCTATGCAATACTGGGTATTCCATTGATGTTGCTCTGCCTTTCTAATATTGGTGACATTATGGCAACGTCATTTCGCTTTCTTTACTGGAGGGTTTGTTGTTTTGTCTGCCAAAAACGACCGAAAAAGCGACAGCGTGGACGATCTTTCAGGGTCCCACCAAAAAACGAGTACGTCCACTTAATTATGTTAACTAAAAATTTTTCTAAATGTTTATCTAGTTCTAGAATAACTAGGTCTAGGTCAGCAACGTCGTTTAGACGATCGGTGAGGACTTCTGCAAAATCCAACGACAGTGGTTATGGTTTGTCCGATGTTGGACCTAATTATCATTCAGACACTGAACTCAGGTTAAATCAATTTCACCTGTCACAACACCATAATACAACCAAATTAACATATTCAGATATCCTAACGAATTTGTACGTGGAACACCAAGTTTAAGCAGGGGAGCCAGTTTACCAAACAGACCTAGCAGGTTTTCACATGGCAATTCCCTGCCGAAAGGACGAACCAATCCAAACCATGAACGTCAGGTACTGTACAAAGAAGAAGCTAAATCACCTCAACAAAAGCCTAAAGAAGTGGAAGTGGATCCTGCAGCATTAGTAGACACTCCCATACTATGTAATCGATATGTAGTAGGAAAAAAGGATGCTTTGTCTAATCATGTTCCAGGTAATATAGTTGTAAATTAAATTGTTTCAATAACAATAATCTCCATCAAACACAGCCCTGAATATATTTTAAAATAGTGTCAATGTTAATTGCCCTTAGGTATAACTTTAAGAAAAACCGAACTTCGAGATCGAATTGTTTATAAAGGTAACTGAGTTTTCTCCCTTGAAGTTATAGGATTAATACTAATCAAAACTTCCTGTTTGAAAATTTTTGTTCCCTTGAGGATATTTTGTACAGTTTCTATTTTTTGTTCTTTTTTACAGAACAATTTAACTTGACTCGTGTTGTTGAACCCCTTGTGAAAAGATTATATACCCGATTTTAAACTTGTATGTAATTTTATTAGAATCTTCAGGTAGGAGAGCGGTGTCAGTGCCAAAGTCTTCTAATTTCCTGGAGCCTCCTAGAAATTATTCTCCGGACGAAGAGTCATCAGACAAGGAAGACAGTCATGAGCCTTTAAAAATCAGACAGAAAATTAAACCTAAGAAGTCTAGATCACCAATTCGTGAGTAACACTAAATAAATACTTGTTTTTGTTCAATAGCAAAAATTTGTATATTTTACACTAATATGCACTGACACCTCTGTCAGTATCGCAACTAACTTAAGTTTATTTATGAAATTTTTCTTCATAATCTATCGTTGTATATTACAAATTAACCTAAACTAACCTATTCTTACCTCACATCGAACTCAGTCTACACAGAGTGTGTTCCAACATTCATGGCAATTTGAAGACAATAAGACCTTCAACATCATTTGAAGATATTTTGAAAACCGTAATATATTTTTAAGACAGCAACAAAGCTTGGAACTTGAAATTTCATCATTTCAAGAGAGTAAAAGAGCTTTAAGACACTTGAAACGTCAAATTTTGTAAAATTAAAAAGAGCAAAACGTTTTGAACATCAATTTTTACAATTTCAAGGTAATAAAACAGCTTCAGGAGAGTTATTAAACTTACCAGGTCAGTTATGGCAATTTGAAAACAGTCAGAAGAGCTTCAAGACACTAGTAAAGTTTTCAGCATCATTTAAAGACTGTAAGATAGTTTAAAGACAGTTACAAAACTTAGAACTTGAAATTAATAACAATCTCAAGAGAATAAAAGAGAGTAAAGCTAAAGAAAGTAAAACGTTTTGAATTTTAAGGCAATAAGACAGTTATTAAACTTACCAGGACAATTATAGTAATTTGAAGACAATAGGAAAAGCTTCCAGATACTAGTAAACCATTTAACATCATTTGAAGGCACTTTGAAGACTGTAAGATAGTTTCAAGACAGTAGCAAAGCTTAGAACTTACACTTAAACTATTTCAATACAGTAAAAGAGCTTCAAGACACTTGAAGCTTCAAGTTTTGGCAAATTAACGAGAATAAAACGTTTTTAAAATCAATTTTAACAATTTTACGTAAATTAGACAGCTTCAAGACAGTTATTAAACTTACCAAGTCAGTTATGGCAATTTGAAGACAATAAGAAAAGCTCAAGATACTAGTAAACTTTTTAACACCATTTGAAGACTGTAAGATAGTTTCAAGACTTACCAGGACAATTGTAGTAATTTGAAGACAATAGGAAATCAATTTTACGGCAATAAGGCAACTACAAGACAGTTACCCAAGTCAGTTATGGCAATTTTAAGACAATAAGAAAAGCTCACAATACTAGTAAACTTTTTAACACCATTTGAAGACTGTCAGATAGTTTCAAGACAGTAACAAAGCTTAGAACTTCAAATTAAACAATCTCAAGACAGGAAAAGAACTTCAAAATACTTAAAACTCCAAATTTATGGCAAATTAAAAAGAGTAAAATGTTTTTAAGGCAATAAGACAGCTTCAAGACAGTTATTAAACTTACCAGGACAATTATGGCAATTTGAAGACAATGAGAAGAGCGCCAAGACACTAGTAAAGCTTTCAGCGTCATTTGAAAATATTTTGAAGACTGTAAAATAGTTTCAAAACGTTAACAAAGCTTAGAACTTGAAATTTAACACTCTCAGAGAGTAAAAAAGCTTCAAGACAGTTGAAACGTCAAATTTTTGCAAATTAAAGAGAGTGAAACGTGTTGAACATCAATTTTAACAATTTAGGGCAATTAGTATTTAACTTTACCAGGACAATTATGGAAATTTGAAGATAACCAGAAGAGCTTCAAGACACTAGTAAAACTTCCAACATTATTCGAGGACATTTCGAAGACAGTAAGATAGTTTCAAGACAGATGATCTCCAGACAGAAAAAAAGATTTAAGACACTTGAAATGTCAAATTTTGATAAAGTAAAGAGGGTAAAGCGTTTGGAACATCAATTCTAACAATCTTAAGGCAATAAGACAGCTTCCTATAAGATGGTTTTAAGACAGGAGCAATGCTTAGAACTTTAAATTTAACAATGTAAAGACAGTAGCAGACAGGCTTCAAGATACAAAATCGCTCTAAACCTCAAATTTGGACTATCATAAGTCAATAAGAAAACTTAGACAGCTTACGACAATTCAAAGAAAGTATGACGTTTGTTGCACTAATTTTGACAATCTGAAAGAAATAAGAATGCTTTAAGGCAGTAAATACAGCTTCCAATGACACATTTTGACAATGACAAACCAGTAAAAAGGCTTCGAGACTGTAACAGGGCTTGCAAAGTCAATTTTAACAATCCTGAGACAATAAGAAAGCTTCAAGATAGTAAAGAAGGCTTCCATTGTAACACTATTTAAACGCTAAGAGGTCCTTTCCTACACACTTTTCAAAAATGATTCAGATACAAAATTCATATTGTGCTAAAGTGCTCTCAATAATAATTAACTTACATGTACAGGGTGAAGTAAAAACGTACTTTGAGACGTAAGTACACTTTGATACCTCAGTTCTATACTGTAACAAGTCGAAAATGACCAAAACGGATTTGGAACAAGATAACAGTAATGTATTTTTTTTCTACTTTCATACTACTACTATGGATCTTCTATACAAATTACAATATTTACAATATTTCTGGCAACCCTCGTTTTTAGGAACATATACGTGCAGTTTCCTGTATGAGAATTGAAAAGGAGTTTCCAAGTAACTTAATAACTACTAATTTCATCTAATATTTTAAAATCAGTACTTATTTAATGACAAAAGTAAATGTGAGTAAATTATTTGAACTACTAACACTTGAGGCATTCTGTAACATGTCCAAATTTATTAGCCAACAGTCCTAAAATGATGACTCCTTTGGGGTACGGACAACGTCCCAAATACCTGGACGACCCAGACTCTGATGATGCCGATGAGTACAGCCAGTATTACGAAACTAGTGGTCGGGAAAAACCAAAACCTGTCCCCATATGGTTGTGCGTTTTTCTGGTGATTAGTTATATTCTAGGTTGTTGTGAATTACCCGTTTTTAATTCACTAATTAACGATTTTTTATTTTAAGCCGGTGCATATTTGTTTAAAAGTTGGGAAGGATGGGACTATTTGGACGCTGCCTACTTCTGCTTTATCACTCTAACCACCATAGGATTTGGTGATTTGGTGCCGGCTAAAGGTGTTAGCCAGGACAAGTACGCTATAATTAACCTAATTTAATAACCTTTTAATTGAAATTACTTTTTACAGAGACTCAGCAACAATAAGCATGGCATTGTGTTCCTTGTACCTGTTATTTGGAATTTCCCTACTAGCAATGAGCTTCAATTTGGTACAGGAAGAAGTAATATCAAACGTCAAGAGCATTGCCAAAACTCTAGGAATTATCAAGTCCGACTCTGATGACTCTGAAGAAGAAGATTAATACTGTTGTTGTAATATTGTAAATAACATTTTCTTGAAAGAATTGCAATAAAAACTGTCACTATTAGCCTATATAGCAATTTACTGCATTCGAAAAAACATCAGTCCAATTTATATTCTATTTTCGTTCGTGCACGTAAAGCAAAACCGAACGATGGAAAGACCGAAGAGTCCTAGCTACATTTAAATGGGACATTTAGGTCACAAAGTGATTTTTAAACGTCCCGCCGGTTGTCCAAAGGATATCGTTAGATATCCACTCGGAATGCTTACAGGGCCGTTTTATGCATTTCAGCAATGTCCCCCGAAGCCAATATTGAACGTCTCCAATCTCGAAAACGATATGGAATTAACTTTGGAGCACACATTAAGCGTTTAATCTGGAAATCTTGTTTGGCGGTTTATAAGGGGGAAGAAGGCATCAGAGGTAAATATTACGTTACTAAGAACGCCAGGTGAGGTTTACTTTCTAGAAAAGGGGAAAATTCTCCCCCAATCGGCTTTACGTAATTCGACGCTTCAGCTTAATAAAATAAGCGATCAAATGCCATGTTTTGTCTGTATGTCTTAAGCTTACTTTGAATTACTTAATTTTAAAAGAAAATTAGAGAGATGTTTGTATAAGCTAATGATGTAACTAATTGGGTTCTTGACATATTTAAATGGAATTTATATTTGATTACAAAATCAGCTGAATCCAAAAATCTGTCAACGATTTTGAGATATGTGCAACAGAATTAGAAGACAAATTAAGCTTACACACACTAAGCCAAAAGTGGGATATTATTTCTACCTTTTTTGCAAATAACAATAACAAATACAAAAAACATGGAAAATACAAGAAAACTTCTAAAGTTAATGGGAAATTCGGATTGTGTAAAAGAAATATCAGAGGTTTACCAGAAAAAAGGAAGGAAAAAAAGACACACAAATCTATTGAAAAATTGTGTAAACAAACAGTTACATTCTAACCTTTCTACCGTAATTTTGAAAGTGTATATAGAAATAACAAAATGTGGTTAGAAAGAAAATAATAGTGATTTATGGCTAATAGTACTATAAGAGAAAATTTTGATTTCTGTCAAGAATACTATTTTGCATTTCGATCGTTTTGCGTCGATATCGAAATCGATTTTGTTTTGATATCGACATTTCAAGATTGCCTCTACAGAACTGGATCAGTTTTAAGCTAGTCAACATACGTCGTTACTAAATTTGTGAAGAAAATCGTTATTAGAAGAGACATTAGAGATGTGTTGCTTAATAACTATTACAACTCCAGTCCAAAAATCTCTTAAAAATCGTTTTTTCTTGTTTATTGGACAACCTGTGTATGTTTAATCGTGTTGCGGGTAGCACAAAGTGAAAGAGCAGTTCAAAACGAACATTTTGAGCTTTTTTCTGGTGCTGAAACCCCAGAAATGGCGGAGATGGAAAATTTTGAATATTTTGATGCAGTTCGCTAAAAAAGATTAAAAAAGCTTAATATTTCTGAGTTAAGAAATTTTGCAAGAGACCAAAAATGTTCAGAATGACATTCTGCATTCAGCAGACTTAGTTTACACCCACTTAGAACTTTGTAAACGCGGTC
This sequence comes from Ips nitidus, assembly GCA_018691245.2. Lineage (NCBI taxonomy): Eukaryota > Metazoa > Arthropoda > Insecta > Coleoptera > Curculionidae > Ips > Ips nitidus. The sequence goes on along the minus strand of CM042789.1, from coordinate 5,602,840 downwards.
ACCTGGCACAGCTTTAGTTTGAAATTTATGTGTTTTGCTTTTTGTTTTTTTGAACACCCTGTATATGTTTTTGTCGTATTGCTTTAGCACGGAGTGAATGAGCAGTTGAAGACAAACGTTTTCAGATTTTTATGGTCCCTAAAACACAAAAAATTATCGAGATGCAGTATTCTCAAAATTTTAATACAGTTTAAAAAAAAATAATAAAAAAGTAGGTTTTTTTGGACACTCTGTATATGTTTAACCGTGTTGCAGTTCATACAAGGTAAAAGAATAGTTGAAGACGATCATTTTGAGTTTTTTACGGTTCCTAAAGCCCAAAAAATGGCCGAGATACAATATTTTGAAATGTTTAGATATAATTTAAAGAAAAGTCGAACATCTTGAAAACGGTTAGAGTTGCAAAACACAAAAAATTATCGAGAGAAGTATTCTCAAAATTTTAATACAGTTTAAAAAAATTAGGTTTTTTTTGGACACCCTGTATATGTTTAACCGTGTTGCGGTTCATACAGGGTACAAGAATGGTTTAAGACGAACATTTTGAGTTATTTACGGTTCCTAAGACTCAAAAAATGGCCGGGATACAATATTTTGATATAATTTTTAAAAAAGTCGAACATCTTAGAAACGGTTAGAGTTTCGAAACACAAAAAATTATCGAGATGCAATATTCTCAAAATTAAAAAATCTCAAATCTAGTTTTTTTTTGGACACCCTGTATATGTTTAACCGTGTTGCGGTTCATAATGTTAAAAACAATCGAGCAATTTGTTGCATTCTTTCTGATTATTTGTTTACTTTGATCAGATCATCTCCTCCTCCACTTGCTAGGAGGACTTGCTGGTCCAGATAAACCAAATATTGTAGCAACTTTTACCATTTTTACCATAAAGTAGATCTTATTTGGGACTTCTTGCATCAACTGTGTTACCACTTTATGGGTAAATATGCTTGATTTTTTTAGCTTAGGTCTAGTTTTTTCAAAAAAGTCAAATTTGTTGTTTTCATAACCTAATACTCCTCAAATTGTTATTCATATTTCTGGACTTTTTTGAAATCAATTTGTCACTTGCACTGTTTGTTTTCTTTAAATATATTTAGATAAAGGAAAGATGGCTTTACTATAGAAAAAGCTAAAAAGAAATAAATTAAGTAATTATACTTTTGCCAAAAACTGTAATTAATTTTTAGTTACTTTTAAAGTTTTGTGTTTTTCTCATATTAAAAAATGTTCCAAATTTAAAATCATATGCAAAGCATATTTCAAATTAAAATACACATCTTTGGTTGGACATACTAGTACCAAGTATACTACCCAGATATTTAAAAATACTAATTTGTATGTTAACATGTGTATGTACATTAACATTACGTTTTGGAAATATTTTGCAAAAAAACAAAAATATCTTTCAACTGTAACTGGATTTTTTTTGCTATTTATGACACACCGAGTAGTTTCAAATCATTTTTAAAGTTATAACTAAATTATTATATTGAACTAAGGTCCAAAAATATGCTCATAACCACCGTCAGTAGTAAAATGAGGTCATAAGTATAACATATTTCACCATTAGCTATTTAGCATTTCAACTTTACGCAATCCGACAGGTCCACTTGTAGTTTTTGCTTCTCGTTGTATTAAGATATATTAATATAGCACTTTCGCATGTTACCCTACAAAAATAACATCTTACCATTGATCTTAATGTTTATTGAGCCTGTCAAAAATTATATATAGATTTGTTTGGTTTATGATTTATATTAGGCGCCGGACGTGCGCGTAGGATGATTTACTATTAGCAACAAATTCATTGCGCAAATAAATTTATTGATAGTGTTTTTTGACTGTCATTTTTGAGAAAATGTGGATAGTTTATCGTTTTTCTGAGATATAAATTATATTTATTAAAATACCTTGTAAAAATTAGTTTTATGTTATTATCATTATTCATTTTTGACGGTTCTAGAAAAAAAATATCAAAGTAGGTCCATGATGATTGTTTATATTGTACTCACTAGCTAATTTCGCTAATTTTGACCTGAAAGCAAAGTTTAAATTAGCAAAGTTGCAGCATTTTTCCTGAATCGCCAGAATATGTCAGAATTGACATATGTTACAGTTTTTGACACATATTTTTATTATTTTAAACGGAACACCCTGTATGTTCATTCAGTGTATTCAAAAAATATACGGTTTTAGTTTTTTCTGCTCTAATTTTCTGTCGTCCCAAACGTTGATTTGTTACTGTTTTTTTATGAAAACTGACAGTTATAATAAAATATAAAAATGACAGTTTTGAGAGGTTCAATGTTAAAAAATCGTCAGTACAGCTTTTAGTTAAAATATCAATTTTTATTTCTTTAAATTTGACGTTTTCAACCATTCTCTTTTATTGTGATTTTGTCAAGTTTTGACAGATTTAGCGTCAAAATGATACTTTTGCCAGACGGAATTACAGATTTTGATAGTTTTTTTTTTATTGTCGAATCAGGTGTTTTTTGACAATATTGCCAAACCGTGTGCACTTACTTTCAAGAAATTTGACTGTTTTTAACGTTTTGACTGCAAATTGTCTAGTAAGTCAATTTTCATGAAATTGTACCATTTTCCAATATTTTGATCTTGAAAATTGACTAGAATTACTGGAAATAGCGTGTCAGAATATCAGTGTTCATGATATTTATCTATTTTTTAACGTTTTGACTTGAAAATTGACTAGAGTGACCGTAAATAGTCCAGTAAGTCAATTTTCATAGAATTTTACTGTTTTCAACTTTTTGTCCCTGAAAATTGACTAGAATGACTGCAAATAGCCGGCGGAATCTTGAAAATTGACTCGCACGACTGATAACAGTAAGTCAAGTCAATTTTCATGATAATTGACTGCAAATGCTCCTGCAAGTGAATTGTTATACAATTTTTTTTTTACGATTTGACCTTAAAAATAGACTAAAAACTACCAAAAACTTGATTAGAATACAGTTGAGTAGGTCTACACCCACCTAGAACCGAGTAAACGCGGTCAAATTTTACTGCTTTTTATTTTGTTTTTTTTTTGGACACCTTGTATATGTTAAACCGTGTTGTAATTAGCACGAGGAGAATGAGCAGTTAAAGACAAACATTTTGAGCTTTTTACAGTTGCTGAAACCTTAAAAATAGCAAAGTGCAAAATTTTCAAAATTTGTATACAATTTCCATAAAAAAAGTAAAGGAAGATCGAATATTTCGCAAACAGATTTACTGAAATTTTGGAAGAGCCAAAAATGTTTATAATGCTTTTCTACTTCCAGTGGACTAGGTTTACACTCACTTAGAACCAAGTAAACGCTGTTACAACTGGTAATTTCGGAAAGACAAAATCAAGGCTTCAATTAAAATAATCAATGTTTATGTTTTTGGTAACTTTTTTTCCTTTATTTGTTTTCATTTTTGGCGTTTTTGGCCAATTAAAACTTTGGAAACTCTGTTCAAAGTTAGTCTTGGAACTGTTAAAATCAAACATTTCAATTAACAACTTTGATTATTTATAAGTAAGGCAATTTACTGATAGTTTATTTACTGTTTCAATTTAATTCTGTCATACTTTGAGGTCCAAAAACTGAACTGAATTAAAGTAGTTTCAATTTTTTACTCTTCATTATTAGGCATGAAACTAGGACGAAATTGTAGGAAAAATGTAACAGTAGCGTGCATTTTAACCAACCTGACCGCCGAACTTCCCACTTACTGGAAAATTGTATTTTTAACTCTTTAGTGTTCACTTTAGCGTTCTATTTTCAATTTAGTACTGTTCGGAAACCTCGCGATCCCCGTAATATACCGGCTAGTGTATGTCTGGCGTAAACTAGCCTATATAAAGCCAAAACAACAAAAATAAAACCCAAACAGTGTAGTGATATTTAGTGAAGAGTGTATGGAGAACTTTAGAAGACCAATTGATGTACCAGCTTTAATAAAGCAGATCTACAGACAATTGTAATAATTGTCATTACAATTAGTGAAAGTTTACTTAAAAACCCTTTTTAGGTATGTGACATTTTTTTAAGAATTATAACAGAATTTTTAAAAACACAATTCCAGTAAACATTGATACTTAATTTGATGAGGCGTGATTTACGAGCGTTTCGATGGGTAATAAAATAAATCTGCACATGTTGTGGAAAATAACGTGATTTAAAATTCAATCATGGAAGGTGGCACAATGTTTGATGTATCCCTTAAGACCAGCATAATATTAATATTTAAAAGTTTGTGAACAGCCCAGAAGGTTTTTTTTTATTAAAAACTCCATTAAAATGTAAACGACCTACTGTGCGCGTGAATTCAATTCCCATTTGTTTATACACACCAGAAAATTAGATATGCAGGTAGGAAACACGGAAACACTGGAAAAGTTGTTTTGTAGGAAAATTGCTTCCATACACGTGGCTTTACATTTTTTAGTTGGTATCATTAGGTTAAATTGTTGTTGTTGTAACACGAACGTTAAAATGAATGTTCAGAATAAGTTTCACTGAACTTTGCAGTGTAAATGATTAGGTCACAAAACTGTCTTACAAACTGTGGAATGTTTGTAACTTGATTGAAAAACAGAAATCTTGCGATCTAATGTGAAAAATGTAGAATTTTACTGGTTTATACCGAGGGGTTTAAAAATCTGAGTATCCAGTTTTCTTCTAAGAGTGGGTTTTGTTTATGTGTAAGCTGAAGATAGTCTGATTTATAAAATTTAATAGAAATATACTATTTTGTAAATTGTTTTAAGAATTTTTAATTTGAACATTTTGTGTTTTATCTAAGGGTAAATTTTGGTGTACAAACTACAGGAATTAATGGGCATTACTTGGCAATTGGCAGCATTACCAAAATTAGCAGAGAATTGTGGGGATTGTCCGGGAATTAGTGAGCATTGCTGGGGAATTATAGTAGGCATTACTGGGCATTAAATAATTTTGAAAACTATTAATACAATTGGGAACGTTTAAATTATATTATAGTAAAATTGCCATACAATAATTTTTTCTATATATCTACCATCAAACTTAAATATAAATTAATAAATTTTGATAATTTCAATGAAATCCGTTGGACAACAACAAAGAATTTTGTAATTTTAATTTTAACGCCCTCTAACGGCGAATCAATCAACTTTATATTATTATAGAAAACTCATTTTATTGGCTATCCATTGACATATAAAAGTGTATACAAAGTGTTGCAAATAATCGAGAAGATTGAACGAAAAGATGCTCTAAAAAAGTGATGAAAATATTGGTCAAATTAGACGCCCTCTAGCGGCCAAACCGTCTAACCCATCAACCCAAGTAAAGATATTTTTTGAAATCTCATCTCATTGGCTATCCATCGACGTATAAAACTTTACTAAAAATGTTGCAAATAATCTAGTTATTCGAGATTGAACGAAAGAAAACCAAAAATCTGATGAAAAAAAATTGCAAAATTAGGAAAACACCGTTACGTGACCTACTAGGTCTACTACGATGGAATGCTTGGAAATTTCCTGAAAAACTGATTTTGCGAATGACATTTTTCGTAAGGGTCAAATTTGTCTGAACCACCGCCACTATCCTAATAGGTTTTGCGTTATGTTAGCCAATTTAGTGCAAGCGAAAATCGCCCTTAATGATTTTATTGGTACAGTTTTGCTACGGCCCTAGATTTGACAATCACTGTGTTAGGTTTGTGCCAAATAACAGGGCCGTACCTGCCCGATTTAAAAAAAATCCCTCAAAGAAATTAGAGTGGTCAAGGAAAACATTTAGTCAACTTTGGAGCCCTCTGGCGGCCAAACGAAGCAACATATAAAGGAGACCATATTTTTAAAACACCCATTTTATTTTCTACCCATTGACATATAAATGTCTATAAAAAGTGTTACAAATAAACGAGTTAATTTGTCAATAAAGCCAGTTTTGACAGCTACTACTTCAACCTTCAAAAGCTGGGTTATTTTGCCAGTTACAAATGTATCAGTTTAAATAATGATGCAATACAAACTTACCTTAATTTACTCACATTTACTTAAACATGTAATAAAATTATATTCTAAAGAAAAAGCAAATATATATTTTTTTAAATTACTTACAATTAGAATTTAAATCGTGCTTCTAGTTTTTATACAAAAATAAAAAAAATTAGGAAATTTGTTGCAGACATCACTCATCGACATAAAAATGAAATACCAAGTGAATTAGATATGTTTCCCTGAAAAAGCAGTATCTACTATACTTTATGTATGGTTATTGTGATTTGAAACATAATGTGTAAAGGTGGTGTATAAAGCAATTTTTAAATAATTATAACTATACAATTTCTAATTAAATTACTTGTCTGAACATTAGACTGTTTAAGATTGTGAATAAATTAATTAAACCACAGTTGATAGAATAAATTCCTGTAAATTGGATTCCAACTGAGCCTCTGATATTGAATTGATAACTAAATGTAATTATTATAGCACAATGTGATGATATTTTACACTTTGTATATAAATCCGAGTAAACTAAACATTTCCTGGCAGCATTTGTGTGTTCCGTTTTCCTGATTTACGTTTATGTTCAATTTCTAAAAGAAACGTTTTGTTTGCCTATAATTTATGTACAAATCATTTGTTTTCAATCGTGTGTTTTGTTCGAATATGCGCTAACGTAAACGTAATAGTTGGTTACGTATAGAGGACTGAAAAAAGGAAATTACGCCTGAAGGTAAGTCTTTTATTCTGTTAAGGGTAATGTGCTTTTTTCGGCTCATGAAACACGAAACGAAACGAAAGAAAGCTAAAAGTAATATAGCTAGGTTATTTTAATGAGACACCGTGTATATTATTAGGTCACGTGAGGTAAGGTTAGAGTTTACCGGTCTAAAAGTGCAATAGAAAATGTTTACTGTTTTCCAGATATTTGAGGCCAAATTTGTCTTTGACACTTTGAACAACTGATGAAAAAAGTGTACACAGAATGTTCAAAGTACGATACCTCGTTGATTTTTTATGGGACACTCTGTATATTACTTGATCACGTGATAGTGCTAGGTTAGGGCTCTTCACTGACCTAAATAAGGCAATAGAAAATGGTTCCTCATTTCCATCCATTGAGAAAGATGTCCACAGAATGTTCAAAGTTACATAAATGATTAGATAGACTATTAAAACACATGAGAGGGCTATTCACTTACCTCAATAGTCCAGTAGGAAATGTTTACAAAGTTGCATTAAACCCTTTGCAAGTGATAAGAAGAAAATTCAGAAATGAAAATGCAAGGAAACCTTACCTCAAAACAGGGAACAAATAATAAAAGTAGTAGAGGAGTTTTATGAAGAACTATACAGTGAACAGAAATGCAATGGCTTCCGAGAGAGAGGAGCTTATCATCTATAGAGTCATAAATTTCAAGGATCAGAGGATATTCCAGACATTAATAAGGAAGGAATTCTCTACGTAACACAATATAGCCACAGGAGAGGACGGAGTCGCCATAGAGGCTATACAACTTGGAGGAGAAACATTGCTGTCAAAAATACAAAACCCTTCTTAACATGTGCCTACACTAGCAAACCATTCGTTCCAGATGGAATGAGGCAACAATGATCCTAATGCACGAAAAAGAGGACAACACAATTCTTGAAAATTACAGACCTATCAGCCTGTTAAGCCACTTATACAAGTTATATACCCGAATTATAACCTCTAAAATGAAAAAGAAGATGGAGCTTTATCAGCGAGAGCAGGCTGGTTTCCGACCTGGATATGGAACTAACGACCACCTCCAAGTTCTTAAAGTAATTATAAAAAAACTATTGAGACTGTGCATTTGACACTGTTAGGAATCACATGTGGACTATAGATGATAGGTACCCTAAAATTATCCTAAACATCTATAAGAATGGAACAATTACAGTCAAACTTCAGGCCAACAGCAGACAGATTAACGTCAAACGTGGAGTTAGGCAGGGTGATACCATCTTGTCTAAATTATTTTTCCCTATTTTAGAACATGCGTTTAAGGACCTCAAGTGGGTCAGGTTCACCAAGGAAGTCAGAATAGAAAGCTTCTTCTTCTTCTTCTACTTACGTTAGGACAGAGTCAATGATTAGCCAGGAGCAGTTGGAAAGACCAGCTTCCATACCATCTTATAGGTGGTCGTCCAGGAGGTGGAAATGTATTTGGTTTCTTCTTTTTCGCAATCTTTTCCAGCCGATCATCTGGCTTTCTGTCCACGTGGTCTCTCTATTCTATTTTTCGATTTCTTGCCTTTCTCACTACATCTTGGATCTGACATATTTCCCTTATTTCTTCATTTCTCTTCCAGTCAAATAGCGTATGTCCTGTTATTGATCTTAGTGTTCGCATTTCTGTTGTTCTTGAAAGTCGTTGTTGTTGTGTGAATAGATGGCGAAGAACTAAATTATTTTCGATTTGCTGATGACATTGGTCTAATAACCGATAATAGAGAGTAAGCTAATATCATCCTTATAGACCTTAAAAATGTCTCACAAAAAGTTGGATTGCAAATCAACTACAGCAAACCAAAGATTTTGCCAATTTTGGTCAAGTGAACAAATAGAAGTGGACGAATCGACAATTAAACTAGTGGAAAAATACACATATCTCGGACACGAGGTAAGAATCAGCAGAGACAATCAAACTGCAAACTGGCAAGGAAAGTGATTCTGGGATGGGCAGCATATGGTAAACTAAGCAACTTCTTCAAGTCAACTACCAACTAGACTAAAAAAGAAAGCTTAGCGTGTTGCCGGTTTTGACATATGGGACAAAACCCTAACTCTTAACAGATCATCAATAAAGAAGCTACAGATAACACAACAAAAAATGAACTGGAGAAACCAGGAATGTGTATGATATGTATGAGCATATTCTTAGGGCAAAATGGCGATGGGTGGAACACATTGCAAGGTTGAAAGACGGAAGATGGACAAAAAGGGTTCTGGAATGAAGACCTAGAGCCGACAAAAGAAGCAGATGAAAAGCACCGACACGCTGGACAGAAGATATAAAAAAATATCATCCAACTGGACCGCTGCAGCTCAAGATCAGAAGACATGGAAACGGAGGAGGCCTATGTTCTCTCTCTTCTGTCTTAATTCCCATTGGGAATGTGGTGGTCAATTATGTATGGTCTGGTTGAACGTTTCCCTCCATTTTTCTCTGTCTTGACATTTTTTCACTAATTCATGAAACGGCTTATTTTCATTTTCACTTCTTCATTCTTCATGATGTGACCAAAGAAGGTTAGTATCTGAAGAGTCTCTGATTAATATTGAGTTGTTCAACTCCAGGCCCATTTGGTTGCTTTTAGTTTACACTAGTAATATGAGCTGCATTAAATCTTCTTCCAAGTTAGCTAGTAATACCGTATCATCCGCAAAGCGCAGGTTGTTAATTTTGCGACCGTTTACGCAGAATACTTTTTGCCAAAGTGCTTTTCTCATAATATATTCGCCATATGCATTAAAGAGTTATTTATGTTCCACAATGACACATACTTTGTCGGTTATTTTAGGACACAATGCTTACTATTTACTTTGTCTTTTGGCACATTTTTTTGCTTTTAGGCACATTTAGTCACCATTTTTTTGCTATTGCCTTTCTCAAACAGTGTCCAAAATCTTATAGTCACAAACTTCCTGTAATTAGATAGATTTCTTGAACATAAACTAAACTCTGACCTGTAAAGCTTTTGGTTAGGATGTTTCGAACTAATCGATTATACAAAGCTGACTGTACTCCCTTTAAACTAATATGAAGGTAAACTGTTTGGTTTATAATCTAACGGTCAAAGTGCATCAATAAAACATCTTTGTCTCTCTCTCTACCCCATCTAGAAGTTAGGTTAACTCGGTTAACTTGGCTACTAGTTAGGAATTTCATTTGCATCCGTTAGCTGCGTTGCTTTCGATCGGACCCCCTTTTACGCCAAACCATGTTAATCGAAACGGACTGCATGGTTAATCTATCTAAACACGTTTATCCTCTAAGATTGGTTGTTTTAAACTTTGCAGTTGGTGTATTGGGGATGTAACCGGATTAAATTTCTATACTGGAAGTCTCAGTTGCATTTCTGGAACAGTACAAACATTTCCTCACTATAACCATTTAATAAAATATCTCAACAAGAGCATATTTTTTTTGAAAAACACATTTCGAGGCGTATGGATTCCATCTAAACCGCCATAAAAATACAAACACTTCCAAACAAAATTTCGAAATTTACGTAGGTTGTAAAAACTCTTTTGTCACAATTACCTAATCCATATATTTTGATGTAGGTTATATATGGGGAAATCTGGCTGTCCTGTTGCAATATATGTTGTTTTTCCTGAAAAAGTATTTTTAGTCCAGTCAATTAAAATGATGATGATGTATAAAAATAGTGGTGTTAAGGTAAATTAATCGAATTTACGTTGTGTGTGTAAACAAAACTCAGTACTAGTCTAATGCATTATGATATTTTTTCTCGCAAAAATTTGTTTATAAAATGGCATATAAACTGTTTATAAGAGGACCGGCGCATTTTATTTCAGCGGGAGTATCTTAAAACTTGATTAAACCTATTACTACAAATTTAAATTTACTTCAAGGTTTATACTGATTGTCTTTTAAATATTAAGCTAAAATGCTTAAAGTATCAGCTATTAATATCACATAATATGGTTCTGCTGTATGATATTATCCAAACATTGAATGTATCCAAATAGATTGAATGTTCAACACACATGGTCATCAGATAACGACAAATCGGTTTCCTAATGCAGATAATCCGGTAGTGCTTAATACTAATTCGCACTCTCAACAAGATGGAGCACCAATCTGTAATTCGACAAATTAACGGATATATCTGTTGTCCCCTGTTGCCAAATTGATATAAATTGAGTGAAATTAGCCTTGTGGTTCCTTCATAATCTAATTTTAAGCTAGTTTCTTGGAAGGATTGGAACATCGCTTTACAAGGGATGAAAAAATGAGAGTGATAATGTGTCACTTTAAGTTTGTTTACTACATACTTTGGATATTAAAGTGAGTTTTTGTCTTAAGGGTTTAAAAGGTTAAAGGAGATATTTTTTAGGTTTAAGGTTTCTGGCAGGTATGAGAATGCTTAGTTTCCTCACAGCAAATATAGCTCCAAGGCATAATAGTAATTAAGTTATCAGCACTTGAGTAAAATTATAAAACTCCTAGATTAATAGTTTCACTTTGAGGATTTTCTAATTTAAAAAAACATAATAGGAGGGGATATAGACAAATCATTTGAAGCTAGTTATGTTAGAGTTTCAAGAATACAACAGCAACCCAAAATAAAACTAACATCATAAAACATTAACAACACAAACTACACAAGCAATTCGTTATTGACACAATAACGAAATAAAACTGGCCCCAACTGTTTATTCCAAATTGCACAAAACGTCATTGTTTTAGACATTGAACTCGTTAAATGGGAAAGCCAAAAAAACGTCAGATCCAGAAAATGAACGAGACTGGAATACTAAAAGTTCATGTGTTTTCCTCTAAACGCCAGTCTGAATTTATGTATGAAGATGCCAAGTAAACAGCTCAAAATCGTAAAATGGAAAGGGTACCTTGCACTTTGGAATGTAATGTTTGCAATATTCTCGTAGGTCAGCTTCTTTACCATCTCCAATACTTGAAGTACTCAGTACTAAAATATTTCTTTCGATGAGATCTATCGAAACCTTCACCCCAATGCTAATTTTTCTTCTTCTTCTACTTGTTAGAGATCTAGATGAGATGTAGATTCCATGTGGATTTCCTGAGATGGAGCTGTCTCTCCATCTCTTTGGTAGTCTTCCGGATGGACAGGTACCTGCTGGTTTTTCTTCTAGCACAATCCATGGTAGTCTATCGTCGGTCATCCTCTTCACGTGATTATACCATTCTCTTCTCCTCTGCCTTCCTCATCTCACCACACTGACTGTACGTCGCATTTTGCTCTAATGTCAGTGTTTCTTACGTGATCTCTTCTTGTTTTTTTGGTTCATTTCGACGACTCGTTGAATCCTTTTGGTCTTGTTGGTATCCTATATGGTTTCCCTGAGCGGTGAACATATCTCTGCACTGTTGTTATCTGCACCTGCTCTATGTCATTATTACCAGAGTGCTCATTGACAATGGTCAGGGTTTGTAGACGTCTTACCTATGATTTATTTTGTGTTTGACTCGAATAGCATTAGTTAAAGGTTGTCTTCATTTTCTGCAATGAGAGCCGCATCGTCTGCATAGCGCAATATTTTGAATGCTAATCTATGATGCGGTTTATTACTAGGTTGAAGAGTATTGGACCTAGGCTTCTTGCCTGATACCTATCGATATCTGCACTTTCTCTGTGGTCGAGATGCCTCTGTATTCTTGTACTGGTGTTTCTATTGAGTTGTTTTTTTACCTGAATTATATTGTTGTTGGCTCATTGTTCTTGCGGGATTTGTAGCACATCCTTTAGTTGTACTCTATCAAATGCTTGAGTTAGGTCAATCAAGCAGAGGAACGCAGGTTTGTGGACTTCTGGAAATTCAATGAATTTGTAAATTGTTGACCTATTCTGCCTAAAGTTGGGTTATTATTTTGGTGGGCAGCTTCATGGTCGTGTTGAGCTCATGCCGCCATAGTTTCTTGGGTCTATTTTTTCTCCCTTCTTGTAGATCGGGATTGAAATTTGATTTCCATTCCTGAGGTACTTCTCCTGTGGAAAGTGTTTTTGTTCTTACAAGTTACAGAGATTAGCTGCTGTGCAGGATAAAACAAATAATTGTTCAGTAATATTCTTCATCATAATATTTGAAATACAAGAGTTGAACCATCTTCATCATGATCTATACTAAGTTGAGTCAATGACATCAAAGTCACTGTTGATTAATTGTTCAATTCAGGCCCATTTCCATCTTTCACGTTCTTCGGATCACTTTTGATGACACAATTATGATAAAACCTTTTTTTATCTCTACATTATAAAAAATTCAACTCCCTCTTGTATTTACGAGGATCTCAATGCCGAAAGAAACCCAATTATAATCGGAATATTTCGTCTTCCAGAAATAACAAAATGTGAGTCCAAATTTATCATCTCCGGTCTGGACAAGGAACGTCCACGTGACAGAAGAAATAACCTTATTTTATGAAACCTATCCAGCTTATTCTTACGGACAGTCGTCCGCAAAACGAACAAATCCAATTTTCACTTTTGGTTGGTCCGCAGTTTTTTTGCATCGCAACATTATGTGCAGTGCCTTGATAACCTGTCCAGTTGCAACACAAAAACGCCCGTTGTAGATTATTTTGAAACTCGTTTTACCACTGAATTATATTTAGAATGTCGGCATAAAGTCAAGGACCGTAAGTATTGGAAACTGGCTATTGTACTACACGTAAGATGTGTTAACGTAAAAAAAACTTATGTTTTCATAATAACGATCTGTTGTTTGGGTAATTTTGTTCGGATTTTGTATTTTTGTTCGTGTCAGTTTTGGACGCCCACTGTATTAGCTGTGATGTTTGAAGTTGTGGAAAACTAGATAATATGTTCAAAATTTAGTTAGTTGGTTGTAGTTTTTGACAGATATAAGCAAACTTGTTGGAGTAAGTTTAATACAAAAATGGTGTAATAAATCGACGTAAAATTTGGCAATCAAATTCAATGTTTGAATATGTCTTGCATAAAATTGCTGTCAGGATTAAATGGGTTGTAAATCTTTAATGAAACGCAAATAGTATTACTTCAGTGACGTTTTACTAGACTAAATATAGTATAATGCAATTAGGAAAAATTGGAGTCTGTTCCATGATCTGGATCTAGTCCTAATTATGGAATTTTCCGTGTGTAATAGTCCTCCATTTGTTGGTAGGTCTGAAAGTTATATTTGGTAAAATGGAAATAAAAAAACGTTTTTTTTTTGGTTTCAAGATATTTTAACAAAAGTGAGTATTTTGATTTCACGTATTTTTGTTAAAAATTTTGGGCCAGTTTTGTCAGCGAAATCTCCATCAACATTTTTAATACAACTCTTATTAGGGTCTAATATTAGATTCTGGAAGTCGTTTTTATTTTAAATTTATATATGCTGCTTTATGTCAAAAATACGATTTGTGTTACTTAGAACAGCACTAGAATTGTTATTTGCCAGTTTTGAGTCGTTTGGCATCAATTCGGACAAGTTGATCCACTGTAGAAACATTCTTTTTGTGACTCTTTTTAAGATGCAAATGTGACTTGTGTTCACATGACTGTTATTTTTAACGGTCTAACGTCAAAACGAAATCCTGAAGGTGACGTGACTGTTTTAAATAGTGAAATCGTATTTGAACGGTCACGTAATTGTTTCTAAGTATAAACTAATATCTTTTAAAGTTACGTGACAGTTTTCCACTTTAAAGTGATATTTTTAAAGTCAAATGACTTTTTTAAGGTAAAAATGGTCACGAGACTATTTTTAAACCTCATATTTAGTGTCACGTTGCTCCTCTAAGAATGAAAATGGAATTCATAATGTCTCGTGTCAGGTTTAAATGTCAAAAAGTTACTTGGAAGGTCACGTGATATTTTTCAGAGTCAAAATAAGCACGTGACAATTTTCAATCATTAAACTTACGTAACTGTTTTTTATTTTAAACTGATATTTTCAAAATCACATGACTTTTTAGGGTGCAAATGATCACGTGACTATTTTCAATCATCTAATTTAAATTTAACGTGACTCTTTTTAAGATAAAAATGGTCACGTGACAATTTTCAATCCTCAAATTTATGGTTAATAAATTTATGGTTAATCATGGTTAATAATCCCGTTGCTTTTTTGTTTTCTCATCAAATTTCCTATCCAAGTAACAAGAAAAAACACTACACAATTTGGTAATGTCAGAAACACAGTTTGAAAGGACAGTCAGGGACAAAATCGCCTGTAAAACCCACTTGGAGTGTGAAAATAACTGTTTTAAGCACATTTTTGGAATTCTCATTAATTTTCCTATCCAATAGCATGAAAAAACACTACAAAACTTGGTAAAATCAGGGAGAAAAGCGGAGTCAAAGTTTGAACTGCCAAAAACACAGTTTGAAAGAACAGTCAGGGACAAAATTGCCTATAAAACGCACTTGAAGTGAGAAAATGACGGTTTTAAGCACATTTTTGGAATCCTCATTAATTTTCCTATCCAATAACATGAAAAAATATTACAAAATGTGGTACAATCAGGGAGAAAAGCGGAGTCAAAATTTGAACTGACAGAAACACAGTATAAAAGAAGAGTCAGAAACAAAAACGCCTGTAAAACCCGCTTAGAGTAAGAAAAAATTACTGTTTTAAGCACATTTTTTGGAATTCTCATTCAATTTCTAATCTAATAACATGGAAAAAACATTAAAAAATTTGGTACAGTCAAGGAGAAAACGGAGTTAAAATTTGAACTACCAAAAACACAGTTTGAAAGAACAGTCAGGGACAAAATCGCCTATAAATCGCACTTGGAGTGAGAAAATGACGGTTTCAAGCACATTTTTGGAATCCTCATTAAATTTCCTATCAATAACTTGGAAAAACACAACAAAACTTGGTACAGTCAAGGAGAAAACGGAGTTAAAGTTTGAACTGCCAAAAACACAGTTTGGAAAGACAGTCAGGGGCAAAATCGCTTGTAATCCCACTTGAAATGAGAAAATGACTGTTTGAAGGACATTTTTCGAATCCTCATTCAATTTCCTATCGGATTGCGTGAAAAAACACTACAAAATTTGGTACAATCAGGGAGAAAAGCGGACTGAAAGTTCGAACTGTCAGAAACATAGTATGAAAGAACAGTCAGAGACAAAAACCCCTGTAAAACCCGCTTCGAGTAAGAAAATTACTGTTTTTAGCGCATTTTTGGAATTCTCATTCAACTTCTAATCTAACAACATGAAAAAATATTACAAAATTTGGTACAGTCAGTCAGAAATGCGAACTCAAAGTCAGAAACACAGTTTGAAAGAAGAGAGAGACAAAAACTGTTTTAAGAACATTTTGAGATTCCTAAAAAATAGTACAAAACAGTATTTGTAATACATCAGTAATTTACTGGTAATTTACCGGTCAAATTTTCCAAGTAAAGTAAAATATTTACTTTTTCCAGTAATTTACCCATCACTAGAGTCAAAATATAAAAAATTCTATCGTTAGGGACTCAAAAACATTCTTACTTCTCCAAGAATTAATCAGTATTTAAATTATTATCCAGACGGTTTAGTAACCTGGATCAGCTTTACACCAAAATATGTTTAGCTTTAATAAATTAGGTTAGAAATTCCAGCCGGAATATTTAAATTTAGCCTGAAATGATCAAATTAGACGCGACAAATTTAAGGCAGAGGTATTTTCAAAGGGCTTCAGACTAAGCAGAAATCCTGATTAACTAAATACCCTTAAATTAAAGCTCGTTAAAACTTTTGTGTGAAGATAAAGCAAAAACTGGTTTACAAACCGGACAAAGTTAAATTTTGCTCCGGAATTTTGACATTGTTTAATGCGGTTAACAGAACATAGAAACTTTACGTTTATATGACAATAATTAAATTTTGTTGCGGATTCGAATCTAAATTGCCTAGAGTAAACGACACGGAAGTTAAATTAACAAATGACAACTCGCTTCCAGAAAGCCGCGGGGGAAGGAGAAAATGAAGTCGTTATCCAGTTGACCCGATGCATCAGCTTAGCCAAAATCCGGATTAATATGGCGGGCAAACAGTAAAATGGACCGGAGACGATCGATTCGACGACCAAATAGACGGTACAGGAGGCCCTGGTTCAAGAAATGCAAAGAATATGTCCGGAATTTCGTTGCTTTTATGTTCAGTAATGTGGGCATTATTGGACTCGTTGTAAGTATAATGAGAGTAGTAATCGGATAATAGTTATTTACCTAATGAGTACTGATTAAAATATTTTTCCTACAAACCGACAGAAAACTGCATGTCTTTCTTTACCTTGAAGCAAATATTTTGTTCATAAAGTTGACAATGCACTATTTTGTGCAACTCTTCTCTATACCATTCGTCAAACCAAATTTATTTTTGGTTGAAACTTTTCAGAACTGCGTAAGATCGTTTAGTGAACCGTGCCGATAGCAAATTTTCAAAAAAAAATATTATTTAATATTTAAAAAAACTAAACTAAACCTACTAAAAGCATTCTACGTAAAAATAACGTCACGCAAAAACGGCTTCTACGTCACGAGGCACGTTCTGTCGCCTAGAATTCCTATACTCAGCGAATTTGCGACCTGTCCGATTTTTAAACTATTAATTCACTATCAATAAAGTACTTATTGTCTTGCACCGATCGTAACCTATGTTTTATTCTTGAATTATTTTTGTAATAATACGAATATATTCACTTATTAAAATAAAGTTTACAACTGCAAAAAGTGTCCCCAAAATGGGTGACAAATTATTTGTAAAAAGCTCAATATAATATTATATTATATTTTTTACACGGCGTTATTGAATTCTATACAAAATGTTAGTGATTATTAGTTTCCTTAATTTATTACATATCTATTAATACTTTTTTTACCTGCATGTTTCTTGTGAAATGCTCGGAAGCTTCTAAATGTTATCAAAAACCTCCCACAAATTATGAGAGGACAGTGTCCTAAACCTGAGAAAAATTGTTTGGCAGGTGCCTCTAAATAAGCAGATGCCTCTAATTGTCGGAGGCCTTTAGAAGAGCATAAGCCTCTAAATGCTAATGGAAACGTTCTAAAAATTGTCAGAAGACTCTACAAGTAGCCTAAACCTTAAAAAAATCATTTATAATGGCCAGAGCTGTCTAAATACTATGGAAAACCTCCCAAAATTTGTCAAAGGCCTTTACAAGGGTCCCAAATTTTATAAAAATTGTTTAAAATGGGCTTGAGTATCTAAATACTATTGAAAACGCATTGAAAATGGTCAGAGGCCTCTACAAGTGCCCTAAACCTTTAAAAAATTGTTCCTAATGGCCAGAGGTCTCTAAATACCATATAAAATCTTTTACAACCCTAAACCTTTAAAAAATTGTTCCTAATGGCCAGATGTCTCTAAATACTATCGAAAACCTTTTAAAACTTGTTAGAGGCCTTTACAAGAGTCCTGAACATTAGAAAAACTGTTTAAAATGGGCAGAAGCCTCTAAATATTAATAAAAACGTTCTAAAAATTTTTCAGACGACTCTACAAGTGTCCTAAACCTTAGAAAATTCGTTTATATTGGCAGAAGCTTCTAGATACTAATGAAAACGTACTAAAAATTGTCAGAAGACTCTACAAGTGTCCTAAACATCAGAAAAAACTGTTTAAAATGGGCAGATGTCTCTAAATACCAGCGGAAATGTCCTAAAACTGGCCAGTGGATAAATTAAGCTTAAACCTTCAAAAAGTTCGGTTTTGTAAGTTGCAGTGTTGTAACTCATTACTAGTACAAATGCAATTTTTAATATGAAACTGTAGGAAAAGGAAATAAATTTATTTTATTTAATTTTTTTTTCAGTCACACTACAGAAACTATTTGTTGATCTATATCTAAATGCCTAAAATGAATTAGCCATTAATTAAAAGCTTATCAAGATCAAACATTTAAAGAAATTTTAAATATTTTCATAACTATCGCAAGACGCCTTTTTAAAATGTTACATGTCATATGATTCAAAGAAATTTCAGCCAAAACAGAATGATTAAAATTAAAACTTTGCTTTCAAGTATTATTACAAAAATGGCAATAAATGCAATTCAAATTTTTACGATTGATTTAATGAGTCAGTTTTACCGTTTTTTTTTAAACTTAAAGTAAAGATCAAAAAGTTTTACGTTTAATGTCAAGCTCTAGTAGAAACACATACGATTTGAAACAAAATATTTGGATTGAAAATAGGTTAGAATCCTTTTAAGTTTCTATAACAATAGCAAAAACTGCATATTGCTATTTTCATTATGTGTTTATAGTGCAAATATTTTATATTTTCCGTTCTTAAATCAATATATTTCAACTTTGCATATACAGAGGGTTTAATATAAAACTATGAACAATTTATTTAAAAATTAAGTAAGTAGGAAAATATTTGCAAACCCTGTCTAGCTCAAGAAGTTCTGCAAACATGTAATTAACTTTGGTTGGTAGTTGGTACACCCTGTATTTAATAGCATTCACGAGATTCTCGCAGGCCTTTCAGTAATACATACTTCTAAAAACATTCTTTCATTCATTCAAATTATTTATAAATAATTTTAGGTAAAATGACAATGTTGCCAAATTGTAATATTACCTAAAATTATCTATAAATGATCGCCAATCACATTTCTGCAACATTGCCTAATTATTTTTCTAGTCAGTATTATAATTTTTTTAAATGTTGTCATTATTTCTAAAATAATCAACAATTATATTTCAGTAACGTTAAACTGAGCATTTTCCTAATTTATTATGGTAAAGAATTGTCATGTTAAAATTACTTATAACTGATCAATAATCCTATTTCTGCCACGTTGTCAATTTGATCAGATTTCTAATTTGTAACTCAACCTCTGGAGTGTTGCCAAATTGGCATTTTTCTAAAATTACTTTTACATGATCACTAATCACATTTCTGCAATACTGTCAAACTGACCAATTTTCCTATTTTACTATAGAGTTTTTATAACGTTGCCAAATTGTCATGTTTCTTAAAATTACCGTATTACCGTATATTATTATCTCAATCTGTGCAATATTGCCAAACTGATCATTTTCCGAATTTATTATGAATTTTTTTTAATGTTGTCAAATTGTCATGATTCTTAAAATTACATATAACTAGTGATGGGTAAATTATCGGTAAAGTAAATATTCTACTTTACCAAGAAAATTTCACCGGTAAATTACCAGTAAACACTGTGTTTCTGACAGTTCAAATTTTGTAGTGTATTTTCAAGCTACAGAATCGGAAATTTAATGAGAATTTCAAAAATGTTCTTGGAACACTGACTGGTCTTTCAAACTGTGTTTCTGTCAGTTCAAACTTTGACACTGCTTTTCTCCTTGACTGTACCAAATTTTGTAGTGTTTTTCTAGTCACTGAATAGAAAATATAATGAAGATTCCAAAAATGTGCTTGAAATAGTCATTTTCTCACTCCAAACGGGTTTTATAGGCGATTTTGTCGCTGACTGTCCTTTCAAACTGTGTTTCTGGCAGTTCAAACTTTGAGCTTTTCTCCCTGACTGTCAAAATTTTTCTGAGACACACACACACAATTTCATATAACTGATCAATAATCGCACTTTTGCAACGTTGTCAAGATCAGTTTCTTCATGTCATTTTTCCTAAAGCTACTAAATAATTAATAATTACATTTCAGTAATGCTGCTAAATTGACCATTTTCAGAATTAATTATGAAATTTAATACAATTTAATTTAATAAGTTTCTCAAAATTGCTTATAACTGATCAATAAACACATTTCTGCAACATTGCCAAACTGATCAACAAAAATTATATACTTTTTTAAATTGTATATTTAAATGTATAATAGTCACAGATAATCGACTGAATATTGTAAGGACTGTTCAGACTTTTGCAGTTTCAGTTTTGAGGTAAATAACGATTTTCCGATTAAAATCTGTACAAGTTTATTACAATAGTAGAAATAAATGAAGAATTACCTAAAATTTTATGAAAGTAAACGCTTACTAATAGCATTTTGACAATATGCCAGAAGTATTAAAACTTTTAATTAAACATAGTTTGGCACAATAGTCACTATTATTAATAACCCACATAATTGTTTATTAACCTCTTAAATTTCTAATTTTACATAACAAAAATCAAATCTAAGTCTGGAGATCTAAGAGGCCGTTCTATTGCACTGGTTAAGTATAATAAGCTGGTTGTTTCTAGTTAAAACCACATTGTAATTTCCAGATTTTTTTTATTGTTAACGTACTAAGCTCTTATAATTCTTAACTCTTCTACTCTTAAACTTACAAAGGTTTGATTTTATAATTAATTATGAAACATAACCAATTAAAAATCAGTAACTAAAGCAAAACTTTAACTGTCTCCCTAATGTAAGCATCCTATAAACTATTAATTTCTCAGACCTGATTTGTTATTCAAATGTAAATTTAGTGATAGTGCCTTCATAACTTGAATTATACATGAGCAGGCAAATACCCGATAACTACGAAACTGATTTACGTTAATTTTTTTCAGATTGGTTACACTATTGCCGGATCGTTCATATTTCCAATTTTAGAAAAAGGTTGTCCGATTGAAGTTCAATTAAATGCGGTAGGCAATCGAACACTTTTTGCACGAAAACTGTGGAACCTCACCATGGATTTGAATTTCAACGTTAAACTTCAAGAGAAAGACTACAGATCCGCTGTCGATAAAGAACTGATGCAATTCCAGAAGGTTTGCCTTCGTAATCTCAGTTACTTACCCAAATAACGGTTTGCTTGATTGCAGATTGTAGTTAATCTTACTAGGAAAGGTTTTGACGGCAGAGACGATGTGGATGGAACAAAATCCTGGAGCTTTGCAGGTGCTTTTCTGTTCTCCTTAACGGTAATTACCACGATAGGTAAGACTTTATCTTGTTTGCTCCTGTAATGGTAAGCTAATTAAGCAATTGACTATGTCCAAGCAATTTGCGAAGTGGCAATTAATTTATTGAAGTTAAGGAATAATTCGGGAAGCGCTTTGAATCCCGAAGAGGAAAAAATCGTCGAAGCAAAGCCCCGAGATTCATTTTCGGGATTTTCTTTCACTTAAACTAATTAAAACTTGGACGGTCTCGAAAGGAAAAAAGTTGCTTGGAGGAAATATGAAAAATCCCACTTAGAAGTACAAACCCGACAAATGCAGGCGGTTTGTTGGCGAAATGATAAAGTGACAGATGGTTTTAATTTTTCAGTCAACGTTTAACTCACTAGAGCTCAGGATCTTAGAAAACTTTTAAAAGCACATGACGGGGTTTTACTTAACTTACTATGCAGTTTATTTCATACATTTGTATTATTCATGCTGCATTATAAACATATTTTCTCCTCATCTTTATTTCATATCAGGAGAACTAAGTTTAACACCTTGCTAGCATTACACGTTTTCTTTAATCTTGTGTTAAACGAAAGTTAATGACGAATGCTACTCACAGTTAAATGAATTTGTTTTGATGAATAACAATTTATATTATGGTTGTGTTACTATGTTTATGACTTATGACAAGCAAATCTTTTTGAAGAGACATTTGACTGCAATAGCTACTGCAACTTTTCCTAAGCTTGAGAAGACTTTAACTAATTTTCTAAATTTAGCCATGTATCACTCTTAATCACACGTATTGTATTTCCAGATTTGCCAGCAGGCTCTTAACAGTTCTATAAAAAATCCTGGCATATTTAGCTTCAAAATCTTCATCGATAATCAAAATTAAGTATTTTTAGTAGCGTTTGCTTGCTACAACCTTTAAGTGAGAAAAGTTTTTGTTTTTGTCACTTTAAGTATATACTTTTTTAAAAATTGTTAATCCAGTAAAATGGATTCCGATTCTACATTATCAACTATCCTTTTCCAAATTTTGTTGCATTTTGATTTTTGATACTTACCAGCTTTCTGAAGCTACTTATTTGCCTATAACCAGCCTCTTTAACATATAAGAAAGTCTGAAAGTGTGAGAATTTTAAAATTATACATTTTAAATCTACGCTTAAAAGACATATTTATAATCATTCGGATCTTCATTTTTTAAATTAAGCATTTGCACACTCAACAACATCTTCTGCATCTCAAACTTCTCCAGCAAATAATTATGTCTGATCATCTTTATATTTTTTTTTTAGTTTTTAATAATCAGTTCAGTCAGCATTCTTTTTCTTTTAAGTTTTTAAAGTAAATTTTCTTTAAGTTTCTTGTACCTAAGCCCTTTAAACTTGAATTATGATTGAATGCTTCAAATCGTCCTTTTGTATCTGGGATACCATGGCAGCTTTCTCAAAGTTCTTTGTATGTTCAAGCTACTTCTTCAACTTTTCACTAAGTTTGAGCTATGGCATCTTCATCCATGAGCCTCTGCACTTCTGATGTGTTTACATATTTTAACTAATTATGACACAACATAAAATCTAAATCTAAATCACTATCAAACTTGTGCTGAAAATGGTTTTATATTAATTGATGTGCCCCCAAATCCACCTCCCTTAATTATCGGATAGACAATGTCAAGTCGGCATTCCAGCGAATTAAACCGCCAATTGTTATCGTTTCAATCTGTTTACGAATTTAACTGCTTAATGTCTCTGCCACATTAATATTCCGAATAATCTAAGAGCTGCAGGCTCTAAATTATACGGCAGAGTACATCTGGGTAGTGTGAATGTTCTCCTACTGATTTATCTGGAAGTCACCGGGTTTGCTAAGATGTGACATTGATATACGGTACACCCCATCCAGATTCCGCTGCTTGGTTGTCGATAATTAGTAGAAAATGTGTTGTTTGAGAACATAACATTATAAGTAATAGAAAACGTGCGAAAATGCTTGGAAATTGTCGATTTGTTTTATAGAAATCACTTTAATTTCAACACCTTTTCATTCAGTTCAACCTAATCTAGTTACAACAACTTTACCTTCCCTCGTAATTTTCTCGCAACACGTGAGATGAGCAATCTAAATAACTTAAAATTTATACCAAAAAGCATTAATAATTAAAACTTCATTCTGATACCATATTCTATTTAATAGCAATCATCCATCCATCCGATTCTAGAGGTTTCTAAATAATGATCTTACTAATTTCTAGAACATTAACCATATTTAGGTTCTAGTTGAATACCTAAAAGCTGCAAATCCAGTGTTGCCAAGTCTATTTCATTATCATTCGGATATTTGGAGAAAACTTTTTTTTATCTCCAAAGTTTTGTTCGAGTACTTGCTTTAATTCTTCGTAAAACGTCTCGAACTCATCTTCTGTTGAATCTGTTGTGGGTGCATACACCTGGATGACATTGATGTTGACTGGTTTGGCGTAAATGTAAGTACTATGATTCTGTCTAACTTTTCAGTCAGGACTAGGACTATTCCTACTCCCTTCTATGATTTCTGTCATTATTTCCTGAATAGTAAGTACATGACCCCTCCAGAAACGTGACACACTCCATCCTGAGGCCACCATGTTTCCGCGACACCCAGAATGTCCATCTTCAGTAACAAGTTCCAAGTAACAACCCTTACTTCGCCTCGTAGACTTAGTCTCTCCTTCCTGACTTCATTTAACACAATTTCCTCCGGAGATCCGATTGGGGAACAATTTATAACTCCGGATAGTTTTGGGTTAAATGCATTCATCATAGGATTTCATGTGTTTTATGTGATTCTCTTGAGATGAGTAGTGAAGGTGGTATCCCGTTGCCTTCCTCCACTTTATACAGGGATTTAGTCTGTTTATTTTGAGCATATTTCAAGTTGTCATAAATTTGGAAACTGTCAAATACCACTCCATAAAGCTATAAAATTACAACATTTTTGAAAAGCAATACAATTAAAGTAGATATTATTAGAAATTCTATTGCTATTAAAATCTTTCAAAGTTGTGTCAACTTCAAAGCATATAAAGTGACACTTTTCAAAACTGATTAGAGTGACAAAACGTTTTACTTTATGTAACTAGTTACATAAAGTGATCACTTTATGTAACTGGTTAAGAAAAGTTCATTTCATCACTCCCTGTTTTTATGCATTTCCGGAGAAACATATGGGCGACATCCATCATAACATGTCGTTGTCACTGTTTATACAAGGTGCTATGAAAGTGAATATTTGTGTTAAATCACTTTAAAAGATGGTTTTTACCGCTTTTTGGTCAAAATTAGAAAAAATTATGTATGCAACACGTTTCGAAAATGTCTTATTGTGTAACTCATTCAAATTGTAGGACCTCGCTGCGCTCGCCCTATTAGTGCATTCAGTTAAAATTCACATTGAATGTTTTTTAGTGGTCGATGGAGCTAGTTCCATATTATGTCAAAATGCTGTAAACTGTCAAGTACTATTCTATGAAGATAAAAAAACATGCTCAAAATCAATCCATTGAATTTTAAAACAAAATTCTGTTCGTTAAAAGAAATTCCAAAACATAAAAAAATAGTACACTTAAAAAAAAAATCTGGAAAATTTTAGTAAAATTTGTCAAATTTTTTAAAACACTTTTGGTGAAATTTAAGTATTGGCAACACTGTGCAACTCTTTGAATTTTCCAAGAGTTATAATAACATCTGAGCTGCTTTTTCTAGCAAAAATCTGCTTCATAATTGAGATAATTAAAGTGCACTTTACCTAACACCGTTACCGAGAGGTTGGAAAATCACGGTTTTAGTCTTTTAAAACGCTTTTAGGTCGCTGAAAGTCTTTTTTTGCTTCTCTTCTCTCTACCCACGTGTGGCGTGAATCCTCCGCAGGAAATTTAATTCCCCCTTCGGGAAATTTATCACAAAACGACAGGAAAAATGATCTATGTATACATAACTTTAAAATATAACAATCCCTCCGGTAGCCCGGTGGGAATATTCATCGAACATTTGAAATTAATTGCTGCGTTTTATTATTTATTAAATGTTTGCGTGCGTCGAATATTCCAGAATTTAAGCCCGAACATTAAAAACAATTTTCATTACGTTTATAAAGGGGGGAAAAACGGCAGCGTTTAATATGCATCCCCATAAACTGCCCTAACTTTTGTAATATCGGCTCGGACTGGCCGCGTCCTAGATTTCGCTCATGTTTCGCTAGTTTTGGAAGTTCTTGTTTATAATTTTCCGACGCCGATGTTGAGCTGCAAGTTCTCGTTTACATGCGGCTTTAAGATCTATATTGACCTATGGTAGCCGGAAATTTAACTCGAGTAGTTTGATTCAACAGAATTCAATGTTTGGACGAAATGCCCACATTCTAGTTGGCGGATACTGTAAACAATCGGGTATTAAGTTTAGTTAGTTGGGTAATTCCTATGGACTTGCTGGTAGATTTTGAAACACAAAACTGTATACCGGTTGGCCAACTAAGAATGCAAGGTAATGTATTTGGGAAACTATCCAACAGAGAGGCTTGCGGTAAAAAAATATAATTATATGAGCCAAGAGAAACACATTGAAATACAAAATCAATGACAACAACGGATTATAATTCGGAAACCCTAGTAGAGATTTTGAAAATGTTTCGTTTTTTTGAAAATTTTGGAAAGGCACACATAATTATAGAGTAGAGGGAAAACATGTAATGTGAAGTGTCTGTCTACAATTTCTTCGTTGCTAGTTGGACTTTCTCACCACACAAAAAAGGTTTGTTGGGAAAATTAAATTTGGAAGTTGGAAAACAAAAGTATACAGAAAACCAACCCACACAAATAGATATTTAAACTACAAATCCAACCATCCAATAATGGTAAAAAAAGGTATTGTAAAAAGTTTATTTGATAGAGCCAAAATTATTTGCAATAATGAACAATTTGATAAAGAAAAATTGTTCATTAAAAATGTTCTAAAAGAAAATGACTATCCTGAAACATTTATTAGTAAATGTTTTAGGTATTTAGAACATCCAAAATCAAATTTTACCTTTTACAAACCTCTTTATACCTTACATTCCAAGTATTTTTGACAAAATCAAACGATTGTAACAGAAGCAGCTCAGAATGGCAGTTTCCTATTACATGCTACAGACCTTTCTTTCGATAACTCCCTTTCCTCATTTCAAGAATACGCACCATGGGAAGTTTACGAGTTAATTTTGGATACTAAAAATAGCCAAAAAATAGGATTTTTGGACTAATTTTTACTGCCGTTCAATTTTTTCGACTATAGGTAGTGTAAAACTTTGTACTGAATAGTCTAAAAACTTGTTATTTACTACTAGGAATAGTCTTAAAATTCGTTTTTTCAGTTTGCAATCCATTGTTGAGTGTCGAGCACTAAAAACAGTCCGGGAATCAAGACAAAAATTGATTCACATAAAACTCATTTTTCAATATTAAAAATAGTCTAAAAGTAACTCAATTTTCTGGACTAAAACAAGTTTAGAATTCTATTAAACACTGGTAACAGTCCAAATTTCATTTTCGTACTAATTCAATTCTACAATTAGTGTTCAAGACTACTATCGTAAGTGTCAAAAATTTTTACTTTTATTACTGAAGAGTCTGAAACTTGACTTTTACTTACTTAGTTTTTATAATAATAAATAGTCTTAAACTCGATTTTTCAGTCTTAAAACACTAGAAACAGTTCGAGTTTCTAGAAATGCTCCAATTTTTTGCACCGATTAGTGTAGAATTCAATTTAATAGTGAAGAATAACTTGAAATGACATTTTCAAAACTATGGACAGTGTACAACATTTAATAGTGACAGAGCTTGAAATAACATTATTAAGCCTACAGAAAATGTGAAAATTGTTTTAAAATGTAAAAAAAGTCTGTTATGTCAAAAACTTGGTGAAGATAGGCCTGAAACTCGATTTTCAAGTTGAAAGCAGTTTTTATTTTTATTTTAAGACTATTTTTAAGACTAAAATGTTGAAAACTTACTAAAATGTGAAAACTTACTTCAAATGCAAATTTTAAGCTTCTGATGTCACTTTTTATTGGTTCAAGTCACTTTTTGGTGTCCCAAAAGTCAAAAGTTTTTCATGTCTGCAAATCAATTTTCAATACTAAACTTTATTAACTTATCCGAAAACTATGACAGCTGACTACAAAGACTTTTTTAAGCCTTCCAAGTCAATTTTCAAGACTAAAGTCTTTCAATTTGTCTGAAAGCTATGGAGACCTGTTACAAAGACCTTTCAAGTAAATTTTCACTGTTTCAAAGTCAATTTACTGGTTTCTAAGTCAATTTTCAAAACTAAAGTTTTTCAATTTGTCTGGAAATTATGAGCTAGCTACAAAGACATTTTCCAAGCTTCTTAAGTAAATTTTCACGGTTTTCAAGACAATTTTTAAGTTGGGTTGGGTTGGTTTGGGGTCTTTGAACGTAATAACTCCATTATCTCGTAAACGAACTTTCAAATCAGAATTTTATATGAAATAGTTTCTTTTTCAACTTGAGCTTGAGTTCCAAATTGAACATTATCAGGTTTATATTTATTAAGTTATTGTTTATGTGTTCTGTCGTTGTGTTCTTTTTTAGATTCTCTGAAGACGGTGGTAGATTTTCCACCGTAACGTCAGCGTTTTTAGGTATCAAGATTGAGCCTAAGTCAGTGGTCAGATCGGATATTGTAATCGGTTTTCGTGATCATTTTTCTAGCTTATACTCAGAAAATAAAAATGTAAATTCAAATTTAGAATCTATCAATTTTGACTGCATACATTTACCAGTATTCACTGAAACTGACATAATTAATATCACAACGAAGCTTAAGCCAAAATTATCGTCTGCTTCTGATGGAATTCCAAGTTTTCTATTTAAGAACCCCATAAAAGCTTACTTGCTGTGCAGGATCTTCAACCTTTCTTTGAATCAAAAAACGAAGTTTCAAGAAAGTCGATAAGGTCAATCAATATTAAAAATTATAGACCTATTTCTTTAATATGTAGTTTTTCAAAGGTCTTGATAACTTAGAGCAGATCTACTATGACCAACTTAGCATGTTCTAGTCAGTTTGTAGCAGATACTGTTGATGAGAAAGGGCAAGTAAATATGATCTTTATAGATTTTTCAAAGGCATTTGATAGCATAAGTCATGCTAAAATTTTAGAAAAGGTAAGAATTTTTGGTCTATCTGTCGATTATGTCGGTTTTTTCCATATGTTCAATATAACGGTTAAGGATCTTCTTTTCCTCTTTTTTATTAATGACATTCGCTTTTTTTTGGTCAATTATTTGACACCGAAAACCAGCTCAAAAATTATTTAAAAAGCTTGATGACAGCATGAACGATATTTAAGACATATTTTCTATCTATCTATGAAACTTGAATTATTATTACATTATTATTAATCGGTCATAAGTTTTCTTAAAACGGTGTGATGAACGATAAAAAAAATCGTGGACGATAATCAAAAAATGATGAATTAATTCCCATAAACTTAACTTCATAAAACCTAATTTGTTGACTTTACTTAGCAGGTTTCTGACGGGAAGCTTTAAAAAAATAACCCATTTTTACGTACACAAATTAATAATCACATTATGTTTACACCATCACTGTAAGCAAGATCAAAGTTGTGTTAAGAATTTGGTTTGTTTCATCTTAAACTCGTTTGAGTTTGATATATCAAACGAGGTCAAAAAATAATGCAATTTAGCAGATGAACAGTCGCATCTAGGACGGTGTACGACAAGGAAAAAGGAAAAATCAGGACTGTTTCTCGTATCCCAATGTTATTTTTCCACTCGCTGACACGTACAAAATGTATTATATCCGGCGTAGCTAACAATTCGTCAACGACTGTCACATGAAAGGGGAATTTGAGCGAGTTTGATCATTATTCGAACTGACGACTCAAATTTATCTTCGTAATTTCGAATTAAGCCGCACTGGAACGGTATAGCAGCTTTTCGGCCGAATTGCTTCATAGATTTTTTGCAATGTTATGAAAAGATGTGTGTATTGAGGATTAGTCTGGCTGCAGATTTCAATTGGAGGATTTATCTAGAAAACGAAAAAATTGCTTATTTTGGTGCACGTAGCGAGATTTTGTAAATGTACTGGAAATTTAGTTCGTAGAGCTGTAAAGGAGATTTGAAAGAAGGATTTACATAGATTATTATTTTTAGATTACTATAGTAGTAATGTAAGGCGATTGCTTTGCCAAAATCACAAATCTTTCAATTTTACAAAATCTAGTGTCAAAACTATACAAGTTGGTTCAGTTTTAAATGCCAATAATTCATCATTCGATAGTCCAACAAAAAATGAGTTGACAAGCATTATGTCATTTTCCTGAAAAATTCTTCCTAAGGAAAACAGTTCTTCAAATTTCAGTTTGAAAAATCGGTTTTTTATCATAACTGTCAGACCGTTAGCTATTTTGATCAAATTGGGAACAAGCACTTATGAAATATACTATAATACTAAATACCCATAATGTAAAAATTGTCCAGTGACGTAGATACAGAAAGATGGTTTTCAAGTCACTGAAAAATTTTAAAAAATACATTATTTTTCAATTTTCTTGTTTAAGTTAAAAAAGAAAGTATCTGTTATATAATTCTGATTTGAAACTTCCTTTACAAGTTAAATTAGGTAATAACGTTCAAGAACCCTAAACCAACCTAACCCAACTTAAAAATTGTCTTGGAAACGGTGAAAATTAACTTAAGAAGCTTAAAAAATATTTTCGTAGCCAGTTTTCATAGTTTCCGGACAAAATTAACTTTGAAACGGTGAAAATTGATTTGAGAGTCTTAAAAATTGTCTTTGTAACCAGTTTTCATAGTTTTCAGACAAATTGAAAGACTTATGTCTTGTCTAAAATTAACTCGTAGACATGAAAAACTATCTACATTTAAACCTTGAAAATTAATTAACATGTACACCAGAAAGTGACTCTCAATCGATGAAAAGTGACATCAGAAGCCTAAAATCTGCATTTGAATTAAGTTTTAATAATTTGAAGACAAATTTCAATATTTTAGTCTTAAAAATATTTCTAAATACGGGATATTGACATTAGGTTTATAAAAATTGACTTGACTTACTTTTCAAGTTTTTTTTTACTTTGTTTTTAATTTTCTTAGAATACTGGACTATTTTTAGTGCTTTAAAACTGCTTTCAGCATGGAAAATCGAGTTTCAAGACTATCTTCACTAAGTTTTTGACATAGCATACTTAAAAACAATTGTTACATTCTCGTTGTTTGTCATATTTTTGACTTATCAGGCCTGAAAGCCAGTTTGTACACTGTCCATAGTCTTGAAAAGGTCATTTTAAGCTTCTTCACTATTAAATTGACTTACACTACACTACCCTCATCGGTGCAAAAAATTGTAGCATTTTTAAGCAATTCGGGCTGTTTTTAATGTTTTAAGACTGAAAAATCGAGGTTCAGACTCTTTATAATAGTGAAAGTCAAGTTTCAGATTCTTCAGTAATGACAGTAACAATTTTGGCACTAAATGCTACGATATTAGTCTGAAAAACTAGTTTTTAGAAATGAGTTAGTCTGAATATTTAATTTGGACTCTTTCCAATGTTTAATTGAAGTCTAGATTTGCTTCAGTCCAGAAAATTGAGTGATACATCTACTAAAGTCCTGAAAATAGACTTTTGGACTCTCTTTAGTATTAGCAAAGTAATTTTTAGCTTTAAAAGTCAACTTTTAGACTATTTTTAGTAGTAAAAAGGAGTTTTATGCGCAATAATCTTTGTCTTGATTTCCGGACTGTTTTTAGTGCTTTAAATCCAGTTTGACACTGGATTGCAGTCTGAAAAAACGATTATTTAGTACAAATCTGGACTCTCACAAGTCTTGAGTGTTCAGTTTCACACTAATTGAACGCCAGTAAAAATTAGTTCAAAAATCCTGTTTGTTTGAGATTTATTATCATGCAAGCTGAAATTTGCTGCTATTTCATTTCAGGACACCCTGTATACAAATTGAATTGAAATTGCTGCAATTCATTCTTTGTGCTAACTGTGCCTAGGATTGTAATAAGGGGTGTTTAAAAGTTTAGTTAGTTAGTCTTAGTTAGTTACTCTCAAAATTTTTGAAACGTATTTAAAACGTAAAAAACTATTCAAATTTGTACAGGGTGTACAATTACAAAAAGTGGTGTTTTCCTATGTGAAAATCTTTTGCTGCAAGTACCAGTGAACCAAGCTTCCACTTCCTTGGGACAATCTGTATAATTATGTTTATAAATAATAGGAAACACTACACTGGAAAGACCTGTAAAAAACATAGCTCTCCAAATTTCAGTTTCAAAAATCATTTTTTCATAATTTTCTATTTACTATTTTGTATGTTTATATTAGAGGATTATTTTAAAGTTGGGGTAAGTTAATATTACTAATTAAAAATACATAGTTTATATATTTGAAAATTCCCTTCTATTATTTTACTCGTACAAACTTTAATAATTAATGAACTGTCACTAGTAAAAGTAGTAAATAGAAGCATAATTTCATTTATTTTTTGCTTGTCTCTATGGTACAAAAACGTTATTAAAAACTGTGCGGTGCATAGAATTAAATTTAGCGGGTAAACAGACAAAACTCATACATTTTTCAAGTTTTCATAAAAATGTCCACCATTTCCTCTTAATATAATAACATCTATATGCCGTGCAATGTAGACGCGTTCGATAAATCATACAGCGTTTCCACATAGAAAACCTGGAAATACATTTTCAAGACTTTAGATTTACTTACATTACATTACAATTCCAGGCCAGGATTTGCAACAGAACTATGGCATGAGCGTTGGTATCTAAATTAATTCGACACAGAACCCATGACCTGGTCGTAATAGTACAGGGTGGTCATAATTGAAATTTATTTACCCCCGGGGTCATTTATCAATTTGCAAAAGGGCCAGAAGCGAGCGAAATTATTCCGGCACTGCATTTTAACGAGACGGAGCTGGCTAAAGAGAAATAACGCCCGCAGGTAAATCAACTTCAAGCCCTGGAAATTTAAATGTTTGATTTTTGTAACGGTAAAAATCAGGCTGATTAGTAGATTACGGTGTAATTTTATTTAATGTAACCAAAAGTCATTAAAGTAAGTGCAATTTTTGCACTCAAAGCTGTTGTAATCAACTGTATTACTCAACGAGAATGTAATCGAGTGAGTAATAGGCATTACATGCTTGCGAAATTAAATAGTTGGTTAAGTGGCATAAAGCTCTAATAGAAGAAAACAGACGCTACCAAGAGCGAGAAGAACGATGACAACGAGAAAAGAAAGAAGAACTACGACAAAGAGAAAAACAGGAAGAACTAGAACCACCACACAAATAAAAACAAAAGGATGATGAACAACAGAAGCGACAGCAACAAGATGAAGAACGCCGAAACAACAAACAACAAGCAATACTTCAAGCTCTGGAAAAAGCCCGGTCAGAGTTAAAAAGAGGAAGAAGAACGACGACAAAGAGAAAAACAAGAAGAAGAACGACGGCAGAGAGAAAGAACAACAACGACAGAGAAAAAATCAATAGGAAGAAGAACAGAGGGAAAAACAGGAAGAACTAGAACGACGACACAAATAAAAACAAAAAGATGATGAACAACAGAAGCGACAGCAACAAGGTGAAGAACGGCGAAACAAGAAGCAATACTTCAAGCACTGGAAAAAACCCGGTCAGAGTTGAAAAGAGGAAGGAGAACGACGACAAAGAGAAAAACAAGAAGAAGAACGACGACAGAGAGAAAAACAAGAGAAAGAACAACAACAACAGAGAAAAAATCAATAGGAAGAAGAACAGAGGGAAAAACAGGAAGAACTAGAACGACGACACAAATAAAAACAAAAAGATGATGAACATCAGAAGCGACAGCAACAAGGTGAAGAACGGCGAAACAAGAAGCAATACTTCAAGCACTGGAAAAAAACCCGGTCAGAGTTGAAAAGAGGAAGAACGGCGACAAAGAGAAAAACAAGAAGAAGAACGACGGCACAGAGAAAAACAAGAGAAAGAACAACAACGACAGAGAAAAAATCAATAGGAAGAAGAACAGAGGGAAAAACAGGAAGAACTAGAACGACGACACAAATAAAAACAAAAAGATGATGAACAACAGAAGCGACAGCAACAAAGTGAAGAACTCCGAAACAATAAGCAATACTTCAAGCACTGAAAAAAAACCCGGTCAGAGTTGAAAAGAGGAAGAACGGCGACAAAGAGAAAAACAAGAAGAAGAACGACGGCAGAGAGAAAAACAAGAGAAAGAACAACAACGACAGAGAAAAAATCAATAGGAAGAAGAACAGAGGGAAAAACAGGAAGAACTAGAACGACGACACAAATAAAAACAAAAAGATGATGAACAACAGAAGCGACAGCAACAAGGTGAAGAACGGCGAAACAAGAAGCAATACTTCAAGCACTGGAAAAAACCCGGTCAGAGTTGAAAAGAGGAAGAAGAACGGCGACAAAGAGAAAAACAAGAAGAAGAACGACGGCAGAGAGAAAAACAAGAGAAAGAACAACAACGACAGAGAAAAAATCAATAGGAAGAAGAACAGAGGGAAAAACAGGAAGAACTAGAACGACGACACAAATAAAAACAAAAAGATGATGAACAACAGAAGCGACAGCAACAAAGTGAAGAACTCCGAAACAATAAGCAATACTTCAAGCACTGGAAAAAACCCGGTCAGAGTTGAAAAGAGGAAGAAGAACGACGACAAAGAGAAAAACAAGAAGAAGAACGACGGCAGAGAGAAAAACAAGAGAAAGAACAACAACGACAGAGAAAAAATCAATAGGAAGAAGAACAGAGGGAAAAACAGGAAGAACTAGAACGACGACACAAATAAAAACAAAAAGATGATGAACAACAGAAGCGACAGCAACAAAGTGAAGAACTCGCACTACTACACAATTCGGTCATTAAACTCTGCAGTTGATCTCTCGTTTGTGCTATGATAAAGGTGTCATCCGCGTATCTAATGTTGTTTATCACGGTGCCATCTTTGCTCCTTCTGGACGATCTTAAAGGGATGTCCTAACAATATACTCTGCATACACGTTAAACAGCAGGAGGCAGCCCTGGCGAACTACTCTTTTAATATTTATATATTTAGTGTTGCCATTTTCAGTTCTGACGCAGCCTTTGTGCTGTGAGATGTCTTAATCACACGCAAATGGGAAAGTCCAGACGGAAAACGCCTTGTTTACCAAACAGAAGTGCCCAATTCGTGCAAAGAGAGTGTGCTACATGACAGTTGTGGAAGACACTTTGGAGTAAACCAGACTTTGGCTAGAATAAGAGATCGGTTTTACTGGATTAACTTCAGAAAAAACGTTGAGGAATGGTGTAAAAGTTGTGACCGGTCTTCTGAGAGAGATAAGTTTAAACTATCCAGCGATTAGATGAAGATGAGACTGGACCACAAACCAGCTGGTGGCAATTATAGTTGTAGATGTTTCTTCTCAATTCTTTTTCCAATTCTTAATTAAATCATTAATTGATTCATTTCTATAATTTTATTGGATTCTATTTTAATACTGACTTTTCTGATACATTGAATGTTCTAACAGTCCACAAAACACTAAATTTGCATTTTAACAATCACAATCCCAAAAAAATTAAAGGTTGGCAAATTAAATTGAAAACAGCGTTTTCGGCTTAATTAAATCGTTTTTGAGTAGTAACTTTCATTCCATGCCAGAAATCAATTAGCGTCTCTCTTTTAAGCTGCAACTGCTTGTTTGATTGCACTAAAACTTTCAATCACTTCAACAAACCGTCTATCAATCGCAATTAAATTGTTCCAGGTTACGGAAATATTTGGCCCCGAACACCGATGGGAAAAATCGCCAGCATTGTGTACGCAATTATCGGGATGCCGCTGTTTTTGTTGTACCTGTCCAACATTGGGGACGTTATGGCCCGCTCCTTTAAGTGGATCTACGCTAATCTGTGTTTGTGCAGGTGGTGTCCGGGGGTAACTTGACCGGGCCACTTCTCGGGAAATTAAAGTTTAGATTTATCGGTTTTAGGTGGCCAAGAGAAGGGCCGAACGTCGGATGAGAAGGGACCGACAAATGCGCGGAGATTCCGGCAGCGAGATTGAGTCGGGGAATAGCGAGAGTGGCGGATCGGATAGGGTGAGTTGATCGACGTAGAATAGCAAAAACCCGCTGCTTAAGTTAGGGAAATTTTATGTCAATATTATGGGGTGCTTTGACGACAGCTGACGGCTTAAATCCACCGTTGCCAAGTCAAATTTCGTGTGACAAGCAGAATCGTAAAATCCCTGAAAAAATAAATTGAGGTGTAGGCTGTAAATTTATCTTTTGTCACACTTGGGAAAGATTTATGACAATTTAGATATTATTGTTCAGAACATTATTCGGTAGCATTTAGTTGCATCTGTATGCTGTAACAGCTATGATTTGTTATTTTTTACACAACTTCTGCTTTATTTCAATGCTTCCTAATATTCTAGACTCTATTATTACCTTAACATTATTTCCGGTTAGGACTTCTTTTAGCTTTTCAACAATATTTTCACTATGTTCATTCTTAAGTAACCCTTCTGGGTGCATATTCTTGAAATGATGGAAGGGAGTTCAGGTTCTTCTCTCGCAATCTATCAAAACTTTAGAGTCTTGCTCCTATATTTCAAGAATTAGAGCCCTACATTTTCAAAAACAAACAACAGATACTGTAGAGAATCGTATTAGCAAAATCTATCCATATTCGTTTGTTCTTGGGTTTCATTTAGTTCTGAATTATAAATATTTAATACCAGTTTTCTGATTTAGTTTAAAATAACTAATATTTTACGCCTAAACCTAACCTTAATTTATGATTTCAGGTAAACATTGAGATGAACGACCTTAGCCCTCGTGGTTCAACAGCCAGCAGAGACCAATCAATTTACACTGAAGATTCCTACGACGTGCAAAACGTCACAGTTCCTATTACAGTGTGTTTGATGATTATGGTCGGGTAAGCCATTTACATTGAAAATTATTAACAAACAAAAAGCAAATTTAATCAGCTCTGTACCAGATTATTATTCGCGCTATTAAATTTTGGTACAAAATTAATCAGATTTTCATTACCTATTTTATAACAGAGAGAGCATTTTGTTGGCCGTTCACAAATAACATTTTATCGCGATTATAGGTCGAAATCAGAGATAAAATTTGTCTAGAAAATATAGTATAATGGTATTGGTGCAAAGCTCTATTATTATCAACAGTTTAGAATTAAATTTAGTCAATTAGTAGATAAAAACAGCCTACATGTATTTACTGAAGTTATCCAATATAGCGAGTTATAAATTTTAGTATAATAAACATTCAAGTTTTCAATAATAATGTATATTTGGAAAATATTGTAAAATATTATGGCAGATTTAAAAATAAAACCATCAAGTTACATCTCAGAATATTGTTAATTTTTGACATTTATCACAGTTTGAAAATATTTTTAACATTTTTGTTCACAGCTTTTTCTCGATGCTTAACTAATTCTAAGACTAATAGATTCTGCATTTTTCGATATATGCTTTTATAATCTTGTTAATAATTGTGTAATTTTATCGTTATTATAACTAACTGCCAAACATCGTCCTTAGGTTTCCTAAAAAACCATATAAACATTTGAATCTATAAATAAAAACAATAAATCACTGACTATTTCAATCCAAAAATTTATATGCAATATTACTTGTGAGTAAAAAATATTTTTGTATTCTAAGGTATAATTTTTTAGAAATAAGAATTAAAATAGTTCTGGCAAAAGACAACGTCAATAATAACTAAAGAGTGCATTAAATTCTTGTCACAATTTCATAAGAAATACTCGAAAGGAGTAATATCAGGAGAACGCGGTGTCCATCCACTCAAAAATTGCCAGAAGCCTCTACAAAGAATCCAAAGCATTCGAGCAAGTTTTTAAAACTGCCAGAGGTCTTAAAAATTATTTTGGACATGGCAGAACCCTCAAAATACTGAAAACATCTTAAAAATTACTAAAGACATCTACAATTGTTGTAAACTTTCAACAATTTCATAAAATTGGCAGAGGCTTCTAGAATCGCTTGGAAATGCTAATCGCTTGAATAAACTGCCAGAAGGCTATACAAGTGTCCTGAATCCTGAAAACAAATTTTAAAATTGCCAGAAACCTACATTTACTTTCCAAATTCAAATTTCAGTCCTCATGCCTATAAGTATTACTGACAACCTACCCAAACCGTCCAAAGCCGCCCACAATTGTCCCAAATCATGCTGAAAATGATGTAAACTTCTAAATTCATTGAAAATCTTTCAGAAACTAGAAGTTTCTAGAAATATTTTGAAAATGCTAGATTTCTCTATATTTTACAGGAATTTTACCAAGAACTACCTGTTCATCTACAAGTATCCGAAACTATGCAAAAGTTTTAAATTGACTGTTAAACCTACTGAACATTTTTCAAAAACTGCCAGAGGCTTCCAGAAACATTTTGAAAATGCCAAAATCTTCTAATTGTTACAGAATTCTTTCCAAGAAGTACCAATGCAGGTATCCAAAACCATGCAAGAATTGTTGTAAATAGACTGTGAAACCTACAATTATTTTGGTAACTCCAGAATCCTATAATTACTATTGAGAATTTTTTCAACAATTGCCAGAGGCGTCTACACATTTGTAAACTAAAAAAATGTCCTAAAACTTCAAAAACTTTGTTGAAAATTGCTCGATTTTGATCTACAGGGTGATTTCAAACATGTGCCAATTTGGAACCTCTCTCGTATTTCCTTAATATTAGCGACACAAGGCTACAAATGGTGTCCCTTAGAAAATTTAACATAGAATCCAAATATCTAATTTGTTTTTTTCTGGAGCACGTTTTTAAGATATGAGCCGAACATACATTTTTTTTTAAATAGGACGCCCTATATACATTTACAGATTTGGAATAAGCAAAAATTACTTCTTCAAATATGTGTAACACTATAATAATTTGAAAGTGTTCCAAATCTTTGAAGAAGCTTCTGAAACTTGCCAGAACGATCTAGAGCCTTTGGCAACGTTCTAAAACCTTTCAGTTCTTTGAAGAAGATTCTATAGCTTGCCATAACGTTATAGAGCATTTTGCAACGTTCCAAAACGTTATAGAGCATTTTGCAACGTTCCAAAGTTTTCCAGATATATGTAGAAGCTTCTAAAACTTGCCAGAACATTCTAGAGCCTTCTGCGACATTTTAAAACCTTCAAGATCTTTGATGAATCTTCTCGTCCTAGCCAGACCGTTTTAGAGCCTTTGGCAACGTTCTAAAAACTTCCAGATCTTTGATGAAGCTTCTATAGCTTGTCAGAACGTTCTAGAGCTTTTTGCAACGTTCAAATAAAATTTTCCAAATCTTTGTGGAAGCTTCTAAAACTAGCCAAAACGTTCTAGAGCTTTCTACAATAATTAAAAACCTTCCAGATCTTTGATGGAGCTTCTAGAACTAGTGAGAACGTTCTAGAGCCTTTGGAAATGTTCCCAAACCTTCCAGACCATTACAGAAGCTTCTTGAACTAGCCATAACGTAATAGAGGCTTTGGAAACGTTCTAAAACCTTTCATATCTTTGATGAAGCTTCTAGAACTAGTCAGAATGTTCCAGAGCCTTTGGCAACGTTCCAAAACTTTCCAGATCTTTGAACAAGCTTTTATAGCTTGCCAGAACGTTTTAGAGCTTTTTGCAATGTTTCAAAGTTTTTCAAATCTTTGTAGAAGCTTCTGAAACTTTCCATAACGTTCTAGAGCCTTCTTCAATATTTCAAAACCTTTCAGGTCTGTGATGGAGCTTCTAGAACTAGTCAGATCGTTTTAGAGCGTTTGGCAACGTTTCCAAACCTTCCAAACGTTTGAAGAAGCTTCTAGAACTAGTCAGAACGTTCTAGAGCTTTTGATAAAGTTCCCAAACCTCCAAGATCTTTGCGTAAGCTGCTAGAACTTGTCAGAATATTATAGAGCCTTTGGCAACGTTCCAGACCTTTGAAAAAACTCTCTAAAACTTACCAGAACGTTTTAGAGTCTTTTGCAATGTTCTAAAACTTTCCGGATCTTTGAAGAAGCTTCTATTGTTTGCCAGAACGTTCTAGTGCCTTACGCAACGTTCCAAAATCTTCCAGATCTTTGATAAAACTTCTAGAATTTGCCAGAGCGTTGTAGAGTTACAACTTTCACAGAGAGAGTATTTCTAAAAACCTCCCCGAACCGTCCAAAGGATTTTAATACTGTCAGAAACCTCTATAATCATTCTGAAAATGTGAGAAGTTTCCAAATTATACTAAAAATCTTTTAAAAATTGCCAGAGGCCTTAGAAACATTTTGGAAATGCCAGAACCCTCTAAATTTTACTGAAACTTTCCAAAAACTACCTGTACCATCTGCAAGTATCTAAAACCATCCAGGAATTGTTTCAATTTGGCTGAGGCACCTAGAATTATTTTGGAAAAGCCAGAAGTCTCTAGTTACTACTAAGAATCTTTCAAGAATTGCCAGAGGTCTCTACAAGTGTCCTAAAACTTCCAAATGTTGTTTCAAAATTGCTCTAGTCAAAATGCAAAAGGTTTATAAGTACTACCACACACCTCTACAAATCATGACTAACCTCGTACAATTTAATTTAGTGTAAAATTATTATTTGTTTGTTTTTTTTTACTTTTAGCTACATTTGTGGTGGAGCTATCCTATTCTTCCAATGGGAGTACGACTCTGGATGGACTTTCCTGGACGCTTCCTACTTTTGCTTCATATCTTTAAGTACTATTGGATTTGGTGATTTTGTTCCTGGAGACAAAATTTACGGCCAGGACAAAATTGGCGAGATTCTCGAATTGAAATTTGTGTTTTGCTCCCTGTACCTGATGTTAGGGATGGCACTGATTGCCATGTGTTTCAATTTGATGCAGGTGCGTTTACTTACGAAGAAGTAATTATCTTGTTTGTCAACTCTAATAACTCTTGCAGGAGGAAGTAATTAATAAAATTAGGACTACGATAAAGTCCATAAAATACATTTTCCGGTGCAGATGACAGACAGAAAACTAGAGGTTAGTTGCACATATGGAACATCTCAGGACACTGGAAATTGACAACAAGACTGAAAAATCACCTTACGTTTCACTGCCTCGGTTGTTTTGAATCTAATACAATTAAGGTGGTAGGTATTGTTTTATAATATAAATCTAGAGCATTAAGTTGAAGCTACGTAATAAATTAGCGATAAAGCACACATCATTATACGTTTAATTTACTTTTATGGCGTTGATCTTCCGCCAAGAACATAAAATTAAAAAAATCAATTTAACTTATTCCATTACGGTGCTGAATCCGCAGAATATCCGCCAAGTGGCAGGAAATGAGTTAAGAAAAGTGCATTTGGCAATTTTTTTGCTTTTGCAGTTATGAAATCCATTATTTCATGTGCTAAAGTTTATCTTTTGAAAGCTCTCACTGCTCCATTATATTTCACGCTTGTATTGTCTATAATCTGGTTTATCATTGATTGATATTTTCTGTTATTTCAGGTTTCAGCTCCGTTACGCATCTAGTTTAAAAGTGTAACTTTTGATAATAAACGATCTTCTTCACTTCTTTGTGTATTAATATTAAAACAGGTGGTAATTAACACTAGCATTGTTTCTGCACCATAAAAAAGCGGAACAAAATCGAACGAATTTTTGATTTCATAACTGATTTATACGTTTTTCCGGTGCGATGAAAAAAATACATGGTTATTTTTGGGCGTTATATTTTTTAGCTTCAATTTCCGGCATGTCGACTGCGCTGTCTCTGACGTTTTTTGATTGAGCGATAGAGATTGCAGTTGCGATAGCAGAGAAATGAATTGTAAATAATGGCTTATGTTTCTGTTATCTCTATAATATTGAAACTGTATATGAAATAAACAATATCGGCGGATTTATTGGGTTTAATTTCCTTCTACGAGTCGACGTTCGCTTAATGGCTTCCTT
This sequence comes from Ips nitidus, assembly GCA_018691245.2. Taxonomy (NCBI): domain Eukaryota; kingdom Metazoa; phylum Arthropoda; class Insecta; order Coleoptera; family Curculionidae; genus Ips; species Ips nitidus. Next base: position 5,561,163 of record CM042789.1, on the reverse strand, counting down.
TAGTTGGCTTAATTTTTTACTTTATTCTGTAATCAGATATTTCCTGCATTTACCACTCCTTATTTTATAAAAATATAAACCTAAACTTTCTACAGGTTGATAAAATTGTAGCAATAAAAAATGTTGAATTATTCTGTGGAAATCTCACTAGTGTCTTGCAAATAGTGAATCTGTTGTAGGAATAAAGAAAACTTTATCTATCTAAGTTTTGTTACGGACTTCAGTCATTGTAGCAAGTTTTACTTTAATAAAACAATCGTTACATGCCATTTCACATTTTTTTTGTTACAGAACAACATTTTTAGAGTAAAAAGCTGTTAATTTAAGTGTGATTAGACACTTAAACACAATTTTGAATGTGGTTGCCGAATCAATTGACCATTTAAATTAAGGCTACAAATGCTACTTCTTTAAAAAATATGATTATTATTCAGTGTTGGTGAAAATTTGGAGCAGTTGCCAAAAATACAATTTACAGATTGCTCTAAAAACTATTGGTGCTAACTTATAATCGCTCTACGTTTCAAGCGCACAAATGTCTCATCTTCAGGTAAAAAACTGAACATAATTTAAAAACAAGAAATCCCTATTTAGTCATTTAATTTTCCGGGTTTTCAATAATGATGCTTCGATCATTATCAAGTGGGTGGAAAGTTGCATTTTTTTAAATGGAATACCGAGTTTTTTACTTTACTTTCAGAATCTACGTTGAAAATAAAAGATGATTTTATTAAGGTTTAATATACACACACACACACACATATTCTATACAGGGTGGTCCAGTTTTAAGTGTCAATAATTCACCATTTGATAGTTAATCAAAAAATAAGTTGACTTGCATTATGTCATTTTTCTGAAAAACGTTTCCTAAGGAAGATACAGTCCTCCAAATTTCAATTTAAAAAATCGTTTTATAGTTTAAAACTGAACATACTTGTGAAAGTCCAAATTTGTACTGAATAGTCTAAAAACTTTTTTACTACTAGGAATGGTCTTATGATTCGCTTTCTCAGACTGCCATCCTGGTTGAGTATCTGAAACTGGCATTCAAGAACTAAAAAAAGTCCGGAAATCAAGACAAAGATTGTATTGTGCATGAAACTCATTTTTTACTACTAAAAATAATATAAAAGTTGACTTTTAATGCTAGAACTGACTTTACTAGGACTAAAGAGAGTCCAAAAGTATATTTTCAAGACTTTAATTGGTGTACAACTCAATTTTCTGGACTGGACAACAAGTCTAGAAGTAAATTAAATTTTCGGACATTTTATTTCTATAAAAATTACTTATACTTTTATTACTGAAGAAACTTGACTTTTGGAAATAGTCTTAAACTCGATTTTTCAGTCTTAAAAAGCACTAAAAACAGTCTGAATTTCTTAGAGATGCTACAATTTATTGCACCTATGAGTGTAGAAGTTAATTTAATAGTGAAGAAGCTTGAAATAACATTTTCAAGACTATGATCAGTGGACACACTGGCTTTTAGGCCTGATAAGTCAAAAACTTTGTTAAGATAGTCTTGAAACTCGATTTGAGGCACTGAAAATAGCCTTAAAACACTAAAAACAGTCTAGTTTATTAAGAAATACCCGAATTTTTAGCACTGAGGTGTCTAGAAGTCGATTTAATAGTGACAAAGCTTGGAATGCCATTTTAAGTCTATGAAGAATGTAAAAATTGTTTTTTAAGTTTGCTATGTCAATAACTTGGTGAAGATAGTCTTGAAACTCGATTTTCCAAGCTAAAAGCAGTTCTGAAGCACTAAAAATAGTCCAGAATTCGAAGAAAATGAAAAGCAAAGTAAAAAGCACGAAAAGTTCGTTTTCAAGACAATTTTCATGAATCTAATGTCAATGTCCTGCATCTAAGACTATTTTCAAGACTAAAATATTGAAATTTGTCTTCAAATTATGAAAACTTACTTCAAATGCAAATTTTAAGCTTCTGATGTCACTTTTCATTAGTTCAGTCACATTTTGGGGTTCAAGTCAATTTTTAAGGTTTAAATATATGAATTTGTAGTAACAAATTCTTGAAAAAGTACTTAGTTTTTATGTCTACAAGTCAATTTTTAGTATTAAAGTCTCTCGATTTGCATGAAAAGTCAATTTTCAAAACTAAAGTCTTTCAGTTTGTCTGGAAACTATGAAAACTGGCTACAATAATATTTTTTAAACTTCTTAAGTGAATTTTCCGTTTCCAAGACAATTTTTAAGTTGGGTTAGGTTAGTTTTGGGTCTGACCGTAATAAAGTGCTTGTTCCAAATTTGATCAATATTGCTCCAACGGTTTGACAGTTATGACAAAAAAAACGATTTTTTAAACAGAAATTTGAAGGACTGTATTTTCTTTAGGAAGCACTTTTCAGGAAAATGACATAATGAATGTCAACTTATTTTTTAATTGGCTATGGATTGGTGAATTATTGACATTTAAAACTGGACCACCCTGTATACAGTTTCTCAGATATTCGTTATTTTGTAAAAATGTAGAACAAATTTAAAATTAAATAAAATTAATTTAAATTTCAAGTTTAATCACCTAACGTCTGTATGATTTTAATTAAGGAAAATTGTCTTGGGTACTGCTAAAAGATCAAGTTTTATGATTCAGGGATGATAAATTGTCTAGCTCATACTTTAAACTTGACAAAATCAAATAAAACACCCTCTGTTTTATGGTTATAGTAGATCCAAAATTTAATTATCTATCGAAAATTATTAAAACTGTGCGCGTTTTCTTGGAAATCGACATTTCTCGAATTTCAACTTGATGCCTTCGTAAAATAGCCCTTGTTATTTTCGAAATACATAATTATTACCATTAGTAGTAATAATATCAATATTTATCTACAGACATAAAATCATGATGTATTTGACGAAAAAATGTTGTATGTATTACGAGCAAAAATAATATCACTTAAATTAGGTACAACAGGTTAATATTTATAAGATTTATTATAAAGGAAGTAAAAATTATTTACAAAAGATGTTCAAAATGGCGACCCTCTGACTGTAAACACAAACGTACTCTCTTTTGAAATCCTTCAGCGACATTGTTAAGCATTTCAGGAGATATGGTCCTGAAAGCTTTCCTAATTTGCGCTTTTGTATTGTCTGGTATTGTTTTAAACACAAAATCTTTCACCCCAAAAAAGAAATCCGGCGATGTCAAATCAAATGAACGAGGAGGCCAATTTTGAAATCCAGCGATTTTGGAATTGTTAATTTAAAAAATGTCGAACTTCGCGATGGTAATGCTGGTGCCATCCAATTGCAGCCACATTGTTGATCTTATTTCTAACGGAATATCTTGTAGCAAAATGGGAAGTTGATTTCTTAAAAAGTCAAAAAATGTTATGTCATTTAAATTTTCTTTAAAATAATAGGGTTCAATCAAAAATCTGCCTATTATACCACCCCATGTTATGAACTATTGTCATCTTATGGGGATTCGAATCGCAATAATAATGAAAATTACGTCTGTTGGCGGATCCATTATTGTGAAATGTGCACTCATCGCTAAACAGTACTAAATTTATCAAATTTTCTGCCACTTTTTCTAACACCCACATACAAATTTCAATATTCACATAATCATTCTCAGAAAGTTCTTGATGAAGTTGAATTTTATAATCATGGTACTCTATCAATACTTGCTTGGCTGATATTTAAATTTCTTGCAATTTGGTGTTGTCCTACATGGAGATTTTCAATGACAGAGCCGATGACGTCCAATTCGATGTTTTAATTTCCTGTAGCAGGCTTGTGTTTTGTTGGTTTCTCATATTGAACACTACCACTTTGTCCAAATTTACTTAATAATCTTTTAAAAGAGAATTTGTTTGGATGATTTCTGTTGGGAAATTTTGTAGCGTAAACTCGTGAGGCCAATACACAATTTTCCAGACATTCTCCAAGAAGAAAGATCATATCGATCCTTTCTTCTATTGTATAAATTAACATTTTATAAAAAAAAACTACCACTATAAAACGAAAAAGAACGATTTGACAGCTACACCAAACATGACTTATTTATCGTGAAACACCTTGTATAACACGTTCCAGATATACGAAAACAATACATTACGGTTTTGCTGTGAAATCTATATGATTTATATTTCCATAGGTACCGACTGATTCAATCATCACGGGACATACTCAATTTATTAATTAACTACCTATCTAGAGGCATACTAAATCTCACTCGCGTTTTAAGCCCTTAACGCCACCGGCGTCCATCAGTAATGACAATAATTAATATTCAAAATAACATATCGGCACTGTAGATGCCCTTATCGTCGCGAATCCTGCCATGTGCCCTTTCGGCCGCGAAATTTCCTCGCACATTCTTCTTCAGTATAGCGTCAAACTCTGTAGAGTGAACTCACGATCCTCGGACCTCTTTCGGCTACTCTCGGATTATTAGTGTCGGTGGGGGTGGTTAATTATAACCCCATTTTAATTTACTATACAGTGCTGGTGATTTTTAGCCTGATGATGCCTGAATGTGACGTAACGTTGTGAAGTTTTAATTGAATTCCATGTGAAGCCTAATCACGTACGTACCGTATTTAGGCTGTTTTTTTTTCTCTCGAGAAAAGTGTAATAAAGGTTTGTGTTGCGGAGCTTTATTGTTGACGTTATCGTAAAGGCGAACTAAAATTTATGGTCGGTTTTATCATAAAGAAGTTTTATTTCATATCTCTTTTGGTGGTTTTTGCGTTAGCCAGGCTCGCCCAAAACTTTACAATGGACTGCCAGGGGGCCTAACCCACACCCTTTAAGATTAATAATGTAAACTGGCAATTTACGGGGGAGCAAGGGCGAAGGGGGTGGTGGTTGAAAACCAATTAAACTTTCTTCTGGTTTTCGACGTGTTGTTTCAGTATGCAGTGCACTCTTTTGCAAGATTTTTTGAGAGATATGGTCTTTAGTACGTGCTACTTAACTGGTTTAATTAATTAAGGATGTGGTACGTGGGGTGTAATAATTGTAATGAAGCAAGGGATGCAATTTGTGTTTAGGCACGTTTTTATCCCACGGACTATCTAAGTTACCTAGTACAGTTTAAAAATGTTTTGCAGCTAATTAAAATGCAAATACATTTACGGGTAAATTTATACTTTAGAATTTATATTATGCAAACTATTTAGTGAATGGATCAAAAAAGATTATTGACATAACATTTATAAATCAGTTGAATTGAATTACTGGTCAACAGAGTGGCTAAATCCATGGATTGGTTGAATTTTTAATGAAGTTTCAGTGTTGGAAAAGCCATACCTAATTCAATTTGTGCGATATAATAGAAGATTGGTTTAATTTGAAATTAGTTACTGTTTATAATTAGAACTGAAACATTAGCAAGTTATAGTAAGTTTTGGACTAATGCTAAGAAATCTGCAATTACGACTAAAACCTCAAAATTTGAAAGATATAATGAGTAAAATACAAAAAATACATAAATTAGATATATTTCTAAATAAGAAAAGTAAACTTAAATCTTAGTTTAAACTTCTATGAATACTAAAAGTATTATATTAATTAATTTGTTTGAAAATTCCCTGAGCTCATCACTCTATGTGTTAAATATGCTGTTATCTAAGATAAAACTGGATACTACATTGAAACTTTTTTTTGTATTTACAATTATTACAGTTACTGCCACTAAAGCAGGCTTTACACCGCAGTTTAATGTCAAAAAGGAACGGGATTTATCAGTGGAAAACAAAATTTTACGTTCAATAAATTTTGTGTGATTTATGTTTTCCGAAACAGGACAGGCTCTATTTTTATCCAACCTATCAAGCTTGCTGCTTTGTCAACATTTAAAAAGAAAAAAAACTCACTTTTTTGGCATTTCTATAAGAGGTTAAATATTTAATTCCCAAACAGCTTTAATTACAGCAAAAACAACAAATATCATTATGGTTCAAATATGCTTGAAATAAGCTACTATCTAAATGAGTTTTGCCATATGAACTGAAGATATTTTGAAGCAAAAATGAACCAAAATGACAACTTATTGGTTACTAAATAAATTAAGAAACTATGTACTACGTCTAGATTGTTGTGAAAATCACTTTTAGAAGGTTTAATTAAATATTTAATTTCCCAATAAATCCCAAAAAGCTTTAATTGCAGCAAAATCAATAAACATGGTTCAAATTTGCTTGGAAAAAGCTGCTATCTTTCTCTAAAAGTTTTGACATAAAAACTGAAAAATGTTGCTTAAAAATTAACACAAATTACTTTTGTTTCTAAATATGACGAAATCTAGTTCAGAAAATGCCAAATGAGATTCAGAAAAGGTCAAGCATAATTCAGAATAAGGAACTGCAGTTCAGAAACCATCAAATGAAATTCAAAACATTCAAAGGCAATTCCATAAAATACATTTTCGCATAAAATTACCAAAGCTGAAACTCCAAGGCACTTTAATAAATTAATATACTTTATAATACAATAAATGTTATGAAAAAAAAATAACACAATTTAGGTTAAAAATTAAATTGAGTTACACTTGATATACTTTCTGAATTGCAATTAATAATGCTAAATTACACTTGACTCTTTTTGAATTACAGTTAGAAATGATGTAGACACTTTCTAGTCATTTTAGTAGGTAAAAACGTGTTTACATAGTGTCTCAATTGTTTATAAACTGTTGTAAAGTGTCTCAATTGTTTAAAGTGTTTAAATTGATTTAGTAGTTTCTAGACAAGTGTCTAAATTGAATGGAATATGTCTAGACATTATTTCAAAATGTCGAAAATAACTGTGTGTCTAAGACACTTTTTACTTAGACAATTTAGAACATGTTTATACACTTGTTAGTCAATTTGGTATGTGAAAACGTGTTTAGTCAGATACGTAAATGTTATGTGATTCTACTTATGGTTAAAATAGTATCCTTGCAGTCATGTGACCATATTTAGGATCAAAATGCTGTTTTAAAGGTCACGTGATTGTTTTCATTTATCTAATTAACCTGCAAAGGTCACGTGACTATTTCAATTTAAATATTTATCTTTGGAAATTTTTTATCTAAACCTTTAAAAAAAGTCCTAAATTTTTGCAGAATCCACTTTGAACTGTAAAAATTTGCTAAATAAAATTAATTTAGACAGCTAAACGCTGAAATTGTAAAATACACGTTACTGGCAACACTGTAAAGGCCAGTTGACGTCTTTCAAAAACAGTCACGTGACTTTTAAAATGTAGTTTTAGAGCAGTGCCAATTGGCAAAAACCTACAAAGGTTGAATTTATAAGGTTGACAATCTAGTTTGGAAACTTCTTGACAGTTGATATGTTTTTTTTAAATAACAAAAATGGTAATAAAAAATATCACACTATCTTTGTTTCTCTATCTTAAACAATTGAGAATTTTAAAAAAGCAAATCTATTTTGTCTTGCTTAAAGTTTGCTACCACTGTTAATTCACTTACCTAGTCATATTCTAATTTTACTTAAAAACTGACATATCCTAGAGTTATAACATTACTTAGAGTTTGGAGTTTAGGCACCAGAAAATGTCGCAATGTAACTTAATATCAGAAAGAGAACTCTATTTCCGTGACAATATCTTCCAGAAACTTTATTCCCAAGTTTCACATTTAGCAAACCGAGTTAGTTAATAATGTCTTATATTTAGAACAAAAGTCTCTTAATGTATAGTACCTTGCTATGTAAAAATATTGAAAAGGGCACTTAGTAGTGCTATTTTAACAGTATAAGTATAATTTATGTGTTCTGGTGATTTTGAGTAAACTAATATGAAGGTGTTTTGTCACCAGTAAAATTTGTTGTTGTTTTCTTAATAATTTCACATGAGTTGTTGATTTGCAACATCGAAAAAGTAAACTAAGTTTGATTTAATATAAATCTTATAGCATGATACTTAGATATCCTCAAAAGAGGCGAATCTGTAAAGAAAATTAACGATTTAATTCGTATCAGTGCTTTTGCAGTGCTGTAACTCACGGATGTGACAAGATGTTAAACCTCAATTACCACTGCCCTCCCAAAAGCTTTTACATTCCTCAATTATACGGTTTACCTAACATACAAACTGTCCTAAAGTCCAGTGGTTTGCATTGATAAAATTACAGTATTTGTACTAATTTGATACTGAAATCAATTTCATTGTTCGCCAAGCTTTCGAAATTTAAAAACTTCAATCGTTTAAGCTTAATTAAGTTTTTTCTAATTCATATGTAAATACTTATTTTTAACTAAGCTTTACTTGAAGGATACTACTTAGACAATATAGTTTCAAATTTGTCGTTTTCTTCTGCCAAATCAATTGGGTTTACCTTCCTTAATATGTAAATTGATTAGGGTGAGGAGTTTTAAAACTATTTATAAAGATTTAATTTGATGTTTCATCTTGCAAAGCATAAAACATGTACTATTTTAGATTATTATTTTGTTTTTATCTTACTTCAGTTGTGCTCTATTACAACCTGATTGCAACAAAAAAAAATGGTTTTATTTCTTGCTACTGGATTTTATTTTGTTTACTGACTTATTCAAATAGTTTCACTTAGTAAACTGACTATATTTCGAGTGCTTTAAAACACTATTGCAATTAAATTAAAATGCCCACTTTGCGTTCTCTATATAACCATATCAAAACAGAAAACTTGGCCGTAAAGTAAGCGAAACGAATATTTATTCAAGCGGAAATCCGAGAAGGTGAAATTTAAATTTTAGTTTTTCGTCGTTATTTTTAAACTTTCTGGTTGTTTTTATGTCGAGCAAATTTTCCGGTTAAAAAGCAGAAATAGTTTGTTTTGTGGGGGCTTAATTATTATTAATTAAAAGGATTGTTTTCGCAGAAACGTGAAGCAAAAAAAAACGTGGGTTGATTTTATTAGTGCTAGAAAATCGATACATTATAATTAAGTTGGGACTTATTAAAAGGTCGTAAAATTAAAATGTAAGTTGCAAAAAAAGTGAACAAAATTTTTATTAACGTATACACTCTACACTCATACACTATACACTACTACACTCTGTATATACAAAATTATGGTGTTCAGAGTCAAAATCAAGTAAGGATGCAGTCAAATACAAGAATCACTATAAGGTATATGAGAACAAATGCATAAGTGCGTAAACACGTAAAGTTTACTGTGCGTTTTTTTTTGAGTTTTACAATATATATCCAATAGCAAACAGCAACTGTGCGTAAAGAGGGCCATTACTTAACGGAAAACTATACGTAATTAGCTATTTACACTGAGGTCGTAGGTAAATTTGATTTTGCAATTTTTCTTAGTTCAAACTGTATTTTTTATTTAATGAAAAGGAAGAACACAAAGCCTTCTCCACAACAAGTTTATTCAACCCCTAATTAAAGAGGGACTCTCGACATGTTTCGGGTGTATAAACACCCATCATCAGGAGCTTATAAGGTCTAAAAAGCGCCGACTGTCTTTCTAACTGGGGAGACAGCGAAACCCATATTATATTTTAATTTAATGATGGTTCATAACCTAATTTTAATTAGAGCCCAAACAATCCTTATTTGGAGAAGAAACTTAATTAAGAAATTATTATTATTATTAATTAGAGGGCGGGGGCGTGATAGTAGGATGAGAACAAAAAAAAATTGCATTATCAACGTCACGTGACGTGTATTTTACAATTTCAGTTTTTGCAACTGATTTAGCAAGTTTTTACAATTTATCATATATTTTATCACGTGACTGTTTTGATAGGTGTCAACTGACCGTTACAGTGTAGCAAATGAATAAATTGCATTATCAAAATAGCATATAAAATATAAACAATCACCCTGTACATATCTTTGACGTTACCACTCATAAACAAATTTATTTGCCCAAAGTTAAATACCACAATAACGATTATAGAAAGGTTTTTTAAAGTACGGTCGGAAATCAATTTGGAAGGGTAATTCTGATCGGTGATTTATGACCGTTTTGTGATTTTGCAATATAAGCACGGTCGAAACCTGTCAGGACAATAAAATGAAAAATAATTTTTCAGATTTTTAACGAACGTCGCTAGATTAATTGAAAGAAAGTATTTTTACGATTTTTTTTTGAAAATAAAACTTTTCTCCCTTATTTGAGGGATGATCACTTTTACTCCCTAGAGAGTGATGAGTAAAAGCGCTACCAGTAAAAGTGAAATTAGTGCGGTGTCTCTGACACTTTCTTGACATATTGACAAACATATCTTTGGTAACAACACCACATTCGAGCTGTCATTTCTCTGTTTGTTTACATTGATTTTGATTAGGAATTTAGCACTGGTTTCATAAATATGACAGTGTCATATTATTTATAATGTTAAGTTATGAACGAGTTTCCCGATTTTAGTTCAACTGGCTCTGCGATCTTAACTTGAAACGCCAATAGAGTAAACTGCCTTTTGCACCCTCAAACTTTGAATTCCTCAAACTGCTTGCGGGTACAAAAGATGCACCCCTCACGTGTAGCGCAACTAGCTATTTTTAAGTACGTCCACGATTTACATATGGAAAAACTAATGTCGTTTTGGAGATAAAAACGGGCGGAAATTCATCAACGTCGCCACCCTCTGCAGTGCTCGATCAGCTCTTAAATCGCGACTGGAAAAGAAAAACGGATGCATCCAACGCAGTGACATTCTGTTATGCTAAAAGCGCTCTAGTCAAAAAAGAAATCACGACTCGAAAATTGACATATAAATCTTTGATAGGACAGTCGGGCAAAAAATGAGTCGTCTCCAAACCGTCGACTTTTCTGGCCTTTAAATAGAATTCGGACTGCTTTGATCCTCTTCTATTCGACGAAAAACGCGATCTATCAGAGCCGGCGACAGAATTTCATATTAAAGTGAGAAAGAAATGAAAGGAGCTTTCGGGTTCGATATTGATGTCTTAATTAATTTTAACGTCTTCCAGGGTACTTAAGTTTTGCGACACCCCTTCTCTCTCTGACGTCAGATGATTGATGGAAAACCGTATTTGGTTTTCTGTCTTGTACAGGTTTTTCCTTTTAATTCTGGTGCTCTTAAACCGTTAATAATTTGTCCTCAAATTTAAGCAATAACTAACCAACCATACAAGTTGTCTCTACAATATAATAATGTTATTTTAATTTTTATTTTTTACAAGGTTTATAAGCCTGTTTTATTTTATTCAACCAACACATTAAACTCCTCGAGCTGGCGCATTTAAAATCGCTTTACCTTCATATTTTATTAAAAATTATGTGACTTTTAAATGACGTAAGTCGCATTACAGTAAACGATTCTGTCAGTCGTACGCTGATTTTTTTTTAAACCTTAAACAGTTCAAACACACTAAAATTAAGGCAATATTGCTAAAGTTGCAAAATGATTCTAGAGGCTTCCGGCAATTGTAAATGGCTTTATTAGGTTTCTGACCATTACAAAATGATTCATAAAGTTTTCAGGCAAATGTAAATGGCTTGTCTAAGCTTCTGACGGTTGCAAAATAATTATTTTTAATTACATCAAGTTCAGATAAAATAATTCATCTGAAAATTAATTACTGGAAAAACATTTTAGAGTTATTTGGCAATTTTATGTGACTTCTCTAAGTTTATGACAGTTCCAATATGATTCTTAAAGGCACCTGGCAAATAACCACTAAAATTTTAGTGTTTTCTGATAATTATACATGACTTTTCTAAGCTTCTAACAGTTTAGGGTCTTCTGGCAATGGCATATTACTCTAAACTTCTGACAGTTCCAAAATGATTCTTAGAATCTTTTGACAATTCTAAAATATCAAAAAAAACATCATTTTTTAGAGGCTTTCGACAATTCTGAGAGACCAAAAATATTTAGAGTTTTATGGTAATTTTACATGACTTCTCTAATCGTCTGATAGTTCCAAAATCATTCTTAGAGGTTTCTGACAATTCTGAAACACCAAAAAAACATTTTAGAGTCTTCTGGAAATTGTATATGACTTGTCTAAGCTTTCGACAGTTTCAAGATGATTCTTAGAGACTTTTGACAATTCTAAAAGACCAGAAAAATATTTTAGAGTCTCCTGGCAACTGTATATGACTTCTCTAAGCTTCTGACAGTTCCAATATAATTCTTAGAGACTTTTGACAATTCTGAAAGACCAGAAAAATATTTTAGAGACTTCTGACAATTCTGAAACACCAAAAAAACATTTTATAGTCTTCTGGCAACTGTATATGACTTCTCAAAGCTTTTGACAGTTTCAACATGATTCTTTGACTGTTCTTTGACAATTCTGAAAGACCAGAAAAATATTTTAGAGTCTCCTGGCAACTGTATATGACTTCTCAAAGCTTCTGACAGTTCCAATATGATTCTTAGAGACTTTTGACAATTCTAAAAGACCAGAAAAATATTTTAGAGACTTCTGACAATTCTGAAACACCAAAAAAACATTTTAGAGTCTTCTGGAAATTGTATATGACTTGTCTAAGCTTTCGACAGTTTCAAGATGATTCTTAGAGACTTTTGACAATTCTAAAAGACCAGAAAAATATTTTAGAGACTTCTGACAATTCTGAAACACCAAAAAAACATTTTAGAGTCTTCTGGAAATTGTATATGACTTGTCTAAACTTTCGACAGTTTCAAGATGATTCTTAGAGACTTTTCACAATTCTAAAGGACCAGAAAAATATTTTAGAGACTTCTGACAATTCTGAAACACCAAAAAAACATTTTAGAGTCTTCTGGAAATTGTATATGACTTGTCTAAACTTTCGACAGTTTCAAGATGATTCTTAGAGACTTTTGACAATTCTAAAGGACCAGAAAAATATTTTAGAGACTTCTGACAATTCTGAAACACCAAAAAAACATTTTAGAGTCTTCTGGAAATTGTATATGACTTGTCTAAACTTTCGACAGTTTCAAGATGATTCTTAGAGACTTTTGACAATTCTAAAGGACCAGAAAAATATTTTAGAGACTTCTGACAATTCTGAAACACCAAAAAAACATTTTAGAGTCTTCTGGAAATTGTATATGACTTGTCTAAACTTTCGACAGTTTCAAGATGATTCTTAGAGACTTTTGACAATTCTAAAGGACCAGAAAAAGATTTTAGAGACTTCTGACAATNNGTTATCCTGTNNAGNGNNTCNATNNATTCNNGNCACNCCTAAGCNGGCNNCAGACNAANNNGGTCAACCACAGTATGTNGNGCTTNCTNTGCNNTANGAGTNGGTNATCCGTGNCTTTGATCNNATCNCCTAAGCGNNAAANANNNCTTCGCCGNAGGNCNTTNGANGTNANGTTGAACATTATGCNGTGATGTANNCGTCGGCGCACNCAGGGCANGATGACGNACGACTTCCTTCACNCNTTTAACNCCNNGTNGACTTCANCCGGGGGGNTCTGNGANTGATGGNTTTAATGNATCCGNCNTNTTCGGCAAGTTNTANANCAACGGNTGNTCGNNGTGAATCNNANNTCGANTCNCGCNTAACNTTTCTANANCANCNGTNANCTGGNCGNGCNTTANNTCAACACNCTGGAATNATANNCTAGNTCAGNCAAAAACCTAANTAGGCCCGGAACAAAANTTCTTCANTANAGGNATCTTGTGCNATACNTATTTCTTAGAGCCGGGTAATAGCGGTTGCAACTGGCAGAGCGTTAGTTTAAAATTTTACTGTTTTTGTTTTTAGGCACTCTGTATATGTTCAACTATGTTGCGATTAACACGAGGTAAAAAGCAGTTCAAAAAGTCAAAAAGTCAGAGGTACGCAATTTTCAAACATTTGATGCTATTTCCAAAAAAAAAACAGAAATGAAAGCCTAATAGCTCGGAAACGGTTAGAGTTACGGAAATTTGGTAATAGACCAAAAATCTTCGTTTTTTAGTCAAAACCAAAACAAAAAATTGAATGCACGAGGAATAGATCATTGTTTTTGAACTCAACTATCGCCTTTCTGACAAACGAAAAGCAAATTCTCAATATTTAACAAAAAAGCAAACAAAATACAATCAAGCTGAAAAGCTCCAAAATAATGGTTTAGATGAAAAAAGGCGAACAAACAACCCGAAAAACTCAATTCCGGTTCCCCCTATCTACATTAAGATGCGCCGTCAAAATTTTATGGCCGACAATAAAAGGGATTCAATTTTAATCTGCATTTGATCAAAATAGAGAATAAGAGCAAATGTCGATAAAATCGGTGCCTGTTCAAAATTCAATTAGCCGCTAATTGTTCGAAGCTGTAAGGCAAGAAAAGCAGGACCGAGTGTCCCTTTAGAATTGTGACCTTTCGACAGTGCCCTAGAGATTTTCTTCAGACTGCTGAATGTTGAGAATAGTCGAGTAAATTAATTTCCTCGGCCGATTGCCAAAAATAATTTATTTTTTTAGCTAAATACGAAATTGCTTTTGACTGAGAAATTCCCGTGAACGTAATGGAACAGAAACACACTGATAAGACACGTTTTCAGCCCGAGCAATAATAGAGATAAAACGAGTCCCGGTCTAAGTGAATTAATAAGACGTTTTGAATTTTTAAAATTCTCTTTCATCATACCTCAACTTTTCTAATAAAAGTAAACGCGAATATTATACTGAGGAGTATATAAAAGCGACTAAGTCGCTGAAAAATTATAATTTTAGACTGGGCTAATAAAACTATATTTCTTCTAAGTTAATTAGTTGTCAAAACTTTTTACTCGCTTCTAGAAAGCACACTTTTCATCAATTTTATTTTAGATTAGTTTTTTTTGCACTAGTGCAGCAAAGTGACTTAACCAATAATTTGGGTTGGGTCGTATTTGGTCCCATCGAGAAAATACTTGTGGTTGTCCATTGTCCATTGTGTCATTGGGAGCTCTCGGAAAAGTTTTGAGTTTTTGCCTAAATTTTCTCCTGAGTAAAAAATTTCCCGTCTTGTCAAGGTTCTAGGCTGGTCAGAAGACCACAAAAAAAAACCAAACCAAACCAGGGTTTTGATTTTGTTAGCTAACCCATAACTTACTTAATTTAGGCCAATTTTTAGCGTTTTTTTTCGAGGTTTTTTCAAAATTATAATACGAAACATTTTTGTTTTTTGACCGGACCTGGACAAACGCAAAAAGTGCTTGATACCAATGGGCTTGGCTAGAATATCAAAATCTATCATACATTTATCTAAACACATGAACTTTTACGATTTTTACCGATTTTTTATAATATTGGCTATTTTCACTAACTATTAGTTGCTCTGCAGGTCCTATGTGACAATTTTAACGATTAAAAGGCATTTTTGTAGGTCGCGTGACTATTTTCAATGTCAAAATAGCATCTTTAAGGTCACTTTACAATTTTTAGGATTAAAAGGGAGCTTAAAAAAGTCACGTGATTGTTTTTATTTTTAAAATTTAGTAACGAAGGTCACGTGACTAGTTTCAAGCGTCGAATAATATCCTGAAAGTCACTTGATTTGACTTGAAAGTTAAAATGTCACGTGACCATATTTGAAAGTCATAAAGTTGTGCAAAAGCCACGTGATGGTTTTCAATTACTAAATTCAGTTACGAAGGTCACTTGACTATTTTCAAGCGTTGAATGGTATTTTGAAGTACGGCTTGAAGAGTGGTTTAAAACAAAATGGCGGAGATACGGAATTTTCAAAATTCTGAAATTATATACAAAAAAAAAAACTAAAAAGTCGAATATCAGGGAAACGGTTAGAGTTACGGAAAGTTTGCAGAATACCAAATATGTTCAAAATGTTTTTCTCAGTGGACTTGGTTTATATCAACTTAGAACCGTGTAAACGCAGTCAATTATCAGAGCTTTAGTTTTAAATTTAACTGATTTTCTTTTTGTTTTTCGTACACCCTGTATATGTTCAGTATTGCGGTTAGTACAAGATGGAAAAGCAATTCAAGACGAACATGTTGTGTTTTTTACAGTTTATAAAACTCCAAAAATGGCGGAGATACGAAATTTTTAGAGTTTTAAAGCAATTTTCGAAAAAAAATGAAAAGAATCGAAAATTTGTTCAAAAAATTTTTAAAATGTTTTTTTCCTGTTTCTAAAACTTTACGGTTTTTATTTACGGATTTGTGAGATGAAATTATCGATTCGTATGTTTGCCAAATTAATTAGGCTATTATTGATATAGATTAATCAGCAATCAGTGATAATGACCATTAAGAAGCCAGTCAATTTAAAGTTCGTTCAATTAGCGCAAACGCTAATAGATCTTAATCAAATAACTAATACTCGGCAACATCTGGAAAGCCCCTAATGAAAAGCGGGTATTGTTGTCCACCCGGATCCTTAAGGGCCGGATGTTCGAGGCGTCGGGAATCTCTCTCCTTTATCCTCGAGGAAATCCTGGGTCCTTGGAAGGAAACTATGGCTAATTAATTATTGCCTTTGAGGTGACTAAGACGGCGGCGAACAGATGGAAAGTTCCATTTCAGTTTGGCTCAAAGGGACTACACGGAGTTTGCTCCATATTAAATCGAAGCTATGCTGGATTGTATGTTAAGGTAGTAGAAAGCGTCTAATTGTATTCAGTAGTTTACGGTCGCCATTTTGGTTTCAATATATCTTAGCAGAATAGAGACTTGTAGTGCAGCTGGACCAGAAATAATAATTAATTTTTCAATCAATGACTAACAAACTCTTGAAAGATGATATGGACGAAAAGTTAATCACTGTTGTGGTTCCATTAAGAAAACTCAGTCTAAATGTAGGGGAAATTGTAATCTGGTTTTAATTTCCGGCCCCTAAAACCCAATAATATCCACAATCTAATTAACGAAAGAAAATACAGGAAACGTCGCATTTCAAATATTTACTTATCATGTCATCCCATTTTATTTTGCAACATACAACAACCATCAGAAATGTTTTTTATTTTTTTTGTGTGTAACTTTTCTTGTTACATTAAATATTCAAAATGCCTTAGCTGAACTAAATGAATGAAAAAGATAGTCAAATACGTAGATTGATTTTTGATAAAAGTTATTTTTTTCATTAAAAATTCCGTTTTGAAACAAACTCCGACTTTGGACTCAGAAATTAACTAAATTCCGACTTCAAAGTTGGAAATTAACTAAATTCCAACTTCAAATTCAGAGTTTAACAGTTAAAATCCTATTCAATTTCGAAAATTAAGTTAATTCCGACTTTGAACTCGGAAATTAGTTAAATTTTGACTTCAAACTCGGAAATTAGTAAAATTCAGACTTTAAACTAGGAAATTAACTAAATACCTACTTTATACTAAAATTTTAGTTAAATTCCGATTTTAAACTCGGAAATTAACTAAATTCCAACTTCAAACTCAAAGTTTAGTTAAATTCCAATTTGAAACTCGAAAATTAACTAAATTCCGACTTTGGACTTGAAAATTAACTAAATTCCAACTTCAAACTCAAAGTTTAGTTAAATCCCGTTTTGAAACTCTGAAATTAACTAAATTTCTACTTCAAACTCAAAGTTTAGTTAAATTCCAATTTGAAACTCGAAAATTAACTAAATTCCGACTTTAGGCTCGGAAATTAACTAAATTCTAACTTCAAACTCAAAGTTTAGTTGAATTCCAATTTGAAACCCGAAAATTAACTAAATTCCGACTTTGGACTTGGAAATTAACTAAATTCCAACTTCATAGTCAAAGTTTAGTTAAATTCCGATGTGAAACTCGGAAATTAACTAAATTCTACTTTAAACTCAGAGTTTAGTTAAATTCCGATTTATAACTCAGAAATTATCTAAATTACAACTTCAAACTCAGAGTTTAGTAGTTAAAATTTTATTTCAATCTCAGAATTTGAGTAAATTCTGTGTTTGAACTCGGAAATTAACTAAACTCCGACTTTGAACTAAAAA
Source organism: Ips nitidus (assembly GCA_018691245.2). NCBI lineage: Eukaryota > Metazoa > Arthropoda > Insecta > Coleoptera > Curculionidae > Ips > Ips nitidus. The sequence goes on along the minus strand of CM042789.1, from coordinate 5,543,325 downwards.
ATTAGTTAAATTCTGACTTCAAACTCGGAAATTAGTTAAATTCCTACTTCAAACTCAAAATTTACATTGTCACTATTCGAACTAAACTAATCGAATTTGTCAGTTAGGTTAGGTTAACATATTTTGGCGAAATTAGAAGAATTTCTCATTTTGGCAACATTGCAGACACGTTTTTGAACCAACTTGGTAGAATTTATCAGTTTATCAGCAATGCAAAGACACTTCTAACCAAATAATTAGAATGTGTCAGTTTGGTAACATTTGAATCATTTTTCAAACGAAATTAGTCAAACTTGACCGTTTGGCAACATTGCAAATACTATTCACAACGATTTAGTAATATTTCTCAGTTTGGCAATATTGCAAAGACATTTTGAAACTTTAAACTAGAGTAAGGCACCCTTCCAAAATTTCAAAGTATTTGGGTAGGAAAAAAAACGTCTTTAGGGAAGTTTCGGGAAGAAACTGAGAAGAAGACTGAAATTAATGAACACATAACATCAAAATTAACGATTTATATCGTTTGATTTTGGTACTGTTTATTAATTTCCATAAAATTAACTCAAAACTCTCCAATATCGATAATAATTACAATAAGAAAATTAGTAAATTAAAATAACAATAAATATGTGGAAGTGAGTCAAGTCAACAAAGAACGAACACAACCACATTGAATACTGAATTGAATGACAGCATTGACAGTTTGATACGACACCAAATGTCAATATTGTCCATGTCATATAAACACAAATAAATCTGCTAATTCAAAAGTTTTGGAAGAAATCCGAAAATTCCCAGATTTGCCCAACTCTACTTTAACCAAATTAGTAGAACTTGTTAGTTTGACAACATTGCAAACACCCTTCGAACTAAATTAGTAAAATTTCTTAGTTTGGCAACAATGCAAACACTCTTCAACTCGGAAATTAACTAAATTCCAACTTCAAACTCAGAGTTTAATTAAATTCCGATTTCAAACTCAAAAATTAACTAAAATTAACTAATTAGTCGAATTTGTCAGAGAGGCAACATAGCAAAGACACTTTTGAACCAAATTAGCAAATTTATTTAATTAATTTTGTTTTAGATTTTATGACTTTTTACGGGATTATGTCAAAGTTTCAGGTATTTAATGCATTCATATTGTCAAAAAGGTTAATCAACGGATTAGTCATTGACAAATCAAAATTCCGATTAATCAATGGAGCTGCAAAGTCCTCATCTAACAAGTTTGAGGTTAGATCGTCTGTGTGGATTTATTTAAGGCGTCTCTAGAGAAATAATTTATTTGACTAAAATGCGTTCTAATTAGACGCAAATAAGTAAATTTAATACTTGGTAAATCACTACTTTAATTCAATTTGCAACGGAAAACTACAAAAAATCTTGACTACATGCATTATTCTTGTGTCTTTTATAAACATGTAGGAATTTGACAAAAATTTAACTTTGCGGCATCTCTTATTTGTATGTTTACTAGGGTTATACCCTATATTTACTGGTTTCTCCCTCCTGGAAAAATTGGGGGAGTATGTGGTATTTTGGTGTTCACATTCATAGCTTGGAACATTTAACAATAAAATCAGCATTAGTCAATATATGTATGAATTGTAGACCAAGAAATTTTAAAAAACGAAATTTTAGAAAATACCTGTAGGCATTTTTTATTTTTGAAAATCCGAATCTGATGTAATTATTATCCAAACGCTACTAATGCGAATCATAACCACTAAATTGCGAATTAGTAAATTGCCTTTCCACTAGCCAGGTATCTATTCCAGATTCCAGTAACAGGGATTAATTATGTAATGCATTGCTGGAATTTCGTTTGTTATGGGGTTACATATTTGTCGACGGGTATTTGAAATACACGATATTCGAGTAGGCTCAATAAATAATCATTAAGCACCTATATGCAGAATAGTTATGAATATAACTCAGAAACTAATATTTAGAAAAAAAACTTTTCTATAACATCTGTCTGTGGATGTTTATAGAATGAGTTAGTAGTTCACTAAAATTATTGCTTTAAAAAATGCTTCATTAAATTTTTCTATAAACCATACTTTCATCAGTTATCGTACAAATTCAAACTTTTAATCTGATTTCACTAAATCAACGTGGGAAACATTCGCTTTAATACGCTGAATTAAGGCCGGAAAAAAAGCAGATTGCTTTCATTTCTCTAAATCCATCAGTCCATTTTCCCAAAATATTTTTACACAAAACACAGCACCTTAGAAAGGAAAACATAATTCTGTTTAATACAAACAGAAATATGAAAATCCCTGTCACTTCCCGGAGGGGAACGAAAACAGTCGTTATCAATTTTTCTCCTGGCTTGCTTTGGGCCATATCATCGTTTTTGTGCCTAAACAAGCACAAATAATATAAATAAACGCGGTCCTCAGGCTCCACTAATAAAAACTCATTTATAGAAATATTAAAAAAAATTCCATGGTTTTTTTGCGGGAGAGAAATAATCTTGTTTTCTTTTTTCGTCTGTAAACGAGATATTATTTTTCGTTTGAAGTTTATTCCAACGATGTTTGGTATTTGAGGTGTTTTTGTACGATTTTCCTTCGACTTATGATTACAAATTGTCTACGGGTGGTTCCTAAACTGAACGAAAAAAATTTGTGGAAAAAATTTATGAAAATTGCAATCATCCCTCAAAAGAAATAAATTCAAATAAGTTACCTTTTAAATATGATTTTGTCTCAAAATTTCCAAAAAAGTTTCAGTTTCAGAAAACTGTAAAGTTAACTTAGTAATTTCATAAACCGTCTTCTCTCTTAAGCTTAGGTTAGGTCATATCTTGACATCAATGAATGTGCCATGAACCAGAAATGTTCAAAATTACTTATGTCAAATTTGACACCCTCTTGCGGCTAACTCGTATGACAAACAACTCTAATACGTCAATAGAAAACTTGTTTCATTAGCTAGTAATAGACGTATAAAGTCTGTACAAAGTGTTGGAATTAAGTGAGTTATTTCATGTTGAATAAAAGGGTGCACTCAAAATTGGTAGTGCAACTTTGACACTCTCTAGCGGCTAAATGGTACAACTTTTATACTTCAATGGAAAGTTTGTTTTATTAGCTATCCACAGAAGTATAAAAGTCCATACATTACTCCTGTATTGTGCCTATAGTACGTTACAGTTATAGAAAAAAATGAGAGTTAAAATAAGAGAAAAATATTCTTTCAAAGAGGTGAGAGAGTAAATATAACAACCGTCGATTTTAATAAATGTGTTTGTTGAAAACTTTTATATCCTGTTTTTTATAATAGGTGTTGAAGAATTTAATAATAAAAAAATAGTGTGTACATAATACAATATTTTTTTAATAAATTGAATTCTTATATTTTTTTCATACAAATACCATTCATTTTAGTCATTTTTACATTAAAGCAAATCTGCCGGACTAGTTCTGTTAATTTAAAACCTCCTAAGCCAGAAACTCATCAGAATTTAACATTGCAGTTCCAAGTCAAATGAGTTTCCAACATCGTTATCTTCGGAAGATAAATTATTTTTAAATGAGAAAATTACTGTCCAATTGAAGGTTAAACGAGATTATAGATTTATAAAACGTTCTGAAACGACTTTTTACCGTTAATAAGTGGTTAACTGAAGGCAAATATTGCTTGGCTGGCGAATTGAAATTAAGGGCTGGAAGCTGGCACTTTATTGAGATTTTAATTGAATTTACTTGCGCCTCTTTGTCGATCTAGTTTAGAGTGACAAGTTTTGTAATGAATCAACTTTTTTACTGTTAGTCTAGTGAAATGGAAATGCAGATAAGGACAACAACGTCGCTCTAAATAGAAAAATTGAATTTATAGAGTTTTTTCCTGAAAATTTACTGAATAAGCTTTTTTTCCAGTTCCGACGTTGTCTCTGGATAATGCTCGTTTAGCTTCTGGTTTACAACGACCAGTGCTGACATTTCATTGTCGTTTCGTGTTCGACAATACGTTTGTATAACTGGTTGCGGTGATCCTTGTTCAGCAATTCCTATTCTAAACCTCATGTATGTCATGCCAGTATTTCCAAAGCTTAGCAAATTTTTAATGGATTTTTAAAGTTTTTCCATGTTAGTTTATGCCATGGATTAACTAAAGAAAATAGTTTTTAGGTGTAACAAATATTTAACAAGGGTCTTAGTGTAAATCAAAAACAGTAACAGCCAAAACGATGAATGCACCAAAACATTCAATACCTACCACTTTATAGGTAATACTATTTTCATGCAATTTTTCAGGTTCTTCAATAATATTTCGTCTTAACCTCACGTTTTGCTGTTTATCTTCGAAAACAATCACCCTACTAAACCTCTGATGATGAGACGTTGTAGCACCACAAAACATGTAATTTTTAGATTTTGAAACTAATTAATTTATTAAGAAGAAGACTTGTGTGTGTTACGCAAAGAAACCTTAAGATACCTTTAACTCTTCAGTAATCCAAAATTTACGCGTTTGAAGTTTATGCGGAAATGTTTTGTGAAATATGTCAGAAACAGCGGAGCAGAGAAGGAAAGTGGGTGATCGTCATCAAAAGCTGGGCGCCAATCAAAGTTCTCAAACAGTAAGTGGAAATTAAGAACATTTACGTTTTCACAAAAAGCCGACAGCTCTTAAAATGTTTAGAAGTTAGTCTGAAGGCTAATAGAGTAGAAGGCTCTTAAAAGAAAAGAAAAAATACGGGATAATACTTTCTACTAGCAGATTTTTTTTTTGAGCTTTTTTTTCGAATATAATATCAGTAATATAATTTTGAAGACCATCCCAAAGTGTTGTAATATCATTATCTTGCTTTTTTGTGTATGGAACTAAATAATGTTTACGTGATTAACTGAAAACATTCTTTGATGAATAATCTACCTTTTGACTGCTTTGCCATAATACTTCGAGCTTTTTTAACATAATTTACGTCAAAACTTTCAATGTCATGTCATTTTAATAGCCGAAGTTAGACTTAATCCAAATTTTGGACGTCTATTTCACAGTTTGGATTAAGAAATCATAATTCAATCCTCCTAATTTAGTGGATTGACTAAGAGCTATAATCCGGATTAGACGTTAATCCCAAGCGTTTATTTCAAACCTGATTTTAAGATAATCGTATGTTAATCCCAATTGGGCGAGCGAAATAAACGTAGTAATAATAAAGATTTCAAACATGCTATGACGTCACCTGTATTGTTGCACCATGTGGCAACGTTCGTTCTTAAATTAAGTTAATTTAATACCGTTTCAAGAAAGAAGAATATAATTAAATCCATGTCACCCTAACCTAACACTATTTTACACGTTATTTATTTTGTTATAATTTGTTTTATGTTTATGCCACTTTCACGTATTAACATAACAGAGGTGGAAGCAAAATAAACCAAAATTATATTGGATTCTACAGTGGGCAGATTGTTTGAATTTGCTTTCTCAAAAGGTTGTTCCATATTATTAAGTATTTTTAATTACACTTTTTGAAAGAAAACAGTCACAGATGGACTTCTCAAAGTGAGGTTAAATTGAATATGATTGGTTATGTTCAGCATATTCTTCTATACTGATTGTCAATGTCAAATAAAATTATGTCGGTTTTGCCTGTTTATTTATTGCATTTACAAACTGATCAGAAATAATGTTTCCAAAAATTATAAAATATTTACAGTTTCTTGTTTGTTGCTAAAATATGTCTTATTTTAGGTTAGGTTAGGTTAGGTGAGGTTATGTCTTTGGTTATTTTTTAAATACAACCAAACATTTAATAAAATTCGATTATAGTAGAATTTTCAATGGTTATATGTTTTCTTTTACCGTGAAGAATTGAGTCCTAGGATGGCTGGGTTATTCTATTTGGACCAGTAAAGCTAATTTTATATTGACAATTTTCCAGTGAATTTATAGTAAGAAATTCTAGTTTCAGTGAAAATGACATAAACAAATAAGGTAATTTCAGATTTTTGGTATACTTTTCGATTTCTCCCGCTTTCGTACAGGTTTCTACTATTTTCTAGTTTTGTTTTCACTAGTTTCAAGTTTAGTAATCCAATTCTCAAACATAAACAAATATACTATGAGATGAGAAAGGAAGGACTTTTTAAGGAAAATTAAGACATTTTTTGCTATTTAATTCGTGAAGGGATTCACGAAGAAATTGTCAGACAGAAAATCAGAAAAATGTTAGTTTTTATTGGTTGAATTCTCACGTGACTATAACATTATCTAGCTTCTGGCCAATGGCTGTACAAAACTTTCAAAGATCCATAAATCCTATTTTCCTAATATTTAAGGAAGGAAGATTTTGAAAAACGGTTTTTACTTGCTTCTGTGGATGTTATTTGGTTAATTTAATTTTTCATAAAAAAGTCATATCATACTATTTAGTTTTTTTATTTTCTTTGAAATTTGGGTTATTGTCTCAAAACTAGCCTCCTAGCGGAGAAAAATTCAACTAACTTAACTATATTTTGGTTGATTCTTCTCAAACGATATCAAACTTCCTCATCATGTTTGTTTTTGAAATAACTAAAATCTTTTTTACAAAAATTATAGATAAACTCATTGTTGTCTTTAAAAATGTGAAAAACAGCTATATAGTTTATTATGCAAAATTTATAAGAAAATGGCATTTACGCCCTCTGGTAGTTATTTTACAAATTTGAAAATATTTTCCAGCGATTCTTCATGGCCAATTTACGCAAAGTTTTTTTTAACCCAAAGTCATTTGACGAACTGTTTCCGAGATATGGTCGAGGAACAGTTTTATTAGGTCACCCGGTACATATTTTTTTTGCAGACAAAACTCGTCATAAAGTACTCTAAATCTTCGAAATACAGATGTAAAATTAATTGTCTATGTAATTGATTTTGATACCATTTGTTTTTCTTTAGAAAAGTTGCTAAAATGTAGGGTGTCCCACGACGAAAGACATCTTTTGATGTAAAGAAACTACAAGTGTTTAATTTGTACTATACTAAGTATCAACGTGCTTATTTTAAAATTAACACCCTGTATATTATAATATTTTAAAATACTTCCAATTATTTCAAGTATACTTTATTGTTACTGTCTCTATATTATTAATTGTTTTCGAGATATTGGCGACATGAACGATAACATGTTTAATTAATTGAAGTCTAATTTTGCAATACCTGATTTGCTCAATATGTTCAAGAAGTTTAACAAGGCAAAATGAAAAAATTACATTTATCAACGTCACTTTTACTATATTGCCAAATTTTCAAAACTTTCCTACTTGTAGTTATACTTAAATCGGTTGATGTCTTTCGTAGTGGAACATTGTAATACAGAAAGCACATTATTTGGACATTTTTCGGAACATACGCTTCAAAAATGGCTCTACAATCAGTACGTAGAAGAATAGAAATGTCTTTTTCAGAAGTACATGTTAAAAAATAAAGACAGTGCTCATTAAGTAGAAAAATAACACAAAAAAAACTGCAAATCTGCGTTACGTACCACTTTATAGAAAAGCTTAGCTTGCGTTAATTTAAAATATACTCACGCTAACGAGCAACGTCTCTCATTAGCCTCCTCATTTTTCACGTACGTGCACTATCTAGCTGCAAAGCTTCAACTTTATATTTTTGTGTTTACATGCCGTCAGTTCGTCATTAGTATGCGTTAGACTAAAAACGGAAAAAAAATGACAAAAAAGACTTTTCTCGCCCCCGTTCGAGTATAAATATTAAAACCCTCCCCGAAAGGCATGCGGTCTCGTTGAAAATCAATATGGATTCTATATCATTTTTGACGTCGTAGACCGTTCATCAACCCCAAATTTGACACTAGTGAGTTCCCAAAGGGCTTTTGTTACGAAGCTTTGTCGTTACAAATACTACTTCAATTCACTGGGGAGATTAAAACATCGGTGGGTTTTCGATGAATGTGCAAATTGAAGAAAAGTCTGGAATTTTATGTCACTGAAATTTAGTTAGATGGATATATCCAAAATGTCTAGGTTGCTATAATCGCAAACAAACAATAAAAGCAAAAGAGAAAGAAGGAAAATGCTCGTAAAGCCAAAAGCGATCAGATCAGCAAGCTTATATAGAGTTACAGGATGTCGAAAGTTAAACCACAATTTGCTGGTCAATCCCACCTGAATTTAAGTGATTATCCTATTTTCTCTCAATATTCTCCAAAACAGACAAAGAAAATGTCACTTTTCCATTTAGAGTAACAACTAAGTATTCACATCTACTATATTAATTTGTCACGTTTACCAATAACGCATGGAATAGACAATATATCTCAAAGGGGTTGAAACCTATTTCCGAGAGTAAACAGGGTGATTGATTATTAGCCGTATGCGAATCAATTTGAAACAAGGTTTTCTCGTCCTTTCCAAACAAACCAATACATTACAACCACAATGGATAAGCCGTTCGGATGCCTATATGAGGCCTATAAGAAATTGGAGTTTGTGAATGATTTAGGACCAAATCTTCTGTTGAATACCGAAAAATTGGAACCAAATTTGATGGTCACATTTTGTAAGAAAAAATGCTACAATACTGTCTTTAGTGGTTTTTGAGAATATTAATGGGGTATTTAGGTACAATTAATCAAGCTAAAACCACCTGGATTGGACTGTTATTAGTTTAAACTTAAAATGTTAGAACATTCAAGACTTTTATTGTATTTCTCTACTACTGTCAAGTAATACGCACTTTCCAGGTGATTTTTAAATTGAATATAAATATCAATTAATCAATTTAAAAATCAGGCACTGCACAATAAGGTATCATACCTCGTGTAGAAAAAAGTGAAATTAACAACTTTCTTCTCATTTCTATTTTCTGTAAATTTAATTTTGTTAATTTTTTTTCTGACTGTCTTGTCAGCATTTCCTTGTGTCGTACTTTTACTACTAGTTGTCTTTCTTGAATTATTTATGTTCACTACAATTCCCTTTTATTGCTCTTTCCTTGCTGCTGTTGTCCACTTTTACTTGGATTTTTGCCTTACATCGACGTAAACCTTTTTTCTTAGTTTTTCACACTTTTTTGCTACGTTTTCTTCCTTTCCCCCTTCATTACCATCCTCACTTGCTTTCAGCTAATCTTTCTTATTACTTTAATCTATTCTTTTTGTTTATTTATTTTGTCACGTTTTTTCTGACTCAATCTCTTTCCAGCATTTTCTTGTCTAGTGTCATCAACATATTTTTTTCTTTTTGATTCGTTATTTCTTTCCTCTTTTAGCTTTTGTTGCAATTTTTCTCCGATTCAATATTACTTTTGCTTTTCTTCTCAGTTTTATTTTCTGTAATTTTTTTATTTTGTCATGTCTCTTCTCTGACTTAGTTGCCAGCATATCCTGGTATCGTGTTTTTGCTACTAGTTGCCTTTCTTGCTTTACTTATTCTATGGTCTTGTTCACTCTCACTCGCATTTTTGTGTTTTCCGCACTTGCTACGTTTTTTCTCTTATTCAATTAGCTTTATTCTTCACTGTTCTAACTCTAACTTGCTTTTAGCTAATCTCTTTTGCTCGTTTTTCCATTATTTTAATCCATTATCATCTCTTCTCTTTCATTTGGTTTATTGTGCTTCTGATCCTTTTTTACTCCTTGTTGTATTTTTTCTCTACTACAATGTTTCTTTTGCTTTCTTTCTCAGTTGTATTTTCTTTGATCTTTAATTTTGTCATGTCTTTTCTTTAACTTAGTCTCTTGCCAGCATTTCCTTGTCTTGTGCTTTTGCTGCTACTTGTCTTTCTTGCTCTACTTATCTTAGTTGTAATTAATTTTTCTCTACTTCACTATTACTTTTGCTCTCCTTCTTAGTTATATTCTCAGTTATATTTTCTGTAATATTTTTGTTTTGTCATGTCTCTTTTCTTAGTCTTTTGCCAACATTTTCTTGTCTTCTGTTTTTGCTACTTGTTGTCTTTTTGCTCTATTTATCTTTACTACAGTTCACTTCTTTTGCTCTTTTCTTATGGGTTCTTCTATCTCTTGTTCACTCTTATTCGGATTTTTGCTTTACATCTTTTGCTCTCTCTCTTCTGCTGTTGTCCACTATCATCCGATTTTTGGCCTTACATCAACATAAATATTTTTTTTTTACGTTTTTTCTTTCTTTTTTGGCTTTATCTCTCACTGTTCTTACTTTAACATTGTTCATTCAAGCTACGCTTCAAGCTGCGCTTTGTTTCATCCGCAGTCTCGTTCGGAAAAGTTCCACTTTCCACACTTGTTAGGTATACAACAATAATTTTAATTAGTTTGGGGCAACTCAAATATAACGTAGTATTTTTCTTCTTGTTTTGTTCAGAAAGTTACTTTGTAACCTTACTCCTCGTCAAACGTGTAGATGACACACAAAAACAAATAAACTTGTAAGAACTTTTTACCAGTTTTATATGAACAAACCATCAAAACTTAAATATACAAACAATATGAACGTGATCTCTATAATCGTTACTTCCAATCACATATAAACAGCGTCCAAATTTAGTTATTGAATTTTTAGGAAAGCTGTCGCCAGCAAAAAAGCTTCGTAATTCATGTACCTAAGGCAAATAGCGTCAATTCTGAAAATAACTGGGAATCTTGTTATGGAAAACTTTCGGTTTTCGTATCTATATAATCAGTCTGGGTGTCGTCGTCAATAGAAAAGTCTGCTTGTTGACTGCTAGAACTAGTTTTTTTTTAGCTGGCTGCTCTCAGTACGGAAATAGGAAAGTTTGTACAATGCTTTTCTTAAATTGGCAGAAGGGTGTTGGAAAATACTGAAAATGATATTGTTAACCGCAGAACAAAATGGAAAGAATAATGAAGACCAAAAGCAAGTTAATATTGAGAAATGCACCCGCAATTTTTCCTTTGGAAAGGTTTAAATATTTTTTTGAGGTTACTTCACATAACACAAATTTTCCTGATCAACTAAGTTTTTATTAAAAACACCAAAATTATTTAGTAACATAATGTGTGTAATGACAAAAATTATCTCGCATTTACGTATTACCCTAACAACTCAGGCTTACACTTCTTGACAAGCGGCCAGCCGCATCATTTATACTTGTCTTCCTAAATTCCGCGTATATTTCCTTCAATTAACCTTTAAAATCATATCCAAGTAACTTAATATGCTACGTCCATCAACAAGTTATAAGTGAAAAAAGTTAATAACAAAAATACAGGGTGATTCAGCGTTAAATGTTTACATACTTCACCAGGTATTAGAGTACCTTCTCATGATTGGAAATCACTCATATATGATGATCTCGATTCGTTACGAATATACAGAGTGGTTTGTATTTTTTTGTCCAATTTTCTTTCAGATATAACTTCTTAAGCACTTGGTATAACAAGTTCAAGGCTAAGTGACATACTAAAAGAAATAAGTGATATACTAAGGAGCTAAAGATTCAAAAGTTCAAAATATTTGTAACGAAACGAGATTGATCAATATATGGGTGATTTCGTATCATTAGAAATTACTCTGATGTGCAGAAGTTTGTATGTATATTTAACTCTGAATCACCCTGTATAGTCAAGGAATTTCAGTGTTAAGTAATTTAATTAATTTACAATATGCAATATTGAAATCGTTATTGAGAGCCATTTTACATGTAATAAAATTACTTTCAAATTGTATGTGAAATTTTTGTTTTTAAGGCACATTTTGTGTTTTGTACATACCGCGATTTTTAAAATATTGTGATAAATTTTATTTGAAAAATATTGAGCCTGCTCTATATTGCTTTAAGAGAATTAGGTCAAATTCGTTTATTCTCAGATATTAACCACCATGTGACAGATCAAAATATGTATATCCAGAATAGACAGTTACACATCACAATTGCCAAAAAACAATTAATGAAACTGTGTTTTGAAACAATGTTTTGTAATTTTATTGCTCCATGGAGGTATTAGGCAGTTTCCAAGTTTATGACAGATTTAAATATGATTAATAAACAGATACACATCGTGACTCATGGACTTATAAACAAGCATTTAACATATTTTACCACTGCATTAACATTAACAGTGATTTTTAGCAGGTTTTGTATTTATTTGATAGTTACCACCATTGTGGTTTAAATATGTCATGTTGAAGTGACTATTTTAGTTTAATAGCTCTACGGTTCCGATTTTGTCAATTAACACGTTTGTAGCAAAATAAATACTGTCAAAATTGTATTTATAGACCTATAAACAAGAATTAAAGTACTGCCTTTATTCTTTATACATAGTTTAATAGGTTCATGAAGTCATACTTCACAGATTCCAAGTTTATGACTGAAGTACGATTTCTTTTTCTTACCCTGTATACAAGGTGTCCTAACTCTATTTAGACGCTTAATGTATCCGTCTCTGTACATTTTAGAGAAAAAAGTTTCGGATAAAATGTTCATTATTTAGAAAGGAACTTTCAGTGCCACAAGTAAGTATGGGAATCTCAAAAACTGTAAAAGATATAAAGTTGGTTAAATGGAGGCAAAGTTTTGCTATTTAGGGCGGGCTGGACTATGACAGGTGTGACATGCAGCTGTCAATTTAGGACGCAGCTGGATTTGTCATAAACGTGGCAACTGTCAAAAATCTTGTTCATAGAGCTGTGAATGTATAAAACATACCTACTTGAAAACAACACAAATTAGTACAAATTAACTGAATAACGCTTTATAGCTTTATGAATACAATTTTGACAGATGTTTAGGTCATGAAAGACCAAATGACAATATCAAACTAACCACTATACTTCAAAACTGTCAAAATCACAATCATAAACGTTTAAAATGTTAATCAACTTTTAGGGTTTCTTTATAGTTTTATTGTCATTTTGAGCGGGATTTTGACAGGTGTGACATGTAGCTGTCAATTTTGAAGGCAGCTTAATCTTGTTACACGTGGCAACTGTAAAAAATCTTGTTCATAGAGCTATGAATGTATATAATATACTCCGAAAAAATTTTCGGAAAACGTTTTTATTTTATTCTAAGCTTATTTGATGAGATAATTTAAATTTATTGACACTTTGTCATTGCAACTTTTTTCCCTCTAAAACCTGACATCGTCACATTTGAAATCCGACGTTTTGGTTTTTGCCAGCCATCATCAGCTTTATTTTTTTAAATGCTCACAATTTTTTGTTTAATCGATTAAAAATTCAAAACATTCAGCATTTTTGCAGTAGATGTATACCTATTGCACTTTAAAATGGTTCGCATTGCTCGATTTGGCACAATTTGAATTTGATCTATTTTAAATGAGGGCAAGTTGTAAACCAGAGAAGAGCAGAATTCCAGATGTGAGGCAGCTATGCTATTATACAAAATCTCAGGCAAATAAAACTAACTTTTTTCGCAAATTTTAGTGTGACGCAATCACCATGAGCATGATGGATGTGATGCATATAGTCCATTTATGTTATGCATTTATTGTCTGTGTATGTTTTTAGAAACCTTTTGTTACTACACACATTTGTAATTAAAACTATTCTAAAACTCCATTGGCATATCTAAAACCACCCAATCTCTACAATTTAATTGAACCCTCTCAGGAGTGTTTTCCACATTATTCGTGAAGAAACTTGAATCTTATGCACGAGTACAACTTGTTAAACTCAATAAGAAGTTCAGGCAACGTATATTGATCAGTCAGAATTAAATCCGTACTCTACGAGATTATAGATGATACGTTATTTGAATGCCCAAACCGCAGATGGTTAACAAATTGAAAATAAATTGAAATCCCTTTAGCTTTGGTTCGTTTAAAAGCTACTCAGCCTTTATTGCCGTCGGCGGTAAGATATTGCCAAAACGTATCCGGTAGGCAATAAGGGGACATTAGTAATACCGCATTTATTTAAATTCGCTGCCCTGAAAGCGAGGAAATGCTTTATTCCGATAGGGTAAGTTTAAACCTTTCCGAAACTGAGCGATTTTAAAGTAAAATCTAACTTTGAATAAACTCGATCAGAAATCGAATAGTTAATTCGGTTGTTTTTGGATCATTTATTTGTGATTTATTTTCTGTCACTTCTAAATCATATACTTTTGATTACTATTTGATTATTATTTATATACAGATTTTACAATTTAGGTAACTTTTTTTGAACTTTCAGAAACCAAATCTGCAGTCTATATTAGTATATTCTTCAACAAGCGTATAGTGAGGGATTTTTAATCATCTGAGTGAATAATACCTCGATTATTCGCTATACTTTTGCTATGGCGATCTAAATAGTTATTTACTTAAAAAGTGCGGGAAGTGACACTTTCCCCCTCCGCTTCGCGTCCAAATCAGCGTGCTGAAATTACACTTTCCGCACGTATTAGGTACAATAATTTTGAACATTAGCATTTGCATTTGCATATTATATCTAGATGAAGTGGTTACAATAGCAACAAGTAAGTTAGAGTAAGAACAGTGAGGGATAACGCTAATGAAAAAAGGAAAAAACGTTCCAAAAAAAGTTTATGTCGATGTAAGGCAAATCATCAAATCGGGTGAGTGGTCAACAGGAGCAAAGAGAGAGAAAGAAAGTAACCGTAGTTAAAATAAAAACAGCAAAAAAGAAACAATTAGCAAAAATACGATGACACAAAGAAATGCTGGCAAGAGACTAAGTCAGAGAAAAACATGACAATCAAAAATGATATAAAATACAACTAAGAAACAACAACAAACAACTGAACAACTAAAGCAAAATTTGATTTGAAATTTGAGAAAAAATATAACAAAAAGTAAAAAAGAGTCAGAATGAGTAAAGATAATGGTTTAAAGTACAAAAAAGATTACCTAAAAGCTAGTTACAGTTAGTAGCAGCAAAAAAACAAAAAAAAATATTTCTGTTCATGTGAGTCAAAAATCCGGATTAGAGTAAACAAAATCATAAACAAGAGACAGAAAAAGAAGAGGAATGTAGTGAAGATAAGTAGGACAGAAAAGAACACTAGTAGCAAAAACGCGTGACATAATATAATATTATAGAAAACACCACTGAGAAGAATAGCCAAAGTAACAATAATGAAATTTAAAAAAAAGCAAAAAATTAACAAAAGGATTAGAAGGACAAATAACTAAATGACAAGAGCTTAATGAAGAAAAAAAACGTAGCAAAAAAGTGTAAAAACCAAAAAAAAAAAATGTTGATGGGAATCAAAAATCCCGGTTAGAGTGAACATTATTAAGAAGGGACCATAGTGATGATAAATAGAGCAAGAAAGACGACTAATCAAAAACCCTACACAAGGAAATGGACGAAGAAGACGAAGACGAAATGTTGTGTCAGGAAAAAACACGACAAAATAAAAATTAGAGAAAAATATACAACTGAAAGCGAAAAACAAAGTGAAAAGGAAAACTGGATTAGGGTAATAAGAAAAAGAAGCTGCAAAGCGAGAAAAACTGAGAAACAGCAGCAATGAGAGAGCAAAAGAAGAGAATTGTAGTGAAGACAAATAATACAAGAAAGATAACTAGTAGCAAAAACACAAAACTAGAAAATGCTGGAAAGAGACTGAGTCAGGAAAAAAAAACATGACAAAATAAAAAATGACAATAAACACAACTAACAAGGAAAGTCAGAGAAACATGGAAATAGAGAAAAATTACAACAATTGTAAAAAAGAGTCGCAAGAATGACAATAAACAAAGTGGTAAAGTCAGGGAGAAAAGCGTTGCCAAAGTTTGGACTGCCAGAAACACAGTTTTGAAGAACAGTCAAAACCAAATCTCTGGTAAAACTCACTAGGAGTAAGAAAATTACTGTTGCTGACATTTTTAGAATCCCTCCATTAAATTTCCTATCCAATAACCTGAAAAAAACAGTACAAAATTTGCTATAGTCCGGGAGAAAAGCGTGGTCAACATTTGATCTAGCAGAAACACAGTTTGAAAGAATATTCAAGAACAAAATCGCTGGTAAAACCCACTAGGAGTAAGAAAATTACTGTTTTAAGAACATTTTTAGAATCCCCATTAAATTTCTTATCCAATAACCTAAAAAAATTACTACACAATTTGGTACAGTCTGCGAGAAAAGCGATGTCAAAGTTTGGACTGCCAGAAAAACAGTTTGAAGGACAGTCAAGAACAAAATCGCTGGTCAAATACACTTGTGGTAAGAAAATTATTATTTTAAACACATTTTTAGAATCCCTATTAAATTTCCTATCCAATAACCTGAAAAAAACAGTACAAAACTTGGTACAGTCAGGACGAAAAGCGGTGTCAAAGTTTGAAAGTTTGAACTGCCAGAAACTCAGTTTAAAAGGATAGTTAACGACAAAATGGCTGGTAAAACTCACTTGGAGTAAGAAAATTACTGTTTTAAGAACATTTTTAGAAACCTCATTAAAGGTCCAATCCAATAACCTAAAAAAAAACGACAAAATTTGGTACAGTCAGGAAGAAAAACGAAGTCAAAGTTTGAACTGCCAGAAACACAGTTTTGAAGAACAGTCAAGACCAAATCTCTGGTAAAACTCACTAGGAGTAAGAAAATGACTGTTTTAAGCAGAATTTTTGAATTTTAACTAAATTTTCTATCCAATAACCTGAAAAAACACTACAAAATTTAGTACAGTCAGGGAGAAAAGCGGTATCAAAGTTTGAACTGCCAGAAACTCAGTTTGAAAGGATAGTTAACGACAAAATGGCTGGTAAAACCCACTTAGAGTAAAAAAAATCCCATTTTAAGCACATTTTTAGAATCCCCTTTAAATTTCTTATCCAATAACCTAAAAAAATTACTATACAATTTGGTACAGTCAGGGAGAAAAGCGATGTCAAAGTTTGGACAGCCAGAAAAACAGTTTGAAAGAAAGTTACTATTTTAAGCACATTTTTAGAATCCCCATTAAATTTCCTATCCAATAACCTGGAAAAACAGTACAAAATTGCTACAGTCAGGGAGAAAAGCATTGTCAACATTTGAACTACCATGAGAAACACAGTTTGAAAGAATATTCAAGAACAAAATCGCTGGTAAACCCCACTTGGAGTAAAAAAATTACTGTTTTAAGCACATTTTTAGAAACCTTATCAAATTTCCAATCCAATAACCTAAAAAAAACCTACAAAATTTAGTACACTCAGGAAGAAAAGCGGTATCAAAGTTTGAACTGCCAGAAACACAGTCTGGAAGGGCAGTCAAGAACAAAATTGCTGGTAAATGAAGGCTAAGAAATATAAAAAATTTTCTATCGTCCTTAAATTTCCTATCCAATAATCTAAAAAAAAAACACTACAAAATAAAAACAATTTTACAAAATTCACATAATGGCAATGCTATAACATAATGGTAATGTTATGTATACAAAAAAAAAATAGGTGAACGGTAGAAGGATCACAAAAACGTTAGATATACCGTTTTAACGGTAGACCTGGCAACATTGCCCATAACTTGTAGTTTCGTAGTAACATGTAGAAAGCTTTAAGATCAGTGGACAATCTTTACTTGCCAAACTATATCAGTTCGGTTACCTAACAAATTAACCACTTAATACCATAACTACCTTACTAAATGTTTTATCAGGGTTATAAAATTAAAGAATGTTAATTTTTAGACTAAATTAGCATAGCAAATTATGATACTAACATCGACGCAAAAGAGGAACGGTTAGTTTCAAAACAATGACGTAACCCCTACCTAGAAGATGAATCTTTTCAATTTAATGTTATCTATACAAATTTCAGACGCCAGTAATTAAATAAATCACATTGTTTTTTAATGAATACTGTGACAACCAATATTATTTATTAATTTTGTATTTATAGATTTACACGCCAGCAATAAACATTTAATCATCCCAAAATAAACATCCGTAAAGTCTACATAATAATAACTCAAAATTAATAAGAGAATTAGTGCACAAATTTGGTGTATTCAAATCAGTTTTTCAACTCACTAGAGCTGGAAATTGCATTGTTCACTGAAAATCGAGGAAATGTAACCGCAATTTAATAATCATCAAGTAATCTGGAAGTAATCTTGTATTAATACCCAGGTCGGTATCCAATCCGTAACGTCTGGATGATTACAATTTTAAGCAAATCTCGATTAACAACTCAATTCATTCGCAATGATGATAACTAAGCAACATCGGCACTGTTGTTGGTTTAATTTCCGTGATGTAGGTCAGCGTCCGGATGAGGGAATAAGAGAACAAAGTAATTGGCAACAATGGAGATTTATAACCGTATTTCGTGAAGGATTATTCCCAAAATACATAACAGAGGATCAAATGGTGTTCCGTGATAATTAGGTCACGTTTAGGGGAAAAATCTATACCAAAACGACCTTACCGTAACCAGTTCATTAAATCACCGACTCTAGTTTGCCTTAAGCAAGATGATTATGATAATCGATTCACAATAGTCGAAATATAAACGTAAAATATGTGGATTATAGACAACATTTCACACGTTATGCATGCAAAAAAGTAAAAATATTACAACATTTGTTTTTTCAGTTCTCCGCGTTATTTTTTGCTTTATATAAGCTTGAGGACATGTTGTTTTGTCAGTTTTAGTTTGTTCAATCAAGATGAAACTTATACTGGTGAGTACTATTTTTGCAGTTTTGTTTAACTTTAAGGTGGACAGAAAGACATACAAACTAGCTGATGAAAGCATGAAAAGCTGTGAATTACTCAATGCTATGATCATGCTATTTTGTATTCCCTTTTAATTCCCTTAGTAATCTTGTTCATACAGCCAATAATTGCATGCATAAAGGATTTAATTTTCTCAACGAAGAATTTACGAAAATTTTCTCTTGTGAATAAATGCTTGCCAAATATAATTTGCTTAGCTAATATTATACACTGAGTAGACTTCTCTTCATTTTCTGAGCAATGCAGATCTTTTCAGCGTAGGTGTTCCACTTGTGTAAATATTAAAACGGATTTGTAACTTTTGCTTTAACCCTGTATTCTAGACAAAAACAAAAATTTCCTGAAGACATGTTCTTAAAGACCTTATAAGCCACATTTTATAGTTGACCTACTCAGATATAAATTTGCTTTAGTTGGCAAATCCTGTATATTACAATGAATTCCTACATTTACTTGTATTATACAGGGTGGTCCAATTTCAAGTGTCAATAATTCATTATTCGATAGTCCATCAAAAAATAAGTTGACATGCATTATGTCATTTTCCTGAAGAACGCTTCCTAAGGAAGATACAGTCTTTATCTTCTCGCTCTATTTTCTACGCTCACGGGATATTATTCAAAACTGATAAAAATGTCTACTTGGGTTATTGTATTTTTTACTTTAAAATGGTTCAAAAGGATTATAATCTACGATTTCATTTGACACTAAAAATAGTAAAAAAAAACATGATATAGGTAGTGTAAAACTGATCATTATGAGAGTTGACTTTGTGAGAGTACAAATTTGTACTGAATAGTTAAAAAGGATAGGAATAGTTACAAATTTCTGTTTTCAGGCTAAAATCCATTGTCGAGTGTTTGAAACTAGATTTGAAGTACTAAAAACAGTCCGGAAATCAAGACAAAAATTGTTGCGCATAAAACTCATTTTTTACTACTAAAACTACTCTAAAAGTTGACTTTGAAGGCTAGAAATTACTTTACTAAGACTTAAAAGGGTCCAAAAGTCTATTTTCAGTACTTTAATTGGTGTACAACTCAATTCTCTGGATTGAAACAAGTCTAGAATTCAATTAAACACTGGTAACAGTCCAAATTAAATTTTCGGACTAATTCAAGACCAATATCGTAGCATTTAGTGCCCAAATTTTTTACTTTCAAAACTGAAAAGTCTGAAATTTAACTTTTACTATTATAAATAGTTTTAAACTCGATTTTTCAGTCTTAAAGCACTAAACACAGTCCGAATTTCTCAGACATACTCCAATTTTTTGCACCGATGAGAGTAGAAGTCAATTTAATAGTAAGATACTTGAAATGACATTTTCAAGACTATGGACAGTGTACAAACTGGGCTTTCAGGCCTGATAAGTCAAACACTTTGTGAAGATCCTGAAGAGCCTTAAAACTCGACTTTTTCAAGCACTAAAAACAACTTGATGCACTAAAAACAATCTAGATTTTTAAGAAATGCTCGAATTTTTAACACTGAAATGTCTATTTAGTCAATTTAATAGTGACAAAGCTTGTAATGACATTTTTAAGCCTATCAAAAATGTAAAAATTGTTTTTTAAAGTATGCTATGACAAAAACTTGGTGAAGATAGCTTTAACACTCGATCTTCCCAAGCCGAAAGCAGGTTTAAAGCCCTAAAAATAGTCCAGAAAACTAAGAAAATGAAAATCAGAATAAAAAATCTTGAAAATTTAGTCTTCAAGGCAATTTTCATGAATCTAATGTCAATATCCTGTATTTAAGACTATTTGGAAGACTAAAATATTGAAATGTGCTTTCAAATTCTGAAAACTTACTTCAAATGCAAATTTAAGCTTCTGATGTCACTTTTCATTGGTTCAAGGTCATTTTTTGCTGTCTAAGTCCAAATTAAATTTTCGGACTAATTAAATTCTAAAAATTAGTGTTCAAGACCAATATCGTAGCATTTAGTGCCCAAATTTTTTACTTTCAACACTGAAGAGTATGAAATTTAACTTTTACTATTATAAACAGTTTTAAACTCGATTTTTCAGTCTTAAAGCACTAAAAACAGTCCGAATTTCTCAGAAACACTTCAATTTCTTGCACCGATGAGTGTAGAAGTAAATTGAATAGTGAAGAAGCTTGAAATTATATTTTGAAGACTATGGACAATGTACAAACTAGGCTTTTAGGCCTGATAAGTCAAAAACTTTCTGAAGATCCTGAAGAGACTTAAAACTCGTTTTTTCAAGCACTAAAAACAACTTGATGCACTAAAAACAATCTAGATTTTTAAGAAATGCTCGAATTTTTAACACTTAAATGTCTATTAGTCAAAATAATAGTGACAAAGCATATAATGGCATTTTTAAGCCTCTAAAAATGTAAAAATTGTTTTTTAAGTCTGCTATGACAAAAACTTGGAAAAGATAGCTTGAAAACTCGATTTTCCCAGCCCAAAGCAGTTTTAAAGCCTTAAAAATAGTTCAGAAAGCTAAAGTTAGTTAAGAAAATGAAAAACAGATTAAAAAAACTTGAAAAGAAAGTATTCAAGGCAATTTTCATGAATCTTCAATTCAATATGAATGTCAATATCCTGTATTTAAGACTATTTGGAAGACTAAAATATTGAAATGTGTTTTCAAATTATGGAAAAGCAAATTTTAAGCTTCTGATGTCACTTTTTATTGGTTCAGAGTCATTTTTTGCTGTCTAAGTCAATTTTGTTGGTTTAAATGTGTGAATTTATAATCAAACATTCTAGAGAAAGTAGTTTTTCACGTTTACAAGTGTTTTTTTTCCAACTTATCTGAAAACTATGACAACAAAGACAATTTTTAAGCTTCTCAAGTCAATTTTCACCGTTTTAAAGTAAAAGTAGTCTTTCAATTTGTCTGGAAACTATGAAAACTGGCTACAAAGACATTTTTCAAGCTCTTTAAGTCAATTTTCACGGTTTCCAAGACAATTTTTAAGTTGGGTTGGTTTTGGGTCTTTGAACGTAATAACTCAATTATCTCGTAAACTACGTTTTAAATCAGAATTTTATAATTAATTTTTTAAAGAAGAAAAGTAAAAGAAACTGTAATTTTTGAAAAATATCCAGTGACGTAGCAAATAAGGCGGAAAATGAAAACCATCTCTCTGTATTTACACCACTGGACAGTTTCGACAAACGTCATTAACATCACATAATGAGTATTGATTTCATAATGGTCTGACAGTTATGACAAGAAACCGATTTTTTAAACTAAACTTTAAAGCACTGTATTTTCCTTAACAAGCATTTTTCAGGAAAATGACATAACGCTTGTCAACTTATTTTTTGACGGGCTATCGAATGACGAATTATTGACATTTAAAACTGGACCGCCCTGTATTCAGAACACAAATCTAGTTTACATACACACAACCATCTTTGGGTTGCTTTTGTGCATCACTATAATACGATATAATTTTTTTTAGGTTTTTATGCTTCTAGTCGCTTTTGTGGCTTGCAATCCAGCCACTCAAGTACCTTCTCTTCGCTATTTACCTGTTCCAGCTGTTACCCCTGGCAGACCCGTTCAACCAGTAGAAGATTATGACGCTATTATAGGTAGAAATCATCCACAGGCATGTGATGGCTGTAAACATCCCAATCTGTATACCGTTCTAGGAAACTAATGCCGTTCTAGGAAAATTATCATATTGAAATTAGATAAATGTTAATCTAAATTCGAATTAAAGAAAGGTGAACTTGTTGATGTATTTTTGAAATTGAGTAGCAAATAGTCTTCTAAGTAAATGATCTTGTGTTGATTTAACCATATTGTCTTAGTACTCTATATATGTAGCCAAAATAAAAATAATGAAAAATGTATTTATAGAATTATTCTACCTGAGGCAATTTGATAACTTGGACTTCCCAAGTTATCAAATTGAAGTAAAATTGGTTTTATTCTGGGTCAGTTCATGTCTACAATTGTTGGGAAACTAAAGTACATAGTTGTTCTTTTTCTTTGGAATGTAGTTGCAAGTTCCTGGCATTTATTCAAGTAGGATTTGTAAATAATGCAATATAAGAAAATTACATGATAAGGTAGGCAGGCTCAGTATCAGATGTCTTATTTACGTCTTCAGCCAGGTACCTACTTACATTATTAATGCATTTGCGGTATTAAGAAATCTTGACCACAAACATTCTGTTAGTAATTTTAGACGACGCTTTTTTACCATTAAAAAGCTTTATTAAGTAAATGCTAATTTATTTACACCTATTATTACTAAGTTCAGGATACTAAAGTCAACTTGAAAAGTGACTTTTTTTGTACTTTTTAAGTCACTGTCTAGGTCGTATAACCTAATAACATACAGGATGTCCAGTTCAAAATTTTTGAGATTTATTGCTTTAAGTGTAGTAGTTTTAGTTTCAAACAATTTCTTCAAGAAGCCAAATCTCATCTAAAATGTTTCAGAAACCACAGATTTGTGTTTTACACTTTTTGGGTCACTGTGTACATCTGTAATGTACAGAGGGTTCAGTGTAAAGTTTTTTACTTTTGCCGCTTTGAATACCGTTATGTAACTTTTTATTTTCCTTAAGAGGCTGAAGATAGAATTGACAGTCAATATGTCATAAACTAGACATCTGTATTGCACTTTTTAGGTCACTGTGTAGGTCTGGCAATCAGAGTCGGATAACATAGTAACAGGACTAACAACTGTGTAACACATACAGGGTGTCCAGATTAAAATGTTTGGCTTTTATTGTTTGGAATGCACTGATGTCACGTTTCAAACACGTACCTCAAGATATCTCAGAAACCTTCTGAACGGTTAGGTTTTCTCCCTGACTGTACCAAATTTTGTAGTGTTTTTTCATGTTATTATATAGAAAATATATTGAGGACTTCAAAATTGTGCTTAAAACGACCATTTCTTCAATCCTTGTGGTTTTTACAGCCAATTTTGTTCCTAACTGTCTTTTTAAATTGTTTTTCTGGCAGTTCAAATTTGACACCACTTTTCTTCCTGTTTGTTAATAAATTTTGTAGTGTTTTTTCAGGTTATTAAATAGGAAATTTAATGAGAATTTAAAAAATGTACTCATTTTTTAAAATTTTCTTACGCTAAGTAAGTTTTACAGTCGATTTTCACCCTCTGTACGTTCAAAATATGTTTCTGGCAGTTCAAACTTTTACACCGTTTTTCTTCCTGACTGTACCAAATTGTATACTCTTTTTTTTAAATTATTGGATAGGAATTTTTTATAAAGATCCCAAAAATGTGCTTAAACCAGTCATATTTTTACTCCAAGTGAGTTTTGCAGGCGATTTTACATTTCAAACCGTCTTTCTGACAGTTTATACTTTGACACCATTTGTCTCTCTGACTTTACCTGATTTTGTAGTACTTTTTGATGTTTTAGATAGGAAATTTAATGAGGATTCCAATAATGTGCTTAAACTGGTCATATTTTCACTCCAAGTGAGTTTTGCAGGCAATTTTGCCCTTCACTGTTCTTTCAAACCGTCTTTCTGACAGTTTATACTTTGACACCATTTTTCTCTCTGACTTTACCTGATTTTGTAGTACTTTTTGATGTCTTAGATAGAAAATTTAATGAGGATTCCAATAATGTGTTTAAAACAGTCATTTTCTCACTCCAAGTGGATTTTGCAGGCCATTTTTTCCCTGACTATCCGTTAAACCGTGTTACAATTTTAGATCACAATTTTACTGATTTGTAAAATTGTGATGATGATAAAAAACAAAACGGTGAAAGTCACAAAAAAATTGCAGGAGGCCAAAAATGTTAATAATCAACTCTTTAATCCAACACCGTAAGTTTGCAGGACCGTTTTTGTTTCAAACATACAGGGTTTGCAAGAAAAGTATGGTAATTCACTCTTTTTGTCAACCTGTACGCAATTTTTAAGATATTATAATGTTTTATTCTACAACACTGGACAGAGAAGCTCAAAATGGTTCTTTTTACCGAGTTACAGGGTGTTCAAATTTCAAACCACAACTTCCACTAACTTGAAAATTTGTTGCATCAAACCAGTTTTTCCTTGATAACTCGAAAGTGGTGAAAGTTACGAAAAATTTGTTAGAAACCATAAATGTTCCTAATCGATTCCTTAACTCAGAACCGAAGTTTTCAGGACCGTTTTTGCTTCCAGTATACGGGGTGTGCATGAAAAGTTTGGTGATTGAGAGTTTTTAGTCACCCTGTACGCAATTTTTTAAATAAAATATTTTGTTTAAGACCACTGGAAAGAGGAGCTAAAGACAGTTCATTTTAGTGATTCAATCTCTTTGAATTCCCAAAAATAACCGAGTTACAGGGTGCAAAAATTTCAAACCACCATTACAACTGTTTGAAAATTTGTTGCTTAAACCAGTTTTTTCTAAATAACTCAGAAACAGTAAAAGTTACAAATTATTTCAATGAGAGCAAAAATGTTTGTAAAGAACTGCTAAACTCATCCCTGAAAATGTCACAGTCCGTCAGTACCGCTACTATACAGGGGGTGCATGAAAAGTGTAGTGATTCAGATTTGTTGTCCACCCTATACACAAATTTGACCTCAAATATCTCAGAAACCAGACAACTTTTGTCTTACAATTTTTAGATCACTGTGTAGGTTAGGGTAAGCACAATTGAATGACGTAATTATATGTATAGTGTGTCTTATTGGAATCTCGGTTTTTTGTCGCTTATGGATAATATTCTCCATGTAATAGCTTTCAAATTATTAAAGTGTGATGTAGCACTCTTAAAAAGACATTTTAAGGGACATTACGTGATACACAGCGGTCCAAACTATATGTAACTACCAAAACAACCCAGTTAAGACGTTTCAAAGTTGTTAACACTGCTTATTTGACATAAGTTTAGTGTTTTCCATGAAATATCTTTATCTTTCCAACGACAAACGTTTTGCATAGCACTTTATTAGGAAATTAAAAGAAAACTTTAAAGGCTACACAGTGGTCGAAACTATACTACTGTAACTGTGAAAATAACCAAATTACAAGCTGATTTGCCACTATGTTAATGACAAAGAGTGCAACATGGTTCTTTATTAAATTTATATTATTTTTAAAATACTAAGTCTCTAATTTTAATTTAATTTCCAGGTCCGTAACAACCAAATTTTTCACAATATTGACTGAATACTTACATATACTATTACATATTATAAAAAATTTCATTCGTTCTACAGGTTTTATGATCAGGACTTCAAGCGTACTTAGAAAAACACATTTTAAAGTGTAATAAAGTTAATAAAACACAGGGTTATAAAGTTTAAAATTATAATATTGTTTTTTTTTATTTCCGAACTCTCAAATATTCTCAAACTAAATTTGATACACGGAATACTCTCATAAAGTTCACCGGTGGCGAAGACGATGGGTGCAATCACCCTGTATATGGAAAATGAACATTTTAGAAAAGAAACATCAACAGTGAGCGGTTAATTTAAACAAAACCATAAATAATCCAACTATTAACCTTGTTATAGATAATCGTGATGAACATTAACCAGACGCAACATCATAATGTTAATACCTTTGTGCGAGTGTCAAATAAACAAAAGTACAGACGTTAATGCTGATATTATTCCTCGACTAAAATCTAAAATTAACATAATAATTACATAGTTGCAATCCAAGTTGTGTATTTATGAATAAGCTTTTAATACTATTTCAACGAGCAAAGAATGTCGCCTAGGTGAGACTGACTGGTATATTATGCATGTCGCCAGAAGTCGAGAAGATGGTGCAAAACTAATTACTTATTGGTTTCTATATCTTCGTATTCTTCGTATATAAATAAGGATCAACTCTGTGCGATTCAGTTCTAATTGTGCATTGGCATAATGAAAGTTGTGTTGGTAAGTACGAGTTTTCTTATCAGTAAAATAGTTACAATATATTATCGATTATTTGATTTGTTTTAAATTGGTTATTGGTAAATTGACTCGTCTTTTTTTCAACTACCTAAGTTAAAATTTCAAAGATATGATCCGTTTGAATATAAACCAAAATTTAAATAAGCAAAAAATGTTACCAATAATTTCTTAATTTAATTTTAAAAAGTCATAATCACTAATAATAAGTATTATTAAAATAAGACACAATTCTTTTAGAGATTTAATAATAAAAAAACATTATTTTTTAACAATTGTTAATTTACATGGGATGAGTAAGTTTCTCCACGAATAATTTACAAAAAACAGTAAATTATCGAGAATATTTATTTACGCTTCTTTTTATTCATCAGTCGTACAAGCAAATAAATCCAAAACAGCATATTATTTACATTTTTATTAACAAATTCTGAACAAAAGAAACTGGTCTATCAATACATCTATCACTAGCATAGCTAAATAGTAAAGTTGATAGAAATAATATTGCTTAAAATTTCATTTAGATTCCAAAAATAAAATGAAAAGTATTACTTTGCAACAATTCAGGCAATGGAATTTTGGACGAGTGCTTTTGGAGTTTTAAACTCGCCAAATCTTCACAAACCGAAAAAATGTCGGTTTTTCAAACTGTAAAACATCTTACCACGTGGAAAAGGTTGAAAATTACATTCAAATCAACGTTGCCAAAGCCAAAACTATTGATTCAGTCAATTTGGCAACGTCGAAAAGCTCAAGAAAACATTTTAATTCGTGTGGTTGGAAAACCGTGGATCACTTTGACGAAGAATTTTTGAAGAACTTTAAACGAACTGAACTAGCTTTGACGTTTAATGACAGATTTATAGTCACCTGACAGCTGTCAACTGTCAAAACTTATTCAACGCTATAATACCACTGGAATACGCAAATTAGTTGTAATTCTTTGATAAATCGTATTGCAAGTTGTATTTTTAGCTGCCTAGAGTTAAATTAAACATGTGTGACATTGCAGACACTTTGATATGTTTTTTGCGTCACCTGTCAAAAATTAGGCAGCTACCAACGCAAAATAGTTCTACCGCTTGAAAAATGTACACTGTACAAATTGTATTTATAGTTTTATGGAGCAAAATTTGACAGTTGTGACGTTCAATTACGTAAGTGTCAAAGTGTTCCTTAACGTCAGAACTGTCAAATTTGCCCCATGGAGCAGTAAACACAACTTTCACTGCAGTTCCTCAAAGAAACACATCTATTTTGAAATTTATACTTTCAGGTCAATTGTGACTGAAATTTGACAGTTATGACAGGTCCTATATGACGCAATAAAAGTGATAAAGTGCTCCTTAACGTCAAAACTGTCAATTTTCGCTCCATGGAGCTTTAAACACAACTTTCAGTGTAATTTCTCAAGTGAGCAACTATTTCTAATTTTATAGTTTCAGAACTTTGGTGAACGAGTTTTGACCATTATGACAGCTGTCACGTGACGTAAGAAAAGTATAAAAATGTTGCTTAATGTCAGAACTGTCAAATTTGGCACACACAACACATCTACTTAATATTTTAGAATTTCCAAATAGTCCATTGTTTGAATTGCTAGTTTTGATGTGCTTTTATTAACCTTTTCAAAATTATTCTCTTGAATTCTCGTAAAATTACTAAATTCTCATGACATTTTCTCTAAAAAAGAAATTCTGATATTTTTCCATCTCTAACCGGAAGCATGCATATTATGATATTTTAGAAAATACCTCTCACCAATACCTGTCAAAATAACCGAGTTATGGGCTGTCAAAGGGACAGTAGTACAAATCGTGACGTTCTAGTGCATCCGGGTAAATTTCGTGCAATAGCTCGGTCAGGTGACATTTTTCGCACAAGCAAATTATTTGACAGTTTGTAGACGACACTGTGGGCTACAATTTGACAAAAAAATCCACTCGATACCTGTCAAAATAACCGAGTTAAGGGCAGTCAATATGACAAGAATGGAAATCTCAACCTGTCAGTGCAACAGATTTATTCAAATGTCAATTAATTTACTAAAAACTACATAGTGACGATTACAACGGAAAATTGTTGCTATTAAAATATTCTAAATAAAGTTGTAAAAATTTCATAATAATATGTTTGTAGGTGTTCTTGGTCCTCGTGGCTGCAGCCCTTTGCAAGCCTGCAAACGAATATTTGCCTCCATCACCAGGTGGTACTGGTGGAGGAGGTGGTACTGGTGGTGGTTCTGGTTCTAACAACATACCCAGCAGCCTTAAAGATCTCTTAGCCACTCTGGGATTTGGAGGATCTTGTGCAAACTGCATTAACCCTTCAGCTCGACAGTAAATGCTTTTAAGCCTAAAATGGTTGTGATGAACGAATTGAAATGTATATTGCAAAATAATGTAAATGTTCATTAGTTTTATAATTATTAACATAACACAAAAAATAAAAAAATTGTTTGATTGCAGATGTTTTCTTTAAAAATGTTATAACAGTATAGAATAAATTAAACAAGTTGACTCAGCTCTTGAAAGAAATTTTAGGTTGGATCAAACTATAATAATCTAATAAAATGTACGTACTAATTCTAATTTTTCTGCTGTAATCGCTAAAACACTGATGCTTCTTTAAGATTTGAAAGATAATGATTGCAGACCCCTTCAAAATTATGCTAATAGACTCGTATAAATTAGCATCTAACTGCATAAAAAAATCAAACGAAAAGAATACAAAAGATGAAAAGATTCAGATAAAAATCAGCATTCAAAATCGATTTGGTCACAGCGGGCGATAATTTCTTCTTTCCTGACTGTGCGAAAGTTTTGCATGAATGTCCTGAAGGGCACAAGTTGAATTTATTGGGTAAAATGGAAACGGCAAAAGGCCTCGATCTCATTCAGCCACTTGGCAACTTGGCAAATGTTAAATTGTGTTGGATTTTTTCCCTAAAACTTTTGTGTTTTAAAGCTTTTATCACGCAGCCAGTTAAAATTACACGTTTAAACATAATTGCTCCCTTTCTTTGAATTGTCACCATCTAATTGGTTGCAATGCTGTCCTTTGTTTCACAAAACAAAATACCATACATTTTCAACATGGAAAAGAACGTATTTTTCTAGTTTTAGAGTTTTAATTGCGTTCTTTTGAGCTAGGAAAAAGGTGGTGGAAAGGATGTAAAAGCACACGTAAACAAGTAGTGATAAACTAACGAAACTGGAAAAGTTTTCGAAAGTTTAATTAAAATTTGATATTCTTAGCGGGTTTACTGGTAAGATTAGAGTGGAACACTATTTGAGACGATTTAAATGAGGAAATTTTAGTAGTATTAGTGGTTAATCGGAGTTAAAAGAAATGATTTGTAGGAAATTTGTTTGAATTTTAATTAAAATGTCTTTCTAGTATTAAACCTATTGAAATATCCAATTCTATCTCAAATAGTGATGGGTAAATTACCGGTAAAGTAAATAATTTACTTTACCAGGAAAATTTTACCTGTAATTACTAGTAAATTACAAATACTGTATTTCTGGCAGTACAAATTTTGACACCGCTTTTCTCACTGACTGTACTAAATTTTGTATTGTTTTTTCAGGTTTGTTGGATAGGAAATTTAATGGGAATTCCTAAAATGTACTTAAAACACTCATTTTCTCACTCCAAGTGAGTTTTATAGGCGATTTTGTCCCTGACTATCCTATCAAACTGTGTTTCTCTCAGTTCAAACTTTGACACCGCTTTTCTCCCTGACTGTACCAAATTTTGTAGTGTTTTTTAGGTTATTGGATAGGAAATTTAATGTGGATTCCGAAAATGTGCCTAAAACACTAATTTTCTTACTCCAAGTGGTTTTTAGAGGCAATTTTGTTCCTGACTGTCTTTTCAAACCGTGTTTCTGGCAGTTTAAAATTTAATTCTGCTTTTCTCCCTGGCTGTACCAAATTTTGTAGTTTTTTTAGGTTTGTTGGATAGGAAATTTAATGAAGATTCCACAAATGTTCTTAAAACAGTCATTTTCTCACTTCAAGTGCATTTTACAGGCGATTTTGTCGCTGACTGTCCTTTCAAACCGTGTTACTGACAGTTCAAATTTTGACACTGCTTCTCTCCCTGGCTGTACCCAGTTTTGTAGTGTTTTTCAGGTTTCTTAGATAGGAGATTTAATGAGGATTCGAAAAATGTGCTTAAAACAGTCAGTTTTTCACTCCAAGTAAGTTTGACAGGCAATATTGTCTCGGACTGTCAAATTGTGCTCAAAAGTTGCAAAAATCAGGGTTTAGAAGTTTTCTTGCATTATTCGATACAATACGTATTTCTGAAATTTATGGCAGATATTTTGACAGTGGTCACGTGACTGCCTAGCTGAATTATCCTATAAAAACCACGTGGTGTTACTAATGTCAAAATTTTACTAGAATTTGCAAGATTTACAGTTTTACACAGTTTTCGAAACAAGATGGGTTTCTGAGATTTATGATCGTTGTTTTGACATTTGTTAATTTTTAAATGTAAATTACAAATTGTTGCAATAATAATATCTTTAGACTCGCGTCATTTTTCTCATCTCAAAAACATTATTTATAACATACTTTATTTGTCATAATTTAAACGTTAATAAAGAAAGAAGAAGTAACAAAAAGCTGAAAATGCTACTTGTTCATAAAAAAGTTATAAAATTGGGAACTCATTTGCTACAAAAATACTTTGTCAGAAAAGTATTACTTGATTTATTTAATTATTGAGAATATAAAATTTCTAAGACAATAAATAACAAATCCATACAGCCTTTTATTCATCATTATTTTTCAGGATTTTTTGATTTTACTTATTAAAAATTAAGTGCAAGATTAAATTTTGGTTCTTTTTGAAATTTTTTGACAGTTTCCAGTAATTTATAATTCCTTGACAACAACGAAATAAACATTATTAACAATTTTTGATTGTCAAGTTTGCAATTAAAAGAGTTGTCTAGCTAATATTAGTTATTTACCTAAATTTGCTAAAGAACATGCTGAAGCTCATCAACAAAAAGTGCATAAATGTGGACAAAACACACATACTATTACTATTATTGATGTAATAACCTTTGTTGATGGAAAGCAAGAACTCACTAAAACTGATTTTGCGACAGAAGGGCAAAATGTTGTGAGAAAGAAGTTTTTGTTACCCTTACGGTAGTACAACAGAAGAAAGACAAAGTGTATGTTAAGTTAGATAACTCGAAGAAATTGGAGTAACTAAAAAATCTACGTATTCTAGAAATAAGCTATAGAAAGAAGCTATATGACGTTTTTGAGTATTTGACCACACACAGAAAAAGCAAGTAACCGAGATGTCTTTGCTTCAGAGAAAGAGCTTGACGTTAAAAGTGGAAATAACTGACTCAAACAGATCAATTCTATTATTCCATTGGCTTAGTCAAATGCAAATGATGAGTCTTTTAGACCTGTTAATAAATTTTTCTAGCAGTAAACGTAACAGAAAAAAGTCTTTCTTAACCAAAAGAAGAACGATTTGTTTTAAAATGGCTATAGAGCTGAATATTTAGAACCATTATTACTGAAAACAGAACTAAGGCTGGTAAGTAGATATCTACGATAAGGACATGAACTAAGAAGCTTCTAGTGCTCTTGTTCTTACTACCAAGAGCTTGTTCATGATTCCTCTAATATAGCAAAAAACTACACAAAATCTTTAAAATTGGACTAGAACATGCCAGAAAATTATGCAGGACCTCGAATGATTCTTCGTTGACCATAAATTTTTTTTAGATTCTGATGAAGAATTTTTATTATATAACACCGTTGTTAAAGCAGCATTGACATAACAGCAAGATGATATGTCATAGCCTATTTTAGCAAAAAGTTATCAAAACCAGGAAGCATCTAGGAAAAATCTGTTAGTTGTTTTGATGATTAGTTTAACATTCCTACCATTTCTACGGTTAATGGTACTAACCGACGAAACTGGTAAACAGGAATAGATTACGCTTCTTTCCTGCTTTGCTTTGACTGTTTAGATATAAAAAACAAAAAGTAAATTTACAGTATTGTACATCTTATAACAGCATTAAAGCCAGATGCTTCTTAGCTGTTAAAGCCTTTTTTTGGTATACTAAGAGATCCAGTTTCTGCTCACCTGTCAAATTAATAATATTCATTTACATTTAACAAACTCATATGGTATCAATCTTAATAATATTCGTTGGAATGACCTGGTTAGACAAAATCACTACAATATCTTACTTTCCAGCGCCATTTCTTCCTTCCAACTAAAGCCTCATCAACTATAGGTCGATTATCCAAACCCAAAAGATTACTGATCAATCCACATTCAAGTTTCAAATAAGCTTATAATCAATCACATTCATTGGGATTAATGTCACTAATATTATCAATAGATTCTTGATATTCAGACAATTCTTCAGCTGTGTTACAAAACATTAGTATTCAACAAAGGTTCTAACAACAAATTACCAGGTGGTGTATTTATAAATAAGGCATTTGATGAGAACATCTTTGTCACATTAAAATCATATACCTAATAAATTATCAGTATTGTCTAGTATTTGAACTACATAGTACGATCATACACCTATACTTCTACTTATTTTGAACTACTTTCCAAAACTCTTCTTGTTTCCATCCATTACCAGACATATCTGTTAACATGTCTATGGACTCATAAAGTTACTCTTGTTCACCCATTAAAAACTCTTCGTATATTCTGATTGAAACGAAAGCCCTTTAAAACTGCACTAAAGTCATTCACCGAAAACATCGTCGGTTGAATAGCAACTTCAATATCCAGGTTTACGATATAAATTCCACTTTAAGGCAGTTTCTCCATTGCCACAAAAGATTATTGATGGTTCAGTTAAACAGACGGGCTTTTTTCCTATGAAGTAATGAATACGGGACCCGTTTGAGTAATAAAAGGGCAACGTTAGTGACACTATTGAGCTGCCTATTGTTCCAGAGCTTAGCTTTCAGTCTGAATGGGTTTTGTGGGCATTTCTCTAGTTTTTTCTCTGTTTGCGCTTTTGACTGCTGTTTATAAGGTTTCAATTCTTCTGTACTCAACTATTTTTTTATTAAAACCAAAAAAATTTCAAACATTTATTTGTTTCTATATGGTGCAAATTTCCTTTTACAAAGCTTGAGAAACGTGACTAGGAATTTTAAATGAAAGTTGTAGGTATTTTGCTAGAAAGTTTGGCTTCAAATTGCTTGAGGGTATTTTAAATGAAGGTTAATACACAGTTTCCTGTTTCATTTTGTTACATTCTAGTCTTGGAATCACTTCTAGCGGCTATGGATAAGATCATGCTTCCTATAGAATACAAAATTCTGGCTAGCTGAAAGTAAATAATGTTTTCACATTTACACAGTTTAATAACATTAACTTACTCTGACTTCGTCAGAATAGTTTAAAGCAGCTAATCTAGGAATTTCCAGTTTGACCTTTTGCTGCATATTCTGCACCATAAACATGTAAATTTTCTTATTTTCTGTATTCCAATAATACCACTGAAAGCTTTGCAAGGTTGTGTGGTATATTTTACTAAACTGACAATTACATTACATTTAGAACATTACGTAAATAAAAAAATCTTACATTATTTTCATAGTCCTGTCCAAAATAAGCCATCAAATGCACATAACCTATGCTCATCAATATTATTACCCAGAATAAAACGCGTATGTCATCTTTCTGAAAATATAAAAGAAATTTCTTTAAACTCTGTCACGCACTAGTTACTTAGCATGCCACAAATCTATGATAAATGATATTTAACGAGAATTGGCTGTTTATTTTGTTCGCTGCAAAATCAGCATATACTTACAATAAATAATCCTGCAATGCCAAAACAAATAACCAAAAAACCGCCGACTAAAATGTACATCAGCAATATCGCTTGTCCTGATCTGCTCATGAATAAACCCCATCTAAATAAATATGCAAGTTTTAATGAAATGTTTTAAATCCAGTTTTATTATTTTACATTTTTGTATTGTTTAAAAACTTCGTTATAACCACTATTGTTTAATTTTAAATAATTCACTGATATCCATTTTTTTGTTTATTAATAAGTTATAACTAAATTACATATTTTGACATTATATGCCTTTTTTAAATGTAATAAAAACAATATGTAATTGAAGATACAGGGTGAAGTTTAATCAAACAAGTGTAAATACATAAATTAATATTTAAATATAACCACTGACAGGTATAAAAGCTCTTTTAATTGAATGGACGAAAATTTTTAATATTTCTAACAGGTTTTCATAATTAATAATAACAATAACAGTTATTGATCTCTCTCCAGTACTGCATTATCTGGGTATATTTACAGCAAAATAAAATCGCAATGAAACTAAATAAAAAGATTTGCGAAATTCGTATTAACAAAAATAATAAGCAAATTTCTAATATTTTTGTTTAAATAAGAAATGGAAAACTCTCAGAAAATTATTTGTGGTGAAAATAATAATAATAATTGGAGTATTATGACAATTGAGAAAAAATTTAAAAAAAATTATAAAATGATAAGTATATGTGCCTCTTCAAGGAATCACACTGTAACTAGTTTTTACAGTTCCATGGAACCAAATATGACAGTTCTGACGTTAAGGAATACTTTTATACTTTTCTTACGTCACGTGACAGCTGTCATAACTGTCAAAACCCATTCGCCAGTGACTTAAAACTATAAAATTATAAATAGTTGGTAATTTGGGTAATTAAACTGGAAGTTGTGTTTAAAGTTCTTAAAAAATTTAATTTTTTCGGTTTGTTTATAAGGAATTCTAATAATTTAATATGAAATTTCTTGACGTTAATGTTTCAGACACCTTAAAACATAACAAGTCTTGTAGAAGTAGCTCTAAAACATTTTAGTAACCTTAACTTACTTTGAACTGAGCATTTACCACATCCTTACACAGAAGATAGACATGAGATGTGTTGAAATTGTAAAGTTGAACAAAACAGAGAGTTTGTAATTTAAGCATCAGCTGGTGGTAAGCTCTATTTATCCAGCTATTTCCAGCTGCTAAATGTGGCATAATCCAGCTAAAACCTGCAGCACGAACTAGAACTAAACAGAGGGTCCGTAAACGACAAGAATTTTAAGCTGTTAACTTCACCTACGGAATATTTATATGGCACTCAAAGAAATTATTGTGTTCTCTAAAATTAAGTAGTTGACTCGTTGAAACGTATTTTAACAAAAATATTGTCCCAACTCATATAAATTTAAAATCATATGCTTTGTATTAACTTGATACTTCGTTTAGTTAAATCATGAAAAGCTAATAAAAGCTCCTGGAGCTCTTCTAGAGAATAGGAAAACAAAACTTGAATGACTGTTAGCTTCTTGGAGTTTAATTTTACTTTTACGTAAAATTACGTATCTTAGGAATGTTAGAGTGTGCTTGCTTAAGGGAATGAATCTTGGTTTAAATTTAAGCGGAAAAGTTAATGTCAATATACGTGTATGCAAATGGTTTGATTTTAACTTACTTTTAGAAAATCCTTGTTATACAACACAATAATTGTACTATGCATTTAATCTATTTGTAGTTGAAGTTTTAAAATACAGCAGAATAATTAGTGCTTTTTAGCGCCCTTATGTTTCAAAGTAGATATTGAAAATTATAGGGTTTAGAGTGGGAAATAACACCACGTTACAGTTTTTCCAACGTTTTGACTTGTATTAAATCTTCTTCATGGATCAAAAGTTAAAATTTTCTTTAAAAAAGTACAGGTATTTTCTAAAGTAATTTGTTACTACTGCACAACATATAATTGACACTATTGTTGGACATGAATTATTTGTTATGTATGTATGTCACTGGTGAATAAGTTTTGACAGTTGTCACGTGATGTAAGCAAAGTATAAAAGTGTTCTTTAACCTCAGAACTGTCAAATTTTACTTCATGGAGCTGTAAACACTACTTACAATGCAATTCCTCAAAGAAATAGATCGATTTGACGCAAGCAAAGTAACTAAATGTTTTTTAACGTCAGAATTGACAAATTTGGCTCCATTCAGCTGCAAACACCATTTAAATTGAAATTCCTTTAAAAAAAATCATCTATTTGGCATTTCGTACTTTCATGGTACTGGTGCGTGAGTTTTGTCAGTTATGACAGCTGTCACGTGACGCAAGCAAAGTATCCAAGTGTTTTTTTTAACGTTGTTAGAATTGACAAATTTGACTCTATGGAGCCTTAAACACAACTTACAGTGTAATTCCTCAAATAAGCAACTATTTGTAATTTTATATTTTTAAGTCACTAGTGAACGGGTTTTGACAGTTATGACAGCTGTGACGTGACGTATGAATTTATAAAAGTGCTTCTTAACGTCAAGACTGTCAAATTTGGCATCATGGAGCTGCAAACACAACTTAAAGTGCAATTCCTGAAAGAAACACATCTATTTGACATTTTATACTTTCATGTCACTGGTGAGTGAGTTTCGACAGTTATGACAGCTGTCACGTGACCTAAGAAAAGTATAAAAGTGTTACTTAACATCAGGACTGTCAAATTTGGCTCCATGGAGCTGTAAAGTTAGGTTAGGTTAGGTAAAGGTAAAGGTAAAGGTAAAGGTAAAGGTAAAGGTAAAGGTAAAGGTAAAGGTAAAGGTAAAGGTAAACTCTTCTTAACTACACGTAATGCAAATTTTGTAACATTTAATAACTTTTTCTACGGCCCCTATAAAAAATAAAATTTTCTTCCCTTATTTGAGAGATGAAAATATCACTTTCACTACTGCCACCTGAAAAACTGAAAGTATTTTCCTTTCTAGGAAGGAAAAGTGGCACCAGTAAAAGTCACACTGAAAGTCTAAAGCCACTTTGTCACTTTCTTGACAAATTGACAAACATATCTTTAGTAACAACAACTCTAGAGGAAACTGCTTTTTGCACCCTTGAACTTCGCTGCGCGTCTCAAATCGTTCGCGGGAGCAAAAGTTGCACTTTCCTCCCTAGTTGCGCAAATAACTATTCATATTCCGTTTATTTTCCACATTACTGCTAGCAGGCTCACTGTCCAATTGAGGAGTAAAACATCATTTTCCCAGTTTTACTGCGTCCAATTAAAAGTTATTTCAATGTATAAAATGTACGCATTCAAAAAGCACTGTTGTTTGCATCAGCGAACAAAATGATTTGTTTTGTAAAAATAAGAAAACTTTTGTAATTTTACTCTAGTTTTTAAAAAACCAGTTAAAAAAGTTCGTTTTCTTTTTTAGGTTACTTGGATTCCAATAATGTTTGAGTCCGCTATAGTTCTTCCAGGAAATTTTGTAGAATCGAACAGGTAAGATTTTATTACATATTGTGCATATGGTCAAAATGTTGGGATTTTTCTACAGAAACCAAGGAATTGTAAATTTTGAGATAATTTTCGGAAAAAAAAAACAAACCAATACTTAACTCTTTCAATATGTTGTGACGTTCTACTACATCAAACAAAGCTCGTTTAACTTTAAGTTGTCCATCGTCTCCATTCTTGTTTGATTGACTAATTTCAGCTGCAATCCGCTTGACGTACACATCAAAAAGCCGAAACTGGTACTTGAAATGCAACAAGTAATAGAAAAAGTAGTACAAACTAAAAATGCTCAAAGTATTAAAAACCGTCATAGTCAATATGAACAAAAATGCCAGCGGGGGCTGCAAGTATTGCCTCAACACAAGCAAAACCAAATATTCTTTTTCCATGTATTCGAAATAGCAGCCAGCCGCTATTACGTTCACTACTGCTGCTACGAAGGCAAATAAAATGAAAACTGCAGTTTTCCTCCGTGCATCGAGTTTAATTTCTTCTCGAATTTTCTTTCCCATAGAATATGAATTCCAGCTATGAGTTTCTTTGAAGTTTGCCAGCATTTCAGTAATGTCTTGTCTATACAAGAAGAAAGCCATGGCTGATATTCCCTACAAAGGGAATACACTGGGGGTTTTTAGTTGTGCAGGTTCTATATGGATAAAAGCACGGAGGTAGTTTAGATAAATTTTATGCAAAAGTTTAGTGCAGACTGTTTAGCTATATTTTCTAGGCAACTGATCAAAGAGGAGGGACGATTGTATGGGAATCCCTTTTTGGCTGTATGATTGAACCAGACCCAAAACCGTTTATTTAGGATCAAGAAGTTTAACTCTGTCATGTAAATAAAAGAAAAACGGATATTAATGTATTTCTTGTATTTACTTTTAGGGGCTTTTACTAATATTGAGTGTCCACTTACCATTAAATTGATAGCCAATTCCCATCCATGGTAAATAAAAAATATGAAACTGAACTTTTTTGTTAGAACTCCGAGCTGAATCAAAGCCAAACTGATATTAATCCACAATAAGAGTTTGGAGACTTTGATTGTTACTCTAAACTCTATGAACCCTTTTAGAATACTTAGCATCAGGTCTAAAACGTCATCTTCCTCAAAAATAATATTGAAGTAACATCAATTGAGTTTACTTACCTGGCATTTTTTACAATGAACTCTAGTTCGAATAACTATAAGGTATGTAGTCATCAGAAAGCAGTTGATATTATAGGTAATTAGTAGTAATGTTTGACTTACAATTGGCTTTTAAGTAAATATTGAGCTTATTAGAGGTGTGTTTACTCATTTATTACGGCAAATATTTATCTAGATTGATGATATAGGAAAATACATTACTAGGACGTTAGTCAATTTGTATTTAAAAGAAGTAGAATATTAATTTACTGAGAAAAGCTTTAGGTTTTATAGCATAAATAAATAAATTACTTAACTAATGCACGATACATTACTTATTTTTTGCAATTTTTTTTTTGCAGCGTTATCTTTGTTAGTGTCTTGTAAGTGCACGTATGGTTGTAATTTGCTTTATTTTAAATGCAAAAAAATTGTTAGGCAATTGTGACGTGTAAACTGTCTATTGTGGATATATTTCGATCTGTCACAATGCTGGTAACTGTCAAAAACCACTCTATAAAGCCATACAACTACAAAGCTTGCTTAAAAGCCCTGTTATAGTTAGTTCTGTTGGTTAGTACGTTGTAACGTGTTTCCTATTGTGGATAAATTTCGATTTGTCACAATGGTGATAATTATTGTCAAATACCACCATAAAGCTATAAAACTACAAAACCTTCTTAAAAGCACTATTATAGTTAACACACTTGTAAATCATATTAAATGTTTTTTTTATAGTTCCATGAGTAGAAATGGATAGTCTTGAAGTGTATCTGTTTATTTTAATCATATTTCAACCTCATAAACTTGGAAACTGTCAAAAATCGCTCCATGGAGGGATAAAACTACAAAAATTGTTTAAATTCTATTATTATGAATTTTATAGTTTCATAAGTTGTGACGTTTAACAGTTTATTTATTGTGGATATATTTCGATCTGTGGAAATGGTGGAAACTATCAAATACAACTCCATGAAGCTATCAAACTTTAAAACATTGCTTAAAGGCAGAACAATCAGTACAAATCATATTAAAATAAGTGTATGATACAACTATAGTTTGAAAATAAATATATGTTATAAAATTAATCTGTTACAAATCCATTTTAAACTATTATCACTTGAAAAGTTATAAATTAATGTTAAACTCCTTTTCATGTACTTTATAGCTTCAGAAGTAAAATTTTGACAAATACGCGTTTATTTAAGACATATTTAAATCTGTCATAATGGTCTGCCAAATACAACTCCATGAAGCTATAAAACTATAAAACATTGCTTAAAGGAAGTACAATCAGTACAAATTTAATGTTTGTTTATAGGTCTATGAAAACAATTTTGACAGTTCTCCTATACATATGTTTCCGACCAAATTTAATCTGCTACAAACATGTCAACTGGCAAAATCGGATCCATAAAGCTATTAAACTACAACATTCACTAGGTAACGCGTTCATTTTGGAGATATTTAAATCTGTCACAATGGTGAACTGTCAAATATCACTCCCTAAAGCTAAAATTCTAGAAGATCTGTTTAAAGTTTATTAAATGCTTAACTGTCAAATACCACTCCATGGAGCAATAAAATTTCAAAACTTGTTTAAAAGCAACACCATCAGTGTAAATCATATCATTATCATATAGTTTTATGAGTTAGTAGATATACAAATAGTGGATATACAGTGTGTCCAGGATAAGGAGGGCCACTATGGAGAACTTGAAATCGGTTAGAGATACGGATTTGGATAAATGGGAGAAAAGTTGCGTAATCATGGCTTTAATAAAGTGACATTTAGAAAACATCGACTTTTCTTCCGGTTTTTGAGATATTTTGAAAAAAGTGAATTTTTTGGTTTTACGTTTTATTTGTTTGTGACGTTAATATTGGACCTAAACCAAAACTAAAGACACTTCTCCACAGCAACTTTTAAAGGTCTTTTAAGTGACATTATCAATTTTTTATTCGACATTTTGTTTTTGCCAAATTATTAACTTCATTTTTTAAATACAGTCCTGATGTTTTTGTGTTAGATTCTGAAAGTCCTTTTTATTCCGAATTCAATAATGTATGTCTCTTTACTTTTTCTTATTTTTCCTTTTTTTATTTTTCTAATTGGAGAAAACTTTTTTCTTATTTTTTAATTATAAATTAATAATAACCATCATAAATAACCTAAATAACCTAAACTGATAATGCCATTTTAAAGAGCTTTACAAGTTGCTGTGGAGAAGTGTCATTAGTTTTGGTCTGCAAATGCAAAATCAAAAAATTAACGTTTTTCAAAATATTTCAAAAACCTAAAATATTTCGATGTTTTCTAAATGTAATTTTATTAAGGCCCTGATTACGCAACTTTACTCCCATTTAACCAAATCTGTATCTCTAACCGTTTCCAAGATCCCCT
Organism: Ips nitidus; assembly: GCA_018691245.2. Taxonomy (NCBI): domain Eukaryota; kingdom Metazoa; phylum Arthropoda; class Insecta; order Coleoptera; family Curculionidae; genus Ips; species Ips nitidus. The sequence continues at coordinate 5,501,947 of CM042789.1, read as the reverse complement.
TATCCTGGACATACTGTATTTCGATCTGTTACAATGATAATGGTAATTGTCAAATACAACTCCATGAAGAACATTGCTTAAAGGCAGTACAATCAGTAAAATTTATCCAGTTATGTTATATGTTTGTCTATCAATACAATTTCCATAATTCTGACGGTTCGTGGTGATACCACCCTGTATAGGAATGTATGTTAGGTTAAGTTAGGTTAGATAAGAATATTAGAGTATTAGAGTAAATAGAATTTGGCTTAATTCTCTTGAAAACATATAGAGCATGTTCAATATTTGTCAAATACATTACTTCTCATCGCTTAATTAATAATGACCCAAACTGTAGACCTACTAATCTGATCCATCTTGCATCATAAAACTTGTACTTTCTCTAATTTAAATGAAGCCACATCTACACATTTTAAATAATTTAAAACATACTAAATTAGTAATAAACACAAAAAAATGCTGCTATGTAAAAGCCAAAAAAATATGTAAGTACAAAGTTTGATAATTAAAAGCTTATAACGCACAAAGTGTAAGAGACAACATAAAAGCCCTCTTACTAAATGTAACTGAAATTAAAAGCGTTGGTTAAGTATTTTTGACAGGGCTTTATAGTAATTACGAAAAGTTCATTACAAAACCCCTCTGTAATAAACCATAATGGAGGAAAAAGCCATGAAATTTCCAAGCAAGTAAAACTTGAGCTTTATTAGTGTCTTATAAAACTTTTTAAATTTTACTTTCTCCCCTTCGTTATTTTAAACATTTTCACACAATCTGGTAATAAAATTTACATAAATAACTTTGTTTCGCTAAATATACAAAGCGTGTTAGTCCGAACCAAATTACATTTGAGCTTACAATCCAGTTTATAATATAATACACATATTTATATATTCAAAGGCGGATTAAGCTGGGATGCACTTATTAACCCGTTCCTTCTGGCATAAAACTCAGTTAGCATAAATTTGTTTTGCATTGTTGACAGTTTTCTTTGATGGGCGTTATTGCGGTGCAGCTCTGTTATGCTAATTCCCACTGTAACAACAGGTCAGCATAATGGTTTTACATTTAGATTAGGTATTGTACACGAGGGACTAAATATTATGGCGTCAAATTCGCCTAATATCATTATTTTATTATGCACTTGTTTGTCGCAGGATGCACGAAAAAAAAATGGAAAAGAAAGACACAATTTGCAGACAATAGTGGCGTATATACGTTTCAATATTCCGGGCGTATTTCGCAAAATTCTGCCTTTGTTCGATGCAGTTTTGTACATAAATCATTCATAGTTTCGAAACCGGCAAAATTTTCCATAGTTCCACAATTAAAGGACCTTCGTGCATAAAAGCGCGATATTTTTATCGCTCGTTTTTGACGGCTATACTTTACAGCTATATTTCGGTTTTGATATTAATTTTTAATGTTTTCTGGAATTGTATAGTCAAGTCCCAGTTGGAATAATTTTAAATACCGTCCGTCCTTATCACCGAAATTTATTATTTCCATCCATAAAGCCCGGTTTTATGAGGACATCAAATTCCTGTGAATCTCTATTGGAGCAAATAAAATCCAAAGTGTTAACGTAAAAACCGAATAGAAACATAAAAGTAAATTTTATTGGAGTGATTCGTTGTGAGTCATAATTAATTCAAATTTATTTTTGTTAAATTATTCAAATTACATATAGGTACCTAAAAATAATGTGTTCATAAAAAATATACTGGATTTAATTACTCATGCACAGTTCTGTAGGAATTGTTTAAAATAATAAAAATTTTATAGGTTCGAAATTTGTTTCATTACAATAGGAACACGTTACTTTTTATGTAAAAAAGTTATAGAAAAAGTATAAACATATTTGCAATTTAGCTGCTAAAAAATAGAGACGTCTACTATGTTTTGGTTCAAATAGTTTTGGGTACTAAAAGTGTGTGATTTGATTGTTTTTATATTATTGACAAGAAAACAAATTAATTAATGTTATAGCTCCTAAGAATATTCACTAAATATTGATTTTATCTCAAAGAATTACTTAAAACAGAACAGTCAAAGCAGCAACAAGTTGTTAAAAATTATAACTTTTTTAAGTGTAAATATTTAATTATTTCATACGAAATTATTCAGAATAGTTAAATATTGGTACAGGCTATAGTCCATAAGAAACATTTGGAATTTTGTAAAGAAATCAAAAATTAATAAGAACGTTAGGCAGTGTCTTGTGTTTCCAGTACTAAATACCCTATAAAATCGAGAATGAAAGCAAAACAAAAAAATGTTTTACATTAAGTTATTGTATTACCTATTGTACTTTTTGACTTAAAGTGATGGATCAATATAAAAGAAAGAGTGTGTTACCCACTAAATATAAATAATCAAAAAAAAAATCTCTCTTGCTAATTAAACAATTATTTATTTTATTTTATCTCTGAGTCGTCTTTGTATTTATTGTTTCGAGTATATTCTTTTATTAAAAAAAAGTTTCCAACTGCATAAAACGTCTGCAAAATGGGTGACGAAGGATTTCTAAAAAACTCAATCCAAAAATTTATTGGCCGTAAATCGCTGATTTTTTTAAAAAACTTTTTACTTCTGTAATATAAAAAACAAATTATTCTGGTACTTAATTATGATTTTTCATATTTGTTGCTCAAAACATTTTTTTCAGAGTAGATAGAGTAAGATTTTTGTGTTTGAAAAATAAAAACAAAAATATGACACAAAGTACATATTTTAGATTCTCAAAATAAATCAATCATAATTTCTGAGTACTATAGAGCAAGAGTTTAACCACGTTTTGTGTACCCAAAAATAAATATAATATGAAAAAAAAAGGTTTCAGAAAAATTGTTTGTTAAGGGAGAGTTTCATTGGCCCTTTAATAATTATTTTCTGGTGTTTACTCGGTAGTAATTGTGCACTATGACACTATTATTACGTTACTGACATCATCTTCCCTGTCAAGGAATTATAACATCCATTTTTGTGTGGTATAATTATAAGAAATTGCCTGTATCAGGGCTGTATATTTTATAACATCTCTATAATCTTCAAAATTTGTACGCAAAATTATAAGGAGGGTTTGAAATAAGGGGATTCAATTTCACTTCATCCACAAACCCCACCAGACAGCCAGGGTATTTTAATTATGAAGTTGACACTCCACCAGTAAACATCCCCTTTATGAAACTAAATAAAATTACCCCCAAGCAAACAAATCACCCCTTTCCAAAAATCTAATTATATTATCTACACTACACGCGTCTTTACGCCAACAAGAAATATGAACAAGACATAATGAATTTATAAGCCCGGATTTGTCAAGGAGTCTTCCGCGTGTCGAGAAAATAGTTTGGCAAGGTTCGAGGTAACAAGAGGGGATTTAGTCTCTGGAATTTTCAGAACCGCCTCCATCGTATTTCCGCTTGGTACACCCTTAGCACGAATACGTCCTCCGGGATTTTACACTTACGCAGCTAACGTAAACGTATGGACTGCAAGAAACTGTTCCACGTTGTTGAAAACGTTTTCTGCCAGCATATTTATGGTCTCGGGGACTGTCCTATGCTCCCAGTTTAATTTTTTCCTTCCAGCCTCCGAGGGGTAATTACTGCACAGTGCCAAAGACTATGTTTATTTTACCTTTCCAGGTTAGCAGTAGTGACCTAATTTGCATTGAACGGGTTTGGCTCATCGCACAGAGCTGGTCGCCTTATCTTAACATTTACAATAAAGGACCGAAACTATATGTCCTTTATTTGAAAAGGCCGTCCTTTCACTCCTGCTAAATACACTGCAGACAGGGCGGGATGGTTTATGTATACCTTTGGAAATATTAATGGTCTCGGCATTGTTCTATGTGTATCAGGGATAGATTAATGACTTGGAGTTGGTTGTTTGCAATATTTAGGCGCATATCTTTAATTTTACAATTTGCGGAAAAGTTAGTAGGTGGTAGGTACACCAGGCAGTAAATTTCTGAAATAAATACATATACTATAAATCATCAGAGAACAGGCATACGAAAACGCAATAAGCCATATAAATAATATTTTTCTACTCCTACAGGGATATTGGTTCATTCCTTAACAGTTTAGAGAACGGATAAGTAGGCAATTGCCAACGGTTGAACGAATACAGAATCCTAGACAATCTTCAGCGTGCGTAAAGAAATAGACCAATCATACAGAATCCTAGACAATCTTCAGCGTGCGTAAAGAAATAGACCAATCATAGTGTCATGATTATTATCATCCTGAAGATGAGATTTACTCAAATCTGCCTCACCTCCTAGTTGCATGATAATATCGTCATAACTGGCATCAGATTCACCCTGACCATTCATTCTAATATTCTAGTAAATAAAGAAAATTTAAATAAATAAGCTTGAATAAAAATTCTATTATAGGGATGCCAAGTTATTTTTAAGGTAAATAACTAAACCTATCTAACTTACTTTTTACCTAAAAATCCTGCTTCTAAATATATCATTGAAACTACAAATGTCTTTAATACAAAAAATTACAAACTACTTACAACTAATACTCTTCGTCAAAGAGTCCAAATTGTCCAAAATAAACCGTCAGTTGACCAATCTTCTTCTTTTCCGTTGAGGTGGATTTTTAACTGCAAAGGCTGTATCTCGGTAACAGCCTGGAGGCCTCCTCGGTTATCGATTTAACCACTTCTGGAATAGGTCCTCTATCACAATCTGCTCCATGTCATAACGTGGACTAGACGGTACAATTGCTAGTAGCACTCGGTATTACACCCAGTAACTTCCGTTCCGGAAGGAAAAAGCTTTCTAAGATCCCCTGATCTTCAATAGTCTGATTTTTGCTCGAATTTTTTAGAAAACTGACTTTCCAGCTCTCATTAAAAGTTTCTCTTGACAATCAACAACCAAAAACCAAAAAAACCTTTTTTCCCACCTTCTACCTCCACGTACCACCTTTTTCACCTCCTTTGAAGTTCATCAAGTAATACTGTTAATTTTCTTAATAACTACATACAATCCTACTAAAACTAACTATAATGGTAAACACTTGACATCCCTACAAAAATGTACCTTTTCTATAAATTAAATAAATAAATTTTCTTTATTTTCTTGAAAAAAAAATCCTTATTTTCATTCTGACATCAGTTGGCATCAAAACATTGAATTTTGGCTTATGTTTTGAGGCAATGAAAAACCCGTTCAAGTTTCAGTTAGTGTACATTTTTCAATTATCGTCCTCGTGCGATAGGGACATCTAATTAACCCTTGTTGTACAATATACTATTCTCATTAGGCCTCTTCAGGATGTAGAAATATTGAAATAATACAAAGAGAAAAACAAAAATGTAACATCTTAGCTATATTACTCGTACATTGAAAGTGATAACATAAACTTATTTCTTAGGCTGGGATTATCCAGCTTCTTAGTCATAGTCGTACTCATAATAGTAATTAAGTAATTAAGATACCAAGGACATTATTTCCTATAATGCCTGTGGTGTCTTCAATGTTTAATGTCCGACTTTCATTTTGTAGATATTTACTTAAAAAATGGTCAGAGCATTATAAAAAATAATGCTCTCACCTGAGGGCATTATGAAAAATAACGCCCTAGAGCATTATTTCTTAGATACTTGACCTTAATACGTGTAATTATTGATGAAATAATAGCCCTGTCGGACATTAAAGCTATTTCTGTACCAAGGGCGTTAGAGAGAACATAATGTCCTGAAGATTGAACTTGATTTAGTGTATCAGTTTAAATCTAAAAAAACCATCACGTGACCTTTAGGATTTTGTTTTGACGTTAAAAAAGAGTCACGTGACCGTTAGATATAGATTTGATGATTGAAAATTGTCACGTAACCATTTGCACCTTAAAAAGAGTTACGTGACTTTAAAATATCAGACTAAACGTATAAATTAAACGTGTATCAGTTTAAAACTAAAAAAAAACAGTCATGTGACCTTAAATCTGATTGAAAATTGTCTCTTGCCCATTTTTACTGTAAAAAGTGTCACGTAACTTTAAAAATGACAGTTTGAACTGAAAAACGGTCACGTAACCGTCCAAATAACATTTTGTGACATTTAAAACTGTCACGTCACATTATGAATTCCATTTTTAAGACGTGACTCTTAAATCTGAATTTGATGATTGGAAATGTCACGTGAGCATTTTAACCTTGAAAAATATCAGTTTAAACTTAAAAACTTTCACGTAATCTGATCTTTCAATACGATTTTGCCATTTAAAACAGTCACGTGAAATTTAGGATTCCGTTTTGACGTTAAAACAAAATTAAACATTTAAAAATAAGATTGAAAATCGTGACGTGACCATTTTCACTGTAAAAAGAATCACGTGATTTAAAAAATATCAGTTTAAACTGAAAAACGATCACGTGACTCTTGAAATACTATTTTGACATTTAAAGCGGTAATGTAATCTTCAGGATCCGTTTTGACGTTTAAAAAGTGGCACGTGACGGTTATTTAAGGAGCTACAGAAAAGTGAAAATAAGGAGAGTTGTTAGAAATTTCATCCTCTACAAGATTGTATTAAGGTATTTTTGCCCTTAAGAGCTTTCTAAGGAGTTATAAAGCAAACAGTGACAGGATGCACCAAACTGTAGCTCTGTCGGACATTATAGCTATTTATGTACTGTACATACTTATTATACTTACCTGTGTCCTCTAGTTTACCTAAAGGTAAACTGTTTTAAATGGCGAAAATCGTATTTGAGAGGCCACGTGACCGTTTTTTAGTTTTAAACACTGAAACCCCTGACTATTTTTAAGGTTAAATTATCATCCTTAATGTCATCTGACAGTTTTTAGTAATTCACGTGACTATTTTAAGATTAAACATGGAATTCATAATGTATTAAATAAGAAATTTAGCACGCGGCGGTAAATGAGTTAAATTCGGCAATGTTCACTATGTTTTCACAATATTTTTACTTATTTTAAATTTTCTTCCTGTTCTGCCCCTACTCAATGTCCAGTGGACACTTTATTTGTCTTTGTTCGTTCTGAACGACTACTGGACATTATCAATTGGTGTCCTAGTAACACTCTCCAGTGGTCATAGTTCAATGCCTCACAGTCCAAGTGTCCCAAAATATCTTAAATTATTTTAAATTTATAATTTTGGCTTCGGTTTGTCATTGAGTATGAACATGCGTTCTGTGATGACTTCCTGAAACAAAAAACAACTTTTAACTTTTTAATCAAAAAATGTCACAATACTTACTGGGGTATAGCATAAGATAATTACAAATTAAAACACAATTGGAAGACCACTGGATAATCAAACACTTCGTTGGAACTCTAAGCTGAAACTGCAGATTAGCCCAAGTTTGTTGTAATTTACACTTCAGTCCAATACTTCTTGTCATTAAATCAATAATTTTATCAAAAACCGTTTACAAAACAAACTTTGCATCCACATTCCGTTAAGTACGTAAAGAACATTTTTATTAAACTTGAAAGTCTAAATTTCGTCGAAGATCCGGCTTTAACATTTCCAGTCTTATAACTACTTAAGGATCTTGTCAGAGGATTGAGAACTTCGGCAACGAATCGCAGGAACTTTTTAATACCTCCCCGAGTTTTGCGACAGGTAGAAAAAGTAAAAAAACTCAATCCGGATGTACGGATTCTTGGTCGGAGTGGAAAATAGGTTTCCTATTTATTTGGGAAGAAAATTGATCTCTCACCAGTTAAAAGGCGCAAACTGAGAAAGTCATTTAACATGGGTTTGGCTTGCAATAGAAAAGAGCTAATAGAAAGTTTCTTGGAAAAAGTAGACTAATGGCTTACTTTGAGGTCATATGTTGCAGCTCCAACATTAGAATATTGTTATTTTATGTCAGTCTTTTTAATATTTATTATTGTGTCATTAAATAGAATATTGTTATGGGTTTAAAAAAGTATATCATTTCTGAAGCTATTAAATATTAAATAAACCATTTGTCAAGTAGTGTGGCATATTAAATTAATTCACAAAGGGATATCTTTTATTCATCGATAGGTCCATCTCTTGTGTTATTATTCTGTTTCTTTTTTCCCGCTATCCGTGCCAGATAGTCTTTATTTTTCTTATATGTAGGTACATACGTCGACAAAAGACAACTTGACTGTTTCTACCCGAAAACTTCGTCGAATATTGCCTGCTTGCACAGAATATTCTTCTATTTTATTTTGTTCAGCAAAGACTCGCTAAACATGTTTTGGGTGCAACAGCACCCATCGTCAGGATTGATACTTTAATTTTGGAGATGTGTGTGAGAAATGCTGAGAAAATGGCCGATATTTTGTGATTACCAATTTAGGAATATAAGACGCTAATTGTCACTGGTGCATAGAAGACAAAGATTCTGCAGCACACTTAATGTGTTGCTGTCCTGCACAGAACCAGGTTCAGCACTTTTGATGAAAGATTACCAGGTTGTAGAATGTGACTGCCGGGGTGACCGTGCACTGTGACCTTAAGGCCTATTGTGCCCTTTGTTACTAGGATCTGGGCTAAGGACACAGTTCCTCCTCCAGCTTCAAGGAATCTTCCATTAGTCGGTTTTCGAGATGAAAATTGATGATGCTGCCACCAATAAAGTTGGTCTTTATGTTTGAGACTGCACATTCCCAAAGCAGATGTACAGACGTCCCTTTCTTATCCCCATATTTGTAATTTCCGTGTTTTGCTAGGCCTATCCGCTTCAGATGGCTTCTCAAGCGACCAAGTGTTCTGAGAGGAAGCCTGCGAGTGAGTATAGGTTTCTTTTGCTCAATTTTGCAACTTATTTACTCCTTTCCCGGTTGTACCTTCCAAGAGCACCAATCCAGTGAGTTGCCCCCAAAGCTTGGTTCTTTCGTGTTTCTACTTTTTTGATTTGAGCTCGTGTTTACAGGTGTAAATCCTCTAAGCCACAGAAGGGTTTCGGTCCTGTAAAAGGAGTCTAGGTCTTTTTTTAATCAGAATGTTGGCTTTCTCATTTTCTTTAATTCTTCTGTGTTCTGGAACCCAGAACAAGGTAACTTTATTATTTCTGCCTAGTTTGTCTATACATTAACATACTATTTTAGAGCTGGCTATGGTTGAGCTCAGAACGGGTATGGCTGCTTAAATATCAGTCAGAATTGCAACATCCCGTTTGCGACATCAATTTCGGCCTGAAAGATACTATGGAATTTTCCCATTGGCTCCGACTATTTGGTTCTTGAACCCAATCTCATACATCTCAGAATGCTTGGGTCAGAAGGCCTTTGTGGCTTTACTGACAGTTTCCTGAATATGCCTGTTCCAAAGAAGTTTGTGATCTAGTGGTGGTTATTGCTAGAAATTTATCTTTTTGCTTGAATTCCATTAATTCTTCAGATATCTGGATCGTTTTCATATTTGTCAGCTTCTTTCTTTTTGTAAATGGTACACCAGTGGTTTTGGCATGGCACCACCTTTCAGTGACTTTGATTCCTGCTTGTATCAGTTCACATATAGTGTGTTCATATTTGCCTTTGTTATCCTATATAGACTAGACCACTACTTGTTCGTTAAGTTAAGGAATGATTTCCTCTTTTCCTTCCTTTAGAAGGGCTGGAAAAGGCCTGGGTTATCCATTCCAGGCGATTTGTACGGTTGAAAGGTGTTCATGACCCATTTGAATTGCTGTGATTTTGCAAAAAAACCCAAAATTTAGCCTTTTGGCCTTCCTTTTCTCCTTGTTGTAAAGGGTTAATTTCTCGGTCTACATTTGCCAATTTCCGTTTCTCTTTGCTTTATTGAAGAGACAACGAACATCAGATCTTAGAGTTGAGAAGTTTTTAGTCCACCAAAGGTGAATCTATATCTGATTTAATTATGGACGCCGGGCAATTGGATTCATAAGCCTGCACAATTGCCCTGCTGACCATATTGACATTGTTTTATAGTTCCAAGTGGTTTATCAATCCCAATCCTCTGACCGGTTTCGCCGTATTACGGCTCATCAAATAGGCTATAGGGCGTGATAACCAAAGAACAAAACCTTCATTCCAGTATAGTCAACTGGATGCCAGAAATGATAGTTGATGATGCGACATTAATGGGGCTGTTTCTAGATTTGGGAACGCCATTTGTACTTTCTAACTCATAGAGTTGAGTACAGATGTCACCAGATGTTGCACAACAACTATCATTTGTATTAGCCTGTTTCAGGCTTTCTGCTAGATCAGTCCTGTAAGATGGCCAATCTGTTTTCCTAGAATACATGTTTTTTGAAATTCATTACATACAAATTTAAAAGAACATTACTCTAAATGAAATATTTATCATTGCTTTAGTACCTTTTTGTATGTATGTCCACATACGAACGGTTTAAAAGCCCGAATCGGCGCCAATAAGCCCAACAATATATTTAAATACGAATTGTATTTATACTGAAATAATAAACCATTTTGATGATAATCATCATTAATTTTGGCACAACCTAATAATCTTTCACAAAATAAATAACTAAGAGCGGCTTTTGGTTGGTCGCATGAAAGTTTATTAATTTTGCCTAAACTGTATAATTAAAATTGACACAATTATAATACACTATTATCTTTAACTAGTGCGGAAAATGATAGTATTCTGCGTGTCACATATTGATTGTTAATTAAGTTTTTTCTTCTGGACTTGAGGGGATTCTAAATTCAAATACATGAGGAAAAGTAAACATACAAGCACGCAATTTTTTTTTTAATTCAACTTCTCCATTGAAAAGTCACAACAAAGCCCTTAAATTACGTTTAGCCCCTAAAAATATTATTCTCCCCTCTAAATAAAACATTGAAAAACCTGGAGTTTGCTAATTCCCGGTGTCGAATAGGAGATTAAAAATAATTAATGCGTTTTGCGATAATGACCCTGTTGCTAAATACAAATTTGCCTTGCATTAATCATCGCTCACCTTCCCATCTTTTTAAATTTCGATCATTAAAAACGCCTAAAGAGATCATCAAATATTTACAAGCAATAATTGTACATGCTCCCAGGAAGAAAATTTATCATCATTAATTATGCAAGGTTTTCCGTGATGTTTAGAGAAGCGAACCTTATTTTTGTATAAGAATGGATTTTTAATGGAAATTTTTAAGGAAGTTGAATGATTTATTATTGTCATGTTTTTTTCAGGGACATCAAATACTACCAAATATAAATCTGTGTTGTCCGAAAATTAATTTAGCGAAAAGCCTTCGGAGGCTTATCAAACTAAAATAAAACTTTTAGTGGACTCGTTTATCTGGTCCTCTGCTCGGAATCATTTCACAGTGCATCATTAATAATTCGGCGAGGCTAAAGGCCTGCGTAATTTATCTTTTGGATATTTAATTTCCATGAATGTTCAGCAGCGGTTTGCTCAATCCATCCGCTCCGACGGTATATTAATANGCNTNCAAGNCTATGNNNGTGCNACGAGGAAACACCANTACNTGAGTANNAAAAAATCATANGNCGATCTGCTNTACCCCANATTGCNAGCGNNNCGCGNCNNTNANCAGAAGTTCCATTTGGGTCNTNTCCTCAANTNNAGNTGTCGTGGGCGNTAGCTNGCATTATATGTGGANTCAAANNGTNNCGNGAAGCTACCNTNTCAANGNGNANCGGTNNCGGNGNACTNANNNGNAGAATGGTTANNACGCNGTCGAAGTTGCTTNNANGCATGNAGACAGTAAATGTGTCTGGATNGGNNNGTTNCTCTTACNCTCNCGCAGAGNGCNNCCNGNTNATGNGGNNGAGGTCGNAGNATNTACCTGCGCATTGNATAAANNNGTCTCNANTAAATNCCTGTATGGGCNCTGNAAGCNCGATCTANACGGGNCATGCTTAGNTTNGTCNCCGNGTGNCCGCTATCCTNATCTNCCNTAGGNGNNNACNAACGNNTAGCNTTAGGTCTTTTTTTAATCAGAATGTTGGCTTTCTCATTTTCTTTAATTCTTCTGTGTTCTGGAACCCAGAACAAGGTAACTTTATTATTTCTGCCTAGTTTGTCTATACATTAACATACTATTTTAGAGCTGGCTATGGTTGAGCTCAGAACGGGTATGGCTGCTTAAAGATCAGTCAGAATTGCAACATCCCGTTTGCGACATCAATTTCGGCCTGAAAGATACTGTGGAATTTTCCCATTGGCTCCGACTATTTGGTTCTTGAACCCAATCTCATACATCTCAGAATGCTTGGGTCAGAAGGCCTTTGTGGCTTTACTGACAGTTTCCTGAATATGCCTGTTCCAAAGAAGTTTGTGATCTAGTGGTGGTTATTCCTAGAAATTTATCTTTTTGCTTGAATTCCATTAATTCTTCAGATATCTGGATCGTTTTCATATTTGCCAGCTTCTTTCTTTTTGTAAATGGTACACCAGTGGTTTTGGCAGGGCACCACCTTTCAGTGACTTTGATTCCTGCTTGTATCAGTTCACATATAGTGTGTTCATATTTGCCTTTGTTATCCTATATAGACTAGACCACTACTTGTTCGTTAAAAGGCCTGGGTTATCCATTCCAGGCGAATTGTACGGTTGAAAGGTGTTCATGACCCATTTGAATTGCTGTGATTTTGCAAAAAAACCCAAAATTTAGCCTTTTGGCCTTCCTTTTCTCCTTGTTGTAAAGGGTTAATTTCTCGGTCTACATTTGCCAATTTCCGTTTCTCTTTGCTTTATTGAAGAGACAACGAACCTCAGATCTTAGAGTTGAGAAGTTTTTAGTCCACCAAAGGTGAATCTATATCTGATTTAATTATGGACGCCGGGCAATTGGATTCATAAGCCTGCACTATTGCCCTGCTGACCATATTGACATTGTTTTATAGTTCCAAGTGGTTTATCAATCCCAATCCTCTGACCGGTTTCGCCGTATTACGGCTCATCAAATAGGCTATAGGGCGTGATAACCAAAGAACAAAACCTTCATTCCAGTATAGTCAACTGGATGCCAGAAATGATAGTTGATGATGCGACATTAATGGGGCTGTTTCTAGATTTGGGAACGCCATTTGTACTTTCTAACTCATAGAGTTGAGTACAGATGTCACCAGATGTTGCACAACAACTATCATTTGTATTAGCCTGTTTCAGGCTTTCTGCTAGATCAGTCCTGTAAGATGGCCAATCTGTTTTCCTAGAATACATGTTTTTTTGAAATTCATTACATACAAATTTAAAAGAACATTACTCTAAATGAAATATTTATCATTACTTTAGTACCTTTTTGTATGTATGTCCACATACGAACGGTTTAAAAGCCCGAATCGACGCCAATAAGCCAAACAATATATTTAAATACGAATTGTATTTATACTGAAATAATAAACCATTTTGATGATAATCATCATTAATTTTGGCACAACCTAATAATCTTTCACAAAATAAATAACTAAGAGCGGCTTTTGGTTGGTCGCATGAAAGTTTATTAATTTTGCCTAAACTGTATAATTAAAATTGACACAATTATAATACACTATTATCTTTAACTGAGTGCGGAAAATGATAGTATTCTGCGTGTCACATATTGATTGTTAATTAAGTTTTTTCTTCTGGACTTGAGGGGATTCTAAATTCAAATACATGAGGAAAAGTAAACATACAAGCACGCAATTTTTTTTTAATTCAACTTATCTAATAAAAGTCACAACAAAGCCCTTAAATTACGTTTAGCCCCTAAAAATATTATTCTCCCCTCTAAATAAAACATTGAAAAACCTGGAGTTTGCTAATTCCCGGTGTCGAATAGGAGATTAAAAATAATTAATGCGTTTTGCGATAATGACCCTGTTGCTAAATACAAATTTGCCTTGCATTAATCATCGCTCACCTTCCCATCTTTTTAAATTTCGATCATTAAAAACGCCTAAAGAGATCATCAAATATTTACAAGCAATAATTGTACATGCTCCCAGGAAGAAAATTTATCATCATTAATTATGCAAGGTTTTCCGTGATGTTTAGAGAAGCGAACCTTATTTTTGTATAAGAATGGATTTTTAATGGAAATTTTTAAGGAAGTTGAATGATTTATTATTGTCATGTTTTTTTCAGGGACATCAAATACTACCAAATATAAATCTGTGTTGTCCGAAAATTAATTTAGCGAAAAGCCTTCGGAGGCTTATCAAACTAAAATAAAACTTTTAGTGGACTCGTTTATCTGGTCCTCTGCTCGGAATCATTTCACAGTGCATCATTAATAATTCGGCGAGGCTAAAGGCCTGCGTAATTTATCTTTTGGATATTTAATTTCCATGAATGTTCAGCAGCGGTTTGCTCAATCCATCCGCTCCGACGGTATATTAATAAAATGCGAAGGGCTGACGTAGCAGTTCATTTAATAAGCCCCAATAAATATCTTCAGTAGTAGCTTTTTCGGTATCAAGTTTATCATAAATTAGATCTTTTTCTCTTTTATGCAAGTAGCTACTCTGGCATTATGTCATAAAATTAATAGCTTCTTATTGGAATTGCTCTATTTTATTCTAGGATTATGGATCCTATGAGTTGCTTCTCCTATTATTACAAACTTTATAAAAAATCAACAAAAGCAACATAGATTGACATATCTACTAATTATACATTTGGAGGCATAATAGGACAAAACAGACATTCGCTTACCTATATAGACACCCATATTAGAAAGAAAGAAGAAGAAGAAGAGAGAGACTCTGTGTTATCTTATATGTGTGTGTATCTTGTTTCACCCATTTTGCTCTCTGGGTGAGTATTCTTGAAACGAAGGAAGAAAGTTATCAAGAGAAAGGTCTATAGAATGTGACAGGATCCCGCCAGCTTTTCGTGTCACATTCTATCAACACTTCTCTGGAGAATTCCGTTTCCTGGTTTGCTTACTGCTCTTCCAGAACAACTTCACTTGAACTGGTTGGTTTTTGGTCACTGCTTCATCAAGCATTTCTGCTACATCTACAGTTGGTAAATATGATAAATAGAGAAATGAATGCACACTCTTCATACATCCACTCCAAAAAGATTTATATTTGTTCTGTTTGATTGTCCTGTTGTTACTTATTACAATCATAGTGAAGTTCAGAAGATACAAAGGTTATTCAAATGTCTTACAGCAGGAAAGTATAATACAATTGAAAAATAGTTAAGCCAGTTTCCATGACATGTGACACTTGAACAGAGTTCTAGACTCTTCTTTCTAAAGGCATACATTTTTCAAATAATGTCTCTTCAATCGCTGTCAATTAGTATCAAGGACTAAACGTTCACAGTATGAGCTAGATAGCAGAACTGGAATAAACTGTCAAAGCTAGATTTCATTTTTTTATAAAATCGACCTCTAAATTCGACATAAAAATGCATTAGAAGGTGCTCAAATCTTGGTGTCAATGGCAGTTTTTGACAAATCTCAATCGTAAATACCCACTAACAACTTCAATTCCGCAATATTAGTGCAAAATTATCCATGCAGTGTTGTGCATGGAATTGTAGTAAATTTTGTAGTAATTTTATGGATTGATATCCTAAGTTAAATTAGGCATTACAAAATTCCGTTGTAGTCCTAAATTTTGAGAAGACTTGAAATAAAAAGAGAAACCAAAAGCTACATTAAACTAAATTTCTGGGCAATTAGCCAGCAATCAATAGTTTCAACATGTTCTTCCTCTTCTTCTTCTTTTCTGACGCTAACAGAATTTAAACCTTCTCTAAGATATGCTGGCTTTTAACATCTATCAGATAGTTCTCTATAAAGAATTCTGCGCAATAAACTAGCCCAATAATTTCAAAATATTGTTTTCCTCTTATCTGACGCTGATAGAATTTAAAAGTCATCATATCACCATAAAATATGTTAACTTTTACCATCGTGATTCTTTTTTCAAAATTTTTGGGAAATTAGCAAGTTCTCTAATATTTTATTAACATATTCTAGAGATAAATAGAATGTTGTCAAAAAAGTCATAAAATATGTTGAGTTTTGACAAAAACGCTAAGCTTTCTTTTAAAATTTCTGAGCAATTTGCCAGCTCAATCATTTCAACACATTCTCCGCTTTCTTCCATTTTTCCTTTCTGACTCTGAGAGAAAAAAAATCTGGGCAACTAGCCATATCAATTATTTAAAAAACGCTCGACTTTTGAAAATATGTCGGCTTTTGATATCCATTAATCAATTTTTTTCAGAGTTTCTGAGTTATTAATCAGCTCAATCGGATCAAAATGTTCTTCCGCTCTTCTTTTCTAACGCTTATAAAATTAAATTTATCTATCTAAAATATGTTGGTTTCTGACACAAACAATCAATCTTCTTTTAAAATTTTGAGGCAATTAGCCAGCTCAATCATTTTAACACCTTCTACCGCCTCTCTTTTCTAACGATGATAGACTTTAATTCTTCAAATCAATTAAACGATCAGCCTTCTTGCAAAATATTAAGGCAACTTAGCTAGCTCAGTGGTTTAAACAAAACTTTTGCTTCTATTTTCTGAAGTTATTAAAACTGAATTATTTTCTAAAGTATGTTGACTTTTGACGCAAAGAGTCAATCTTGTTTTACATTTTTGAGGCAATTAGCCAACTCGTGATTTAAACACATACTTCCGTCCCTGTTTTCTGAAGCTGATAGAATTGCATTCTTCTCTAATGATGTTAGATTTTGACACAAACGATCAATCTTCTTTTAAAATTTCTGGGCAATTAGCCAGCTTAATCATTTCAACACATTCTACCGCCTCTCTTTTCTCAAGATGATAGAATTCAATTCTTCTCTAAAATATGTTGCTTTATAAATAAAGGATCAGTCTTTTTTTGAAATTTTGAGGCAGTTTTCTGACACTGATAGAGTTTCTGACAGAGTTTCTGACACTGATAGAGTGTCAGAAAACTGGCTGGCTGGCGTGAGCAATTAGAAGAGTACAGTTTTGCCACACTTTAACCTTTCAAATTAAGTTTCATGACAGTTAAAGAAAGGAAATATAGGAATACATGTATTGTAATATGGCATAGGTATCGAGAAACGTATGCATGTGGAAAAAACCTAAAAGTAAATTATTATTTATAGATAGAAATAGAAACAGGTGTTGCCAGGTTATCATCCTTGTTCCTTTCCGCTTCATTTTTTTTGCGGAATTACCCAAAAAACCTGTTATTAATTATTATTATACATAATTAGTTTTTGGCATAATACTTTGAGCTCAGACATGAAGTTATATTTTTAGTAGTTTACTAAGCAAAAGGAAGAAGCAGCAATTGTAGCGTTGCAAATTTATAAACAATTTCAGTTTTTTTGCTTTAATGTGAATGAAATGTATACAAAATTTAAACCGTTTTTAGTCTTTAACTATAATATCGGTTAATTTCAGATATTTACTTTGTAATTCTCATACAAATGTATTTAATGTTGTGTTTAAGGCTGGTTTTTCTCCTGCTAAGCTCGTACAACTTTACCCTAAACCTGATTAAATAATTAACGTTGGAAAACTGTGAATTTGTATAATATGCTTGAGGATTGCGTTTTCTCCCTTTTTTGCTAATTGTATGTAATATGTAAGTAATGGGGGTTTTTGACTGATTTTGTTGCTCATTTTTGATACCAAATATGTGGCGAGTTTATAGTGAATTATTGTTCACTAACAATAAAAATTTTCTTTTGTTTTCTACATCATAAAATCGATTTCAAGTCACATTTATTATGGAAACCACTTTTACAATTCTCTAGATTTTCTAGGTACATAAAAACAGCTAGTTTTTAATAAAATATTACGAAACAGCTAGCTGTAGTAAAAATTAATTACTTTGACCCCCATTTCAATTCGTTTTATGTGAACTTTTAATGATATATGGAAGTTTAAACAGCAACGTATTACTCTGGCCTGGAGTTAAACCTAGTGTTTAAAATAGCTTTTACTCCTCTTAACTTTACGCACAACCTCATAATTAAACTTCGTGCCTCTGAAATCAATCTGGAAAACTCAGAATGCAAAAGCCGGTGTTTAACGAACTTGCTACGAACAACGCGATAAGTTTTAAGCCATATTCCAGTTACGTGTAATATTTCCCTTTACTGCAAATATTTAACGTAGTTAACTAGTTTGAAAGCATAGTTACTTACCAGGCTTCCTACTTACTGTCAAAATAGGAAAATGAAGAGATAATCTAAGTAGATTATTTCAGAAGTTGAGCAAGACGTGCATTCTACAGACAGAAGCTGTCCGTCAATTTGTTGTTTGAGAAAGTCGGACATTGATAGAAACGAAATCCATTTGAAATGCAAAGTGAAAAAGCATGTTTTGCTTACGAATTTCAAAACACATTTGGGGTACGTGCATCTAAATAGGACTATAGAGAGGAGCGTGCAAGGAATCAGCACAAGGCTTTGGGTAAATGGCTAAACTGATTCTGACGGATTTCCTACTCTATTTTAAATAAATTACCTAGTTGTTTTTGTGAGAAAAACAAATAAATTAGTTTCCAAACTGGAGGTGGAAGTTTGGTATAGATCGGCAACTGCTAACTGTACAGTCCTAAAATTGGATCTGCCGGACAGGGAATATCCAAATTCAATTATGCAATTGAGAGAGAAAATGGGACTATTGCCTAAACTTTTGAAGCTTTCTATTTAAGAAAATTAAACAACCAGCTGGAATAACGACTCGTGCCCAATAAGGTGCTTTTCAGGAAAAGACCAAAAAATGAATATTTGTAAAACGTTTTTCTCAAAACAAAAAATAATACAAAATGATTATTTAATAATGTAAACATTTTTGAACGATAGACTTAGAACTTGATTTTAAATGCGTGCAAATTTAGTCCACTGTACTCTGACTTTGACTTGTCCACTGACTTTTCCGTAAACTTCTTACCTAATAATTCCAACCGTTTTCGAGATACTCGGTTTTTTTACATTTTTTAGCAAATTCCGTATTTTTGCAATTTTTCGGGTTTCAGCGACTGTGAAAGCTCAAAATGTTTGCCTTGAACTGCTCTTTCACTTCGTGCTTTGAACATATACAGGGTGAAAACACTCTAGAAGGTTTTGAACGCTTCAAGATTGTTCTGAAAGTGTTTGAAGGTTTCTGGTTTGTGAAAGTGTCTGGGAGCTATTGGAACTTTCTAGAAGTTTTTGGAAGCTGTCAGACAGTTTTGAATGTTTTTAGATTATTCTAGGAGTTTCTGGCCGTTTCTAGGGGTTTCTAAACAATTCTAGAAGTTTTTGAGAGTTTCTGGAAGCTACTGGAACTTTTAGAAGCCTCTAGAAGTTTTTGGAAGCTGTCAGAGAGTTTTTAATGCTTTTAGATTGTTCTGAAAGCGTTTGGTAGTTTCTGGATTGTTCTAGGAGTATATGGACATTTCTAGAGGTTTATAGACAATTCTAAAAGTTTTTGAAAGTTTCTGGAAGCTACTGGAACTTTCTAGAAGCTTCTAGAAAGTTTGGTAGATTCTGGTTTATTTTAGAAGTTTCTAGCGGATTCTTTTGAAATTCTCTAGAAATTTCTGGAAGCTTTTGGGACTATCTAGATGTTTCGGAAAATTTTTAGACAGTTTTGAAAGCTTTTAAATTGTTTTGGAAACGTTTCAAGGTTTCTAGATTGTTCCTGAAGTTTCTAGAAACTTCCAGAGGGTTTTGCTAGATCTTAGATTGTTCTGAAAGTGTTTGAAGGTTTCTGGTTTGTTCTAGGAGTTTCTGGACGTTTCTAGGGGTTTCTAGAAGTTTTTGAAAGTGTCTGGAAGCTATTGGAACTTTCTAGAAGTTTTTGGAAGCTGTCAGACAGTTTTGAATGTTTTTAGATTATTCTAGGAGTTTCTGGCCGTTTCTAGGGGTTTCTAAACAATTCTAGAAGTTTTTGAGAGTTTCTGGAAGCTACTGGAACTTTTAGAAGCCTCTAGAAGTTTTTGGAAGCTGTCAGAGAGTTTTTAATGCTTTTAGATTGTTCTGAAAGCGTTTGGTAGTTTCTGGATTGTTCTAGGAGTATATGGACATTTCTAGAGGTTTATAGACAATTCTAAAAGTTTTTGAAAGTTTCTGGAAGCTACTGGAACTTTCTAGAAGCTTCTAGAAATTTTTAAAAGCTACCAGATATTTTTTAATGTTTTTAGATTGTTTCAAAAGCGTTTGGTAGATTCTGGTTTATTTTAGAAGTTTCTAGAGGATTCTGAAAGTTTTTGAAATTCTCTAGAAATTTCTGGAAGCTATTGGGACTATCTAGATGTTTCGGAAAATTTTTAGACAGTTTTGAAAACTTTTAAATTGTTTTGGAAACGTTTCAAGGTTTCTAGATTGTTCCTGAAGTTTCTAGAAACTTCCAGAGGGTTTTGCTAGATCTTAGATTGTTCTGAAAGTGTTTGAAGGTTTCTGGTTTGTTCTAGGTGTTTCTGGACGTTTCTAGGGGTTTCTAGAAGTTTTTGAAAGTGTCTGGGAGCTATTGGAACTTTCTAGAAGTTTTTGGAAGCTGTCAGACAGTTTTGAATGTTTTTAGATTATTCTAGGAGTTTCTGGCCGTTTCTAGGGGTTTCTAAACAATTCTAGAAGTTTTTGAGAGTTTCTGGAAGCTACTGGAACTTTCTAGAAGCTTCTAGAAATTTTTAAAAGCTACCAGATATTTTTTAATGTTTTTAGATTGTTTCAAAAGCGTTTGGTAGATTCTGGTTTATTTTAGAAGTTTCTAGAGGATTCTGGAAGTTTTTGAAATTCTCTAGAAATTTCTGGAAGCTTTTGGGACTATCTAGATGTTTCGGAAAATTTTTAGACAGTTTTGAAAGCTTTTAAATTGTTTTGGAAACGTTTCAAGGTTTCTAGATTGTTCCTGAAGTTTCTAGAAACTTCCAGAGGGTTTTGATAGATCTTAGATTGTTCTGGAAACGTGTAGAGGTTTCTAGATTGTTCTAGATGCTTTTGGGACTTTCTAGATATTTCTGGAAACTTTTAGATAGTTTTATATAGATAGATATTTTCACTTTCATGGAAAATTTCCGAAACTCTATCCGTTTCCTAGATTTTCATCTTTTTTTCTTATTTTTTTAGAAAATTGCATCAAAATTTTAAAAATTTTGTATCTCCGGCATTTTTGGGGTTTCAGCGAATGTAATAAGTTTAAAATGTTTGTCTTAAACTGCTCTTTAACCTCGTAGAAACCGCAACACGATTGGACATATACAGAATGTACAAAAAGCAAAAAAAAAAGTTAAATTTAAAACTAATGCTCTGTTAGATGTGACTGCGTTTACTCGGTTCAAAGTGGGTGAAAGGTAAGGCCAGAAAGTCATTTGAAACATATTTGGTTTCTTGCAAAATTTCCGTAACTCTAACCGTTAAAAAAATTTAAGAAATCAGTATTTCCGCTATTTTTGGAGCTACAACGACTGTAAAAAACTCAAAATTTTTGTCCTGAAATGCTCTTTCACCTAGTACTAATTGCAACACGATTGAACATCACAGGATGTACAAAAAACATATAAATTTGAATCAACACATCAAAAATTATCAATCAAATCTTTGTCCATTATGAATCAAAAATTTTGTCCTTTTTTCAGTTTTAGGAACGATAAACAACACAATACCTTCGTCTTAAACTGCTCTGTCTCCCAATTTTCTTCTAATAGTATGGATTCCAGATACTACATAAAAAAGTAAGTATTTCTGGCTCGTTAACTATTTTTTGGAGAAAACTGGTCGTGTATTGTTATTCTTCTCACCTGGTTCTTCAATTGGATAACTACTACACTTTCAGGTTTTGATGTTAATATACAAAGATCGCTTTATACAAGGTAAATTTGTAAATCACGTGTGAGGAATATTAAATTCTGTTTATTGTGTATGTGTAATAATACTTTAATATATTGCAATATATACTTGTAATGTTGCAATATTGTCAATTTGATCATCTTATTTTTAACATACTAGAAGAACCTGTACCACCCTGTATCTTAAATTCAACATACATATTCACATACCTTTCAAGCTTCTACAACTGCATTGATTTGCCTGAAGTTGGAAACATGATCCATAGACCAAATATTATAATTTTGTTATAACTTCTGGCAAAACAATTATTTGATATGTTAAGAATACAGAAATGCTGTTTTACAAATCAACATATGAGAGTAATGCATTTCCGTAGTTTGCACACTTGCAAATTGATTCACAACCGTCCAGACACATAACCTTTTAACTTGTCTCTGTTCTAATGATTCATTTATGGAATTTTTCCTCGGTACTGTTGTGTTCGAAAAGCAATTTGTCTAGAAAACCAATTTGTTTACATGAATAGCTATTTCAAACGGCAGTGAAAACTCTACAAACCATTTAACTAGCTAGCTTTGTCAAACATGCACCCCCAATGTTTATTTTTGCAAAGCCGGAAGCTTTAGTACACTTTTACCTCTGATGGAAATAGTGACTTTTAACTTAACTTTTTACAAAGGCTGGAAAATGCCTGGTGTTGTTCACTACTTTACGTACACATAGTAATCAATTTCGTAGGCACTTTTCGGTTTCCGTATTAATCACTGTCAGAGCTCCAGACTCGATTTTTGAACATAAGCAAATTACTGACGTTTTGCATTCAGCGGTTTCCGCTTTCGACTAAATTGTCGTTATTATTCAGACCTGCATTTCAGCAATGTTGTGTTCGCTGAAAACCGCAAAGTAAAATTCTAGCCTTCTCCGAGTGCCATTTAATTACTTCTTCATTCCCCATTTAATGAAATTAGTTGCATGACGACTAGAAGGAATGTTCAGAGTAGAGGTAAACTCCAACTTGCTGGTCATGCGATTAACTGAAAATGTTCAACCGATATTTCTTAAGTTTCTTTTAATTTTTACTGTAATACGTTTCAAGTAAGAAGTAAAGTTTTTAAGTAGTTTTGCTCATAAAAGTTTTACGATTACTTTGAAACAGGCAAATTACTGGCACTGTATTCATCAGGTAGTGATTTAGTAAATTCGTCTTATAAAACTTCAATTACAGGGATTTTATGAGTAAAATAACACAAAGGTATGCTGGGCCAGAGTTTCTTCATTTTATTTGATAAGGGAAGATTTTTAACACAAGAAAGTATTATCAATCATTTAAAAGGCGTCATAATTGATGATAATGTTACAGAAAACATCACAACTTTGGGTTAGTGTTACAGTATTTTGTAATCCATGGAAACATATCAAAATTGCTGTTAAGAATTTGGAAATTCACATCAATAAGGTCGATTTTATTTTTTTTTAACAGAATTTACCATTGAAACAAACAATGAATATACTAAATTGAACCTTACATTGACATCCATTTTGTTTGTTAAAACTAAAAAAATCAATACTGTATTTACTTGGTCATTTTAAACAATTCATTGTAGTTAACTCTTACAGTTATATTATCAGATCTTGAATAATTAATGTTAATTTCACAACCCACATAATGGCAATGGTGTAAAAAACTGTAGATTATATAAAAAAAAACAGGAGAACGGTAGAAGAAATACAGATTTTCATTGTTTCAACACGTCTCGTTTCGAAAACTGTGATTTTTGCGGATTCTAGGCCAATTTTGACATTAGTGACAGATATCACGTGGTTTCAGAAGATAATTCAGCCAAGCGTGACCCACTTGGAGTAAGAAAATGTTTTTTGAAAAAAAATCTGACTGTTTTAGGCACAAAATTCTCAAATTTCTAAAAAAACACTACAAAATTCGGTGCAGGCAGGGAGAAAAGTGGTGTCAAAATTTGAACTGCCAAAAACACAGTTTGAAAGGATAGTCAGAGACAAAATCGACTGTAAAATCCTCTTGGAGTGAGAAAGCTACTGATTTAAGTACATTTTTGGAATCCTCATTAAATTTCCTATTTGATAACCTAAAAAAACACTACAAAGTTTGGTACAGTCAGGGAGAGAAGTGGTGTCAAAATTTGAACTGTCAAAACATAGTCAGAAACAAAATCGCTGGTAAAACTCTCTTGCAGTAAGAAAATTACTGTTTTAAGCACATTTTTGAAATCCTCATTAAATTTCCTATTCGATAACCTAAAAAAACACTACAAAATTTGGTACAGTCAGGGAGAAAAGTGGTGTCAAAATTTGAACTGCCAAAAACACAGTTTGAAAGGATAGTCAGGGACAAAATCGCCTGTAAAACCCACTTGGAGTGAGAAAGCTACTGATTTAAGTACATTTTTGGAATCTTCATTAAATTTCCTATTCAATAACCTAAAAAAACACTTCAACATTTGGTACAGTCAGGGCGAAAAGTGGTATCAAAATTTGAACTGCCAAAACACAGTTTGAAAGGATAGTCAGGGACAAAATCGCCTGTAAAACCCACTTGGAGTGAGAAAATTACTGATTTAAGTACATTTTTGGAATCTTCATTAAATTTCCTATTCAATAGTTTAAAAAAACACTACAAAATTTGGTACAGTCAGGGAGAAAAGTGGTGTCAAAATTTGAACTGCCAAAAACACAGTTTGAAAGGATAGTCAGGGACAAAATCACCTGTAAAACCCACTTGGAGTGAGAAAATGACTGTTTTAAGTACATTTTTGGAATCCTCATTAAATTTCCTATTCGATAACCTAAAAAAACACTACAAAATTTGGTACAGTCAGGGAGAAAAGTGGTGTCAAAATTTGAACTGCCAAAACACAGTCAGAAACAAAATCGCTGGTAAAACTCTCTTAGAGTAAGAAAATGACTGTTTTAAGCACATTTTTGGAATCGTCATTAAATTTCCTATTCAATAACCTGAAAAAACACTTCAACATTTGGTACAGTCAGGGCGAAAAGTGGTATCAAAGTTTGAACTGCCAAAAACACAGTTTGAAAGGATAGTCAGAGACAAAATCACCTGTAAAACCCACTTGGAGTGAGAAACTACTGATTTAAGTACATTTTTGGAATCTTTATTAAATTTCCTATTCAATAACCTAAAAAAACACTTCAACATTTGGTACAGTCAGGGCGAAAAGTGGTATCAAAGTTTGAACTGCCAAAAACACAGTTTGAAAGGATAGTCAGAGACAAAATCACCTGTAAAACCCACTTGGAGTGAGGAAACTACTGATTTAAGTACATTTTTGGAATCTTCATTAAATTTCCTATTCAATAACCTAAAAAAACACTTCAACATTTGGTACAGTCAGGGCGAAAAGTGGTATCAAAGTTTGAACTGCCAAAAACACAGTTTGAAAGGATAGTCAGAGACAAAATCACCTGTAAAACCCACTTGGAGTGAGAAAATGACTGTTTTAAGCACATTTTTAGAATCCTCATTAAATTTCCTATTCGATAGTTTAAAAAATCACTACAAAATTTGGTACAGTCAGGGAGAAAAGTGGTGTCAAAATTTGAACTGCCAAAACACAGTCCGAAACAAAATCGCTGGTAAAACTCTCTTGGAGTAAGAAAATGACTGTTTTAAGCACATTTTTAGAATTCTCATTAATTTTCCTATTCTGTTGCTTGAAAAAAAAACAGTACAAAATTTAGTACAGTCAGGTAGAAAAGCGGTGTCAAAAATGGTAGATTCACCGTTTAAACGATAGACCTGGCAAGAGATAAATGCATAAGTAATGTAAGCTACCCATGACAGAATTTAAATTTTACGCACAGACGAGCACCATTTCTGTTTTTTATTGGCACTTGGTGTCACCTTCCAGTTAAAAAATATTAATCTTGTCTTCTTCATAAACATCTGACGGAATCACATGCAAATATATTCTTCAATAAAAATTGTGCACAAGATTCGAACAGTTAGAGGTTTTATCGCCGAAACATAAATATCCAGGAAAAGCAATAAGCAGTGAAGTTTAAATCTTGTCGAATCACCAATAAACCAGACAGACAAACAATGTATTTTGTCACACTAAAGGAACTTCTGCGGGAGTTAAAATGCGGAAACAAGGTCCTGATTAAAGTGCAGACTTATTGTCACTACAACTCTTCGTATAATAATAAATCGTGTGCAACTTGGAGATTAACACTTCCCATCTATCCATGCGACAAGGTCAGCTTTGGAATTTTTTCCTTGAAAGAAACTGCGACACAATCAAAATGACTGGCGGACGATAAAATGGCACTAGTTAGAAGTTTAACGTGTTGTATAAACGAGCCACTTACGAACACTGGAAGTTGGCCCCCCCGTGGAGAAAAGTAGCCGCAATTATTCACAAGTTTAAATTTAAACGTCTCCCAGGCGCAAAGCATTTTACTGCAGGCATTACTGCGTGAATTATTGCATAACATAAAGTGACGGCAACCCTGACAATACTAACTTAGCTGAGCGAAATCAAATTTGAAGGCATGATGGATAAGGTGCTCCGAAACTTTGATGTCACCCAGTTTTGGCATAACATATCGCGGATTATTGTAATGGTGCGAAATTGAGTTTGATTGCAAAATGCTTGTTTAAGATGGGATTATGCCTTTGATAGCTGAAGTTAGGATATAACAATTAATGGCGTTAGTTTCTGAGTTAGAAGTGATGATTATTTGTATCTAGTGCAGGAAAATTAAGTAAGGCCACAAGAGGCTTATAATTGTAAATGATTTTACGTGTGATTGCATATTTTCCATAATTTTACAACTACGTTAAAACGAATAAAATTTGCAAGAAAACAATACTGCATAGGTAATATAATAATTGGAACGAAAACTATGGATAATTTTTGTTAAGTTTGCACGAATGGAAATTAAGTTGAAAAGAGCACTATATTGAGGGAGAAAATTGTATGAATTATTGTATTTGTTTAAAATCTATGCCTGACAACGTATTGGCAGTTTGGTAATTTCAGTTTACCATGAAAACCTCGCTACAAACAAAATTAATAGTCAGTACAAACAATTTTCTGAAGTTAGAAATGTTAATAGGAAATTTACGAAAATGTGGCGGTTTAGAGTAGAAACAGTAAAAGAAGACGAGAATAATTAACTACTTATTCCGAAAAATGCAAAAAGTTTGAGAACGTTTATCTGGAGACAGCGTCTGTGGAAATGCTAACTTTGCAAGATTGGTGTAAGAATATGTGGAAAAAGTATGGCAGTATAGAGAAAGTGTGGTGCAAATGTATGGAATATTAATGCTGAACTTGTTCATGAAATGGTTGATAGGGTGTTTAGCTCGGTGTTTAGTGTAGCTATTGACCCTTTTTGTTTGTCATAAGTTTTAGAAAAGCAAGAACAGCAAGAAATGCTCTGCGTCGTAGACTGCAAAGTGACATTGAATTGATCATCAACGAAAATTAGAAGTTCTATTAATATTGCAATCTTACGATGAAACTACCCTTCAATGGGCTTCAGAAAAAGTTATTAATTCTGAATTTATACGGCATTCATTCGGGAAGTGAAGCAGTGTCTGACTGAATTCTTCAAAGAACAACTTGATGGATCTTTTAGTAATAAAATTGAGTATTACTCAGTTTCTTAAATGGATGAGAAGGTCCTCCAACCTCCTCAGCCCACGACTCCAATACCTAACATTTTATCAATAAGGAGGATAAATGCTAACCAAAGCCCACGACTTACCCAACATTTTATCAATAAGGAGACTAAATGCTAACCAAATTGTAGAATATCACATATTTCAATCTGATCAAATCGTTTAGGTTTTACCTAGTTTAGGGCAATACCATTTAGCTTCTGACATTGCCAGATAGTTTGTAACATTGCCAGATAGTTTCTAGCATTTGTCAGATACTTTGGGACAATGTCAGATAGTTTCAGGCAATGCCAGATAGCTTCTTACATTGCCAGATAGTTTCTAGCAATTGTCAGATAGTTTGTAACAATGCCAGATAGTTTGAGGCAATGTCATTTAGCTTCTGACGCTGCCAGATAGCTTCTTACATTGCCAGATAGTTTCGAGCAATTGTCAGATAATTTGGGGCAATGCCATATAGTTTCAGGCAATGCCAGATAGCTTCTTACATTGCCAGATAGTTTCTAGCAATTGTCAGATAGTTTGTAACAATGCCAGATAGTTTGAGGCAATGTCATTTAGCCTCTGACGCTGCCAGATAGTAGTTCAGGCAATGTCGTTTAGCTTCTGACATTGCCAGATAGTTTCGAGCAATTGTCAGATAGTTTGTGGCAATGCCAGATAGTTTCAGGTAGCGCCATTTAGCTACTGATATTGCCAGATAATTTCAAGCAATTGTCAGATAGTTTGGGGCAATGCCAAATAGTTTTAGGTAATGCCGTTTAGCTTCTGACATTGCCAGATAGTTTCGAGCAATTGTCAGATAGTTTGTGGCAATGCCAGATAGTTTCAGGTAATCGCCATTTAGCTACTGACATTGCCAGATAATTTCATTTCATTTTTGGCATTGTTAGATTTTCTGGCAATGGTCAGATCAATTCTGGTATTGCTAGAAACTATCTAGCAGGTTGCGAATGAGTATTCATAAACCTACCCATGACATTATTATGTACCTGGTGATCAGCTAAGGCAGGACGTGAGTTACTAGAAGCAGAAAACTAACTTTGTTAATATTTTTTGACAATCGCCAGAAACTATCTGGTATTTCTAGAAACTCTCTCACAGTTGCCAGGAACCAACTGGCGTAGCCAGAAAATCTTAAATCAAATTAAATAAATTACATGGGTACTGAAAACCATGGTAATACAACTCTAAAACGTACATA
Source organism: Ips nitidus (assembly GCA_018691245.2). Lineage (NCBI taxonomy): Eukaryota > Metazoa > Arthropoda > Insecta > Coleoptera > Curculionidae > Ips > Ips nitidus. Next base: position 5,473,346 of record CM042789.1, on the reverse strand, counting down.
CTTTATTTTTTGGATTTTGTGTATAATAAAAATTTGAAATTCCTGTCTACCCCAGTATCTGATCGAATCTATTAACAAATATAAATCTGGTCTGAAAGTATATTTCTAATATAATCGATATACCACCATGTGCATATTATATCTAGGCAACATAACATAACCATTTACCAAAAGAGTATAAAATCCATATAAACTAATAATAACAAATACAAGTTTTATTAAAACTAGCATAATTTACGCTTCAATTTGCTTGGAACGCAACTAACAAATTGGAAGCTTTTTCCAAAAAGTTTTGGAAAACTTAAAGTAATTAAATGTTTAGTGTACTAAAGATGGGACGAAAAGTCATTTACTTTAATTTCAGAAACTAACTTAACTATAGTTTTCTTTGGTCTGTATTATAAAGTTCTACGAGGCAAAGTTAGTTAACGTAGTAGCTAAGGTAAGGAGTAAAGTTAATCAGTTATGGTAAAGGTGTTTAGTTTTACAATTAAATCATTGGTCAACTAGTAATTTAGATAGTCTTTTATGTAAAATAAGTCCTACTTAGGCTAAGTTGTGATTTGAATATGACGTTTTTCACCTGCTTCTGCCATAACCTTATAACCAGGCCGAAGGGGTTATTACCTAAAGCCCTTGAGCCAGAGGGGAGGGAAAATTTTAAAAGTCTCACTTTCCGGTTTTTTGTTTTTATCTCGGAAAATGTGTTCTACCGATATGATCACTCTGTACAAAATAAAACCTGATTTAGGTAGTAACTCCTAGATTTCGAAAATACTGACTGAAATAACGTTTTATTACATTTCGGATTTTCCTTAATTTTCAAAAGGATTTATCACAATTTTAGTTAACTAAGATTTGTTAATGAGAAAAATGTTATACGTGCCTGGATTTTACGGTCAATTTACTGGGCCGAACCACCAGAATTCGAAAATACTGACTGAAATTTTGTTTCATTGCATTTTCACTGACTTTGATTTCATTTTTGATGGTATTTATCACAGTTTGAGTAAAGTAATGGTTGTTTATGGAAAAAGTGCAATACGTCCCTGGATTTTAAAGTTAATTTACTGCCTACACAACAAATTTCAGGGTTATCACCCCCAGATTTTGAAAATATTGACTGAAATTGTGTTTCATTGCATTTCAACTGACATTCTTTCATTTTTAATTGTAGTGGTCAAAGTTTCTGTAAAGTAAGATTTGTTTATGCTAAAAATACAGTACGTCTCTGGATTTTAAGGTCAATTTACTGGTTACACAGCAATTGTCAGTGCTGTAACCCCTGATTTCGAAAATACTGACTAAAATGGCTTTTAATTGCTTTTCGGACTTTTCCTCATTTTTTTCAGTATTTTTTGCCTGGACTACAACAACAACACAACAGAAAATGACACACAGACTTTTGTTACAATATGTATCATTTCAATTTTAACCAGAAATGGATAAGTCCTCGATAATACATTTTTCACTGTAACTTTTGCTGTTTTACATACAATAACTCAACTATACGAGTAGCAATATTTCTAACATTTTCAACGTATCATTACTCTACTAGCCAGGGCACTTATGACAATAAATTGAACTCCAGATGATAAAAGAATTCCAAGTAATAACTAAGGAAGAAGAGAATAAATAAATTATCTTAAATGAGCATCTTAACTACAAAATGATCAACTATTTTTAAATTGCCACTAGTTTAAAACAAAAGGAAATACGAAGCGACGTTATAACGTTTTGACCTAAAACGCGAAGCGTTATACGGAATAAATTAACCTGGACTTAACTAATCTCGATCCCAGTAAAGAGGGCTTTAAAACGGGGCATGGAGTTAGTTGAAAATTAAGTGAGCTAAAATTCTTTCTGGATTACTTTTAAAATATATGACGTGAGCGGAAATTGGAACGGTTTGCAGTGCACATTCGGTAACATTTAACTTGTATAACAAACTTTTGTAGCGGTTTCAACTCCACAGTTTATCTGTTAACGTTTTGGTAATCGCAGTTTGGATGAAATTTAACCAGCTCCCCGCTATTTATAGGGAAAGTAATCATATTTCCAAAAACGTTTCGCTTTGTTTGGAGGGTAATAGCGGATTTAGCGAGGCCCGGCTCAAACTCAACGAGGTGCGGCTAATAAATTTGACGGTGATTTTACGACATACGGGACTTTAGGGACGTGCTCTGGATTTTGTAACCGCCACCAAATTAACCATATTTATTAGATGCTGCTGCAAAATCCGTCTGATCCAAAAGTGGAACGTCACAAACATTATTAACCGTGAAAGCGCTATTAGTTTCCACTGGAAAGTTGTTTTGTACCCTTTTGCTGCCTGCAGTTAGCTTTGATACTGTTGTAAGTTTAATTAGAATTTGATTTTCTTGTGTAAATCGAAAACTAGGCATTCTAGTGCTTTGTTCTTAAATCGAGAAAAAATAAATTTGAAAGTTACTACACAACTATGTGGTTCTTAACAAATGTTGAAAATTTTACTAAACAACAATTAAACTTATTAAAACTAAAAATAACAAAAGTTGTGTAATTTAAAAAAAATTTGTGGGGAAAGTTCAGAATAATCTTACACAATGAATTTGTTGATCTTCTACACTTCTACAATAAAAACCGAGTAATGGCGTTGCAAACCTTAAAAGTTTATAAACAATTCACTTTTTTCTAAACCTTCGGTATATTTGGTAACCAAGTTGATAGAGAGCTCCAAGAGAAGCATTTTGGAGTTTTTCCGGTCGTTGAATTCCTAAAAATAACAGACTTATAACCTAGCAAACCTTGAGCAAGTAAAAGAAACTATTCAAGTGACTGTTTGCGAGACCCTGCAGTTATTTGGTAACTGATTTTTCTATGCTCAGCAAGGATCGATAGAGAACTTCATAAAGATCATTTTGCCTTGTTCCTGGTCGCTAAACTCCGAAAACTAACCGAGTTATGTCAGTATAAACCTTAAGTTATAACAAAAAATTCACTTTTTTTCGAAACCGTCAGTATATTTGGTGACCAATTTTCCAGTGCTTGGCAGAGTTGGACTCCAAGAAAAGCATTTTAAAATATTTGATTTCCTAAAAATAACTTTAATGAAATTATAACCTTGCAAACTTTTAGCAAAGAGCAAGTAATTAAAAGAGACTATACAATTGACTTTTTGGAAAACTTTTTGTCTTCTAAGTGAACAAAACGAATTTAGTGGAAATAAATGACAGCTTATCATTCAGATCAGGTCAGATTATTTATTATCAACGTTTCGAATCATTCCTAACACTTCACAGTCAAACTTTAAACATTGACAAAAACTCTTGGTAATTTTAGCTTTAAAAGTCGAAATGGTTGTTAAATTGTTTTGTAGAAAACAACAATCCACACGATTCATTGATTTATGGAATCACTCTGTAACTGTTAAAATAATCGAGTTTTAGACTGTTAAATGTAATCTAGAATTCACACTTTACAACACGCAAATTCTAAAGAATATTTACTAATAAAGCGTTGAGTTTGTTTGCAACTTTTCCATATAATTAGGAACTAGTTAATTTGTAAAGCAAAAAATATAACTTTCATTTAGTTCCATCTGTCTGTATTGAATACTCCAAATAGTTTCAAATATTACATAAAGACTTCCCTTCAGCTTTCCTTCCCTAAGACGTCAACTTTCAGCTGGTAATAATGCCATTTTCGCTATTAAATGATTTTCAGATAAAAGTCGATATATCTTAAATTACAGTTTGTAACATAGTCTAACAGGAAATTGACATTTATCATTAGACTTGTATGTTGAAACGTAATATTTTCGGAAAATGCAAATTTAACCATATTTTAATTTGAGACTTCTATAGTTTTGACAAATACTTTGTAAATTATTAATTTTACTTGCCAAGCTTAAATTAGATTTTTTAGCAACTTTCAAACACAAATTGACGTTTTTAATTTAATTTCTTAATTTGTAACCTGTAATGTCTATTTTTACAACTTGCATCTAAAGATTTGTTTTTTTTTAAACTAACTACTAACTTAACTTTTAACTTTGTGTAGCCTGTCCAGCTTAAATTGAGACTTTTCAATTAGAACTTTCAAATAAGATTTAAACATAAACATCAATACAAACAACGAATATTTGGTTGGTTATATTTGGTACCTTTTTTACGGTAATTAACAACGAGCACATAATAGAACCCTTATTCACTGTTTCCACTAAGCAGATATAGACAAAACAAACAGTCTTAACAGGCAAATAAAAATAAATAATCCCAACCATTTAAACATCCCAAAAAAAACAAATTTAAGAGATTAAATCTGAAATGAGACAACCCACAATTTCCTAAATAGCAAACAAAATTGCGGACTTATATAGCGATACTGTCAGGAAAAAGCGCCAGTAAGAGATATTAAAAGTTGAAAAAAGCAATAATGAGTTTTTCCTTTGCACTTTGGAAAACAAAGTTTCGGTCGTTATTAAGTGAAGGGGTGAAACGTTGAATCTTTAATTCGCACAGAACATTCATTTTACTGACTGAAATTCGGGCGAGAATCACAATGAAATCTGCAAAATTCAATTTATCGATTGACTTATTGTTTGCCATTTAAACGTTCACGCTACGCCTGCAAACGATAATTGGTTTCCCGAATTTAGATATTATGAGAAATCCTTAATTTATAGCTAATTTGGTAATTTAATGCCGCTATTATATTAAAATGTTTTGTTGATCGATTGCGCTGGCAAAATGACATGTTTTTAGGCTTTTCAGTAATCACAAATTTATATCATTAGAACTTAACATTACATTGTTTTGGACAGTAAAATCGTTATTTATTAATCACACGATTGGCTCAATAGAGCTAAGTCACGTAAGAGCTTTTAAATCAATCGAAATAACCTCTTCAAATTGGATCTAATCTACATAAATGCCATTAAAAAATCTATTATGTAATTACGTATTTTATTTGTAATAACATCAAATATTATTACCTCCTGGGTTTGAAGAATAAGTAAAGCTAGCTTAAACAAACTTTAAAATTAGCCATTTTTCCATTCATATCATTCATTTTATAGCTATGCTATTTCATAGTTAATGAAATGTGTTATCACCAGTGTGATTGGTTGGTGATATTGTTTGGCTTCTGCAGTACTTCAAACTTGACTAATAAGAAATTAGCCATTTATTCATTTGATCCTGAATAACTTCCTTATTTGACAAATAAGATCGTTTATTTTACAGCTCTGGATAGCCAATGAAAAAAGCTATCCAATGGTATAATAACTTTGATTGGTTGGTGATATTGTTTGGCTTCTGCAGGACTTCAAACTTGACTAATAAGAAATTAGCCATTTATTCATTTGAACCTGAATAACTTTCTTATTTGACAAATAAGATTGTTTATTTTACAGTTATGGATAGCTAATAAAGAAAGCTATCCAACGGTATAAAGCTTAAATATTTATTTACGCTAATTAATTAGTTTGATTTAAGTAAAAAAGTTAGGCTATTTTCAACCAGTTTTTTGGAATTCTGGAGTGGAAAATAAAATGTACATATTATGACATAAATGGTTTTCACTTCAGATGAATACATTAGGCTAACCTGTTTGACTTGTTTGAAATTAAAACAAAAAACAAAGAGCACTTAGGCTCTAAGGAAATAGCAAAACTTCGCACATCATGTTTTCACGCTCAACGCATAAATTATACTAAAAAGCTCTAAATGAGCGACAATGTTCCTCTAAAAGTTTTAGAGTTTACTGGAATTCCTAAGCCTAAAAGCAGGTAATTCCTTCAAAATTTTGTTCAACATAATCATATAAAATCCTTTTGCTTTTAGTGTCAAGAAAAACTTCCATTACTGCTGCTCGACTCTAAAATTGCTCTAAAATCTAGTCATAAGAGAATCTTATTGAAACACTACAGAAAGTTGTTTCACAAGACGGTTAAATTGCTGATTACAACATAACATCTGAAGCAAAGTGAAATATTATTAGTTTTCAGGCAAAACATCACCTGAAAGCCGAATACCGTGCTTGGCAACTGACACTAATAAATCAATTAGGTATGCTGATAGAAATTTGGAGTGGTGCGGTCGCATCTCCATAAATTTCGATTTTCTATCTGGGGGCGATATTATGGAGAAGGATATTAGCAGCTACGTATCCATTTAACCGATATTATGTTCCCTTTAACCTAAGCGTGAACTGCACCAGAAAATTTCAATCTAAACTGCTAACCGAACAGCAATTAGCGTATATGCTCGAGGTAATTATGTTAAACCCGCAGCAAGTGATACCCTTAATATCCAATAAAAGTTAACAATCCTCTTATCTTTCTATGAAACTTTCCGGAATTTAATAGAAGAAAGTTTTGACCTTAAAAGATCAAATCGGTAGTAAAGTGTGTAGGTAATTGAATTTGTAATAGCTGAGAGATGTATGACAAAGCGATTTGGTGAGATATTAGTAAAGTGATTTAATTATAACTAATGATCGGTTTGTAGGTTACAGGTTTAATTACATTTAATGATGAAAATGGATATCAGTTTTATGATAAGATTTTTTAGCAATTAAGGCCACCGTGTTTGATATACAGGGCGTTAAAGATTACGGAACTTGTTTGCCACTATTTCCACAAGTTTTAGTTTTGTTCTGTTGTATTTCAATATATTGTAATTAACTATAATTTTCTGTCACAATATTTCTTTTAATTTAACTTTTTATTTTGATTATAGTGTTGCCTTCCTAATTGACTGTTGATATCACCAGGATATGACCACTTCTGCTGTTAATTTTCTAACTATGACAAGCCAAATAAATCTTGTTTTTTGATACATTTTAAGCTGGTAAATGTGTATAACTTAGGTTTTAAAACATTTTTTATTTATCCACAAGATATATTATTTTTCGACTTTATAGTACTGTATTCTTTCAAACATTTTTTTTTCAATGGAAATACTCTGTATATTAAGTTTTTTTATGCGTGATGTGAGAATTTCAAATTTTGGTAAATGTTTAGAATGCTTATTTTAAAAAATTAGCTCAGAATTCAATATCTTCAACTTTTTTTATTGCCTAGTAGGCTTGTGGTGTAAATTAGTAAAAAACACTTTATGGTACCAATTATACCTACTTTATCACATTTAAAAAAAAAATTTAAACATTTTTTAAATTTTTAGTTACCACGATTTTTAACATAAGTAAACTGATTATAAAAAAAATCGAAAAAGCAAAATTTGTGGCCATATAGAATAGGAAATCCTTGGTCGAATTTGGTGAACAAAAAAATATTAAAAACACCGTTTTTCCTAGAATTATAGCCAGATTTATTTTATAACTGTATTTTGTATTAAAAATATACACTATACAGGGTGAATATGCAGTGCAAATTCACTCAAAGTCCAAGTAAAAAATATCACCAAAAATTATTAGATGACCTATAAACGAATATACCAAAAGTACCTTTCATCTGTCAAAATAGCTATTTAGACAACAAGTGCAAAAAGTGTACTTTTTTGCACGATTTTATAAAAACTGTATTTTAAAGACCTGTTTGATGATTTTTTAAATTAAAATATGATTAAACATTTTGTACAAAACAATAAAAATGAAGGTAAATTTTAATTTCTCTATTAAACTATTACTCTACACAAAACAAGTATTAGGTTAGGTCTATACTAGACTAACCTAAAGTAATATCATATCTATCGTTTTTTCTGATATATTAGAATGTAACAATCAGATCAACGACAATAATAAAAATCCGCCATTTTTGGTTTTTAGTTCGATTAGAGCAGTTAGATGGAAAACGTCATTAGGAAAATATGAAAATAAATTACCAAATACTGACAAAATTTACAAATTTACACAACCCCTTTTTTGGGTTTTCCTGTTAGTTCAAATATTTACAACGCTTTTCTTCCTGACTATATTAAGTTTTTAAGTGGTTTTTTAAGTTATCCAATAGGAAATTTAATGAGGATTCAAAAAAAGTGCTTAGAAGTGTCATTAACTCACTCCAAGTGTGTTTTGCAGCCGATTTTGTTATCGACTGTTCTTAAGACCGTTTTTCTGACCGTTCTTCTTTATGATTGTATCTTTTTTAGTGGTTTTTTAGGTTACCCAATTGAAAATTTAATGAGAAGACACCAACCACTACAAGTACTTAAAAAAACTAAAATAGCCATTTGATGTAGGTTTAAAAGTTGTTATAGTTAATCCAAAAATGATTACCAAAATATTCCTAACCTTAAAATAAAAGGGCTACAATCCTTAATGATGTTTTTATAATGGATTAAATATTTTTGAAATGTGCTCAAAATTCTGCAAATAATTTATCAAAAAAAAAAATATATAATTAATATTTTTTGTAACTATAAGGTTTTTTTTATGATTTTTGACAAACTTTGTAAATATTGTATAATAAAAATGTGTTATTAATATTTTGTTAGTAATTTTTGGGCTCAACTTTTTAAACTGCATCAAATGGTTTTTTCAGTTTTTTTTTAAATACAGGGATGTCCAAATGGGGGGTTGGTCAGTCCCCAGTGCTGTCATTCACTACACTTAACGCAATTGTTACTCTGAAAACAAAACAAGAAATAAGTCTAAATAACGAGTAAACTGCTGTTTTTGGAGCCTTTCAATATCTTTTTTACAGCGTTGCCAAACCTCTTCTAGTTATTTAAGTTTGAATGGCAACTTTCTTAGTTGATTACAGACTTGGATATAACCAAGATCAGAAATAATAATGTATTTATCGTAGCAAGAACTCTAATCGAAAAAATTACTTGTCGAAATCAATAATTGTTAACACAAACTTTAATGAAAAAAATTTAGTACGAATTTAAAAAAGTGATTGAGTGAACTGAAAATGAATTTTCAATCAAAACATCATGTTCGTGAAATTTAAACTGATCTAGATATTAAAAATCAAGGAAGGAACTTACAGAACCAGGTAATGCATACTTTCTGGATTCTGGGTTCTTTCAAGAGTGTTTCTCTAGTCTAAAAATGAAATTTTATGATATTGGTAAGTCCATTTTAGAGCACAAACGTATATCTGAACAAAATAAATTTCTCAAGAAACAATAATATATTACAAAGCAAATATCAGTAGTACTTTAAAAGATAGTATCGTGCTGATCTCCAATTAGGAAATACACGCAGGCTATTTGTTAATGCGGAAAATCCCGAAGTGATATTACAGGACACTCAAACATTAAACCGGCCATTAAAAGGCAGCTAAATTAACAACCGTATGTTTCATGATATCCTGCATTGCACAATAATCCCGATAGTAAATTTTACCCTATTCAATTTACATTAATGCAATTTACCTTTTAAAAGAGCCATAGAAAGCAAACGTGACTCTATACATAAGGAGATGCTCAATATTTGATCCCACTGCATCGGCAAGTCGATATGGTTGATTTTGTTATTGAAACTGAGCCGAATAATTCTCTTCGTCGAACATTGATCAAATATTTATTGCTCGTATAAAGCGAAACGGGAGTATTGAGCGCAACTAATCGCAATTTACATTAATGCAATGAAAAGATCGCGTTAATTTATCATCCCTATATGTGTCATGATAGTTGGATTCTACTAGTGCAATAATTAATGAGGCTCACTAATGATTATCATGCTCAGGATAGCAATTCGTACGTATGTTTTAATATAAATGGGATCAAAAGAGCCATAGAAAGCAAACGTGACTCTATACATAAGGAGATGCTCAATATTTGATCCCACTGCATCGGCAAGTCGAAAACAATGGTTAACCGAAGTCTGAGCCGAATAATTCTCTTCGTCGAACATTGATCAAATATTTATTGCTCGTATAAAGCGAAACGGGAGTATTGAGCGCAACTAATCGCAAGATTACGTATTGTAATTGAATTGTATGACTGAACATTAATGTTGGAGTTATCTTAAGAGTCCAAGGCCTCAATTCTTGGAGGGAATAATGGCAGTACAATTAATAATGTAAGATTTCTGTAAACATTCCTCCCTTGGATAACTCCAAGAATACGCCCTTTGGTTGACACTTTGAATCGATCGAAATTGTGCTTCTTTCTGCTGGTTGAATAATTAACCCTAAACCAATAACAGTCACAATGAAAACCATAGTTGACAATTACAGTGAAATTTATTTGTAGAATATTCAGCAAAAGGCAAACTAGAAAATAACGAATTCAATGCAGACCGATTGTAAATCACTATCAGGCCAACAACCGAGAAAAATGGGTAAAAACTTTACTACCCTTCGGGGCATTAATCTTTCTAGTTATTAAGTCAAATAAGTGAATGTGGTAGGAAAGTTTTCTAGTGGCTCACGTACTCTATTATTCTTTCTCTTTGATTTGTTTCAGCTCTAAAAGTAGGGTACTTAATTCTGATTAAAATCGTGGTAAATGGACCTTAAATTATTAGCTTAACAGTTTATAAGATCACTAAAGTTGTTCTGATGATGGTCACTCCAAAAGAGTTTTTATTTTATCGTTCAGTTTATTACTAAGCATAGAATAGTTATGTTTGCTGAAGATGTTTTGTAGTAGGAAATAAGAATTAATCTGCAAATAATAAGTTATTTTTTCATTTAATTTAAAGTGAACAAAAAAATGGTTTATTTGTGTGTAGCATTGTTTTCAGTGTTGCCAAGTCAAAATATTTAATGAAAATCAACAACTTATATAAGCAAAAACAAATTTTACATTATTATACAGAATTTTTTTTAATAAATTAAAAAAAATTTATAATTAATTCTACATCGAAAAGTAATGCCAGTTTGTTATATCCCTATATCCTAACCCAAAAATATTGATTTTAATATTTTGTATGTATTGTTTTGACATTAGTGACAATTACCACATGGTTTTAGATAAATTTAGCTATATATTCACGTGACTACTGTCAAAATAACAGTAATATATTTCAGAAACACGTTTTATATCAAAAATTGCAAGAAAACTTTTCTAAACCATGATTTTTTGCAGTGTTTTTTGAGCACAGTTTGACAGTTTTGACGTTAGTGATAGTTGTCACGTTTTAGAACACTATTTAGCTAGCCGGTCATGTGACAATTGTCAAAATAACTGTTAAAAACTTCAGAAACACGTTTTGTTTCGAAAACTATGTTAAACATTAATTCTTGCAGATTTTATGTAGGATTCTATGTATCTAGATATTTATCATGTGTTTTTAGAGGATAATTTAGCTAAGCAGTCACGTGACTCACTTGAAGTAAGAAAATGACTGAAAGTACATTTTTGGATTCGTCATTAAATTTCCTATTCAATAATCTGAAAAAATACTACAAAATTTAATAAGTAAGAAAGAACAGAGGTGTCCAAATTTGAACTTCTAGAAACACAGTTTAAAAGGACACTCAGGAAGAAAATCTTTCTTAAAACTCACTTAAAATAAGAAAATTACTATTTAAGGCAAGTTTCCAATCCAATAACTTTAAAATAACACCACAAAATTTGGTACAGTCAGGGAGAAAAGCGACGTTACACTTTGAACTGTCAGAAACACAGTTTAAAAGGACAGTCAAGGTTAAAATCGCTGGTAAATCCCACTTGGAGTAAGAAAATGACTGTTTTAAGCACATTTTTAGAATCCTCATTAAATTTCCTATCCAATAACCAGAAAAAAACTAAAAAATTTGGTACAGTTAGGGAGAAAAGCAGTGTTAAAATTTGAACTGCCAGAAACACAGTTTGAAAAAAACCCACTTGAGTAAGAAAATGACTAAAAAAGAAAATTGTTTTAAGCACATTTTTAGAATCCTCATTAAATTTCCTATCCAACAACCAGAAGAAAACTAAAAAATTTGGTACAGTTAGGGAGAAAAGCAGTGTTAAAATTTGAACTGCCAGAAACACAGTTTGAACGGACAGTCAGAGACAAAATCAGCTTGTAAAACCCACTTGGAGTAAGAAAATGACTATTTTAAACACATTTTTAGAATCCTTATTAAATTTCTTATCCAATAACCTAAAAAAACGCTACAAATTGCGGATTTGGCAATTCAAAGTATATAAAATGTTTCACAACCGACATAATGGCAATGTTATTAGAAACGGTAGATTATATACAAAAAAAAGTAGAAAAACGGTAGAAGATCCACAAAAACGGTAGACCTGTCAACATTGATTGTTTCTTCGATTTACTTTAATCTATTAGCTCTTTTATGTCAATTCTTTTCACATACTTTGTATGTCTAATCGGTACTTTCTAATTGCTTTTCGTTTAGTGGTCTAATAATACTTGGACCTGCAGTAAAGGGTCCTACAAAGCGAAATTTTAATTTTAAGCTAGAAAATATCAGTAGCAGACCTATTTAATATCCAATTTTCTATTTGGCGCTTTACACTTTCGTTATGAAAATAAGAAAGTGCGAACGTTTTCTGCTCAATATTTCATTTCTAGTAAGTAAGTTGTCTTCATAAATTTCAATTCTTTGGATACAAAACTAAGCGGCAACTGTGTGATATTTTATAGCAAATAGTAAAAACGATTTTTCTAGAAAAGTGTTCTTGATAATATAATGCTAGAAAATTAAGAAAAAAAATCCAATAGAAAATAGAATGAGGATTCCAAAAATGTACTTAAAACTGTTAGTCTTGCTGTACTGAAAACCGAAAAAAATATAAATTTTGGTAAATACTATTCATGTATTAATGATCCGTTTACAGCGTTGACAAATCACCTCTAGTTTTCCAGACTTTGATGAAACTTTTAAACATGGATCTGAAGTTTTTTCCACACAATAGGAAACCTATGTTACTTTTTTTTTAGACCCTCAAAAATATGTTGTTTCATAGCTCCTCTTTCATATTAGTATTATTATCTTCTGTTATACTGTTTGTGCATAGTATTTTTGAGCTGTCCTGGTGGTTTGTTTCAAATTGACTGTCCCTCTCACCTCCTCGTGGAGGACACCAATCACAGATGGAAATAAAAATGATGGAGTTAAATTTAAAAAAGTCTTTCCAAAGTTTTATTGATACTAAGAAACTAGAGCTGTGAAGCTTAAGATTTTTAATAAATACCAAGAAATTGTAAGCTGTGTTGCTTAAATTATTGCCTGACTTTGGAATTTTACCACTAACTTCAACATAATATCGCTTAAAACAATCAACTTTCACTTGCAGCCAACTTGAGCTAGCCTAATTTTATCATTCACAAATTGTTATTTTATATTTTATAATTTTTTAACAGATTTCCCACAAATTTAATTTATATTGACATATTTTCTTGTCTTTTTTAATTCCTGTTTTTAATTCTTTTACTTTATTTTAAACATTTTACCATCCCAGAGAAAAATTTTTTTCTTGTTTTGTTACATTTCTACAAGATCTGAAAAGAGGAAAAATAAGTTCTGGCTCTGGTGGCCTGCAAAAAGTAAAGTGAACTATTTTTGTAGCGGCATGGAGGAACTGAGAAACCGGATTACTCTTTGAAACTAAAACTAAACTTTGAGCATTTCCGGATAAGTTCAAGTAAAAAATGAGCACAAATCAATACAAGACTTCTCAATTCCAACTACATCGCGTTATGGTCAAATAAAGTTTTAAAAGTCTAATTAAATAAATTACTAATTAAGAAAAACTACTTACTTATAAATAGACTTGCTCAAAGACAACATAAATAACGTCGTTAAGGAATAAAACTTTGTTGAGCGTCGAAATTGAAACGATAATGCTTGCAACTTGAATTAGGGTAATTATTCTGAACAAGCCTTGTAAATATCTCCCGGAACCTAATTGGGCTATTATACTGTAATGGTAGTTCATTAGTTCAATCATAAAGGAATACAACAGTAAAACATGACGAGCACTTGATACGGTCATTGCAAAACAATTCGTAATGATTTGTATTATTTTAAGGGCGGTTTCTTGTTTGGAAACTACGCTGAAACAGAATAGAAGCGTGTTTTACAAGGTTTGGGGGATTAAAGGTAAACGGAATTTCAATTTACTTTAACTGTTTCTCCAAAGAATTCCAGATCTCGATACAAAGTTTGTAGGAATCAAATATCGGAAATAACAGTCCATAAAGTCAACGCTTGTTGTTTTCGTGAAATCTTTATTCTAATACCAGCAGAATCTTCGTAGGTGCAAAGGGCGAAAATCTAATGGGAATTTACTTTACAGACGGTTCAGGAAAATTGAAATTTCAAGTTGATCTCGGGAAATATGTGGAGGGCGCCGAATGATTTCCAGTTATCCAATTTTCTGTTTGGCACTTAGCTCTTTCGCGTTATGAAAATATGGCAGGGCGAACGTTTCCTGTTCAATATTTCATTTCCAGTGAGTTGTCCTCATAAATTTCTTTTGCCTGTTACAAAAGCAACTAAACTTTGTCATATTTTACAGCAAATAATAGCGATTGTTATCACAAAGTTTATGAAGGTACAAAAGTATGTTTCGGTAATATCTACAGTCGATCAGGAAGGTAACCTATAGTATTGCAAAAAGGAAAGTTGTTTATGATCTCTCAATCTTTTTGAATTATCCTATTACACATAACAATGTCCCATTTCTTTATGTTTCCAACAGCTACACACTTGTTGTAAAATGCCATTTTGTTTCAATTTTTTACTTATTGTAAAATTATTTAGCGAAAATAACAACTATTAGTAATATCGATAATTATTAATCACTAAATCATCCCAAATTATTATCGGGGGTAATACCACGAGAGCTTTAAAATGACCGATACATTTCATGATGTTTTCCATAATTTCACGAGTCCTTAATGAAAATTCTCTGGTTAATTGAAAAGCTCGATCAGTAGGTATTTAGTGAGATTATTTCTCGAAATGTCACCAAAAAGTCTCATTTTTTAGGTTCAAGTATATGTATTTGGACATTAACCACATTAAATAAATCAATCATACACTGGCATTATTATGATTCTATGACGACGTAAAATTATGGCTGTAATTTTTTTGAAAATTATAAAATTACCGTTTATTAATAGGTACCTTTTTTTCTATAACGTTACCATGGTTGAGTGGAATAATCCTACTTAACCCCATACTACTCTTTTGTGGTAATGCAAGGTAACATACAGGAAGTATGCAACCTAACATACTTAACCTAAATCCGATAACTGTCATCAACATTCATAATTGTCATGCATGTCATTTCAAAGCAGTAAATTAGTCGTTTTCTGTTGCCTCCATTGATTTTGCTACCTGTTTCTTGTATTTGTAACTTCATTGTAATGAATTTGAAAGTTGACACTTTAATGGTAAGTTTGCTGTTAATAAGGAAAATATCCTGTCATGTGACAATTTTGACAGGTATTTGTCTGTCACAGAACAGGACATTAGTTGAGTGGCAGGAATATCAAGAAACATTTACGAAATTTCATAAAATCTAATGAAACTACTAAAAACACGTTGAATTACATAGTCTGTCTTCAAGCTTTATGGGAAATATTTTCTTGATTTCATATGGTATCAAAGTGACGTTTTGATGTTCCTTTCATTGATTTCTGTAAGTTGTGTGTATTTATAGCTTCATAGTACTGAATTCTATAATGACACTTTAATGATAAGTTTGTTATTAACAAGGAAAATCTCCTGTCATATGTGACAGAATGATGTCAGAATTACTTTCTTTGAATTTAAAACTTCTATGGAAATACATTTCAGGTCTCTCTTCGAGCTTCATGAAAAGTATTTTGACTGTTTCCACGTATTTCACGTCAATGATGTTTCAGTATCAAATGACAACTATTCCATATGTTAAGACTATCAGCAATAATGAAACTACATTGATTTTGCTTCGTAAAGTAAATTAGACGGTTTCTGTCCTCACCTAATCGTCATTTTATGGTTTATATGGTATGGTACTAAATTTTGACACCTGACACTTTACTGATCACTTACTTGACAAGTCTTAAAATATCCGGTCATGACAACTCTAAGAATTGTTTTCTCTAAATTTTGCCTAATTCCAGGTAAACTCACTAGGAAGAATACTGTGCACTTCTTCTTCTAGTGCCTATTAGTTTCGAATATTGGCGACCATCCTGGCAATGATGACCTTGTTGGCTACTGCTTTAAACAGTTCTGTGGTTGTTTTTGAATACCATGTCATTAGGTTCTTGAGCCATGATATCCTTCTTCTTCCGGGCTCTCTCTTTCCAAACACTTTTCCTTGGAGGATGGATTTTAAGAGTTTATATTTGTTCTAATTTCTCATTATATGTCCGAGATATTCCAGTTTCCTTTTCTTAATCGTTTTCACCACCTCTTTTTCCTGCCCCACACTTTCCAGTATTGTTTCGTTGGTCACTCTATCTACCCATGATATTCTAAGGATCTTTCTGTATTGCCACATCTCGAAGGCTTCGAGCTTCTTTTGTGTAGCTTCGGTCAATGTCCAGGATTCCATGCCATAGTACAATATGGAGAACACATAGCAGCGCAGGAGTTTTAATTTGTCGTCTTATTTGAGGTTATGGCTTTTGAAGAGCTTAGACATTTTGATGAAGGCATCTCTTGCTTTTTCTATTCTACATCTGATCTCTTGTGAGTGGTCCCACTGTTCGTTTATTAAGGTCCCAGGTAGACAAGTTTGGATACCCGTACTATTGGTATATTTTTAATAAATAGTTGGCAATTTTCTTTCTTTTCTTTACTTATGACCATGAATTTCGTTTTGTTGATGTTCATTCTTAGCCCATATCTTTCACTTACTTCATTAGCTGTTGTAACCCTTCTATACTGTCTGCAAATATGACGGTATCATCTGCAAATCGGATATTATTCAGCAGTTTCATTATCATCGTTTTCCAGAGCCTCTCTAAATATCTCTTCTGAATACAGATTGAATATCAGAGGGGAGATGATACACCCTTGTCGTAAGCCCCGCAGAATGTTAACTGCCTCTGTTGTTTCATCTCCAGCGTTGATTTTTATGGTGGCTGTCTGGTGTGCCACCATAAAACTGTGCATTAATACAGAATAATATGTATATTTGCTTTTTCTCTTAGAAACTTGGAACAGTCATCTAGAAAAGCATCCAAACTAATAAAGTGTTTCAAAATGTAAATTTTTTAATATTGTACTGTACTAGGAAGACTAGAAAAAGCCTTTTTGTGAAAATTGCACACTTTGTTTTAATTCTTTCTTTAGTTACTGTAGATTCTACTTAATGTACAAAGAGTGTCCAATTCCAGTCTGTTATAAGTAGAAAAAATATAATAATTTTAGATTTCAAGTACAACCTTAAAAACCTGCATTTTTAACAGATTATGTACTAATGCTTGTAAAATTCATTCATCACTAGATATTAAATTATATTGATTGTTAATAACTTTAACATAATACTGTTCTGCAGTAAGACAGAGCACATCTTTATTCATGACAAAGCTAATTTCCATATTATTACCTTCTATGAAAACAGCGTTTCGTATTTATAACGTTGTAACTCCGAAAAACTTAATTTAAAAACAACTTATATTCATATATCGCACCACCAAAGAAAAGTCAACATTTTATCATATTAGCATCTTGCTTAGTGTGTGCAGGAAGTAAACGAAAACTAAAGTGGAAGCTAAAATATTCCAGAAACTTGGGATTTCTTTTTGTTGGGCTTCACCATGTATAAATTTAATATTTTACTATGAAAACTTAGAAAGTAACTAGAAATACTTAATACCTGTATGTGATACACAGTGTCCTACTTTTTAGTAGGACACACAGTATAAAATTTTTTGCATACATAGACTAAGGGAGGAATTCAGAGATGAGCTTAAATTTACGCTCATTTCAGACTCAGTAGGTATTTCTTATAGTTCACTTAAATTAGGATTCCTTAAGTCCACCTCCGGTTTTCTTAAGTTAGATGAGTTTGAGATAAGTGATTCCATCCTAATTCTTAAGGTTTATAACGTATTTCTCAGCTCATCAAGCATCTGCAAAAAGAAAGAAAAATATACATTTCACACAATTAAGCTACCAATGTAAGGCATGACAATTTATATTACTTATGGCAAACCTAATCTGGTGTGAAAATTTAGCCCTAATAGCCTAAAACAGCCTGGAATTAACGACACAACGTTGCCACCTCTAACAACATTAGTCATTGCAGTTTGAGGCTTTTTAGTGGCACCTTCAGAGTGTAAACCGGCTCGGTTTTTGCGCTTACCCCTGTCGTAATAAACGGATCACGAGCGCAAAAAGGGCCAACACAAGCATCCATGCATGCATACATAAACTAACCTTACGGCACATCCATTTTAGGGCCGTGCGCTAATTGCTTGTTATCTGCATAATCCGATTAGTGGAGGATGACCTCCGGCTGTGGAAACTTGACATATGACACGTCTCGAGTGCTCTTTGGGTTAAGGTGGAGGTTATTGATGCACCCAATTGCGTGAAAGAGCAGGAGAGAATGAGCGTAAAAGGAAGGATAACAAAATTTCAGGAAACGTTCACATCATGTAGTATTACCATGCCGTTTTAATTAAACTGACAGAAACATAATTACACCGGCCTGCAAACAAGTGTAAAATTAGCGTTAATGATTTTAAAATGCCCTTTCATAATCATACATGCATATGCTATGGACAATATTATGTTCCATTGTCTGTTTAGTTCGAATAGTTTCGCTGCAGCTTTCCACGTGGATGGTTTAACGCGTCACGAAAATTCTTATTGTTTCATATATTCCATTAACAACTTGTCTCTGCATGATTTTGTCGAAGCTTGAAAGTATAACTTAATACCAAAAACGATCGATATGTGGCCAAGAAAAATTACTAGGCTCAAATAACGTAAAGGATTTTAAAAGTTTTCTTTATACATGAGAAACTACCTCATTTGACTGACAAGGTATAGACTTTTATACTTTGATGGATAGTCAATGAAATGGACATTCTACTGATATGCAACATTAATTAATAAAACTTTTTTGTGCCATTTTCATGCACTGTCTCGATTGAAACAGAGAAACTGTCTTAATTGACTGACAAAGTATGAAGTTTTATATGTCGATAGGTAGTCAATGAAATGTACTTTCCACTGATATGCGACATTGGTTGGTTACTTAAGAGGTTTAGCCACTACAGCGCTCCAAACTTGACTAAAGTGGTCTGTTCCATTTTCAGACACTGTTTCGTTTGAACCTAAGAAACTGTCATATTTGACTGACAATGTACGGATATTTGTATGTCGATGGGTAGCCAATCAAATAAGCTTTCTAATGGTATGCAACTTTGGTTGATTGGTTCAACAGTTTGTCTATAAAATGTCTATAAATTACTATAAACTTTTGAAGACATTTCTGCGACAAAGAAATTGGGACACTTTTTTCATATTTTTCCAAACAACCGAGTTACGTTTGGTTGAACTTGTTTAGGGTCCTTCAAAACACTTTTCTTTGTGCTTTAACACAGTTTTGAGGGAATATTTCACTGAGGAGGTCCTTTAGGGCCAAAGTGTCCTAATGCAATCTTATTGAGGATAAAATTTGCTACGACTTTTTAGTCGTACACTTTTTTGATATCTTTTTAATAAGAGTTCCACGGCTAGTTAAATTTGGTTAGCGTCTTTTAAAGCACTTTTTGTGCGTTAACACAGTTTTTTGATAATACCTCCCGGAAAAGAGCTTTTAGTGCATATGTGTTTTAATGCAATCTGGTAAAGAGTGAAATTCCCTACAACTTTTCTCTTCTACACTTTTTTCAGGTTTTCCATTATTTTTTTTTTCACATTCTTTAAATATTACAACAAAAAATTGACATTGGTTATGACTTTTAACCAGTTTTTTTTTAATTTTTTTTTTAATCACGTGACATTTCCGCCATTTTGACATGTTTTAATTGTTTTATTCCAACCAGATTTTCCAAGGTAACGTAAATTCTTCTCCGGTCATTTTTATTTGCCTTTTTCTATTTTTTTTTTACTTTTTGTTGAAATGACGTTACACATGTAAGCACAATTCTGCCATGTTGATCGTATTTTGATAAAGTGTCACGTGACTTATTTTTAATTTAAAATGAAAGAAATCACGTGACTTTTTTCATCATTGCCCAACCATTTATTCCACGTCTTTTCTAGATCACGTGAAACGTTTTGCCAAATTTACTTTTTATACGTTCTTTCAATCGTGAATAACTATCTTATTTGACACATAATGACTTTTATATGTCGATGGATAGCCAATGATGGGCTTTCCAACGATATAACCACTTTGCTTGACCGGGCGTCAAAGTTGACCAACGTTTTCTGTTCAATTTTCATTCACTGTATTGTTTGAACCTAAATAACTTCTTTATTTGACCCACATAGTAAGGACTTTAATATGTCGATGGATAGCCAATAAAATGGGCTTTTTAAAAATATGACAACTTTAGTTAATTGGTTTGACGGTTTGGTCACTAAAGAGCGTCAAAGTTGACAGTGACAGTTTTTGATGCAGTATTTCACTCAATTTTAAATAATTCGTTAATTTGGTACACTCTGTGTAGACTTTTATACATCAATGAATGAAATAGGCTTTCCAATGATATGGCAACACTGGTTGATTGATTAATTGGTTAGGTTTTCAACTAAAGAAGCTTCTTCAACTAACGACTTTGGTTCAGGTTCCGGATTACCGTCCTGGAACCCATCAACAACAGGTCGACAGACTTCAAGCTCAGGCACTTTAACAGCGCTTTCTTCATGATAATCTTCATTCTTGACCACTTTATCGGTGCTATCTTCAGAAACGAACAAAATTTCCGGCTGGTTAGCCAAGCGATGAACATGACCATATCTATAGAAAAAACGAAAAGCATAACCTTTGCTAAAGATCCCGTAAGATGTAAGCTGGTAGTTCAGGACAAAATCATCGAGCAAATCTCACAATTCAAATATCTGGGTATGGATCTGTCATCACGACCCAATGAAGGACATAAGAAGCCAAATCAACAGAGCGACTGCCATGTCCAGCTGCTTAAGGCAGATAATATGGGCAAACGAATACATGCGAAAGGACAGCAAGGTCAGGATCTATAAGACTTGTATCAGGACAATCATGACATACGGAATAGAAACCAGAGAAGAAACCAACAAAACGAAAAGAATGCTTCAAGTAGTCGAAATGAAAACGCTCAGGACTATAATGGGAAAAACTAAAATAGAGCGAATTAGGAACACTGACATTAGGGAACAATGTGGGGTGCAAGACATCGTAAGATGGGGGAGACAAAGAAAAAGATATTGGTACGCCCACGTGAGAAGAATGGAAGAGGGAAGACTGCCACGCATCGCACTTGAAGGGAAACCACAGCTGGCAGTCCACCTCCCAGGAAATGTTCCAGAGGAACCTGCAAAACTAACAGATCGCGAGATCTTAAATATGAATAAGAAGAAGAAGAACTTTTCTACCATGGGAACATGGGATCATTCTCTCGAAATCAAATTCAGAATAGAGAAGGCCAGCTCAGCATTTCTGAAAATGTCAAAATTGTTTCAGTGCCATGACTTGTCCCTGCCTACCAAGATCAGACTGTTGAAGTCTTTCCAGTGCTACTCTACAATGTCGAGTCTTGGACTCTGACTGAGGCTTCCTGTAAAAAAACTCGAGTCGTTTGAAATGTGGTTGTACACACGAATTTTGAAAATCCCATAGACGGACCATATCACCAATCTTAGTGTCCTAGAATGAATGGGTAAAGAAAAGGAATTGCAGAAGAAGAATATTATGGTTGAATGTGGCCATCGACAAAGTACGCATCGTCATGATGATCGCCAACATTTGGAACGGATAGGCACCACAAGAAGAAGAACTTTTCTACCACGAACTTTTAGCAGTGCCGTAGCTCCAGGTACAATAAGTACTTCAGGTTTATTGGTTCTCAAACTTTGCTGCTTACTTGCTTAACTGCTCTAAGGAGGAAAACTCTACTTTTTTATTTGAATAAAGTTCATATATAGAAACATATTAACTCAAACCTCGTCGACTAAAAAAAATCATTTTCTTTCAGTTGGTAGTTTGTTTTCTACACTTTCAATTGCTACAGTCTTCAATACCTAGGACATATTGCAACTGATCATCGAGGGGAAGATAGAGGGAAGGAGGGGAATGGGAAAGAAGAAGATGTCGTGGCTGCGTAACATAAGACAGTTACGAACAGTGGAAAGCCTACACAAATGAGTCATGTGGTCGCAAACATTCATTAGTGAATATGCACAAGAAGACGAAGAAGTCTTCAATAATCTCCTCAATTTTTGACTAAACACAACACTCTCACAGTGTTCGAGCACTTGGTTCGATTCACTATCCTCAACAATATTTTCTTCTTATTCTGAATTGCAATTAACAATTTCTGAATTACAGTTGCCTATTCTGAATTACTCTTGACATTTTCTGAATTACATGGTGTAGTAATAAATTAACCACCTAAGGACACACTGTTTTGTTAGACAATACTTTAAATTTCACATTGTTGGACTTTACGACCAGCATACGTTCCTATAATTGTTTAATAGACCGTGTGAAACTGTTCTCGTGAATTATTGAGACTCTCTACAATATAAAACAGAGGACACTCTGTTTTCCGATGTTTTAGTTGGGCATTAAATTCCACTCACCGAGAACTACGTTAATTAATTATACTTTTGTAGGTATTTGAAGTAGTAAACCAAACGTCCGGTTAAACTTCCTCCAATTTAATCATACCGAACGGTTTTCACTTTGAGGGTTTACGTCAATTAAGACCGGCTTTACTTTGTTAGAAATGTTCGAACATTCATATTTCAACACTAATCTTTATGTTTTTTTATTGCAGATTTCAAAGTTGCCATTGGTGAGTGACTGTTCATTTGAAGTTAAGTGGCCCTTAGTAGAATGTGCAAATCATTTCGGTCGAAAAGCAATTAGTGCGAAAGAGCAGGAAGTTAGTTTAAAACTAAACGGCCGTTTCCCGGCTACGTATTTGTGTTTTTAGCCCGGAGACACCACTTCAGCAAATTGTTATCAAGCCGTTTTTGTTTCCGGCATTGGGGAATTACACACACCCAGGAATTCTGTGAAGGTTGTTCTTTTGTCTGTTTGTGTACAGTTTTGGTCTAGGGTTCTGTTTTCAAGTGACCCTCAAACGTAAAGTTTGACCGGAACTGTTAAGTTCCTGCTTTATGGAAATACTTTTCGATTGTGCTGTGGAACTTTTTAAACAGGTTTGTCTTTGTCCACCATAACTAAATTAGACTTTCCACACAAAAGTGTTATTTCAAAACGAATAGAAAAAGAGATTATTGACATAATTTTCTATTCAATAAAATTTCAGTAAACTCAATAGAATTCAAGTTCTTCAAGAACTGTAAATAAAATGGACACTTAGACGTATCTAAATAAAAAAGTGTTTAGATATCAGTTTTGTCCTTATAAACTTTCGGATATCTTTCGAAAGTGTCAAAACTTTCCAGGAAGATATCCGAAATTTTCAAATTAGTAATTTACGTTTGTAGTTGTATGACGTATTTGATATTGACAAATTGTCAATGTTGTCTTTCAATTTAATATTCAATGTTGTTGTTTGTGGTCTTCGTTCATTGTTGACTTGACTCTTTATTATTGTTATTATCAATATTTGAGAGTTTTTAGTGAATAATTTGGAAATTAACAAACAATATAACACGTGAATTTTGAGTATTAATTTCAGTCTTTTCCTCTTTTCTATTTCTTTCCGAAACCTTCTTGAAGAAATATCACTGTCATCATTGCTGTTCGTTGTATCAAAATATAATCAAAATAAACTTTATCTACAAAAGAAATATTAAACTGTCACTGATAGGAAATTTTTAATTAATTTTAAAGGTTATACCTATAAGTACATTACAGCATTTTTAGCTGCATAAACCGCCTCAAGCTTTATGAAAATATACAAAACTTTTGTTATACCACATATTTCCAGCACTGAGTTATAACAAATAGTTTAAAAAATAATTTTTAATTAACTTCCTCAAAAATAATTAAAACTATTACTACCAAAACAGCCACTAGCTCTAAACGATTTTAAAGAAAGTTAGTTGAGTTTACTTAGTTAACTAAACGTCTAGTTGACTAAATGTCGAATAAGTTCTTAAGTTGGTGGCAAACAAATCTCAAACTTAGCCAATTTATACCGCAATGTGAGGGTCGGTTAAGGAGCAGCTAGTTCGAAAGAAATGAACTGGAACTTTGAAATGTAGTATATGGCATCCTATTCGATAAGGGACACCAACAAATTCAAGAAGGTAGTAAGAAAAAGAGGAAAAAATCTCCTTACAAACTTTTATTTGCTGAATTTTACTTTTGACATGCTAAGCTGTTTTCTTTTGCCAGTGAAATTAATGTGATAAAATGTTAATAAAACCTAACATCTGTGAAAGTAGAAACAATTTTAGAGTCATCTGCTAATTAAAAACATTGGTGCCAAGTCTGAGAAGTTTTAGACAACTCTGGAATTTCCAATAAACAAAGTAGCAATTCTGCAGTTTTCAGTAAAATTCTAGACAGAGCTAATTGGAGAACAGACTTCAGAGCTATCAGACACATTTTTGCCAAAAATTTGGGTACTTTAGAGATGTTCTTATAGAATTACTTTTAGAGCCAATTTTTAGATATTCTGCGAATTAGACAGTTTTATATTCTGGAATTTCCAAATTCCAGAAAAAGCTTTAAAGTTTTTTCTCTTTTTTCTAAAATTCTTTGAAGTCGAGCATTTAAAGTTTCTTTAATAAAGAACTTGACCATTAGAGCTAAAAATTAGATTGAACTTGATTTTAAAGACATTTAACAGTTATGATAGGTTCTTGAAAACGTTTCTAGAAGACTGTGATAGTCTCAAATTGATTTAAAAATCATAATTTCTAATTTGCAGTTTTAAAATATTCTTGGAATCCTAAAGAATTTTTAAAAAGCTTTAATAATTGCAGACAGTCTGAAAAATTATGATTTCCAAACCTTAAAAATGATAAACTATTAAAGCTTTCAAAGATATATTATTTGACACTTTTTTTCCGTATTTTTTAAATGTTTCTACAATTAAGGTTTTTCAATTTTTTAGAGCAAATAGGAAGTTAAATAATAGAGCTTACTTTTAAAGTAGTGACAAGTATAAAACATATCTATTACAGAACTCAAATGTTTGCCAAAATCCCTGATACTTTATTAGAACTGAAGATTCCTCTATTTGCTTTGTTTAAAAACCTCAGCAGTTGGAGGATTAAAAATGAGATTATAATTTACCTAAGCTAAGTTTTTTTATAACCCTGTACAGTAAAGTTATTTAAGCAATTTCCGCCTTCTTCTTCTTCTTCTTCTTTATTGCCCTATCCGATTACGGACGTTGGCTATCATCATGGCTATGCGGATCTTATTGGCTGCGCATCGGAACAGTTAAGTAGATGTTGCTCCAAACCATTTTCGCAGGTTAGCAGCCATGAAATTCTTCTTCTTCCAGGCCCTCGTCCGCCATCAACTTTGCCTTGGATTATGTTTTGGAGAATTGTGTATTTGTTATTTCTCATGATATGCCCAAAATACTCTAATTTTCTACGCTTCACAGTAAGCATGATTTCAGGCTCACATCCCGTTCTTCGGAGTACTTCTTCGTTTGTAATTCTTACTCAAGATCACAAGACCTTATTTTATTTTTATCTAGGTTTTACTTCTAGAAATACATTGCAATCTCATTTCGAACCGACTTGGTAGAATTTGTCAGTTTGACAACATAGCAAACACATTTTTTAAAACAATTCAGTAAAATTTGTCAATTATGACGTTTTGACAATAATTGAAAAAAAATGAGCGTCTTATCCTATTAAATTATAAACCCCATAGAGCAGAAAATATCCTAAAAGTAATTTTTTGGTATATTTTCAGTCATTTCAAAAAAGTAAAAGTTTTAATATATCACAGTTTATAAATTGTGATTAAAGTGTTTTGATTTTTTTGTTTGACTATAATATGGTAAATTGGAAAAAACTACGTAAATCTTTTTGCCTTATAAGTTTGAACTGAAAAAGTTTTCAGTATTTGTCGAATACCTCCGGAATTATTCAGGATATTTTGAATAGATATTCATACGACAAAATACGCAACATTTGCTTCAATTTAATCCACCCTTGAACTCTTTTTGATTCCTATAAACTTGTGTGATACAAGTTTTGTACATGTTATTTTCCATGAGCATTTAGGGCAACTTCGAGCTAAGCCAACAATAAACTACTACCATAGTCATTCGTGTACTGATGGCTCCATGGGTTTTAGCTATAATAATAAATGCGTCAACGTAAAGCCAAAAGTATACCCCACCATATTCAAGAGGGAGCATTAGACGAGCATAATATCTCAAAAATGAGACCTCGTTGAAAGAAACTTTTTTAATGACCGTCATCCAAGGCCGAGAGCACAAAACATTAAAAAAAGGGGCCCTGAGGTACCTTTTTGCGAAGACGCTAATGAATCGACAATTTTTCGTACCTTTTTTCCTCGGTCCCGTGGAAATTAATTTGTCGCCTAAATGACGTGGTTGAGGTTTTGCTAATTTATCCGTATTTTATACAAGTTAGGGCGATTAAGTCAACCTAGAATCGACATTAAATTTCCCTGAGTAATAAATAAAAGGTTTTGAGTACAGAAAACTGCATTCGGCCAAAACATTTTCCAAACACATGCAAATAATAATATGAATATAATTTAAGCAAATAAATCGTTTGCAGCTTCCCATGGAGTTTTGCCTTTTTCGTTTTATCAGATTTTGCCTCGTAATATTTACATTCGGATTTAGTTTTCGTTGCCCGGGACGCGAATTTGAAAGGGTTGAAGTGGAATGTGCCTAAACAACTTTAACTTTGCGTTTATCTCGTCTTGTTGACAAATTTAACAAAGTTAGATGAAAGCGACCACTCGAAAAATATTTGTGAAAGTAACTTAGTTGACAGATTACTGGACCGAGTTTACCAGGGTGATTTTATATTGCTCACGCTTAAGTAACTGTAATAACAATAAATAGAATCGTTTAGGCTTGAGAAACTATCATAAAAAAAGCTAAAAATGGTTACTATATTTATGTGATTTCGGAAAAAAATCTGAATGTATTATACGGAAAGTTAACAACAGAACAAACAGAAATAATTTTTTTTTAAATAACAAAATTAATTTAAATTATAATAAATAAATAATAATAAACAAAAAAGCAGCAGAAATTAAAATTGCATTTGTGAGATAGTTTTAAAAATAGCAAGTTTTACTTTTCTAAAATATTGAATGCACCAGAAAAGAAAAATAATTCTCCATTAGTGTTTTTTTGAAAATATACTGTTTTTGTCACTTTGACGCCATTTTGTTCTTTTTAGCACGATTTTCTAGGACAGTAGTTGCCACATAAAGGGCGATCAAAAAAAAACTCTTTGAGCTACTAAACGCTAAAAAGAACCACCCTGTACCTTTTCAAGTAACCGAGTTATGGTTGTTGAAAAATGTACTGTTTTTTGTCACTTTTGACGCCATTTTGTTTTGAAGCACTATTTCCTAGGACAGTTTTTGGCACTTACAGGGTCAAAGAAAACTCTTTATGCTACTAAACGGTAAAAATAACCACCCTGTAGCTCTTCAATTAACGGAGTTATTGTTGATCAAGTTTTTTGAAATTTACTGTCTTTGTCACTTTTGGCGCCATTTTGCTTTTTAGCGCTATTTCGTGGGACAGTTTTTGGTACTTACAGGGTAATCTCAAAAGGACTCTTTAGGCTACTAAACAGGAAAAATAACCACCCTTTAGCTTTTCAATAAACGGAGTTATTGTTGATCAAGTTTTTTGAAATTTAGGGTTTAATCTTTGTCACTTTTGGCGCCATTTTGCTTTTTAGCACTATTTTGTGGGACATTTTTTGGTATTAACACGGTGGTCCAAATAAGTCTCTTTAGGCTACTAAATAGTAAAAATAACCACCCTGTATCTCTTCAATTAACGGAGTTATTGTTGATCAAGTTTTTTGAAATTTACTGTTTAATCTTTTGCTAAGCTTTTGGTTTTTGCCACTTTTTGGACTTTTTAAGCACTATTTTGTGGGACATTTTTTGACTTTTGGTGCCATTTTTTGATTATGGTCCAAAGAAGTCTCTTTAGGCTACTAAATAGTAAAAATAACCACCCTGTAGCTCTTTAATTAACCGAGGTATGTTTGATTAAAATGGATCAAGTTTTTTGAAATTTACTCTATTTGTCACTTTTGACGCCATTTTGTTTTTAAGCCTTTTCGTGGAACAGTTTTTGTCACCTACAGGGTGGCCAAAAGAGGACTTTTTAGGGTACTAAACGGTAAAAATAACCATGCTGTAGGTTTTCAATTAAACAAGTTATGGTGGATCAAAATGGATCAATTTACTGTCTTTTTCATTTTTGACGCCATTTTGTTTTTTTAGCACTATTTTCTGGGGCAGTAGTTGGCACATACAGAGTGATCAAAAAAGGACTCTTTGAGCTACTAAACGGTAAAAAAAACCACCCTGTCCTTTTCAGGTAACCCAGTTATGGTTGATCAAAATTGATAAAATTTTTGAAAATGTACTGTTTTTGTCACTTTTGACGCCATTTTGTTTTGAAGCACTATTTTGTAGGACAGTTTTCGGCACTTACAGAGTGGTCAAAAAATGCTCTTTAGGTTACAAACGGGTAAAAAGGACCATCTTGTAGCTTTTCAAATAACCGAGTTAACGTTGACTATTTAACAATTTTTTTAATTTAATTTACAATTTTCACATAACATTCACAAATCAACGTGTACATCTTATATTGGACACTTATATTGAAACAAATTACATGATATATTTTGTAATCTTGGTCCCTTATGTGACTACACCATTCTAATATAATATAATAAGAGAAAAGCAAATCTCAAATGATCAGAAACCGTAAATTATTATAGAAAAGACAAAAGTTAGAATGTCTATACTATTTTGAATAACTCACTAGACTAGAGAGAAGTGAAACAAACAAGCAGCATTCGCAAAACATGGTAAATTGCGACGTAAATTCGAAGTAAAATTAAAAGTTCTAAATGATTTTTGATATCGTTTACGTTAAGTGGTTTTTCCCTTCAGTCTATATATTTGTGGTAAACAAATTTAAAAAGGCAAGAGAACAAGCGTCAAAGATATATCACGGAACCCTACAATCTGCGGTGACACCTGCAATCATTAACAAAATCCTTGTCCTGGTTTGGTTTTAGCTGATAGAAAAGGTTAAAGGAACGAATTTACTTTGTTCTGCTTAACCGAATAATCTATAAAAAGGACTTTGCTTGAGATTGGTGTCACGTTTATTCATTACAAAATGCAAAGAAAAGTTTGTGTTGTTTTATAAGAATTTATACTTCAATCTATTACTAAATTTTTACTTGATACTAGGATTTTGCTTGATTTAATAGAATGTATATCTTACTACCTACTGTTTTTAGAAAGGTAATAATACACAGAAAACATCATTAATAATAAGGTTTTGAGTTAAGTGTTAGTTATTTTCCCAGAAAACTATCTATACTTTCTTGGCAGATAATAGTATCTCTATTTTGCAAGAATCCTTTTACAAAATGTCAAAAAACCCATACAATTGGGGATAAGTCACAAACTCACTTATTGACTACATTCTGCCAAAAGCTTAAAACTGATGAATTCACAATTTTTTTTTAAAAAAGTAAATATGTTTTACAGAGTCTTATAAATCAATGCTGTAACCATTTTTATTTCGTCTCAACTCTCTAGATAGAAAATGGCACAGTAGTTCCTGTTTTATACCTCCAAATTAACTAAACTCAAATTAATTTTCTTAAAATTAAAACTACACGTTTGTATGCTTTACTTAAAATTTACACTAAGCTAAAATTAATTTTAACTTAAAAGTTGACCAATTTTCAACTTGGGGTAGAATTTGGACTAATTCGTGAAGTCTTCGTCACTTTTCGTTGTGATAAAATGGGAAATTTTATTTGTTTTTTCCTTCAATTTCTGTTTATCAGTAATAATTTCATTTTCATCGTTTTGTGAAAGATAGACTAATTCCGACTAGTGTGGTAAACACAGCCAAAGAAAACTTCATCCAATGTTTATTATTTTTAATTTTACAAATGATTTTAGTTAAACTTTTTCTCTTTAGGTTAGAATATGTCTAGAATACGTCAAAGTGAAAAACACATCTATGTCATTTAATTTACCATATCTTGAAAAGTATAAACCAGATTAATTTTCATTTAATTTTAGATGTAATTTAAATTTAATTTACTTTTTTAATATGGAGGTATAAACCGGGCTTTTCTGTTAATAAACTAATTGTATGGTATAGAAACTCAAAAAATTAGACTGTCGTAATAGGCAATATAAACGTTTCTTTTACCTTAGAATTGATCAATAATCAGTCTTACAGTCTTTATTGTCAAAATGATAAAAACTGTTACTGACCCATTTCTTCACAGTCTTGAAATTGCTCAATAAATTAAGAAAATGTCTTCCTGTTATTAACACATAGTCATTATACGATTTTGAGACTATCAGACTGCCACTAGAAATGTTTTAAATACTTTAGATTATTATTAAAAATCAGGGATGTATTTTTATACAGATAGAGTTGTTAGGGATATTTGGATATATTTTTTAAGTTTAAGATACTAATGTAGATTCTTTCATTTTTGTATTATTGTATATTACAATTAAGTATTAATTAGGTAACTGTGTTTAAGTTGTATGTAAGCAAAATATTTAATTTACGTATTTTTACTTAAAACTGTTCTAGCATTATCTGGAATATGAATGGAACTAAATTTGATTAAAACGGTACAAATCTTACTAGCTGCATATTACCAAGAATATGTTAAATCAATCAATTTTCAACCGTACTTTTTTCTGGACTATCTTTACAAATGTTTAACAGAAACACGCAATCCTACTAACCCCAACATCCCTTTAATTCTGCCAACGACTGAGAAAAGCCAACCCACTTTCACCAAACTTTAAATCAACCTCTCGGCTCAGTTCCCCAGCAGAAAACGTTTTATCCACGCAATTTAGCAAGCCCCGAACGAAATCGAAAAAATGTACAGAGCCTGAATAATGGACCCTTTTAGATCCTTTATATTAATACAATACAGTGTGGAGGTTTTGTCTGTTTCTCAGCATGCACAACAATTTTCACAGAATCAAAACTCCATTAAATCGCAAAAATATATCTCCAATGCATTTTTAGACTGTCTTCATTCAATTGTAACTATGCCTCAAGTTTTCAGAAGAGTTTCTATACTTGAACAACTATGGATTTGGAGTTGCTGACCCTAGGGACATTATTGTCTTATTCAATAAAGCCGAACTTTTTACGATTCTTCAAACTTTTAAGTGTATTAAAGTTTAAAAGAGGGCATGGAAGTATTGCACCATTTGTATTCTGCCTTTTTTGTGAATTTTAAAATTGAATTCT
Source organism: Ips nitidus (assembly GCA_018691245.2). NCBI lineage: Eukaryota > Metazoa > Arthropoda > Insecta > Coleoptera > Curculionidae > Ips > Ips nitidus. The sequence continues at coordinate 5,441,894 of CM042789.1, read as the reverse complement.
TTCGTTTTTTTATCAATTTTTCATTCGCTTCTTACTAAAAAAAATACACTATTGCGGTAAAATTGTTTGCCTTGTGTTATTAAAAACTTAGAAGAGAAATTGTTTAACATGCTATCTATAATATAGTCACATTAAAATATCTGAACCTAAATTCTTCAATTTTTTGCATTTCTAAAACAGTAAAACTGATATTTTAATTTTTTATGTAACTTTTACTAGTTAAAATGGTAATTTGCAAGTACCTCAACAGGAAATAACACTGTCAATGCCGTTCTGAATTAGTACATACAAAAAAATATTTTTTTTTTCAGATTGCTCTGGCTTTATTCAATTTATGAACTTTTTAAAACCACAACTCGAGTAAGTGAAGTAAAGAAAAGGAAAAAGTACTAACTAAATATAGAACAAAAAATTAAGAAGAAGTGACAAAAACAAAACAAAATAAGTAAGAGTAAATCATAACAATCACCCAATTGCAAATGTAAAAATTACTATGTTTTTGCGAATTTAAAATTTAAAAATATCCAATATCCAATCTTTGTTCCAGCTGAATTCGAACTATCTACCATCGGTTCGAATCCACCCAGAAATGGTACATTTAAGAAAAAAAATTACGTGACAGTTTTTTGCAATTTTATCATAAAATTATGAAAACTTTCAGTTTAAACTTGGATTCCGTCACTTTGAGTTGCTTTGAATTGAAACAAAGTATTAAAATCAAAATATTTTCAATAGTGACGTTTTTTGAAAATTCTTAATTATTTTTTTTTTTTATATTTGAAAGTTTTTCAGTTGAAATTTGAATTCCGACATTATCAGTATTGAAATGCAACAAAATTGACTCTCAATTGTCACGTGACTGTTTTTGGCAAAGTTTTGAAATTTTTCAATTTGAATTTGAATTCTGACTTTTACAGTATTGCAACAAAATTTGCTTTCAATGGTCATGCGACTGTTTTCAAAATTCTTAATTTAAATTTTTAAATTTTGCAGCTTGAATTGATTATTTGCAATTTTTAAATCTAATTTGTATCCCGAAAAAAGTTATGTGTTAGTTGGTGTTTAGAGTCACGTGACTGCTTTGGCAAATTTTTGGAATTTCTTTAATTTGCATTTGAATTCCGACATTTTCAGTATTGAAATGCAACAAAATTTAATAATCAAAATTGACTTTCAATTATCACGTGACTGTTTTGAAGGTTCTTAATTAAATTTTTTGAAATGTTCCAGCTTGAATTGAATTTTTGCAATTTTTTAATGAAATTTAGATTCTGATTAAAAAGTTGTTGATTGTTGTTAGGGTCACGTGGTTGTTCTGGCAAATTTTTGAAAATTAATTTTTAGTTGAAATTTGAATAATCTGATGAAAAAGTTGTCAAATCAAATTTAGATTCGGAGAATTAAAAAGTTGTTTGTTGTTATTAAGGTCACGTGACTGTTTTGACGAAGTTTTGGAAATTCGCATTTTAAGAGTCACGTGACGTGACAATTTTCACAGTTCAAACGCTTCAGAGGAATTTAATGAAATTTTTACATTGTATTCGTACACATTTAGAACATCTTCCTAACCTAACCTAACCTAACCTAACCTGCAGACAAATGTAATATGCAAGGAAATATGTAAAACATCACGTGACAACTCTATTGGAAAACTAAGGTAATCACGTGACAACAAATTATTAAACCAAATGAAAATTTTTTTGTAGTTTTGAGGCTATCATTCTTGACGAAAAAATGCTGAAAATGTTTAAAAGAATTAAATCATTTTTTTGGTCACGTGAATGTTTTGATAATTCTTAATTAAATTTTTGTAGCTTTTTTCTACTAAACGTTAAAAAAACAGGCACTCTAACATTTCTAAAACGTCCCTTTTATTAATAACTTAAAAGCAGTAAATAAGCCACCGAACTCTGGTAGAGATAAGTAAGTTACAAAGTTCCTATTAAGGCTTTTAAATATTTATAAAAAGTCCGAAATTTGAAAGGCAAATTGGGTTTTCTTTAGGGTTCAAGTGAAACCTTAAAATAATTACATGGAATATTCAAGGATATGACAAGGGAGATCATAAAAGCCAACAGGAATTTTTCTCCTCTGAAAATTTATAGCTAGCATAATACCGTTTAGAATATTGCAGATAAAGTCATAAATCTTAACAGTTCGAAAGATTTCCCTCAATATTTATGGAGAATCGTTTGTCAAGAAACTTTTAAATTATATGAATATTCAAGATGATGGGCAAATTGGCAACTAGCATAGCGTTTTCTTTAGTATCTTTTACAAGAGCAAAAGCTTATTGAGAGATCCGCTTTATAACAGAACGTAATATCCTAAAAAAAAACTTATTAAAAGTTGGAAAACTCGATTTTCGTTTGAAAACCAGCCGGCAACAAAACATTATCCTTTTGATAGATTCGTTTTTCTTCATCTTATCCTTCGTTATTTTTCGTAAGGAATTAAATGACTATCTCTTTGAGGGATTTTGAGTTTTACAGACCAATCTGCACAAGTATGACGGTTTATAAGGGAATTTCCCCCAAAATGCGAACAAGAAAAACAACTTGAAAACTTTTTTATGATCACTTGTGACACTTAAATTCCTACGCCAATGTTTGCGTTTTTACAAACTTTTTTTTGTTTGAGCAAAGTTTAATTTGATGGATCAGTCTTCAAGGCACTTGCTAATATTACCATACAAGTAATTTAAATGAGAATTAGCTTCAGCTCACCAGAGCCTTTCGGTATTAAGCTTCTTTTTGATGTAAATATCCTGTTAAAAAAGTTGTAATTTGTTTGAAATTCAAAAAATGTATATAATAAAGCTTCTGAACACGCCATTAAAATAATAATTACGTGTGGTACTTTTTTTGTGTGGCAAGTTTGCAGCTTATTAAATTGGTATAATTTGGTAAGATAACATATTACCAAATAGTGCACCCACAAAATAATTATGTAGCAATTTCTTTACTTAATTAATAAATTATAATTTTGTAGATATTTGGAATGTTATTATTATTGAACATTAATTTTAAAGATTTACTGACGTCGTTCTCATTTGGCTTGAGACCACCAGTGCAACATCGAATAATCTTTGTGGTTTCTATCTATTGATTTTACCAGGTCAGAACAGCATGTAAATACAACAAAAAGTCTTTTGAACGGAATTTTGTAATGTTTTTATAGTTTTCTGGAAAAGTAATATTCTGACCAGATCGTCCTAAATTTTTTGATAAAATGTAAAATATCCAATCTAAACGAACGTTTCAACGAATTCTCAAAAGCTTTGCAAGATTACGCAATTAATTTTGGCTTGTTTAAGTCCAACCAGCAGATTAGTGTCGTCCGCATAATTACCAATTTGTTATGTTTGTCGCATTTGAAGTTGTACAGTTATTAAACATCAAGCATCAATCAATTTTAACTGAAAAATGGCAATTTTAGAGTGCAAACATCAGTTTGAGCCAGAAAAGGAATGTGTGCACTGTGGATGTGCAGAAGAGAAAGAGAAACACACGCACAAGATTGAAGTTAAACTATACAAGAGACACTAAGAAGTGTTAGATTGCCTAAACCAGTTAAACGGTAAAATCTATTAATTTTTCCACTTTAAGGAAAACAAAAAAAGTGGGCAGCCCAGAATGGTGTTTGCACAAAACGTCGTCATTTATTTTTGTTCGCGAATTTGTATGTTTTCTATCATCAAAGTGTTTTGGAGTACAAAAGATTGCTATTAGGACGACATTGCACAGTTGGAAAACATTATTACGTTTTGCTTTTAGGGGACAAAGAGCACGCTGAACATATGTAGCCGTAATGGAGTTTACATTGCTGCCATCTTATTTTTTTTTTGTGCGTGTGACGTATTCGTTTTGAGTAAGAATAAACTCCATGTCACACACGTATATTATATTACATGACAAGCAGTGGAGTTCTTAAGTGATATATTATTCATCATTCTGGCTTTCCAGAATGGATGTATAAGGCTTTTATGAAATTCCCTTCCCCCTCTTTCGTAAGAAGCGCGTCAGTTTTTGCTTTTAATAATTCCTTCAAAAAGCCCGGTGATATCAATTTGCTTTTTTATCGGGGGAGGGTATTCGATCAAGTTAAAGTACGGAAAACTTTTCGAAAAAGGAAAAAACAAGTTCCGGCCCTCGTAAATCAGCTCTTTTAAACCTGATCCACCCGAGATGACACAAAATACATATGCGGCCCATAAAACTGATAGCCTGTGCCTTTACCTTGCTTCAATTTATGACCGAAGCCTATTCATACGAAATGAGCTCAGTATAAAGTTAAACGAGATTTTTTTTTTGTCTCTCAAAACCATCTGCTTAGTTTTTGAGACAAAAACTAACTTTGAATTATGTTATTCCTTAGTTTCCTAAAGGCAGAACATGGTTACTTATATTTAGCACAGAAAGTGTTAGTCTATGTTACCTGTTACTGCTACTTGCTGTAGTTTTTTGATAAACTTTATCTCTAAAATTATTTTTGACAGTTTTAGAATGTCCTTGACAACATTATTTTTAACATTTTACGCTAAATTTTTACCGGTATTTGCCCAGTCCCACTGAAATTAGAAAAATTAAAGTAAAATAGAAAAAAAATCCGAAAAATTGAAAGCGTACCCATTTGAAACTTTTGGAAATTTCAGTTTTTATTTTTTGACAGGCAAACAAGTAAAAATATCAAGTCTCCAAGTTGAATCGTTTTCAAGATATTTACTAAAATTTACAAAAAATGTAAGTCAAATTTGACGCCCTCTAGCGGCCAAACGGTAATACATAGCGATGCGCTTTCAACACCAGTTGATAGCTCCATTCATTGGTTTTTTACAATCCTATGTGTCCATAGTAAATGTTTCAACAAACCGAGTTATTAGCGATCAAATAGAAAAGTGCACAAAATTTTGATAGAAAATTGAGTTTTGAGCCAATCAACTTCCTTAAGGTGCGTCAGACTATGTCATTTCATTAATTTAATATTTTTTTGGGGCAAATTGCCACCATGAGATTTTGTCATTATTTAGAATGTATTGCACTTTATTTGAACTTTCTGAACAGCCAGTCTTCTAACATTTCATCCTTTGTTACCCGATTCGGTTCAATTTCATTTTTATTTATACTTTTATGCATCTAATTTCAGCTTATTATCGGTATTTTTGATTTTTTTGGCCTATACGAGCTTAAATTTACCCTATTATCAGTAAATACCTTCATTGTTACCCCTAAGATAATGCAAAATAAGTTCTGAACTTTAAAAATCAGGTCGATTTTGAAAAATCCATGATTAAACCAGGTTATAAGAGTACAACAGATGACGTCATACTCAAATGTCAGGTTTTACTGAACAGTCAGGTTTTACTGAACCGGAAAAAAATTAAATTTGAAACTGTCAAAATTCAAATAAATCAATAGAAGAAGCGTATGCTATGTGCAAATTTTATTTATCCTTAGTGAACCGGTTTCGGCCCTTTAAGCCATCATCAGCACTCTAATTCGTCATTACCCGCTAAAAAAAATATGTTTTAAAAATAGTCAAAACCCAGGTCAAAACAATTACGTGAATAGATACAATTTTGAACTTAAAAATTATCTGTTACGTCAAATTGAAGTTCAAATTGAAAAAAAAAGTTTTTAAATTATTAAAGCAGTCATGTGCTCCCAAATAATGTATTTTTAAACTTGAAAATGTTGCAGAACTGCAAATTTAAACTGTCAAAATTCAAATTTAAAATAGTCACGTGGCCTTAAAAAAAATTGAATTTGCAACTGTCTAAGTTCAAATGTTAACAAGATAAAACAGTTGAGGCTAAAAAATAGTTAAAATTGTAGTCACTGACTCAAGCTGATAACAAATGATATTTAAAAACCTCCTCATTTGACAATTGACAATTGACATATGAATGCACCAAGTGCAAAAAAAATATGCACCCACCATAAACACCCAACCCGGTGCAATAATATGCACCAGGTGTTTTCACGTATTGTGGACTAACAAACTCATTCTCAGCTGTTTTATAGAAGACGTAGGACAAAATTAGGTTAGAATCACTGTTGGTTTGTTCATTCTCAGAGCTTTTTGATTAAAAAAATAGTTATTATTTGTAATTTAAGTGAGACCATTGACAAAGCCCTCCTTTTCTGTCGTAGTTGATTGTTCTAGTAGTAGTAAAATGCAGTATAAAAATGGGTTGTCCTACGTAAACATGTTAACGATTTTCTTCAAAATTTGAAGTGCCCACTTTGAATGCTTATGGTGTTTTCGATTGACAAGTTTAATGTAAAACTAATGTATCCAATGCCATTAAAACAGTATGGCAATACTCTAGTTTGGCCAATTGAAAACGCCGTTAGGGTGCATTATATCTCTATGCGAAAAGTTCCGCCTGTACTTGGGCCAATTAATTGGAAAATTCTGTAGCAAAGAAAAAGTGCATTTGGAAAACTCTACACATTTCAAGTGAAATATCTGCGAAATTTGCCGTATTAAGATCACAAAGTAGATTCAAATCGTGACGAAAGTGTTTCTTTGATTTTAAACTTGTTTTTTAAAAAGCTTTTTTGACAACTCTATGAAGTCCTAGCAAAAAAATGTCCTAAATAAAATTCGTAGCCCCAATACTGTACTTTCACCTGGCGCAAAGTGGAAATCTGTAAATTGAATAGGGGGAACCAAAACGGGATACAAATTTTACTAATTAAAATGTCCATGACGTCGTCATTCTTAACTGAATTTGCACTGTAATTATCTGAAACTCCAACATTGTCATGTTTTTTTTTAAGCTGCAGTTATTAAAATAAAATTACGTTTTGTTATTACTGGATGCCTGCTATAGATCGTTGTAACGTAACCATTAAATTTCCTGAAAAATTGGCTCCTAACCCCCCTTTAAATGATTAATCGCCCTACCGGACTTGTAAGGCTTTAGGCAAAATCACGCATCGCTTCGGTTAAGAATCAATTATTTATGTGCATGCTTGGTTAGAGCAAATTGCCAGCCATACAAGGAACATCTATCTTTATTACGTTTTCGTGTTTTGCGATCCGAAAAATTGATGCTTCGAAACGTTTTTCGTCCGTTCCGCATTCTTGTAGTTTCGCTTTTTTTTTGCTTGTCCTGACGTAGTTTTAGAGCACGTGACATTACCTATCAGTTGCTTAACATTGAGTGTCCCAGATCAAGGTAAATGACGGTTACGTCATCATGTGAGCTTTTTGCTGATATAAATCAACAATCATCAAATGAAAAAAGTGTTATATTTTCTACAAAATAATTGGTTCCAATATAATTGCATTTAGGGAAAAATGATCCAAAGAGGTTTGATTCCCAAAATAATTGGTTTCTAATTATTTCAGTCTAAAACACAGGCCAAGAAAAAAGACCAAATATAATTTGACACACACACTATCGTTTGACAGTTTTTTTAAATTCCGACTCTTCAGGTCTTTCTGAAGTTTCTATCTTTTTTCTCTCAATGTACTTTTGTAGTCTTTCCTTATCTGGTTCGGTTAGTTCTATTACGAGTACATATTGAATTAGATACCATTCATAATCTAGCACCATCATTAAATGTAATTTACAGACTTTTCAAAGTTAAAGACGATATTTTCCAGGTTTACGTGACTGTTGTTGACGCTTGTCGACTTGCCTTTACAGTGTTGTCAGCTCCAAATTTAAATTATCTAGGACAGGTAACGCGTTATAAAATTTCAGCTTATCTAACTGTTTAAATGTAATTTACAGCCTTTTCAAAGCAAAAAAATACATTTTTCAGGTCACGTGACTGTTGTTGACACACGTCAACTTGCTTTTATAGTATTGCCAGCTGCAAATTTAAATTATCTAGTGTACGTAACGCGTTTTATAATAAACTGTTTCAATATAATTAACAGAATTTTCAAGGCAAAAAACGACATATTTCAGGTCACGTGACTGTTGTTGACAGGTGTTAATTTGCTTTTACAGTGTGATCGTCTCCAAACTTAAATTATTTAAGCCACGTGACGGGTTTTTACATTTTCACGACATTTTGCAGGTCAAGTGACTGTTTTGACATATGTCAACTTGCCAGTGGTGGTAAATTTAAATTACCTATACCACGTGACATGTTTTTACAATTTCTGCATTTCTAACTGTTTAAGAGACACTGGACTTTTCTTGACAAAAAAGACAATTTTCAGATCACGTGACTGTTGTTAAAGAAGAGTCAATTTGCTTTTACAGTGTTGCCAGATGCAAATTTAAATTATCTTAATCACGTAACGTGCTTTTACAATTTCAAATTTGCCAACTATTTAAATATACTTTATAGACTTTTAAAGGTTAAAGACGACATTTTTCAGGTCACGTGACTGTTTTGACATAATTGTCAACTTGCCTTTACAGTATTTGCTGGTGGTAAATTTAAATTATCTATGCCACGTGACATGTTTTTACAATTTCTGCATTTCTAACTGTTTAAGAGAGACTGGACTTTTCTTAGACAAAAAAGACAATTTTCAGATCACGTGACTGTTGTTAAAAAGAGTCAATTTGCTTTTACAGTGTTGCCAGATGCAAATTTAAATTATCTTAATCACGTAACGGGCTTTTACAATTTCAGATTTGCCTGTAGAATTTTCAAGGTTAAAGACGACGTTTTTCAGGTCACGTGACTGTTGTAGATAAGTGTCAACTTAACTTTACAGTGTCGCCGACTGGGAATTTAAATTGTCACCATCACACGTGATCTGTTTACACGTCATATTTCAAATGACATAAATTTTGACGTTTGACGTACATTTTCATAAAGAATTTAGGCTAAAACGAAGTTTTTTCTATTTTTTTAAATTCTAAAATGCTGCACTTTTCCAATGAACGCTTGAAATAACCGTATAATAAAACATATGAACAGACTGTTAAAATACTAAAACAAATTAAATTAAAATTTAATAAAGGTAAGATAGGAAAATGACTGCATAAATTTAAACATGGAAAGGAAGCTTAAGAAAAAATATTATTACAAAGCATAATAATTGATCGATAATTTGTGTGGAAAAAACACCAAAGAAACATGAAAAAATCGAAATCTGCAACATTTTGCAAAAAAAGTCCTGTAGAGGTATGTAAATATCATTTTAAAAGGATTGAAAAAATGAATATACTAAAAAAAATAGCGAAGGATATAAGCTAAAATAGCATTTAACTCATAAACTTTAACATTTTCTTGTTTAGAACTGATTAATATTAAAAATTAATAACAATTCGCAATAACCAAGTTGCTGCTACTTTTTAATAAAAGCAGCAACGTTATAATGATAAAACTATCAAACACACGTGCAAATTTTGAGAATTCTCTTACTTTCAGTTCTCCATAATTTCTTTTAAGGTACCAATCAGAGTAGGGCACCCTGTATAATCAATTATCAAACTTAAAAGTGTTGTAATTAAAAAAAGAATGTTTGAAAGTCAGTTTTCATAATTTCAAAGTAAAATTTTAATGGATATTTCATATGTGCAGTATTTGTGATTGGTTAAGAAAAGCAGAAAGTCTTGCAAGCCAAATTGTCATGTTGGTAGAATTTTATAAATTCAAAATATTGGTCGATTTTGTAATTTTGTAGCTGAAAAAGCTAGAACTACGTTCTCATGGTTGAAAATTCAGTCAAGTTCTAGCTTGCAAGTTGTTTTTTTTTAAAGCTAAAACTATAGTGTCTAAATATTATGTTAAAAATGTTTGTGAAGTGCCTAAATTTAGACAAATATTGTTACTATTAGTTTATTATATTATTAATTATTTTCTCGTATTATGGGCGATGGGGATCAATAATAAACAGTTGTATTATATTTTTGATAATGCATAGACAATCAAAGTTGTCCTTCTTATTCTGTTTGGTTGATTTTCAGAATATTAATATTATTTATGACTAACTTATGGAATTTTGAGAGTACAACATATCAATATGTGTCAATATCTGTAATAAAAAAAACAGAATAACATCTTAGAAAATTAATTTTTTACATAAAAATGGCACAAACGATGACGACACCGCAAACTATATTGGCTTGTACTTTAGTAATTTTCGCAACTTTTTTAGCAATCTGTTAGAAGTTAATCTCTTTAACTACGACCCGTTACAAAGGCGATTCGCACCCTCCGTTCTACTTCTTCCAGTAATTCTTAATAGCGATTACCCGAATTTATGGGCAATTTTCCGGTTATTTACGTTTTCGTTCCCCCGAAGAGTGAACCGTATCAAATAGAAATAAATCGATTTACATTCTGTTAATTAACCCCTCAAAAAAAAATTGCCTAATTTAAAAGCTTTTGCGGTTTGTTCAAGGATAAAATTTTTGTTGAAATTGATGGGTAAAGTCTGATGTAGTTTACGGTGTAATGACTGACAAACCCTTCTCAGGAGGACTGAATAAACGGGCGTAATAAAACCCAATAACACTGAAAATATAATTAGGCCCAACCCTCTACTATCTCAAATAGAATTACCAAGGATTTTATCTAAAGAGGGCTTTTGAGCAGATGCAAAGTATTCACGCTACATTTCCACTTTTCTTTATATCCCGGTATTAAAGGTTCTCAGAAGCTTCTGCAATGAATGAAACAAAGCAACTTTTTTTACTTAAACTTTAGCCACTTTTATGTCAATTACATCATCTCTGAAATAAATAATTTAACCCTAAAACCGATAACAATTTGTTTACAAAACCAATTTACACACTTTATAATGCAAATCCATTTGGACAAGTTCACATGCGAAGCCAATTTAGTATGCGCGTTTAAAATTCAGTATTGCCATTATTTTTTAACAGGGCAGCGTCAATGAAATTCCACTTTTTTCCAGTATTTCGTTCTGCATTACGTTACGATACCTTTCAAACGCGTTCGTACTGGGCTTAACGAATTTTTAACTCGGAAAATTGTGAAACGGGTTTGCCAGTTATCGGCGAATGCAGCTAAAATGCGTGTTTTTCCATACGTGATACAGCTAAGTAGTTTCAAACGATAACAATTATGGAAACAGCCAGAAAACAAACGTGACAAAGAGAATTCAAAATCTAACCTAATTTAGCCTCAAAATGTATTTAAGTATTTTGAAAATAATTATTAAACGTCGATTTTTTTTTTCCACATTCCCACATTTTTTTTGGAAATCTTAGTTATGAATATCTACCCCAAAAATTGATTTCACTCTTACCATCACATCAAAACTAGTTACAGTTATGGATTTTCCACTTAGTTTTCTGCGTTCTTATTCCAATTTGGTTGTTTGTCTATGATATATTTGCTTACAACTTATATTTATTTTAATTATTTAGTTTTTTATATCCCTTCAGTTTTTTTTTGCTATTTTTTTAAATACCTATTTTGTCAATCTTGTTAACATGATATTTACTTACTTCTATGATCAGCAGTTATTTTGCGATATGTTGCAAATTTCTATTTTTTTAAGTTTTATTCGCAGAAATTTTTTTTTTCTTATTTTTGTTTTTTTTTTCACAAATTATCGGTTATTATGCGTTGTCATAACATGTTTCCTTAGATCTCTCTGTCTGTTAACTTTATTCTATCTAACCCTTCTTAAATTTATATTTCAGTATTTGTTTACAGTTTTTGATCATATTTTCTACTATACGAATATTTTATTAATAATATTAAAATTATTTCTACTATAGGAATACACCCCTCGTGTTGATCGAAAAAGTTCAGCATTTTGCAAAATATAAACATAAAAATATCTGTTTTTCTAGGGACTAGTAAAATATTAATTTTGATTGTGCCATTAATTTTTTCTATTTGTAACCTAACCTAACCTAACCTATTTGTATATAGAACTAACCAAAAGTTTGAATAAATTCAAAGTTAACTACAAGTAATTTTTTAATTGAAATTTTGTATATCAAAAATCAAACAAAATTAAGATGACGTCAAGGCCCAAGTAACGTGCTTTGTTGCCAAATCGTAAAAAACATGAATTGCTTAGTAAAAATACGATTTGGTTCCAATTTGTTTGAATAACTGAATTAGGAGTGAAAATGATTAAGGGACGAAAACGTAAAAGTGCGCATTCTTTATGAAAATGTACGTCAAAAGTAAAAATTGATGTTTGATGTCCAATTTGACACTGACGTTTGACAGACGTAAATTTGACAATTATGAACTTAAATTGTAAAAAACACGAAACGAGATCGAGATACTTTAAATTTGGAGATGGCAACACTGTAAAAGCAAGTCGACAAGTGTCAACAACAGTCACGACACCGAGAAAATGTCGTTTTTAGACCAGAAAAGTGTGTAAATTACATTTAAACAGTTGGGAGAACTGAAGTTGGAAAAACACGCCACGTGACCTAGCTAATTTAAATTTGGACCCAGAAACACTATAAGGGCAAGTTGACACCTGTCACCACTAGTCACGTGACCTAAAAATTGTCGTTTCTAATCTTGGAAAGTCTGTAAATTACATTTAAACAGTTGGGAGAACTGAAATTGCGAAAACACGTACCGTGGCCTAAATAATTTGAATTTGGTGCTGGCAACACTGTAAAAGTAAGACGACAGGTAACAACAGTCACGTAATCTGGAAAATGTCGGCCTTAACCCTAAAATGTGTGCAAATTACATTAAAACAGTTGAGAAAGCCAAAATTGTAAAAACATGTCTCGTGATGGTGACAATTTAAAGTTGCAGCTGGCAACATTGTAAACGGAAGTTTACCAACTTCCGTCAACTTCCGTTTTGTCAAACACTGTCACGTGATCTGAAAAATATCATAATTGACCTTGAAAAGTCCCTAAAGTACAATCACCCACTTGAGAATGGTGAAATTGCAGAAACATGTCACGTGACCTAGATAATTTTAATTCGCAGGTGGCAACACTGTAAAGGCAAGTTGACAGTTGTCAGCAACAGTTACGTGACCTGAAAAATGTCGTTTTTAGGGATTAGAAAGCTTCTACACTTCAATTATACAATTAGGAAAGCTGAAATTGTAAAAAAAACAAGTGATCTATATAATTTAAATTTGTGGTTGGCAGCACTGTAAAATCAAGTAGTCACCACCAAAATGTCGTAGTTAACCTTGAAAAATGTGCAAATTACATTTAAACAGTTCGGAAAGCTGGAATTGTAAAAAAAAGTTAAATTTGGAGCTGGCAACACTGTAAAAGCACACAGTCACGTGACCTGGAAAATGCCGTAGTTAACCTCTCTAAATAACCAACGTTCCTGATCAAGAAGGAAGAACTACTGCTAGCCAGTGTTTTTCTACAAAGATGGCCAAAAACTTTCTTAGTAAATGTATAACTTAATTTAATTATCCATTCTAACTGTGTAGTTACAACAATGAAAAGAAAATATATTATTATTACTAAATTTTAAATAAATTCACATCTTAGGGCTTTAAGCTGAAATGTAATTAAAAAGAGCCTCAAATTATTGACAAATTTATTAATCTGTTTAAAAAGAAGGAAAAAGACTAAAAGATTTATTCCCATTTTCAACACGAAAAATGAAGCAAAAACGGAAATAAAATACAATTTGACAATTTTTTTATGAGAAGGTATAAACCTGGCAATACTAATCTAATAATACTGGAGAAAGGAGCTTTTGCACAATAGTTTACAGTATAAAAAATTATTTCTTCTGTTTTTTTTTTAATTACAAAACTCTTAACCTACATACGCCTAATATATCAAAATTTTTACAAATACATTATCAATTTTAAATAGAGAAGTTTTATATTGGGCTACTTAATATTATTATACCATTTTTCGTCTGTTAATTCTTAAATTACTCGTTCATCCCGTTTTGAAGTATAATAACAAAACTTCAATTTTTAAAAAATTACAAAACTCCTCGCCTAGGTCAGTTTAATATATCTGAATTGGTACACACCTCCAATTTTAAATATAGGAGTTGTATTTTTGATTATTTATTTCTATTAGACCATTTTTCGTTTATAATTCTTCAAATTACTCGATTATCCCGTTTCAAGTATGACAGCTTAACTTAAATATATTTAAATTATTATAAAAGTCCTAACCTAGGTCAGTGTAAACAGAATTTGAAGATTTTAAATAAAGTAGTTTAATATTAGACCATTCTTCGTCTGTTAATCTTCAAATAACTGAATCATCCCTTTCTTTTTCGTAGTTTAGCGTGCCTCATAATCCCGCACGAAAGACGACATTATGTTATTTCTTTTTGTTAATAAAAAATAATCGGCCCACTATTTGTCCGAGTGCACGTGGTCCAATACAGATACGAGAACCGACACTAGCGGTCGTTACGACAGTCGTATAATAAAACGTTGCCGGGGAACTTTTTCAATTTCCTTCATACATCCGGTAGCATTATGCATTTCCTAGAACTTTTCGTCGGAAGACGATAGTATAAAACGTCTAAAAGTTTTGAGGCACATAAAAATCAGGAACATTCTGAATTGCGTCAGTTGCAAACGCTCATTCCGGGAAATATGCCCGTTTAGGTCTGTCGGCCGATTTTAGTTCGGTTTTTGTTTCGCTCTCCGAATAAATTCTATTGAATTGGATTGGTTAGTTCCTTCCACCCTGCTACTAGTTTGAAGCGAAATTCAGAGTCCCTCAATAAGGAAACCACAAATAGTTGGTTGAAACTGGATCGTTCAAACCCAGGGAATAATATTTTCCCATTTAAGCGTTGGAATCAGATAAGCTGTAATTCATCGAAAGATAATGAATTAATTTAGTAGGGAAATTTCCCATACGTGTCGCTTCCAACGAGTCTTCAAGATTAATGCTCCTCTTTAGTGACATCTCTCTAAAATTTTGGCGTTTGGATTAATGGAATATTTTAAATGAATTCCGACACCCTTCCATCCCACCTCCCTTACCCAGCACGCCTATACAATTTGACGGTGGAGAAAGATTGATTTTACTCATCTAACTTTGGCTCCTTACCAAAACTGAATACTAACAAGTCAATTTCGAGTTTGTCGAATCGAATATTTGCCTGTTTCGCAACCCAAAATTGATTTGCTAAATTGAAAATGCACATTTAAGCGTTCGGATCCAGTTTGAGTGATGGACCGTGCAATTAGGTTTATAGTTTTTTTACGTAAAGGTAATTTGGACTTGACGTGTAACTGAAAATCGATACAGGTATGAACTTTTCGTATACGTAGAAATAACGTGAAACGAGCTCTAAATTTGACAGTTGAAACCCCTAGACAAACATCAAGTTTTTAAGGTCTGCAAAATGCTTTAATTATGTAGATCATCAAGCTGTAAAACTCAAATTAACTGTCTTATTAACATTTAACCGGAAATACTTAATAAAATACTACTAGTATTATTTTATTCTACTTATGTCAGGTTAATGCAACAAAACTTAAATTAATTACTAATACAAACAATTTAACTATCATTCACTGGTGGTAAAAATCACACAATTCTCCAAAAGTGCAAAAAACTAATGTTTTTTTTTTTAATTCAGATTCATATAAAGCTTTGCAAATTGAATTATTTACGCATTGTGAGGCCATAAAATGTTGAAACCGATACTGAAAACACAGCTTACTATATCCATTTTTAACTGTTATTTGCTAAAATTAATTGACGGTTTTGGTGAAAAAGGAAACAGTGCACACACAAATTTTTGCTTTTTGTATTGCTGTATTGTCAAAAAATAAGCCACTGTAACATGCACAAAAAAAAATTAAATCATTACACCTTATTGGCTGGAAAATTAATGCAGATTTCTTTAGACTTTCTTAGTAGAGAGTGTCAATAAAGGGAATTAAAAAACCTAATTTGAGTGCTTCGTTAAGTAAATAGAGTGTGGAGAAATTAAATAAAATTAAATTACAATACATAAATATATCAAAAAGCACATGCAACTCTAATCTAGTCATAAATAATAAACCAGTAGATTTACATTGATTTGGGTTGGGAGTTTTGAAATAATTTTTAAATTGAAATTTTAAAATTTGTTTAGCTATGAATATTTTTTGGTTTTCTGCGCTGCTATAAAGAAAGCAAATGTCACGTTTTCTTACATCAAAAACACTTTGCATTACTTTAATTCTAATCATGTTTTCCAAATGGAGTTTACAAATTTCCAAAGTTTTTACCCGAATTTACAATCACAATTGAGGAGCTCCTCATCCTTATCTTTTCCTCTTTTGCTTCTCACCTCAAAATTTCGTATTAAGAAATAAAAATTTGTGAAAGAGATGTTCTTTACCACCTCAAACTAATGTCAGAATTGGGCACGATTCTAGGACTATTCTAGCTAATTAGATACCTTACCAGTACCTCACTTGTAATATTTTGATGTAATTTCTTCTTCAGAATGAATTTTCGTTTTCTTGTTGCTCTAAACAGTATAAAGTAAATTATACGAGGTTGTAATAAGTTCTTTTAAGTGAAATATGTCCTAGAAATTACATAAAATTACCGTACCATAACCTATACCTAAAACAATATAGAATGAATGGTTTTTTCAAATTTTTGGATGATATAGAGGATGATAACATTTTTTTTTGGACGCTTTAGATGCCGCTACTTTTAATGGCAAATTTGCATTCAGTAGCTCCTTACTTGAGCAACTCATCTCGTATTCATTCTAGTTTTTGCTCAAGTGAGTGTAAGCTTAAAAGCTTGTAAAGTAAGAGTGAGGAGTTCCTCAATTGTGATTCTGAATTCGGGCCTACATCTATAAATATCAGGAAATATCTCAACTGGCAAATTAGTACATTTTTTAATTGATAGGGTCTATTTGATGTTATTAGCAATAATCACATTTAATTAATAGACTGGTTTTCATAGATCATTCATTTAAGAGTTGCCAGTTTTGAAAATTCGATTCGAAAAAAGTTGAAATTAATTAATTAAAATTTAATCAGTGTTTTTCAACTTTAATTAGTGGTATTTTCCTTTTATAAACTCATTTTGAAAAATATAAAATTCCTAAGGTAATTAAGCGTTAAACGCAATAAAGTCATCCACGGAAAACGAGATCATAAAACGTAGCTCGGGAAGTTAAATTTCTAATTAATTGGATTAATTTTAAAGCTAAAACTTCTACTTTCGCCTGGCATTGTCTCGCAAAAACCTGAAACAATTTGAGAGCACTAGAGTGATTATTTATTAATGGCATCCGCAACTGTTGTGTTAAAACTCAAACAACTTTGAGGTGCTCGCATCTCCTTCTATTATTACTCGACAGCAACTTTGTCCGGTCGCAAAAAACCGTTCAAAGGCAAATTTATATGCTCCTACTTTGGAAGTAATCGATCTCAAATCTCTTTACTTATCAATGTCTCAAGGGAAACGGGATATGTGGCCTTTCCTTCAGTTGCAAATGCATTTTACGAGTTTCGGTATTCGGGACAACACAAAAGGAACACTTGGAAGTCATACGATGGATTTTGAAAGGGGTTGTTGTCGACTGTCGAGGAAATTGATCACTAACAGTCAAAAAGTTATCGGTTAGAAAGAGCGTAATCCCAAATGTAAACAAAACGTTATTAAAAAGCTCTTAAAATAGAACTTTTATCGTTCGCCACGTTTGCTCAGCCCACATTTTTAAAGCCGAAAAGTCGATTTTCCACTCTCGGGGTTTGTAAGTTTTATTCGCGTATGCCAAGCAAGCTGTCCCCGATTTCCCGACGTAAACTTTTCCTAGTTTCCTATATGTTCAGCAAAGTCAACTTTAGGCGTCGAAAAAAAGGGTCGTTTTAATATGGATTAAAAATTGACGTTGCCGAAAACTGTTGACCCTACTGGGGAAAGAGAATTATGCGCATTTATTTTGCATATATTTACACCGAATTTAGCACATTTTTGCGTCTAAAACGTGAGGTATTAGGCTCACTGTTGCTTTTGTAAATTGAAAAAAGCCCATTTCAGGAGCTGTGCTAATTAAGGGTTATTTTTTTTTATTTTTCTGCTCGCACAAAGCCAAAAAGCGGTTTGCAAATGGAGGATAAAATGTCTCTATTTGTTTTAAAGCTACCAAAAAAATGCATTAGGTTTTTATGGATGATGATAGTGATACAAATCAATTTAATAATAGTGAATCTAACGTTGATGTGTGGACATTTTGAGTTTCATATATTAGAAATTATCATAAATAGTATATTACTTTGGTTATCTGCTTAAATCTTTGTACCTGTCCAGGAGATCTTTAGCCTGTCCAGGAGAACACTGGACATAGGAGATTAAATGATTTTCAATTTTTTTGCGCCTGTACGGATCGTTTAATGGAAAAACGCTTTAGATACAAGTTGTAGAGCACAATTTAGGCTATCAACTTGTAATTAATTCAATACCGTAGGTTTGACTATTAAGACGAAAAACGGCTCTAAAATTCGGAAATTTAAAATCTTGCGCCAAGTGGTCGTTAAAGAAATTTCACTTCCGGCAGTGCTACCAACCTTCTAAAATCATAACAATTCGTGTTCGTCATTCTCTAATCAAAACATTCAAAACAAGTTTATTTAGTACACATAATGCAAACAAAATAAAAGAAAAATGTGATAATAAGTCACGCTATAAATTCTTAGAAAACATAATACATGAGTGACATACAATGTTTTATTCAACAAGTGGAAAAAATCGTCTTTTTGCAAGATAATAATTAATAAAGTTTCTGATCAAATCAAAGCTGCTTGCATTCTCAGTAACCTAGAAATGTCAGAATGATTTGGCAGTCACTTTTTTACATTTGTTAGCAAATGATTAAATAAATTTTGACACCTGTCAGTTTTCCCTGCAGAAAAAGAAAGCTTTTTTGAAGAATAAAAAACGTAGAGAAAATGGAAGAAAGCGATGAAAATTGCATTTCTAAGGATATCCTTACGGAAGCGGAAGAAGCAAATTTTGCCATTTATTTATACTTTTTTAATTTTTACTTTAATTTTTGTTATATTGACTAAGTTTTGTAACAAAATCCTTACGCCTATTTTTCCTAATTCAGGCTAATTTTTTTTGTGGTCACGTGACTTTTTTTGTCTAGTGTCATTTTGCCTTTACAATGCTGCCAGCTCAAAAATTGCATTTTTAATCACGTGACGCATATTTTACTGTTTCAGCTTTTCCAATTGTCTAAAATAGACTAACGAATTTCTACAGTTGAATCTACATGTTTATGATCACGACGGTTTTTGAATAGTCGCACTTTGCCTTTACAATGTTGCCAGCTCAAAAATTGCATTTTTAATCACGTGACGCATATTTTACTATTTCAGCTTTTCTAATTGTCTAAATTAGATTTAGCGAATTTTTACAGTTGGAACTACATGTTTATGATCACGTGACTGTTTTTGACTAGTGCCATTTTGCCTTTACAATGTTGTCAGCTCAAAAATGGCATTTTTAATCACGTGACGCATATTTTACTCTTTCAGCTTTTCCAATTGTTTAAAAAAGACTTAACGAATTTCTACAGTTGAAACTACATGTTTATGATCACGTGACTGTTTTTGACTAGTGCCATTTTGCCTTTACAACGTTGCCAGCTCAAAAATTGCATTTTTAATCACGTGACGCATATTTTACTGTTTCAGCTTTTCCAATTGTCTAAAATAGACTTAACGAATTTCTACAGTTGAAACTACATGTTTATGATCACGTGACTGTTTTTGACTAGTGCCATTTTGCCTTTACAATGTTGCCAGCTCAAAAATTGCATTTTTAATCACGTGACGCATATTTTACTGTTTCAGCTTTTCTAATTGTCTAAATTAAATTTAGCGAATTTTTACAGTTGGAACTACATGTTTATGATCACGTGATTTTAACTATAGTATCATTTTGCCTGTACAGTGTTGCCAACTCAAAATTTGTTTATTTTATAATTGTGTTCGTAAAAGCTATCAGAAAAAAATAGTACACAGGGTGTTCATTTAAAAAAAGTTGAGATTTCTTAAGTTGAATTAGTCAAAGAATATTTTAAAAAATGGAACGCCCTGTAGCATCTAACGCAAGCTTATTTGGATATCTTTTTTGTCATCCCTGTAGAACGTTCGCACTAAATATGAATATTCTACCTTTAGAAAGAATGGTGATACAGACAATTTTCCATCATAGGAAAAAACTAATATTTTTGTGAAAAAAATAAAATATTAGATTAGGTATATAATGACCCTCTTTACGCACAGTTGTTTGTAATGTCACTATTAATAATTATTATAAGATAACAACATTAATTATTAGATAACATGTGAAGATTACTCTGAATTATGTGACTTTAGTTAGTAAGTTGTGACGACTTTACATTTCGTACGTAAGTAAAGTTAGTATACAGTCTGTCCCAAATTCGATGCTCACCATTGGGATCTCAGTTATTATTGAAGTAACAAAAATGTTTAAATTAAAATAGTTTTAAAGAATTGTATGGCTAATTCAAATCTTTTTTGAAAAATATTCTATTATTTTTAAGATATTTCGAAAAAACTAAACAGTGATGATTTCTTACATGGCCATTATTTTGCAAACTGTTTATTGGACAGCCGGTAAACTTCGACATTGTTAGGAAACTTTGTTCTGAAGAATAATTTGGTTGTCCCAAAAATGTTCTATCGTTATTTATTTTTGAGGTTAATACACCAACTTTTGTTTTACTTATAGAAGCCATATCTAATTTTATTATCAACTAATAGGCCAAAAAATCACCAGTTTATTGATGTATCGCATGGTATGAAAATATTTATTTTAGTTTAACAGCTGTCCACTAAACGATTTGCACAATAATGGCCAAAGAAAAAATCATCATGCTTCAGTTTTGTTCAAATATCTCGAAAACAAAAAATGCTGGGTTATTTTTCAAAAGAGATTTGAATTGGCCATGTAATTCTTTAAAACTTTTCTGATTTAAAAATGTTTGTACCTTCGATAATAACTGAGATCCCAATGGTGAGCATCGAATTTGGGACAGACTGTATAGTACGTCACGTAATCTTATTACGTGACGTATATCGTGCGTAAAATGCTTCTTACAACACTAGTTACGTAATATATTATTACTTAAGTTAATTCTATGTTAGTGTATTGGTGTTTGACTGGACTTGTACTAGTTGATATGACATTTGAGATAAAACAATTTACCAAAACCGTCTGCTTACTTGTGTTGACAGTTCGATCTGTTACGAACATTAGACTTTTCAGCACCAGGAATTCATTTAGCTTTTGTTTTCGGGGTTCTAATATAAGAACGTCAGTAACGAATGGATTAATTTGCATTTTAAGTAGCCATTTAGTTCCCTAGAGACAATTCTCCTGAAAAATATGTTGTCTTTGATTTTCTCAAGCGAGGAAACACACAAAGTCAGATTTGCACAACAAAAACTTCCAACAGAGCTTAGTTTTCACTAATAATTTAATAAAAAGAAATATAGTCGTTTTATGAGTGATCTTTTCACTTTGCTGCAATATTGTCACTAGGAGGTTTAACACATATTTTGCCCCAAAAAAATTGTCTGAATATAAATCATTATTGCACTGCAATACGGAATAATACGCCATAACATAATCAATTAACAGAACATAATTATTCGGTTTTTTAGTTATAAAAATCTGTGTCCCATTAAAGACACAAGAACGAAAGATTGAGCAAAGAGATCTGAATTCCGCCCTTAGTATAGCAGTTTATGGATCTTATTGTAAACACCTCGTACATTATTCGAACTACAATTTAGTATTAGAGGAAATAATCCAGATGTTGGTGTAGTGTTCACAATGCAGAAACTCCTATTAAGGAACACGCTTAGCCGATCTCATTAACGGACCGTGTCTACCATGTATTTGCTTTGGGTTATAACCTATTTACATAGAAACATTGATAAGTACCTGCAATGTTCTGTTGTTAATTATTATAGTTTTCAGCTTCTGTCTTGATTTACTGAAAACTGACTAATCTTAAGAAAATATCCACTACATTTCCTAAAAACAGTTTTGCTTAACTCGTTATGTTTTAAAATTCTGTGATTTCCTCAAAATCACTTCCATAAAGTAGTCCAAATTTCCATACTAAAAATTCAAACTTGAAATCCACTCAATCTAGAGTTTCAAATCGATTTACTTCCTTTTTCCAGTGGTTTGCCACAATTTTCTGACACCCAATCAGAACAGAAAACGTCCGGATGTAGTTACGATATTCAAGCACACTCGTATGTTTCAAAGAATTTTATTGGCATAAATTCGAATATCTAAAATGATCACGCTACGCTGAAATTCGAGCAAACCGAGTCCGTAATTAAGGAAATTCAGGCGTGAGATATTAACTTAATAGCGTGAACATTTACATCTTCATGTGCCGGACAGGATAATTTGTCCAGAAATAGACATATATTGAATTTAACATTAATTGTTTAATGTAAAATATGTTTTTAATATAGTTTTATAAGATTAACAGAGCAAAATTGGTTAGTTAAGTTTACATGTGTTTCACTTAAATAAGTCTGAAATAGTACTAACACATATCAATTATGCTAAATCTGTTTCACTACTTTTACTGATATCAGATGATACACTAACTGGTTAAAAATCCAATTTCCTTTTTTACCGAACTGTAGGTTTACCAATAACGTATACTAAGTATATGTATAAACCGTCTTGTGACAAATTCATTTCACGTACATCTGCATTAAACCTCAGCACGCAAAGTCGTGCGATAAAAGTGGTTTTCTGCACGTTCTTGAAAAAAACTTAAATGCCAATTATTCCCCCTCCAACTTAAATCACACCTCATCCTTGAATTTATTCAGGGAATAAACGCTATTGGAGAGAATAGTAGGGAAAACGTAATCAGGTAAGAGCCTTGTCGACCGCGATTTTCCTCGGATCTAAATTGGACGGGGATATTCCTTCCAATAAAATTTAGAGCGTGGACTTTATCCCAATAACGGCTCCTCAGAGTGTTTCATTAATTGGAATACACAATTGGATGACCTGTTTTTTTTTAAACGTTTTCCTGGCACTCCTACGTGTTTTCCAAAGTACAAAAGCAAAATGTCCGAGAGAAACCCCAAAAATGGCGGAGATACAAAATTTTGATTCCAAATTTCCCAAAAAAAGTTGAATATCTTGGAAACGGTTTAGAGCTACAAAAGTTTTGTAAGAAACCACAAATGTTCAGAATGACCCAGTAAACTAGGTTTACACCCACTTAGAGCCGGGTAAATAGGGTTTACAACTGGCAGCGTTAGTTTCCAATTTAACTGCTTTTTTTTGTTTTTTACGCACTCTGTATATGTTCAACCGTGTTTCGGTTAGCACGAGGTAAAATAGTAGTTCAAGACGAATATTTTGGGCTATTTACAGTCGCTAAAGTCCCAGAAATAGCAAAGATAAAGAATTTTCAAAATTTTGATGCAATTTCTGAAAAACAGGAAAATAAGTCGAATATCTGGAAAAGGGAGTTACAGAAATTTTGCATAACACCAAAAACCGAGGGGTACAAACTGTAGGAAGTACTGAGTACTGAGGATCTACCATTCATATTTAAACATAAATAAAATTAAGTTCTATCGTTAAAAAATGACAGAGATACCGAATTTTCAGAATTTCCAAATAAAAAGTAAAAAAAATCGAATATCTCGGAATCGGTTAGAGTTATAATGCGGTTAATACAGGCAGAACGTTAGTTTCAAATTTAACTGTAATTCTTTTTGTTTTTTTGACACTCTGTGTATATTTAATTCTGTGACGGTTTACGGGAAGTGAAAGAGCAGTTCAAAGCAAACATTTTGAGATTTTTACTTTGGCGGAAGCCCCAAAAATGCCGGAGATACAAAACTTTCAAAATTTTTATGCAATTTCCAAAAAACCAAAAAGTAAAAAAAGTTGAATATCTCGGAAACCGCTAGAGCTAATCAAATTTAGCAAGCTAGCAAACACGTTTTCACTGAATTTCTGTACACAGTGGTTTCAATTCACTTAGAACCGAGCAAACGTGGTCACATCTGGCAAAGCGTTATTAGTTTCAAACTTAACTGTATTTCTTTTTGTTTTTTGGACACTCTGTGTATATTTAATTGTGTGACGGTTTACAAGAATAGTTTAAAACAAACATTTTGAGATTTTTACGTTTGCGGAAACCCCAAAAATGCCGGAGATACAAAACTTTCAAAATTTTTATGCAATTTCCAAAAAACCAAAAAGTAAAAAAAGTTGAATATCCCAAAAACCGCTAGAACTGTTAAAAAAATTTAGGTAAGAGGCCAAACACATTTCTACTGAATTTCTGTACCCAGTGGTTTGCACTCACTTAGAACCGGGTAAACGTGGTCACATCTGGCAAAGCGTTATTAGTTTCAAATTTAACTGATTTTTGTTTTGTTTTTTGGACACTCTGTGTATATTTAATTGTCTGGCGGTTTACGTAAAGTGAAAGAGCAGTTCAAAACAAACATTTTGAGATTTTTACGTTAGCGGAAACCCTAAAAATGGCGGAGATACAAAACTTTTAAAATTTTTATGCAATTTCCAAAAAACCAAAAAGTAAAAAAAGTTGAATATCCCAAAAACCGCTAGAACTATTAAAAAAATTTAGGTAAGAGCCAAACACGACATTTCAAATTTCTGTACCCAGTTTTGCACTCACTTAGAACCGAGCAAACGTTCACATCTGTTATTAGTTTCAAATTTAACTGTATTTTTTTTTGACACTCTGTGTATATTTAATTGTGTGACGGTTTACGGGAAGTGAAAAGCAGTTCAAAACAAACATTTTGAGACGGTAGCAGAAACCCGAGATACAAAACTTTTAAAATTTTATGCAATTTCCAAAAAACCAAAAAGTAAAAAAAGTTGAATATCTAGAGTAAAAAAAATTAGCAAGATATAAATTCCACTGAATTTCTGTACCCAGTGGTTTGCACTCACTTAGAACCGAACAAACTTAATCACATCTGGTATGATCTATTCAAAACTAGTGAATAATGACAATATTATTAAACAGTCGTAAAATAAGGTATTTTTTGCACTTGATTCAGTGATAAAAAAATCATTTTTGCCAATGAACCTCCTTAAAGTGTTTCATTAATTCGAATATAATAAATAAATAAAATAAACACAATTAGATTGCCTGTATTTTTTTAAACGTCTTCCTGGCATTCCTACATTTTTACAAAAGTATAAAAGCAAAACCTTGTCCGAGAGAAACATTGCGTTGAATAAGAATGTTGCTGCAATTTCGATACTGCATTTCTACTGCATAATGCAGAAAACTGCCCATACTGCACTGTAAGAAACATTCGTTCTGAATTATCGAAAGTTTAGAAAGGAATAATATGCTCTTAACTAAGTTCAATATAGATAATTTTTGTTTGTGTAGTCCGGAAACAACGGAATAAAAGCACAAACATTAAAGTTCCACAATAGCAAAACTTTCCTTGGCAACACTATTTGTCTCTTAAAGTCTTCCAAGCATCGTTATCTGAAAGTTAGCTAAAATATATTAAAATCAGATTAGTTCAGAGCAGAATAGATCGTTAGACTCTTTAATGCTGTTAAGTTTTACAGTTGCAGCTTGATTTAAAAAGTCATATTTGAGAGGAAAAACGGGTTTAATTAGGACTAACAATAAATTCTAGTTTTCTTCCGGCAAACTTTTAATTGCGGAAAGAAAAGAAAATTACCTTTGTATAAAATCTTAAGGAATTCGTGTAATTTGTATGAAACTTCCAAACGGACAAATAAAGTATTTTGACGGAAACTGTTTAAACTTCTAACGAAAGAATTTCTTAACTAAAATCGATCCTTTTTGCCGGGCATAAAACAAAGTTGAATTCACATAACAAAAACATTTTTTTTTAAATGCTTTCAACGTTTTGTAACGGATCTGGCGAGGAAATTTAGGGACCCTAAGCAGCCGCATTATTTATCTTTATTAACATTCTAGTGTCTTGCGATGCGAGAAATTGATCTTAGAAAAGTTCCCGGTTTCTGTCCTATTTCGCCCAACTTTGTTGGAAGAGGAAGCTGACCTGTTTTCATTGTAACAGATCATTTGTTTCGAGGCGTTTTTTGAAGGGTACGAAACCTTATTTTATTTAACGAAGGGTTCATTTTCTTTCGGTTTTTGCTGTTCTATTTCCTTGCAAAACTCGTTCTTTTAGTTCTTTATAGAATGTCTTTTTTTACGGTGTAGTTAATTTTTAATGTTTATTATTCCCTCTAATTTTAAATTTAATATAAATTGCTCGTCAAAAAGAATGAGTTGGCGAAATTTTTGGGGCTGTTTCTTCAAATTGATTGGCTCGATTTTAATAATTATTTTAACTCGACTTTAATTTTCTTCACCCCGAATAATAGTATATTACTAAGACTGACAACCAAATGTTACAAATGGCAAAAACACACTGATGAAGGTTTAAAAAGTATTCAACCAAATTGAAACTGATTTCGTTACTTTCCAAGTATTTCGTTGTTTTGTACCTCTACGGCATTGAATTTGACAGTTTTCAGGTTTAGAACAGAATAACAGAACGAGTTGTAACCTGTAACTGGCGGTCAAATGTCATAACTATCAAAATTTTAGACATAAAGCTATAAAATACCTTTGGTAATGTTTATACTGATTTTGCTAGATTTTAAGACTGTTTTGTGGTTTTACAGCTTTATGGAAAGAATTTTGACGGTTGTCATATTTAAAAATAGACTAGAATCCAGTCAGAAACGGAGAAACAAATGTTACAATTTGGCAAAATGCACTTATAAAGGTATAAAATGCATTCAACCAAAGTGAAACCGATTTCGTTACTTTACAAGTATGTTTCGTTGTTTGGTACCTCCATGGGAGTAAATTTGACAGTTTTCAGGTTTAGAACAGAATAACAGAAGCAGCTCTAACCTGTAACTGACGGCTAAATGTCATATCTGTCAAAATTCCATTCATAAAGCTATAAAATACTTTTGGTACTGTTTAAACTGAATTTACTGGATTTTAAGACTGTTTTGTGGTTTTACAGCTTTATGGAAAGAATTTTGACGGTTGTCATATTTAAAAAAAATAGACTAAAATTAAGTCAGAAACAAGAAACAAATGTTACAATTTGGCAAAATGCACTGATAAAGATATAAAATGCATTCAACCAAAGTGAAACCGATTTCGTTACTTTTCAAGTATGTTTCGTTGTTTTGTACCTCTATGGAATTGAATTTGACAGTTTTCAGGTTTAGAACAGAATAAAAGAAGCAGCTCTAACCTGTAACTGACGGCTAAATGTCATATCTGTCAAAATTCCATTCATAAACCTATAAAATACATTTGATACTGATTTTACTGGAACTTAAGAATGTGTTGTGGATTTACAGCTTTATGGAGAGGATTTTAACGGTTTTCATTTAAAAATAGACAAAAATTAAGTAAGAAACACACAACCAAATGATATAAATGCACTGATGAAAGTATAAAATGCATTTAACCAAAGTCACACTAATTTTGTTACTTTTCAAGTACTTTTCGTGGTTTTGTACCTCCATGGGAGTGAATTTGACAGTTTTCAGTTTAGAAGAGAAGAAAAAACAAAGTTATAGTTGTAATTTTTTAGGAGTGCCACGCCCTAAAAACTGTCAAAATTTTAAAGTCATTTCCGAAACCGTGCCAGTTAGAGCAAAATGAATGTTTCTCAGTTTGAAATGAGTAAAAAAAGTCTTTTTTAACTATTTTTGGTTGAGCAAAATCCAATATGGTTGCTGTTAGTATAGTAGGCCTAAAATCACAAATTTAAGTCAAAGTTTCGTGCACTTTTCTAAAAAATCGTCAATAACTCGCTTATTTGAAACATTCTGTAAAGACACACCATATTGCAAAAGAAAGCTAATGAATGGGACTATCACGTGACGTTGAATGGGTAGGGCTAAGTTGTATTTTTTGACCGCCAGAGGTAGTCAAATTTGACTCTAGTTTTTCTTGAATATTTCAGAAACTGATTTTTGTTAGTATTTTACACTTGATTTTCACGAGAAAAACAAAAAAGCTAGATTTGAAAACTGTTTGTAATCGATTGACTAAATAAGTTATTTGACCAGAATTAATATGAAAAAAATATTTTTAGGTTTTCTTCCACAACTTTTCCCAATTTTTTAAACAGAAAAAATACAAACACAACTCTTGAACTCCAGAGCAAAACCAGTATGCGGCAAATTGAATTTAACGTAAGTTGCCTAAAGCAAGGAAATCAGCATATTATAGTAATAAATAGTGGTGGAACTAGTATTTCTAGTAAATCAAGCCAACCCACCATCCCACGCCCTCGTCGGAAGTTTATCTTAACCTCGAGGTCAGGCTCGGTAAAGCAAATTTGAACGGAAATTATCGACCCAGCTTTAATTTAGAGTACTTTCGACTCTGCGGACGAATTCTAGGTCCCTTTAATCCATTAAAACTTTCAAGTAAATCTAAGCTTGGAAATCATAGCAATGCAGTGCTAATGGCGTAATTTTAAGTCGAACTTTCGAAAGAGTTTAGATCAGTTCCGGGCTTGAAATTCAGCCAGAACCGAAGCACTTGTATCATTTGTGATTTAATCTTATTCAGAAAACAAGATTGAACTTTTAATAAAGTCTATTTTTAATCATTTCAGATGTTCTAGTGAAATACAACCGTAAATGAAACGGGAAACTACAAAAATCTATGTCACTTGTCACTCAAGATGATACGAGACCAAGAAGCTTCGTCACCATTTTCTGAATATCAAGGGACTTACCTTAGAAGGGTTTCACCACCAGGTAAGCCATATTTGTGTTTAAACTGTGATTCTGTTAAAAAGAAGGTTTGGCACAATTTGTAGGTAGTCCAGGCACCAAAAGATGCTGCTACACCCATAAAGACTTATATCAAAAAGAGCCATCATTCCTTTGCTGTTGTTATTCTGAACCTGGACCTAAATCAACTTCCGTCCTAGCCACACTTGGTATATGTTTTGTCGTCCTGAGTTACACTATCATAGGAGCGTTTATTTTTATGGCTTTAGAAGGTAAGACAAAGTTTGGAAAATATCTTGAATTATTGTTAATAATAGAGATGGTTTGACAACTAAAGTGGAAAGTGATAATTTGACAAGAATAATTCGTATTTTTCTTAGCTTTTCTATTATTTGGCAAGTTTGTTTGGAAAGTAAAGTTTTATGTCATCATAAAAAGAGCAAACGTCAATGAGCAAAAGAATTCATTTAGCAGAATTTTGAACTCTAAAAAGTACAGAACACTGTACAGGATGAACAAAAAATGATGAAATGTTCAAACTACGTTCAAAGTAAGGCTGTCAAATTAAATAAATTACAATCTGCATTTTGTAGAAATTGTATTCATTCTAGAAGAAGTAAAAATGCCAGATTTGACAGTAATGGAGTTCAGTAAAGTAAGTTTTCCAAAAACGCATATCAGTCAAATTAGAGAAATTTTCTCAAAATGTTGTAAAATTATCTTAAAATGTCTTATTCAAATACTCCAAACATAACTTTACTTAAAAAACTGTATCTTTTATTGCTTAGATGTTAAGCAGGGTAATCAAATCAAATGTTATAGATAATCACTCGCTAACTCTTAAAGTAAACAAATTACCAGCTCTCAAATATGGATAAAACCATCAAAAATATCACTTTTTTACCTCGCTTTCAAATTGTGATTTTACCTAAGACTACACAAAATAAAAATTGCTACAAAATTCACTCAGTAGCTACTAAAATTTCAAAATTCTACTAAAATTATCTGAAGATTGAGATTTTTTTAAGAATGTTTGTTGAGCTATACAATAAACCATAAAAGTTACAAATTTGATAAAATAAAACAAAAGTGGTAAAATTCTACAAGTCAAGGTTTTGAGACACTGTTGCCAAATTTTGTTACGTTGAGGAAAAAGCTCAAAAAAAACTAATTCTAAGAGTTGTCGATACGCTGTTGCCAAACTGAAACCAAACAATTCTGTTTTAAATGTATTGAAAAAAAATTACTAAAGCTTTTTTTTGTTAACCAACTGAAAAATGTTACTCATATTAAAAACTTTGAAGAAATTTGGCAACAATGTCTTGAGATCTTGACAGCTTTTATTCAACTTAACTGAACTTGTAATTTTGACGTTCAAGTTAATAAAATAGTCATAAGGTTTATGCAAAACTCTTAGGAAAATTGTTGGTCTTCTTTTACTTCAATTAATTTAAGACATTCAAAATTTCTATTAATCAGCTTGACGATACTAAAATTTGGGATACCCTGTATGCTAAAAATACATATAAAATAGAGCTAAATATCTATGTTTTTTTAAAAGTAGGGAAGGGAAGTTTATTTTAGACTTTAATACCTTTATGGATAATATTTTGACTTTGTCAAGTAAACAGTCAAATACGACAACTCCATCGAGGTGTAGAGTTTTGACGTACAATGGCGTAGTCAGTTTTTCTCTATTACGTTTAGTTTCTGACATATGACAGTAAGTTATATTTTTTTAAATGGAACACCCTATTTTTTTAGTTGCTGTTGATTTTTACTTTTTCAACGGTGTATTAAAACATATAAGTTTGTAAACGTTATCTTGGTATTAGAAAAAGGAGCGTTCAACAAAAAAGTACTAAATAATATTATAAAAATACCCCACAGTCGAAACATTTGGCTATGTTCTTATTAACATGTTACATGTCTTTATAAACAGTTTTTTCAACTTCTACCTTAAAAATAGTAGAAAATATGGCCACTTTTCTTATTAACGTGACGGTAAACTGTTTGTAACTTAGATTTTTAATAAGATTTATTAAAAATATTTAATTTTCTAATGAGTTAGTTTATATGATTTCCGATTTTGTTTGGTATTTTAGATATTGGCCTTTTTTTAGCTTAGCAAAGGTCTTTTTTTAAAATAACAGGATTAACCTCTACAAACTTATATGTTGTAATACACCGTTGAAAAGGTAAAAATCAACTGAATTAAATGACGTAAAAATATATAGGATGTTCCATTTAAAAAAATGTAACTTACGTTAACGTTAGTTTTAAATTTAACTGTTGTTTTTTTGTTTTTTGAACGCCCTGTACATGTTCAATCGTGTTGCGGTTTGAGCACTAGGTAAAAGAGCAGTTCAAGACGAATATTTTGAGCTTTTTATAGTCACTGAAACCCAAAAAATTGCGGAGATACAAAATATTCGAATTTTTGATTCGATTATCAAAAAAAGTCACAATAGTCGAATATGTCGAAAACGGTTAGAGTTATGAAAAGTTTCCAAGAAATCAAAAATGTTTACTCTGACTCTCTTTCTTCTTTACCCAGTGGTCCAGGTTTACATTCAGTTAGAACCGAGTAAAAGCAGTCACAACTGGCAGAGCCTTAGTTTCAAATTTAACTGTTTTTATTTTAGTTTTTTGAACACTTCGTATATATTCAATTGTTGCAGTTAGCACGAAGTGAAAAGGCAGTTCAGAACAAATATCTTAAGCTTTTTGCAGTGGCTGAAACCCGAAAAATGGCGGAGATAAGGTATATTAAAAACTTGGGTGCAATTTTTTAAAAAGTCGAATATCTCGGAAACGATTAAAGTTACAAAAATTAGTAAGTCATTCAAAATGTTTTGAATAAATGTTAAAACATTTTTAAAAACAAAGGTAAAAAAAGTCGAATTTCAAGTCACTGAACATTGATTATTCTTGATATAATAATACTTTCAATTTACAATAAATAAATTTTTCATTTTGTTTTATTTTTTATTTAAGTGAAGTTTCTAGAATAGTTTTACCATCCAATTTGGTAATAAATTAGGGTCCTAAAAAGTGTCTTTTAATAATAATTTAAGGATACTGAGAGAGAGTTTCAAAATGCGCTTGAGCAGAATATTGATTTTAATAACGTCAAATTCAAAAAATTCTCTATTATTACATAATAAAGATCAAAATTAGCGTTATGACAGTATTTAGCCTCTGGCTTTTCAAGCAATAAACTTCATTACAGAATATTTCATAATCAAATTCTGTGTGTTTCAATTAAACAACTTTTGCGCCTGACATTTTTGCAATGATATCTTTATGCCCCGAGGAAAATAACTAAAAGTAACGTGTAATGGATTTGAAATTAATGCCATTATGGCTCGCTTTAAATTTGTTTTTGTTACATTCCGCAACATTAATCCTTTAAACATATTTACGTTGTTATTTTAATTACGATCGATTGCCTCGACTACCAAAAATAGCAACTTTATAAATATTTTTTTTTTATAATCAGGAGATTTGTACCAGGACACTGCGGTGGCAGCGTCGAAAACCAATCCGAAATCTGACAACACCGCAATTGGGGTACTGAGAGCCGAAACTGTCAGCAGATTGTGGAGTATTACAGAAGATTTGAACATCCTGTATAAAGAAAATTGGACCAAATTGGCTGCTGAGGAGGTGTTGCTGTTCCAAAAATCACTGTTTAAAGTTTTGACGGACAGTGATTCCGGATACAGCTTTAGAAATGGAGTGTCTTCTTATGATGGTCAATCTGGGGCTCATAAATGGAGTTTCAGTTCTAGTTTCTTGTATTCGTTGACACTAATCACAACTATTGGTAAGTGCAAATATTTGCTTCTAAATTGTTTATTATATTTTTCTTTAAGTTGACGTTATTTAAAATTGACAGTGAAGTGATAATTATGGCTATACTGTAACAAAATTTGGTCGTAATCGATTTTTATGTAATAGGCTAGAAACGCAAATGATGAATGGTGATGCTACCGCAATTTGCTTTGGTTGAGGCTATAGGCAAGATTGTGACCCCCTGTAAAAAAATGGTTTACCAAAAACAAACTGATGTGACGAATAGAGAAATATTATGAAATTTAAATCTATATTATGTGTGTAATCTTTTCTATTAAGCTCTTTACACAGATTTTTCAATGTTTTGCATATAATGATATACGCTTTTACAAGAGCGCTGTATGCTAAATGGTGGGAATAATCTGACGGCGCCGTACACAAAACCCATTTACAAAATCAAATCATGTTTAAAATCAAACGGACAGGTCGGCCTTTTACAGATATGTTGTACACCTCATGCATGTGCAATCTGCTGGAAAAAGACTGGATCTTTAGCACATGCGAGCGCCTGAATATCCGGCCGCGTTTCTATTTCCATTTCATACATTTTTATATCCGGATTTTTGCATTTTAGATTACGCTCCGGTATTTTGGTTCGATACGACCATTCGCAATTTAATATAAGATTTTTTTAGAAAAAATCTGGACTTGTCCTCCATATGTGTTCCGGAGATATTTTGTCGAAAAGCCACACCCAGAAAGTGGATTATTTTAAATTTGCAAGTTTAGGAAAAGAATCGATGATAAAAGTAATTAAAAGACTAAAAATATTAATAAGCAAAAAGTTGCATAAAAAAGTTGTAATTATTGCTCTATCGTGGTAATTTCAGAAAACCTCACAAAAAATCTGAATTTAGTGTCAAAAGTGACCAAACTTTATTAACGTCAAATATAATGGAAATTTGATAATTTTTCAATTAAATAACATTTTATTTATACAGGGTTTTCTGCAATATTATTTTGCTGGCAAATGCTTTTTGGCGTATTCTTAGACTGTAAGTCCATATTAACTTCGGTTTAAAAACGCTTGATTTCTCGAAATACAGAGTGTTCAATAATCCTGTATAACTTGTGTGTACACAAAACCGTTGAAAGACACAAAAAAGTTTTTAGTTTTAAAATAAGCTAAAAAGCCACCTATTTGTAGCTAAATCATGTTAAGAAACACTCTTTATGTATATTGTATTTCACTGGTAAACTGTTGGAGATACGAACATGCGAAAAACTGACACTTTTGCTAAATTGGCCATTCACGGCAAAAATATTAAAATATTTTTTTCAGTAACGTACCAGAAAAAAATTGATCAATGGAGTCTTTCTCTTTATAACTAAATTTTGGGCTTCCAAGTTACTGTTACTAACATGAATTTAGTTTTAGTACGTCCCTGTTTTCTAATGTAAATGAATTTCTTGTGCATCAAGGTTATCGAATGAGAAAAATCAACACAATTTGAAAAATCAAGGCTTTTTTGGCACGTTTTGAATCAGTTCATTTTGAAACTAGTCCAATGTATGAAGCTCCATTCTACCCTTCCTTCCCCTAGTTTCGTCATATATCGCCCCTGTCTTCCAATTTCCAACTTTCAGGGGTAGAATCAAACCACTTGATAGAAAAACTAGAATTTAGCAAGTCAGAATAAATCAAATAAACATAATTGTCTTTAATAAACAATTACTTTAAAATGTACAAAACAATCGCATTTTTCGGTTATTTGCTTTAATTTAATAAATCCATATTTTTAAATAATATAAAATTCTGTTGATAACTGTGACTTTGATAATTCAATTTTTGAGCTTGCAACACTGCAAAGTCTAGTTGACATTGTCAAAAACAGTGACGTGACCTTCAAAACGCAGAATAAATTTTGGAAAATTGATAAATAAAATTTAGACAGTTGTAAAAACTTAAATTGCAAAATACACATCACGTGACTTGGATAAGGCCAGTTGATATCTGTCAAAATTAATCACGTGACCGTTAAAATGTTGTTGAAACTTTAAAAACAATTAGTAAATTAAATTTAGACTATTTTAGACAGTTGTAAAAGCGGAAATTTTAAGAGACACATCACGTGACTTTGATTATGCAATTTTAGACCTTGCATCCTTGCAACACTGTAAAGTATAGTTGACACCTGTCAAAAACAGTCACGTGACCTTAAAAATGTAGTTTAAATGTTGAAAAATTGGTAAATTATTATAATAATTTGTAACGAATATTGTTTCAACTTAATATCATGTAACAAAGATTTTACCAAAATAATTACGGTCGTAATAATTATGTGCGGTCAATTTTGTTTTATTGATACACTATATTGTTTACTGCTTGGTCTACTTGGTCAATGTATTCCTTAAATTATCGCAAAATTTCCTTTATTTAGGCTTTATTTCGCTCAAAATTCCAAATTTTGTATGCGGTTAGCACGAGATGAAAGAGCAACTCAAGACTACCATTTTGAGTTTTTTACAGCCGCCAAAATCACAAAAATAGCGAAAATACAAAAATTTCCAAATAATAATGCAATTTCCAAAAAAAGGAAAAAGTCGGGTATTCCGGAAACGGGTAGGAATACGAATATTTTGCAAAAGACTTTTTGCACCCATTGAGCTAAGTTTATCCCCTCTTATAACCAGGTAAACGCGGTCATAGCCTAGCTGAGCATTAGTTTCAAATTTAACCGTTTTTTTTTTATCAACCTGTATATGTTCACTCGTGTTGGGGTTAGCACAAGGAAAAAGAGCAATTCAAGACTAACATTTTGAGTTATATTACATATTTTTCATACTAAATTTTTAAAATTTTGGTGCAATTTTTAAAAAGAGTGGAATAACTCGGAAACGGTAAGAGTTTTGTTAGGGACCAAAAATGTTCAGAATACAGCTGTTAATTTTGAAGATTTAAAGAAGTCTAAATTTTGTCAAAAAGTCTCTAGACATTCATCATTCTTACACAATGAAGTTATGCTCCTTATCAACTTTTTGTTGATATAATACTACTTCTATTTTACAAAAAAAAATACATATTTTGTCGTTATCTTTATTTTATCTTAATTTTTATTTTAGTTCCTACAGAAAACCGTAAATCAATCATTATAAAACCAAATCCAAAATTGGTCAGTCTTCTTAACAAGATAAGTGATACTGGATATTCTTGATTGAATTGAAATATTTTATTCCTGATACTGAAATGAACATTTAAAGGAAGTATAGCTGTTTACTTATCAATTTAGTGTACCAGTATAACTAATACAATCGACATATTCAAATTTGGTAGTAAAGTTGCATAGTTACCCATCCAAATTTGCCAGACCAGATTCTTGTCGTAACTTATCTCAACGTCTGGGATGTACCCTCCCGAGACCAGCATGCTAAACGGCTAAATTTCCGCAGTTCAATTTAACTTCTCCACCAAACTCCATCTAAAGCGGCTACCAACTTGCATCTTGCTGGACAAAGCCTTTGAATACTTTTTCCTTTG
Source organism: Ips nitidus (assembly GCA_018691245.2). Lineage (NCBI taxonomy): Eukaryota > Metazoa > Arthropoda > Insecta > Coleoptera > Curculionidae > Ips > Ips nitidus. Next base: position 5,405,868 of record CM042789.1, on the reverse strand, counting down.
CTCGACTCGTTCCGAATACGGTGAATGGATCAGTTCAGTACGCCACTGAATCGTCTTAAAAGCAGTTTGCCGCAAGTGACGTCGAAGCAATAAAAGTTGATTGGACGTGAGAAATTGCATTACCCCGTTATGTTAACCATTATCAACGCTCCAGGAAAATTCAACTTTCTATTCATCCCGTAGGTGACTTCTCGTGTAACGCCCGCGATATTGTCTTGGGTTATTTAGCAGAAGGGCAATTTTAAGGCAAGCAAGATTTACGTCGACTTATTTTACAAACAACGAGTCCGATAAAGACTTTATTCCATTATTCGAGTCACAATGTAACATGTCTGTATTTAACTTTTAATTTGGTTTATGTTGTTCAATTCTTTCGTAGTATTAACAAACAAACTTTCCTCAAAATGTTTGCTTCAGATTTTCTTTGTCTGTTTAGGATATCTATTATTTTGTCGGATGTTTCGAATGGTTAGTGAAGCTTGGTAAAGAAACGATGTGATCTTTTTATTTTTCTTTTGTTAAAAAAATAGAATCTTCTTCTCTTCTGCTTCTTCTCAGCCGGTATTTAACCACTCTTGGATGTAGGCCTCTTACAAATCCCTCCACGCCTATCTATTTCTAGCAGTCCGGGTTCAATTCAAGACGATTGAACATACACAGAGTGTTTAAAAAAGAAAAACATTTAAATTTGAAATAAACGTTTTGTCAGTTGTGTATTATCCGGTTTTAAGTGGATGCAAGCTTAGTCCATTGGGTGCAGAAAGTCATTATAAATATTTTTGGTCACTTGCAAAGTTTTCGTTACTCTTACCGTTTCCGAGATATTTAACTTATTGACGTTTTTTTTAAATTGTATCAAAATGTTAAAAAATTTGTATCTTTAACATTTTTGGGATTCTTAAAACGTTGTCCTTGAATTGCTCTTTCATCTTTTGCTCACTGCAATATAATTGAGCATGTACAGGGTGTTCAAAAAACAGTAATATTTTAAAACTCACGCTCTGCCTGTTGTGACCGCGTTTACTGATTCTAAGTTAGTGTAAACATAGTCAACTGAATGCAGAGAGATATATTACACATTTTTGTTCTCATGCAAATTTTTTTAGCTTTTTCTCTCTTTTGGCCTTATCTCCGCTATTTTTAGGAATTCAGCAACTGTAAAAAACTCAAAAAGTTTGTATCAAGACGATTAAACATATAGGGTGTTCAAAAAACAAAAAGATAAACAGGTCTTTTGTAAAACTTACTTTTATACCATATACAATCTAAACTTGAAAAAGTTATAAATTAAGTATATTCTGCATTTAGTTATATAAATAACAAACTGGGGAGAGATGAGGATTCAACCTTATTCAAGTAGATTAATCTAAATAAATAAATAAAACAAATGTTTAACAGAACTTAATGAATAATCTCTAAATTGGTGTGACATCTAGTTCGCCTCAGAGGAAATGAGAACGTATCTTTGAACAATTTCTATTTAAGGGACGTTGCAGCCGGAAGTTTAAACGACCCGACTGGCTGTACTAATAATTAATGTTTACTTCGTTATTAAACGTTACAATATGGCGACAACATAATTTATCACAAAGTTGTTTAATTTTCGACGTGGCTCCTTCAAGAGATCGCATCGCGAAATTAAATTGCGCCTTGGTACAGTTCACTTGATGATTATTTTATCTTTATTCCCCAGGACTTTCCAATCTTAATTGGGTTACGCCCTTCCTAATGTGACAATAGTAAGGATACCCTTCGTAAGTAAGGTAAAATTTATCATTTTATTGTAGTAGAGAAGTTTTCGCCATCACATCAAACTCTCGACGAGCAGGTCCCGGTAGACTAGTTAGCAATATCGAATACTGCGCTATCGAAAGTTTTAATAGGATTAAGTTATTATGTTAATGATGTTAAGAAACTTTGAGACGGTTTGAATGTGCTCTAATAAAATAATTTCGACGATGGCAAATAAGATCCAGACAAGATGTTTCCGGTCTGAAGTCTCATTATTACAATATTAAACTCTTTAGACACGAGAACATATTTCACCTTACACGTCCGCTTTAGTGTTAATTTACGGTGTAATAAACTGCCTGGAAAATGAAAAACCTGCCTGAGGGCGCGTAGGTTTAATTGCCGTTGAAAAGACGGAAATTTTCAATTAATTACTTCCTGCGTAAAAATACGTTCAATTTAAACCCGTTCGTTTAGTATTAAATTACAGTTAATTGGACCAGAGATTGTAATACTGTCTGTTTATGCACACCTTAACAGAGCGATTAGGGACACGAGTTTTCAAATTTGTTTGCCCTGGGCAATCTCAGTAAATAACTCTGATATTACATAGTTTAGCTACACTATAGTCAACAGAATGAATAATTTAAACTGGTTAATTTTTGAAAACCTTTCAAACCACCTCTGTTAATAATTAATTTGTATAAGGGGACCCTGGCAAAGTTGGCGCACCAAAGATAATTTTAAATTAAAAACCCATCCCGGACACTCTATAAATTCTGCATTAAAAATAAATCATTCTTTATGAAGTGACCCGAAACGGGTCCTTTTAGGCAAGCATAAAATGAAAATGTGCATTAAAGCTACCGGCATAGAATTGTCCTGAAAACGTTTCGAGAGAGACTTTAATTTTACTCTAAAATCAGAGATGTGAAGCTTTCCGGCTAGAGTATTGCATTGCAAACTTTGGCGCTATTGCATTGCCGGAATTGCTTAGAAATACCGAGTGAAATAAACAAGAAATTAGGAATTGGGGTATGTAGGCTTTTGCTTTGTTGTGTTATTCCACATTCTACACTTACAGCAGGTACTGTATTTTTTTTAGTATAACCCATAGGTTGAAACGTGTCGTAAAAGAGGTAAAAAACAATTTTGAATTGAATTTGAATAGCAGCTCAATTTGTCATAATTTATTTGCACGTACAGAACAAACACATTATTAATCAATCAAGTAGTAAAATTCTTGTAAGCATTGTGATTATAATTTTTTCACCTACAATTACTAGTAGAAACGAAAAAAAATACTTATTTTATACTGTGTGATAGTAGAAATGTATAGAATTCAATTCAATACTGGAAATTAAATTTTCGGATATTTATTTCTAAGAATTAGTTTTAATGACTAATTTTGTAGCATTTAGTGCCAAAATGTTTTACTTTTACTAGTGAAAAGTCTGAAACTTTACTTTTACTATTATGAATAGTCTTAAACTAGATTTTTCAGTCTTAGAGCACTAAAAACGGTCCGAATTTCTTAGATATGCTCCGATTTTTTACACCGATGAGTTTAGAAGTCAATTAGTCAATAGTGAAGAAGTTTGAAATGACATTTTCAAGACTATGGACAGTGTGCAAACTGGCTTTCAGACCTGATAAGTCAAAAACTTTGTGAATATAGTCTGGTAAATTGATTTTTCAGGCTGAAAACAGTCTTAAAGCACTAAAAACAGTCTAGATTGTTAAGAAATGCCGAATTTTTAGCGCTGAGTTGTCTAGAAATCAATTTAATAGTGACAAAGATTGAAGTGACATTTTTAAGCCTATGGAGAATGGAAAAATTGTTTTTTAAGTCTAGTATGTTAAAAACTTAGTGAAGATAGTCTTGAAACTCGATTTTCCAAGCTGAAAGCAGTAGTCCTGAGTTGTAAGAAAATGAAAAACTTGGTTAGTATTTAAGTCAATTTTTATGAACCTAATGTAAATATCCTATATTTAAGACTATTTTCACAACTAAAATAGGATAATTTGTCTTCAAATTATGAAACCTTACTTCAAATGCAAATTTTAAGTTTATGATGTTACGTTTTATTGGGTCCGAGTCACTTTTTGGGGTTCCAAGTCAAGTTGTAGTTATAAATTTTAGAAAAAAGTAGTTTTTCATGTCTACAAGTCAATTTTCAATACTAAAGGTTTCAATTTGTCTGAAAACAATGACGACTGACTACAAATACAGTTTTTGAGCCTCTCAAGTCATTTTGCACAGTTTCTAAGTCAATTTTCAAGACTAAAATCTTCCAATTTGTCTGAAAACTATAAAAACTGGTAACAAAGACAATTTTTAATCCTCTCAAGTCAGTTTTCACCGTTTCAAAGTCAATTTACTGGTTTTTAAATCAATTTTCAAGACTAAGTATCCAGTGACATAGAAAATAAGACGGAAAAATGAAATCCATCTTTTTGTATCTACGTTATTGGAAAGTTTTTACAAAGGTCATTAACATGACATAATTAGTAATAATTTCATAATTGCTTTATACTGAATTTTGGAAAACTGTATTTTCCTTAGAAAGAATTTTTCAGGAAAATGACATAATGCTTGTCAACTTATTTTTTGATAAATAAGGATTATGGATGCGGAATATGGATTATAAGACACTAGTGTGTTATATAATAGTTTACTTGTATAAAATGTTATTAATAATGACAATATTAACTGTCACTGTCTGTGTGTGTCATGTGTTGGATAAAAGTAATTTTTAAATTATTTTTTTTAGTTGTACTAACTGACTTTTGGCTCCCATTTTTTAATTTTAAATTAATAATTTAATTAATAATTTAATTTTATTCACATGTTGCAGGACTTTGCGATTCTGCGATATGTTCTACACTACTACAAGGACATTATTTAGTTCAAAATTTAAGACAGTTTGCTTTAAACCCACTAAAACTTTTTTTCCTAAAGTTTTCATTTACGTTAAAATTAAAATTGTAAAGCTATTCGAATTGTAGATGTAAACACTCTGTAACATAGATGTTAGTTCCTATATTTGAAAATACAACAATACAAGCTCGGGGAAAGAAGCACAGAACACAAAAGTAAATCTCGTTTGTACGATATACCAGCTGACTGTCCCATTAATAAATTGCCAAATTCTGAATACTCTTCTCAAAATAAAATATCTGGTAAAACACCCTGTATACTTGTTAACTTGAAGGTCCTTAACTTTCAAAAGTGGTACTAAAACGGTTATTAAAAAATGGAGGAAAAAAGTAGGGAAAAGCAGAATTTGCCTGTACGGGTTTAACAGCGGAAAGCAATTATACTGGCTGGGAAAAAATGTAATAATTATGCTAAATAATTAAGTATGGAAGTTGTAAATGCAATTAAAAAAACTTGGAGAGCGGTTTGTTAACTTTAAGTGAAATGAATATAGAAGCAGTATTTTTAATGTTCTTTATTTACCATGAATGAACAACTAGAAAGAGTAATCAGGCACCTTCAAATGAAAAAAAAACTGAAGAATTGACATGTTTGGTACTTGTAAATTTCCAATATTTTTTTCCTAATTTAAAAATGTATCCAGTTAATGTTAAATCGTAAGAAAACGAGTAAGTAAGTAATTAAGTAAATAATGAGCAAAAGTTTTAATGAGACACCCTGTATACGTACGTCACTGTATGGCGCAAACTCAGACCTACAAAATGACGTAATAAGTGCTATACAAAAATGGTGCAGTTTTCGAGATATTTAAGGTTAAATTTGCTCTCCGCCTCCCAAGCGAATAACATAGTAGGTGTTGACTTTGCTTTCAAAGTCAAAAATGTTTACTATTTTTATTGGGACACCTTGTATGTTATTACGTCACTGTATTGCGCAGATTCAAGCGCTTTATAACAAATACACAGTTTTTGAGATATTTCGGAGAGAATTATTTTTATAAAAGTTTTTAGTAGCGTCAACTAATGAACACTCTGTATAATACGGTTATAGTGGTCGAAATAACGTTTTAGGCAAAAAAAACGATTTTTACATCCTTTTTGCTAAGTTAAAACTTGCTAAGAACCAGATGACATGTTTTCTCTAGTTTTTTAGTTTAATTTAGAGTAAACGGATTACAAAAAATGAATTATTCTTAAAATACTTTAGTTACGATCCTATTGATAAAAACCAGCGCTGTAAATAAAAAATACTGCAAATTGAAAAAAAAACTTTAATAATTTATTTTAGTTAGTTTTCAAATAAAAATAACGCATTTATTTGACAACTTTGCTACTAGAACTATACAGGGTAGTTTAAACAGCATTTAACGGCCCACAATTTGGTTAAAAAAACAACTCGTTAGCTGTCAAAATAACCGAGTTACGGGCTATCAAAGTTGAGTTAACACCTGTTTGACAGTAATTTTATTCTTGACATTTTAATTGAAATAATTCGCTAATTTGACAACTTGGCTACCAGAACTACAGAAAGTAATTTAAAGACAATTTTACGGCCTACATGATGGTAAAAAAAGCAAGTCTCTAGCTGTCAAAATAGACGAGTTGCAGTCTGTCAAAGTTGACGTAACACATTATGTTTAACAGCAATTTTACTCCTGACGTTTTAATTCAAAATAACTCGCTTATATGACAACTGTTCTACCAGAACTACAAAGGGTGGTTTAAAGAGAATTTTACGGCCTACAAGGTGGTAAAAAAATGAACTTTATATATAACTGTCAAAATAACCAAATTACGGCCTGTCAAAATTGAATTAGCACATGTTTTACAGTGATTTTACTCTTGTCACTTTAAGTCAAAATAACTCGCTTATTCGACAACTTTAGTACAGACGTTATAAAAAGTGGTTAAAAGAGAATTTCACGACCTACAGGATGGTAAAAAAAGAAACTCTAGAAATGTCAAAATAAGGGAGTTACAGGCTGTCAAAGTTGAACTCGCATATGTTTGACAGTCATTTTACTCTTGACACTCATAATAACTCGCTTATTTGACAACTTCGCTTCTAGAATTACAGAGGGTGATTTAAAGAGAATTTTACAGTCTACACGCTGGTAAAAAAATCAACTCTCTAATTGTCAAAATAACCAAATTACGGCCTGTCAAAGTTGAGTTAACAAATGTTTGACAGTGATTTTACTCTTGGCACTTGTTTGACAACTTTGCTACTAGAACTATACACGACCGCATAATGGTAAAAAAATCAACTCAATAAGTGTCAAAATAAACCGAGTTGCAGTCTGTCAAATTTGACGTAACACATTATGTTTAACAGCAAATTTCCTGACGTTTCAATTCAAAATAACTCGGTTATATGACAACTGTTCCACCAGAACTACAAAGAGAGAATTTTACGCCCTACAAGGTGGTAAAAAATTAACTGTCAAAATAACCAAATTACAGCCTGTCAAAATTGAATTAGCCCATGTTTTACAGTGATTTTACTCTTGTCTCTCTATCCCATTTTACCCTCTAATTGAATAAATTTCATTTAATTTTAACAATCAAGATTCTCCTGTTTTATAACTTCTCTAAAAATGACATAAATAAGACATGTCTTGAATGAGTGCAAAATAAAATTTCCAAACTGTTCAAGCGGACATACATCCGATATTTCAATATAATGGAAGACCGTAAAGACTGTGTGTTTCATAAAAGTGTGGCGCAAATTTCGCGAACCTGACCGAGTATATTGCTCAATTTGTGGCCAACGTAAATCCTTTCTTGTATACTATATCGCTTGGAATAATATAACGGGACCCGCGAGTCGTATAGAATTTGTTTCAATTTGACGACAGCCGGAAACTTTACGATTATGTGTATGGTTAGCAGGGTGCACAATTTCGACACGGTTTATGTACTGGTTGCCTGGATGATGTGGTGGTGGAAAGGAAATATTAACTTTAACCATATTTAGAAAGTGTAGGATTTGTTTTTGGAAGTATCATATGTTGTCAATGTAACAATACCAGTGAGAATTTAGTGGACTAGTAGAGTAATAGTATATTATTGATCTAGCATGATCAAGATTAATTTATCGAGTGAGTAATAGTCATTACATGAGAGCAGAAAACTGTACTTTTTTATGACTTTTTTTATCAATGTTTTCTTGCACTTTATTACTAAATTTGGCATATACTAATGTTGCAATGATAGGGTAAGGGTTTAATTAACAATTCAAAATAACACATCACTACACTATAATTAAAATAGCCGTAAATCGACAGTCGCCATAACTCCCATTTTGTCTGCACAACTGAACGCGTGAGAAATAACCGTGAGTAATGAATTTACGGGTAGGTAATGAGAGTTATCTACAAAAGTTGTGAATAATAAGCATGTTATTAGACAGTCGTAGGAAAATATAAATTAATAAAAATGCAAGGTTCTCTACACAGATTGAAAAAAACGTTTAATAAGGAGAGGTGAAAAAGCAGTTCAAAACCAACATTTTCAGTTTTTTTGCGGTCCTTTAAAACCAAAAAAAAAACCACCAATATACAAAATTTTGAAATTTTTTAATTCAATTTAAAAAAAGGAAAAAAGAAGAATATCTCGGAAATGGTTAGATTACGAAAAATTTTCAAGGGACCAAAAATGTCCAAACTGGCAGAACCTTAGTGTTAGATTTAACTGTTTTTCTATTTTTTGTTACCCTGTATATGTTCAATAGTATTGCGCTTAGATAAAGTGAAAGAGCAGCTCAACAAGAACAAGCTTCTTACAGTCGCTAAAACCCCAAAAATCGGAATTTTCAAAAACTTTAATAAAATTTGAAAAAAAATGCAACTAGGGTTAATTTTTAATTTATAATTTTAGCGTTAGTTTTTTGAACATTCTGTAGCTTTTTAATTCTATTTCGGTTAGCACGAGCTGACAGAACAGTTCAAGGTGAACATGTTGAGCTTTTTAAAGTCTCAGAAATCCCAAAAATAGCGGAAATACGAAATTGTATGCAATTTTCAAAAAAATATATAAATCATATTTTTGGTTACACACAGTTGGGTTTAACAGTAAACCCAACCAGCAACAATGAAATCTTAGATTGTATTTAGAATAATAGTAGTAAAAAGCAATACAAAATGATAAGAAAGCCATAACTGTAAAGCGTTATTATCATCTAAAATCTTCATGTGCTTACAGAATTTAAGTGCAATAAAAGCACTTTCATTTATTTTAATTAAATTAGTAAACAAAATAGCACTATGCATTAAGCAACGACGCATCCAATTTCATTTGCATGTATAAACGGTGTTTATGCTTATATAAGGCAAATGACAAAACACACATTGGAATCTTGCACCATTCGAGTAAATAGAGGTACGTTTGTAATGTAAACGTACTTAAAAACATTTAACCATAAACAAATAAGCACAAAATTAATTATCATAGCATCAAAACTGTTTTTGAATATTTTTCCTTCATTCAGCAAATTAACATCATTTACCAACATTTCTAAAAACGGAAACTTTAAAATGTAAGAACTTGTTTCCTCTAACTGTTTTAAAAAGTGCCGTGCACTTGGAATTTGGAAAACTGCACGTCGTGTACAAAAGTTCGCAATTTTTCCATGCATTCAAATGTCTCCTTTTACTTTTGCACTTTGACTGCAAGTTTGAAACGTGTTCATATATCGTGGATATCGAAATAAAACTCAAGTTTTCAGACTTGATTCGTGCCATAAAAAAATCAACCTACTTTACCAAACTTTCGCTTTGTGTTAGTCTATCGTTGTTCGAAAGTTTTGAGAAGAATATTGAAGTTTGGACGTGTTGTGAGTGGAATTTAAAAAGCTATCAATAACTTTCTCGAGTGGATATGTGCTGATTTTAGAGTGTAGATGCAGTTTTTGTACAATTTTTAACTAATATAAACTTTATTTTGCTTTAGCAAACTGTATTATGCGAAACTTTTGGGAGTACTAAGTGATTACATCAAAGTTTAAAAAGCAAATATTGGTCTCGGTTGGAAGAAAGACGAAGCCTTGTTATTTCTAAGACAACAAATTTAATAAACCGTACAAACCCTTGTTTGCGGTTTTCCAATATTTGCCAAGCCAAAAAAAAAACGACATTTGAGGTCGATTCCATTCGGAGGTGGTTCAATTTTCGGGCAATTTATTGCAATCTGGAGCCACATCCGAAATTGCACACGTATCGAAACGTTGATATCCAGTTTTATATTTGCTGTTGTTCGTGCAAAATTTGGTTTTACCTGGTGGTGTGTTTGTTAAATTTGAACATCCAACGTTAATAATTTACCACAAAAGTTATTCCATTAGTTCAGAAGTAATTCTTCAAAGCGGTTTCTCTAACTTATTTGCACATTGATAGTTCAGGCCCTGTAAAAACCACCAGGGACGATCATTTTAGGAAATGTTACTTCCAAAACTGTACTTAATTCACAGCATAAACACCGTTTGTACTGTTTTTATTTTCCGAAATATCGATTTTAATCTGTTAAAATGGCTTTCTAGCCTGTTTCCAGCATTTTCTTGGTTTCGATCCTGTGAAAATTACCACTGTAATGTTTTGATTATTTCTAGAAATCTTCAGTTTACAGCAAAAATAGTTCCTAAGACATTTTTTTCTGTTCAAGTGTTTTCTCCGATTTCATCAAAGACTTCAAATAGAATTGTGATTTTTGGATATGTCATTTGTTACCTAAAGTTTACCTAACAACTCACCGAACAAATAACGTTTGTACCATAAGTTTTAGTTCCTAAAATCAGGAATGGGCAATGTCGTAAATGTATGTAGTTAAGGTAATTAATGACAGTTAACGTAAAAATATAGTTATATTATTAGTGTATTTAATGTAACTAATATAACAAATAAAAAATTAGTATATATGATCTAGAAATGTGTTCTTTGATGGTAATATTCGCTATTCAAAAATATTTCATTATAACATGACAACTAGTTTTACTTTAGAGTCGTCAAGGCATCAAGGGAAATGCTTGAAACACAATTTTTGATTTCGTAACTTATTTTGGACTAATTAGAAGATAACCAAAGTTAGATTTTCTTATTTAAAAAAATGCGATACGTTTCTAGAATTTAAGATTAATTTACTGCCTACACAACAAAATTCAGTGCGGTAATCCCCAGATTTAGAAAATACTGACTAAAATGACATTCTTTCATTTTGTATGCTAATGGTCACAGTTACAGTAAAGTAAGGTTGTTTGTGAAGAAAATACAGTACGTCTCTGGATTTTAAGGTCAATTTACTGGTTACATAGCAAATTTCAGTGCTGTAACCCCCAGATTTCGAAAATATTCCCTGAAATTGTGTTTCATTGCATTTTAACTGACATTCTTTCATTTTGTATGCTAATGGTCACAGTTTCGGTAAAGTAAGGTTATTTGTGAAAAAAATACAGTACGTCTTTAGATTTTAAGGTCCATTTACTGGTTACACAGCAAATTTCAGTGCTGTAACCACCAGATTTCGAAAATATTGACTGAAATTGTGTTTCATTGCATTTTAACTGACATTCTTTCATTTTGTATGCTAATGGTCACAGTGTCAGTAAAGTAAAGTTGTTTATGGGAAAAATACAGTACGTCTCTGGATTTTAAGGTCAATTTACTGGTTACACAGCAAATTTCAGTGCTGTAACCACCAGATTTCGAAAATATTGACTGAAACTGGGTTTCATTGCATTTTAACTGACATTCTTTCATTTTGTATGCTAATGGTCACAGTGTCAGTAAAGTAAGGTTGTTTATGGGAAAAATACAGTACGTCTCTGGATTTTAAGGTCAATTTACTGGTTACACAGCAAATTTCAGTACTGTAACCACCAGATTTCGAAAATATTGACTGAAACTGGGTTTCATTGCATTTTAACTGACATTCTTTCATTTTGTATGCTAATGGTCACAGTATCAGTAAAGTAAGGTTGTTTATGGGAAAAATACAGTACGTCTCTGGATTTTAAGGTCAATTTACTGGTTACACAGCAAGTTTCACTGCAGTAACCCTCAGATTTCGAAAATACTGACTGAAATTGTGTTTCATTGCATTTTAACTGACATTCTTTCATTTTGTATGCTAATGGTCACAGTGTCAGTAAAGTAAGGTTGTTTATGGGAAAAATACAGTACGTCTCTGGATTTTAAGGTCAATTTACTGGTTACGCAGCAAATTTCAGTGCCGTAACCCCCAAATTTTGAAAATTCTAAAAAAACGTAGCTTAAATGCAGTAAAATCAGTACAAACCATATTTAATGCTTGTTTACAGGTCTATGAATATAAGTTTGACAGTTTTGACATATAAATATGTTCAGAGTTTAATCTGTTAAAATTACAAACGTGTCAATTCAAAATCGGTATTAAACTAAAACAATCACTTGAATAACATTAAAATTAGTGTTAAACTACGTTGTACAGGGTGGCCTAATAGATAATTTCTTGTTTTTATATGGAAACTGTCAGAACAATTAAGAAATTTAAAAATCAAAAAGGCATTGCCGGTGTATTTTTTCTGCTACCGTCTTTTGTTTTCTTGTAATTGTCAAATTTTGAATTTTTGACATTTTGTAACTTTGTTATTATGAGAGTTTGGTGAAAATAGCTTTTACATTATTATTAAGGCACTTTTTTACGTAGATTACGATTATGCTATTAATATTACTTTTATAGATTCATTATTTCTTGAGTTATGAACTAAACTTCTACTTTTTTAAATACAAGTCATATTTTATTTTTACCCCTATAACATGTATGGTTTCAGATAACTTTTCCCACCATCAGGATCACCGGATTAAACACCTATGGATTTTTTTTGTGAGGCCACTTAAAGGTTTCGAATGTGATGTCGATTTCTATTTCCAATAAATGAAAAATACAGGAAATTTTAAAGTAGCACTCTAAAATGGATTCGGCAAACTCTCACGATTTTCTGTGTGTTTTCCAGAGAAAGACAATGTCTCCTAGAAAAGACCGGAGATGATGTCGACACCGGGAACAGATAGAAATATTTCCGCAATAAAATAGTCCGCAAGCCTTTTCACAAAGACCCGACAGTGTATACGTACTTCCGGATCACAGAATGCGAGTGAAAAGACGGAATATGTGTAACGACCTTAATGCCTAAGTATCATATCCTTTAGGATACGTTTCCGTGGAGCTTTCGCATAATATTTTCCAATGCACGAATGGGTTTTGAATGGCTCCAGGTGTGAATAAGCTAAAAGCTCACGGCGACGACATAAATATTTTTGCATTTTTAAAAGAACCTCAATATTCCTATCGGTATTACCATAAAATATCACTCAATCTTGACGTGATCCAGAACCATCCATTAAACCGTAATAATATAATCTGACATCTCAAAACAATAGGCTTAAATGTGAGACTCCCCTTAATCCTTCTTATAAGGTCTGACAGCAAACACGGAACGAAAGGTTTCTTTCCTGGTTTAACCGAATTTGTCGGTGTGGCTTTGTCTGTTTGCTTTCAGGAAGACTGGATAGATTATTCTTTGTTTTAACACTCGCCAATAGTATATTAGAAAATTACAGATAAAAATCCTGAGGGATTAAAATTCCGGTTCAACTTTTAACAACGTTCCTTCTGGAAGCACTTTCCCAGCTTTGCTCTAAGTCGGTGAAACAACGGCAAAAGCCAATCGAGCTTTTTGATGCGCCTCTCGGCTAAAATCCATTTCCGGTTATTGGTTTTCTTAGTGTCGAAATAACGCGCCAGCCCGAAATTGATACCCTTTTCATGCCTAGATTTTAATCTGACTTTGAGAACTTGTCAATAAGTTCGACGAGGATGTGCGAAAGCTTGACGTGGGAAATTGTGCCAATATATTGCGAGGCTCCAATTTAGAGAATGAGAATAACGCCTGATCCTATGAAAAATGAGCTGTTGAACGCGTCAATTCGTCTAATCGTTAAAAGTCGTATTTCCAGATGACAGATTGAATGCTAAAATGAGACTAGATTGGACGTGTTCTTAGAAAAATATGAAGACAAGGCAGAAAAATTCCATAAAGCAAGAAAATTTTATGTTTCATGCATTGTAGTTCAAATAATGCTTCTCTCTTGTTTTTGGTAAATAAAAGTGTGACTGTATGATTTTTTGTTTGATTTATTTTACTTAAAAGAACTATCTTAAATTACGATTAAAATTGTAATGGTATAACCATATTCTCAAAAAGTACTAAAATTGTCTGACATTTTTTTAGGTTAAGTTCACTTCTGCCAACCTGCATACTTCTCCAAAAACGTTTTAAAAAAGTTGCCAGATTTCTCTAAAATTTCTTTTTTTTAGTTTTTTTGCTTTAATTTTACTTTACAAGTTCTTTAAGTTTAGTACCAACTTAAAATGCTATTATTACGTCTAACAGAGACAAAGAAAAAGATATTGGTACACTCAGGTGAGAAGCATGGAAGAGGGAAGACCACCACTGGAAAAGAGCACCCGGAAGACCACCTAAGAGATGGAAGGACAGCTGGCAGTCCACCTCCCAGGAACTGATCCAAAGGAACCTGCAAAACTAACGCGATCGCGAGATTTTAAATATGAATAAGAAGAAGAAGAAGAAGATTTACATTAATTAACAAATCAGTTAACCTGTTTAAATTTTAAGTTAGACAGGAGAGGGTTCTGTTTTAAAGTTTTTGATATACTTACCCAGGTAAAAATGTATAATCGTTAAAAGTATTAAAGAAAAAAAATGGTGATAAACCGGTACTTCTAATTTTCTCTCGAACTTCCTTTGAACACCATTTTTCATAAACTCGATATTTTTTATCTCAACAAAGTTGGGATTTGTCTGGCGGAAAACTTCTGGTGCACTTTTAACAACTCTAATGTCTTTTTAAATAAACTTTCTGCATTTACTCTTTAATAAGATGTGGCGAACAATGGACATTAAACGACGTCTAATAACGACTTTAAACTAAAATTGATAGCAAGTTGTTCAGTGTTTTTTAAAAGTTTTTACTGTAAGCACTTCTCTGAAAATGTCATTAATGTTTATTGTGTTTCAATAATGCGGATAAATATGTCTGAATTACATATACATTTCTTATTTGTTTATTCTAAGAAACCACTCTTAACTGATTGGATTTGTTGCTTCATTATAAAGAGAACAGAAAACGTTTCTAATATTTAATTATTATTACTTTTACTGTCCAAATAATTACAATTTGGTTATGGTCTTTATTTGTCGTTAATGCATTTATTAGAAAAAAATGCTTATACTAGACTGCTAACAATTTTTAATGTTTTATCATAGTTGTGGGAAGGTAATGTATTAACTTACACAATTAAAGCTTTTTTGATTAAGTTTTAATACCTAAATATTTAAAAATACTGTCTTTTGTGCATTTCTTTTAATATAAATACCTATATATTTTTTAAATACTCATAAAAATACAAAAAAAACCTTTTCTTTATAAAATATATCTGAATTTTACTGATATTCTTTAAATCCGATTCAATGCACGATAAAAACAAAATTTTGTATCGTCAATTTAAATATTTTTGCAGCAGAAAAAAAAATTGATTTTATAGAAAATTATTATTCAAATTGTTATTGTGCACGTACTGTAATTTAAGCTTTCATTAATGCAATGAAAAATACTGAAGTTTTTATTTGTAGCGCAAATTTTAATTTACGTTCTAGGAATTTACAAGACCGTCTAATCTGTAAAACGAAAATTTTAAATGCTAAAACTTCAGCAAAAATTTCCACTCCAAAGAAAATTTATATTAGATAGTTTTAGAATAAGGAATTTTAAAAATATGCGTTGCTACGGACACTTTCTGCTCAATAAAAAAAGATACTAAAACTAGAGTAAAATTGAAAATAAATTCAATAATTTAATAGTAAATGACACTATATAATCTATTTCGACACAATATATCACCAAAACTCATTATTTCAGTAATTACATATTTAATTACAATTTAGGTAATTTTTAAACGATCAACTGGACGGCAATACATTCGTAAAATTTATTCCAAATTACCACAATAAACATAATAATTGCATGCATGTAGAAAATTTAAAAGTTCTGAATACAGCGAGTTAATTATTGAAGTATAAATTGACAGTACTATATTATATATTAGTTAATAATAAATCGAGTAAATAAATGCTTGAATAAGCATCAGTGTAGTTTTGGATTTGGATATTAAGTTATTAATAAATTAATGTATTTGGTAAAGATTACTCTCTGAAAATAGGTAATCAATCATGTAGTCACATGTGTGTACATACTTAGTTGTTTTTGCTACAATTTCTTTGAGAGCTTAACGCAACCGAAAACTTTTTTTATTTTAGGTTTTTGTTTTGAGTGTTTTTTTTAACATAATGCCCAGAATTCATTTTTCTAAGGTTTGTATAAAAGATTACACAAAGGCTTGACAAAAATCATTTATTAAAAAGAAAAGGATTTAAATGCACTAAATAAAAATACAATCAGTGAATCGTGTTAAGTTAGGAATTGCCAAGACCAAACAAAATCAATCAATAACCAATAACACGTTTGAGGTAAATCTGTCAGTTGATATTGTTGACAATTTGACGTAGAGTGACTTTACTCATGTTTCCTGTACAGTGTATTTTTGTCTCTCTACTTCAAATTAAAACATCAGACTCTCCTTTTTTGTCATACTATAGAATTTAAATAACCAGAAAAAAAAATTAAGAATTGTAAGGTCCATTATGACGTCACGAACAGAGTGGCTCAAAAGGAAATAGGATCCATTTTCGTCGATTTACTAAAAAACTAGTAATTATAAAAAAAAATTATTAAAATTGAAATTTAAAATGATAATTATATACCATATTATATTAATGATAAAAATAAATTTTATGATAATTAAGTTATTCCAAGATATATTTGGGACAAATAAATTATGCTGCTCTTATTAAACTTTTATAGCATTTTCTAATTTGTCATGTTTTCCGTTGAGCGCGAGAAAACGTTGAATAAATTGATAAATTACCATTGGAGATAAAAGTTTGGCACTTTCGGTGATAAATTGTATTGAACACGCATATACCCGAAATATATTTTACAATTCGGCTTTTCGCAAAATTTCAATGTGTTATAAATTGTTCCAGTGGCAAATATTTTCGTATGCAGATTTATTTCCGGATGGGTTAAGTAAGAGAAACTATACTCGCCTGCTCTATTTGCTATTCATAAGAACGTCATAAATCGGGAATTATTGAGAGTAGTATTTTGAACTTTGGCTGAATTTTTACGATCTTATATTTCAGGGAAGCGCATAATTTGGCAGACGTAAAAGGGCATTTTTCGTTGCGAATAAAGTCGATTTATTACCGACTAAGAATTGAGGAGGTTAAGCGCATTTTTCGCTGACTGAAAAATCATTGGTATAAACCGATTCTAATTACCAACAATAGAATCCGTACAATTGGGTTCAATTATAAAAGATGTTCGTCCGTTGTCGGTTATCTCAGAGTTGGAATGGTTTCAATTAGTGGCAAGGCACAACGAAATGGGCAAAAGTTACAAAAACTTTGATTGCCTTCATATATCTTTCCATTTAATTCCGAAGCTCGGATATGTTCGGAATTTAAATAACACCATGAAAACTGGAGGTTTCGATAACAACAAAACCAATTAGATTTTTTCCAATCGATATAATGCTTATCGCTTACAAATATAGTATAATACAGAGTGGACTAAGATGAACTGACGGAGATGATGAACCACAAATCAGTGCTGTACTAACTATACGGAATTAATCTGGTAAAAAATCCACCCTGTAGCTATCATGAAAAAAAGTTATGGGCTGTCAAAGCAGGCAGTGCTTTTTTGAACTTTATCTTGTTGTCACTTTGACGTTTCTCCGCCTCGTGATGCCACTAGAACTTTTTCTAGGAAAACTATATAGGTTGGTCAAATAAACCATTGTTTTAGCTACAATCTGGTAAAAAAATCCACCCTATAGCTGTCATGGAACCAAAGTTATGGGCTGTCAAAACATTCACTTTATAGAAATTTATCTTGGCGTTACTTTCGGAGTTTATCTACCTGGCGCCGTCATTACAAAATTTTCTGGTAAAACTATACTGGGTGGTTAAAGCATAAAGTATTGTTTTTTTATTTTGGTGTCACTTTGACCTCTGTCTGCAATTTAGTAAAACTATAAAAATTGGTCAAATAAACCATTATTTTAGCTACAATCTGGTAAAAAAATTCACCCTGTAGCTGTCATGGAACCAAAGTTATGAGATGTCAAAGCAAATAGGGGCCTCATTTTATCTAAAAGCCAAAAATCACATTTTTATTTAAATTTGAATATCTCAACACCCAGTAGAGATATCGACGCCATTTTTAATTTGAATTAATAAGAATTTAATGCAGATTAACATATCCAAAAAAGTGAGCTAAAAATCACGATTGTCGAATTTTTAGCTCGAAAACCACAGTTTTGACTTAAATTAGAATATCTCTGCAACCAGTAGAGTTATCGACGTCATTCTTGATGGGAATTAAAGACAATTTTCACGAAAGAGGACAGATTTTATTCTCATTCAACTTGGTTGATCAAACTTGCTGTTTTATTTATACATACATAAACATTTAAAAACGAAAAAATCTAACATTTTTGTTTTTGGCACATCTACAAGAAGTTTGGTTAGGTTAGGTTAATTTTAAAAATTAATTTTTTTCTTTGTTAATTAAAAGTTATCTTTAGAAGATTTGTATGTTTCATTTCCTCCAGGTCCCAAAAAGCTTAAATTACAGCAAAAAACAACAAATATTATTATTTTTCAAATTTGCTTGAAAGAAGCCAGTTTCTTAACGAATTTCGTAAGGACTGAAAATATTTTAACGCAAAAATAGACCCAAATGACATAATTTTTTGTTCTAAATAAATGAAGGCACTATGCATTTTTTCAAACAGGATTTTTATATTTTTGAAAGTTTATTTAGATCGTTTAAGTATTTAGTTTCCTGCAAATGTAAAAAAAAACACTGACTTAGTGAGTTTTATTCTTTATTTAAAAACGGTACGTTTTTCTAACCTAAAATCCACTCTAAGAACAACTAATTTGATAATACAAAGTTGAAAGTCAGATGATTTATGTGGGTACAATATTCAGGATGATTATGAAATTTTATGAACAAAATATCTAATATACAACCTAAGCAAGTTTTCAGAATTATTGTATCATCCTTGACAACCTTACATATTTCAATATTGCAGACTAAATTTAAGAAAATTGCAGTAACATTAAGATTAGCTTTGAAAGAAATAAAAGAAAATGTCGTTAGACAGAATATAAATCCGTTGGAGAATAAAGAATAACTAGATTAGCCAATCAGCATAAATTTTCTACAATCCTATCTCTCTCGGCTAGTTCGGGTTGCTTTCGGTATTTCAAAGAGCACAAAGAGCGGAAATTTTAACATAAAATCGTAAATAAATCACTCTAAAGCTGCCGGGCGAAGTTTCCAATCGTCGTTTTACACTTTCGTGCAGGTTTTGTAGCTGCTGCGTTCGTTTTCTCTTATTTTTTTGCAAAACCGCTCGACATCGGTTTGCAACTTGCAAAGCTACCGTGACTCTAATTACTACAACCCAAAGAATAACAAAAAGTTTGTCAAACTTTCACAGCCGCTAAAGTCTATTACTGTATACGAAGTTTATAAATTAATTTTCAAATATTAATCTACTTAGTTATACAGGGTGTTTTTAATGATTGTGAAGAATTTTAATCATTAGTTCTACATCGAAAAATAACTGCTATATTATTAGTAGAATGTATGTCAAAAATCGTTAAATAAAGACAGGGTGCTGAAATTTAATTAAAATAACAGGAAAATTTACGAGTTTCTTCAAAACCAATAAAGATAATAAATTAAATTGTCACATAAACTAATACGAAATAACGCCAAATTTTTTGTGTCATTTTTACTTAAAATATCTCTAAACACACATTCATGCAATGATATACAAAAATGATTTTTTGCTCGAATACTTTTTTCTTCAGAATTGAAAGAAGAGTTAAAAATAAAATTAAATTTATTACTAAATTAAAGAGCGTACCATTTTCTGTCGTTACCTACAAATTTTCAGATATCCTTTTTCGTAATGAAGAAATTTGTAAATTTCTCTTTTTTAATTGAAGTATGGTTAAAATTGTTTGCAATTATTAAAAAACGATCTGTATAAGCAAATTGGAACTGCAATTTCCGATTAGGTATAAGAAATATAATTAATTTTTTCGGATTTTAAGTGTACAAACACAGTTATTACAAAAAGCTTGGCAAGCCAATTTCTTAAAGAAACAGCGAATGTGGACTTAGAGACACAGTTTCGCTAGGGAAAAGCTTTCTAAGGAAAGCCAATTGACACGTGAACAAGTTAAAGGACTTTACGTGGTAAATTTTATTTGTTTTGTTTGCTTCGTCTGGTGTACCGTTCATATTCAGCAAAATCACATCAGTGTCATAAGCACAATTGATGTTTACTCAACCCAAATAAGGTTTTAGTTGTGTTTGGGTAATATTTATCAGTTAGTAATCCAAGAAGTAAAATTAATACATTGAGAGGATAATGAAATGTTTTTTTAAAAAGCTTCAAAAGCATCAATCTCAAAAAATTGATTGAAAAATTAATTAAAACAAAAATGTAGTGTTTTTAGGGTCTATCCAAATTATATCACAGAAGATGAAAGGTATACAGGGTAATTCAAAATCGACCCTCACCATTACAACCGAAAAATGTAAAGACTTTTCACAGTTATGTTTTCTTGAGTAGCACAGCTTTCCTATATTGTAAAGTAAATAACTACTTTCCGAAAAATCTATCTCAACAAAATTGAGTCAAAATATCTTTTAGTAAAACTAAAATCCGATCTTTTTAAAATAGAATCTTTCTGTTGAACGAAATTGCTTTTTTAGTTAATATCCTTTATTGCCCCCAAGATAGAAATTGTCCCTGTAACGAAAAAAAAAAACCGTACACGTCTAAGAAAAATAAATATATTTTTCCCCCGGGGGGATTCCAACGCGATGTGGCCTTGTCAGCAAAAAGTAATATAAGCGGAGCGGATATATATTTCTCTAACTCTTTATGCTAACAAAGTGGCTAGATTCTGAAATTTGCCCGAGCGATTTATTTTGATGGCGGTAAAAAAAGTCCGGCCTATATGTGTTTCTGTTGATAGAAAAAAATAGCTCGTTTTTTTTTGGGAGTTCTTTCGTAGGGTGATTTTACATTTTTCAGAGAAACGTAATGTTTTACGGTCCTTTTTCGAATAAATTTAATTTTAGTATGGAACATTTTATAGTATTAAATTAAAATTCTGACGTAACAGTTTTGGTAGGTGAAGAAGTTTTACTACTATACAGGGTGATTCCAAAGTTGGTGCTTTCCTTTCACCTGCGAATAGGGCTTCAAAAAATAAACTTTTTTTTCCTTTGACGCTTTTTCGAAATATGAACAATAATAACGAAGATACAGGGTGTCAAAGTTTTACTGAAAAAATAAAAATTTTATGATTTTGGTCAAACCACTTGAAGTAATTAAACAAAATTTTGTAGGTGTCAGTAGCTACGTGGAAAGGAAATTTTCCAAAAAACAACATTTTTTTTGCGTTTACCAGTGGCGCGGGTATAATTTTTTAAAAATATTTTCGAAAAAAATATTACCCTACTAGTTTTTTTTAACATAAAATTTATTATTAAATTCCTCGTTCAATTCTAAAAATAAAACCCCTTTTATTATTTTTTGCTACGACGCACCGCTTTCGAGTAAAAAAATAAAAACCATCTTAATGCGTGCCTAAAATTAAATGCTGTTTTAATTTAAAATGTCAAATTATTAAAACTTAGTTCAAAGGCGGCTGAAATCTTTTGTTTATGTTTATGTCTGATGATAAAGAATAGTTAGTTAAAATTAAATTTAAGTTATTTTTTATTTTGTTTTTTTTTTCAGTAAAATTTTGACACCCTGTATCTTCGTTATTGTTCATATTTCGAAAAAGCGTCAAAGGAAAAAAAAACTTGTTTTTTGAAGCCCTATTCGTAGGTGAAAGGAAAACCAACTTTGGAATCACCCTGTATATTAAATTATTATATAATTTTTTTGATGTAGAAGTTTATATTCTATATTTGGAGGACATATTATTCTACCTGTTCAAATAACTTAATTTGTGTAGCTGTTCAATCTCCGCTATATAGTATGTGTAATGTTTACAATAGTTTTAGCTTAGAAATTGATATTTTCAGTTTGTCAAAATCTGTTTTTCGCCCGCTTTTGGAAAAAGCTATGCAACCTACGCATCTGTCTTTTTCCTTGTAGTGCACGTTATCACAAGTGTACTATGATTGTTCTTTAATTGTGTATCGTTGAACAATAAAGCTATTATTATTATTATTATTATTTATTTGATTATTTCTAAATTTACTAAACCGGTTTAGCAATACGGCACAAACAATAAGGCAAAACATATAAGCCCTAAACTTTTGACTTTTCCCCGAAAGATAAACGTTGAAACAGCATACACGCCGGTTGAAACAAAACAAACGACCGAGCTCAAAACGCCTCCAGAGACATACGTTATCGCATGTGAAAACGGCAAAATAATACGAGTTTCAATTGAAAATCCACACATCCACTCATTGTATTTTTAAATTTAAAGCAAGGCTAAAAATTGTTATCTAATTTACTGGCCTTTTCCGTTTGGTAACTATCGAATTCCGAGCTCGGACGCTTTTATCTCCATTTTATTGTCCTACAATAAATGGTTTGGCCAGGATTGCATCAGTGCACATATTGCGTATTTTGCCCATGAATAGCACAAACATCGATTTTACAATCAAGCCACTACAAAAACTACCATAAAAGTTTTCTCACGTAAAACATAACGAAGAAATATGACGAGTTGTCGTTTCCACAAAAATCATAATAATATTCCGACGCTTCCTATAACGAAATTCAGTATCTTTCCGTTTTTTTCAAATGAAATTCCGAACTGCCAAGTTAATTCTGTTTGTCTGCCTTTCAAACACGTAATGCAAGAAATCGATTACTGGGAAAATGGATCTGGGAAATATGATATAAAGAAAACAGCGTGCGAATAATAAACGTGTTTGTCAAATTAGCGTTGGTACTTAGGAACGCTGGTTTGTTAGTAGATAATATTAAGTTATATTTTACAATACTGGTATGCCTGAAACAAAGGTAGTCACGTAATTTAGTTGATTACATAGCTACTTCATAATATGAATATGCAGAATGATTAAGGATGCAACTCGCAATATAAATGCAAATAAAGCTGGGTGGATCCATGTTGAGCATCAAAAATTATATTATAACACATTTATACACTGCTGCTTTAATTAAGAGAGTGATTTTAGCCCTAATACTTTTTTTTTGTTTGTTAGAACAACAGGGATTTAGGAAAAACTTACAACAGGCTGAAAGCCTATTTCAAAAAGAAGAAGAGAAGCAGAAAATTGATATGCATTATGTGAAAAGTACCAGTCAAATAAAAAGGCAATATGAAATCAATTTCCAGTCCAGGAAACCATACAATAAAGCCAAAACAAACCGACTATTTGACCTACAGACATATTTTTCACTGTTTACGTGAAAAAAAGCATATTACAATGGACCGGCAAAAATGTCTGCGACGTACGGCTGAAAGTTATTAAAAAGAAGAAGAGAAGCAGAAAATTGATATGCATTATGTGAAAAGTACCAGTCAAATAAAAAGGCAATATGAAATCAATTTCCAGTCCAGGAAACCATACATTAAACCTGGAAAATGTGTTATTCCATAGCGAATAACAAAGCAAATTAAATATGTATTTATCCTGTTTTAGTTGAAAGTTATCCTCCAGGATTTTTAAATGCCAATTATGGTGACAATTTTTCAGTGTTGTCGGATCGAAATATTACTAAATATCAATGGAAAATTCATGATGTCTTGGAATATTTTTGGTTCAAAAATTGCAAATTCTTCTCTTATAATGCATTTCAGAATGCAAAGCCTCAAACATCAAAACAAGACATGTCTGAGCTGGCTTTTGGTTTATAGCTACGTGCAACAGGATTGGCAAACATGAAAAGTATTTCCCGACGTCTTTCTGATTGAAACGTGAAATTCAAACTTTAACAAGCAGCAAAGAAAGCTTGTTTGCTTTATCGTTATTTCGGAAAGAGTGTAGTTTCTGTAATGGAGAAATTACAATTTTAAATCCACGAAAGTAAGGGATTTACCCAACAAAAGCCAAACAAATCCCTGCAAACATATTGGACTTCGGCACTACAATAAACATCAAATAAAAAGCGAACTTTCCCCTCGGTTAAAAAGCCATGAATGGGAATTATTGGCTCGGTCGAAACGTATCCGAGATGCGATCTGTAAAATATGTCTGAACGACCCCGTGTCGTCTATGGAAATTGGCAAAAAGTTCGGAATTTATGACACGTAGAGAAATTTCAAACTTTTTTTTTGCTTAAATGGTAAAATTAAACCGATACAGTCTGTGGAAAATTTATAGCTACATTTAATAACCGCATTACCGTACTATCAACAAAATTGCAGTTTAGTTACCAATAAGTCATATCATATTGCTGTATGACGGGGGGGTGATCAAAAATTCTGTAAGTTATTGCGGTAATAAATAAAACGGCGGACATATCCAGTATCCTCGGCTATGACCAGGAAACTATATTCTCGGATGAGAACGTCGGAAAATCCGTATTTCTAATAAATCGGACAACTTGGCCGAGAATACTCATTATTATGTAGTTTATCGTACATGACCCTACTTGTAAAATTACGATTCAAATCGATAATTGAGTTGGATTGTATTTTTGAACTTGTATGGTTGATCAATCAAACTATTAAGTTAGTAAAAAAATTATTCTAAAAGGATAATGTAGTAAAAAAAAATAATCAATTCTGTTCAAGGATTCTAATTATAAATTACTAGTAAATTTAATGTTTGGAACCTTTAATTTACATAGGTATATAGAACTATGGGACAAAGAACAACAAAAGCCTACATTCAGTATTCAGTAGATCGCCATACATTTTTACGGATTTTGGGGTTTTCAGTTTTTAATTAAAAAAGAAAAAAACTATTGATAGTGCATTAAACTCGATACTTTGATATTCGATTTACACCTTGCTCTACAGCAAAATTTGAAAAAACACCAAACCACCAAATATCAAAACTCTTTAAAACTGCAAAAAATTTCTGTGCTATAATCATAATATAAATTTTATGATAAAAAAAACGCCTACAAGGAAAGAAAAATACATAAAAGAACCAAACCCTTAAGTAATACGGAAGAGCGGTCACAGGAAGAGTGGAGGAAAAGTTTGGATCGGGAAGATAACCTGGTGGAAACACAAAAATGTCATTTAAAAGCTCTACTACAATTCTCTCGAGCAATTTGCCCCAAAATTACATCCCAGGTAGGTAAGTGTGCACGTTATTGCCATATTCTGTAGTCCAAAACATTGAAGGAAAAACATACACAAAACAAATCTGGATCAACTTTGCTTTGCAATGAATCGAAGATAGAAACGAAGAAAAAGGAGAATTTACTAATGTATTAAGAGAAGAGAAAAAAAAACAAATAAGTTATGGCATTGAAAGCCAAGAACAATACTCAAGCTCTTAATTAAGAAGAAAAGGAAGACGCACATACAAAAACATATTGAAGAATTGACTTCAGTCAAAGTACTTGCCACATTGTCTGGGAAATGGTAAAAAAACAGTGCTGCAAAGAGAAAGAAATCAGGGTATAATAGATTAGGGAGAAATGACGAGTAAGGGAGTTGAATAGGATAAAAATTTTGAAACTCTAAGCTTCAGCTTCATATAGATAGATACCATTAACAGAGTCCAAGACAAGCCATCTAATTCCTTTCACACACTCCCAATCCAGATCTCTGAGACAACAAACAAGTTTAGATTCGTAAAATTCACGTACTGCTTCCGTAAGAGTTTTGTAAAACTAAAGAGCAATTACATTCACAATTGGGAGATTTCTTTGCTTAGATTCACCAGAACTGTACACTACTGAAAAGAGCGTTTTGCATTGCTTATAGTTATAACCACACTTTTCTACAACCTTTTTAACCTTTCAGTTCCATACACAAGGATTCGGGTTTCGACCGTAAAAAAGCCTTATTTAGTTGCTTAGGAAAAGGAAGGATATGCTTCTTCTGTTTTAGTTCTTTGTGAATATCTTTCAGCTCAATTTCCACCACTGATTTATCACCACTTTGGTTGTTTTCTGTAATTTTCTGACCTGGATGGATTATTCCTCTACTAAATGGGACATTAATGGTATTTCTACCTTAGTAGGTAATGAGTTCTTCACAATCTTTTGATTGCAAAATATCATCTTTTGCAATACCATTTTCTATAAACACTACATCCCTAAGCTTGACTATGTTCTTAGTCAATGGATCAACCAAACTCTAAGCTTTACTGTCTTCACAGTAGCCTACAGAAGTGTGTTTTTTACCTTTAGGTCCCAATTTGCCCCTTTTGCACATACGCCCAAGAAGACTTGGGTGTGTGTGCAAAAGCTTTAAATATGGAGGATAAATAAAACAGAAAGGAATAAGTAGACCAGAGATATGTTGTAGAGAAGGAGTGATAGAGAATTTAAAAAAGATTAATGTATGTGGTGATAGGACACCAAATTAATGGAAAGGACATGTTGCCGTTTTCTTTCAGAGGCAGAAATGAACAGGACAGAACTGAGAAAGTTTGTCTTGATGGACAATGGGAGGGGTAGAGAAGAACATGTTAGGGAGAGGTGTTTAATAATTTAATAAATATGTTTTAACTTTTGATGCTACAATAATACAACTGTTACAAAGGAAGTAAAACAATTAAATTTTGCAACTAAAAAGTCTTAGTAGGTGTAACTGAAAACAAAAACAAAAGTCGAGGTCGAGGAATAATTGATTTAATAAGTGACAAAAAATAACTAACAAACGATAATATGCTATTAAGAGAATACAATATGTATGTTAATTATTACTAGTATTTATGTTATGTACAATATACAATGAATAAATTGTAGGAAAATTAATGAAAAATGAGTATAAGTTACGATCTATAATCTATTTGACTTTGTGGCATTTATACTCCCAATAATATACCAATTATCTATTAATTATTGTTTTTTATCCTTTATTTATTTATTTTTTTCTCATATTCAAAATACTTTTTTTTAGGATATGGATCTGTAGCGCCACGAACTGCTTGGGGTAAACTGGTGACTATCATCTACGCCTTGATTGGAATTCCTTTGATGTTACTTTACCTAACAACCACTGGCAATCTGTTAGCTAGGAGTTTTCGAAAAGTTTATGGAAAAATTTTCAAAAGGTATAATGAAGCTATTTGAATTATAACCACTTAAACAATGATTTCACTTTCCATACCTACACATATTTATAAATTGTGCCACTGCTGGCATATCATTCAATTACTGTGAAAACTTTCCTTGCATTTCCCTGGTTTTTATTTTTTTTTTCCTTCTCAAAAACGAAGCAAGAAACGAAAAATATCAAGACATCTTATCATAGTTCGAAACACTGCCCAATTTCAATAAAATCGACCGAACGGTCTGTGAGATATTTCAAAAAAATGTTTTTTAAAAAAAAACTTTGACACCCTGTATCTTAATACCCAGCATTTGCGGACCCATGTTTATATGAAACTTTAGCAATAAAATATGCCAAGGAATCACCTCCTTTCGTTTGTACATGATATTTAGGAACACCCTGTATATTTCATATTATTGACTTTTGGCATTGGGATACCTTTCCAAACAAGGTTAGAAATGAATAACAACAAAAAATCAAATTTTCAGTTTTTTTCGGATATCGAAAAATTGAAATTTTTAAAACGGAATTTGATTCAGCTTTAATTTACTCAGCTTCGCCCCAATTTAAACTTCGTATCTCGTATAGTTTTCCTATAATGGTGAGAGTCGAATTTAAAATACCCTGTATAGTAATTTTCTACAAAGCTAATAATACATAAGAAAATACTGCTAAACTGAAATATTTTGGGATTATTAAAATTAAAATCGAGTTTTCTGGACAGACCTTCTTTTTGGTAAATATCTGATTTTTATTCAGTTTCCTGTATTTTATTTCTCACCCTATTTTTGGAAACAGTATTTACGTTTTCACTAGCAATCCTATTCCTATTAAAATTTCTATACTCCTTTTTTGCAAACTTGTAACATCCATTATAAACTTTTAGACAACATTTTAAGGAGAAACTTTAATAGAAAAAAAAAAGGTCTGATTGAAGTCTCTTTTAGGGTTTATGATATTATTATGAAGACTAACCACGTGTTCTATTTTCATTTAGCAGTGCAGCTCAAAAAGCCCAACAACAAAGCCAATGTCGTTGTAGAGGCACTGTTCGAGTTCCAATGACATTATGTTTGGTGATAGTATTAGCGTATATTTGTTCGGGAGCTATGCTCTTCCATCGTCTGGAAAATTGGTCGTTACTGGAAGGTAAGTTTTTAATTCAGAACAAAACTGAAATAAATTTTTTGATATTTTTATAGGTAGTTACTTTTGCTTCACAAGCTTGGGCACAATAGGATTTGGTGACTTACAACCTGGCAAAAATGCAGAAGAACTCTCCTTCTGTGCCTGTTCAGCTTATATACTAGCAGGAATGGCAGTGGTTGCAATGTGTTTCAGTTTAGTCCAAGAACGAATCGTTTCCATATTAAGGTACACAATAAATCAATGCACCATGAAAAAAATCACTTTTTTCGCAATTTTGAATTCAATAAACGCTAAAAATAAATCACTTTTTATTTTGCGTGGGAAAGCGCCCGTGTGCGAAATATACTGTCTTTTTATCCGCGAGTTCTCTTTTGCTTCCGTTTTTCGTGACAAATGTACGGAATATTAATAATGACCGACACACGCATTGGTCTGTGCTAAAACAATAATCGGTTTTCGTTTTCTTCTTAGATATATTGGGGCGTCGTGTTCGAAATCCCCAAAAAAATCCAAGGACGTGGAATCGGAATTGGTGTTGCCGGATTCTTGACAACGACCCACCACCGAGGGTGCTGCACCCTCGAAACTTGATGGCAGAAGGTCACCTCCTGTGCTTCACCATAATAGTTTGCCGAGGAAAAGTAATTTTTATAGAAATACTCCTGCGAGAAGGTCTGCTGCAGGATTAGGTGAGTTAGAAGTTTTCAGATCGCTATAATAGTATAATGCGTGTAATTATACACAGGGTGTTTCATAATCTATGCACAGGAGTTCAAGATATGGAAGCTCGTCTGAAAAAAATTAAAATAGTTGTTCTATTGACTTACCCTCTAAAATGGTGTATTTATGGGGTATTTAAATGGTTTTTCTACATAAAACTAAAGCACACATACAAAAAGCTGTTTTCTGTACGATACAAAAGGTTTCGGAGATATCTGCAAAAAAAACTAATTATTTTTGTCAGTTTCAACACTCTGTATTTCTAAAATACATTATTTTAATAGAGACTTTTTTTCATAAAATTATTCTTAGCTAAAATTATACTTAGCTCTTTAATTTCTCTTTTACTTTTTTTTCTGTTTTTTAAATTTAGTATTTGTCTTCTTTTAACTAGAATAAAATTTTTTCAAACATAAAGTATAACCTCTAGTTTTGTCGACTTTTGTTCTTCTTCTATTTTCTACTTCTAATTCTCCTTTTTTTAATCTGGTAGAAAACAATTTTTGGCTCAAAAATTATAATTAGTCCTCTAATGTTATCGCCTCTTCTTCTCTACCTTCAATTACTTCTTTTAATTTCAGGCGCCCTTGCTTCTCCGTTTCTTCTCTCCTTTCAGTTTGAAGCTTTTTGCTCTGTATTTCTTTTCTCTTTCCAAACATATACTTCTTTAGGCGAAAGGTTTAGTCGTTTGACCGCTAGGGAGCTTCACTTTGTTGTTGTGAATAACTGCCTTATTTGACTGACAAGGAATGGACTTTTATATGTTGATGGATAGCCATGGCCACATGGACTTTCCATCAATTTACTTCCGGTATAACCGGAAGTGCCACCATTTTGAAAATATTTTAGATGATTGACCTTATAATTTGATATTAACAGGTATTTTAGTCAACAATAACCTCTCCTTTAAGTGATATTTCGATATTCTATCTTGCAGCTTTTACCTTCTGGTAAAAGGTAAATCCTTCAGGAACATTTGGAATATAGCTCAAAAATAATAAACGCGTTAGTGGATTTGGGACAAATTTCCAATATACCAAATTTCGCACCATATCATTCATTATCTTCTTCTCTATTATCTCTCCATTGGTGTATGTGAATACTACATACACTAATATACACTTCAACAAAGAGAAAAATCTAATAATGTTTTAATTTTGAATTTAGGTGCAGAGCCTCTGATAGAGTATTTCGTACCCCGAAGTATGAGCGAGTTTGATTTATCAGTTACTGGAACAGAATCGCCTACCATTCCCAATTTTCTACCACTCACCATGAAACCACCAAGAAAAAGAGATACAAATTCCATGGCAAAGCAGAAAGAGAAAATGGTTACGTTTGAAGACGAGCTTTCTTCCAGAATAGGTATGTAATTAACACCATACCAAAACACTATTTGTAATTGATGTTTTGCCTAGGAGCTACTTCAGACCTTCAGGACGTGTTCATGTGACAAAAGGGATAGCAATTACCAAAAGACGTGAAACTGTCTGACTTAGGCAATTTAGAGACAGTAAAAAAAGAGTTGAGGGCGTTTAAAAACTTTAAAATTTGTGAAGACTTGAAGAGATGTGAAGACAATTGTTCGTGCAATACTGAACAGGACTGCGATATTTGTAAAGTGCTCGATTTCACTCTAAAACAGGAAAAGTTATAGTTGAGAGTGTTAGTTGATCAAGACAATGAGGATGATGAAGTGAACGATTTCTGAATTTTAGTGTACTGTTGTATATTTTGTAAGTAAAACACTTTGAGAGTGTGTATGGTTATCAGCTAGTTTAATCAGTCTGATTAAGAACTGAAAAAGGTTTTGTAATGACTTTTATACTGGATAGTATAATAGAATTCACACTTAT
This sequence comes from Ips nitidus, assembly GCA_018691245.2. Taxonomy (NCBI): domain Eukaryota; kingdom Metazoa; phylum Arthropoda; class Insecta; order Coleoptera; family Curculionidae; genus Ips; species Ips nitidus. The sequence continues at coordinate 5,375,031 of CM042789.1, read as the reverse complement.
AGTTATCTCAATAGAACACACAGGGTAATCAAGTTGATTGAGAATAATTTTTTTATTGTTTTATTGTCTTTACTCAATGCTTATACTGTTTTTTATTTCTAACTAATAAAATCAATATTTGCTGTATAGGAACAAGTAACAAACCATTTTCCACTAAGCTCTATAATAAAAATGTAAATACGTCAATGATTCAATTGACAAATCGTGAAAAATGTTAAGTATGTGATATCGATATTCATAATATTCTTTTTGGTTTATTTCCACTTGTATATTGTAATTTTTACTTGGTAACTTTAAATACAATAAAATAATATAACTTTTTCTCTGTTTTTATTTTTCAAAATTTTTTAAGCATTATTATACAATTATTATTCTAGGATCGTGTAAATCAAAAGTCAAAACAAGGACGTAAATTTAATCATTTTTGTTCAGCTTGATATGTTTTTTCCTAGTTTGAAATTAGTTTACTGATTTCAGTTCAGTTGTGCATTTACCTTTTACCATTAAAATCAGAAGAATCTCAGATTATCTTATCTGAAAGTACTTTTATTAAATTTACTTTTCTTGTCTACTGTATCTAATTAAATCAGAGACGCACTTAACCTTTTAACCGTATTATTTTACCTATTTAAATTTTTCTTATATTTTGTAACCAGTACGGACCTGCTTATATTCAATTTTGATTGTACAAAATGACTTGATCACTCAATACTAATAAGCTAATCATCCTCAAACATGGCTTCCGCAATACACCTGGTCATATTAAGTGTCATTATTTCAGTAGTTTTTGCTGGAAATGACCTAAAATCTAACCAAGATGTCGGATTAAATATTGTAAGTTTGTACTGAAGAATTGCATTTCTTGTTGCTTTAACGGTCAGTTTTCAGTCCCAATATTTAAGCAAATATGGCTACGAATTCGAAGAACACCCTATAGAGACTGAAGATGGATTTGTGCTCTCTCTTCATAGAATACCAGCTCAAACTGCAGGAGCACCTGTTGTGTTTTTAGTGCACGCGTTTTTGTCTTCAGCTTTTGATTGGGTTTCACAAGGTCCTGGTACATCATTGGCACTTTTACTGTGGGATTTAGGTAAGTTTCTTTTCAGTTTAAATTATGCAAAATTAGAGAAAGAAACACAGAGAAAACTAGTCACTGTTACGCTTTACTTAGAGCAGCAGCATCATTTTTTTCAATTTTCATCAATTTTTTTTTTCCTGTTAAGATTTTTCTAGTAAAACTGTTTGTTTCTAACGGTTCAATTTTGACTTGTTGACTTTTAATTTATATTTTTTAATGAAGGAGGATAATAGTCAAGGAAATCATCATCATAATAACAACTTTTTGAATTGGCCAACTACGGTTTAAGCTATTCTCTCATCAAAACGACTATAAGAATAATAATTCACTAAAAACCTCTTCTTCTTTTTTCAAAACTTTGGGGCCTTTAGTAAGCTCAAATATTTAAATTTCGTTGCAATTAGCCAGATCATTGAATTCAGCACACTTTTACGCTATCCTTTTCTGACGCTTAAAAAAGCTAGAATAAAAACCTCTTCTTCTTTTTTCAAAACTTTGGGGCAGTTAGCCAGCTCAATCATTTCAGCACACTCTTCCGCTCTTCTACTCTGATGCTAAAAAAAACGATATTCTTCTTTTTTCCAAATTTCCTAGTAGTAATTAGTCAGCTCAAAAATTTAAATTTTGGAACAATTAGCCAGAGATTTTATGGCAATTAGCAAGCTCAATACACTCGTCCGCTCTTCTTTTCTAGCACTAAAAGAAATTAAATTCTTGTTCTTTTAAAAGTTCGGGGCAACTAACCAGCTCAATCATTTCAGCACACTCTTCCGTCCTTCTTTTCTGATGCTAAGAAAACTAAATTTCTCTTCTTTCAAACTTTTGGGGCAACTAGCCAGCTCAGACAATTAGCTATAAAATGTATTTTGAGGCGATTAGCACACCTTGTATATTTATTTATCATGGATTTAATTTAGTATTGACTTCTCGTAGTAAACTAGGCTAAACTCGTATTCTAGGTCTATGTCTTAATTATACTAATAACTGCATTTACATCAAAATCAGAGATTCTTATATAACAATCTGTTACAAGTAAGTAAGTGCTCTCTTAATTTGTAATATCACGCGAGTTTCTAACACTTAAGATAACTGAATTTTAAAGTATTTAAAAATAAACAAACATTAAAGTGAAGAACATCTGGTGACAGTCGCATTACGTCACATAAAATTATATTTCGTTCCTGAAACTTATATTCGGTTTAATTAAAAATAAGAACAGAATAGAATAGGTTATTACCGCATGTGTGAGTGAAACTTTCAGGCAATAGAAATTTAAAAAAATCACAGTCTGAACCACACTTAACTTAAAAATTTGGTTTAAACTCAGCTTAAAGTCAACGATGCAAATGGTCGTGGTGGACCTTGCTGTATTCTGTGGTCGCCGTTTCTTATTCGCTTCTCAACATGGTCCCTTCTTCTGTAACTTGGCCAATTTTCCTTCCTTCCGAACAGGAGTATGTAACCAGCCCAGGTCACCAGTTTGGATTCCGCTGCTACTGATTCTATAACATCTGGTGCCTTGTCGACGACTTCTTCCAAACTTGCACTTTCCTCCAACTTGTTCAACAGCTATTCCTAAGGCGATGTCTCGACGATGATGTGTTTCCAATATTTTCTGTGTCCGGAATGCTTCACTTTTTAGAACTGGAGGTTTGATATTTAAGCAGGCATTAGTACTGGCGACTAAGGTTGGCTTTAAGGATTTTTCTTGCAGTTTGTCAACTTCTTCTTGTAATTTCTGAACAGTTTCTTCCACTCTGCCTATTCGCTCCGTCACTTCTTCAATGATGTGGGTAGCTTTTCCCTCAATGGTTTCCATCATGTGTTCCATCTCACTTTTCATTTCGGTGATCACAAAATCTAACTTTTGCTCTTGTTGCTCAAACTGGTCACAACCCCCACAACTGGACAATAATAAACCCCCTTTCCCTCACAAGACCAACTAGATAATCTCGCTACGCCTTTCCCCAATATACATGGATTCACCTGAAAAACGGACTCATTTTAAAATTAAATATTTTCTTTTTGTACTCATATTATACAAATATCATACCAATATGATTATATTCTCCTTTTGAGCATTATCAAGATTAACAAATTGTCGTTAAGTGGAACATTTCAATAAATAGTGTTGATTGACGTACTGGATATAAAACTATCAAATAAACTGAATTAACTGTTTTGATAAACTATTAATTTGCTAACATTTTGTAATCAGGTTACGATGTATGGCTTCACAATGCTCGAGGAACACACTACTCATCCGAGCACACAATCTACAACAACACCCAAGAAGAGTACTGGAACTTTACTTACCATGAAAAAGGAAATTACGATCTAAAAACCAGCATAGACTACATCTTGACCACCACTAATCAGGCTAATTTAACTTTAGTAGCCCATTCGCAGGGTACTTCTTCTGCAATGGCACTTCTGAGTACTAACACTGAGTACAACGACAAATTAAACCTTCTAGTTCTAATGAGCCCTATTGGATATATGGGTGGGGTTACTAGTCCTATACCGTTATGGATGGCTGATCATATAACAGAAATTATGGTAGGTCATATTTTTTTAATTAGGGTCACTGTACCAGTAATTGATCATCATGTGTGGATGACCAAGAGCTTAAGCACTATTTTTAATTTTTCTCCAAAACTGAAGAAAGACTAGGCTTTTAAATTATAAAAGTCTTGTTTTTTGGAACTTTATTTAAAATCGGTCAAATACTGGTGAAACGACCCTATGTCAGTACTAAAAATATGCAGTTTTAGTTAGTTTTGGACTTACTCAAAGTGTACGGATATTCATACTCTGAAAGTGCATCTCATGTTATTGGTGTAATCTGCAGCATCGATGGTTTTACGGAAGTGTGTAATGATATTCTAGGACTTCTTTGTGGTTATGATTCTGAGCAAGCAGACTTGGTAAGTGTTTTTTGCTATCCTGTTAATTTTTTAAGTCACAAAAATTTTTAGGAGTACGTCAAACTGTTTGTCTCTGACAAGCCTTCAGGAGGTTCAGTCAAAGAACTGCAGCATTACGGCCAAGAAATGAATTCCGGTAATGTTTTTTAAATACCAATGTTATCTAAATATTTACTACACAGTATATAATTTTAGGTGCTTTCAGACAATTTGATTATGGCGTTTTAGGAAATTTAGTGCATTATGGTACTACAGAACCACCAAGCTACGACCCTTCCCTTATTACTGTACCAGTGGCTACATATTATGGCAAAAATGATTTCCTCGCTTCAGTTGATGTAAGGTTTAGCTAGTTTGAGTAAGGCATTATTCTTTAATTGAACTGATTGTTTCAGGATGTGGAGACTTTGGTAAAGCATTTTCCAAATCAAGCAGAATTGCATTTGATTGAGTATGAAAGTTTTAATCATTTGGACTTTATATTAGCCAAAGACGTGAAAACTCTAGTTTATGACAGAGTTCTTGCTGTCATTGCAAACTACACCACAATAGTGTAGACATAAAAGTAAATATATTAGTTTACTTGTTTTATGTTTTTTATTTATTTTATTGTAAACATCCCCATGTCAAAGTAACCAAAAAAATGGTAGGGATAGTGTACTGGGCGTGATTCTGATGAATTTTTAATAATAAAAAAGTTACAGCTGATCAAAATGTTAATTTTTTATTTTGTTTTTTATTAAAATTAATGAAATGCACTCTACATGTACACCTATCATGTGTATGGTTGTCAAAGTGTATGACAAAATTGTAGTTTTCAAACGTTAACAGTGTTGGTGAATTTTGGATACTTTAAAACAAATTGAACTATTTCAAGTGACTGTATATTGGCAATTTGTGTTTTTTACTAAATTTGATTTAGCAAATTTTTATAAAAATTGGATTACTGAAAGTCAATGTCACTCACAGGTGTCTAAATGACTGTTATTTTACAGATTTTGCTACTGTCAAATGTCAAATTTTTACACTAATTTTTATAATCACGTGACTTATTGACAGATGTCAACGGGCCTTACAATGTTGCAAGCTCAAAAATTGGATTATCAAAGTCACCTAACATGTCTCTTACAATTTCAAATTTTGCAACTGTCTAAATTGCATTTGCCAAGTTTTTAAAGATTAAACTACATTTCAATAGCCAAGTGAATAATTTTGACAGATGTCAAGTAGTCTTTACAGTGTTGCAAGCTCAGAATTGCATTTTCAACATCACGTGACGTGTAGTTTACAATTCCAGCTTTTACTATTGTTTAAATTTGATTTAGCAAATTTTCACAAATTAAACTACATTTTCACGTGTAGTTTACAATTTCAGATTTTGCTACTGTCTAAATTTGATTTAGCAAATTTTTATAATCACGTGACTGTTATTGACAGATGTCAACTGGCCTTTACAATGTTGCAAGCTCAAAAATTGGATTATCAAAGTCACCTAACATGTCTTTTACAATTTCAAATTTTGCAACTGTCTAAATTGCATTTGCCAAGTTTTTAAAGATTAAACTACATTTCAATAGTCAAGGGAATAATTTTGACAGATGTCAAGTAGTCTTTACAGTGTTGCAAGCCGAGAATTGCATTCTGAACGTCACGTGACGTGTAGTTTACAATTCCAGCTTTTATTATTGTTTAAGTTTTCAGAGTACAAACTATTTTTTATGGTCACGTTACTGTTTTGACAGGTGTCAACTGACCTTTACAGTGTTGCAAGCTCAATCAAAATCACGTGACATGCCTCATACAAATTCAACTTTTGCAACTGTATTACATTACCCTACATTTTTCGAAAAGTAACCAATACAACAGCAAAACAAAAAACAGTTTTTGAAAATCAGAAAAAGGAGATTGTCCGATTGAACAAATAAAATATCGGGTGTTAAATTGAAAACAATCAAAAAATTTGTCAAATTTTTGACAATATGTTAATTTTTAAAAATCAGATTCAGGCGAGTAAGCTTTCACATTTGTCTGTAGAACATTTTCTACTAATTTTTTAATTCCCATTACTGACAAGTTTGCAAACTGAAATTGACTGACTGACTGAAAATGACAACCAAACGCAATCAATTTAATGACAATCGTTTTGTAAGCAGATCACAAATCGAAAGTGAAAATTATGCATCTTTTAGATTACTGTAGATTTGTACTCATTATAAAATTTGACACTCTTTCAAAATATAATGTGATCCTATAAAAAGAAAAACATTTTCTTTCTCTTCCAGTATTTTGGGATGTTCGCTTACAAAATTCGTCTGGCAAAACAAAAACGCAATATTTTATTTAAACATTTATATTAAAATTACATTTTTACAGTGGACTAACTTTCTGTATAACAGAAATAACCCTGTCGTAAAGCAAAGATTTGACATTTTTAGCTAAAAGGAAATCCAAGTGATTGAAATATTCATATTCGACTAGAAACTGATCCACCACATTTGGAAGTTGTCCCACTAAAGCCTCTACATCCTGCAATATAACAAAAACTCTCAGTATAGAATTTTCTAACAAAAAACAATATTCATATGTAACGTGGTTTGCGAATATAAAAGAAGCGGCGTCGACGACGGCAGTTAGTTAGTAGAGAGTGTAGTAGTGAATTTGGGAACGCGGATAAGTTTAAATAGCGGAATAATTGTGGTAGTGTTTTTAGTAGCTGTGTTAATTATTGTACGGAGTGTTTTGAAGTGTAATAAATTTATTAATCGTTGAGTTAAATTGACTTTGTGTGAACCCACGGGAAAATCGTAACAATTGGTGTCAGAAGTGCGATCAGACTTTAGTGCGACGTGAATTGGAACTAAACTTCGGGTTAGAGACTTGTGTTCAGGACCGGACTAGAGATTTTCGGAACAGTGGTGTGTTAAATTTACTTTATGCCAATAACAAGACGTCAAAGTGCAAACATGGAGGCCCAATTTGCAGCTATTATGGCAATGCTTAAACAAGACAAGGAAGAACGACAACAAGACAAGGAAAAACAAGAAGAGAAACAAGAAAGGATTCGACAACAAGACAAAGAAGAACGAGAAAGGATTCGACAACAAGACAAGGAAGAACAAGAAAGGATTCGACAACAAGAGAAGGAAGAACAAGAAAGGATTCGAAAACAAGAAGAAAGAATTCGACAAGAAGACAGAGAGTGGCAAGAAAAGCGTAACGTGGAAATATTGAACGCTCTAGCGGGGACCAAGACAGACATCTATGAGTATGTAACCCATAGTCTCAATAAAATTCAGAATGATGTTCGGGAGGACATTAATAGAATTCGGAATGATGTCGAGATAAAGCTACGCGACTTAGAGCTAAAAATTGACAGCAGAGGAGCCAGCTCTACAGTGTTCACCGGAAACGGGCTCAACAAGATCAAGCCTCCCACATACGATGGTCAAACTTCATGGGCAATGTACCAACTCCAATTTGAGGCCGCTGCAAATGCAAATGGATGGAGTAACGAGGAAATGGCTGTAGCACTAATAGTGGCATTACGAGGACCTGCATTGGAGCTGTTACAGACGGTGCCTGTCGCCCAACGAAGCAACTATAAAGCATTAGTAGCTGCATTAGAACGTCGTTATGGGGATCAACAAAAGAAAGGACTGTATCGAACGCAATTAATGGCAAGACAGCAGAAAACTGGTGAAAATCTAGAAGAGTTTGAGGCCGAAATTCGTCGCCTTGTGCATCTGGCTTACCCAGCCGTCCCGGATGAAATCCAAGAAGAATTTGTGGCACAGTATTTTGTAGATGGGATTCGAGATCCGGAGGTAAAGAAATGGCTGAAGATGTTCAAAGGGGAGCAACAACAGCGAATTACTGATTCGAGCGCTGGAATTGAAGCTGCGTGCAATGATTTAAAGCCAGAGCCTATTCAAGAGGAAAGAGAACCGCCAGCCGATCATGTTGCTACATCAATAAGTAAAATTGAATCAATGTTCGGCCAATTAGTGCAACAAATGGCAGCATTAGGAAATGGTCAGTCCAGACAGTTGGAACGATCACGTCCGATCACGAGAGTGGAGTGTTATCGATGCGGACGTACGGGACACATTAGAAGGAATTGCAGACAGCGGTCTTGTTCTCCAAACCCACAGTGCCGACGAAATCAGGACATTAGAACAAATCACCGGAACTCCTCTGTTAAAAGAAACATTACATGTTATATTTGTGGACGTAAAGGACATTACCAATGGAATTGCAGACAGCAGTCTCGTTTACCGACCCCGCAGAACTGGCGTAACCAGGAGCAGGAAATGAAGAACCCGGAAGGACATTTACCGCGATATGTAGAGGATCGTCAAGCTTTGGATAGTGATTTAAGGTACCGGAAAGGACAAATTCATAATGGTTGGAGGATTGGTCAAATCGCGATGGTGACAGATAAAGAGGCTACAAAAAGAATGAAGAGCAGCGTTTCTAAGGAAGACATATTGAAAGGACAGCGCTCAGACTCTGATTTGAAAGTAATCAGAAGATGGTTGGAGAAGGATTTGAAACCGGATTGGCAACAGATTTCCAGATATGGACCAATTGGAAATAGCTAATAATTTCAAAACATATTCAAATGAAAATTAAAAAAACAGCTGTTTGGGCCAAAGAGGATTTCTTAAATGATTCGCCTGCCTAAAATCCTCAATATTTTTTATAATTTCTTGAATTTGTATTTGTTGCAATCTAATGAATATCCTGTATAACTGTAATATTTGATATTGCATATAAAACTTACTTCAACAGAAGCCAGGAGATCGTTGGAAGCATAGTAAGCTGCTACTGGAGCTGTTATCAAACTCACATTGTAATTTGGAGGTGCAGTTGACCCATACCGGGCAAAGTTCCCTATTACTCCATAATCATATTGTCTAAAAGTAGCTGCAACACCACAAACATTAACCATTTACCAGAAAATACAGATATTTTTTTAGTTAGTACCATCGGCTATTTCCTGTCCGTAGTGCAGGAGTTCTTTGGCTGAGGTTCCTGCAGGTTTTGACGCCAAAAAAACCAAGAGATAGTCCTAAATTTAATTATTACCGTTAATACTCATACTAGCAAAGGTTTTTTAATATTACCAAGTCAGTCTCATTTTTATTATCACCGCAGATCAGTTTCAAAACGTCATTGCATAGATCTGCAAATCCATCAATAGAACAGACAGAAACAATTAAATTGGATAGCTCTTCTGTGTATGGGATAGCGTTAATTTTAAGGACGTCCACAATTAAAATCTATGAATAAAAACGAACTTAAAAGCCTGATTAAGATAATACAATTTTGAAGTACCTTAACAGCAGCCAAGTGTTTAGCAAGGAATACTGGGATAGGACTGCGAAGATTTCCCATGTACCCTATAGGGCTTAACATAACAATCAAACTCAATTTATCATTGTATTCTACTCGAGTAGTGGTGAGGGCCATTGAATTTGAAGTGCCTTCAGAATGTCCAATTAAAACAATATTTTCCAACCCTGTAGTATTAAGGATAAAATCAATACTAGTAGCCAAATCGTAGTAACCCTTTTCGTGAAAAGAGAAATCCCAGTAATCAGCTTCTGAACTATTCAGTGATAAGTGTTTCATTGAAGCAGCTGTTCCACGAGTTCCAAGCAACCAGATGTCGTATCCTTGAGTGTAAATATTAAGTATTTATATAATTAAATCTCAAGATGTTTACTTGAAATTTAAACACTTCAGTAGTTTGGTCAACCGATATTTGCGGATATCGAGTGACGAAAACCATTTCAAGTGTTTACCTAAATCGGCCATTAAAAGGGCTAGAGATGTGTTAGGTCCTTGGGTTACCCAGTCTAAAGGACCACACACTAATCCATGTACAAAGAGAGCTGCTGGTTGGTTGTCTTCCTTAGAAGGGATTCTATGTAGTGTTAGGATGTAACCATCTTCTGTAGTAACTTCGTAGTTTTCTATAGGGTAGTTGTGGTTTTTCAGGTATTCAGACTGAAATTATTTTAAAATGTGATCAAATTTGATGGGTACTTTGGTTTGGTTTGTTACTTAAAATTAACTAATAAGACTTTTGCAAAAAGTTAGGCACAAACCATACTTACTATACTAAGACTAGCATCTTCGGACACCTGCAAACTATTAGTCTTCAAACCATCCAACCCATTTTTCAAATTTTGAATTAACACCTCCAGTGAAGAAGTTTCTTCTGCCGTGGAGCAAATAGGCAAAAGAATTCCAATGGAAATACTAATAAGTATCTTACAGTTCATTGTGATGTTTTTAGGATAGGACCAAAATGACGAATAAACTAAACTGACAGAATGACACACTTTTTGCTTTTCTTTCCTGAATTTTAAGTGTTTTTGCACAGATTAAGAAACGTCAACAATTCACTTTAGTTATTTTTTACATCTTGTTTAACGTAATTGTTGTTTTGTTTTTATGAAGTTACTAGAAGTGGATTAGTTTGCAACACATTTATTTCTGAGAACATTTAGTTTAGTGTAAACAAGTTTTATTTAAATGTCATGTTTTTACTTAAGTATAAGTGCTTATATTGGGTTAAATCTAACTAACTATTCCTTGTGCTGATTCGTTTCATCAAACTATTGGAATGAAAAATTACTATAGCAACTGTGTTGTAAAATGTAGTTTACGCACTATAAGAACCGCCGCATTTCAGTATAAACCAGCTTTGGGGGAAAGTTCCCCACCTCTGGGGAATTCAGAATATTTGGCGATTTGGAGTAATATTTTTTAAAGCCTGGGTAAAATACAATAAATACAACTCCATGACGTTATCAAATTATAAAACATTATTGCTTAAAGGCAGTACAAATCATATTTAGGTCCGATTACACCGACATATTTAAGATTACCCTAGACTAGGTTTTAATTTGACTATGACATTCTGCCACAGTCAAATCACAACTTAGTCTAGGTGAACCTTAGGATGTTTAAAATGTTAATATTTATGATGTTTATATTTCTGTTATACCATCTGAATTTTGATCCCTAACTTTAGGTGTTACCTATTTTAGGTGGTCGTTTCGGAGCACCTAACGACTCCTTAAAATTAACTGTCAGGAGAGTGACGGAAATTTTGGTTTGTTAAGAATATATTTATCAAATTAGCAGTAAAATAATTAGTATTTTACTATTTATGAAGTATAATGGATGCGTTTGACGATGATTTAGAAATATTCGATTTATTTGAAAACGGTTTTCCAAAGAAAGTTTATGAAAGATCCGGAACAGTGATTTTTTTGGGTCATTTTTAAAACCTTGCTATTTCTAAATGAAACCACAGATTTTGATGCGGTTGGGACTATCATTGAGCTTTATTTATTGGCTTTTAGTTGATGGAAAAAATTCTGACTTAAATGATCCGCCACTCTACTATACAGGGTGGAAAAGAAGCGCGTGCAAAAACGTAAAATTTTCAAGTATGTGGTCCCCAATTGATCAATAATTTTTTATTTTCCCAAAAAAATCACTGTCTTGGTTTGACGGATTTGTGTTGACTGTTGATTTTAGATTCACTAAACCGACAGTTCTTCAAATATTTAGATACCATTGTAGAACAATTAAAAAACCCAGATGATCAGTAAGTTGTAGTACATATAATATTGAATTGATCTATACGTTTTTTCTCTAGTTTCTTTGCCAGTATTTTTCAAATTGTTCTATACTTTTATTGTTTTTTTTTATAGTAATAACAGCGTTAGTCCCATAAATCAACATCTCAATACAATTGCAGATTTTATGAGAATGGATGTTGCAACAGCTTTTAGAATAGTTAAGAGAGTTTCCGAAATTTTAGCAATTTTGCGGCCTCAGTATATTAAAATGCCAAGTAGACCTGAAGAAATGGTTAAGGTGCAAAACAATTTTTTTCTAATGGATTAGACATTTTAAATATTCCTAGATCTATACCAAAAAATGCAATGTTGCTAGAGTTGTTAGTTTGGAAATTTAAAATTGAAACAATCAGAAGTTTCATAACATTTCTGAATTTTTTCGCGATCCCCTCTAAATTTTGGAAATATCTGAATTTTATGAAATATCTGAAATTTCAATAAAAAGTCAAGTTCTGTTTTATGAAAGTTCCATACAAATTTTCTTGAATCATTTAATTGTTTCAGTTAAGAAAAAATTATTATTGACAAATGAAATCTCTCAATCTCAATCAATCTGTTTATATGTCATGTCATAATGCTCAACTTCAAACTTCTGATTACCATAAAATAAAAAACATTCTAACCTCAAAACTCATAAATATTTGAATTTTATTAATTTGATTCTCAATCTCCAATTCTCTTTACGAATGAAAACTATGCAAATGCAATGTCTTGGCAAAAATCAGGTCTATTAATAATTATGCGTCACCTAGAAATTTAATGTTTAGTATGAAATTATTGAAATTTCATATTATTGAAATTTGAAAAAAAACATTCTAAGAATCTCACATGTTTTGCATGCAATAAATGCTTTTTTTTTCGAAATCTGTATAATTCATCGGTCCGTTTATTACTGCAACCAACAATACACCAGGTTCACATCTGCTCGTGGAAGATGTGGCAACATAGAGCATAGTCCCAACTGACAGTCGGCTGAACATTTTGAGGTTAGGAATTTTAAAAAGTTAAAAAACACCAAAAACTACAAACAGAAGAAATAAAAACTTAATTTAGGGTTGTTTAAGTTTATTAATTAGTGTTGTTATTGCGAGACCTTCGTAGAATTTAAGATTTTTCTTCACCAACCTGGAAAACTTGCAACATTTGGTGGTAAACAAAGGCGGAAAGTTCCAATCAAACTTTGGCTTGAGAACAACAACCACATTCAATTTAAATTATCTGAAAAGAACATCACAGATAGGTGCATTCAAACGAGTCATTAACAGCCCAATACCAACGTTTCAAGAATTATTCCATACAATTTGCAAGAAAGGAAATGTGTGTATCCTGGGGACTATTAAATCCTAAAGCAGTGTTTTAACAACAGCAGTAAAGCATACACTGATTCATGCTTTACTGCTTTAGGGTGGTCAAGTGAGAACAAACATTATACTTAAATTGTTATGATGAATTCCATTCAAACAGACTTAAACTTAATTTACTCAATATTACTAAGAAATTTGTGAGACAAATGGATACATATACACTGTAATATATCTAATACATATAGTACTAAATTTTATTTATTATTATTTAGAATTAAACTGTAGGTACAAGTTTTAATTATTCAAAAGCTTAATGATTATTTGGAGGGTCACCTATAATCTCTTTAATTTGGGCATATTTTTAATTTTAGGTACATCATTTTGTTTTTTACAGAAGTTGTTTAAAAAAATATTGGTCAATGAATTTAATAAAATATTTAAAATATATTCACAATTATGAGTATTGCAGCTATGCCCCTCAAATATTGAAATATTTTTCAAGTTTGACAAAGTATACATAGTTAAAACTGATTTTTGGGAATTACAAGTTAAAAAATACTCTTCTGCTTCTTCTACTAAAGTTTTTATGTAAAAGCTGTACACAGTACTACATCTTTGTTGAGGTAGCAAAGCCCACCTCTATTCATAAAATTAATGGAACTATNCCCNNTNNTCCNCAGGNNNNATGGNNATCAGCNAANGATTNAGCNANACTTTGNAATACCNCCCGAACNTGGTCGTAACGGTNCNTCNAGGCGGGCATGCATNATTGGCCNNCANTATGAGGCCTCGANNCAGACAAGTCTTGTAACGTATNCNCGNTGGNNNGGNTACNTTACTATGTGCATACTNGNTANNAGTNANNCATTAATGNAATGTNNTTATNNANNGNGGCNNAACTCNCGNNCAGGAGCTNGGNGCCCGAANTATACTGCANNCGANTCCCGGNAGGNANGAGNNTNANCNNAAGCGGNGTTGCNATNNACANCNTCTANTNAGGATNGGGGCCCTGACCNAATTAGGNNCGNAACNNAGTTAAAGCGTTTTANANGNCTTTACAAACNACGNGTATNCGGTGGCTGNCTAGGTTACGANATANGTAANCGATCACAACAANNGGCGGACNCCNCNCNGGNGCGNCGCGCANNGTCTGCGTTANGCNAAGTGCTCTTTTGCTGTTAAATTCTTGTGTTTATTAAATGGTCAAGCATAAAAACAACACTTTAAGGTTACCTGGGGTTGAAGTCCTGAAGTAAAGTTTGCAAATTCATCGTTGGTCAGTAATCCATTATTTTCACAATAAATTGCGGCATCAAATAATTATATCTTTAAGTTTTTAACACTTTTTTAAAATGTTTATTTTTATTTTGCTACTACTTTCTTAAAATTATAATTTGACAACTGTCACTCAGATTACTGGATGTATAATTTTGACAGTTGCGGTCCCCGGTCGGTGGTAATAGGAATGGGGCGGAGAAAAAATATTATAAAAACTTTCGGCACCCGGTTTCCATTATTGGACCCGGTTTCCGACCCGAAAATTTAAAGTTGGACAGTGCAACAATTCTCCCTTGTGTGTGTGGATGTATTTTAACAGCTCTGGTCAAGTAAACGTCTTCAAATTCGCTCATTAAAAAACGCTTTCAGGTTAACACTTCCACCAAAATACGTTCCTATTTAAAGAGCCGAGGAACGTCTATGAAACAAATTCGGTGCGTTAAGGGTGCCTTGTGCCTTGAGGATCGAGGGAGCCTCAAGGAAGAACTAGTAATACGGGCATAAATTATTTTTAATTGTAAAAAATATGATTGAAAAAATCGGGTAAAAACTGAAAACCCATCTCTAAAAAAAAAGACAGCAATGCTGTCAGATGTCGACGGCGACAACCACGTCAACAGTCATCATCAATGTCAAACGATCCAAATAACTATTTGCTATTTGACATATTTGACATTGTAGGGATTGGGAAATTAGTGTGGGTCTGGAAGAGAAATATGGAATGGGAGAAAAGCTGAGAGTGTGCAAAGTGTTTTGTGAAAAACCTGAAAATTCGTTTTTGTTGATATGATTTAAATTATTCGAGTTGAACTTTTCCAATTCTAAAATCAAGCAAATGAAGGCCAAACGGTCCAAAAGGATGGTGGGAATGATCATCCGTTCAAGGAAAACCATTGCAAAAGATGGGGTCGTTACGGTAAGTATCCAGTTTATTTGGTTGTTGTTTTTTCCATACAATTCTACACAGGAAAACTGGTTATACAATGGATTTATGAACTGATTGTGAGACAAAATGGCTCAGTAATACATTCAATCACACAATCAAATAAGCAAGAAATGTCTTTACATTGTTCAAGTGTTTTTCTTGTAGTAAGTATGCAGATTGTTTCCTAGTGATTTAAAGCAAACGCTGTTGCTGTTAAAAGGTTGTAAATTTCTCAATATTTTCACATAACTCCATTACTCATTTAAAGATTATAAGTAGTAGGTATCATAAAACTTCAAAGATAAGATTTGCAAAACTGAGAGAAATGTCTTTATTTTATAGTTGATTTTACATTATTTTTTGTATTTTTATCTGTACCATTATCCAATTTAGTAATAATAATTATTATGTAGTTAATCTCCACTAAATAGTTTAGGTTTAGTTTGTATTCTACAAAAATAAATTATCATTAGGATAATGACTTCCCAGTTTGTATCTGACACCAAAAATTGATTACCTGTTGTTTAAAGAATTGATTTTCACATTTTATAAGCTGGTTAGTGATTAGGGTGAAACTTACTGGCTATATAAACAAATGCCTACAAGTATGTATAGGTATAGACAAGTGTTCATTAGCTATGTAGGTACTACTTATGTAGTCTTCTTATAACATTTTTTACAAGGCTGCCTAATATTGTTTTAATGGTATAGAAGATAATAATTAAAATAAAACTAGTTTTTGTTACACTTAAATTTAAATGATTGTAATATGCATATTGTTACTCTCTCTATAATGTTATTGCTATAAATGCCAGTAATACTTATCAAATTAAGAGTAATAGTTTGGGTATATTTTGCCTCAATGTAATATACCCATGGGGGACTTACATCATTTTCTGCACCAGTTTCATAACAGGAAGCTTTGGTCAAAATTCAATTTTGGTCAAATGTGGACTTACAACTTTTGCAAAGTAGGATAAGGATATCTGCTTTATAAAAATTATTATTATTATATTGCTGATAATGCAGTGTTGTTATCAAAGGTGACATTGGGGAGTATAACACCCGGTACACTAATTCCTAACATGCCAACTCATTAAAACCTTATGTTTTATTTAAATATTAGGAGCTGATTGAAAATTTGGTTGGCAATACTGGTAGAATGTAATTAGGTTGATGGTACAGTTTACACAGGTGAAATTATAAGTGAACAGTTAATTTTGCACAATAGAAACCCAGTCATTTTTGTTTTCAGTTTCTTGTTGTATTCGAGTTGTTTTCAGTTGGTTTTTAGTTTTTTGTTTTAAATTGTCTGACAGATTGATATAACAAAAGTGTGACCCAGATGCAAATACTCTTGTATATTGTGTGAAAAATAAGTGAGGCAACAAGTGTGTCATTCTGTTTTTGTTTGTATTTTTGTAGCTGTTGTTACACACATAACAAATAAAGTATGCAAAGTTCTACATAGAAGCCCAATAATTGGAGCTGCTATCTTTCAGTCTCTATTATTTTGGTCCAAATTGAGTTATAATTTTTCTCAAATTACATTACATTGTCTTCAGCAGACTGACACATGTCACTTACCTAGTTTTTTTCATCTTTGTCAATAACATTTTGATTTACAATGGTTCTCTCTCCTTATTATTGACTTTCTTTGTATTTTATTGAAATTTTCATACCTCTATATGAAAATATCTAGGTATCTATTTAAGTCTTAAATGTGGCACCCTATGATATAATTGCTGAAATTTTGTAGGGACTTTTGCTCATGTAAAACAAAGTTTTTCTAGTTTTTAAATAGTACAGGGTATGTATTAACAATAACCAGAATGCTCTAAATTATCACAATTGTAAGACTTCAACTCAAAATGTTCTTTTTTAATTGAAACAAGATTTAAAAAAAAGAATAGTCCTATCTATTATGTATTGGATTTTAGTGTATGTCTGTCACAACTGACAAATAAAAAGAGGACTTAGAGAATTACTTACAATTTAAGAAGAATTATTCAAAAATCTGAGTATTTGTAAAAGAAAATAACGATAATCGTACTCGAAAATAACGTTGATCAAACTAACCTAGTTTAGTTTAGGGTAGGTAACACAAGTTCCTGAAGAGAAGATAATAAATCACAAAACCTTGCGGTTATTTTAAAGTTTTTTTTAAATAAAACCCTACAACGAATTTAGTACTGTAATTTATGTAGTACAAAAATTAAGATTTTTAACCCCTTGTATTGAGTATTATCCTGTTTCATAAACCAAGATTAAAAATTGTAGATAATAATTTCAAATTATTTTATGTGAGTTGTTAACTGAAATTATAATTTTATTGAATCCAAACTGGTTTGTACTACAATAAGCACGCACTTTAGATAAGATTTGAAGGTTGCAAAACTTAATTAAATGATATCAGGTGATTTAAGACTGGAAATCCAAATGGCATATTATTAGAATGCTACATATTTGTGTACTCAGAGTTAGGGAATTTATTGATTAAATTCCACTGTAATTTTAGTGTGTGATTATTTCCAATTTTCCTGTAATTTGACGTCATTGTTTCAGTGTTTTCTTTTTAACAGCTGGAAAGAGGAATTATTTATACACTGATAGCGGTCAGTTTCTTGGTTTCTGTCCCAACGTTAAAAGTCAATAGACAACTTATTGATTAAAATTTGCGCCATCACCTTAAAATTTAGCTATAAACAGATATTCATAATTAGTCAGAAAACTAATTTACGATGACTAAACTGGAATTAGAAACGAAATCGGAAAGCGCGTGTACCAGATGTATCATGACTATGTGTGTCTGCTGTGTACATATTAAATAGGTATGATGTGTGCATGAGATAACGAGTTTTTATCAATAAGATGATAACTAGAGATTATAGGAATCTGACAATATGGTTTAACAACAAAACGATTTCAGTTCTTCAACGTGTCATACTGTGATTATTGAGCATTTGAGTTAAATTGTAATACATTTATGGATTACTTTTTGCCAGCCTGCTGTTCTAGTTAACCTAGTGATCAATGGAATAATTTATTCACATGCGATTGTACAAATTATGACAGTAGTATGTGTATGATAGTGTTTTACTATTGTTTTAAAAGATATGTGCTCAACTTTAGGAGATTCAAGAAATGTTATTTAAGTTTTCCGGTGAGTACTAAGAACTATTTTGGCAGCAAGGTGATTATTGTAGTTGCCTCAGCCTCCACTGCACTAATGTAATTCAACTTTTAACCATGACTAGGTTTTTTTTTTTAGTTTCAACATTTCTGAATATCATGTGATTAGTGTGACAAATATGTAGTTTAGCATTGATTGAAGGTCAATTACCCAATTAATCCTATTCTGAGAGCATTGTTTTAATCCCCCAATGTGTTTATTGATATAACCAGATTTGAGTTTTCCTTAACCTAGAGGACCATAATTTATACATTTGAATATTTGATTTTTTTCAATACTTATTAGAGTATAGAAGTAACTAAAAATTAACCACTACAGGATATTTATATGATATTTAAATTTATAACTAAAAAAACCAAGTCATTAAAGTTTAAATTTTTTATCAGTGCTCAATAAGCATGATATCAAGTGGGAAAAAACATAAAATAAACATTACTAGTATTTTTTTTGTAATTATCATAATAAGCAATTCTGAAATTTTTTGCAAATTCAGCAGTTTGCTAATTGATACTTTAAAGTGGGATCAATATTAAGTACCATACTCATCTAGAAATGTAAAATGAGACCTGCTGTACTTAAACAGTGGCATCCATAAGAAAAAAAGAGGTTGATGATGGTATCTCAAAACCGAAGTCGGAGCACTTTATTCAAAATGCTCGTTTTTGGTTTGTCGAAATTAGCTCAAAAACGAAGCAAAAATTTAATGTTGTTAAACCTGTGTTGGATAGCCTATTAAATTCTCTAAAACATTCTCCATTCAACCTTTGCACTTTGCATTGGCTCTTTCAGGAAACGAGATTGTACAGATAATCGAATCCTGATCACACACTGTATGCAGAATATCAAACACAAATTTAACCAGTAAATTACAAATACTGTGTTTCTGGCACTTCAAATTTTGACACAGATTTTCTCCCTAACTGTTGCCTAATTTTGTAGTGTTTTTCAGGTTATTGGATAGGAAATTTAATAAGGATTCCAAAAATGTGCTTAAAAAATCATTTCATCCGAGATTTCATCTCTCCAAGTGGGTTTTACAGGCAATTTTGTCCCTGACTGTTGTAGTGTTTTTTAGATTATTGGATAGGAAATTTAATGAGGATTCCAAAAATGTGCTTAACACAGTCATTTTCTCCCTCGAAGTGGGTTTTACTACTATTTTGTCCCTGACTGTCCTTTCAAACTGTATTTCTGGCAGTTCAAACTTTGACACCGCTCTTCGCCCTAACTGTACCAAATTTTGTAGTGTTTTTTAGATTATTGGATAGGAAATTTAATGAGGATTTCAAAAATGTGTTTAAAACAGTATTTTTCTCACTCTGGTTGGGTATGACAAGAATTTGGTTCCTGCCTGTCAAATTGTGCTCAAAGTTGCATAAATCAGGGTTTAGAAAAGTTTTCTTGCTTCATTTGATACAGAATCTCAGATTTATGAGAGGTATTTTGACAGTGGTCACGTGACTGCTTAGCTAAATTATCCCCAAAAACCATGTGATATATGTGACTAATGTCAAAACTGTCAAAATTTGCTTAGAATATGCAAGAATTACAGTTTAACGCAGTTTTCTTACAGATTTCGAAACAAGAAGTGCTCCTGAGATTTATGGCAGTTATTTTAACAATTGCTAGTAAATTACAAATTGTTTAAATAAAAATGTCTTTAGATTGGCGTCATTTTTCTCATCTCAAAAACATATTATTTGTCATAATTTAAACCTGAAATAATAAAGAAAAATGACGAAAAGCTGAAATTGCTATTTTTTTTAGAAAAGGCTACTTGTTCATAAAAAAGTTATAGGATTGGGACTCATTTGGTACAAGAAAAAGTTTTACTTTATTTATTTTATTATTGATAAACCAACATTTCGAAAACAAAAATAGCCTTTTATTCAGTCTTCATTTTTTAGGATCTTATTTTGACAATATTGACCGAAAATGACTTAAATGAAATTAATGACAGCCATGACAGGAAAATGATATCTTTCAATTCAAGCAAATTTCAATTAGATGCCCGTAAATGTACTGGTCAAATTGAAATTTACTGGTAAAACTGGTAAATTTAAATTAAAAATATAATTTACAAATGTATGGTGTCACAGTATGAAAATTGCCCTGCAATGTAGTTTGCACAAATGGTTCAAAATTAAAGCTACTAAAGTCGAATTTTTCTACTGAAATATGCTTTTCTAGGATAATTAATTATTCATAAATTCAGAGTTTTTACTGTTTTCTCAAAGGAGACTTTAAGATTGAGTCTATTAAGAAAATTTAAGTTTAAGTAATTACGTTTACCAATTAA
This sequence comes from Ips nitidus, assembly GCA_018691245.2. NCBI lineage: Eukaryota > Metazoa > Arthropoda > Insecta > Coleoptera > Curculionidae > Ips > Ips nitidus. Next base: position 5,354,363 of record CM042789.1, on the reverse strand, counting down.
ATCAAAACAGTTACTATAGAGACAATTTTGATAAACTTTTTCATAAAAGTTCTGCATTTTCAAGTTTATAAATTTAAAAATGTTTGAAGCGTTTTCAGTATTTTGCTATGTTTGCCCAACATAAACTTCCATCAAAGATAGAGCATTCTTTGCATTCCAAATTTAGTTTTTCCAGGTGACTATTTGATATTACCATAATTAGGTTATCTTTGCTGCCTTATTGTGAAATTTCAGTTTGCTTCATTTTTATCTCTATTTTCTTTTTCTAACCAAACTACACAGTAAAAAAGAGATTGTATCTATTTGTTGTTATATTGATAAATTATATTCTTTTCGCACACAACACAGGAATCAAGAAAGCTTTACTAACACCAACTTTTCAGCCTACTTTACGTGCTCATTCATATTTACTAATACTCATACTAGGTAAACTTAAAATTGCAATATAAAATGGATTAGGTGAGATAAGGTGATGATCTAATCAGAGTAAAGATTAGCCGGCCCCCAAAAACAGCGTTTAAACTTGTCAGTTCATATTTCATCTAGGTCTTAGGAAAATCAATTATTTTTCTTTCACTAAAATTAACATGTCCGGTATAGAAAAACGCGAAGAATATGATTGTGAAAATATTGATGAATCCGAAGTAGTCGAAACAGGTAATAGCCGCAGCAACGCGGTTAGAGCATTTTTAAAATTGTGGGTAAGTCGGTATGTTGTATAAAAGGTAGATTGTTCACTATATTTGACGATGTTAATATTGTCAGTTGTAACCTTATTCTTTAAAATATTTGTATTCTCTTGTTAACTGTCTTCCGTATTGTAGTAGGTTTGAAACTATTTGTTGTTGAATAAACCGCGGATGCCACGGTATACATAGAGATGGCCCAAGGGAATTTCCTCCACGAAGAATTTACGGAAAACTGTAAATTATCGAGAATTTTCTTTTACGTTCTCAGAATTTTGAATATTCTCTAACGCTTGTTGGAGCAACAACTCAGGAAAGCTGAGTGCATTTATTTGCGGCAAAAGTCTATTATAATCTATTACATTCTGGTTCCGGTTAAATCTGTACACTTACCTACTTTGATTGATTACTAGTGAAAACATTTGTTAGAACAGATATGTCACTAGGTGTACACTGACTATTGATTTGTAACTATTTAACTGTAACATTTTGGTTTCAGACCTCCGGCATCGGAAGCCCCTCACTGTACCACGCTTTGGTGGTGATTTTTTTAGAATTCTTCGCATGGGGCCTGCTCACCATGCCTCTGATATCCGTTTTGAAATCAACGTTCCCTGACCACACGTTCCTGATGAACGGACTCATCATGGGCATAAAAGGAATTCTAAGTTTTCTTAGCGCTCCTTTAATTGGTGCACTCAGTGACGTTTGTGGAAGGTACCCATCTTTAATAATAATCAAATCAAAGCCTGCGTTAAAAAGAAAGTTTTCAGGAAACTATTCCTTTTGGTTACGGTATTTTTCACTTGCCTGCCGATACCGTTAATGGCCATCAACACTTTTTGGTTTTTTGCAATGATCTCCATATCAGGTAAGGAATGTTTTTCCACGTGAAACTGCAATAAACGCTGAGCTTTTTTTCAATTTAGGTGTGTTTGCCGTGACTTTCAGTGTGGTGTTTGCTTATGTGGCTGACGTCACCGACGAAAAAGATAGATCACTGGCCTATGGGCTGGTAAGTGGTACTTTTGCCGCCAGCATGGTAATCTCACCGGCTCTAGGAGCTTATTTAATGGACCGGTAAGTTGTTGTTGTCAATTACAAATGGGATGATGTTTTATGAGAAAACTGAAAAAGTTAAGTTAAAACGATTTGTTAGGTTTGCTCGAATTGATCATTAGATTTACACGAAATTACAGTTAATGGGTTTTCCAACCAGACAAATTTAGATTTGACTTAAAACCGTAATCTTGTCTATATTTAAAACATTAGATACACATGTTTGCGCTTTCGTATAATTGTTTATTCGTATAATAAAGGTACTCTTTTGACCACCATAGGTACCAGAAGTTGCTTCTTCACTTCACTATTTTAATTGAAACACCTAAAACCCTTTCCTTCTAGAATCAATTTAGGAATGTAATATTATCCATCCTAATAATAATATTATCCGTAATAACTATCCATCATTTCTTGGAGATCCTCTAAAGTTGGTGCTAACATTGCCGTATCGTCTGCATATCGTATATTGTTAATTGGAGATCCGTTAATCTTAATTTCTCTACTTTCTTCTTTCAGGGCCATTTGGAAGATCTTTTCCACGTATCACGTATCTGTTGTTAGGTTTTTGTTAACTTTTATCTCCGCGATTTGGTTTCAATATAGTTCCTGTATGATTCTGATGTCCTTGGCGTCTATTCCTATCTCGAGCAGTCTATTTAGGAGGATATCGTGTTTAACGTTGTCAAAGGCTTTCTGATATTTTTTTTGCTTGCTTTAAAAACTTGTTTTGAATGTTTTGTTCTTGTTTTTAAGTAAATTCAATTATAAATACTAAAATTAAATTATTTTTTTTATAAACTCCTTCGGTCATAAGCTTTGATTCTATTCTTAGTACTAATATTAATACTATTAGTAAAATTAAATTTTGTTTTATAAACCAGACTACACCCAAATTAATGGAGGTGACAGGGTGACCCATTCTGTGGGTATGGGAGCCCCAATCGTGAAACATTTTTTGGATTTAATATGTCGGTTGGTTGCTGAGGGCAGATCAAGGACAAAATTTGGATTTTCATTTAGATACTTACACTTTTTTTATGTAAGTTACCCTATAGTTATCTTGAACGGTTTTCCAGAAAATGGCGTATGGTAATTACTGTTTTACACATTCTTAGAATAGAAAAGTATACTTGAATGCTTAAAAATGCAGAGAAATTAGTACATTACGTTCAACTGAGTTTGACGTTATCTACTATTTGGTTGTTTAGCGGCTGCAACAATGTGATTGTCGCGAAAAAGGTTAAAGAAGGTCTTTTCTACACGATTTTCAGCGGCCATTTTACCGAGAACCATTGAAAATAAGTATAGGGTATGCTACATAAAAAAAAATGATTAGAATTTTGTAGAGAACTGAATTACAAAAAAGAGGAGTTTCCATTTAAAAAAGTTGGCTTTGGTATCATAATTTTTTTTAATCACCCTGTAAAATAAAAATTGGTTTCTAAAATACGTAACTAACTCGTCCAAGCGGCAACAAAAATGAATTTAAAAAAAATTATATGCATAATACATTTGCCGCTCACTGTATAAATGATAAGATCATAGAACTAACATTTCTTTATAGGTGGTCAGTCTCTCTAGTTGTCGCTCTTGCCACTGCTGTAGCCATTCTGGATGTATTTTTCATCCTTGTTGCCGTTCCCGAATCCTTGCCAGAGAAGGTACGCGCATCTCCTATTAGTTGGGAACAAGCCGATCCTTTTGCCTCTTTACGGTAAGTAGTTACCCTGTTCTGACCTCGTTAGTAACTTAAACGAATTTGTATGCAACAGGAACGTAGGTCAAGATCCGACAATATTGCTGATCTGTATAGCTGTGTTCCTGAGTTATCTGCCCGAAGCTGGAGAGTACAGTTGTATTTTCGTCTATCTAAAACTAGTCATGGGATGGAGCGATAAAACGGTAGCGGTCTTTGTGGGACTGGTCGGGCTGCTAGCTGTTATAACACAACTAGCATTAGGTAAGGACAGATGATTATTGATGCCGTTAAATAAATATAAATTGCTTGTCAAAGACAACACTTGTTTATAATATCAACTAAATTTGCAGGAATATTAATAAAAAATTTGGGAGCCAAACACACTATCATGCTTGGACTAGTATTTGAAATGCTGCAATTGTTGTGGTACGGGTTCGGTACCACCACATGGATGATGTGGGGTGCCGGAATTCTGGCTTCGATCGGTTCTATAACATATCCCGCCATATCTTCCTTCGTTTCCATACATAGTACCGCTGATCGACAAGGAGTAGTCCAAGGTAGATAATTTTGGTATTAAAATATATAGGTGTAAGTTTCAAGCTTGATTTTGCAGGTATGGTAACTGGAATGAGAGGACTTTGCAACGGAATGGGTCCGGCAATGTTTGGGGTTGTCTTCTACATGTTCCACGTCGATCTGAATGAAGGGGATAGCAGTCATAATGCCACCCATTCTACGCAAGTTTTCGAATCCTATACTCAGGTAAGTTTTGATAAATACGTAATTTGTTTGAAAAATATTTGTTTATTTTAACTAAATACAGGTAAATTAATAGTTGTTGTGTTTTGTTCTTTGGTTATCAAGGTCTATAAAGGGCAAAACGCGTCTGGGCGATAGATAACCAAAAAACACCTCATAATTTTTAACAGATTATTTCCCTCATTGTACTAGCAGCCAATAAAATTCAATGAACCTTTCTAGTTCGACCAATGAGAGCCGTTATATACTGAATAAATCCCTAGTTGCTAAAATTTTACACTGAATAAACACCTCCTACCTTTTTCGAATACGTTTTTTTGAAGAACATTTGATATTAAACGAAACGGGATTTAGACACATATAAAATTTAAGCTATTTTCTTCAATATTAACAATTAATAAATCACTATAACGTAGTTTCCATTAAAAAATTACATAAATTAAAATATTATGACGTCTGGTTGTCAATCTGAAATGTAAACAAAAATATACATGGCTGAACGAAAATCTGTCGTCTGCTGGGGTGAGTTCAATATTATCATTAATTTCATCACGTTTAGTTTAGTATTTGTGTTCTAACTAAGGTGTTTTCTTGTTAATAAACTAAAATGTGAGTTTTCAGGAAATAATCTTGACATATACCCCTCGGCGTTCACGTTTTATCACGTAAAATGTGCATAGGTGATTTTTTGCAAAATTTTGCTTGGAAAATGATTGAGACTAAATAATTCGAAAAAACGATAAAATCATTTTCCAAGCAAAATTTTGCGACCTGCGGTGCACAGATTTACGTCGGGATATAACCTATGATAAACTACTTATTGTAGTTTACATTTTTTAATACTAATACTGGTATGCAGGGTGTTACTTTAATACTATAATGCGTAAAAATAAAATAATAATCCCGAAAGAAACAAGTTGAGACAGAGATTAGGATTACTTGAACTGAAATTTTATTTTTATCAAAAGCTTTATTATAATGTTACACTTTACTGGGTTCTTTTTGATAAGTGAGCCTTCGTATTACTGGGATGCGGTGTTGTGCACTTTTTCCCTAAATTTCAGGAAATCTTAATCTGGTTATGAGGCCTTTGTAACAATAAAAATAAAAGTTTGTTATTTAACTCAATATTTTGATGTAATCCTGTTGCAAAACAGTTATTACGAACCCAAACAACAAAGTATTAGCACAATAATGGTGTTGGCGATTTATTTTATTTTTATTTTTTCTATTATTGATTGGAATTTTTATTATCAACTCAAAACATTTTACAAATATTACTAATCTGTAATCTAACATGAATATGTGAGAGTATCAAAATAACTTGACAAGTAAATTCGGACAGTAGGACTAACTTTCAAAAATGTAGTGCATTGTTACGCGAAAACAATGTGTTTCGCTCATTAAAAAATATAATTAAAGGTTGTCAAAAGCGATATGAGCAAAATGCCACTTTAATTATTATCAGCCCCTTGGAAAAGTTAAACTAAAGTTATCGGGTTTTCGGAATAAAATGCTATGTGTATCTCTACAAAGGCAAAAATTTCAGTCATTTTGGCAACGTCGCAAAGCTCAAGAAGTTTTTAATTCGTGTGGTTGTCAAAACGTGACGATTTGAACTGGATATGACCACAGCTATGACGTTTAATGACAGGCTTATAGTCACCTGGCAGCTGTGAAAACTTATTAAACAATAGTCAGGTCTATTAGGTTAATCACGCCGCAAATTGTTATTCGTAACTATATGGAGTTAAATTTGGCAGTTGTGACGTTAAATGCTAGTTAAAGACATTCAATTTGACAGTTATGACACTTAATGACATCTCACAGCGTGGCTTATAATGAGACAACACTTGTGATAACTATTAAAACTCATTCAGCAGTGGCCCAAAACTATCAAATGCAAAACAGTTGTACCTTGTATTAACACCTCAATAGAGCCCAAAATTTGACATTTGTGAGTTTGGGGACACTAAGGCCGGGATTACCCAACTTCATAGTCATAGTCGTAATCATAAACTTAATTTTGGTCCATAACAACACATAGTAAACCAAATCGTTCTGGTTACATGTTTACTAGGTGTTGTAATGAACAAAAATTAAGTTTATGATTACGACTATGACTAAGAAGTTGGGTAAACCCGGCCTAATATATTTCTTACGTCGACAGCTGTCAACTGTCAAACCTCATTCAGCGCTAACATACAACTATGGAATACGCGCATTTTGATAAATACATAGAGAACTTTGGGTCCCATTCGTTTTCAAGCTCCATGGAGCATAAGAGAGTCTCTCTCTCTTATTTTGAAACGCCAATAGTTTCAGATCATTAGTTACCGGGTTTCGACACATAAGACAGCTGTCACGTGACCTAAGAAAAGTATAAAAGTTTTCCTTAACATCAGATCTGTTGAATTTGGCTCCATAAAGCTGTAAACCCTACAATACAGTGTGGTCCTTCCAATTGTTGGTTGGTATTTTTGATGTAAATTTATTAGCTTTTTCTTCATCATTTTCTTAAATTCTTTAAATTCTCTTGGCATTTTATTAAAAAATACATTTCTGAGAATCTTGCATCTCAGGGTAATACTAAATTTTAAATTTCAGCTGGTGCCGGGACCGCCATTCGTCTTCGGCGCTTTTCTAGTCATTTGCGCTATATTTGTCGCTTCATTCATTCCGACCAAGTCGGTGATAGACAGCAGTAAGTGCCTTTCAACACCTTCAATACAGAACAATCGATTAAATCATAATATTGCAGACATTCCATTGGATACCCACTACGAAATGGAGAGGGGTCAAAGGGTACCGGGGGCACTCAGTCCCTTGATGGCGGGCCGAAGCATACACGACGCCGCCATACTATAAAAAGAAGTCCTACAAGTCTGTGCGTATCAAAAGTTCTAGAGATTAAGTGTGATCGACAATTAGTTTTTAAAGTGTTTGGAAGACTTGTTGGAAATGAAGAGTTTACGGTTGTTTTTTCTTGGTTGGTGTTGATTGTAAAGGTTGCACTGTAAATATTAGTGATTTGGAGTCTGACGTATGATTGGCACGGGAACTATTGCTCGGACAGTGGTTTCTGTGACAATGATGGGAACAAGATGATGTCACATGTGATGCGGTGTTTTTGTCCTGCCCGATTTTTCAGTAAAGTTAGGTAGACCACCAGTAACAAAGCAATAATTCGGTTTGAGCTTTCGATGTGTACTAAAATAAATATCATCACTTTTTTTCAACAACTCTTAGTAAAAATTCTAAGCTATTTCACTTTACAGCCTGCTCGTGATTCTAATGAAATTATAGAAACTATTAGTGTAATTAAGAGCAGTGTTATTAAAGTTTTGTCAGTTTTAACTTTAATAATACAACCCTAAATCAAGTTTCTCGTTCCACTGCTTTCTACCTAATTAAAAGTGAATAAATTGTCTATTTTCCATCGACATTCTGTAAATACCAACACTTGGACACTTATTTTATATAAATGCTGGCTTGAAGTTGGACATTTTCCAGTCAATTTTAAAGAATATAAAATTAAACCTTGCTCAGTATTAATACAAAAAAACGTTTTAAATTTTACGAACAGTAAATGAAAAAGTGGCGAGTTTAAATAACTTTATTTAGCATTTTTGAGCCCTCCTATTTAGGGTGTTTTGTATCAGAATCCAAAAGAGCCGGAAGTGAACGTTTTAACTTAATAATGCGAACATATTTTTGTTATTAATAGGTTCTTTTAACAGAAACTATTTGTCTTGCTTTTTTACATTTTATTTTTATTTACTTTTACACGAATACCTAAACTATTTAGGTACAGAGTTAGTATTCGTATATTTAGACAGAAAGTTTTAGGGCTTGTCCTAAATCACCAGAAAATATTATTGAATAAAATAAAAAACCATGGCAAAGGTAAAAAAAGTACAAAGTGATAAAATTTTGATGGTACACGCTGTATATTTTATGATTAGTTAATAGAAATTTATCTTCTGATTCCAAAAATATATACAGTATGTCCAAGATTCGATTATCTATACTGGGATCTCGCTTCCCGTAAGGGCTACTGCAAAGGTTAAATGGGGAAAGTTTTAGAGAATTTAATAGGCAATCCAACACCGTTTTAAAAATATTGAATTTTTGCTTTGTTTTTGAATTATTTTCGAAAAACCAAAAACGACATGTATTTTCGCTAATTTTAAAATTTGGCTTAAACATTGTTAACAGCAACTTTTTAAGGACTATCTTTCTGTGTATTTCGACTAAAACTTTCCCCATTTAACCTTTGCAGTAGCTCTTACGGAAAGCGAGATCCCTGTATAGAGAATCGAATCTTGGACATACTGTCTGTTGACATTTAATTGAGCTATTTTTGAGTTAATGGAATGTAAAAATTGTAATTTTACTGTTTTCAAAAACACAATTGCCGTGAATAATTTATCATTCTTTGACGTAACAAAACAATACATTGATCAACTGTCCAATTACGCCATCGTGACGTCAAAATCGCTCTGCAGGTTCGATAGAGCGTCAAAACAAATGCGTCCAAAGAAAACCTATTCTAACAAATACATTGTCGTCAACTGTCAAATTACGTCATTGTGACGTTAAATGCAACGTTTCAATCTCTTTCTCATTTACTCAAACTAAATGTCAACTTATTATATATTTTTGGTATAAGAAGAAAACGATCTATTATTTAATCACAAAGTATAAGTACAGGGTGTTACATTGCTCTTTAATTTTATTCATTAACTTTTTCTGTTGATTTAGGAGGTCCTATAAATTTTGTATTAACAGTTTTTTTCCTACTTGTAAAAATAAAGTCGCAACAAGCTGTCTAAATATACACACCAACCTTGTACAGTGACATTAAGCCTGGTTTGTAAAACAAAATTAACTTTGGTTTTCCATGAAATTTAAAATTTTCATGATGTTTAAAAATCATGTGAAGTCTTAAGCAGAAATTAAAACGATTTTCTTTTTAAACCCTTAAAAACATTAAGAAAGGTTACTTTTCAGAAAACTGTAGGGTTAAATTATGAGTTTTATAAACACCCTTATTTACCTATAACTACTGATTAGTTTTCCATGAAATTTAAAATTTTCTGAAAGCGAAAGCAATATTCAATCATGTGAAAATGTTAAATTATGAGTTTTATAAACACCCTTTTTTTCCAATGTTATAAAGCATTGCTTATTATAAAGTTAAAATTTCTTTTATAAACTAGACTTTAAGTGTTTTTGAAAACTTACTCGAATTAATTTGGTCACTTTCAAATCTGTTAATGTGACATCTTCACTTAACTCTCATTTAAAATGATTAGGTTACTAACTCGAATAAGTTTCTGAAAACGCCATATGTCACTTTGTGGAAATTTTTGGTATTTTAAAGTGGTAAGACCCCTACTTTCAGCTCCAGATAAATTTATTTTTAGGATAATTTCCGTCCGGAATAAAATTATTCTGAAGTGAAAATGGTCTATTTATAAATTGTCTTGTTATCTATGCCAAACATGTTTTGTTATCTGTACAAACTACTTTAATTTTAAGCTTTATACAATATTTTGCCATTTTTTTTTCTAAAGAAGACTTTGTTGTCTTGTCAATAGGAGACATTTTGATAATGACAAAAGTGGAATTTGCAAAAGTAGCCCGTACAAGGTATTTCGGTCGTGCCAACGCTTTATTACGGATTTCACACGAGTTTGCGGCTTACATACTGTAATAACCCAAAACAATTAAATGTGTGCAACTCTTCGCATTCTAAACCAAGAATAAGTTTTTTGGCTGTGGTAATTTTTAGTTTTCTTCGGTTGTGTCCTAAATACCTTGCTCCAAGCTCGAATGGTCAATGTTTTGGTAATTTTTCCATATTAAACCCGTTAATACACAAAAACATTGGCAATTCGGGCGATATAATATACGGACTAGATAATGGAGGTGACTTGAACCTATTGAATCGCCAGCAGTTCATATTATTTCGGTCACACCCTAAGACGCCTCTATCTCTAATAACTAAGTATTTATTTCTAGGTTTGTATACATATTTTTAACTATGTGACAAGGTAGTATGTAATAAAAAAAATGTTGATAAAGTAAGAAGTATTTTAGGGAGTAGAGAGCATCCATTATTGAAAAGAGAAATAAATTAACGTTTATGTAACACTTTGTCTGTAATTTCAAGATTATCCCTCCATTTTTATGAAGGAAATGGAATAAAAAGTTAATGTGACAAAATTGTCAGAAAAGATTGCAGTTACGGCCGCCTAGCGGCCATTTCAGAAACTTGAAAATATTTTATACTTTTTTCTTGGCCTCCACAATGGATAGTTTTCCAATTATAGTCAAAATTTTACCCATCTAAAATGACGTCAAGCAGGTGAAAAAACACGCATGTCTTGGGATAGTTTTCTGTGACTATTCACACTTACTGGTCCATTTCCACTTAAAACCAATAGTTTGCATCATATTTGCAAGGCAGAAATGGCCCTGCAAGTTTTTAAATGTTCTCCAATATTTCTTTTTCCGATAACTCTTCTATTCAGAAAATAACATACCTACATGGCACTACATGACTACTACTACTACTAAATGAATAGATCGGATACCAGAAACGATTTTGTAGATATATGAACTACTGTCTATATTACCCTAATTACTTATTGTCTCTGACACGTTTACGGAATTAGTCAAAGAAACAAAACGTCTAATTAGCATATGATTATAAAGAAAAACAAAACATTTTCCAAAAGTTATCAAAGATATCTTGCCATCTTCCATAATGTGCTTAAAACAATAAAAGTATGTATGTATCAATGAGATATTTAATAGCTGTTCTTATGAAAACAATAAGTAATGCTTCAAAATTATCAAAAAAATAGTTTGTCAGTGCTACTGAATTAAATTCTTATCGCTAGTTTATCTGCGTGTGAAGTACCAACGAATGAATGACAATTAACATTTTAACCACTTAAATACTAACACAAACGATTATAACGTATACTTACAGGATTAGAACGCTAATCAAACACACTGGTTTGGCTGTTAAAATTGAACATTTTATCATGATTCAGATTCACGTTAAATTCATAGGAATCCTTGGGAAAACAGACATCGTTTGTAGGACGCTGCGAAGCTTGCATTTCAAAATTATTCCCATCCATAACGACCGTTATATCATGTTCATTGATACAACTATCGATTTTCCTGTTTCTGAAGTTAATCATATTGGTATTTTCCTCAAAGATGTGTTCATTAGGCTGATGATGATTATCATAATATGGTCTGGTATAGTGTTGACACTAAAATTAAAAGAACTGCAAACTTTTCAATAGTTATAGTTTGAAGTATAAGAGTCCCAATCCATAGAAGCCAATAAAAAGCTGGGCTAGGACAGGTTTTTGTTGTTGTTGTGGTTGTTAACGGAAGTTGTCAGTTTGTAAACAAAAGTAATATACAGTGCGAAATAAAAGTATCAAGTGGGGTTTTAGTGGAAAAACGTTACATTTGGTGTCACAAGTGGGATACGAATATCCAGGAAGAAGAAATAAGAGCCCGAATCTAAGAGAAAGCAAAGAAACAACAAGAAGGTTGAATGCTCGTGAGTAAATGAAAGTCAAAACCGTAAATTTGAAGAGATAAAAGCAATTAAGATAGCAAGTTGGAGGAAATACAAGCTGCCCAAAGAAGTCAAGACCAGTTCGAGGCGAAGCTGGATATGCAAGCTAAGAACACAAACTAGAGGAAATGCAAGCCAGTCAAAACCGTAAGCTAGATGACCTAAAAGAACAAATCAAGGACCAAGAACAAAAACTAGATAGTGAGATTAGTGAACTGAAAAGTGATATGGTAAGCAGGAACCCTACAGAGGAAAAACTGCCAAACCCTTTGAAGAAGTGACAGTGCGAATAGGCGGAGTAGAGGAAACTGTTCAGAACTTGCCACGAGAAGTCGACAAGTTGCAAGAACACTGAAACCAACATTATTTACCAGCCTAAACGCTTGTTCAAATATCTCCTCCTCCAGTTTATGATGATAAGACCTCCTGGCAAATTTACCGAAAACAGTAGGAGACAAACAACTGGGCATCGAGTGACAAAAGCACCGCCATGGTTTTATCACTCAGAGAGAAAGCACTGGAGGTTTTGCAAACCGTGGATGAGAGCCGTTATAAGAATTACAGCCTTAATTCGACATCTAGAAATGAATTTTGGGAATAAGCATCTGGAACAAGTGTACGAGGCTCAGTTGTCAAGCAGAAACTAGAGAAACCAAGAAACTTTGCAGCAGTCTGAAGCTGATATGTCCGTCTAGTTTGTCTGGCTTACCCAACACAACAGAGCGTTTGGCAGTAGGAGGCCTAAAGGCATAAGAGGCCTAAAAGATCGTGACACTGAGCATGACTAGCCAGGTGCAAAACATTACATACTGTGCCTGCCTACGCTTTGAAGTTTGAGGCTGTAAAACAAGTGTCACATGCACAAGTGAGCCAAGTAGCTTCATACACCCGAGTACGGAAACTATTATGGTAATCTAGATCACCCAGTTAGAGTTGAATCGGCAACAGGAGAGTTTACGAAAAGAGTTAATAGAAAAGCGGAATAAAGAAAAGAGGCAAAACAATCGTAGTATGCAAACGAAGCCAGTTTCCCATTTCTTTGAATGCTGGAATTGTGATGAGAAAGAGAACATTCGACCTCAATGCCCTAAACCGACAAGAATAGACAACCAGAAAAGGTGCGAAAAGACAAAACAACCAAAAAAAGCCGTTTACACAATTCTTGAAATGCTGGAACTGCGGTGAAAAAGGACATAAACAACATCAGTGGTCCAAACCAGAAGGAATGGTGAATCAGGGAAGATAAAGACTAGGCAATCATCAGAAGTAAAAGCTGACCGAAAATCATGATCAAGCTTCACCTACAGTTATTAAGGTAGCTCGACTTCAGCAAAACAATACCAGCTTGGTAGGTAAAGGGCAAGGTTTGCGGAAGAAATTGTCAAATGGTTGTCGACACTTGCACTTTCTTCACCATAGACCAGACATTGTGAAGCATTGCAGAATTGTTGATACTGGAACAAAGTTTATCCATGAAGAGAGAATCCATGAAGCTAAAATCAATTTTAGACAGTATGAATTCAGTCATTTGGTTCTCAATGGCCTTTTGGTCAACATAACCGATGATGTACTGATCGGTCTGGATCATATGAAACAACATAAATTCCATTTTGGAAAATAGTGTCACCAAGTCAGATCGAGACGAGACCGGTGTGAAAATGACCGAGTAGAAAAAACCCAGAGATTCAGAAATCTTATGTTGCAAAGAAATGACTTACCCAGAGCCGTAGAGTCACGAAGATCTTGTCTGGGGGCCTATTCTTGAAAGCAGGGAACGGAATTCTCAAAAGAAGTGTTGATATCTGAAACGTCGTGCAGGAGAGTAGCTTTGAGGACTGACACCGTCAGGAAAACAATGATTTGTCGAGACGTCAACTTAGAAAAAAATCCTGTTAAACGGATCCCTGAACACGTTCGACGAGAGAAAGAATTTGGTAGAAATTATTGAACAAGCAGATGCTATGCCAGAACCAGTAGCAGAGGAATTTAAACTGCTGAACGTATCTGGTTACATAATCAAGTTCGAAAGGAAGGAAAATCGGCCTAGTTACAGAAGTCTTGGGAAAAACCATACAATGTTAAGAAGCAAATGAAGAAGAGTGACCATAGAATACAGCAAGGACCTCAAGTAAAAGTGAAAGTTTTGTACTTGAATACTCTCACACTATCCAACCACTAAAAGTTGGTCTAGGTGGTGCTCGATCTTGTAAACAAAAGTATTTGCGAAATAAAAGAACGTGGTGTTTTAGTGAAAAAACAGTCAAATATGGATTAGGATCTGGCAATCACGGTGACGTTTATTTTTATGTTTGCTGGTTTGCCTTGTTGATGTGACATTAAAATAATAAACTGACTTCTGTCAGTAACATTTTCAGTTTTTTTTGTATAGGTACTCGAAAATGAAATGGTACGATGAAGATTCCTGCATTCCCCCGAATTAAAAAAAGCAGCAAATGGTGCACAATGGTCACATCGAGAAATCATAACCAGCAACCATTAATAGACGTCACAGTTATTGTTAACCTAGTTTTTCCCTGTATTTTACTTTTTTGGCCGTTGTTAGTGACACTGGCCGAAATTCACGTCCGTTTGAACAAAAAAAAACTTTTTACAAGAAAAACTAACCTCATGGGACGGCATTGAATTTGCCACTTCTCCATACATATTCACAAAATGAATGCAATTTTGAAACGGCGCTTCAGCATTTCTTGCAGGAGTTCTTGTAGTTTTGGCCATCTGTCTAAAACATTCATTCTCCACGTGACTTTCTTCGCCGTCATCAAATTTGGTGCAAAACTGCACTTTCTGCTTTCGGTTTTTGCTGCCTTCCTTCAACATTATTGCTGGTTCAAGTTGGTTTTCTTCTATTTTAGACGTGGCAATTTTTTTGTTAGGAGTGCAGTAAACCCACTTTCTGGGCGGTACTAGAATTAAATTGTCCGCATCTCTATTCTCCTCTGCCAAATCAACATCATCAGAGACATTCAAATCTTTTTTTACTACTTTCCCTGCTAAGACTGCATTAGCCTTTGATACTTCGGCCTGTATACGTTTCTTAGCTTGTTCTACAGAATTTTGCTTGAAACTCACTTGGATGGTCTGGACAACCTTTCCGCAGAATGTTTTTCGGTAACTTTCTTCAGTAGCAAACTTTTTACTATTTGGAAGTGTGCGACTGGTTTGATGATAGCAAGTTTGTTCCAATTCTGCATCTTCATTACATAAATGTACTTCACTGTTTCTAGGAACCTCATCATCAAACATGCTGGAACTGTTATCTGACTTATCGCTACTATACGCAGGACTATGTCCTTTTTGTCGTTTTGAATACTGGCGATTGATGTTTTTGAAGATACTTTTTGATTTTTTTTGTTTCCTCTCTCTTTTATTAAGATCACCATAATTATTGCAATTACGGTCACGACTGCTGTTCTGGTTTGTGAGTATTCGTTGTGAACGTCTCAAGTTGCTTTTCTGGCCTATCAGATCCTGGAAACTTTCGCTGAACATATTTTCTGTATTCTTGCTTTGAGCTAATAATAAATTTACATCATAGAAAACAATATGCTTTAGTCATATTCATAGTTATCTTACTTGTATTTTTTACTACTGTGCTTGTCTGATAGCCTGTGTTTACAAATCCAGGAAGAAACTAAAAACATTAAATAATAAGTTTTCTATATACATGGTGCTTTCAAAGTGACCCATCATTGGGATCTTAGAAATATCAATAGTTAATAAGTACATTGTTCGTTAAATGGAGAAAAAGTTGCCCCACTTAGTGCCCGTTCAGAATGTGTCTTAAAATCCAAGATATCTACAGGAGTTATTGATTTATTTGAGAAAAGGTCACATCAGCAAAATTTTCATGACTTGATGGGGGAGTTTGCTGACAAATCCACTATTTTTATGAAATATCTAAGAAAGGGTGCAAGATAGGTATAGGAAAGTCAAGAGGAAAGTATTAACAATAACTAGCCTTCTTACCAGGAAATCTAAAATAAGATTAGAAACAGGCTGTTCAATTTGAAAATCAAAAGTTGGTGTTCTTTTCAACCACAGACTACATAAACTAAAAAAACACAAAGTATAGAGTACCTACATAATAAAAAAAAGTTTTATTAGTTTATGCTATGTTTTCAACTGATCTGGCAACACCACAAAGTCCAAAATATTTCACAAAGAAAGTTATCATTCCTATATTATAGAGCTGTTCTCTAGATACTTTTAATCAGGCTTTTAATATACCATCAGCTGGAATCACCCTGTAGATTAAAGTCCTAGTGCGTAAAAAACTTAAACTTCTACACTAAATAAACTTTCAGAATAATGCTTTAATTCTACCATAAGGAGGCTAATTTTCTGCAAACTACCTACTGGTAACTATCACCTTGGGTATCACAGACACAAAAGTGGTGTAATAAGAAGAAATTAATTTTGCATCATAAACATTTTGCTTAAAAAACTTACTGTGATTCCCTGTCTCATTCTGTTCTTCAGATAATTCGACTCTTTTAGATGGGCTTTTTGCTTGACATGATCCTTCTTTTTCGGTCCCAAAGATTTTAGATTTTGTCTTGTGAACCTTGGCATGTCTATGCTAGTTAATAGACTTGTCCTATTTTCTTTATAAAGCTGGTTTTGTACGGTTGAGATGAAAACAGGCTCTCAGACTAGTGTTCTTAGCACTCTAGCCCTGCAAAATATAAATTTAATGTTAAGAGACGCGCAGACTAGGCAATAAAAAGCGAAAAGGTTGTATTTACCTAAAATGTATATTTCACGAAAGGAAGTGAGGTTTGCTGGTTTATTGAAGTTGTAACGGCACCATTCTGTTAACGTTTTATTTAATTATTTGAGCATCAAAACTTTTAGCAGAATACTAGTTTGAAAATGTCGGGAAAACAGCCATGACACTTGTTGTGTTTTTTTGGATCTGTCAGAATTACATCAATGTCAAAATTAAGTCCAGTGTTGCCAGGTAGGGTTTTCGTTGCTATGTTGCTATAAAAACAATGGCCGCATTCGTTTTCAAGCTCCATGGAGCGAGCAGAGCGTTTTTGACGTCACGATTACGTAATTTAGCAAAACTATAATTTGAGCAACTGTCAAATTACGTCATTGTGACGTCAAAAAAGCTCTGCTCGCTCCATGAAGCGTGAAAACGAATGCGGCCAATGCTTTTATCTTGCCATGATTCTCTATAAAGACATACCGCCATTTGCACCGTCGTACTTTTCAAAATAATATGAATTTTTAAAAAAATATTATTTATAAATTTATCCCTTCTGGACAACACATTCCCGGTATAAAAGCTTTAATCTTTCGGTAGCGTGACATTTCTACTATATGGTATACAAGGTGATCAAAAGACAATTTCAAGGCTACAAATTGGTATATTGAACTACCCTGTAACTGTCAAAATAACAGAGTTATGGGCTGTCACAGTAAAAACTGTCAAAATCAAACAACTCAGTTTTAACAGTAAATAACTCACTTATTCGACGTTTTAGGTAAAAACGCTATACAGAGGGTGTTCAAAAGAGAATTTCAAGGACTACAAATTGGTATATCGAACCACCCTATAATTGTCAAAATAACCGAGTTATTGACAATACAATGGAGTAGTTTACAGGATGATTCAATGAATTTTTAACATCCAACTGAAAAATCATGCATTAATGGGACTTATTAATGAACGATTTTGCATTCGTTATCATCCATTAAAAAAGGCAGTTAATACACCGTCGACGGAAAAGATAATTAAAGAGTAAGACAAAAATAGGATGACGTAACAGTACTTAAATGTAAGGCAGCATTCCTTTTCATGCTCCATGGAGCGCGCAAGGCGAATGTAATGTAATTTGGCAAAACCATAATTTGACCAACTGTCAAACTACGTCATTGTGACGACACAATCGCTCCATAAAGCGTAAAAACGAATGCGGCCTTAACGTTTCAAATGTAACAAATAAAGACGCAAATGTCTATTACATTGGTACGCCATTCTATTTTTGTTCGATTTTTTGCATACGTTCACTTATTTAATCACATTTATTTTAAATTAGCTTTCCTAATTAAGCGGAAATAAGTCACAGTTTGGCAACGCTGCTTCGTCTTTCAATCCTAAACACAACAGAACGTTCAGACATCGACTTGCTCCATGCTTTTTAGGATGTGCTAGAAAAGGACGGGTAAACCGAATGGATGCGTGATTGAGTGAGACCACACGATTTCAGAGTTGCGCGTAGCTTTAACGTCTCAGCCCATTAATTTTCTGATAATTTTAGTCCCGCTTCGGTAAGTGTTGGGTGTAGACGTGGTGCTTTCCGGGGTGTATCGTGGCTTTATCGAAATTTACGTAGTTGTGCGAAAAAATGTCGCAAAATTCGTCGTCTGCAAAGGCGAAAACCGCTAGACAACTGGTGAGTACGGTTTAACTAGATTAAAATGCGGTTTAAGGGGACATTTCGCTGCCATTTTGTAGGACAAAGATTTCACGTAAACTTGTCAGTTTTGTAGTACAGTCGCCATGCCTCTTTCTCGCAACCAAATGCACGCTCTTATCGCTTTCGATTTTTCTTCAAGTATTGTCTGGTTTTACGTATGGGGTGGGCTTTTGGTGACCTACGGGACGAATTAATTCTCCACCTACACCCGCTTAAGTCACGATATCTTTCGCCTAATCCAATGTTTGCGCTAGTTTATGTTTCCCGATCGATGTAGATCGCACAATGCTAGCGGTGAAGGTTGACGACGTGGTGTATTTTCAAGCCAAACGGCGAGACTGAGTCGACGAAGACTTCCTAAAGTCGTCGACACCGGTTTTGTGCTACTGGTTACTGGCTCACCTGTTTTTAGACGTACTGCTCGCATTGGGTTTCATAAGATTCATATGCCAACTTATGGTGAATTTTCCACTTCTGTCACTATAACAAGTGTTGCGGGTGGGTGTGAGTACGTTTTAATTGCTGATGTGCGTGTTGATCACTCCAGACCTTAGACAATTTAATATTCGATTTCTATGTCACATTCAAAATGCACATGGTAGCTGTCACATTGTTGACCCAGTCAAATCGCCAACCTTGATCACAATGGCCGCATTCGTTTTGATGTACGACGTCACGATGACGTAATTTGACAGTTGCTTCAATTGCGGTAACAAAATCACAATTGAAGCAATTACGTCATCGTGACGTCAAATTTACTCTTATTTATTACTTTATTAAAAAACGTCATAGTCACGTGAGCATTCAACCAATGAAACTTGACATTTACTGTTTCTGAGTTGGAAACCAGTCAGGGATTGCCTCTGCGAACAGGCCTAAAATTTGGACAGTTGTAAAAAATTTAAATTGCAAAATACACGTCACTTGACGTTGATAATGCAATTCTGAGCTTGCACCACTGTAAAGGCCAGTTGATATCTGTCAAAATTAATCACGTGACCGTTAAAATGAGGTTAAAACTTTAAAAACTTGGTTAATTAAATTTCGGCTATTTTAGACAGTTGTAAAAGCTGAAATTGTAAAAGACACATCACGTGACTTTGATTATGCAATTTTAGAGCTTGCAACACTGTAAAGTCTAGTTGACACCTGTCAAAAACAGTCACGTAACCTTAAAAATTGGTAGATTATTATAATAATTTGTAATGAATATTGTTTCAACTTAATATCATGTAAGAAAGATTTTACCATAATAATTACATGTGCGGTCAATTTTGTTATACCAGGTGTCCAAGAGCACCTGGACATAAAAATCACAAAAAAAAATATCGCAAAATTTCCTTTATTTAGGCTTTATTTCGCTCAAAATTCCAATGAAAATGTCGCAAAACATTTTGAAATATACAGTCAATGCCTCAAAATTTTATGAAATGCCTTATAAATACCTTAAAAACCAGTGATACTGGCAAAGTGCCTCATAATATCTCAAATTACCTAGAGTGTGTACACCAAGATATGGCCATCTACCCCTCAGAAAAAACCTAGAAAGTTTTGATAAAACCTGACCCATTGGGTTTTACTTAAAAATCGAAAAAAGATGACTATTCAAGTAGATAGAGATGGCATGACAATATATTCGTAATTGCTATCTATCAGCAATTGACAGAATCTTAATCCGATTATTGAAGGGGATAGAACAATCATAAGTTGAATCTCGTTTTATTCGTTGACATTGTTTCGATTGGTCAATCGATATAGACAAGCCGATGGAACCAGAGCAAGACAGCAACAAAATAAAAAAAGATACAAAATAGAAATAGAACTGACACTGATGACAACATTCCTATTTTGTCGCAGTCAGCTGTCAAACGACCTTTCCGTTTTCGGTTTTTCCTCCAACAAATCAAAACGAATAAATTGAACGCTTTAAAATCAGTCAAAACAGAAAAAATGAGTGGTTTCTAAAGAAAAAACAAAAAATAGGAGTTGTTTTTGTGATTATTTTATTCGCCTGTCTTTGTTAACGTCAGTTGTCAACTGCCAGATTATTCAATCCATCAATCTCGTTTAAAAAGTGGCTTTTTAATCGGATTCAGTGTTTCAATCCTATTAATATTTAGGATCGACTAGTCAATTCAAATCGTTAATCTGCGTTGTTTATAATATCGAAGATTTTATCGGATCGGATTGAATCCGCTTGTTCAATCCGATCATGTAAACCGTCATAAAATATTCGATATAAACGATTCGGATTGTGTGCGTTTGTACTTCTTATGTTATGCATCTTTCACAATGAACGTAAACGTAATACTAAACACACAAATCTTAACCTAAATGAATAAGATTACTTTGAGTGAAAAATACTTATTTGTTCTTTCATTTAAATGCTGCGTTTCCTGACAGATTAGAATTGATCATAACTTCTACATAACGTTAAAAAAATAAACTGAAACTTTATGTTTACGTCCATTGTGAAAGGGACATTAACTTGGAGGAGTTGGACTCAAAGTTCAATAAACAAAAACATCCAATTTTAAGTGTTTTTCCTAACTTCAACCCTTGCTGAAAAAACAATGGCCGTTCTTCTACAGGGTGTCCCATAAGTAATGGTAAGTAATTTAATGGCGGATTTCTGGGATCAAAATAATTCGATTTAGCAGTTTTAGCACCTCAGAGGAATTATTGTCAACAGAAATACAGGGGGTCAAAGTTATTTTTTTAAAATGGTCTTTTTTAAATAACTCACCAACAACCTGAAATTTGTTGGTAAAATTAGATAATAAGATAGATAATTAGAGTAATTCGCTTTAAAATTGACAACTGGAACCCAAATATCTTCTATCCAAAAAAGGTATACCTACCTAGTTAGTATTCTTAAAATAATCGATTCTCGAGATATTTGTAATTAAAGTATTGGGCTCGATGCATTTATGAGAAAAAATTAAGGAAATTTTGGTTGAAATAACTGCACATTATTGTTCCAAACAGCCTATTGCTCTTCTCAACAGCATTTTGAGTTTGATTTCATAATTTGCCTCGGTTATTTCTTCATACACAAACGGCTTCAAGTAACCCATACACAATAATCTGGAAAAGTAAAATTCAGTGAAAAAAAGTCAGGTGTAGGTAACCTAACCTAAATTATGTTTTATCTCGTGTTTTACATAATTTTAAATTAACTCTCTTGTTCGATAGAACCTCGGATAGAACTCTACAGGGTGTCTAGAGACAATTAAAGCAAGAGAACAACTCGTGCAAACATTTTAAAATTTCACTCGCTGTCTGTGGACACCCTGTAAGGTCTTATCAAACATGAGACTTGTTTTAAAAAGTACTCAAATTATGTAACAGATAATGTTGAACATATTTGAATGACAGATATAAACGTGCTGATATAGCTTAATTCAAGATTAAACATTTTATATCCTTGGTTCTATACATTTTCCGGATATATCGATATTTCCGAGGATATTTCACATGACACATGACGATAATTGAGAAACGCTCAAAAACGTCCCGAGATATTGACCCAAACAAGTTACTATGTTAGAAAAAATTAAAAAATATTTATTGGTAAAGTGACTTTAAGGCCGTTTTAGACTATCCAATTTCTTATACAAGATCTTGAACAATATACCGAAACAAACTTGCAGCAAATCTTGGTTCCTATCAAAATTTATACTGTTTTACATTACAGCCAAGATATGATTGGATAAAATTCGACAGAAAAATGTCTTCTTTATGTCATTAGTGTCATTCGTAATGACATTTGCAGAAAAAATTATGAGGTTTGATTTGAAATTATGTTTATTTGTGTAATTTACTTACTGTTTTTGGATAGGTTTTTAATTAATTAAAAAAAGTCATGGATGATCTAAATCAAATGAGTTTCATACTCCTGTTTGCTTTAGTAAATGCTCCTGCCCTTACTGTATGTAATAGATAATATTGGATCTACAACCTGTTACCATAACTAATTCAATGTTGAGCACTGCAATGTCTTTTTTGGATAAATCAAAATTTCTTGAGACAAGGGACGTTAATTGGGAAACGCCTTAAAACGTTCCGAAATATTGACCACACTTCCTTATGTTAGAACCAAACCAAAAAAAAAAATATTGGTTTTCCACCCTGTATAGAGCACTCAAGTAAAAGTTTTTCACGTCGGCAAAAAGCCAATAAATCAGGCCCAAAGAAGAATTTACCTATAAAATTTTAATGTTTAATGATAGATATCTCTAAAACGACAAAATTTAGAACAAAAATTGTCCAAACCAAGTAGCATAATCAAAAAATGGTATCATGTAGAAGTGGAAAGCTGAAATTACAATTTGTTTTATCTGTTTTTTTTCTTTTGTCTCTTGTGTTGGCTAGTTTTCCAAATAGAGTACCTTCCATTCTAGTTGACCACCCGGTACACCAAAAGAATCTACTCTCAGAAGTATATCCCCCGCAAAAACCTTTTGTATCATGGTAATGTCTAATAATGTTTTAGAAAAATGTTTATAGAAAAATTCGTTTTGACTCCAATCCAATAATACTGACTAGTGTTAATAAGAGAACACTACATATTAGAAATATAAAAATCAATGGGTTAGACGAAAATGCCAAAATGGAGGGATGTAATCGGTCACATGATTTGTAGTGACACTAGAGTAGGTTAATACGGAACGTGTTCAAATCTGTCAACAGTGTCCGACGTTCACTGTCAAAAAAGTTAGGTTAAGAAATTGTTGTTGTTGTAGAGTGATGAGTGGAAAAAGGCGGCAATAATGTCTCTACTAATAGAAAAGTTAGTGTTTTAATGTAAAAAGTAAGAGCAGTTAAGTTCACAGTGTATTGTCCGCACAGCAGAAGATCGAGAGCACTAAAGTATCTTGCCTGAC
The DNA here is from genome assembly GCA_018691245.2 of Ips nitidus. Lineage (NCBI taxonomy): Eukaryota > Metazoa > Arthropoda > Insecta > Coleoptera > Curculionidae > Ips > Ips nitidus. Next base: position 5,331,207 of record CM042789.1, on the reverse strand, counting down.
CTAATCCGGGAAATTTCATCAAGACGGGTAGTTTTCCTGAAGTTCCCACATGATTGTTTTATCAAAAAGTGTGAGGTCTTGTGATCATTGTGAATCAAATAACATCACAGCCGTTCCAGTAAACTGACACATGTGTTTTACGTAACTTTGTCACCATCTTTGGTTTACCTCATTGATTTCTAATGGTTCTCCAAACATTAGCCCCAATTGACTCGCATAATGACAATTTTGTAGGAGAAAGGTAAAAAACTTTGACCATTTCACATTTATTTAGAAGAAAAACAAAACTTTTGGGTGTATTGAATTATGGCGAGTAGAAGTCTTTAGTGGCTTTAGGCCAGATCATGGTGGCGTTTGTCACTGAACGACCTTAATACTTTCGTTCTGACTCAAAATGAAATTAATCAATTCTGAGGAGACTGGTAACACATTTTGAATCACCATGTATAACCACCCACTAAACGTCCGTTGATTAGTAACTTGTTGACTGTGGAAAATCCGGGGGTGTGTTAAATAAGTCTACCTATAAAGCGTTGCTTAAGAGCTTGAAAGCAATTTCGTTTCAAATATGTAGAACACGGAAACGAGAGAGCCTCTGAAACGCTCCTCTACAAGAGAGTGAACTTGTCTGGAAAACGCCAATTCTTTACTCAAAGTTTTCCGGCCTGTGTATAGCATAATTGACCCGTTTTCACTCTAGAAGCGCGACTGCGCCTTCACCACCTCTTCACATTTGCTTCCTGAAAATTAAGTACGAACACTCAGAGTTGGTTAGTTAGTTTATAAAAAGTGTTGTTTGACGCAAAATCTCTGATCCACCATTGCCACTTAATGTTAGTTTGATTGCAGAAAACCTTTAATTAAACCTCCCATAAAATATGACTGAATGTTCGCGTCAAGTTCTCATAAGCGTTTGCCTATCCCGCGAAGCTCACGCTCCCAGCAGCTTCGGTTTCAGTTTCAGTAGTTCAATATGGCGCATAGGGAACGCAAGTTTGCCTGCCGATCTTCTCCAAATCGTCAAAGTATCATCTCTCGTATGGTATGTTTCGTGCAAATTTAATTATGTTGTGACGGTTGCAGCTTCAGCTGCATATTACCACTTCATTCAGCTTACAATATTGCTGACAGTCGGTTCTGTGGCTGCTGCAATCTATTGATTTTGAGCTGTCTGAAGTGGACGTATGTGTATGCCGGGTATGATGAATTTCCGTGAGAGTTGCACTTTTTTGTCATATTTTACCGTCATTAGAGGGTGGGGTGTGCATATTAATTACATGATTTTCTTGGTTGCGCCACCCTTTGCTTGACATTTCTCCAAGGGAAAATTTGCCTTGACCCAAAACACGGATTTAGATTCTGACCAACTTGTTGATATCTATCTTTTGCAAAGGTTTTTACCGTTGTGCGATTTTTCTTTAGAGTCCATTTGATTGATGGTTTATCATGAATTTTATGTCATCAATGATATCTACAAATTTTGTATTAACAATTTTGACGTTTCAGCGTGAGCGTAAACAGAAGAAGCTTTACTCAGATGATTGGGCGTTAGGTGATGATGATGACTTGGACGGGCGGCGGTCATTTAGCCTCCAGGAGAAACTGGAGGATCCCATCTTCGAATCCCATGGGATGGTGAAGGAAATGCGTGGGGAGGAATTGAACGTTGCCTACTTCCAGAAGTATGGTTTCAACACTCCTCTTCTGTTTAAGGACAAGACTGGTTTAGGTGAGTTTAGTCTACTGAACTGAGTAGTGCTATTAACCTCTCGGAGGTCATTTTTATTTTTTCTATAAGTTCGATTTCGTTTTCATTTCGGACTAGGCTTAAATTAACTAAACGCAGGCGCTCGAAACTTCCGCAAACACCAGGCGTCATAACGTGTACGACGGATGGAGAGATGGATGTGCTCTGACGGTCTGATGTTTCTGTTTATAGTCGGAGGTCGGGTTTTCGTTGTGTTCCTAAGCGTTGAGCGGTGTTGTCACATTGTCTACCACATATTTTGGGTAGTTTTAGAATGTTTCGAAATTTGGATCCAATAGTGCAAGTCGGGTGTATACTATTACTGGGCACAACCACTACGTTCAAAATTACCCTTACTACTATAACCATTGTTAACTTTTTATTATTGTTAATTTAGTCATATTTTTATTTAACAAGGGTATTAACAAGAAGTACCACTATTGTAATCACCTATTGTTGTTAAATATGTTAAGATATTGTTGGGGAGCTTGTTGTGATTTCGATTATTACCACCAAAATTCGTCCATTGATCCATTGTTTTTTCCACAGGATTTTCCTGTAAAATTTGGATAGTTATTTTAAATGAAATCGACGATGAGGAATCTAGTATGAAGTATGTTATTAAAAGTATAAATTTAGAACAAATTTAATTAAAGGCAAGACAAAAATGACCACATCGTAGGGGTCTGTAGGGAACTTGAGGAACATTCCAACAAATATGAGTCTCGAGAATTGTTTAACTAAGTAAGATATATCTCTGAATTCAAACTACGCACCCAATTAATAAAAAACGAGGAGGGAGAAATTATAAACAACGCCAATGGTATAGCAGAAGTTTGGAAAGTATACTGTGAAAAACTTTACAAAGGTGATTTAGAACAAATTTCAGAAGAAATAAATACCCCTCAAGAGCCTGAGATACTAAGATCGGAAGTTGAACATGCCATAAAACTTCTCCGAAACAAAAAATCACCAGGTGCGGATCAAATAACGGCAGAGGTCCTAAAGGCTCTGGGCAAGGATGGCTTATGGAAATCATTGGCTTATATGGAAAACAGGACAGTGGCCTGAAGATTGGGGAAGTCGCTGTTCATTCCAGTATTCAAAAAAGGATCGCCCTTGGAATGCAACAACTACAGAACGGTTTCTCTTATCTCTCACGCTAGTAAGATCTTCCTCCATATCATACATAACCGTCTTAAACCATTTCTTCTCAGAGGAACAAGCAGGTTTTGACCCAGGAAAAGGAACTAGGAAACAAATATTAAATGCCAGGCAACTTATTGAAAAAGCTAGAGAATTTAATATCCCAATGTATCTCTGCTTTGTAGACTATCAAAAAGCATTTGATAAACTAAACTGGAGCTACCTTTGGACCATAATGTAGGAAATGGGAACGCCAAAACATCTGGTTCAACTGGTGCGCAACCTCTATCAGAAAAACAGCGCGAAAGTCAGAATCGACGGGATTTACTTGGGGAGCTTCAAAACGACTGCAAGAGTTAGACAGGGTTGCATTTTTTCAACAACCTCCGTTACGCCGACGACACACTGATCATAGCGTCAACAATACCAGAAATAACGGAAATTATGAGCATACTGTCAGTTATTAGGAAAAAATATGGCTTAAAAATAAATAAATCTAAAACGAAAATAATGATAGTTGATAGACAAGACAACTATGAAGTGGTAAACAATTTCAATTATCTTAGATCCTTGATTACCAACACTGGGAAATGTGAAAGCGAAATACGGCGTCGCCTGACTATGGCTAAGATCAGCTACTACCAAGCTAAATAAAATATGGAAAGACAGATCTATCACCAAAACAACGAAACTCCGTCTAATTGATGCTCTTGTCTTCCCCATTGCAACGTACGCAGCGGAAACATGGACTTTAAACAAAACAGAATAGAGGCTTTCGAAATGTAGGTATATAGACGATTCTTAAGAGTATCGTGGACAGAACATCGAACCAACATATCCGTATTACAAGAAATTGGCCCACGTTCAAGGCTGCTAAACAGAATAAACCGGATGTATCTGCAGTACCTTGGTCATATAGCTAGAAGATCAGGAACAATGGAACGACTAATCATAGAAAGGAAAGTAGAAGGCAAACGCTCAAGAGGCAGATCTCCAACTAGATGGGTAGACCAAACAAAACCCTTAATAAACATGAGACTGCATGATACCGAAAGAATTGCACAGGATAGGCAAGCATGGAATCAACTGCTGAATCAAATATAAATGGTGTCACTACATCCTTTAGAGGATAATGGAAAGAGGAGGAGGATATTTGGACATTCATTAACTAAACCAATCGTACAAGGGGATTATTATGATTCCATGATCACGTGAAATTACCAATAGTAATATGTTAAGTGCATGTAAAATTGCCGAAAATCATGCATTAGGTTCCTAAAAGGTTTTGTCAAATAACCAAAGAATGCATGAAAGCTATTTCTTTAGGGCAACAAGTCTGAATGCAAGATTTTCTAAAATTTTTCAGGCACGAAACGTATTTTGTGGACTATATCCCGAAGAAAAATATACTGTCAACTCTATAATACAACCTTTTTTTAGTTTTTCTATAACGTAACTATGGTTGAGTGGAATAATCAATGTAACTTTTGTGAACCTTTGCTTCTTCATTTGTCAAACTCAAAATATTTACCTTTTTGAAGTAGTTCTCCATCATACATTTTCCATACCACATACATATTTATGTCCCCACAAACAGAATAAATTTAAATTCCCAAAGTTCATAGAGTAGTAGCAACTTTACACTTATCGGCTTAAGGAAGTTATCAGAAGTGTGTGGGTCCATGACACAGGCTCTCTCCAAGTGTTTAAGTCACATCTGTAATCATTAATCATTTAAGTCATATCATACAATTTCCGACAACAGAAGAAGCACAAAATAGAGTAAAATAACAAGAACTTATGGAGAAAGATGCATTTCCTGGGATAGTAGGTGCAATTGACTGCACACATGTAGCAACCCATGCTCCCTTCTATGAAGAATTGAAGAATAATAGAAAAATAAACTCAGTACAAATACCTAAGTTTTAAACTAAAATTAGGATGATAATAATAGGTTATGAGTAAAGAGTGAAGATAGGCACAGACCAATTTTTAACAAAGGGTTAACTATTTGTGATATTGTTAATTTCAATTAACAAACCGGTCACAATTTTGTAAAAATATTGTTGTGTAGGAATCTCTCTCATTTTCTTCGTATTTGCCATCGTCGAAACCACCGTTTGCAAATTATTTGTTAAAGAATTAGAAATTATGTCAATTTTGGCTTAATTTTACTGTTAATTACAGCATTTTTAATGCTAATACGTATGTAGGAGTATCACCAATTTGTAAGGGCATTTGCAAGAATATGCGAAAAATATTCTGTAGACATATGCTGTTGGGGCTTTAGCTTTCGAAATACGGGTTAAAGATGTTTTTTAACTTTAACGTTAATTTAAGAAATGTTTGAAATTTAATTTAGTTCTTAGTGGCAGTTATTTTACTTAAACGCTTTTACCCAGTTTCTTACTAATACTTAACCTGACCATATTTGTAAATCCAAATATCTTAAAATCCGTGCTTCAAATCAACTCTTTTCAGCTATAGCTTTTTTGGGTAAAATACGTTAACAAATTTTAAATTTAGAGATACAAGGTATCAATCTCAAAACGTTATGGCGTACTACAGGTGGCCCCTCTAAATATTACAATAAAAATTAAAGCAAATTTTGATTATTCACCTTACAAGATCTCTCCTTGTCGAATAAAAATACTCCATTTATTATTTAAAAAAAAAATACTTACAAAAAACTGAAACTAAATTGTACTTTTGACACTCTGTATCTTCGACATTATACACTTTTGGACTAAGGTAACGTGGGTTAGATCGTTATATCTAAGCCTCAAGAACATTGTGGTACCATTTTAGTGACACTCTGTATCTTTTTAGCGTAAATATGATATCCTACTAGTTTTGTTGACGTTTTGACTGTTTAAAAGCGCAAATTGCTAAAATGAATAGCAATATACCAAGTAACATTAGGTACGTGTAAATAAATAGTAATAGTGTTATGTAGCGATTACGCAACCCTGACTCATTCTGTTTAATCAATCATCAATGTCAACTAAATTGTATAATGTTATTGAGGGTTGTAGTCTACTTTGTATCTCTGCATTTTCAAGATGTATGTTTTTTTTTGTATGAAAACTATATAAAACTTTTTTTTATAGGTATTAGAATACCCAGTTCAAATTTCTCGATAAATGACGTGAGGGTGAGCGTGGGATCCAGAAGGGTACTGGACGTGATGGACGTCAGCACCCAGAAAAACAGCGAAATGACTATGAAAGAATGGCAAAAATACTACGAAGATCCCAATAAAACTCGATTGTTGAACGTTATTTCTTTGGAGTTTTCCCACACCAAATTGGAAAACTATATTCAAAGCCCCCAAGTGGTTAGGTGAGTTGAACTATAAATTGTGACTATCACTGGTATATAAACCTTTTCAAATTAGTGTAAGTATAGAATACAGAAGCCATAAAATGTAAAAATATAAAGAATCTTCAATTCATTTATACAAACTTACATTGTAGAAAAATCACTTTAAAACATATTTTCGGTCATAGAATATTAATGTGGTGTTTTGAACTTAGACAAATCGATTGGGTGGATTGCGTGTGGCCGCGACATTTAAAAGAAAGTCAGACTGAGGCTACGAATTTATTAGAAGATATGAAGTATCCCAAAGTGCAAAAATACTGTTTGATGTCAGTCAAAGGGTGTTACACTGATTTTCACATTGATTTCGGTGGTACCTCAGTGTGGTATCATATACTCAAAGGTAATGTTAATCTGTGATCGTTTTGCCTGCATCTAATATGAAATTTACAGGGTGTAAAGTTTTCTGGTTAATCCCTCCCACTGAACACAATATCAATCTTTACGAAAGGTGGTGCCTTTCTGGCAAACAGTCCGACGTATTTTTTGGCGACACGGTGGAGAAATGTGCCAGGTTTGACCGACGTTTTGCCCCATATCGTACAATAATCAATAAAGTGTGGTAATTTTAGGATTGTACTGCAAGCGGGAAACACATTTTTTATTCCTACGGGCTGGATTCACGCAGTTTACACCCCCGTGGACACTTTAGTGTTTGGCGGCAATTTTTTACATTCATTTGGAATAGAAAAACAGTTGAAAATTGCGCAAGTTGAAGATACCACTAAGGTAGTTTGGGATTTTTTTGTTTTTCTATTCAGCCATACTAAAACAAGAGTTTTAGGTTCCTCAAAAGTTTCGTTACCCGTTCTTCACCGAAATGCTGTGGTACGTTTTAGAACGTTACGTTCACTGCCTGTTGGGGAACTCTCATTTGAGTAGCGGCCAGGATTCCCCAATTCCATCAGATAGGCCGCATATTCATTTAACTCAAGCCGAATTACATGGATTAAAGGTAATATCAATGTGCGTTCAAACGAAATTTTCTATAATTGTTTCGTTTTGATATACTTTCAGGATATTGTAAGATACCTTCACTTGTTGCCTCCAAACCGCAAAAACCTTCCCGATCTAATTCGTGATCCCATAGCCCTGATACAAGACGTCAGGACTTTGATAGGGTTGCACAGGCAAGATATACGGGAGCTGGCCATCACTAATCGCCCAATTCTGTCACGTAATTTGCTCATTTCGTATTTTAATAACATCTTGTTGATTATTGCCTTTATTTAGTGCCCCAGGACGATAAGAAAAGCAAAGGATTTTTGAATAAATCCAATCCTAACTCCATGAGACTTCCCAAGCCTCCGTCGGCATTCAGGGGCCCGAAATCCGTCCCAGGTTCCGCGCCCGGTGATAAAGGTGGACCCCGTCGACGACGTACTCGGTAATTAACACGTTTTAAGTTAAAGTACTTGAGTAGATTTTTCAAGGTGTGTTTTAGGTGCAAAAAGTGTTCGGCTTGTCAACGGGCCGATTGCGGAGAATGCACTTTTTGTTTGGATATGGTCAAATTTGGTGGTCCTGGACGAGCTAAACAAACTTGCAACATGAGACAGTGTCTCCAACCAATGTTGCCAGTTACAGCCGCTTGTGCAAGGTAAATATACAGTTTTTTAAAACGGGTGATCTATTAAAATTATTTGCTCACAAAATTAATTTGTACAACAATGCAGTCCTTGAATTAAAAGTTCTGTTCAGCGACTGTTGCTTCACATCGTTTATCTCATTTCATTAGACAAAGATCGACAAAAAATGTATGTTTTATAACATCGTACTACTAGCCATTGTCAGCTTGACGGATCAAATGTCAGGCTATTTTGACGTAAATGAGAGTCCTCCTAAATAGAGTAGTTCTGTGTTCAAAATACTTTTCAAGTACAGTAAAAAGAAACAAATCCAGAAGGAAAAACATTATCGCTGTGCTGTTTTCAAGTTTAGTAGATTTTTTGACTAAGAATTAAAATTTTTGTCCTCAATTGACGAAATTAGAATTGGAGAACTCGCGTCAATATTTAATACTAGTTCAGGCTGTTTTTGGATCTAGTTTGTTCTTTTCTCTCATGCAATTTTTCTCTAAAAACGTCAGACATTTTTGGTTTAAGTGTTGAAAGCGACATTGATCGTTGCCACAACTATGTACCCTTGTCGCGGAGCTAGTTTACCCGTGCGTCATCAATACTGACGTCAATATAACCGTATGAATCAAATTAAAATTTATATGGAAAACGGCATGTCTAGAGGTTCGCCAAAACAAAACTACCCCCAGAGTCTACATACTGATTAAGATAACTATAGTTGCACGTCTTCAAGGTGAAAATGGGCGGCGTTGTCAATATTATAAAAAACGAACCGAAATTGAAGAATATGATTTTGCTTTCAAATGTGAATACAAATTTAACTTTTTAAATATTCCAATAAGTATATGCTAGGGGTATGTCTGAGAAGTGAAAACTGGTCTCTATAGTATAGTTTATTATAAATTGAAAACAGTTTCGTAAAATTGTTACAAGATATAACACACTATTTCAAACTGAATGATTAAATGAGAATAATGAAAATATAGTATAAACTATAAATGGATATAAGAAAAGCAAAATATGAATATGTCTTATTTTAAAACCTTACATTTAAATTTCAGATTACAACTTGCAAACCAAACAAAAACTACAAAAATTACTGAAATTACAAAAAAAATACAACTTTGAAATTTCCGCCTACATCAATGTTATTTTTAGATTCCTGAGAAACATGCTTGGTACATGAACTAAAGGGACAAAGTAATATGTCAGGCACGTATTGGGAATATACTTTCATATACTGGGCACAAATCTGGCATATATTTGAGAATATGCCCCTGTTTGAAAGTAACTCCCAGGCATACAATTTTGCAATGTGGTGTGTTTGTTTACATTTTTAATTGCGTTTGCAGAAAGGTCTGAGTGGCTTTTACTGTTTCAGTTAAACTCTTTTGAGGTATTGAGGGTGAGAGAACCTTAGTATAAGCGTGTTTAGGAGACCCTGAGTTGAGGGTTTTGAGATCTGATGTGTTTTACTTGGCATTTGTGTATAAAAGCTTTCAGTAATAATGGAGATATGTTTATTGGATTTTCAGGTAGGGGTTTAACAATTCAATGTTTTTTTATAAAAAAGAGCACGTTTTTTGAAAAAATGTATTTTTATGTTAAAAAAGCTAAAAAACAGTAATTCTTAAAATTACGTTAATGTAAAATTTAAACGATTACAAAATGATGCAAATGTATGTAATTAAGGTCTAAACTAGCTTTCAATCTAACCAAACGTAACTTAATCTTAATCTGGTAAATTTTAAAAATGTCTCCCGTTCGCTCGTCGACACTTTTCGCAATTCTTTAGCACCCTACTTATGACTCTGCCAAGTGTATTTCGGTTTATCATTGCAAAAGTATTTATTACCCTTTCTCGGAAAACATCAACATTTGTAGGAGGTTCAAACTCATAAATCTCATTCTTAGCATGACCCCAAAGATAGAAATCTAAAGGGGATAGGTCTGGAGATCTAGCTGGCCATGGGATTGAACCGTTTAATGCAATGACATTGTTTCCAAAATTTTCTCTAAGAAAATCCATAACGGGCGCTGTGTTATGCGCAGGACAGCCATCCTGTTGAAACCATAATTTTCTAAAATCAGCTTCATTTGGCACAATTTCTCGAAGAGCTTGTAAGATCTCAGCTCTCAATAAATCCAAATACCTCCCTCCATTAAGATTATAATCAAATGTAAATGGCCCTATTACACGATTTCCTAAATTGAGAAACATTGCTCAGTTACTGAGTCGCAAGTTTATTACAGGTGGGTTGGTACGTTTACATCTTGTCCTACCATTCTAACAGATGCAGTTAGAATGGTTGGGTTTTTATTGACGGCTTGCAAAATATTCCGATTCCGGATTTCATTATGAAGACGATATGATTCCCTCGGTTTTTCAAAAGCACCGTATTCTAATAAATTAACAACTAGCTTTTTAAAGTGGGTCTTGTGAGATATATAGACATAGAAATCGCCGCGTGCACACTGCACAGCTTATTGGAATACCCTGTACAATTTTCCTCCATAAAAAATAACTAACTAAGAAGGCTCTGTTCAATCTGTTACTTATTCTGTGGCGGTTGAGTTCGCACAAATGTTTAATCATAACGGTCATTGTCAGTCGTTTTACGGTAACTTGTGGTCATCATTACAATAACTATCGAAAAAACTACTATCGTGAAAACGAGGTTTAAAACAGTAAACATTTCTTTTAGGTGTGGTTTAGATGGTTGGATGCAAACCCCAGTGGCACCGTTACAAAAAGGACCTCAGCGTTGTGATACCCCCAGTACGCTAATGGAGTGTTCGGTGAGTAAGTCAACGAGGCTGCGAGTTCTCTCTCCAATTCTCGACTTTTCTAGATTTGCTACGAAATAGCCCATCCTCAGTGCATCCAAAGGCTGTGTCAAGAAGCGAGCGGTTACATAAACGAGGATATGCCTAACAGCTGGGAGTGTCCGTTGTGCTGTAAAATGGGTAAAAATAACGACTACCGGCCTAGACATTTCCGGGCCAGACAGAAATCCTCAGATATTAGGTGAGTTTCTTATGTTCGTTTCTTGGACATTGACTAAGTTGAGTTTAAGAACAGCTTAAATTGTTTAATGATCCAATTTATGTGATGTATATTATCGGTAAAGTAAATATTTTATTTTACCAGGATTTGATCAGTAAATTAAAAATACTGTGTTTCTGGCAGTTCAAATTTTGACACCGCTTTTCTCCCTGACTGTACCAAATTTTGTAGTGTTTTTCCAGGATATTGGAAAGGAAATTTAATGAGGATTCCAAAAATGTGCTCTAACAGTCATTTTCTTACTCCAAGTGTGTTTTACAGGCGATTATATCCCTGACTGTCCTTTCAAACTGTGTTTCTGGCAGTTCAAACTTTGACACCGCTTTTTTTCCTGATTGTACCAAATTTTGTAGTGTTTTCTCAGATTATTGGATAGGAAATGTAAGGAGGATTCCAAAAATGCGCTTAAAGTCATTTTCTTACTCCAAGTGTGTTTTACAGGCGATTTTGTCCCTAACTATCCTTTCAAGCTGTGTTTCTGGCAGTTCAAACTTTGTCACCGCTTTTTTCCCTGACTGTACCAAATTTTGTTGTGTTTTTTCAGGTCATTGGATAGGAAATGTAATGAGAACTCCAAAAATGTGCTTAAACAGTTATTTTCTTTTTGTTGTTTGACAAGCAATTTTATTTCTGACTGTCAAATTGTACTCAAAAGTTGCAAAAATCAGGGTTTAGAAAAGTTTTCTTGCAATCTTGTGTTTAACAAAACGTGTTTTTGAGATTTATGACAGTCATTACAAAACTGCCTGATATCTGTCTAATATCAAAACTTTCAAAATTTGCCTAGAATTTGCAAGAATTACAGTTTAGCACAGTTTTCATACAGTTTTCGAAACAAGACGTGTTTTTGAGATTTTTGACAGTTATTTTGACAATTGTCAGTTAAATTACTGCTAAATTTCAAACTGTTTAAATAATAATTTCGCATCTCAACATATTATTTTTCATAATTTAAACATGAGGTAATAATAGAAAGTGACAAAATGCTGTAAATGCTATTTTTTAGAAAAGGCTAGTACTGGTCTTTTACTAAACCTAAATCCTATTCTCATTAAAAATACCAACTTACAGAATGTATTGAGTGGTATAAATGAAAAATATTTTTTCAGAAGGATCAGCATAAGTTCGGACGCCTCCAGTGCTTTTGAAAATAAAGCGCAACCGGAACATTCGGACTCGGGAAGTGAAAACGATCAAAAAGATTCCAAATTACAGGAACTATTACCCATTAAGAAGCGAAGATCGAGTGATAATTCTGAAGTAGAGACCAAGGTGGCTCCCCTTCCTACTGCCAATGATGGCCATAGAAAGACTGCGTTCCGGATGCAACTGGCTCAGCAGATTGCTAGCAATAGTACAAAGGTACAGTTTCTAGCAAAATTCCTGATAAAATTGTATGTATATTACCCTATTTTGCAGGTTTTGAAAAAACCAATAGTAGTGGTGAGGCCGGCACCGTTAATGTTAAATCCTATCGTCCCTACCAATCATTTAGTGCTGGACAAGAGAGTAATACTATGTATATTCAAATACTTAACCCCCCAAGAGTTACTTAACTGCGCTTTGGGTAAGTCACACTGATTTTTTTTTATGTAAACAGTATATGGGAAAAATTACAAAAAAGTAGGATGATGTAACATGAAATTCTTGCTGTAAAAGTTTTGAATGTTACGTTTGCTTTTTTATTTGTCACATTTTTCACATTAATAGTTATTTATACAGCAAGTGACTTAAACTATTTTTCCACTTATGCCCGTATTCATAGTCGCACCTCAAAGGAAACTTTAAGCCTTCCTTACTCAAGGCCGCCTTGAGTTGCCCTCGGCGATTCGGATTCACAGACGCTCCTCAAGTAGCCCTTGAGTAAGGCGCTCTTGCAAATGATAGAAAACTGTCAACACCGTAAATCGATAAAATATCTTAACCTATAACTGGGGTGTCAAAAAAGCTGAAGTATATTTCTGTACCACAGATTTAGGTAAAGTTAGACAAGAAAAGATATAGGTATACCTAATGATTTGGCAAACTCCTGTTAATAATGATTCATTAATCACTCTGACGTTATATGACCCTCATTTACCTTCTGTCAAACGCTGAATATTAGTACATTATTGGTTGGTCGTGGACAAAAATGTTTAAATCCTTGCTAAGCGTTGAATAACAATAATAATAGGACGAAATTTAATAAAAGCATTTACTGGAGGCATGACATTGTTACGTCATCCTTATTTGCTTTGATTTTTCTCATAAAATGGCTAATTTTCAGTTTGTAAAACGTGGGCTACGTACTCGATCGACCCGTCCCTATGGAAACGCATGGAGTTTGACCATAAGAAAATTTCTAGCGACATGTTGAAGGGCACCGTGAGACGTCAACCTGAAATTTTAAGCCTAAACTGGTAAGTTAGGCGTTAAGGAACATTTGGGGTTTTACAGTTGATTATTGCAGGTGTCGAATAAATCACTTTCAACTGCCGTGGCTTATACAAAGGTTGAACAATCTGAAGCAGCTCTATTTGCAAAGTATCGACGTGAAAAGTGCCATTTCGTTGCGAACGAACCATTCGGCAGTGTTGCAAGTTCTCGATCTGAGTTTTATTTCGGATTTTAATGATTCAGCGTTACGGGAGATTTTAGGTGAGTGATATTATTCTTATTATACACTTTGATTCACGCTGATGGTATATTATAAGTATCTAGAAAACGACTCAATATTTTTTGTTGGAACTTGGAGTGTAGCCTAGATTGGGTCCAAACTCTCTATCTAAAATATTTCGGACTTTGCGGTGATGCCAGATCAGTGTGAAGGAACACTAACTTTTGATTTCCAAATGGAACACCCTGTTTCCACAATCTCATTTTTGAATTTCTCGCAAGAAGATATTCTTAGATATTTCATAAAAATGGGGAATTTGTCAGCTAAACGGTAGTGTAAACATTAATTAAATTCTCAGGGGCTGAATGGTTTGCTTATGGGACCTTTTGTCCTCTGTTAGACAATACCACATGGTTAAAAAGCCCAGAGACTGAAAATGAAAAAACTTACAGGGTGGTCAATATTTACCTTTAAGTTAGACAGATAAAAAAACTGCCAGAAGTCGGTTTTTTTAAATGGAACCACCAATGAATCATGGTTTGTAGTAAAAGAACATTAAATTTAGAACAATTATGTATATTCTTCCTATACGTAACTATCTGGAAAAAATTTCAATGTTGGTTTTATTCAATAAGTCAATTTCATGTTAATGGCACTTAAATCAATGTTTTCTGTTGTGAAACTTGTACACCCTGACACCATTTAATATTGACAAACTATTTTTCCTTCAATAATAATTGAGAAACAAGCAAAGATAGAATTAATAATCACTCTATAACAAACAACATAAACAAGTGCAAAACGCGGCCGAACTGCAACGTCATACGGCACTTAGACAGAAACTCGTCGTTTTGCTGCTCTTGGTTTGTGTTTTAACTTTAATTGCTGATAAATTCGTTGTCTTGTCAAAAATAGAAAAAAATTTGCAGAACTGTGTTTCATATGTAATTAATCAATGTGAGGAAATAAAAAAAAGTATCACACGGCCCGTTATCAATGTTTCTTTTCCAATTACACTGTTTTTCTACATACAGGGTTTTTCAATGAAAAGTAGCCACCCTGAATATCTTCCAAAATAATTTCTCTGTTAAAAAATGCTAAGACACGTCAACAAAGATTGCAAGGGGGACATCTTTTTACGTAGGATTTGAATTTCTGCCATCAGCCCCTTTGCTGCAATAGCCACTCCCACTAAGTTTTCAAATGGCACCATACCCTGTGCGGCACATCGTTGGAAAGGGTATTTCATAAGGAATTAATTGCACTATTTTATTTGTACATTTGCTTTGAATTGAGACCAAAAAAAAAAAAAATTTTTTTGTTATTTTGATCAAACTGTTGATAACACTACCGAATATTTGTTTTCCATTCCATGTTTTTGCCTCAGTCGGTCAACTTGTAAGTTCGTTTTGAAGGAACATTGTCAATATGGTTTACACGACTGCCGAAAGAATAGAAATTGTACATTTTTCATCCAGATAAATTAATTGGTCATCAGTGTGTCTTAAAGTTGATGCAAAAATTCATGGAAACTGGTTCAGTGACAAACAAAAAACCTGAAAGACAAATTATTAATGAACCAATTGAAGTTGCTGTTTTGGGACACGTTGCAATGGATAATAATCACTCTTTAAATCAAATTTCCATGCATCGGGTGTTTCAACAAGCAGTGTATGGAGAATTTAAAAAAAACACAATTTTCATCCATACAAGGTAAAATTGGTTCAGGAATTAAACGAAAATGACTATGATAGAAGACTACAATTTTGTGAAATTATGTCTACTAATCTGACAAACAACGTGAACTTGTTGTACAATATTTGCTTCAGTGATGAGTGTATGTTTTTTTTTGAATGGAGAAGTGAACAGGCATAACTGTAGGTATTGGTCAGACACGAATCCACATTGGTTTAGGGAAACCCATACCCAATATCCAGAAAAACTTAATGTTTGGGCAGGTATTTTAGGAGACCACATCGTTGGTCCGTTTTTTATTGACGGTAATTTGAATGGCGCTACTTATCTTGAGCTTCTTGACACCACTGTTGATCCGACCATAACAGAGCTACTAGAAAATGATGAAAATTTATTTGAAAATCAACTAATTTTCCAATAAGACGGTGCACCTCCACACTATTCACTTCCCTTTCGAGAATCTCTGAACAATCGATTTCCTGGAAGATGGATTGGTAGATGTGGTCCCATGGAATGGCCTGCGAGATCACCCGACCTCACTCCGTTGGAATTTTATTATATGGGGGCATTTAAAATCTAAAGTCTATGCAACACAGCCGGCCAATATTGCAGACCTTAGGCAGAGAATAATACATGAATGCCGACAACTGACACCGCAAGTCCTCACAAATGTTCGCAAACTCTTCCAAAGTCGCTTGTATTATTGTATGGAAGTTAACGGAGGTTATTTTGAGCCATTAATTAAATGATAACCGCTATTTGCTATTATTTCTGCAGTTAACAAAAAATAAACACAAAACGTATTTTTTATTTTTTTTGGTCTCAATTCAAAGCAAATGTACAAATAAAATAGTGCAATTAATTCCTTATGAAATACCCTTTCCAACGATGTGCCACACAGGGTATGGTGCCATTTGAAAACTTAGTGGGGGTGGCTATGGCGGCAAAAGGGCTGATGGCAGAAATTCAAATCCTACGTAAAAAGATGTCCCCCTTGCAATCTTTGTTGACGTGTCTTAGCATTTTTTAACAGAGAAATTATTTTGGAAGATATTCAGGGTGGCTACTTTTCATTGAAAAACCCTGTATAGTTATTTTTTTCTTTTACAATACCTGTATAAATAAGCAAGAGATTAAAGTTAGCATTCCTTTTGTTGGTTTGCGCTTTTGTAGCTGTGCTGTTATGTATTAAAGGTTTAAATAGGGTATATGATGTGAAATATTTACACATTTTTATGAACTTTTTGTTTACAGACTTATATGAACTTCTTTTCCAGGTACTAATAATGACGCACGTTCGGGATTAGCGGGCGACAAAATCCGTTTCCGGAACCTCAGAACGTTGAAGCTGGCCGGCACCGACATCACCGATATCGCTATGCGCTACGTTACGCAATACCTGCCCAACGTCCACACCCTGAGTCTGAGCATGTGTCCGAGGATCTCGGACGCAGGTATCGCGCAGCTAACCACCAAACCGGCCAACACAGTGGCCAATTTGCTATCGTTGGATTTGAGCCATGCGAAATTGGTTACCGAAGCGAGTTTGGAGCACTTGGCCAAGTGCGAAAAACTGACCAGGTTGGATTGCAGACAAGCGTTAAACATTTCCACTCAAGCCCTTATTAAGTTCGCGGCCAAGAGCAAACACGACCTCCAAGTGCGAGAAATCAAATTGGTCGACGTCAGGCAAAAGCCTGCGCAATAAGTCTGAGACGTAGTGAAATTTGGTAATCAAAATGTATTTTTTACTTTGTTTTTGGATGCATTTAAATCAGATACTCACTATTGTTACGGTCAGGTCTTGGTAAGTTTACCAAGAAAATGATTTTATGACTTGACCTTAGCATGAATGAACTTATTGGCAGAACCAATATGTATGATTTAAAAACGAACAAATAACCAAAGTTGTCGGTGGTTTGTCTTAGGGAAACAAGCCGCCGTTTTGATGTAAATATTGTGATGTCTACTAATTAGGTGCAAATAATTTTAAGTAAGTAATCTTTGTAGAGAAATGAGAGTTTATTTTCAGTTTTTTCGAGTGAACGATTCATTTATTTGATTTTATACAGGGTGTCCAGTAAGCATATGAGCAACAGGGTACCTACTGTGACATTCTTTAGATCCGAATGATGACGATTTGACGTAGTTGTCATTAGGAAAAAGTGACTGGTTTTACTTCTATTGATGGTCTTGAAGTTCTTGAAAATCAGGGAATCCAGACACTTTTTCCTAATGACAATTATGTGAAATCGTCATCTTTCGATCTAAAAAATGTCAGAGAACCTTTTTGATCATGTGGTTCACCTGGTATATTTTGACTACAGAATGTCCGTTTTACGAGTTTTACCATGGCGATCTCGGTTGTTTGAAGAAAAGGAAGTTTAAACTGGGGCAAGAGTTGATTAAAATGCCGCTTTAAATTTTAAAAATGTTTAGTACTTCCGGAGATATCCGAAGAAAACCGAAACTTTGGAAATTTGTTTTTATTTTTTTACTAATTTATTTGATATAATAACTGAAAATAAAAGATACTTTACCAATGTCACTTTTCGTCTTCTACAACGAGGCATCATCATTTTTGATATTCGACGTTTCGTTTTTTACTTACCAGGGTGTGTCATTATAAACGGCCCTTTTAACTTTGTTGTTTATGATTTTAGAACAAAAAATGTGTTTACAAAAGTTGTAGAATTTGTTCTAAAAATTTGTCCAGGATGTCCCAAAAAAGTGTGACAGACCAAACTTATGTTTTTTTTTTTAAATGGGACACCCTTTATATTATTTAACTGTTGAATGGAGCACGTCGAAACGATTACAACGATATATAATTTGTTGCATTTAACTGTATAACTTTTCTAAAAAAAAAAATAAAAAAAGCAAATCTAGTGTGTTTACCTATTAAGGAGGCTATTAATAACTATTTTTTTATGTCACACTTTTTTGGGACGTCCTGTATAATTCAAGTAAGTTGCGTTCAAATCTTTAGAAGAAATTCTACAACTTTTGTATAAACATTTTTTTTGTAAAATCATAACCAAAAAAGTTAAAAAGGATAATTGTGATGCACTCTCTGTAAAGATACAATTTGTGATATTTTAGCTAAACTGTAACAAAATACATTCTAAATAAGTAAAATTTTATCTAATATGGCATATCCAAAATAAAAACCTAAAAACTGATAATTGTTGTCAAAAACTGGGACGTTTTATGTCATTAATGATAATGCTACGTTATCATTTGGAAAGACCCAAAAGAGTGCGATAAATTAATATCAATCAACAATTGATTAGAAAGTCAGAGGGGATTTCGTGACGTCATTTAACAATGTCACATGCTCATCGGTTTGAAAATGTCAATGATGTCATATGAAGAAGTGTAAAGTGACTTAACAGAATTGTTGAGCTGTTATTTTCAAGAGAGACTCTTTATTAAAACATAATTTTCGTTATTTTCAAAAAACTGCCAATTTGAACCGTATTATATGATACATCATCGTAATCAGAAAAATTGGCCCATTTCAAAAATGTAAAAATCCATTATGGCGCCCATAAGAAAAATTAAAGTTGGCGATGGTAACTAAAAACCGAAACGTCGGAACTGAAATTGGATATTGTCACGTTGTAGAGGAGGAAAAGTAGTTTTGGTAAAGTGTCTTCTGTTTTCAGTTATCATATCAAATAAATTGGTAAAAAATTAAAAACTAATTTCCAAAATGTAGTTTTTTTTTCGGATATCTCCGGAAGAATTTAAAAAATTTTAAAGCTGTATTTTAATCTCATTCTCTCTCTCTATCTCTTCAAATAACCGAGTTTCCCATGGTGAGGCTCGTAAAACAGACACCCTGTATATTGTCAGTGTTAAGTAAGTATATGGATTTCTTTTACCAATTTCTTCTAATTTACTGCCCACGTTTTTATAGTATAAACCATTTTCTTTTAAATGTACGTTTACCTGTTCCTGAATCAAAGAATAAGAGTTTTGCAGTTTTGTTAAGAGTAAAAGTTAATGGGGTAAAAATTTATCTTCCTTCTGCAAAGAAAGTATTATTAGGCGTAGCTGTAACTTCTTGTTTTATAAGATTTATAGAGTGGCAAATATAATAAAAAAAGTTTTGTATAATAATTTTTAAACTTTTCTGATTTCGACCCTTTTAGCACCATTTGCACCGTCGCGTGATGAATTTTGATAATCGATCCAAACAAAATGCTTTTTTACATCGAATACTTTAAAAATATATTTTAAAATGTAAACCAACTTCAGAATGTTTTACATGTAGAGAGTGTATTAATACTATACACATATTTATTATATCCATTTCAAGCACTATTTATTAAACTGTAAAAAGCATTATACAAAGAAAAAAAACTATATAAAATATATTTAAATATGTATAAATAGTGTTGGTGTTAAACACCGATACCTTAACAATTAAAAAAGTATATAAACAGATAAAGCGCATATAAGTAAAAGTATATCACTAAAAATTATTTAAACTTGTGTGGTTCTGGCTCGTTCAGCTGCCGCTCCTTTCTCGGTTCAAAAATCTGCCGGGACTCTTTTGCGGTTTCCTGCGGACAGAATCAAAACTACGTCCCACGTTTCGCAAACGTTTTACCCGCCCTACGGAGTCGCTTTCCAGCAAACGCTTAAGCGCGCTAGCCGGACTAGTAGAATCTGATTGGGATGATATCGATGTAGTCGGTGTCGATAATGTGCTCAAGTTCTGCGTGACGGCACGGCGACGCAACTTGACTTGTTCCAAAAGGTCCACAGGCTTCGGCGATGAGACTCTGGCACGGCTAACTGACGATTGTCGGACCTGAAAATTATTTTAGTTAGACGATGTATTTCCATATTGGACTTTCAAGACAGGAGAATAATTTTTAAGCATTATTTCAAACACCAAAACAACAAACAAGTCAAATGGTATAAACATAAACTCACCGTGGCTTTTTTCAGCTTAACCTTGCGAAGATCATCCACAGTAATAGCAGGACGGCAGTCCTTCTTCTCGCTGATAATACCTAGAGTGCTTTTAGACTTCTTACCCAATGCCAACATAGGTGGCGGTTTATGAATGGCCGGCATTGGAGGAGGAGGAGGCGGAGGTGGAGGGGCTGGTGCTGCGGGGACCGGCAGTGGGGGAGGAGGAGGAGGCGGAATGGTCGGTGGTGGCACTCTAGGCGGGGTTTTTTCAATAGTCAAAGGTGGTGCAGTTTTCAAATTTTGCAACTCGTTTTTGATTAGCATCAAATCGGATCGGACGTCTGTTAGTGTATTTTTGAGCTAGAAATTGATAATTTGCAGTTAATGTTTTTCTATAGTGGTTCACCTACAATCTGCTGCATTTCCAAACCACTCTCGTCAAGTTTTTTATGGAGATCTCCGATTTTTGTGTTGATAGTTTTTAGTTCAGACTTGTATTGTTCGCAACGGCATGATTCTGGAGAGCTTTCTAATAAGCTACTGTGATTTCGGTTAACGTGACAAAACCATGGTAAAGTCTACAATCAATTATGCAATGCAAACTTAAATCATGAAAACGGTTAAACTTACATTTTTTATTTGGACACCTAAGTGGGCGCAGGTATTCATAATCTTACAACTCCATTTTACAGATTCTCTGCTGTATCTAAAAGTTTACCAGTAGGTATACAGCTAAATTTGTAGTATAATATTTTAATATTTCAATATAATAGTATATTATATAATAAGTGTGGTAAGTAGGTTATTACCCCACACGAGTAAAGCTTAAAATAATGATGGACTTAAGTGAAAAGTAATTGCACTTTTCTGCAACTGGCTCCGCCCCTAGGGGATGTAAGGAGTTTTGTCACCATTGTGTCATTTTGTGCTCTATATACTAAAGGACATTTCCGGCCAGTGGACAATTTTAAAGAAAAAAAACAAACTTTTTTTTAAATTAAACATTTTCATTCTTGTGCAGTTTGCTCCGCCCCTACGAGGTGTAAGGGATTCTCACTACCGTCGAATGATACGTTATTATATTGTGATGCCCCGGGAAAATATTAGCAATTTTTTTTTGTTTATTTTTCAAAGTCAAAATTGTAATCAAAATTAAATTAGAACTTACGGAATTAGTTTGAGGCACATCTGAACACTACTAGACACAACACTTAAATTAAAGACTAGTTTGAAAGAAAAATCTGACTTCAAATCCTAAGCCAAACCTCTAAGAGATTTAATTGGCCAGCGTCGTTAATCCAGAAGCGGGGATATATTTCTATTAGTAGGTGTTTATAAGGAAAGGAATTTTTCCAAGTCATACTGTCGCCACAAATTCTCACCTTTTTGACCCCAAGCAAAAATGATTTATTGCCTGCAGCTGCAGGAAAAAAAATTATTATTATTTATTGCACTCGGCGACATGTTTTTGAAATTCAACTTTTTGACCTGAGGCATTCCTGCTCACAGAATGATGTAAATTTCGTAGTATAAATATTCCCACCATTTTGGCAAACAGTCATTCAGAAACGGGCAGTCAAAACTGAAACGTCGTCAAGTCGAAGACAAGTGTGAAAAGTCGGTTAAAGTCGAAAAAAGACCTAATGGGGTCAAGTTCTAGTCATGTTCAGTAGTGCAAAATAAGTTCTACCAAAATTCTTCAGTGTGCAAGATTTGTGAAAGTAAGGTGTTTGGAAAACCCTCCAAAATTCTCGTAAAGAAACCACGTAGCCGCTTGACCTAAAGCCTGTCGCTTCAACTCAACACAACATGTCCAGAAGGTACGTTAAAGCCAGAATTGCTAACTAGACCTCGAAGAAGTCTTTGGTACCAAACCGTACCTAGCTGAGTAATTATCTATGTTTTTGGAATCTGAATAAATGTTTGATCCAAGATTGGTGGTTGTGTCATTTAGGGTATAGCGCTTGCCCCTCGAACCCCAAAAATAAGCTTGTAAGACCCAAAATTGGAAGAAGGCATTTTTGGGCCATTACAATATGCCCTTCCGGCCGATGGACAGTTTTAGAGAAAATGGACAAAAACTAGTTTTTCAAAATTAAACATTTTCACATTTGTGCAGTTTGCTCTGGCCCTACGGGGCGTAAGGAGTTCCCACTACCCTTGAATGATACGTCATTATCCCTATAAAGGTACCTAAAAAACTTTTCCGGCCGGTGGACAGTTTTGTAGAAAACAGACAAAAACTAAACTTTTTCCTTGTGTTTTAAAACTACCCTTGAATGATACGTCATTTTTTTTACCAATTGTGCAGTTTGTTCTGTCCCTACTTTTCCCTTGTTTTTTTAAAAATGTAAGGGGTGCTTACTACTATCGAAGAATACTTCATTATGTGCTCTATAAAGGTACCTAAAGGATATTTCCGACCGATGGACAGTTTTGGAGAAAATGGACAAAAACTACTTCTTCAAAATAACAAATTTCCACTTTTATGCAGTTTGGTCCGTCCCTACGGGGTGTAAGGAGTTCTCACTACTCTTGAATGATACGTCATTATGTGCCCTATAAAGGTACCTAAAGGACATTTCCGGCCGGTGGACAGTTTTGAAAAAATGGACAAAAACTAGTTTTTCAAAATTAAACATTTTCACATTTGTGCAGTTTGCTCTGTCCCTACGAGGCGTAAGGAGTTCCCACTACCCTTGAATGATACGTCATTATCCCTATAAAGGTACCTAAAAAACTTTTCCGGCCGGTGGACAGTTTTGTAGAAAACAGACAAAAACTAGCTTTTCCCTTGTTTTTTAAAATTATTTTTTTTACAATTGTGCAGTTTGTTCTGTCCCTACGAAATGTAAGGGGTGCTTACTACTATCGAAGAATACTTCATTATGTGCTCTATAAAGGTACCTAAAGGGTATTTCCGACCGATGGACAGTTTTAGAGAAAATGGACAAAAACTAGTTTTTCAAAATTAAACATTTTCACATTTGTGCAGTTTGCTCCGTCCCTACGGGGTGTAAGGAGTTTTCACTACTCTTGAATGATACGTCATTATGTGCCCTATAAACGTACCTAAAGGACATTTCCGGCCGGTGGACAGTTTTGAAAAAATTGACAAAAACTAGTTTTTCAAAATTAAACATTTTCACATTTGTGCAGTTTGCTCTGTCCCTACGGGGCGTAAGGAGTTCCCACTACCCTTGAATGATACGTCATTATCCCTATAAAGGTACCTAAAAAACTTTTCCGGCCGGTGGACAGTTTTGTAGAAAACAGACAAAAACTACTTTTCCCTTGTTTTTTAAAATTATTTTTTTTACAATTGTGCAGTTTGTTCTGTCCCTACGAAATGTAAGGGGTGCTTACTACTATCGAAGAATACTTCATTATGTGCTCTATAAAGGTACCTAAAGGATATTTCCGACCGATGGGCAGTTTTGGAGAAAATGGACAAAAACTACTTCTTCAAAATAACAAATTTCCACTTTTATGCAGTTTGGTCCGTCCCTACGGGGTGTAAGGAGTTCTCACTACTCTTGAATGATACGTCATTATGTGCCCTATAAACGTATCTAAAGGACATTTCCGGCCGGTGGACAGTTTTGAAAAAATTGACAAAAACTAGTTTTTTAAAATTAAACATTTTCACATTTGTGCAGTTTGCTCCGCCCCTACGAGGTGTAAGGGATTCTCACTAACCTCCAATGATACGCCATCATGTGCCCTATAAAGGTACCTAAAGGACATTTCCTGCCAGTGGACAGTTTTGGAGAAAATGGACAAAAACTACTTTTTCAAAATAAAAAATTTATTTGTTTTTTTTACGAAATGGTTTTCAGTACCCTCGAATGAAAAATGCCCTATAAACGTACCTAAAAGACATTTTTTTGTGCAGTTTGCTTTTGTCTGTCCCCGACAAGGTGTAAGGGGTCCTCACTACCTTCGAATAATACGTCATTATGTGCCCTATAAACGTACCTAAAGAACATTTCCTGCCAGTGGACAGTTTTGGAGAAAATGGACAGAAACTAGTTTTTTTGAAATAAAAATGTCTACTTTTGTGCAATTTGCTCTGTCCCGACGAGGTGTAAGGGGTCCTCACTACCTTCGAATAATACGTCATTATGTGCCCTATAAACGTACCTAAAGAACATTTCCTGCCAGTGGACAGTTTTGGAGAAAATGGACAGAAACTAGTTTTTTTGAAATAAAAATGTCTACTTTTGTGCAATTTGCTCTGTCCCGACGAGGTGTAAGGGTTCTCACTACTCTCGAATGACACATTATTATGTGCCCTATAAACGTCCATAAAGAACATTTTCGGCCGGTGGACAGTTTTGGCGAAATTTAAGAAATCAATCGAGGGCGGTAATAACCAAATACCACACGTATTATAAACAATTCTTTATCTACAGCAGTTCGGTAACCAGAATACACTTGAAATTCAGATGTCAGTGATTCAGATATGTTTCAGACATGTATCTGTTTTACCTTTAAAATCAGTAAGTACACCAATACAAGCAACATATCAACAACTGTCAAAAATAATATTATTACCGCACGCCGTGCATTGCGCTTACTGCACGCATATCAGTGCGGAAAAGTAGACTTTTGCACTGTTGTAGATAAAAGTAAATAATAAAATGCTTCTCAAATGTATTGAGTTACACCCTGTATTTAGTACGTACCGTTTAAGTCGACTTAACATAGTTTCATACGTTCCTATTCGAGCAGACACTGATCTACGATCAAGAACGGAATCATCCAACAACGATCTACGGTTCAGATCATTGTTTGACACGCAATTAAATGTTCGAGAACGATTGAGCAACCTGTTGCACTTGGGTGTTATTCTGTTTGAAAATTACACAAAATCATATTTTCAAACGGTTAGCAACTTTTAACAATAACTTCATACCTCACATGTTTGCGGTTCCGTAATAATTTATTGCTATGTGTCAAAACTTTATTTTGCACTTTATCGGTCTGGGGTGGTGTATTCAAATTAACGTTCTCAAATCGACTTTTCACTCCTATCGATATTCGATCAACACTTTCGTTAAATATTTGTTCCTTAATTGTGTCTCGACTGAAAACAAAATAAACTGCTCAACAGAAAGATCGCACCGATTTTTTTTTTTAGTTCATCTGGACATTGTATAACCAAATATAGTAAGATATTGCTTATGGGAAAAATTCTCTCCTATTTTACTTACTACGCCTACCCGCGGCGGTCTACAAAGTGCTTTGGTCGTTCTAAGAATAGCATTTATAAAAACACGATTAATATTTTCCTATGAGATCATTTTTTGAACAAAACATGTAGTTCGGATATGGATTACTGTCCCAGCTATTGGGGGATGTTTCAGTTACTGCGCTCCACCCAATTCATATGTTGTCATAATGAGTAGATAATTAAGTTTGATATAATTTAATAATTAGGTTTTGCTCTATTTAACACTAAAAATAAAGTTTAAGCTGTTTCATCAAAACTCAACCTCGAATTCAACCATGTGAGTATCTGAAAAATAAATAATTATCCAAAAACATACTTTTTTTAATGAATGAAAAATACCATAAGAAACTCTCTCTTTTTTCTGAAGGAGCAATGAACCTAATTATTAAATTATACCAAAATAAATAAATAATATTAAAAATAAATAAAGTTTAGGTCCCTATTTGAATATTTGAAGTTGATGCTGAAAACTAAAACTATTTTCTTGAAGAGCATTAAAAAGTGCCTCCAGAAGGTGCCATTGATTTTCCAAAAAAATCAATAATAAAGTGGTAAAACAATAGAAAAGAAATTTGACTTTTTCGGTTTTTGTCTGATATCTCAGGATGTAATTAAAATGTTTTGAATTTTTTTTACCAACTTATTTATCAATAAAATGCGCTCATCTTTGCTTCCATTTAACTAAAGCTCTATCAACTATAGTTTCTGAGATTGTAACACCCTTTATATTCAAAAAAAGTGAGTGGTGAGATCTTTTTGTTGAGCAGTTTAGTTGAATTAACCAAAATACTTATTCTACGTTACTTACAATAATGCTCGGTCTGGAGTACCATTATTTAAAACACCACCCGATTGCAGCTGCAAATTATCTATCTTAACACTTTCCAGTTTAGTAGCTGGGGGATCAATAGGCGTAGAACTCCAATGTATATTCGGTTGGTAGCATGAGAAAAGCGACGGTTCTTCCATATTTTGTTTCAATCCAAGTGACTTTGTCTCCAAAGCTAACTGAATCACATCCACGTCTTTGAGATAAGGGTTTAACTTAATGTGATTTAGATGTTTTTCTGTGCTGCTATTTTTCCGGTCCAAATTTTGGGCTAAAAGGCTTGACATTAGTTAACAGTTTATAATAATTTAGATAACGTAGGTAATTACTTGATTTGGTCCTGTTAGAGATTTTTGGAGTTTCTACAATTAATTCTTTCAAAGTTTCATCATTGTCATAGTCAGTTTGGGTGGATTTGTGGACTGTCTGTGTTTTTGCACTAACCTGTCCTGTTTACCATTTTTTAAGTTAATACAGCCGAGGAAAACAACTGGAATTTACCTGATGGGGTACTTGAGCTTCGTTTCAAATAGTCACGACTCTTAAGTAATACATTAGCAGCACTTCGAGGAGTCTCCAAGTTATCAAACAACAAATTTAAGTTAGTCACGTTCAACGTTCCACTTAAATCTCCATTCTGTCTATGAAAACTTCGTCTTTTATTTATTGGCGTTTTGTATAAGGAACAGTTGTTAGGATTATACTCGTCAGAAAGTTTGTCCATCGATTTCTAAAAAAAAAACTTGCATGGTTATCAGTTAACCAAAATTGTACAGTTTTACCGATCGGAATGGAATTCGCACAGGAGTTTCCATTTGAAATGAGTCTTTAGTACGTACGGGAGTTACATTAATGCCCGCCATAATTTGATCCGTGTTGCACCCAACGTGAACACTCCCCTTTTTTCCTGAACTCCAAGGATTGTTTCCTTTACGATGAGATTTTTTTCTCCTTGGCATAGCGGAACTAAAGGTCCAGTACTGAACACATCATCGATTAAAACTCTCAAAATATACGCTTTTTAGTAAAGAAGGCATAGATAAAGGGACTGGTTAAGGTATAAAAAAGGATAAAATAAACATTTAAACTATACTACTGGACCTGAACATTTACGATAGTTGTACAGGGTGTCCAAATAAGAATGGCTGGCTTTTGTGACTAAACGGTTAATCCTAGAGCTTCTGGGAAACATTAAGAAAAGCCTAATAAATTGCAAAATAGGTTCAATTTCGAAAAACATTCACACAACGGCGTAGATTGTAGCTTGAGTAGTTTAGATCTTATATGACCTCTAGGTAAATAACTAGTAAATTACAAAGACTGTGTTTCTGGCAGTTCAAACTTTGACACCGCTTTTCTCCCTGACTGAACCATATTTTGTAATGATTTTTTAAGGTTATTTGATAGAAAATTTGATGAGGATTTCAAAAATGAACTTAAAACAATAATTTTCTTTCCCCAAGTGGGTTTTACAGGCGAATTTGTCCCTGACGGTTCTTTAACTTGTGTCCAAATTTCAGACCACAATTTTAACTGATTCAAATATTTGTTGCACCAAACCAGTTTTTCCTAAATAACTCAAAAACGGTAAAAGATAAAAAAAATGCGAGAGATCAAAAATGTTCCTAATCAGCTCCTTAACTCAAAACCGTAAGTTTGCAGGACCGTTTTTGCTTCCAGTATGCAGTGTGTGCAAGAAAAGTATGCTGGTTTGCTATTTTTGTCACCCTGTAAGCAATTTTTCAGATAGAATTTTTTACTCTATACCACTGGAAAGAGGAGCTCAAAACGGTTCTTTTAAGTAGTTGAACCCCCAAAAATAACTGAGTAACAGGATGTTCAAATTACGAAAAGTTTGCAAGAGACCAAAAATGTTCCTAATCAACTCCTTAACTCTGCACTGTAAGTTTGTAGGACCGTTTTTGCTTCCAGTATAAAGGGTATACATGAAAAGTATAGTGATTGGCTGTTTTTGGTCACCCTGTACGCAATTGTTAAGATAGAATTTTTTGCTTGACACTAATGGAAAAAGAAGCTCAAGCTGGTTAATTTGAGTGGCTCAACCTCCCTGAACCCCAAAAATACCCGAGTTACAGGGTGCTAAAATTTCAATATATTGGGTATGAATGGGCATTATACTATTACTATTTTAATGTAAAAAATACTTCTAAATTGTGATTCTGGGAGTACAAAGTTCAACCTGTCCCTTCCAAGTGTGTATAAAAAGTTTTCCACTAAAACTCTAGTTTGGAGTAAAATTTGCTTAAAAACTAGCAACTTAAATGTCCTAAAAATGCTCTTGAAACATTAAACACGGCTCTACGGTGCCCATAATTATATGACTTGAGATTTAATAACATAATCAACCCTCCCTACTGGCTGTTTTTATAGGTTTTCTGTTGGCCAAATATAAACTTAATGTATTTGAACACTGAATTTTTGTATTATATAGTTTACTTACCCCTGCTTAAAGTAAAATGTGAATAATTGATTGTACACTGATAAAAATAACCACTTTTGTAACTGAAAATATTACTGGTTTATTGTTTACATTTTGAAAATTCAAATTCAAACTGACGTGTCAGGTGTTTAACAATGCTTATACTCATTTGAAACATAAGTACCGATCGCAAGTCAAAAATGTTGACTTTCGATAGCGGATCACATGGTTGATCCCTTGAAAGCTGCATTCATTGCCACGTGACTGTCGTCAACATAACTTAGAAAGGTAGTTAAATGATTGAGACTAAGTGCAAAAATGACAGCAATATCCAAAAATGACAGTGACAGCGTTTTGTTTTTATTTATTTTTTACAACAAAAAATATTATAAATTGGAAAAATATTAAAAGGCTGTAAAAGGTAAATAACTATGTTTTCAAGTAGCTTAGTATTTATTCAATTTTTTTTTAACAATTCTAGTTTTAAAGAATAACCATTTTTGAAAGAGTGGGAAGATGGGGCCTCCACCTGTAGTAACTGGGTTGTCTCCAAATGAAGGACCTCCAGGCACAAGAATCAAAATACGGGGTGAACATTTGGGAAACTCACCCCAAGACCTTATCGGACTTAAAATTTGTGGTATTGACTGTCTCTTGACTGCAGAGTGGAAGTCACCCACTAAAATTGTAGCTATCTCAGGTCCAATCAAAGGCAAAGGTTGGTATTAGTTTTGTCTGTAGTAATTGGTCACACATTAAATTTAAAAGACACCATATAGATGTTTTACATATTTATTTTTTGAATAAAGTATAGAGTGGTATAGAGGTTAATGAGGAAATAATTAAGATAATGAGAATTATTCTTTTATGGTCAACTAACTGTATCAAGGCAGGAGCCAAAGTTTGTGTTGATTTTTGGTGAAAATGCTACGAAAATTTAAGGAATTTTAGAAGAATTCAAGAGAATGATGAAGAGAAGGCTCATT
Source organism: Ips nitidus (assembly GCA_018691245.2). Lineage (NCBI taxonomy): Eukaryota > Metazoa > Arthropoda > Insecta > Coleoptera > Curculionidae > Ips > Ips nitidus. The sequence goes on along the minus strand of CM042789.1, from coordinate 5,301,575 downwards.
GAAAATGCTAAGAAAATTTTAGAAGAATTCAAGAGAAGGCTCATTAAAAGTAACAATTCAGGCAATGTAATTTGGACTGATTGGAAATTATAAAATGCTAAGTAGGTAGATGTGTTTCTTGGAGAAACCACACTATAAGTAGTATTTACAGCTCCATGGAGCAAAATTTGACATTAAAAAAACTTTTACATTTTTTTTACATCACATGACCTGCTGTCAAAACTCTAGTCAAAAATTGTTCACCAGTGACCTGACACAAACAAAAATATAAAATTAGAAACATGTAGTTAGTTGCTAATTTGAGGAATTACACTGGAAGTTGTATTTAAAACTCCATGGAGCAAAATTTTACAGTTGAGAAGTTAAGGAACATTTTAATACTTTACTTGCATAATGTGACAGCTGTCATAACTGTCAAAACTCATGCACTAGTAACCTGAAAGTATAAAATGCCAAAAAGACGTCTCTTACTTGATACGCCACTTAACATCCCAACTGTCAAATTTTGCTCCATATAACTATAAGCACAATGTATATACCTATATAATATATAATATTATTTATATCGACTATTTTTGCTGTGCTGTAAGATTAGATGTACTGATTAACAAGTATAAATAGTTAGACAAGTTTCTTTCATTTAAGGGCTAGTACTTTCACTCTCTGTGCAAACAGACCTTCTGTCATTTCTATAAAAATTAGCTTAAGAATAAATTTATCCAGAGGTGAAAGTACAGGCCCTTAATAGTTTGTTTAATGAAAATGCATTCCACAAAATAATATGGTGTTTTGAATTTGTTTGTGCTAAGTAAATTTAAAGACAATGCTTCAGATTTCATGTTTTGATTGTGGTAAAAGGCAAGCATTTATTCACAACTGACAAATAAAAATAAGCCTAAGAGAATATTTTCGGTAGACTACTGAGAATTGAATGAAGAAGAGATATTCAAAATTCTGAGAAAATTTGTAGAACATTTTCAATAATTACCGTTTTCCGTGAATTCTTCCTGGAGAAAATTATCTTGGCCAATATCTGGGGATGACTAGCTCAGTTTTTTCTGTTTTTCAACCTAACATTGAAAAAAACAAAATTTATTATCGGCTAGTATCTTTCTGGTTGTGTGAGACATTTCTGGTTATGGAGCTTTTTAGAAACATAAGGAACAAAACTCAAAAAACTGAGATAGTCATATCCTAGATGATTATTAAACCGAAAATCCATCCTGTAAATGAAATATTGTGCAATCGGCCTGATAAATAAAATTCCTGTCAGAGGTCAAAAATACAGTTTAAGATACAAAAATTATATGAATTGTAGGGGATGTAATTGTGACTACAAGATCAGGAGGGATGGGAACCTGCAATGTGACATTTAAAGGCTATCACATTGCCACAATTGGTCCTTTAAAAGAAAGTGCTGTTTGGGTACGTTATTTTTTCTAACTTTACTCAACTCAGTAATATGGGAATTACCACTTTAAGGTGGAAGAAACAGAATCATTCTCTTGGGGTAGACACTCGTTATCACCTAGTGGTTATCAGCAAGAAGATCCTTTAGGTCTATCAGTTGAAGATACTGAAAAGAAAGTTTCTGAAGATGACCTGTTGCAGTTTTATCCCAGCAAAAATGGGGATATATCCAGTGATAGTTTTTCACCTGGTTGGTTCTTGCTTGAAAACCATCAGGCCACCACTTTTAATGACCTGCAAGCAGGTTTGTTTGAATCTCATCATGTGTAAGCAAGTGATATCACCGAATCACATTAGGTTTGGTGCATTTAAGAAGAAAAGTTCAAGGACAAAAGGAAGGTCAGCTGTCATTCCTCAAGTCAAACATAGGGGCGGTTATGGATCAAATTGACACTCTGGTTACTCTCAAAGATCGGTATGAGACTGATTTACCGAAATTCGGAAACGAACCCACATTAAAACTGGAAAAGGCTATTAAGGAGAGTGAACATGAGGCTAGGAAATTGTTTGATGATGTGCTCAGTCGCAAAGATCGAGCCGAAAAAACTAGGAATGCTTTAAACGTTTTAACAAGGTAAGACACACACTTTGATTAATTTTATATGAAAAACAGTTCTGCAAAATTAATAATCACTAACAGTTTCTATTGAATTAATACTACAGTTGAATATTGAACCACTCTGTCTATTGAATTGAAAATTTTCCTGTATATTCTTCTAAAGAATTTTTCCTCGGATTTTTTACAAATGAATTGTCCTGCAAATTATACTTATTTTTGGATATAAAAATTGGGGATCCGGGGAAAAATCTTTACGTACAGCATCATAAACCAATTTTACTACTTATTTTTGCTAAAATAAGTACCTTATATCCAAAAAGAGAAGTTTTTTTGGCTAATTTAGTGGACAGACGCTGGAACTGTAGGTACGACAAAGAAAAACTGTGTATTTGAAAGTTTCCTGTTGCTAGAAAATATAGAAACCATAGCACTGGAAATATTGGTGAAATCGGTAAATCTGTTTTTACCAAAGCACTTCTAATAAGCAGTAAAAGAACATTTTAAAACCAATCTTTTGAAAACCTATATCGACGTTGAAATTTGTGGTGGCTGATTACTAGCAAAGGATTTTATACATCTCATATCTACTTTTCGGCAGTCTGTAATTTTCTAACAAATTTTCTTCATGATGTATTCCAAAAAGCATCTGCATCCTCTAAATCAGCATGGGTCATACTGAAATTATTAGTTATATTGAAGATCTCTGGTTAATTCTCTTCTAATTTTTGGTAACTACTTTCACAGTATTTGTTTTCTGTGAAATTAATGAGTTAAGCCTGGTTTATAAAACAAAATTTAACTTTAGCATTAACTTTAGTATTAGCATTAAGAATAAAGGTAGTGGTTTTAAATTGTGATGTTCATAAACAAAATTTAACTTTAACTGTAAATTTAGCTGTAACTGCTGACCTTGGTTTTACATAAAATTCTAAATTTTCTTACAGCTAATACTAAAGTTAAATGTTTAAACTTCTTCTAAGATTGAATTTTTGCTTTATTTATGAAATTTCTAAACAGAAATTCAAAGAATATCCTTTTGCTATTGATTTAGTGCAGTAATGTGGCATTAGGCAACAAAACTTGAAAAAAATAACATTAAAGTTAGGTTACCTTTCAGAAAACTGTATGGTTAAATTAAGGGTTTTATAAACACCCTTTTTTTTAGGGTTAATACTAAATTTATTACTAATGCTAAAGTTACAGCTAAAGTTAAAATTTCTTTTATGAACTAGGCTTTAAGCCTGGTTTATAAAACAAAATTTAACTTTAGCGTTAACTTTAGTATTAGCATTAAGAATAGAAGTAGTGGTTTTAAATTGTGATGTTCATAAACAAAATTTAACTTTAACATCTTCTGACCTTGGTTTTAAATAAAATTCTAAATTTTCTTACAGCTAATACTAAAGTTAAATCTCCAATGTTTAAACTTCTTCTTAAGATTGAATTTTTGCTTTATTTATGAAATTTCTAAACAGAAATTCAAAGAATATCCTTTTGCTATTGATTTAGTGCAGTAATGTGGCATTAGGCAGCAAAACTTGAAAAAAATAACATTAAAGTTAGGTTACCTTTCAGAAAACTGTATGGTTAAATTAAGGGTTTTATAAACAACCCTTTTTTTTAGGGTTAATACTAAATTTATTATTAATGCTAAAGTTACAGCTAAAGTTAAAATTTCTTTTATAAACTAGGCTTTAAACAACAAACCTTTTTAATTTGAGTGTTAAACTTCTAACCTTCAATTGGAGACAGTTTTATTTCGAAACGTCAAAAATTTAACCAAGCAATGCTCAAATCAGCAAAAATTAAATATTTTTAAAACAGTGTTGGATTGCCTATTAAAGTCTCTAAAACTTTCCCCATTTAACCTTTGCAGTAGCTCTTACGGGAAACGAGAATCAAATCTTGGACATACTGTATAATGTAGAATGTTTTTATGTAATTTTCAAACCAACTGAGATAATCCACTTACCCCAAAACACCCTGCACAAACAAAACTTCTTAACACTTGCTCTTTTTCCAGATTTCGCTTTCTTTTCTGCCTCCCTTGTGTAATAGATAGGAACATCAAAAAAGGCGATTACGATATAGTGATAAACGACTATATCAGAGTTAAAAACTTGTTCCACAAAACTGATATTCCAATATTCAAAACTGCACTAAACGAAGTGGAGAAGCGGATTGTTGATCTCCAGAAAAAGCTTCACCAGGACTTGCAAACGATGCCGATTACGGTGGAACAACAGAAGAGGCTGATTCGATACCTGGTGAACTTGGACGCCCCCGTGGATTCTGCATGGGACGCTATTAAAGCCCGCTCGGAATACATCAACAAGAAGTTTAGTTTGATTTACGATTACCACAAGTCGCTAGATAGAACCGATGGTTTGAAAACACCTAAAGGATCGAGTGGATCCAAGTATTCGAAGTACAGCAAAACTCCAAACACTGAAGTGGCTGTTATACCTGCGTGTGTTAATTTTACTGACGAAATTTGTTTGAGTATCACCGAAACTTTTCCAGATTTGTGGAAAATTGGACAAGCTTACTTTTCGGGTGAGTTACAGGTTAAAGTAGAAGCTGGCCGACAAGTGGAATACAAACACATGGTAATGAATGTTATGGAAACTTTTTGTAAATACGTCCGAGCTAGTTTGATCCCCAATACTTTGGAGAAGAGTGAACGATCCCAGTTTGGATCTTTTGTTACTCCTGATCGCGAAGAACTCGCACTGTACTTACCAGAATTATTACAGTCGGTGCGAACTACTTATTCCAGTTTAATTAAACTGGATTTGCCTAGTGATGCTCTAGATATTGTCAATTTACTCCTGTTGGATTTACGTATACACTGCATGAGTGTAATCCTTCAGCAAGCTACAGAACAGACTAAGCAATTGAACGAAAACTGGAAAATTAATTACAGCGGAAAATACACGGGAGTAACGGAATTACCGCTGAAATTTTTGACTTTAATTGAAGATGTGGTAAATGTAGTGAAGGACAGCGCCTTGGTAACTGAAATACGTGAAATCAGCCTGCTCGATAGCCAACAAGCTCAAAAAGAAACGGAGAAGCAAGTGAATAACTTGCTTACAGCCTTCCATAATGTCCTGAACAACTTATCACTAAGTGAAGACTATGATGATGATGAAGGTCATGTAGTATCTCAACTGATAGGAACTCCAGTTAGTTCCCATAAAACTAGTAGTCAAAGCAACATTCCAATATGGGAACACAGGCTTCTTATCACATTATCTAACTGTCTTTTCACTAAAACGACCGCCCTACAAATTATAGGAGACCAATTCAAAGAGCACAACTTTCCTTCTTTGACTATCACTCTGGAAAGCGCCCACACTAAACTAGAACACTTAGAAAAGTCAATTTTGGATAAATACCTGGAGCAAAAAAGCGATCCTCTAGTGGGAACCATCGAACCTTCAATGTACTTAGGAAGATTCGATTGGCACCTCACCATACCTCCAACAGACATCCGGCCCTACGCTAAAGAATGCATCAACAATCTTATAAACGTTCACTCGGAGATTATTCACATTTCTCCCACTTTACTGAGGGCTGTATTGCCTCAGGTGGTGGAGACCGTTTCTGAGGAGTTGTACAGATTGATGTCGTGCGTCCAAAGGTTTTCCAGAGAGGGTGCAGTCCAAGCCAGAGCCGATATTTTGGCTTTACAGGAGTTCCTGCAGGATTACACTACGGAGAAGGCAAAACAGTATTTTGCTGAAGCTGTAGATGTGGTGCCTCAAGTTGATAGGACCGATGAAATTATAATTGAAGATATATTGAGACAGTGCAAGGCGAGGATGAAAATACAAGTGTTATGTTTACGCAACAAGCAGTAAGTGTACATAAAGTAAGTGTACGTAAAATATGTCAAGATTTATTTATATTATTTATTAATACTTAATATACACTTTTAATATACATTTGGCAAAATATACAACTTATTGAAAAACATCTATGTTTAAATTACATTTTCTAATTCGCTCTCTCATTCTGATCACATTTTATTTAGTTAGTTAGTTAGTCTTCTTTATTTCTAATTATGGTCACAATACATTTCCTGTAACTACAAAAAACATACATGAAAACACAAAAAGAAACAGCGTCATTTTAAGATGAGCGTACACCTAATAGTCTCTTACATAATCCCTGATACAATATGGCTCTAAATTAATTAACATCTGTTTTACCTTTCTTTTAAAAAGTTTCTCATTTCTTTCTAATTTTAAATCATTTTGTAATGTATTAAAAAGCTTCAAACAGGCATAATATGGATTTTTTTCGGTTATAGTTAATCTGTGTATTGGATAATTTACATTTACGCTTCGAGTGTTATAACTATGATGTACCTCCAGATCAAACATACTTTTGTTTTTGAAAAAGAAAACTATACATTCATAAATATATAGTCCCCACACCGTCAGAATGCCATTAGCTTTGAAAACCCCCCTGCAGCTCTCCCTGTATCCCATTTTCTTGACTATTCTAAGTGCTCGTTTTTGTAAAACAAAAATTTTTTCCATTAAGCTATTGGAACCCCAAAATATTATCCCATACTTGAGCACAGATTCAAAGTTTGCGTAATATAGGATTTTTAATGTTCTTTCATTCATGTATTTCGCAGTGACTCGTATGCCATAGCAAACTGAACTAAGCTTTTTGTTTAACTCTAAAATATGATTTGACCAGTTTAGGAATTCATCCAAATGAATTCCAAGAAATTTGGTATGTTCTACGAGCTCTGTATTTGATTGTCCAAAAGTTAGTGTTCCAGGTTTTTCAATTTTGAATTGTTTTGTTCTAAAGAGTAGAACCTTTGTTTTATTATTATTAAGTAATAATCTGTTACTTTTAAACCAATCTTGTGCTCTGCAAAATAAGTTTTCTCCCGATAGTGCTAGGCTTTCTACATTTCTTCCCCCTGTCAATAAATTCGTATCATCGGCATAACACGTCACATGCTCATTTTCTGAAAGCAGAATGTTGCTCAGGTCATTAAGAAATACAATGAATAAAATAGGTCCCAATATGCTTCCCTGTGCAAATATTTAATATTTAATATGTTGTATGGTTATCTTGAACAGTTTGGCAGCTATTTAATTATTAAAGAAAAATTTGCTTTTATGGTATCCCATGTTTATCGATAGTAATTCTTACCTTTACCTGATTGTTACATTTTTGATAGTAGATTGCGGGTACCTATTTTTGACATTAGCTGGTAGTGTCAATAATTTTCTGTACACAATGTCCCTTACAGAAAAGGAACGTAAAACTCTGCTTATGATAAGAGGTTTTGGCGATAGACAATTTCTCAAATAGAGCCCCAATAGCAAAATCTACTGTTTTAAGAACCATTCGCAGATTTGAAGAAACGGGAACTTGCACAAATAAAATCCGTTCTGGAAGACCAAAAGAAGCAACGTGATAATAAAGCGTTGGAAACCTTGTTGCATTATGAAGAAGATCCCCACTTATCCTTGAGAAAAGCTGCTGCCCGAAAAGATATTTTGTTTAAATCTGTCGGAAACATTTTAGGCATAAATCAATATCATCCATACAAAATAACTTTACTTCAAGAGCTCTCAGATGAAGACTTTTGCGACTTTTGCTAAATCAAAATGTGTTTAATCAAATCGTATTTTCTGATGAGGCTACATTTATGTTGAATGGTGTTATAAATCGGCATAACTGCAGATACTGGGCAAGTGAAAATCCTCATTGGATGCGAGAGACGCCCACACAACATCCTCAAAAACTTCGATGAGTAAACATCCTGTATAATAATGTAATTTCTGGCAAAGAATTTTGTTTTCCTTATATATTTTTTTTATTTCTTGTTATAACGTTATCTACCGTTTTTTGACCGATTATTCAACCGCTATTTTGATATTTTGACTTGGCAAAACTGAGTGTGATGTGGAAAAAAGATTGCGAGATTGAGATTGGAGGCTTTGAAGTTCGTGCAACTTTTTAGTCCTCGTATCTTCTCTATTAAATAACTGAAGGATTTTAGGGAATGTGCGAAAGTTAGAAAGAATAGTTTTTTTTTCAAAAAGTCACAAAAAAAGTTTTGCAGATAAGAAAAATATTATTGAATTGAGAAAAATAAAAATTCTAGCAAGTACCTATCTTCTTTTATATACTATTGGTTTTTCTTTAATTTGAGTTAAAAAAGTGTCATTTATACCAACTTTTACTTTTTTGCAGGCGTTTCTTTCATTGAATGTTCTCTGCTCCATTAAGCCTAAAATTTCATTTGTCCAAGGGTTTGATTTCCTTTTTTCAGATAAATAACTGGGTATAAATAATATCTTTAATAAATCTTTATTAAGCTTTTATAGGGGTAATTATATTGTAACAAGTCATATATCACAATACTCATATGTTTGAATAACACTGAGAAAAGTTATTTACAAAAATATATGTATAAATGTACTTACATATAGTACATTTTTACTATACTCTAGTAAAACAATGCACATATTTTGTGTTACATTATTAAGTAATTTTTCTTAAATATTTTGTATATTTCCAAAAACTATTAACTACTACAAATCTTGAGTACGTCTTGAATCCTAAATTAAGTTCAATTGATATATTAAAACGTGACCATAAGCATAACAAGAAACCGGCTCTTGTATAAATGGTTTAACAATCATTATTATTTACAACAATAAATTGATATTTTTAAGGTAAATGAACGATGACTCATATCTTTGGTTTTTCTCTAATAAAGTGTTATTGGTTTAAATGGTTCTAGTAATACAAAATATATTATTATGTAAAACGAGTCCTAGTAAGAAATAAATATGGTTATGTTTTTTTTATGAAATTTTCTATAACTTCGTCTGTTCAGTCTTATCGTCGTCCAAAATTGATGCTTCACCCACATCACCGAGATTGTCATCAGAATCTACGTTATCGTATCTGCTGTTTCGATCACTTAGATGTTGTTTTATCTCCTTCGAAAGCTACAAGCACACTTTATTTAGTTTTTCTAAATTGCCAAAGTACAGCCGTAACTTTACCTCGTCCATGCTCCAGTTCGTCATCGGACTACTTTCTTTTGCGTTTTCAAAACTAGACCTCACCACATCAGGTAAATCATCATTAAAGGCTTTAATCGCCACTGAAAGAAACTTCTCCACATCCTCGACGGAAACCTTATTTTTTTTCGGTTTGTACAGAGCTACAGCCCAACTTTTTATCACTTCTTCTTTAGCGTCTTCTTGGGATTTGACTACGTCGGCCAAGTGTCGAAGAAGAAAGATTAACGTGTCTTTTTTGGGTGTTTCTTCGATTTTTGACATCACTTGGTGCCTCAACACTGGTTTGAGATAGTTTTCGGTGCAGTCTGAAAGGTTACAAATAATTTATTCTACATTAACTAGAAGGTTGTATTAAAAGAGTTTAAGTACACTCTGACAAGTGATTTGTGGGTAATTCCGCAACAAAAATCTGTAATGAACAATATAATCCTGCGATACGTGTTTCTGCTTATTGGCTTCATTAGGCATCTAACTTCAAGTGCACGTAAAGAGCTTCAAAACTCAACTGACATGCACATGATGATGATCGTTGTCTTCTAGTTGCTCCTTCTTAACTTGATTGGGACTCCATCGGTTTCTTTATGTTATCGCTCATCGGTCTCTTTACGTTGTTCCGGTTTCTGGCAATGTTTGTATTCTTCTGCGCAAGGTCTTCTTGATAGACCATGCTGAAATTCTACTGCTGGAGTTTTTCAAGCCATCTTGCTGTTGTTGCATTCCGAGAAGCCATTTGAATGCCGCATGATCAAAAATTCCTGTCCATAGAAGTGATCGACTGATTTCACTATTGCCAGTAGCTCTTTTCTCGTTACACAGTAGTTCCGTTCGGTTTTAGTAAGTTTGCTACTGAAATATTCTATGACACACGTTCTTCTCCGTTTTGGATTTGAGATAGCACCAGCTCCAATACCAACATTGCTGGCATATGTGTCGAAAATGAACATTCATTTTGGTTGTGGATAACTGAGTATGGAACAAAGTGATCACTTCATCACATTGAGCATTCCAACAGTAAGTCAGTCAGTGAGGAAGTTCATCAGCATGTTACATCAACCAGACAACACACCACATACCGTCTGTAGTAGGTGGCAAGTTCTCGAAAGCTTCTCAGTTCGTGTTTATCCTTCGGTACCTACTTCTCTGATTGTGCGGATCTTCTCATCCGAAACTTTTTGGCGTTCAATCGAAGATGGGCACTATCTATTCTAGCAAATACTTCTTGCACGTTGTCCAGGTGTTCTTCAAAAGTTCTTCCCACCAAGTCAAGATAAACCAGGCAAGTATTCTAGATAAGGCCGCGAAGCACAATTTCCATCAGTCTTTTAAATGTGACAGAGGAGCATTACAAAATCTGAAGGGCATCACATTGAATTGGTACAACTCATATCTACAGTAGAAAAAGCAGGTTTCTCCTTATCTTGCTCCTCAATGCCAACTTGCCATTACTCTTTCTTGGTCACATCATTCAGTTTCCGGTAATCCACACAAAATCTGCTTGATCATTACTGCACTTCCTGTTGTTTGTGGTTGTCGAATCGGTTGTGAATTGCCGGTGTTAAGTTCTGTGTTTACAATGGTAGTTTTTCCCATATTGTTCGGTGTTCCAAATATACTGTCATAGTCCAAAAACAGTTTCCGAGCTTTCTTTTCAGTTGTGATGTTGACAGATGTTTTCAGGACTTTTCAAGTTTATTTAAGAGTTTGTTCTCATCCAACTACTCTGGGTACTTAAACTACAGGCTCGTATACTGCAATAACTTTGCCTTTGATTTTGACCTCGTCTGGAAAGATATTTGCAACTACTATCAGGACTTCATTTCCTCCATTCCCAAGTGATATTCCAATGAGGCATCTTACTGGTGTGTCCGGGTTCATGTTCATTTTTTTCCAGGTTTAATCTTTTCTGATTCACTTTTTTTTTTCGAATTACCCACAAATCATAAACTTAGAAACATAGAGATAACGGTGTAACGGACAGAGAAACATTGATAATTGCATGCGCGAGACAAAGACAGACAAACTAAAAAAAGTCCAAGAAGGCGAATAAGTTGCGCAGTTTAAAGTACAACCAAATAAAGTTCCGGAAAAACGAGTACTTCGCCGAAGATATCCGAAAAAAAACTGAAAATTTGGATTTTTGTTTTTATTTATTTCTAACCTTATTTCAAGAGATATCCCAAAACTAAAAGCATCTTCTCATTGCCACACGACGTTTCGTTTTTTGGCAGTCATCATCAACTTTATTTTTTCGACGCCATATTGGATTTTTAGACTACCAAATAGTGCGTTTTATTCTGATTTCAGTGATGTATATTAGCTTATGATTTGCTTCATAAATGACAAAGTAATTTAATAAAAACAACTTTTACCTGCTTACAGACTTTTCAACTGCTTAAATGTCATTTTACAAGCTTTTAACGTTAAAGACGACATTTTCCTGGTCACGTGACTGTTGTTGACAAGTTTCAATTTAATTTTACAGTGTTGCCAGCTGCAAATTTGAATTGTTACCTACGATCACTTGACGTGCTTTTACAACTTTAGCTTTCCCAACTGTTTAAATGTAAATTACAGACTTTTCAACGTTAAAGACGACATTTTTCAGGTCACGTGACTGTTGTTGACAAGTTTCAGCTTAACTTTACAGTGTTGCCAACTGCGAATTTAAATTGTCACGATCAGAAGACGTTCTTTTACAATTTCAGCTTTTCCAACTGCTTAAATGTCATTCTACAGGCTTTTTAACGTTTAAGACGACATTTTCCGGGTCACGTGACTGTCGTTGACAAGTTTCAACTTACCTTTACAGTGTTGCCAGCTGAAAATTTGAATTGTTACTTACGATCACGTGACGTGCTTTTACAATTTTTTAGCTTTCCCAACTGTTTAAATGTAATTTACAGACTTTCCAAAGTTAAAGACGACATTTTTCAAGTCACGTGACTGTTGTTGACAAGTTTAGTTAGTTTCCATTTAATTTTACAGTGTTGTCAGCTGCAAATTTGAATTGTTACCTACGATCACTTGACGTGCTTTTACAACTTTAGCTGCCCCAACTGTTTAAATGTAATTTACAGACTTTTCAAAGTTAGACGACATTTTTCAGGTCACGTGACTGTTGTTGACAAGTTTCAGCTTAACTTTACAGTGCTGCCAACTGCGAAAGACGTTCTTTTACAATTTCAGCTTTCCCAACTGCTTAAATGTCATTCTACAGGCTTTTTAACGTTAAAGACGACATTTTCCGGATCACGTGACTGTTGTTGACAAGTTTCAACTTAATTTTACAGTGTTGCCAGCTGCGAATTTAAAACTGTCGTCACGATCAGAGAGACGTGTTTTTACAATCTCAGCTTTCCCAACTGTATAAATGTAATTTACAGATTTTTCAAGGTTAACGATGTCATTTTCTTGGTCACGTGACTGTTGTTGACAAGTTTTAACTAATTTATTCTACATTACCAGTAAACACCCATTCACAGAAATAAATAGGATTGGTCCAATATAGTTCAATAGCAAAATTATGTAACCAATCCAGTCGATATGGTATTCAGATAGATGTCTGGCAACACTGCCGCAAAGTTTGCGCCTACTAGACTTTTTATTAGGTTTTTTTGTCTTTGTCTTTTGCATGCAATTGTCAATGTTTCTCTGTTCGTTGCACGGTATATTAAAAAAGCTATACAAATTTACTTCGTAAACTAAACGACAAAAGTTTATAAAATTAGCTGATGATTCCACTACTTTCACAAATGTTTTTAACCAATGGCAATTTGGATGCTACTTACCGGAAGTAATTCTTAAAACTGATTGGACCGCATCGTCACTGATCAAACTGTCGTGATCCTTCAGGTATTTCTTCAAAGCGTCAGTGAGTTCAGGTACGTCATTTTTGTATTTTTCTAACTCTTTGATTTTCTTCTTATTTAGTTTCTTCATAATTTTATTGGTTTTATCACTCGATCCTGGTTTCCTGTACAATGGTTGAGTGTGTATGTGTGGCTGAATGTAGTCCACCAAAGATTTGATCACCTCATCGATACTTAAACTCAGATTACTACCACCTGAGTGTCAACTTGGTTAGTTTTTTGGATGGATTTGCAGTAAAAGAGACTTACTTTTTTTTTGGCTGCCTCTAGAACTGTCGAGACTCCAGTCACTTTCCCTGGACTCTTGCCTCCGCAATGTATGCATTTTTTCTGATATATCCTGCAATCACATACTCTTTATATACAAAGTTGCAGTTGTTTTACTAATTCACATACCAGTTTGGTTCTTTTACCTAAAGTTCCTAATTCAGCAGGGTACTGCTCGTAATATGTGAGGAAGAAATCCACCATTCTGGTTGCGCTTTGACTGAGGCAGACTATATCCCTGCAGGATTCTATGGTAGGATTTGGATCCACTATAAGAATTTAATGTACAGTTTAACTTAAAACCTTTCAACCACGCACGAGTACCTCTAGTAACATTAAAAACCATTGAGGGACCCCAACACACAGCCAAATTGTAACTATCCATTTTATTGTGTTCTTTATACTTGACAACTTCCAATAAGTGCCTCATCAGGGTAACGAAAGTTTCCAAATTCGATTCGTGCAAACTGTTGATTAAAATTGACCTAATTTTCTGATGATCCTTTGCAGTAAATGTGTCTGGATTTTGTTCTGTTTAAATGCAAGAAAATTTGTATTTTTACAATAAAAATGTCAAAAACTCAGAGCTGTCGATGGTTGAATTACTTTAATTAAAACATGTGATTCAAGTACTTTCAAGCAGTTGAACTATAAATATAAATTAATATTTATTTCCCTTGACAGGATTTAGCAAAAGTCTAAAGGAAAAAACTAGTTTAATTCTCTACCAAAACCTTAGAGAGACATTTTGTCCTCAGGCTATTGTGACAATCTAACTGGACATAATGTTGGATAATAGTTCAATAAGAGCATATTGAAGGTTCTAGACACTGTTTTGGAATCTTTTAAAGTTTCTATAGTGTTTGGGAAGCTTCTGAAATTTTTTAGACTACTTTAGGAGCATTTAGAATGTTATAGGACAGTTCAAAGAGCATATTGAAGGTTGTGGACTGCTTTAGAGGCAATTGGAAATCTTAGACAGTTCTAGAAACTATTGGATGCTTTTGAACTCCTCTAGAATCAAACGGAAGATGTTAGACTGTTTTGAAAATGTTTAAAAGCTTCTAGACTAGTTGAAGAGCATTTGAAATCTTTTTAGACTTTTCCAAAAGCTTTTGGAAGCTTCTATGCTGTTTCAGGAACATTTGGAAGCCTGGAAGCTAGACACTGTTTTGGAACCTTTTGGAGTTTCTACACTGTTTTGGAAGCTTCTGAAATTTTTTAGACTACTTTAGGAGCATTTAGAATGTTATAGGACAGTTTAAAGAGCATATTGAAGGTTGTGGACTGCTTTAGAGGCAATTGAAAATCTTAGGCGGTTCTAGAAATTATTGGATGCTTTTGAACTGCTCTAGAATCATACGGAAGCTTTTAAACTGTTGTGGAATTTTTTTGAAAGTTTCTATAGTAGCTGAAGAGCATTTGGAAGCTTTTTAGACTCTTCCAAAACTTTTGGAGGCTTAGATGCTGTTTCAGAACCATTTGGAAGCATGGAAACTTCTAGACTGTTTTTGGAATTTCTATGGTGTTTTGGACGCTCCTGAAATCTTTTTAGGAGCATTTAGAATGTTTTAGGACAGTTTAAAGAGCAGTTCTACACTGTTTTAGAAGCATTTGGAAATCTTAGACGGATCTAGATATTGCTAGAAGCTTTTAAACTGCTCTATAATCATATAGAAGCTTCCAGACTATTCTAAAAGCTTCTAGAATAGTTGAAGATCATTTTGGAAGCTTTTAGGCTGTTCCAAAGGCTTTTGGAAGCTTCAATGCTGCTTCAGGAGTATTTGGAAAGATTTTGGATAGTTTAAAAAGCACATTGAAGTTTCTGGACAGCTTTATTAGAGGCAATTGGACGTCTTAAATGGTTCTAGAAATTTCTCGAAGCTTTTCAACTGCTCTAGAATCATACGGAATAAGCTTTTAGACAGTTTTGATATCTTTTGAAAGCTTCTAGACTAGTCGAAGCATTTGAAAGCTTTTTAGACTGTTCCAAACGCGTTTGGAAGCTTTAATGCTGCTTCATGAGCATTTGGAAGCTTCTAGACACTATTTTTAAAGCTTTTGGAGTTGCTATAGTGTTTTGCAAGCTTTGAAATTTTTTTAAAGTCTATTCAGGAGCATTTGGAAGATTTTTTGAACAGAAATACAAAAGTTATCCGGGCTTATAAGCCGTGGTCCAATGGGTCCAGTCGGTTTTTGAACAGTTGAAAGATTTTTAAATAGCATATTGAAAGTTTTGGACTGATTTAGAAGCATTTGGCAAACTTAGACGGTTCTAGAAATTGTTGAAAGCTTTTAAACTGTTCTAGAATCATATGGAAGCTTTTAGACTGTTTTGAAATCTTTTAAAAGCTTCTAGACTAGTTGAAGAGCATTTGGAAGCTTTTAGACTGTTCCAAAGGCTTTTGAAAGCTTCTATGCTGCTTCAGGAGCATTTGGAAGCTTCTAGCCACTGCTTCGAAAGCTTTTGGAGTTTCTATAGTGTTTTAGAAGCATCTGAAATCTTTTTAGACTACTTCAGGAACATTTGGACAGTTTAAAGAGCATATTGAAGATTCGGGACAGCTTTAGAGGCAATTGGAAGTCTTAGATGGTTCTATAAATTACTGGATACTTTTAAACTGCTCTAGAATCATACGGAAGCTTTTAGACTATTTTAAAATGTTTTGAAAGCTTCTAGAATAGTTGAAGATCATTTGGAAGCTTCTAGACGCTATTTTGAAAGCTTTTGAAAAAGGTTCTAGATGCTAGAGACAATTGGAAGTCTTATATGGTTCTAGAAATTATGGGATGCTTTTAAACTGCTTTAGAATCATACGGAAGCTGTTTTGAAAGTTTTCTAGACTAGTCGAAGCATTTGGAAGCTTTTTAGACTGTTCCAAAAGCTTTTGGAGTTTTTACAGTGTTTTAGAAGCTTTTTAGAATTCTTCAGGAGCATTTGGGAAGCTTAGACGGTTAAACGTAGGAAATTTTCAATTTCAAGAACCTAGTTCATCGATTCGTGAATAGTTCAACTGCTTTTCAGTAGTAATAATTGGTAATTGAACTACTTTTTAACATTAATTGATAATTGAATTACATTTATAAATTTTAAAGTAGCTGGTAATTGTAATTCAATTACTTTTTTTGAGTAATTGCGACAGCTCTGGCAACACTTACTTGTACATTGCAGCAATTTATCACAAACTTCATGAGTGATAAGAGGTTCCTTTAACTCTCTGAAAAATAGCTTCAAGCTTCCCGTTAACACATCAGGATCTTTGTCGTATTCATTCAGAATGTTTAAGTTGTTCTTGTCCACTTCCAGTCGAATTTTCTGGATTGTTGCCAGGTTACCTGAAGTTCTATATAAACCTGAAATATCACATAGATTGATAGGTTGAAGGTTAACTTAGTGTTAGACTAACCGAGGCTTTTAACGTTTTCAGGCTTTTCCAATAACCTTATGGTTTCCGTAACAAACGCCGGTACTAACTGATTAGTGCAATTTGTTATGTCTTTTAAGGTGTTGCCGAAGAAAGGTTCTGGTTTGTAGATCCCTTTTTTTTCCAAGTATTCCTGACTAGCCCGTTTTCCTAAAAAAAGTGATTTTCAAGCTTTTAAAGTTTTTATGTAAACTAGGAAACTTACCTAACAATTTGCGTAGAGAGTGCATCAGCCCCACTTTATTGTCAGTAATGTATTCCAGCACCTGATCGTTTTCCATAAACTTTTTGGCCGCTTCCAGTTTTTGAAATTTTAACGTGAAGCACTCATTTCTGGTATCCCTCAGTTCCACAGCGGTTGACTCCTTAGACTTTTGGTACCTCACCGACTTTATTATTACATTCTGACATAGGATTTCCTGGAAGCAATTATTTTCGGCATGGTTCACGCAATATTCAAACTCAAATATTTACTCGTTTTCCAGTCTTGATTTCGTATCTGATGAGAGCCTCGTTTTCGTAAATTAAGCATTCGTCCTTCACTTTAAATAATCGGCTGGACGGGACAATATATCTGGGCGGGAAATCTACTTTGACTAGGCCACGAACCTCGAAGTTTTTCAGGTGGGTGGTACTGAAAATAAACAAAAATGCTAAGTTGTGACATTTTGACCCTGAATTAAATACGTAAGTACTTGCGCATCTGATTTTAGAAGTGGGATTGAAGATTCAGAAGAAACCGACAAAAACTGCAAAAAGCTGATAAAGGAAAGAAAGAAAACAAATCAAGAAAGTCAAAACCGTAACTTAGAAGAGATTAAAACCAGCCAGGACAGCAAGTTAGAGGAAATTAAAGCAAACGAGATAAGTCCAAATCAATTTGAGGCCAAATTAGAAGAGTTGAAGTCAAGACCAGAAGTTCGATGACATAAAAACCCAAATCAAGGACCAGTTAGATTGTGTTATTAATGAAATGAAGAGCGAAATGGAAAACTTGGAAGAAAAAGTGACCCATACCATTGAGAAATTTACTGGAAGAATAGGGGGAGTAGAAGAGACTGTCCAGGATTTACGAAAGAAAGTTGACAAACTGCCAGAAAAAGCCAACCTAGTTGCCAAAAAGCAGGTTGAGGCTGCTGCAGAGACAAACAGTTGGACATCAAGTGACAAAGCCACTGCCTTGGTTTTGTCCTTTCGAGAAGAAGCCGTGGAAGTTCTGCCCTAGATGATAGTCATTGTAGAAACTACGACGACTTGATCCAGCCCTTGGAAATGAGGTTTGGAAACAAGCACCACAAGGAGCAAGTTTACGAAGCACATCTATCAAGCAGTTATATTGCCCGTTTAGTATGTTTGGCTTACCCAACTGCTTTCCAGGACATTAGAGAACGTCTAACAGTAGGAGCGTTTTTAAGAGGCCTAAAAGATCGTGACACTGAGCAAGCTTTATGACTAGCCAGATGCCAAATCTTGCACAAGGCCCTTGCCTACGCAGGATATGCAGAAGTGCGCCAAATTAGAACCTGTACACTCAATTACGGGAACTGTTATGGTAATCCAGACCACTTAATCACCCAGTCAGAGTTAAATTGGCAACTGGAGACCTTGCAAAAGGAGTTAATGGAAATGTGGAGTAAAGTAAAGAGGCAAAACACAATCGTAGTTTGCTCGTTCTTTTGGATGCTGGAACTGTGAAGAGAAAAGGCACATACGACCTCAATGCCCCAAACCCAGAAGAATACAAATGTGGGATAGGACAAGACAAGTTAAACAACTGTGGTGAAAAAGGGCATGCCCCAACCAAAAGGAATGTTGAACCAGGAAGGAGAAGGACTAGCCAATGTTCATCAGACGCAAAAGCTGACCAGAAATCACTATCAAGCTTCACCTACAGTTATTAAGGTAGCTCGTATTCAGCAGAACAACACGAACTTGATAGTGAATGGCAAGGTTTGCGGAAGAAATTGTCAAATGGTTGTCGACACTGGAACTTGTTTCACCATAGTAAGACCAGACATAGTGAAGCATTGCAGAATTAATGATACCGGAACAAAGTTTGGGAATCCATGAAGCTAAAATCACGTTTGGACAACATAAATTCAAACATTTGGTTCTCGTAGCCAACATATCCGATGATGTACTGTTGGGTCTGGATCTTATGAAGGAACATAAATTCTATTTGGATTTGGAGAATAGCGTCATCAAGACTAATCGAGACGAGTTTAGTGTGAAGATGGTCGAACAGGCAACAAGAAAGGTTACATTGCAAGGAAATGACTTGCCCAGAACCATGGGGGCCAGAACGGCTTAAAATGGCTGAAACTGAAGCGCCGTGCAGAAGAGTGGTGTTAGGGACACAGAAAATAATGGAAAGGAGTTGAAAAGACCGCTGAACAAGTTGGAGGAAAGAACAAGTTTGGAAGAAGTCGTCGACAAGGCACATGTAATAGAATCTAGAATTTTGAAACGGAATTTGCTTCAGCTTTATATTTCTCAACTTTTTCCTACATCTTTCATTTTCGTGCATAATTTCCTGTCATATATGAAAACTATTTTAAATATCTTTTTTATGCTGCCTTTTTTTGCCATAATTTAAATGTGTATAGAGGGAACTTACCCAGGGAATTTTCTTCCTGCCACATCAAAGTCCGTTGTTTTTGACCTGCGATTCCTCCGGATATCCGGATCATTCCGTATTGCCACTGCGTCATCGATGGGGAATTTATTGAACTGAGGTCGTGGGGATTGAGCCTTGTTGGCATCACTGAAGGTTTTGAGAAGTTCCTGGAATAAAATTTAATAGTTGAGTAAAAGTAGAAGTACTTTAATCATCATCACTATCCGATCATCACTTCTCAAGCATAAAATTACACATTGAAGCAGTAATAGATTCAAGTACATTAACACTAATCACCATGAAGGCACTTTTTCAGGTTGAATGAGTTGGTAGAAAAAAACTTACAATTAAGTAAATAGCCTGACGAATGTCACCGTATATTCGTTTAACTAAAGCCATCAACACTCACTTTTGATACAATTAGAAAATAATCACATCTAAGTCCTATCAATACGAACAACACCCGACAAAATGATTTGCATGTTAATACTAGTGACGTCTTTGGTACCATGTGTGGTGCTAACATAAAATAATAATTACTATGACTCTAGCAGACACAGGAACTACCAAATTTGCATGGTGATGGCCAGAGCTAACAGGATTATCCGGCGGTTTGTTGTTGTAAATTCCTTGCACAATCCAATTGATTTGACCCTTATTTCTATATTACATCAGTCGAGATGATCTATAAAATGTACAAATTAATTGCAACTTGAGGTGACCTTGCACCACTTAACGGCAAGTTTTACCCAACCGGTTAAGATATTTACGTTATTGTGACAGTTATTATGGGTTACATTAAAATTACCGTTGGTTGACTAATCGTAACCAGCTTTGTTCTGTATGGTTACATCACGAATGTAATTATAACACCGTAATGAATTAAAGCATTGCTTTATTGAAGCGGTTATGAGTTTAATTTAAAAGTTGCTAATTTGCCACAAGTATGTTTTGCATAGTTTTATAAATTAATACCACACGACAACACGATAAAAGACGTTATCATCAAAATATTAATTCTTCCTTTTGCTTTTCCTAAGATAGTCTACAAATAATTATAAAACCTCTCTTAAATGGTTTTAGACAATTTATTGTTACTATCTACAGGGTGATTGATGGTCGATGGTACCTTGTATGTATACCAGTTTTTTCAGAATTTGATTATGACTCCTCCTGATCTAAAAATCTCTTCAAATAGTCTTTTCAAACCTTATACCACAAAAATGGTGTCAAGTTTAATATTTTAAATGAGACACTCAGTATATTATTGTGTTGGTCGATCCCCAATTTTTTTCTAACCTTTTCCTATATCTAATTTAAAAATAATATTAACTATTATTGATTTAGGTACAGGAAAATGACATACTATTTTATTTAATTTGAATTTTTTTGACACTGCATTACTTGGAGTCACGTGACTTATTTTTTTCAATTTGAACTTTGACAGCTTTAATATGGCGTCCCAGATAATTTTCAAGTTCAAAACTGTAGTTATTCGGGTCACGTAACTGTTTGGACAATTTAAAAAACATAATTTTTTTTCTCCTGTTGACATTTGAATTTTGACAGTTTCAAATTTAATTTTTTCAGGGTCATCTGACTATTTTACTAAATTTAAACTTTTTCACGATTAAAATTGTATTTATTAGGGTCACGTGACTGTTTTAATCAAAATGAATAGAATTTTTGACAGTTGCCACGCTTGTGACAGATCAAGCTGCGTCGAAAATTGACAGCTACATCTCACATCTATCATTGCCCAAAGTGACAGCAAAACTATAAAGAAACTCTGATATTTGATTAACCCCATAGAAAGTTTATTGCAATCATTTTATAGGTTTATGAATATGATTCTGACAGTTTTGACAAATGATTGTTAGCTTGACATTGTTATTCGATCTGCCATTACCTTAACAACTGTCAAAATTGTATTCATAAAGCTATAAAGCGTTATTCAGCTAATTTGTACTCATTTGCATTGTTTTCAAGTATTTTATACATTCATAGCTCTATGAACAAGATTTTTGACAGTTGTCACGTTTATGACAAATCCAGCCCAAAATGATAATAAAACTATAAAGAAACCCTGAAAGTTGATTAACCCTATAGAAAGTATATTAAAATCATTTTAAAGGTTTATATTGTGATTTTGACAGTTTTGAAGTATGGTGGTTAGTTTGATATTGTCATTTGATCTGTCATTACCTTAACATCTGTCAAAATTGTATTCATAAAGCTATAAAGCGTTATTCAGCTAATTTGTACTCATTTGCATTGTTTGCAAGTATGTTTTATACATTCACAGCTCTATGAACAAGATTTTTGACAGTTGCCACGTTATGACAAATCCAGCTGCGTCCAAAATTAATAGCTACATGTCACATCTGTCAAAATCTAGCCCAAAATTACAATAAAACGATAAAGAAACCCTGAAAGTTGATTAACCCTATAGAAAGTATATTAAAATCATTTTAAAGGTTCTAGACAGTTCTAAAGTATGGTGGTTAATTTGAGTGAGTGAGTTTTGACAGTTATGACAGCTGTCACGTGACGCAAGCAAAGTATTAAAGTGTTAGTTAACGTCCTAACTGTCAAATTTGGCTCTATGGACCTTTAAACACCACTTCTAGTGTCATTCCTCAAATTAGCAACTATTTGTAATTTTATAGTTTCAGGTTACTGGTGAACGGTTTTTGACAGTTATGACAGCTGTCACGTGACGTAAGCAAAGTATAAAAGTGTTTCTTCACGTCAGAACTGACAAATTTAGCTCCATAGAGCTGTAAACACCACTTACAGTGCAATTCCCCAAAGAAACACATCTATTTTATGCTCTCAGGTCAGTGGAGAGTGAGTTTTGACAGTTATGACAGCTGTCACGTGACGCAAGCAAAGCGTTAAAGTGATCTTAACTTCCCAACTGTCAAATTTGGCTCTGTGGAGCTTTAAACACAACTTTTAGTGTTATTCCTCAAATTAGCAACTACTTGTAATATTATAGTTTCAGGTTACTAATGAACGGGTTTCGACAGTTATGACAGCTGTCACGTGACGTAGTATAAAAGTGTTCCTTCACGTCAGAACTGTCAAATTTGGCTCCACGTAGTTGTAAACACTATTTACAGTGTGGTACCTCCAAGATACACAACTACTTGGCATTTTGTAATTTCTAAATAGTTCAAATTCTATTGCCTGAATTGTTGCTTTTGATGTGCATTTATTAGCCTTTTCTTCGTCATTATCTTGATTTCTCCTAAAATTCTTTTGGCATTTTCTCCAAAAATAAGTTTCTGAGAATTTGCCATTTCTCTCAGTCATTCTGTTTATTCTTGTTTTCTAATTTCACGTTAAATTAGTTATAAACATAAAAAATTCGTTGCTTCATCTTTGATTTAATCACGAATCTCAAGAATTCAGGTTTTTATCGCGTTTTTAAATTTCTTTCCGTATGATGGTCTTAATTGATTTTTTACCGCTTTTACTGTGATTTTTAGTGATTGCACAACCGAAACCACCTTGGCTGGGTGCTTCCTCATAACAATTTCCTGAAAATCGTTGGTTTGTAGCAAAAATTGAAAAAAGAAAGTTGCGTGTTTTGATGTTGCAATTACTAATCAATTTCTCAAAATTGCTTCAATTAACTTTTGGTTCATAAACCGCGCAGTTTATTTTTCTTCAAGGCTGCTCAAGCAAAAACTGTTACGTTTTTACGGCAATTATTCGGTATTATACAGGGTTGATCACGCAACTAGGGGGGTCACTATACGCGGTTTACGCCATATAAAAATGGAAAGTTTCGGAACGCGAGAGTGGTCTTCAGTAATGTCACGAATTGCGCTGGTATTTGCGAGATTATTATTCTATTGTGTTTGCTGTGTTTATTGTTTAGCTGGCATGGAGAAATTGACGGATGTCGGCCGAATGAAATAATTAGCGGAAACATTAATTTCAGTACAGTGTTGCCTTTGAATTTATTTAATAATTATTAATATAATACTCGAAATTGTTAACTCACCTCCACTACATAAGCATGACGCTGACTTGCCACTTCACACATTTTAACCACTAAAATTCAGTCATCGTACTGTACATTTACATCGCAAATGCGGTGAACTTCAAATAAGCAATAAACCAAACAAGTATGAAAAAATCCCTGACCGATTTATTACAAATTTATTCCAGGATTTTAATTGCAAATGCCTGGATGAAGCTCGACCTATAATTAGATAAAATTATTGGGTCAATGTGTATATATTATAAACAAACGGGCGATCATCTTGTAATATCCCTTCAGTCAACTATCAAAGAAATTCAATCAGTATTATTGACTCATAGTCCGTTGATGCCTCATTGAAAGTTTAATTGTTTCAAAGAAAATAAACATTATTTACTGTTAAAGTCGAAGGGTAGACCGCCGATAATTTGTTGTACACCAAAATGCCTTTTTGCATACAAAACACCTTACGGTTCTACTTAAAATTCCAGATAGATTTTATGTATAATCTCATATACCTGTATGTTTCTAAGATATTTATCATTTTATGTGAAATTTGACATTTTCAATACCTAAAATACGAAAATTAAAGATTTTATTTTTTTTTTGTACTGAGGATGCAAATTTTGCGAAACGTCGGCTATTCTGTTGAAGTTTCAAAGTAGAACAGATTCAGCTCCCAAAAAAAAAAAAACACCATAAAATACCTAAAACAATTGTAATATTCGCATATCAGTAAACGCTGTTTTTCTTAGTTTTTGAGTTTAAAAAGTCAGAAATAATGATATGAGGTGGTCAAAAATTGGAATCAAAAAATGGATTTTAAAAAGTATAAAAAGTCAAGTTTTTCAAAAGAAACATCCCTATTTTCGTAATTTCATCTTGTTCCCCGTCTAAAATCAGGTCAAGTTTGTATTATGATTTTAAAATAATCACAAATAGATGAATTTGTATACTGCTAAAAAAATACAATACATATAACATAATAATAGTTATAATATGTCATTGTAATACCAAAAATTCAGTCCCTCTGTGATTAACTCAGTTATTTGATATTTTCACTATAGACACTGTACAAGGTGGTCAATAGAAGATAACACGGCCTACAAATTGGTATACTGAACCACCCTGTAGCTCTTAAAAAACGGAAATGAGGAGTGAAAAAGATCAAAATCAAGTATTGGAAATAATAAATTTTACATAAAAATGGTACATATCTCAGAAACAGATACAGATAAGTATATGACATTATATATAAAATATATCTGGAATTTGAATGGAACAATAATATACAGGGTCCTTCATCTAAAATAAGCGAGTTGGTATCTACATCCGGTATAACCGCAAGTACCACTACCCATCGACTTTGGAAAACTACCAAATTTTCAGAATAGTGATTATTATTGTTTTTCCAAAATGGTCCGCGGCGGTTAGTGGTGAACCACCCTGTATATTATAAACAAACAGGCGATCATCTTGTAAAATCCCATCAATCAAAAAAATCAATAACTTTTAACTCATAGTCCGTTGATGCCTCATTGAGAGTTTAATTGTTTCTAAGGAAATAAACATTATAAAAGCATAAACATAAATCAGAACAAATGAACAATAAGGCTATCAACTATCCCGGTTTATATGGATTAATCTGACCTAAATATAGTCTTTCAATCGTAAAATTGCAATTTGGATAGTAATATGCATGTTCCAGTGTGATAAAAAGCCTTTAATTAAAGTTATTTTTAAATCTAGTGAGGCAAATAGTTGATTGGCTAATTATTGTGTTATCTTTGTTGAAATTAGATGTTTTAGCAACAAAAATACAGAACCAGCAACAGGGTTGTATTAAAGACAAATTAAATTTTGATTATAAGCTAAACTGCTTTTTAAAAATAATTAATCAAAGAACGGAGGTTTTAGAAAAATAGTCTGTAAAAGAAAAATGTTTGTCGAGTACAGTTTCTGAGATATTGTTATAAACTTTTTTAACAGACTTCTATTATATTGTTTTTTTTTCTACAAGCTTGCTTAAATAATAACGTTGGTCACTTTGACAGATCACAAAAAAGTGACATTTGTTACTTTGACAGATAAAACAAATCAAAGAAATCGATTAACGTTTGACAGATAAAAAATCTGTCACCTTGACTGGTCAAAGAATGACATCTATCATGGTAAATCCACGTTCAAAACAGTCTAAACACTATTCAAAACACATTATACATCGTTGAATTTTTCAGCCAATTTTTTTTTTATTTTATTGGTTATTGCTCTGCAATTGTTGTGGTGTTTACAATGTTTATTGTTTTTAATAATTAATATGTACATTTTTTATTGTTTGTTCGTTCAGTCAATACTCGCGTTTTTCACTGGCAAGTCTAGTGCAAAACTAGTAAAACTACTGTCCTAGTATTTTATTCTATCAAACGTTATTGAAACAAAAGGTCAGTCAATACACCAGTTTGCATGTTAAGGTGCTGCAAAGGCAACGTTGCGTGTTATGTCTGTGATATGACAACAATGACAGTTTGACATGACACCAAATATCATGTCAAGTGAATTGTCAATGTCAAATACGTCATATAACCACAAACAAAAATTTGCTAATTTGAAAGTTTCGGAAGTAATACGAAAATTTCCAGATTTGCCCAACTCTAGTTTGTTTACATTAAGAACGTTTGACATTGACACTGTTGACGTAAGGCGGGGTGATTTGACGGATTGACAGCATACGGTCATGGTTGCTCAGATATTATCGATACTACGTAATATCGATTATTTTCTTCTTGTTTTGGTTCACACGAGTGCGCACATGTATTATATTAGTTTCCCACACTAAGGTGGAAAAGCCAATATTTTATTTTTTGATAACAAAAGTCCTTTCCTAATTTGTTTTATTAATATTTTTGTATTTAATAATGTGCACAGTATAGGTAATTCCATAATTTTCAGTTAAAGGAAATTCCCGTAGAAAAAAATTATAATCTTATAAGGTGCGAAAAGTGCTTTTCCCGCACTAGACTGATCCTGAGACGAAACTTCAGTTGCTGGAAAGTATCATTTTACGCACGTGTTAGGAAAGTAACTATTTTCAACGTCTCATCAGGATTTGCAGATTAATTGTCATATTCTGTCTGAATGCAATAATATAATCATAAAGAAAGTACAATGTGCCTTATTGTAAATTACCGAGAGGTAAATTTCACGTCACGTGAGGTGTATTTTACAATTACAGGTTTTACAACTGTCTAAATATGATTTACCAAATTTTTACAGTTTAAATTATTTTTTATGGTCACGTGACTGTTTTGACAGGCATCAATTGGCCTTTACAGTGTTGCAAGCTCACAAATTGGATTATCAAAGTCACGTGACATGTCTCGTACAATTTCAACTTTTGCAGCTGTCTAATTTTAATATACCAAATTTTCAACGTTTGGACAATATTTTTTGGCAGTCACGTGACTGTTTTGAACGATGTCAACTAACTTTGACAGTGTTGCAAGCTCAAAAATTGGATTATTAAAGTCACGTGACAGGTATCTTACAACTTACAATTTCAAGTTTGGTAACTGTCTAAATTTAATTTACCAAAAATGTTAACGTTTAATCTACATTTTAAAGGTCACGTGACTGATTTTGAACTAGCCTTTACAGAGTTACGAGTTCAAATTGCATTATCAACGTCACGTGGGGTGTATTTAAGAATTTCAGATTTTTCAAGTGTCTAAATTTGCTTAAGTAATTTTTACAGTTCAGACTATGTTTTATGATCACGTGACTGTTTCGACAGGTGTCAACTTGCCTTTACACTGTTGCAAGCTCAAAAATTTGATCATCAAAGTCACGTGACTAATTTCACCCCATTTTTAATATTTTCAAAACGGCTTTCATAATAAAGAAATAACACTGATAAAATGTATTAATTCGTATTATTCTGGATGTAATCGAACTTTAAAACACAATATTAAGTTAAGAGGGCATTTAATTGAATTCGTTATTACCCAAAAACTTTGATACAATTTATCGGTTATCGAAATTCCCAAACTTAAATTCAAATTTGTGACACTCTGTAGATATGGCAGAAATGCAATTTTTCCGGTCTTAAGAAGCCTAATTGCAAAGCTGGTTTCAAGTATATTTTCGTTAAAATATCTCAAAAACTGTAGGTACTACATTTTTTAGAAATTTAAGTAAGATTAAACCTGTGTGTTAAAAACCTTTTATCAACATAACATCCACGTGTGACTTAAAACTTAATAACAGCCATTAAACTTGAAATCTCCTATATGAAGATAAAAATTTTCCTTCAGGTTCAAATTGCTTACAACCTTGTAGAATAATAACCACAGGTTGCAGCTTCTAATGAAGATTATACTGGTTTTTGATAACGAGCTGAAGAAAACGTAATTAAAAAGCAGTTTAGCAGTGAATTACAAGGTTTGATGGAAATTTAATGCGCTGATTAGACATTTCCCAGGGTCGGTGCCCACATTTCGATGTTAAGTTCATCATCAGATTCTTAGTATTTTATTAAGTTTGATTTGTTTTTTAAATTTACTTATGGATGGTTCAAGGGATTTTTTGCATTGTTCCTATTTGTGTTTGATTGATCATAAAAACACACACTAACAACCATAAAACACTGAATGTTTACACAAAAGTCGGAGAATCCATCGCGCTTTCGACACACGACCGAACGAACTTGCACCGGCACCAAACAAAACCCGATTCACACTAAATGTTTAGGTTGATTTTCGTTTTGTTTATTTCCTTTTACAGTTTAGTTTACATCTCCCTCGGACTGATTGCATGGTGCGCGGTCCCTGCCCGAAACCGACCATAAAGACGAACATGCGCACCGTACGAACGCAACGTGCAATGTTTTTTCCGTCACCTCGACGATTTACGATCGCTTTAAACTTTATTAGCAGCCCCAGTTTTTCGACATTGCCGTTATTATTTAACGTTCCGAAGCTCAATTTCATTGGCGTACCCATAAATTATTTTTCTACTCCCACACGGATATTGGTTCATCCCTTAACAGTTTAGAGAACGGATGAGTAGGAAATTGCCAACTGTTGAAGGAATACAGAATCCTAGACTTTCCGCAACTGTGCGATATGAAATAGACCAACCACAGGAAATTTTCAGCGTGCGTTATGAAATAGACCAATCACAGACAATCTTCAGCGTGCGATATGAAATAGACCAATTACAGCCAATCTTGAACGTAAACCAAGTAATTCATTGGATTAATTCCTTCATTGTACCAGCAGCCAATCAAATTCAGAGAACCTTTCTAGTTCCACCAATGAGAGCCGTTTTATACTGATTAAATCCCTGGCTGCTAAAATTTAACAATGATTAAACACCACCTAGCTTCTTCAAATACGTCTTGAGCTTCCAAAAGCTTTCAGAACAGTCTAAAAGCTTTCAAATGTGTTTCAACTTTTCTATAGAAGCTCTCAAACGATTTGAAGACAGTCTTGAAGCTTCCGTATGCTTCTAGAGCAGTTTAGCAGCTTCCCAAAGTTTCTAGAATCGTCTACAAGGTTTCAAATGCCTTAAAAGCAGTCCAGAACCTTCAGTGCTCTTTAAACTGCAAACACTTTTCAAATGCTCAAGAGAACACAAATCTGGTGTCTGTTTTGCTGAAACTGCCGCCATTTTGTCACTGACTTAGAAATTAGAACATTTTTTACAGTTTTCAAGACATGGCACCCTTAAAAATTATATTTTGACAAATGACACTTTACGTCACATTTCTACCATTAACCTTAACTAACTAAGACAGTTAAAGACAATTTTCAAAATTCAACAATATTCATGGAATTTGTTACGCTACTGCCTATTATGATCATGTTTTATTACCCATGTTGCGTTCTTAAAGTTTGGAGTTACGCATTTTCTACAGATTATAGGAATTCAAGCTGGTTCCGATCAAGACAGGCTTGATTTATCGTTCGGTTTCTGGGTTATTTGAGCTGGTTAAATGTTTAAGCCATAAATGAAGCCCCGAAGAGTCGCTGTCGGGCTTTGGTTTACACGCAAAATCATTGAGCAATCAACAAACTTATGTAATTACTCCTAAATGAAAAAATACAACAAACTTATGTAATTACTCCTAAATGAAAAAATAAAATAAAATTGTAACTAAACTACAGTTAAGAAGTGACAAGATAACGGGACAATTTTCTATTTTTTTTTTCTTTATATTGGCATTATCCGTGTTATTTGCGTATTACATTAACATCTGCCATTTTGCTTGATTCCATACGCGGTTCAGCCTTTCCAACGCCATAAAATCCCAAGCAAACAAAGACTGCAAATGGATTTTCATTCTGCTAATGTTCCGATTAAGGACATGTACATTTATGTCAAAGGCCTGAGGAAAATCCCGAATTAGGTTTATTTATTCAGGTAGGTCTAAAAATATCCGGTATAAAGGTCTATCTTGTATAGGTAACGGAAATAGAAAGAGAGGAAATCTAAATATTGACAAACAAATGAAAAACTTGTCTAGTCTTTATGACCTATTAATTAAGTAGTAGTTTAGTTTGATTGCTGTTTATAAATTGCATTTGATTAATTTGTAATAAAATATTAAAATACTACCAATCTAAATATTGACAAACAAATAATAGTTGAAGTTTAGTTTGATTGCTGTTTATAAATTGCATTTGATTAATTTGTAATAAAATATTAAAATACTAAAAACCAATAATAGTTGTCACTCTGTAATTGTCAAAATACTTAAGTTTTCCAGGAAGAAACATTATTTGTTTTAGGTACTAGAAAATGACAGTACAATCATGAGTTTCCAGACTTTTGTATAGAAGCAGTGTTGCCAACCCTTAAATAAAATAATTTTTCTAAAAATGTTTTGAAAAAGTTGCCTAAATTTTCACTAAAGTTCTCCAATTTTGTTGAGTTTTTAAGTTTTGCTTTAATTCTTAATTAAGTGTCTACTTAAAATACTACTATGTAGGTATTACATTTACTTAACATGGATTTGCTGATCTCAAAACAAATAATTATGTTCTTAGATTTTTAAAACATGCTTGTCACAACTCATGAACCTATAAAATTTAATGATTTAGAACTGTATCGCTTTTGAGCAAGATTTTTTATTTTTTAGCTTCATAGAGTGGTATTTGACAGTTTGCAGTATTTTGACATATGGAGAAAACAGCCTCATGTCACATCTGTCAAAAATCCTGCCCATGGAGCTCTAAAAACCAGTTAATGTGAATTTTAACTGTTCGTACCAGTTTTAAGAATGTTTTGTTATTTTATACCTTCATGGAGAAGATTCTGGTAGTTTCAAAATTTATGACTGATTAAATTATGCTCAAAATAAACAGATAAACAAATTTCTATTCGTAGACCTATAAGCAAGCATTTAATATTTTTACAGCATGTAGAACCTTCTCAATTTTCCCAACTTTTGACTACACCCAGTAGATCCTACCTTAAAATTATTTTGTGGCTGAAAAAAACCTAGAAACTACCCAAATTTGCTCTCCTGAAAACGAATTTAATGTCCAACATTAAAATAAGTATATATTTTGAGAATATAAAAAAGAAACTCTAAATTTTCTATCTATTCTGAGATAACAATGATAATGCATCGAATTTCTAACACCCTGTCATTATTATTTCATCAATAATGACACCTATTAAGGTCAATTATCTAAGAAATAATGCCCTCGGGCGTTATTTTTCATAATGGCCTCAGGTAAGGACTACCCTATCGACCTCATGCATTATTGTCCTTATAATGCCCTTGGTATCTTAACTACTATATATTATTACGTAATGAAAATTGTACTGTTTGAGCAAAACTGTTTTTGGTGTTTTTTCGCAGACATAATTTAAATACGGTGGCTTTTAATACGGTGTTTTCACCTATTGATTGGAATGCAGTTACTGTACGCACACACGTTAAAAAATCCCACTTTCGCTAATATAATATGCCACATTCAGCGACCCAACATTGTTTCAATAAAAAAGAAATTTAACTTATATGCAAAGTTTGGTCACGTTGCCTTTATCCGTTATTTTGTTAAAACGACCAAAACATTGATTAAATATTCTATACAAGGTGTCCAATACGACCAAAGGTATCGATCGATATAAGAAAAACTAGAAATAGGAAAGTTTTGGGAATTTTTTATAAAAATGTTAATGTTATGACACTTCCGGTTATACCGGAAGTAGGCTCCAACTTGCTTATTTTTAAGTGGAACATCCTGTATACTATTATTAAAAGAAAACAAAGAAATTCATGAATTTATTCATGAAGCTGCTTCAAGAACGATTTTTTTCAGTGTAAAACAAAATTTTATGTCAAATTTACCTTCAAATTATTTTCTGTCAAATTTTTTACCGAATAGGACTCTATCATATCGCCCGCTTATAACGCCCTGAAACCTTTTTTAATATTAGCAATGGCACTTTTATTCTATCATGCCATAAAAACTACGTATTCCCTACCTTAGAATGCTCTTAACTGTTGAGGTAATAAACTTTCGTTAGCTTTTGCTGCATTTTCTTTACTATTTTCTAAAACTTCGTCCAACTTTTGCCATTTTCGGTAAAGCTAAACCGGTAAAGGTATACCTTACTTTTCAATGCCAGAAACAGTAAATAATTGCTGAATTAGGTGAAACATAAAACATTGTATGCACCACAAACGTTAGGAACATTATGTTACCCTCTAACGCCCTTGGTACATAAATAACTATAAAAGTAAGTACCAACTTTGCCTCCATTTAACTAAAGCTCTACCAACTGTAGTTTCTTAGATAGCAATGCTAATGCATCAAATTTGTAACACCCTGTAGCAAAAATATAAAAACAGATTTCTCTTGTTAATCTCTTATGTGCAAAGTTGTCCTGAACAACCGGGATTTTCTGTTAACATATCTAAGCAATAGTTAACCATACCTACAATGTGACTAATTTTGATACTTATAGTTTTCTTACACAATATGGTGAAGGCGAAATGCTCGCTCGCCAACTGTCAAGAAAACCCGCATAAGCTTTGCTGGTAAATATTAAAAAATGGTTAACACCTACATTTAGTATTATTAGGAGCGTGACCTTAACACATACTGAAAAACCAATGCCTACATTTAGTATTCTTAAAAGACATTTTGAAACTTATTAAAAATTACAGATTTTTGGCACAATTGACCAGTGGATTTGTTAGGTTTGTTCATTATCTTTTTTTATTGTTTTTGACATGGAAATTTCGACGTACATAAACATTGCAAAGCCATTTGTGAGTTAAATTAAATTTTCAAACTATTCTTATTATAAAATTCCAACTTCATAATTATGTGAAGAGCCTTGACTATTGGCACTGTTGACTAGTGTTCTTCTTAGGGAAGCTTTAATTCGTTCCAGTACTTTCCTTCTTCAATTAAGAATATTTTTATTAACCATGAGTGAAAATGAAAAACTGCTAAGTTTTATAAGTTTCTCAGTCGAATGCTAAAAATTGACTTTCTCTACAGGATAGTGAGAAAAAAATCAAAATTTCACACTTTCAGAACAAAAGTTCTAGCAAATCAACTCTAAAGGCTGATATGAAAAAAGTACCACCCTGTAAAATTTCATCATTTTCAGACTATCGAAATATGCAGCTCATTAAAGGTAACTTAAGGAAAATTCAATTAAATCGTCCGAAAAAGCGAAAAAATCGTCCAAAAAAGCGTTAAAAGTACTAAGAAAAATTCATAACTTTGACACCCTGTATCTAAAAAAGGAAACGATTTTCGACATATGAATTTTAAAATAAGCTGCTCCCTGTGTATTAAATGATTTTGATCTCAACTATTTTCTAAAACATCAATAAAACACTGATTTTTTCATAAATAGTTATTTTTTTTCAAGCGGCATGTATACAGGGTGTATGGATTTGCGATGTTTTGACCGGAAAACCCAATTTGTTGGCTAGTTAGGATAATACTAGCATACATAATTTGGTCAATCATTTTAACACAATCTTATAAATTCAATAAATTCGACTTTTTTACTTTTTTTTTTGGAAATCGCATTGAAATTTTGAAAATTTTGTATCTCCGCCATTTTTGTACTTTCAGCGACTGTAAAAAGCTCAAAATATTCGTCTTGAACTGCTCTTTCACCACGATGAATATGTACAGGGTGTTCAAAAAAAAAAACAAAAAGGAGATCAGTTAATTTTGAAAGTAACGCTCTACCAGTTGTGACTGCGTGTATCCTGTTCTGAGTGGGTGTAAACATAGTCCACAGTGTACAGGAAGTCATTCTGAACATTTTTAGTCTTCTGCAAAATTTCTGTAACTCAAACCGTTTTCGAGATATTCGACTTTTTTACTTTTTTTTGGAAATTGCATTGAAATCGCCATTTTTTGTGATTTTAGCGACTGTTTTTTTTAATTTCTCCCCCTTGCCCCTTAACTGCAGTCTCGTGCGGGAAATTACCACTTTTCGCACTTGTTAGGTAAATAACTATTAAGTAACTAGTGCTGTAGCATTTTACGCAAAAAATAGAAAAGTATGTGTAATTTCATGTGCGTTCAAGGCTTTAAATAACGTGTGATGTGTTATACTTTACCTACCTACCAAGCGTAAAGTCTGATTTCTTGCTTGTTGAAGCTTAAGCTTAAAGCAAGTGCATTACTGCTATTATACACTTCAGTTGAATTATTCTAAGTAAAGACTTATCACTAAACTTAAAATTACCAAAAAAATACATCCAAATGCATTACAAATTATAATGCAAAGTAATTCTTGGAGAATGTCTCATCCAAATCTGAGAATTTACTGCTCTTAAGATAAAGCTAAAGCAAACGTTATACGTGATGTAAAGATGAATTTCCACACTGTAACTTACAGGACGATTCAATTACCACACTGATTTGTTGTGTTTACGTCACATCATTACAACACGCCCGGAGAAAATCCGGAATTACAATAATAGATATTAGTCAAGTGTTTATTTCTTAGAGTAATTAACGGGTGAAAGTTTTTTGGTGAATTGTGTTATTCATCTTCAATCTTCACACACACACACAAATAGTATTATAAAATCCCACACGTTGGTTTGCTGGTAAATTACACTTGAGACGACCTTGCTTCCGCAGGAATAATTTATTTCCCACTTGATTATTATTATTATACAGCTGTCCTTTTCTAAAATTGCAAAAACATTGTAAACTAAACGCTTCCAAGTATAATGTTAAAATTTTATTTATTGATAATATGATCAGTTTTATCTTTGGTTCACCGACCCAAGAAGGTGATATCGCAGTAGAAATTTACATGCATTTCATACATGTGTAATTGGGTGTTTTCTGATTTAAATTTCATTGTAAATGGGATCGAAGTCAGCTTGGCTAGTCTAAGGCTCAGTTGTACAATGACAGTTTAAAGACTAGTTAGCCAGAAGAGAATTGCCAACAATTTTTCAAGAAAGAAATCTACTTTTATTGAACAAAAGATTTGCTTTAGAACAAATAAGAATGGGTTTGGAATCACAAAAAACTGTTCTCCGAAGTATGTCGTGAATAGAGATGGAAAATTCTCAGAAATTTTATTTTTGGAGAAAAAATTGAACGAATTTTAAGAAAACTCAAGCAAATGATGAGGAGAAAGCTAATAAATGCACATCAAAAGCAACAATATAGGCAATGTAATTTGGACTATTTGAATGTGTTTCTTGGAGGAAACACACTAGTTTTTACCTACGACGAAATTGATTTCGTTTCCATTTCTTGCTTGATCAAAGTATATTAGATGGAGATCATCGCGTAGTGTATTGTTTATACAGTTTTAAGTATAAATTCCAATTCATCTAGAATATCATCTGCAATAGTAAACACATCAAGTAATGCTATTGAAAGTCTTCTTCTTCCTCTTATAAGATCTCGCGATCTGTTAGTTTTACAGGTTCCTCTGGATCATTTCCTGGGAGGTGGACTGCCAGCTGTCCTTCCATCTCTTAGGTGGTCTTCCGGGTGCTCTTTTCCCTATTGTTTCCCTTCAAGTGCGATGCGTGGCAGTCTTCTCTCTTCCATTCTCTCTGAGCGTACCAATATCTTTTTCTTTGTCTCCCCCATCTTACGATGTCTTGCACCCCACATTGTTCCCTAATGTCAGTGTTCCTAATTCGGTCTATTCTTGTTTTTCCCATTATAGTCCTGAGCGTTTTCATTTCGGCTACTCGAAGCATTCTTTTCGTTTTGTTGCTTTCTTCTCTGGTTTCTATTCAGTATATCATGATACAAGTCTTTATAGATCCTGACCTTGCTATCCTTTCGCATGTATTCGTTCGCCCATATTTTCTGCCTTAAGCAGCCCGACATGGCAGACGCTTTGTTTATCTGGCTTCTTAGGTCCATATAGTAGGCAAGCGTAAGAGAATATTTTCGGTAAATAACTGAGAATTTAACGAAGATAAAAGATTAAAACTTCTGAGAACATTTGCAAAAAAAATTCCCGATAATTTACCGTATTCCGTAAATTCTTCGTGGTGAAAATTAACTGACAAACTAATGTGTGTAAACTGTAAAGTGCTGTAAAATTTGAGTAATACATTTAATCTGACCGATTTTAAATGGGAACGGAAGTATGCACGTCATTCCGTTCCGGGGAAGTCCTTTTACATTAACCGAATTGTTTTCTGAGTCAAATATTTTTGGCCTTCAAATATAAAATACAATAAATGCATTATTAAGTACTGATAAAGTAGTTTTTTTAACAGAATTTCCAAATATGGGATGATGTCACAAAGTCAAGTTGAGTTGGCAGCATTGAGCGGTATTGCCAAATTTATGTTTTTTTCCTAGTTGCTTATTGTCACCAGACTCTATTCATGTTTTCTGTTTTAAACTCCTTGCTGAACATTTTCCTTTGTTTAACGTATCACACATTTTTATATAGAAAATTTGGAAAAAAGTACTAGAGAGCGAAAAACATTTGACAACGCTGTAACGGGGATAATAAAAAGTCTCTAACCTAACCTCTGTATGGCGTATCGTTAGCAATAGTAGTAAACAGTATTTAAGACACCCTGTATACTGCGATTACAGCGCAATTTCGAAAATATTATTTGTTTAATTTTTCAGATATTTTAAAAAAAAACTTTGATTTATATAATAAACGGTTTTACCTCACTAGTAACTAATTATTACTGCACTAGTTTGGTATAATAATTGCTCATTACGTAATCCAAAGTAAATTATGAAATGAATCATTACCACCATGCTACTCGCTGATAAAAGCAAATTTTAATAAATTATTCCCATTTTTATCAATAGAACTAGAATTGCACTTGTCAGTTCTAATATCTGTCAATAATCAATTTGTCAAAAAAAAAATAAAATTGTTGTAAGATAGCTTGAAAATATTTTAACAAATTGGGATATGTACTGTTATTATCAGATATTTGTCGAAATACGAAATACGGAAAGTGTTACTTTCCCGCACTCTGATTAAATAAGTTCTGAAGCATCATCAGTCATGTACTGAAAAGGTTCTTTCTGCACCTGAATGAACATAAACTTTACGATATAAGAATACATAAATTAGCATATTTAATTTACCCACCCTGATGCAGGAAAATTGTATAAAATAAATAATAAGAGAATGTAATACTTTATCTACAACTAGCATGATAATGATTCCTTATACAACGTTGAGTAGCGTAATGACCGATTTTACTTCACTAGGGCGGTAATTGATTTTATTACAGTAGTGTGGTGATAATTGTAAGGCCAATTTGAGTTAAAAAATCACTAATTTCTGTGTTGATCGTTTTGATAAAGTATTACGGGTGTGGTATGGCAAATTAATGAACTCGGAACTATAAAAATGCTCATACCATTAGTAATGTAAATATCTATTTCTGCACTTGTGCGGGAAGGACCATATATTTCGGGAACTAAAATAGTGTGACAGCGGGAAAGTTAACATTTACGCACACTCGTAGAAAAAGTTACTTTGCTACACTCAGTACGGAAAAGCAATTTTTTTCGTCTTATTTGAGAAAAGTAATTTGAATGCAAAAAAGTAACTTTCTTTACCCTTCAGTGCGGAAACACACTACACACATATACAGTGTGAAAAAGTGCACTTTACCGCACCCCAGTTTGAAAAAGTCTACAAAACTGCCTAACAACAATACGTTTAGAACTCTGTCAACCTACAAGATTGACCAACTTACCTAAATTGATCATTCAACTGCAAAACTTTAATAATTTTTCTAAAATGATATCAATGAGTTATAAGACCTGTTGTAGAGGCATTTAATTAGTCATTAATTAGAAAAAAAAAGCCTTACAAGAGTGGTGAAGTTGAATTTGATTATGAGATTAGTATAACTAACCGTATTGAAAAAACAAAAAAAAATAATTGAACATCAGTCTAACTTAAAATATTTTTAAAGAAAAAATCATGATAACAATCTAAGTTTGGTGTTATTATGGGTCTACGAGACCGTTAGCACGATTACCAGCGGTTCTTTTGCGTCACTATACCAAAATAACAACCCAAAAAAGACTATCGCCAAAATCACACCGGAAACGTACCAAATTTAGGTACACTTGAAAATTAAATTAATGTATTCAGACTTTAGTTAGTACGGTAGTAGCAAAATGTTACCTTTTCTTCAAGAACACAACTTCAAGAACAAATCCTGGACTTCTTCATTTTGAAACACCTGAGTTTGCCAGGACCACCAGAGATGGACGAGCTGAGGAAGAAAGAAGAAATGGATGACAAGAAGAGCCCCTCCGTCAGCGGGGACATCCTTCTCCCAATTCTGGGAACTTCCCGAAAGGAAAAATTCCTGGACTTGTAGCGACTTTCTCTTCCAGACCTATCCTTTTGGTCTACAGCGATGGGAGGGTAAAAAGCAGTAATCTTGCTTGACCCATCTATCTGAGGCCGCATTCCCTGCCAAATAAATATTGGCGCGTGGAACTGTCTGTATAATCTTTGTAGTTGACTGGAATTTCTTTGAAATCTTTGGAAAACCTCCTCTTCCAGTTTGAGTGATCGGTTAAAAGGTACGTTTTCGTAGATTGGGTCTTCCAGATTCGTTGATGAGTTAGTTATCGGTTGGAGGTTTTTGTAAATAGCTTCAGGAGGACTATTCTTGAAAGCAGGGAACGGAATTCTCAAGAGAAGTGTTGATAGAATGTGAAAGAAGTCCCTGTCACATTCTACAGGTGTTTCTCCTCATAATTCCCTTCCCTCGTTTCAAGAATACGCACCCAGATGTTTTATTTTTACAGTTCTAATATTTGCTAATAATGTCGATTTTATGTTTTCAATAGTTATAAAATAATGGAGATGATTTCATGTTACATTTAAATAGCATGAAATCATATAAACTTTGTCCTGCTTTTGTAAAAGTATTTAATCAGTAAATCATCCTAAATTAGGACAGAACAGATCGGGATAAGCAGATATTTGACGGAATAGTTCATTTGGAGTTGTAATTTTTGCGTGCGGAAAGTTTTACTTTGACTAAAGTTCTGCAGCATCTGTCGAGTGGGAAACAAACAAATTATGAGAAACATTTCAGTTTCAACACCCTTTTAATACAGATTAACAGATTAGTTCCGATTAATGACTAATTATATGCTCCTACTAGAGAATATTAAGGTTTTGTAGTTAAATAATCAATTTAGGTCAGTTGGTCAGCCTTTTAGGTTGATAGACTCCTAAAAAGACAGTTAGTTGAACTTAAGTTCGATTACTTTTTTATCATAGATTCTTACAGCTCGATGATTATTAAAAAAAGGCAGTTTAGTAGACTTTTTCAAACTGGGGTGCGGTAAAGTGCACTTTTCCGCAATGAGTAGGGTAAAGTTACTTTTTCGCATTCAATTTGTTTTTCTAAAATGAGTGCAAAAAAAATTTGCACTCAGAGTGAAGTAAGACTACTTTTTTCTACGTGCGTGCGTAAAGTGTAATATTTCTGCTTCCGTTGTTAGTTAGTTAGTTAGTCTTCTTTATTTCTAATTATGGTCACAATACATTTCCTGTTGTAAAATCGCTGATTATGTAACTCAAAGCCAAGTCATAGTTTTCGAGATATAAACTTAGTAAACTGATCAAAAGGCACTTTACTGATCAACACAGAAATTAGTAATTTTTAACCCTAAATTTGGTTTATGTAATGAGCGATTTTGCGGCGCTAGTATGGTAAAATCGCTGATTATGTAACTCAAAGCCAAGTCATAGATAAAATATTATTTTTAGTTAGTAGTTAGTTCATGTATTCTTGTTATTGGAAACGTTCGTAGTAAAGGTTCTGTTCTTTCAGGTGCGAAAGAACCTTTTCTTACTCTGATCCAGTAAAAGGCACTTTTCTGCACAAATTTGAGTGTTGAAGAGAGTACTTTTTCTGCACCGTATGCGGTAAAGTTTCTTTTCCTGACGTGATCTTAAATTGAATATCAAATTTAATAAATTTTTCAGGATATAATCATGATAATAATTTAGGTTTGTAGTTATTATAGTTCTACGAGACCGTTTTGCACGATTACCAGCAGTTCTTTTGCGTCACTATACCAAAATTACTCCAAAAACTTACCAAAATTAAGCAGACTTGAAAATTGAATTAACTTATTGAGACTATGGTTAGTACGGTAGTACAAAAAGTTACCTTTTCTTCAAGAACATCATTTTCCCCAATACAATCTGACATCAGCAAGGCTATCCAAAAAATCACGTCTTCTTTTAAAGTCTTCACTAGTGGTTCTTCTTTCCGAGTGTCCGGCGATAGAACCAATTCCAAATCCTGGACTTCTTCATTTTGAAACACCTGACTAATTGTGGTTTCTGTAGCAAAACATAAACTTTTTTCACTACAAAAATCACACAAACTCCCATCGAAACTGTGCGGTCTTCGCGTTATTGTAGGATGATTGCTGAAAGGGACCGAAAATCGTTTCTTCCGGTCCACTGTCATGGTTTTTGGTTTTGGTATTAGTTTTAACTCAGGATCTGGTTCTGGTTCTTCGATTAAAGCACTCACTCTGTTTTCTTTGGCGTATCTTTGGTGTAAACTAGCTAAGTTTGGTGAGTTGTCAGGGTTTATAAACTCCCCAAAGCTGCTGGAACTGTCTGTAAAGTCTTTGTCGTTGACTGGAATTTCGTCTAAATCGAAATCTTCACTCTCAGCGTCTGCCACTCCTATAACGTTTTCCAGGTACTGGATGGTTTGGAAAACCTCCTCTTCCAGTTTGAGTGAGTCTATTGATCCGTTAAAAGGTACGTTTTCGTAGATTGGAGTTGATGATCTGGAGACTAGAGACAGGTTTTCGTAGATTGGTTCTTCCAGATTTGTTGATGAGTTGGTTATTGGTTGGAGGTTTTCGTAGATTGCTTCAGATGTTTTACTTGCCCTGGGGGTGGCCACTGGTTTTTTTCCTGTTTTGTTCACTCTGACTTGCGCTAAGGCACTGTTAGCACTACTCGCACTTAAAGAACAATCCCAGATGTTTACGTATATTTCGTCATCTTCAGCACTGCTCGTCATATTTTTCGCACTATTGTTTTCGCGACCGCTTTCAAAGGTATCTTCGTAATACTCGATACTAAATCTGAGCGTTCCCAGCCATGATTTCAGAATACTATCGCGGTTCGACGTCATTTTCTTAGTCACCTGCCGATTAGAATCGGAACTTTAATATCCTTTCAATTCCGATTGTGCGGCAATTCAGTTTTCCCGGTTGGAGACTTTTTAATGAACTGACCCGATTTTTCAATCGACTAGTTGATGAAGCAAGAGGTGCGACCTGAACTGAAGCTAAAACATTCCGGCAACCATAATTGATTGATTAAATACATAACCCAATCACGTCAACCGCGAAAAACTATTGTTTTCCGATTTCTGTTCGACGACGGAAATGCGACTTATATGCGAACGGAGGTACTAATTCAATTGGCCAAGTTAAGAATCCGTATTTAAATACTGTTTATGTGGATACGACTGTATGTTAATATAATATCTCTTGTTTTCGTGCTATTTCCGAGCAAATACCGACCGCCACTCATTGATAAGGATTTTTCAGAATGTTGCGAGCTTTCGTTCATGAACGACACTCCCATGCGGTCTTACTCATTTATTTATATAAACCGAGGGTTTAGAAGAGTTCAATTGGTTCAAAAAGAATTAAATACGAGCTGGATGTGTGCAGTAATATGTCGATTAAGTGGTTTAATTAACCGTCGACAAGCGCTCGGCTATTTCATGTTGACTCACCAACGAAGACGGATATTAAGAATTCCGTTTGCCAACACCCGCTCACGTAATTTGCTATTAACAAGAATCTCATCTATTTGTATCTTTGTTATATGAGCCTGTGTTATTTACATGTTTTTCTCATATGTTAAATCTTCCATATGAACAGTGCATTTTCATACTAAAATGCAATTTTTATTTGATTTACAGCGACCTTCTAAGTGAAAATTGTATCCTTCTAGTGACCATATTGTTCAAATTATAGCTACTGTGGGGTAATTCAAATTCGACCCTCACCATTGGGATCTCGGAAACTATAAGAGATTCAAAAAGTTTAAATTGGGGCAACGTTGCGCAATTTAAAACTGAACCAAATGCCGTTTTAAAAATTACGATTTTCCAAGTACTTCCGAAGATATCCAAAAAAACTGAAATTTGGATTTTTTTTGTTTTTATTTATTTCTAACTTTATTTGCAGAGATATCCCAAAACCGAAAAAACATTTTTATTGCCACTTTTTATCAGTTAAACGATGACCGTTTCATATTTGCCGCCCGACGTTTCGTCTGTCGGCAGTCATCATCAACTTTCTTTCTTGTTATGGACGCCATTTTGGATTTTTACACAACCAAATACAGCATTTTATTCTGAATTCAGTGATGTATGACAACAACTTATGATTGGCTTTATAAATGACAAATTAAGTCAATAAAAATTAATTTTGCCTTAGCTGGCTATGAACAGTGTTGCCAAGTCAAAATATTTAATGGCGGTAGAATAATCAGTCAAAAAACGGTAGATAAAAACAAATTCATTCATTTTACATTATTATACAGGACGTCTTTTAATAGTTGTCAACAATTTTAATCATTGATTCTTGCTATAAAAACCGTACTTCAAAAATACAGATTTTTCATTTTTTCATTAATAATTGTTTTTTAATTTTGACATTAGTGACAGATATCACGTGGTTTTAAAGGATAATTTAGCTAGGCAGTCACGTGACCATTGTCAAAAATCATACATCTCAAAAACACTCTTTATATCAAATACTGCAAGAAAACGTTTCTAAATCCTGATTTTCGCAACTTTAGAGCATGGTTTGACAATTTTGACGTTAGTGACAGTTGTCACATGATTGTAGAACACTATTTAACTAGACGGTCACGTGACAATTGCCAAAATAACTGTCATAAATCTCAGAAACGCGTTTTATATCAAATCCTGCAAGAAAACCTTTCTAAACCGTGATTTTTGCAACTTTTGAGTATGGTTTGACAGTTTTGACGTTAGTAACAGTTGTCACGTGATTGTAGAACACTATTTAACTAAACGGTCACGTGACAATTGCCAAAATAACTTTCATAAATCTCAGAAACGCGTTTTATATCAAATACTGCAAGAAAACGTTTTTAAATCCTGATTTTTGCAACTTTAGAGCATGGTTTGACAGTTTTGACGTTAGTGACAGTTGTCACGTGATTGTAGAACACTATTTAATTAGACGGTAACGTGACAATTGCGAAAATAACTGTCAAAATAACTTATATCATAAATCTCAGAAACAGTTTTGACGTTTTATATCAAATACTGCAAGAAAACCTTTCTAAACCGTGATTTTTGCAACTTTTGAGTATGGTTTGACAGTTTTGACGTTAGTGACAGTTGTCACGTGATTGTAGAACACTATTTAACTAAACGGTCACGTGACAATTGCCAAAATAACTGTCATAAATCTCAGAAACACGTTTTATATCAAATACTGCAAGAAAACGTTTTTAAATCCTGATTTTTGCAACTTTAGAGCATGGTTTGACAGTTTTGACGTTAGTGACAGTTGTCACGTGACTGTAGAACATTATTTAGTTAGACGGTCACGTGACAATTGGCAAAATAACTCTCATAAATCTCAGAAACACGTTTCATATCAAATACTGCAAGAAAACCTTTCTAAACCGTGATTTTTGCAACTTTTGAGCATGGTTTGACGGTTTTGACGTTAGTAACAGTTGTCACGTGATTTCAGAAGACTATTTAGCTAGACTATGAAGTGACAATTGTCAAAATAACTGTCATAAATCTCAGAAAATCGTCTTGTTTCGAAAATTGTGTTAAAAGTAATTCTTGCAAATTCTAGTAAAATTTTGACAATAGTGATAGACATCACGTGGTTTTAGAGAATACTTTGGAGTAAGAAAATGACACTTTTAAGCGCATTTTTAGAATCCTTATTGAATTTCCTATTCAGTAAACTGAAAAAGTATATGAAAAGTTTTACAACCAATATAATAGCAATAATAATAAAGTCAATGACAAAATGGCGGCAGTTACAGCAAAACGGACACCAGATTCATGTTCTCCATACCAAAATTAGTTAAAATGGCCCCTTGAC
The DNA here is from genome assembly GCA_018691245.2 of Ips nitidus. Classification (NCBI taxonomy): domain Eukaryota; kingdom Metazoa; phylum Arthropoda; class Insecta; order Coleoptera; family Curculionidae; genus Ips; species Ips nitidus. Next base: position 5,257,659 of record CM042789.1, on the reverse strand, counting down.
GTCTAACATCCAATATGGCGGCGATCAGTATAGTAGGCCAAGAAAACCCTTCATTTGAAGAAAATGTCGGTGCATTTTTCCAAAAATGAATTGATTATTTGAAACGTTCCGTAGACATATCATATGATCGTAGGTAGCTAATGAATGGAGCTATCACGTGACGTTGAGCGCGCACTTGGCTTCTTGTTAAATAGCTATTCTTTGTTTTTACTATGTAGGCCCCTCAAAGAGACGCTTTTTTTATTAAATATAGTATTTTTATATTCGAACAAGTCACCAGTTGACCTTAAAACATAAAAAAACAGATTTTTTGACGTTTTTTGAAGTTTTTAAAATGATCCTCTCACTTGGAAACATAAAAGTAAATTTGCTCTCAAAGTGCTTGTATTAAATTTCTAATAAATCTTAAAATAAAAATAATGTGTAAAAGAGGTTAATGAAGTTTTTCATTTAAATAAAAATTTTATTGAAAATCGTGCAGTCTAAATAATCGCGTTTGACAGATCCTGTCAAGTCATGTTCATAAAACTTCTCATAAATTCAAACCCAACTTACTGAAGTAAAATTAGTTTTAATTGAATTATTTCGTCATTTACGAAGCAAATCACAAGTTGTCATACATCACTGAAATCAGAATTAAACGTACTATTTTGACGTTTAAAAATTCAATATGTCGACCATAATAAAAAAGAAAGTTGATGATGACTGCCGACAGACGAAACGTCGGGCATCAAATACGAAACCGTCATCGTATAGCTGATAAAAAGTGGCAATAAAAATGTTTTTTCGGTTTTGGAATATCTCTTCAAATAACGGCATTTGGTTGAGTTTTAAATTGCGCAACTTTGCCCCATTTTAAACTTTCTCGTATCTCTTATGAGATCCCAATGGTGATGGTCGAATTTGAATTACCCCTGTATAGTTTTTAATAAGGTAGCATGGTGAATTGAATTAAAGCTAACTTGATATTCTGCCGTATTACTGATACTGTGGTCAATTCCTTTCTGATTTCACACAAATCAACGCTGATTAAGCGCCATGAAATACAATAAAATTGCAATTTTCTCAGATTAGTTGCCCACTATATTTCGCCATATTAACTTCAATTTCCGAATAACAGAAAAAGCCATGTGCGTTGGTACTGTCCATTCATTAAAACCATTGACGACACTCCTCATCAGGGCCGAAACATTGATGCAGTGAGTAAACATAATAAAATACCATCAACGAGTTTGTATGGTTTGAATTTTGTCTTCAATTCCGTTATTGACTTAAGGTTATCGTTTTTGTTATCATTTTTCGTGGTATTTGTATACTTGAAATAAAAAAAAAAATACTCTAGATGTCAGTATGATATTAAAAGCTCTTGAGCAGCATTGATATGAAAATGTAACCGTATACACCAAACGCCCCATTTAAAAATATTTGCCCAGATATCAGTAACCTTGAACACCACCTACTGCTATATTAAGTGACACATTAGTGACGTAATTACAACAATTGTTGAGTTGTCCAGTGGCGTAACTATACCCCCGCTAACCCCTGCGGTATAAACAGTGTCAACCAGAAAAATCGGACCTAATAATAATGTATAATATTTTCAAATAAGACGCCCTATACAGGGTGTCCAGTAATCACATGATCAAAAGGGTACTGTGACATTCTTTAGATCGAAAGGTGACGATTAGACGTAATTGTCATTAGAAAAAAGTGTATGGTTCCAATGCTATTGATGGTCAAAGTTCCCGAAAAAAAATCTATTTTCGGAAATATTTGGAGAACGTTTAGATGGATTTTAATGAAACTGTGGACTTGTCTCTAAGTAAGGCTCATGGTTTGATGAAGCAAACAAGTTCCAACATTATTTAAACGTTTTTAAATACTTCTGGACAATTTCCAACATGTTTGAATAATTTCCAACATTTTAAGCATACTTTAAACTTAAACATGTTGGAACACTTTCAGGAACTTTCCAACAATTATTTAAACATTTTTACGTTATCTCCAATATTTCTAAACCATTTCCAACATGTTTGAACAGTTTTCCAACATTATTAATAGTGTATTACATGCTCAGGTGGAAAGTGTTTGATTTCTGTCGTGAAATTAGGTAGTTTGCCGAGACAAACTCGAGGTGAACTTTATTTCGAGACAGAAATTAAACTTTTCACAAGTGAATTAATTTGAAAAAACAGCCCCTCAAAAAAGACCAAAAATTTTGCTGTCCCATTCTTTTTGGCGAGCAGTTTAGTTCAGTAAGTAAATTTTCATGAAATTTTACTATTTTCCAATATGTTGGAAAATGATGATGTTTGACTATTTTTTAACATATTGACTCTAGCGTCAGAATGACAGTTTTTACATTTTTGGCATCGTTGTCAAGCCGTGCGCACTCACCTTCAACAGAGACTGTCAATTGGCTAAAATGACTGCTGAAATAGTCCGGTAAGTCAATTTTCATGATGTTTGACTGTTTTTCAACATTTTGGTCTTGAAAATTGACCAGAATGACTGCAATTAGTCCTGTAAGTCAATTTTCATAAAATTTTACCATTTTCCAAAAATTTGACTTTGAAAATTTACTAGATTGACTAGAAATAGCGCGTTAAATCAGTTTTCATGATATTTGACTATTTCTTAACGTTTTGACTCAAAATAGTCCTTTAAGCCAGTTTTCATAAAATAGTAGGTACTGTTTTTCAACGTTTTGAGCTTGACAATTGGCTAGAATCACTGCTAAACAGTCCACTAAGTCAATTTTCAAGAAATGTTATAATTTTCTAATATTTTGACGTTGCAGAAAATTGACTAGAATGACTGTAAATAGTCCGGTAAGTCCATTTTCATTAAATTTGAGGGGTTTTCTACGTTTTAAACTAGAATTTACTAGAATGACTGCAAATGGTTCAGTTAGTCAGTTTACTGTTTTTCATGACTGTTGGAATGTTTTCATGTTTTTCATGGAAATAGCGAGTTAAATCAGTGTTTATGATATTTGACTATTCTTTTAACGCTTTGACTTTGAAAATTGACTAGAATAGTCGCAAATATCCAGTAAGTCTATTTAATAACATTTTACTATTTTTCAAAGTTTTCACCTTGAAAATTTACTAGAATGACTGCAAATAGTCCCTGTAAATCAATTTTTATGAAATTAGACGAGATTTCAACGTTTTGTCTTTGATAATTGACTAAAATGACTGCAAATGCTCCAGTAAGTCAATTACCATGAAATTTTACCATTTTGACCGTGAAAATTGACTAGAGTTACTAATAACAGCACGTTAAGTAAGGTTTATAAAATCTGGTAATTTTTTTAACGTTTTGACTTTGAAAATTAACTAAGAGTGGCAAAATAGTCTAAATAAATCAATTTCCATAAAATTTTACTGTTTTTTAACGTTTTGGCATTGAAAATTAACAAGAATGACTGCAAATAACAGTCTAAATCAGTTTTTACTGGTTTTGACTCTTTTTAGCATTTTGACGTTTAAATTTGACTCGCACGACTGAAAACAGTAAGTCAAGTCAAGTTTTATGATATTGGACTATTTTTTAACGTTTTGACTAAAACGACTGCAAATACTCCGATGTCAATTGTCATACAATTTGACTGTTGACCTTGAAAATTGACAAAAATCATTGCACGTCACTTTTCTGATATATGACAATTAAAAAATTGTTGTTTTTACCTTGAAAATCGACTAAAACAACTGAAAACGGTTGGTTAAGTCAATTTTTATGAATCTTGACTGATTTTTTACATTTTAGCAAAAAAATGAATAGAATGAGTTGGAATTGCTTACTAAATCAGTTTTCATGAAATTTGTTCTCTTACAGGGTGTCCGGATTTAGTGTGTTTTGACAGGAAAAGCCTATTTCCCGGCTAGATAGGAAAAACCTATCATACATGTAGCTCGATTTTTGAGCAATGAGTAACTGATATAGACCCAATAACAAATTACATTTTCAGAATTTTCACGCAAGTGTCATTAGAAACAAGAAATAAATAAAGTCACTTTTGGAGGAGTTTTCAAAATAGGCAAAATTTCAAAAACGCCCTCTAGCGCCCCGAACTGGCAAGATATCGAAATACGGTTTTTGCCATTAATCTTTCATCATGTATACCAGTTTTTTCCTGTCTAGCTGGGAAATGGGTTTTTCCTGTCAAAACACACCAAATCCGGACACCCTGGTACATAATCGTTGAAGGAGTTCAAATGTAGCTATTACCACTAATATTTTAATAATTCTTTGTTTGCGTTTTTTGACGAAAACGTTTGCTTGTTGCTGTTGAATTTCTGGAAAAATACTGTAATTTTGCTACTTTACTGTCAGAGCAAAATTAACGCAGTTATAAACAAATACCCTGTACATCGTAAAACTTTAAATTATATTACAAACCATGGTGAAATCAACTATAATATCGATTTGTAATTTATTGATCGAGATAGTATCACTTAAGTAATAAATAAATAGGAGAAACTTACCGTAGTCTGCGCATCACCATCATCTTGATCTTTTTTACATAAAACATCCGAAATAACTGACTCCTCCACTTTCTCCAGGTTAGCAGGACGTTCATTTCTAAGACACACTTCTCCCAAAACTGGAGGGTGAACCTCATTAAAACTTAAATCTTGCACTGACCCGAACTTCAACTTTCCCTTCTCCAACGCAGCCATATTGCTGCTAAACTCCACGCTATCCCTCAACAAATTATCTAGAGAAGCACACTTTTTCAACTCCCCAATTTGGTCGGCCATTTTCCGCATTGAGTCACTCAATTCATTGTCTATTTTTCTAAAATTTATAGGACTGGATATAACTTTTTTCCTTTGAGTCAGATCTTTGGTTTTTTTATCTCTTTTAGTAGAGCTTTTTAAGGCATTTAGTTGCTTATCCATCTGTTTCAGTGAACTTATGTGGGTTTCGTAGTATGAGGGAGTTAAAACTTTATAGAAAGTGGTGCTGTCAGATTCGAATTTATCTCTGACCTCTATTTCTTCTTCTGCTGTGAGGGACTGTTCCTCAAGTTTACTGGGAGACGGTACCGATCCATCAAGGGGTTTCAATGGTTCTACTTTAGGTTTGTTTTGTGGTTGTTGCACTACCTTGCGACTGGTTTTGCCTTTACCAATTAAGTTCAAGCGCTGCATACTGCTACTAAAGTAAGTGAGGTCGAAATCCATCATCACCTTATTCCTTTATTAACATTTTAGACCAACATATTACAAAATATATTGCACTCACAACACCTTAAACCATTAACTGATTAATTGTGAGCATTACATAGATTGCATTATCTAAGATAAGATAACCTGAAGGATTATACATATTTGTGTATGAAGCAGCCGTAATTAATTGGGATGATAACAATTGTTAGGTTGGAATTTAACTAATTATATGTTTGCATTGGCTATATAGTGCTTGGATTGACAACTATTATTATAAAGAAGAAGTAATGTTGAAGTGACGCTTTTTCAAGCATCAAAAACACTAATAATTGATAATCGTAATCTACAATACTATTTATTATTAAAAAACAACTTACCTCGCAAGATCTCTTAGTTCGAGGTGTTAAAGCAGATAATGAAGTAGATAGTCTCTCTCCAGCAACCAAGCACATTTCATCATTACTGGAAATTCGTGTAAACACATCCTGAGTATTATTGTTCAAATTAGCACTTTCACTATTACAATTCACCATATCCGTGTAAGACTTGGAGATCCTTGGATTATCCACTTTAAGTGCATTTTTAATAAACTTGTCGTTGTTTACGAGCTCATTGATTAGTCCCGAAGGAGTCGAAGCTGAGTGTTTGCTCAATTGTAGTGCTCTGAGATTAGTTCGTTCAGATCGAAGTTCCACTAAATTGTCGTTAGATCTCTCGTTCTGGTCGTTCCGCACAGGAGGTTGGTCACGTCGCACTTTCCCTTTCCGGAAGGAAAAACTAAAACTTTTCTTCAACGGCATGGCTAGTGAAAATATAGCGTCATTTTCTAAGTTTTAAATCAGCCAGTGAATATGGTCTTATCTCTGTTCGTACACTGAGATAATAACCTGTATCTATCTCGTATCCAAATAGGTACTATAGGTATTTGATAAGTAAGTATTGCTTGATTTATTTTTAAAAAATATGTTGTGTCGCATCAGCTGTGAGTAGAGGGGCAATTATACAAGTGTCTACAATTTGGTATACAATAATTTTTTGCAGATTCCAGATCAACTGCTCATATACAGGATACAGAGATGGCCCAAGCTAATTTTCTTCACGAAGAATTTATACAGAAAACGGTAAATTATCGTAAATTTCCTTTTACAATAATGTTCCCAGAATTTTGAATACTCTTCATTATATTACACTATAATACTCTTTTTCTGTACTTTATTATATCCATGTTACCATGGAAGGAAATGCAATTAATAAATATCACCGAATAAACATTGAAATATAAATTTAGACACTTGTCACTAACTAACTTGGTCAGTGACAATCACAAAAAATGGACGAAATTCCAGAAAGCATAAAAGAAAATGCAGCGAAAGCGAATGAAAGCTTATTAGCAATAAAGTCAAGAGCTTCCCATGATAGGGAATACCAAATTTTTATTGCCTGGAAGACAAAAAATGCCATTGGTAATATTAATGAAACTGTTTTAATGGCGTGTATCCAGGAGCTGGTAAGTTGAAAATATTATCATAATTTCAATACATAAATTTAATTATTCTTACTTTATATTTCAGTCAGAAAAATATACTCACTATGGACCAAGTACTCAATTCTTAGATCTACGCTGATCGTTCATGAAAATATAGACATTTCACTCAATTTCAACGTCTGATATCATTTTTGAAGGTAAAGTCAAAAGGATAAGTTCCGAAAAAATCCAAAGTTTTAGAAAGAGAACAAGTTTCGAAATTTCTGGTGCTCCTGATGACATTCATCTGCTACATAAAGTAATACTGGTAAGGGGTTTATTTGGTGGATTAACACGAGATGAGTTAGTTAAAATGACCATATTGAAGATAAAGGGGTGGTTATATTTGTAAAAGTGACAGAAACTAAAACATTTACTTCAAAAAGTTTTCCTATTTTTGACGAGGAAAACATAGGTGTTTTAAGTATGATAAGAAGATATGCAGCACTAAGACCTAAAGGAATAAAAGAGCGAAAATTTTCTCTTCTAACATATCGTAAAGGTCGCTGTACAGTACAGCCAGTGGGTAAGAATACGATAGGAAGTACCTACAGCTATAGCAAAGTATTTGAAATTGGATCATCCGGAGTCGTATACTAGCCACTCTGCGGCTCACGTCGTCTACTCTTCTTGTTGGAGCAGGGGCTACATTTGAGACTTTAAAACGACATGGCAAGTGGAAAAATTTGACGGTTGCAGAGGGATATATTGAAGAAAGTATTTCTTCAAAAAACAAGGTTGCTCAAATGATAGCTAGTTCGATGTCTTCGCACGGAAATGCAAAAGGAAATTCTTCGATAAAATTATTGACGCAGCCAAAGTTTGACCGGCGTCCCGGATTGTCACCGGGTGACAGCTGACAGATGTCTGTGATTGGTCTATTTGGTATCTCACGCTGAAAATTGCCTGTGATTGGTCTATTTCATATCGCACAGTTGCGGAAAGTCTAGGATTCTGTATTCGTTCAACCGTTGGCAATTGCCTAATCCGTTCTCTAAACTCTGTTAAGGAATGAACCAATATCCCTGTAGGAGTAGAAAAAACGGTTTTCACTAGCCTATTTTTTTCATAAAGAAAAAGTCATATCATTCCGTTTGATTTTTTTGATTAATTTGGAATTTGGGTCATGGTGTCACAACTAGCACCCTGGCGGAGTAAGATTCAACTATATTATGGTTGATTCTTATTCCCCAAGGAATGCTCTTTTCAACGATACCAAAATTTGTTAAAATTGGTCAAACCTTTAAGAAGTTAAAGCGGTTATTACAAAAACAATTGAACACCAACTTTGTTTTGGAAATAACTGAAATTTTTGTTTTACGAAAATGCTAGATAAACTGGTTCTCTTTAAAAATGTGAACAAAAACTTTGTAGTTTGTTATGCAAAATTTAAAGAAAATGCAATTTTCAAATTTAAGATGGCAGCTGACACTAATTTTTTTACTTTCTAATTTTAACCAAAAAGCGGTAAAAACCATCTTTTAAAGTGATTTAACACAAATATTCACTTTCATAGCACCTTGTATAAACTGTGACAACGAAATGTTATGATGGATGTCGCCCATATGTTTCTACGGAAATGCATAAAAACAGGGAGTGATGAAATGAACTTTTCATAACTAGATACATAAAGTGATACTTTTCGTAACTAGTTACGAAAAGTAAAACGTTTTGTCGGGGGTAATATCCCTAGTACGTTTAATTTTTCCGGAAAAATTAGATGCACGAGGGATATTTGGTAAGATTATTTCCTGAGTTAAATAAACATTTTATTTTAATTAAAACAATAATTAATAAGAACAATAACTTTCAAGCTAGAAAGGGTAACACTATTCTTTATGTTGCTGTGAGGAGTGTGCAATTTTTTCGAATTTTTTTCCGGAAAAACTGCTGACAGCTAAGTTGACAGTTGTTAAGTGATTTTTCCACTTAAAATTTACATTTGTTATACTAATTCTTGATAGCGATTGGTCAAAATTGATAGGAAGGAAATAATCACTCTAATTAGTTTTGAAAAGTGTCACTTTATATGCCAAAATTAGAAAAAAACATGTTTGCAAGGTTTTCAACTGAAGTTGTTTCATTTAAAACATACCTTTTCTTCATAAGGCACTAAACTGATTCCTAATGGATATATGCGTCCTCTTTGTAGTCCTGGGAGTACAGTTTTCAATTTCTTGATCAATTTCCACAATATTAGAATTTCCAAAGCGTGACATTTTAAATTGCGGAATTTTTCACAAACTGTTTTGAATGTTTGTATTACAAACAGCGGCGTTACTATGGAGACCACCCCGGCTCACTACAGATTTTCGTTCAGCCATGTATATTTTTGTTTACATTTCAAATTGACAATCATACGTCAAAATATTTTAATTTATGTAATTATTTAATGAAAACTATGTTACAGTGATTTATTAATTGTTAATGTTGAAGAAGATAACTTAAATTTTATAAGTGTCTAAATTCCGTTTCGTTTAATATCAAATTTTCTTCAAAAAACGTATTCGAAAAAGGTAGGTGGTGTTTAATCACTGTTAAATGAAGAAAGTCGTGTTTTTCAATGAAACCCTGAATATTATTACATTTTTGAATTTTAGCAGCCAGGGATTTAATCAGTATAAAACGGTTTCCATTGGTGGAACTATGAAAGATTCTCGGAATTTGATTGGCAAACTTTGAAAAAACATTTTTTGACGTTTTTTGTCTAAGGAAATGAGATAAAGGATGCGACGTAACAGTCAGAAGTCACTGAACACAAATACGTTATAGATATTTATTTTTTTTACGTCATTTGTTTTTATAAGACTGAACAGAGAATACCTACGTAACCTAACAAACGTAACTTTCTATTTACTCTCCCATAAATAACCTATTTATCTCTTATGGATAATATTTTGAATTTTCTGCCATTCACGATCCAAATGAGCTTTCTCGTTCTTATCCTTATGCTTCCTGGACCTAAAAACCCAAACGTTCTGTAGATAAGTCTAATGACACAAAAAAAATGAAACTTTACCTTCTACCATCGGCCATTTTAAGCCCATATTGGAACGCAGCCTTAGGCAACGCTTCCTTTTGATTCATATAGTCAGAATACTCTTCAGCAGTGTCAAAGTCCCAACGACCGATCGGGCCCTTTTTGTTACCTATAAACAACAAATAAAACATGGCTACAACATTAAAACTGTCTAAATAATTTACCCAAATCCATTTTAGAGTAGTCGACTTCATCATCGCTGTCGTCTATAGCGTCATTCATTTCCTCCAAACCTGGATAACATTCAGCGTAACCTTCTGGTTCTTGTTGCAGTTTGTTGAGAATTTCAGCTGATTTGTTCACTCTGTATGATGGTCCAACATTGTCCACAGGTTCCCTGAAGAACATTACAATTAATACAGTCTCGTTTATACGTAAATGGTAGGGAATACCTGTGATCCTGTTTGTCAAAGTAGGAATCGTTGTGCTTTGAGGACTTTGACTCTCTGTGATGATCCCTACGCCTTTCTCTATGGCTGCTACGAGACGGTACGTAATCCCCAATGTCTCCGTATATTGAGTCTTCCACATTGGATCGTTTAGCAGGTTTTTTGCCTGTATCCACCTCCTCTTCTTTGTCATACTCTTTAGAGTCTTCAAGGGTTCTCTTGTGTTTGTTTTTCTTTCTATTCCCTGTAAAACACCCCAACATTGTCGTTTCTAACAGAAATAACTTAACTGGATACTTACCTTGTCGCAAGTAGCTCAAAATTTGAGTCAACTTGTTGATAACAATGTCATTTGTAGTTACAGTGGTTGTGAGTTCGAATGACGGCACATCAGCCACGGAACGCAGTAAAGTAGTTGGAATATCAGTTTCCGCATCATCATCTACAAGATAACACTTCAACCTACACTAACCCAAAATTGTGATACTGTTTTCGCGAAGTGAGTTTACCCGTGCGTCACGAAGGCTACGTCATTTATAATCATATGAATCAAATCAAGTTTTCGTCAACAAACCTGTTGTGTTCATATTATAGAAAAGGGCGTGTCTAAAGCTTCGTCACGTTTAAAATTTTGCGTGGACTATCAGTCAGAAAGTAGAGATCTTTGGCTGCAAATTTGGACTAAAACAACCTTATACCAAAGCAAATCAAAAATATCTTGACCGAAATATCATTTTTTATTTATGAGAAGTCTCCGTTTGGATCATAGAATTCCATCTAAATGGGCCTGTCCCACAATTTTTTTTTATTTCATAACTTCAAAGACGGATTGAAAATATTATACCCGTATTTTTTTGTTTTCAAAAATATTAAGTCTAAATAGAAAAAAAATGATGATAAAAACTACATTAATCTCATGTTTTAAACGCCCGCCGCCGGTGACGTACTACACTATCAACCAATCAGCGACAAGAAGTGAAACAGTTGGCGTGCAACAGCCAATAAAATCGCCCAGAATTACGTACGTCACATGCGCGCCAGAACAGATCTTTTAAATTTAATGGACAAATTCAAACTAATGTAGGAACATTTACGACCATAATTTTTTCTTCAAGAATATGAAAAATTAGTTTTTTGATCCTATTCTTTCGATTCCAGTTATTAAAACAAAAATTTATGATATGTGGGATAGGCCCATTTGAAACCTAATTTATTTACCAAAATTCGCAGAGATGTATCACCAATATGTAGTATTTCTTTAACTTTAAGATCTTGATTTAGGTTCTGGATGGTTACATGTTTCTCTAAAATAAATACAACAAATTTAAAATTCAATAAGACATTCTGAGTGATGCTGTAGTATCTCATATCTCATTTTCAGGTTGCAATCCACTAATTTTATTTTAAACCCGCTGGAAAACATTTTAGACGCTTATTTTATTTTTTCTATGACTTTATTATTAATATGTTTGAAGAAATTTTTATGAAAAATCTATAATGCAACCCAAAAATCTCAGTCTCTGGAAACAATGAAATGTTAATAGATGTTTCTTACAAAAGTAGATATATTTTACTATTATTAACATACTATCGTTGTACATATCATATAATGTATTTCAAACATCCATTTTAATGCTTTCAGATAAATCAGTGGTCTTGACCCGTCAATAACGTCTCGATTTAGGTTTTCTAGGTGAGGAAATCATAAGATTACTTGCTTGCTTTTCCCGAATCGAATAAACAGTTTTGCGGGAAATTTTCAAAGCAGCTACAACCTTCTAGTATCAAAAAAAACACATCAGTACGAATATGTAAGGTCTTAAAATTTCTTATTTTCTTCCTGAACAGATGATAAAGCTTCTAAAGGTCCTCCATTAGTTTTTTCCAATTCAAAATATTCACAAAGGTTAAGAATTAACTGCTGGGCTTGTCTGTAGAGAATTTTTCCAGGCATTTTCTAAAAAAATACTGTAATAGTAAGTAATTCCGAATTTAAGAAAAACCAAATGGCTAAATAAAAATCATAATAGACACTCCCACTTTTTTTCAAAACAGGTTAGTAATTGTGCCAATTTTGGTTAGATCGTGACAGCCGACATAAAAAAAATAAAAATATTAATAATAATATTATGAAAGTACTTACATGTTAAAAGCGTAGAAACAATAGCTCTTAAAAGAACTGTGGTGGTGTGGTAAATAGAAAACTTTATAAATGATTAACAACACAAAGAAACGGAAAAGAATTAACAGTAAACAAATCAAATAAATTTCGATGGTTGTCAAACTGACAATGGCTGAAATAGAAGCGCTAATCAGTAAATGTTTTTTTTTGGAAGACATTCACTTATATATTTACCCTTTCTGAAAGTAAACAATAGACAAGGATGAAGTCAATAATGCATGTCTACTTCTAAATCACAGGGGGATGACGCACGGGTAAACTCACTCCGCGAGAACAGTAATTTTGAAATTACCAAGATCAATAACATAAGCCATACGGCCAGGCACAAACATTTCAGAACGTTCAATATGCCTGGATTTTAACACCTGAACAGTATGATAAATTGACCGGCCCAGTTTCGTTTTGAACTTCATCTCATCTTCTTCCTTCTTCAGTAAATCCTTTCTTTCCTTCTCTTTTTTCTTTTCCTCAGACTCGCTAGCCAATCTTTCCAACTCCTGCACCATCACATTAAAACTACCCACTCAAATCTTGATAAGGATTTCATTTACCTGTTCCTGTTCATATTCCTTCTGCTGGATTTCACTACGAACTTTTTGCAAAAGTGCGTAATCTAGACCTTTCACCAAGTGAGTGTGTTCCATGTCACCACCCAAGAACTTAGACTCTTGGATCATTTGTCGTCTACGCTCGGCCGCATCAAAACCTATGAATATACTATTAGGTATACTTTTTTTTTATTTTGTGGTAAATATTTACCAGATTTTAAGTCTGGGGCCACAGCCCTGTAGGCTTGAGCCGTAGCTACCGGATCGTCAGATTGATAGTCTGGATTCACGCCTTTTCTTCTTTCGCCAGCTCTGTCGCGGTATTTTTCTGCTAGTTCCGCAATTTTACTATCTTCCTACAATAATCAAAGACTTTTAAGACAATGATTGTAAATCTAAAACTGCTTTAAACATAACTGTAGTCAATTTAAGCAGTCAGTTATTCAAGAATTCTGGTTAAAGTATTTTGTTAAATGTACTTTTACTACTGCAGATGTTACACAGTACGTTCTTTGCAACAACCAATATGTTTTAGCTCTTGAACCAAAGAGCACAGGAGTGAATTTCTTTTTTCAACACAAAATTGAATCATCCTTGAACTAAAAGTTACTGATGATTCCTATTTCAAACAACCCCTGTCACCGATAAAATTACCGTAGTAAACTGTTCAAATGATTCTCAGCCTAGTGCAAGTATAGATAGTTCATTAATAAAAACCTAACCTTTTGTCTTTGTTTTCTGTTTATTGATTGTTATTTACCGTTTTTTTTTTAAATATAACAACACTATACATATCTGCTACAATCAAGATGAGTTCTGACACAGATGAAATTCAACTTTCAACTTTGTGATATTTATTAAAGTATTGATATAAAAGAGCTTTTTAAAATATTCTGTTTTTTTTTTGTTTTATCAACCCATGCAATTTTTTTTTACCAAGAGTAAACAAAACTAAAATTACTCGTGTAAGCGCAGTAAAAATAACTGACAGTTCTATTACCATCTGCAACCAGAACTAACTGTTGGAAAGAACATATTATTTACCATAATCAGAAATGAAGCATACACATACAATAATACCAGAAATAACGGAAATTATGAGCAGACTGTCAGTTATTAGCGAAAATAGTCTACAAATAGTTGATAGACAAGACAACTATGAAGTGGTAAACAATTTCAATTATCTTGGATCCTTGATTACCAACACTGGGAAATGTGAAAGCGAAATACGGCATCGCCTGACTATGGCAAGATCAGCGACTACCAAGCTAAATAAAATATGGAAAGACAGATCTATCACCAAAAAAACGAAACTCCGTTTAGTTGATGCTCTTGTCTTCCCCATTGCAACGTACGCAGCGGAAACATGGACTTTAAACAAAGCCAATAAAAACAGAATAGAGGCTTTCGAAATGCGGGTTTATAGACGACTGTTAAGAGTATTGTGGACAGAACACCGAACCAACGTATCCGTATTACAAAAAATTGGTCCATGTTCAAGGCTGCTAAACAGAATAAACTGCATGTATCTGCAGTACCTTGGGCATATAGCTAGAAGATCAGGAACAATGGAACGACAAATCATAGAAGGGAAAGTAGAAGGCAAACACTCAAGAGGCAGATCTCCAACTAGATGGGTAGACCAAACAAAACCCTTAATAAACATGAGACTGCATGATGCCGAAAGGATCGCACAGGTAAGCATGGAATCAACTGCTGAATCAAATATAAATGGTGTCACTACATCCTTTGGAGGATAATGGAAAGAGGAGGAGGAGGAAGAAGATCTAAGAATGCTACGAGTTAGGAATTGGAGAGTCAAGGCGCAAGAGGGGCCAGAATGGAGAAAGATCCTGCAGGCTAGGACCCAACTAGGGTTGTGATGCCAGAGAAAAAGAAATATAAAATTTTGACTATAGCATTTTTTCCGCATATTTTAAGGCCACCCTGTATGGAGTTCACAACTGAAAATCGCAAACCAAGTCGATGAAGCAAAGTTTTGCAATATTGCAATCAAACAAGAAATACAACAAACATTAAAACGAGTTTTTCTCGAGTAGATTAAAAACAAACGTTTTCCCCTTTTACCTTTAAAATGATTTGTCAAAAATAGGAAGAACAATAAAAATCCTTAAAAAAAATGGGTTTGTAAAAAATATTTCATACCTGCTTTTTAAGCTTAGCATACAAACTCTTCCTCTTTTTCCGTGCTTCACTTTTGTCCTCATCTTTAGGCGGAGGCATGCTGGAGCTGTTCTGCATTGCCTCCTTAATTGATCCAGGAGCGGCTGGCGCATTTGCAGGCGTTGAACGTGGGGTCATGAGAAGTTTACGGAAATCATCATTGGTTAGGCGTTGAGAGCCTGGGGTTTGTTCTACTGTTTGCGGCATTTTGCTCTAAATCAAAAATAAATAATTCAAAACGGTAGTCCATAAATGTGTTCTGCAAACCTTTCATCTTAATTTTAGAAGAATTAATAATGGCATATATATATTTTCAAAAAAATACAGAAATTTTAAATTTCTGTTGAGTACATTATAAATTTCTACAAAGTAATATAAAAACATGCTTGCTCTATTGTCAACTGTTTGTCTGGTACAGCCTTCCAAGTATTACATTGTTTAATGTTCAATATCTTGAAAATGAAAATATTTAGAGAGAAACTGAATTTACGACAATATTTTAGATAGACCCTAATCTATGTAGTCATACTACTGAATCAAATTTTTGTTTCTAACTTGTGTCATTTGTAGTTTTCTATACTATAGCTCATATCCTTTCTTGTGGCTCTTCCACTACAGTACAGAAAAAAATAAGTAAAGAAAATTTTCAGCAAATTCTCACAAATATTATAAAACTTGCTAGAATTTGGTGAAAGAACTTACTGGACGCCCATGACCTAAGCTAAATACAATAACAATGAAATAAACTATAAAAAAGAAACAACAAAAGCAAAAAAGAAGAGTGTGTGAGAAGAGTGCAAAAAAGGAAGTATGAACTATTTATATTCATTCCTACTCCAAGATGTTGCCAAACTCAGCTTTACATCAGTTAAAGTTTATAATAACAAGCATTAAAAGCTGAGAAACTCCAAGTGGAGCATACTTTTTGAGAGCTTTCATCAGAATATGTAAACAAACAACTGAAAATTGGGTGTATTTCCTTTCATCTTTTGTCAGAAGACAACATAATCATTGATTGGATCAACTAAGTGAAAAAAAACTGGTTTCAGGAGATCTTAAATGGGTTTGACTGGACTTTTCCAATGATGACAGATAGGCTAACTAATATCTTGGACAAGACTTGCTTAGACTAGTTCTGTAATTTTCAATAAAAGGACCATCAAAAATATGGTTAATAGTAGATAAAATGTTATATTATCCACGGTTTAGACAGCTTTTATTGATGGCTTTGTCCCTTTGCTCTTCTGGATTTAATCTTGACATACAGTCAATAAAAGCTTCTGTCTAAACCTTAGTTAATAATAATATACTATTTTCTACTACTAACATGATAAACACAGCATTATTGATGGATTAGTAACTTGGTCATTGCTTATTGTTGACCTAGGTCAAAATGGCTGTTTGGCAACATCCTGGTGATAAATCCCAGACAATATTAAGTGTAAATTATAAAAACATAACATACATTTTTTATATTAATAGAAATGATATGCAATACAATGATAACATTGAGTATTAAGGACAATTATCCAGACACTGTAGCTGTAGCAGCTAAGGTTTCTGAGTTTGGCAACAATGGTTTTCTGCTTAACTTTCAGTAAAGTTTTTCAAAATAGTATAAAACGTTAACATACTTTCTAATCTACTTGGTAATCCTATATTGGGAAATAAACCAATTATTTCTGGATTGTAATCAAAAAAACTGTTCTACTTACCACTTTTACCAGTTAGGCAAGGAAGGATTTTGGTGTATCCAAATTTTCTTAATGTGGTGCTGGATAATATTAGTGTTTCTAAATGATTATAATCTGTACATATATTAATATTATAAGTTTATGATAAAAGAAAAACAGTACTTTACTTTAAAGTTTTCCTAAAAATAACCAATAACACAAACAAGACTGCAAAGTGCAAAGATGTATTTGTGACATATGAATGTCATACGTATGTCAAGTCATTAGTCAAGAAACAGGACTGTTTAATTTGTTATTCGGTCAGTGGTCACGTGACTAATGCATAGCAAATTCTCCCTAATACTAATAATCTCATGCTACTGGTCACGTGCTCTGAACTACTCTAACTAATCACTGCTCATTTCTCAAAAAAACGTCAGTTTTATATTTGCTTTGACAGGCGACAACAATTGTCAATTACTGATTAAGAAAATTTAAGGTTATGTGTTGCATAAAATAATTGAAGAACCCCAAGTTCAATGATAATTTCATAGAAAAATGGCAAGATATGTAGCCCAATTAATTATAGCAGGATCGCAAGTGATAGGAAAGGCTTTTGCCAGGGCGCTAAAACAGGAAATTGAAGCGTCACAACAGGCCGCGCAGCGATTAGGTCAGGGAAAAACGCGGGGCGAACGAGTAGCCAACCAAAAGTTGGGACTTACATTAGATGAGGCTAAACAAATTTTAAATGTTTCCAAATTATCAAAAGAGGAGATTGAGGAAAGGTGAGTTGAGTTTCTCTCAAGTGTTTCCTCTCTGAAATGTTCTAATTTTTTAGGTATAACTCTCTCTTCAAAGCCAATGAGAAAACTTCTTTGTACCTGCAATCAAAAATAGTAAGAGCAAAAGAGAGGTTAGACCATGAATTGAAGAATGCATCAGTCAAGGAGAAAGTTAGGGAAGATATAGGAAGCAGTAAGGACACCTAGCAGATTGTTATAATGTTAAGACACATGATGTAGGAAATGTGATTTATATACTACAGCATTGCTGTTATGTACCTATATTTTTTTGTTAAGTAGATAAGTTATTAACATAAAATATAAAAAGGAGCTTTATTTCACTATTTAGAGTAGTTCCTCTACAATTATTTTACTTGTCTGAGTCTGTGAGTGTGACTTCAATACCTTTACTGTCTAATAAGCGAAGAAGCCTCCTGAACTATTGATGTCTTATGTGTACCATCACAAAATGGTCTGTGTGATGTGTGCTTACAGTTACACAGCCAATATTCTTTGGTTTCTTCTACCATAAATTTAACAGGTCTACAACAAAACAATTCAATCAAACAATTACCTTAACATCTCCAAATATCTTACTTCTGCTTAATTTTCAATTGCTCATTTCTATGAGTGCCATCACAAAATGGTTGACTGTGACTCCTTCCACACAAACACCATGAATACTTTTTACCTAGGAAGTATTCTGTGCAATAATCAATTATAGTTGAGTAGCTGGACTTACCTGCTTCAAGTCTGATTTTGATTGGACGTTTATCATATACAGTACCATTTTCTTTTTGATTGTGGGCTGTGATTAAATCTTCAAGAAGGTTTTTTGGTATGCCTGGTGTAGCAGCTTTTGTACTGAAAGTCTATAACAAATTAGTGGTAAAACTAATCTGAATTTGAATTAACAAAAACCTTAGTGCCTGCGAGTCTATGCAGTCTGTGTGGGTTTAACATTATTCTTGCGCTTATGGACATTTTAGATTAGAAAAGCGATAATTATTAAATAAAAAATTGAACTAAGTATTCAAAAATAAAGTTTAAAGAATCCTGGAATAACTTTTTTAGGTTATAGGCAAATGTCATTTAGATTAATGACAACTGTGTTCATGGTCCCTGCGCGAAATATTTTTAAACAGTGTCACGTGTATCTTGTTTGCTTTCTTTAAGTGACTGTCACGTGGTATTCTGGTTAAAAGACAGACAACCAACAATACATAGAGATGTAAAAACGGTAATTTTCGAGTTGGAAAATTTCTATTTTTGAAAATTTACCGGAAAATTACTTCATGCTTAAATGAAAATTTTCCTTGACAGGGAAAACAACTGTAAAACGTTATTGTTATTGTCAAATTTATCATGCATTCTAATGAGATAATTTAAGGCATCTAAGCGCCATTTGCACCGTCGTACTTTTAAGCATAGCTTAAGTTAAGTGTGGTTTAGAGTGTGATTTTTTTCACCCGTACTGTCACAGTCTGACCCACACTTAAATTAAGCTCGGCTTACAAAACGACGGTGCAAACGGGGGTAAATGATTAAAAGTACATTAAACTTTATTTGAATTGATATTGGATTGTTGTACAATTAATTAAAAAAAAACAAATAATTTTTTAATTTTCAGATTTTCCAATTTTTTCAGGAAAATTATCAGAAAACCTCAACACCTTTTCAAAATAATATGAATTAAAAAAAAAAATATTATTTATAAATTTATCCCTTCTGGACAACACATTCCCGGTATAAAACTTTCCTCCCTTATACCGAAAATAACTATTGTTTTCGGTATTAATGTTATTATAATATCGTGTATCCCAAATTTATCAAGTTTTTATTAACAAACTTTTTATTTATCTTATTCAACTATATTAAAGATTTACTTTTAATTGGTAGATTAACACAATACAATTTCTTTCGTAAAATATGGGTTTTGTTAAACTTTATTAAAAATACAACTTCTTTAACCTGTTACAGAATGAAGCTATTTCTGTCTCCCTGTAAGTTGTCACTTTGACATTTTTATTGGTTTCACTCAATGGAAGTCCGAAAGTCCTAAAATGACTAGTCGATCTATTTTACAAGTTTTTGATAATTACCAAAAATCAAGACTGACTTTTGTACAAGCGGTAAGCGACTTGGCGACCAGACCTCAAAATGTAGAAATTATGAAAAGTGCTAACGTTTTAGGTAAGGTCCTGCTTTAGGATTGTTAACTATGTTACTTTGGTTTTAAAACCTTTTTTAGAACTACTCAAACCATTGATAGTGGACGTTTGTCCTCAAATTAAGCAGTGTGCCTCAATCGCGTTGGGAAGATTGGTGCATAGTGATGCGGTAATGGCAGAGCAGCTTTTGGATGCAGGATTGTTGAACCTTTTGCTTCGTAACGCCGGAACTGGTAACGTACGTATTTACTATTAGTTTAACCAGAAAGTATAACTTAAGTTTTATATTAAATGATATAGAAATATCAAAAAACAGCGGTCCTATTTGTGTTGCGCTCTATTTGTAAACACAACGACAAAATCGCTGAAACTGTGGTTAAAAATGGAGGTTTACAAACTTTGGCATATTGTCTAGATGATTTTGATTCAAACGTAAGTTAATACACTCTTCCGTTAATTTCTTGATTATAAATAACAAATTCTCCAGGTGAAAGAGTCAGCAGCCTGGTGCGTTGGTTACATTGCCAGACATAACGCTAAACTAGCTCAAGAGTGCGTTAATGGGGGCGTTCTACCCTTACTAATGCTTTCCCTTCAACAACCAGAATTGGGTCTTAAACAAATTGCTACCAGCGCCGTCACTGATATTGCCAAGCACAGCGAAGAATTAGCTATGAGCGTTGTTGACGCTGGAATTGTACCATATTTGGGAAAAAATCTAAGAAACAGTGATCCTAGATTGAAACGACAGTGCTTAGCTGCTTTGAGTAAGAGAAAATAATGACACATGAATTTCAGAAAAATAATATATTTTTTGATTAGGTGCTGTGGCAAAACATTCATCAGAACTAGCAGAAGTAGTAGTCGAAGCTGACATTTTTCCTTTTGTGTCCCAACACCTCACTCATCCCTGTCCAGGAGTGGGCAGGAACGCAGCCGGCCTCATCAGGGATATTGTCAAACAATCACTTGAGCTGACCCAGTTGGTTGTGAATACCGGAGCTATTGGTAAGCATTAAGCAAAACTAATTTTAGTTCTTAAAATGATTTATATATGTGGTTTTAGGTTCACTTTTGGAGGTTCTGTTTCAATGTCCGGCAAAAGAACCTGATCCTGCTTCTGATGCTCGAGTACCGTGCGTAACTGCTGTGGGCTTCATAGCAGGTCAAACCTTTCAAAACGCTTAATATGCGGATTTTTGCATGAAAAGCTAATTTCAGGACAATCACCCCAATTGGCAATGACTGTCCTAGGTTGTCACACTATTCAAGTTTTAGCTAGAATCCTGAACGAGTCCCGAGATGATAATTTGCTGACTGCAAGCGCATGGACTGTAGCTCAAATTGGACGTCATAGCCCAGAACATTCATCCGCTGTTGCCAATGCTAACATTTTTCCCAGGTAAAAGAAATCAAGTTTTGGTTAACATGCCTATTTGGATAGAGTTTAATGTTGTTTTGGGAAATCTGGCAACTACACATCAGTGATGACATAATTTATGTCAAGATTATGGCTTAACACCATAATCCCTATTCTTTTTGTTCTATAAACCTCACAGCAGCTTTGATAAATCGCTCATTGTGAAACTAAGTACCTCGTAAAACTTACTTTTCTTCTTTACTTACTACTTCTCTACTCAGTTTATTCAAATACACGAACACACTCTTTGAATGAGTTGACAAAACTGATCACCTACGAATTACTGTCGTATTTACGTTTACTGAAATAAGAAAGTTATCCGGGCTTATAAGCCGTTTTTATAATTTACATGTTTATTTAAACCATAATGTAGATTTTGAATGGTATTTAGATTGGTTGAACTCTTCAACTCTCCAAAGTCTTCGACGGACCTCAAAGACAAATGTCAAACCGCCCTCAAATTATGTCTTCAAAATTGCTTAATCACTTCAGCACTAGAACCCCTCCTGTATGTGGCGCCCCCTGAAATTCTAAAGTACGTTTTAGGACAATACAGTAAGGTAAGTACCTTTTTTGTGGTTTTAAATGCAAAACGCAATAACACAAGAGCTGTCAGTAGTTGGATTGCTGTATTTGAAAAATGGAATTCAATTTACTTTCAAATAATTAAACTACTAATATTGAATTCCATTTAAAAAACAACAATTGTAAATGATTTTACAGTTTTTTCAGTTGTCGAATTACTTTAAAGTAATTGAATTATTTTCAAAGTAATTCAACCACTTTTCAAATAAGAAAATTAAGTACATTTAAAGTAATTTAACTACTTGTTTCTGAGGTTAGGTATGTTTGTAGTAGGTAACTCAAAGGAATACAGTTTATTTTTGGTTTAATTTAAGTTCCTAATGTCTTAAATTATTTTTATTATATTTATCAAGTTTTTGATACCATCAGTTGGTGCTAACCAAAACAATATTGACCGTCGAGGTCGTCAAATTGGTAGCAGGTTGTCAAATTAATACAGGTGCAATCGTTGTCGTTGTTGTCTATAATTTTGATCAAATTACTTCTAGAAACGTCTGAAAATTTGAGAAATGTTGACAGACCACCTGTAGAAGCTTCTGGCAATACCAAAATTATTCTAAAATATATAGTCTTTTGTAATTTAGGAAAATTCTTAGATAATTCTTGCAGCTTTTAGGGGATTTTTAGCAGTACTTACAGAGGTTTTTCTTTTAGAAATCTTGGAACGTTTACTGGCAGTTTGTGGAAGGTTTTTAGCAGTATTTAGGAATTTCTGGCAATACCAAACTAACTTTAAAAACCTTTGGAAAGTATCAAAAATTTAGTGGCTACTGGCAAATCAAAATAATTCTAGAACTTAATCTTCCTGGATCTTTAAAGACACTTGTAGAAATCATCTGGAAGATTTTTAGTAGTATTTAGGCAAGCTGTTCAGCAGACACTACCAAAATGGAATACTTTTAGAGGGTTCTGGCAGCTTCTAAGAGATTTCTAGTAGTATTAAGATAATTCTCAAATGATTTTAAACGCATCTAAAAATTTAAAAAATCCTAAACGGTTTATAAGTATTTGGGAGGTTTTCGGTAGTGTTTACAGGCCACTGACAAGTTCAAAATAATTCTAGAATTCTTTCTACAAGACACTTGTAGAAAGTCTCTGGCAGAGATTTTTAGTAGTATTTAGAGGTTTTAACTGTAATTTTTGTAGTAGATCAGCGACTACTAGTAATTGGAATTCAACTATGTACTTGCAAATTATAATTGAAAACATACAATCAACAATTTTAGAGTAGTTGGTAATTGTAATTCAATTACTTTTTTTGAGTAATTGCTAAAAATAAAACAAAAAGAACAAAACAGAGTATATTTATTATAAAATGCGGAATTGTACACAACGCTCGTGATTGCTGCTTTGCTACGTATTTATCACTGTGGTTATGCAGTTTATAATCAGTTAAACATTTTATGTAAATAAAATTTGCTGTTATTAAATTAACACAGTTGTTTGCATAATTATGCGGGTATTTCTACTCTAATATTAATTATACAGTAGTGGTAACGCATATATCTTTCACCTGTACGCTACTTTAATACCAATAATCAATAAATAATTTTTGCCCTGTCCTATACCAATATCAAATTGGTTCCTCGATAATTAATCTAATCAGAACCTACATGCGTGTGAGACCAGGGTTGGCTTTTAAGGTCATCATCAGTATATTGATTAGCCATTTTGTGGTAATGTCGTATATGACAATGAAGTTTACTGTTTCCACATTATGCATCTATAAATTATTAGTATTATTAGTATACAGGATGTGCTCTATTTTACACAGGAATTTAAGCTCGTTTTGAAGATTGCGAAATTTGGCACAATGATAACGCTTATACACGTAATGCAAACGAATTACAATAATTCTTATACAAAAAGCTTATAAAGTATAATAAAACCTCCATATACAAAAAAAAAACTAAAGTATTAAAGCTAAGACACTAGTACGCAGGTAAATATATACAATATTTGTATTTATGTATAATATAAAATGTATAAAAAGGTGCGATAAAAGCACAAATCGTTTATAAGGCATGTGAGTGAACCTTTCTCTACAAATGGTTTGGTTGTTGATACATCTTGAATGGGTTTTTTTCTATGGTACATATAGCTTAACCTGGAAAAGAAAAATGATATAAGTAATTTGTAGCATACAACGTGGTTGTTTACCCACTTTTTGGTTTCATTAATTTTTATATTATTTTCTACTTCATTATGTATTATGGTTTGATAAAGTATGGTGGCATTTTAACTTTGGTAAATAACCCTGTTTGTTAAGTAGGTACCGATTTCTAGGTTATTACGATTATTTTAGTAAAAAACCAAACATCAGCAATCAATCATCGATTAAAATATCTACATTTGGTTCAAATTTAAAAAAATAATCTTACCGGATACTACATACAAATAAATACATTTGTCATAATCAAGACATAAATACTTTATTGAAATTTCTTAGCTATTTATTATTATTATCTTATCCTTTACTACTCTAAATTAAATCAAATTTACCTGACGTGAGACTTTCTTTCATAAATACAATGTACTAACGTACTATCGTTGTGTATAGTTTTTTTTTTGGTAAACGATTCGTTTCTGGTATATCGGATATTGAAACTTGAAATTTTATTTACCCAGAGGCAGCACATCTACATCCATTGGGTGTCCAAAGGACAGCTAACATTGTATTTACTAGTGTCCAATGAACAACGGAATATTAGCAATTCACATTACAAATTTTGTACATTGGACATACAAAAAACCTCATTTAAAATTAGATGTCCCACAGATGTTCATAAACAATCATACAATGGATATGTTACAGGTACATCCATTGGAACTATAAAATTAGTTTTCATGTACCTATTTTAATAATATTGTGGGAAGAATAATACATTTATTGTTCTTAGTAGCCAATAGCCAATTGTAGACAACTAATTGCAAACACAAAAAGAGAATACTGGCGGGATAAATGAAGATTTATAAGATTTTTTTTTGCAAAATTTATAAACTATGCAGGCTGGTCCAACCTTCTTCTTCTTCTTCATAAACCGTAGTTTCTCCACTGCTGGAGATAGGTCTCTTCAAGTCTCTTCCAATCATCTCTATCCTGGGCTTTTTGTGTCCAGTTTCTGCCCGCTGCGGCTTTAAAATCGTCTATCCATCTCCTCATTTAGAGGTTTAGGATACTTAAAGAGTGGAAAGTACATAAAAAATAAAGTGTCATATAACCTATGGTTGAGAAGAGCCCCTGGCGGAGCTAGCGCGCCCTAAAATATGTGCTCCAACAAACAGTTTTCTTATTTTAATTCCTAGACAACAAAAAACTGAAATAAAAATTGGCATGTTTGTTCACCATTTTGAACCAGCAATTTAGGCATTTTTTTAATTTTTTTAAAATTTCTGGACAGATTTCCACCCTTGAATTATCCTACAATCAATTTGGATCACCCTGTATAATTAATCGATTTTTAGGTGATTACGTCATTTTTTTAACGCAAGCAAAATTATGAAAATTGTTCAAAATCATGAAAATTGGTTCAAAAACTAAAAAATGAGCAAAATTATGAAAATTGATCAAAATCATGAAAATTGGTTCAAAAACTAAAAAAAGCAAAATTATGAAAATTGATCAAAATCATGAAAATTGGTTCAAAAACTAAAAAATGAGCAAAATCATGAAAATTGATCAAAATCATGAAAATTGGTTCAAAAACTAAAAAATGAGCAAAATTATGAAAATTGATCAAAATCATGAAAATTGGTTCAAAAAAAAAATTAAAAAGCAAATCTAGAAGCTTATGAAAATTGATCAAAATCATGAAAATTGGTTCAAAAACTAAAAAATTAAATGAGCAAAATTATGAAAATTGATCAATGAAAAAAAAAGCAAAATTATGAAAATTGATCAAAATCATGAAAATTGGTTCAAAAACTAAAAAATTAGCAAAATTATGAAAATTGATCAAAATCATGAAAATTGGTTCAAAAACTAAAAAATTAGCAGGTTTCGTGTGCTTCTAAAGCAGTTTAAAAGCTTCTAAAAGTTCAAATTCACATGTCTTAAAAGCAGTCCAGAACCTTCAATGCTCCTAAAGTAGTCTAAAAAGATTTCAAAACAGTACAGAAACTCCGAAATTCTTTTAAAGCAGTCGGAAGTCTTTCAAAACAGTCTAGAAGCTTTCAAAAGCATTTAGAACAGTCTAAAAGATTTCAAATGTCTTTCAACCAGTCTAGAAGCTCCCAGAAGATATCAAAACAGTCTAGAAGTTTCCAAAAAATTCTAGAACCGTGTAATAGTTTCCAAATGCCTCTAAAGCATTCCAGAACTTTCAATATGCTTCTTAAACAGTCCAAAAACGTTTCAAATGCTCTCAAAAAGTTTTCAAAATAGTCTAAAATCTTCCGTATGCTTCTAAAGCAGTTTGAAAGCATCAAAAAATTACGAGAGGTTGAACTCAAAAAAAGTAAAAAATTTTGCATCTCTGAAAGAGTTTTGTGCTTTTTTAAAGCTTTTGTACAGATTTTTAGGCTTTTTTGAGAAAAATTATTTTGATTTTTAAACGCTTTTTTTCACGATTTTAGTGTTTTTTAATCCGGACTCTACTCATTACAGTTTGTTACAATGGTAAATTTTGTTGGGTGACAGTGAAGGGTTTCAAGGTAAATATGATTTTCTAAAATTGAAACTACAATTCCTAACGCATTTTTAATGATTTTCAAAAGTTTTGGTGAAGTTTTCGAAATTCTTTTAACCTCCAGTATCTCGGAAACGGGAAGTCGAATTACACCAAAAATCATTTACCAATGATTCTAACTAAAATGACTAAAATCGACTAAACCAGGAGTTTTTCTTAAAAAGTAGATTGATTTCATAAGTGATCGCTTCAAATAGATTTCCGTACTCAATTTCACTTATTTTAATTTTTAACGTTGTCTTAATAAAATAAATCAAGAGAGTGCAGAATCATTGACTGTTTACTGCAACTTTTTGAGGTCGTGTGTTCGATACTAATCGAATTTGTTTATAAACCAAATAACAGCATTTTGTTGTTGTGAAAATTTACCAATTTCATTATCTGCAACGTATTAAGTGTATACGTAAACAAGTTCAGGCCGATCGACATGTGTTTTCAATTTAAGTGTTTATCATCGGGCCCCATGTCTGTTGTTGTCTTAGATCGAGTGCTTAGCGCTAAAGAAATAATCTCACTTTGTGCTTCAATTCGACCAAAGATTCTAATAAAACGTGAAAATTATGAGTTTTTAGTTTGTCTTTAGTTGACTGGAAGTTGTTTGTGTTGATAATTTGATACGTTTTCGCGTTAAATGGTTTCCTGTTATGCGGGACTTTTCGAACTGTCGACCAGTATAATAGTAACATACAGAACAAATCGACTATTAACACACAATAGATGACGAAAAGCTGTTTGTGTACTAGTTTTATTGTTTATAATCGCCGTAATTTCATGGAAAATTTGTTACTAGGTGCAATTTGAAAATGTAGGAAAAGGTGGAAACTTATTAGGTGTGAGAAAACATTACTCACTTGTCATCCAATCATTCAACAGGCAGAATTCAGATTTCAGAATGCAGTTTCTACTAAATGACATTTTAGATGTAAAAACTTTTTTAATTACAACTTAACAGTAAAATTGTAATATTTTTAAAAAATAACCAAACTTAACATTTACTTTTGTTATTACATTGTTACGTCATCCCGGATTACTTTGATTTTTGTCATATATTTAATTGTTCTTGACATTGAATTTTTAATTATGGTGATAGTTGTTATGCTCGATATCTTATATAAACCTTCTCTCTTAAGTCGCCATAAACTTAAAAAAGGTGGGACCATTGTTGTTAAACGTATATGTCAATTTGATTTAAGAGTTATTGTTTCAAAGAGTTATTTAGGAACCTTATAACTTGTACAAAAAGGACAAAAATGTGTTATAGTTTCTTACAATGGAAGAGCAACTCCTCCAGTCCTATCTTTAAAAACACTAAGGGTCGGTATTTCCATCGCCTCATAAAGGAGCTAATAACTATTTGGCCATTAAAGTGTATAAATATAATAGTTGAATAAGTTGTATCTCTTTTTCATTGCTAGTTTAAAAGATGACTCAAAAAGATGTCTTGTCATTGTCAGATGAGTTTGATTTGTCATTTCTTTGGTATCCGTGGCTGTTAATTAAGCCCTTCAAAGGCAATCTGTTTGAAAAAGCAGAAGGTAGTAGTATTTCGTGACCATAAAATGGATATAAGAAACAAGAAAAGTCAGCAATAATAGATTACGATTAGGTGTCTCTGGGTTCGCCTTATAAACTAACTATTTGGCCACTAAAGTGTATCCCAAAGATTAATTGCCAAATAAGTTATCTTAGTATATCTGGTGGATCTGCCACACTACTATAATCTTTTTTACCGCACTATTTTACCAAAAGATTAATAGCGAACATTGCGATTGATCACTCTGTTCTTTTGGCACCTTGCCCATTAATGTCCATCCTAATCTCTTCTTCATAGCAACTAAACCACACTTCAACTCATAGCGTCCTCCTGTATATAATTTTCCTGCTATATCCGAACCGATCAACACTTCAATGGGCGCAGCATCATTAATATTGCATATTTCTATACCCAAACTTCTCAGTTCATTTGTCCATAATCCATTGAAAAATGGTGTCACAGTATTGGAAATTTTAGTTTGGTCAAGGGCATCAAATCGACAATAAAAATCACCATGAATCAAGTTTACTTCAAAACATTGATGAGATTGTTCCACTGTAGTTCCTCCAAACAAACAATGAATGAGATTCTCTTTTCCTTTCATAGTAAGACCAACCTTTTCTGCAGTGGATTTTAAGATCTCTTAGACTCAGTCAATCAAAACTCGTACTTTGCGACTCTTGTTACCAGCTAAATGCACAAATAAAGTCTGAAGAAATACTCTTCACTTTCATTATTTTTCTTGTCAATCTCTTCCTTATTTTGATTCGATTTTAACTGGGGACACATTAAACTTCTGCATCTACCCTCTGCATCGAGTTGATGTATGACCAACCTTCAAACAGCAGAAACATGCTTTCTTGTCAGACAAAATCCTCTTCTTATTAAGTCAAAGTCATAGAACTAACTTTTTGACACTGGGCGGTTATATGAGGTATATTACAAAAAACGCATTTTGCACCAGGACTGTTCAGTAACCCTGCAGCTGTTGCTATATTACCACCATCCATTTTTGCCTTTCAAAAGTCAGTACTCTATATATCAGGCCTATTTTGTCTCGTCAGACCAAAACCCTCTGCTTCAAGTGACACCCTCTGCTCATTCTCAACCTCTCCCTGAAGAAACTGCATCAGGCTCTTCATTCGAACATCCAAAGATTTACCCTCTAGTTTACCATCAGCTGTTGCCCCTTCTTTTGCGTCAAAACATTGATTCATTGAAGCACAATGCCACACTCTGAGCAACTCCTCTGGTATACATGACCCTATCAATGGAAAGAGAATGGCTGAGTATTTTTCTAAAACTATTCCCAAGGTGTCTAGAATCTTAGTTGAGTTTCAATTCAGAAACACTAACAATTTTGGTCTTTGAAGTTGCGTTGCTTAATACGAGACGTAACACCTCCCTTATGTACACTTCAATCTGAGGTGTTCTCTTCCAAAATGTGACTTTAAACTTTCAATAATTCTGCTGTAATTTTCTCTTTTGTAGCAGGAAAACTCTCAACTATATTTCGGGCTCGACTTCCAGATACTGTGGCCTGAATCAAGTACTCAACCTTATCAGCTAAATCAATTTCTTGATTTTCATCAATTTTCCTAAACTGGGCCCAAAAAGACAGCCAGTCTTTGATGGTAAAGTCAAACTTCTTAAACTGGATTGTGGGTAACTTAAACTTTCTATTACTTGCAACATTCGTATTGCAACATCGTATTGCCTCACGATCAAGCTCTGGATATTTCGTCATTGTCAGATTAATCTGATTTGTCATTTCTTCGGAATCTCTGGTTCTTAATTAAGCCCTCCAAAGAGAATCAATTTGAAAAATTGAAAGATTCGTCTTTCGTGATCATAAAATGGAAAAACCAAATAAGAAAGAGTTACTATAGGTCAATCAGGTGTCTCTATGTAATTATTAGAGACACAGTACTTGTCCAACTATTTCCTGGTCTAGAAAAATAAAAAAGGGTTCAGTAACTTGCAAGCAAAAAAACGAAGCTTGAGGGAAAATTGGTTTAGAATTGTATTCTCAAAATTATAAAAAATTGTTATTTAAAAAGTGCTAAAGTTCTGGAAAGGAAGTAAGATGTATTGAAGAGAAAAGAATAATCCTCCTTTTTAATAAAAAAAAAATGAAGCAACAAACTAGGATACTATAAAACTGAAAGAGGATTGTCATCCATTCTCACAAACCTTCTTCAGTCCTTAATAATGTCTTAGTTTCAAAACTCTCTTTGGCTTTGTTAAAGAGTGTTTAAAATGCAGTCTCTGACGTTTTCCTAATTTTCCGGAAAATGGAGAAAGATAATTTAATTTGAAAACCGGAAATAAGTTTCACATAAAACTCTCTAGAACTTTTTCCATTTAACCGACTCTGTAGCTCTTACGGTTACAGAGATCCCAATACATGTAAAACCAATTTGGGACACACTGTAGATTGAGTAGGTATTACGACATTGCCAGACTGCAACATTTGTATCAAATTAAGTTGATAAAAATCGTTTTTTTGTTTTTCAGAAAAATATATTGACGTCCTGTATATCCACAACAATGCATTTCTCAAAAATACTTTTTAAAGGAAACCAGTTGTTTAGACTGTGACATTAACTTTTATTTACACTGTAAAGCTCAAATGTTAGAAAAGATACCTGAGCATTAACCCCAAAAACAGAAATAAAACCGTAAATTTTTGTATCTCTATAAACGAAGAAAAACGTGGGTGACTTAAAAACAAGAGTTACCTGGATCTAAATTTGCAAAAAGCAGACCTCATCGTATAAAATGTAAATGGCTCGTAAAATCAACATTATTGCAATGTTTTGACAATATAATATGACGCCAGAACCTGGATTGATTATTTTTTTTATGTCAGTAATTAACAGTGTTTTTAACAATACCAGCCACAATAAAAACATGTAGATCGAAACTGCATTGGGGTCATTACGGAGATCTTTCCGAAGATAATTTTGTTTGACAAAGAATGTGTGTTATTTATTGTGCCTATAAACATGCAATCAAGAAGTAGTTCATGATGATACAAAATCATTGTTTTGGAATATCAGAGTCGTAGTAGTTAAAAATACATTTTAAATGTATTTTGATGCTGTTTACTACGCGCAAATTTGCTCATGGTTAAACATAATAAAAGTATAGAAACTCCTGGTTTAATTACATTCCCATTGATTATTGAGTGAGGTTTAAAATTAGGTCAGACCGTTTTAACTATAGTGAATAAACAATTGTTTTGATTTGTTCTGGAAAATTAACAAACTCTTACCTTAAGTAGATAAACAGTAAATGCTATTCGGTCTCGGATTCTCCGTCCTGTTTTATGACGTTATAATTGGACTTTTTGGTTTTGAGCATCCTGAGAAAGGATCCAAGGGCGAATATCGATCTTCGATGCCGTTGGAATATTTCCGAATACAAAGTTTCTCTTAGGACTTTGCGATCCAGCTCTCTCGATTTTACCTGTGAGGGTAGGAGAGTGGGAGGAGGTGGAGGCACTCGACATTCCATGTCCGATTTGGTCACTTGCACGTATACGAAAAGTTGTACTTGTTATTTAGTCCGACACGCGTTGTAAGCAAATTGGTACTGTTTTTCAGTCCAAGTCGGGTTCCACCATCGATAAAATTTATAAACTGCCAAGGTTGACTGGCGCACTATTAAGAAACCACCTTGGGTTAGTATGTGAGGCTTATGAAAATATATAGCCACTAAGTAAATATTATCTGATATATATTTAAGTATATAAAAAGCGGGCGACGAGAGAGCAGACTTTAGGGACAAAACACCCTGTAAATATCACAGATTCTTTTTTAATAAAGCAAGCAGTGCCTCACTTAATCGGTGGTGCTTACGATACTGGACAAATAGTCGAAATGCTTTCCAAAAAATTCCTCATAAATATCACTCAGGTTGTCCAGAACACTTTGGTTTAGTACCCTAGGTGGTTTTTGTCCTTTTTGCAGGACATTACTTGTCGGTAACACTTGTAAAATCTTCGTAAAATCCTCAGCTTTTGTGGCTTCTCTGATTTGTTTCAGTAATTTATTGGACACTTCAGTGTTGATGTACTCTTTCACTGTGGGTTTCCGGACATTACGTTCTTGAACGTTTACAACCTGCAGCTCATCCAGTAACACAATACTTTTCCTAACAGGTTGCCTACTTTCCAATCTTTCAGGAACCACCAAAGGTTTTTTCCTGCCAGTCACTTCTAACTCGATATAATTGTACACTTTGCTGCTGTTACTCCTGCTGCTACCACTTCTTCTCATACTCTTCCGGTGATTGACACACGATTACTGCATTTTTTTCACGAAAAATTCAAAGAAAAAACCAAACTAACTATACACTTGAAAAAATATAGTATTTAAACGCTGCAGTTGTGGAAACGGACAAGTTCACTCGGTTACTGAAGTGAAAAGCGATCCAGGTTTGGACGATCGATAGCACACTCGACATGCAGAAGCGGATCCAGGATTTCCACAAGCCAACATTGGATACTCAGAATTGTTGTAAAGTAGCTTTTTCATTGAATATGTAGAGGAAACAGTGGCGGGACTTGATTCCAGAAAACTACATTTTTACTTTTCTCAACTTACAAAAATGTGTAAACCAGGTGGAAAGATGAAAATTACCTGCTCTTCCACTCACAAACCACGGTGGAAAGTTTAATTTCTGTCTCGAAGTAACGTTCACCACGACTTCGTCTCGGTCAACTACCTAATTTCTCGACAGAAATCAAACACTTTCCACCTGAGTATGTAATATATTATTTCTTTAAGATGTCATTTGACAGCTCCTAACTTGGTTCCTGCGACACTTAAGAGGTTCGTTCCAACGTCCAAATCTACTGCTTTCTTACTTAAAGGCAGAGTTTTTGTGAAAATAACACTAATAACTGAGAAAACCGACCTAGAACAGTGTTGTACACGCCAAACTTAAATACAAAACTTAGTATTACTACCATCAGGGTCAGACCTAAAAACCCCAGTTATTTCCCTAATAAATAACTTTCCCGCAGGAGAAATTTCCCGGAAAAATACCATAAAGAACTACAATTTTTTGGGAAAAATTCCCTAATCCGGCAACTCTGACCATTCTATTAATTAAATTAAATTTGCATTTCAAAAATGTCATCATTTTTGTATTGAAAAGAGAATGAACAAAAACTGGAAAAAGAATAAAATCAAATCATGTATCGTAGAGGCAGCCGAAGAATCCATTGGTAAAAGAAAAGTCAACATAAATGGGACCAATAATAGCAAAAAACTCTGGTTCTGCCACGAAGTTAAAGAACTTTCACAACAGAAAAAGAAATCCTACCTCATATACTCAGGAGCTCACCAACGCCAGAAAAACACTCCGAATATACAGAAGTGAGAAATAGAATCAATGCCAGAATCAAAGCCATAAAACGAGATTACTTTTATAAAAATACTGGAGAATTAATGCTGAAAAGCAAGACTTAATAGCACATTGTAAGACATAAACTGTATTAAGTTTATATTTGAAACCATCAATTCTATTATGGTAGAGACCTCATTGGCTTTGAAAATTTTGTTTGTCTCATTCTGAGGTTTACCACATTCAATGTGTGTCAAAAAGTTGTAATTTCTTCTTTTCTCTTCATTCTCTTACATGGTCATGTTTTTTTAAGAGCCTTGCCCTCCTGTTTTCTGGAGATATTTATTGAAACAAAGGAGTCGCGGCTTCCATCTCGCGGCAAATACTTGAAATACAATTTTAACGATTTTGTAGAAGAAACTTTTATTTCAATAATTGTTTGCGGGTTTATCCCAATAATGGCAATTTTTTAACTACTAAACTATAAAAAAAACCACTACGCCCCTGCACTTTTTGAATATTATATTACTATTACTGGTTATACACGTTTCCGCCATAATTCGCTTTATTAAAACATTTTTAGATTTCTTCGAATTCAGTATAGTTTTTAAGTAGTAATTACCAATTAGTATAAACACTGGTCACGTCTAAAAAGTGCAAAATTATTATCTTTGTCTATTTCTAGACTTGATTCTAAAATCCTGACCTTCCGTCGTAGTTTCTCAATTTCCAATGAATTTTTCGTCATTTTCATAAACAACTTGATCTACTATTAAATTACCGTCACAGCTAATTAGAAGCAGTAGTTTAGATGAAAAATTCGCTTAATATCCAGTTATGTTGATGGATTAAAAATTACTCATGAAATCTTCACTCGATTAGCGATTTAGATGAAAAATCAATATGAATCCCCAACATATTGATGAATTAATCAAAAATTACTCATGAAATCTTCACTCGATGAGTAGTTTAGATGAAAAATCAGCATAAATACAAATTAGGAGTGTTTTTTAATAAAACAGTGTAAAATTCAATTATTACCTGTTTTATCAGTTTGGAAAGTTTTTAGATAGGAAAACAAAACAACAATTAATAATATACAGGGTGTTTCACGATAAATGTCATATTTCCGGGTTTGATAGTGCATCAGAAAATAAACCAAGTTTTCTATAGAGGGTGTTACAAATTCTATCAGTTATCTCAGAAATTATTGTTGATAGAGCTTTAGTTAAATGGAGGCAAAGTTGCAAATTTTATTGATAAATAATTTGTTAAAAAAAATCGAAAAATTTTCATAGCATTCGGAGATATCCGACAAAAACCGAAAAAGTCAAATTTATGAATTATTTTTTTACCACTTTTTTATTGATTATTTTGGAAAATCAATATGGTATCTTCTGGAAGAAAATATATTTAGTTTTCAGCTCCCACGTTTCGTTTTTTAGATACCATCATCAACTTAAATTTTTCAAATACTTTGTTATTATTTTGGTTTTTAGAAGCTACAGATTTTACGAAACTAACAATGTGTCACACTATGTGAATGAATGAAAACTAGAAACTGATATCAAAATTATGAAAATGTACTTGAGAACTGAAAATTTACATCAAATTTATGAAAATTGACTTATAAACTGCAAGAAACTTTTTATAGTGATGGAACACCTTTTATACTAGAATAATAAAAAGTTTTCTACTAATTTACACATTTATTACAGACATAAAAATATTTACAACAAATTAAAAAAAAAACTATTTTTTACTGGAGTCGAACGTTGTGGGTTATTATAAAATTAGTTTTCAGTGTGCTTTCTGCAGACAAAATCAAATATTTTTGGTCTAGTCCCGACCTGGACACGCACAAATATGTATATTATAATCACATTAAATACTTCAAGAACTTTTAAGAGGCTTATTAATAACCCTCGTCAAGATGAATGAAGGGGGCTATAAATAAGACTTGTACAAGCTTTTTTATTCCTGCAAAGAGTAAACTGTGTTTTTGCTAATTTTAGATTGCGTCGGCATATAAGTAAATCCGCTGAAAAACGTGGCATATGTATATCATATAGATAATTTTAAATCTATAACCGGATGTATGTACGATTTTATGAGGTGGACTAGGAAGTGTTTGTGTTAACTACACAAGGTCTTATCTTGCCTTGCAGGATCAACTTTGGAATGGAATATCTCGCGCCTCTCAGAGTATGACCAAGATAAGATATCTTTCGTACCTTCTCACTTCTAAAACTTCAGCCATCCTCAACACCTCTTCGTTGGTTTTGCGCGCAGTCCATGGAATGCGGAGGAGTCTAAGAAGGGTCCACATTTCAAATGCCCCTATACGGTTCTATTAACTTACCCTTTAGTTTCTATAACTTTCTGGATAGCGGGTAGACACTTTCTATATTCTCGACAGAGACAGGTTTACTTCAGGAATGCGACCCTGCCAACAAATGTCTCCTATACCTAAACCGGAAGATTCTTCATGTCCCATCCTTAAATCCTTAGCTAAATCCATACATCCCCTTCCTGTATCATCCCCTTGAGGAAACCACCCAAGTATTTTATTTTTTTCCTTGTAAGACATCATGGATATGTTCCTATTAAATGAGCTCCTTGGGTGCGTATTCTTGAAATGGGGAAAGGGAGTTATCAAGAGAAAGGTCTGTAGAATGTGACAGGAAGCTACCATTGTCAGCTTTCTCTGTCACATTCTATCAACACTTCTCTTGAGAGTGTCGATCCTTGCTTTCAAGAATTAGGGCCCTCATCGGATTTCCGAAGGGAGCAAATAAGAATGGAAACATAAATAATAAAAAACTGCAAACAAAGCAAATTAAGAGAATATCCACCTGGAATATGTGAAGACAATGGCCTGATCTGGAAAATTTCAGAATGGATTGTTGGAGATGAGAATATTGAATATAGAGATTTTGGAGGTTATCAACAGGTTATAACGGATTACGACAGGGTGAGGCATTATATTATACCTTTTTGGTGTAGAAAACATTGGCGGTTCAAATGGGCGTCTGAAAACCGTACTTTTACCAGTTCAAAAACGTCACCAATTATGACTAAAAAAACGCACAAAATATTATAGCTTATAATAAGTAGAAATGGTTACAAAAGCTGTTTTCTGTACAATAAAAGGTTTCGGAAAAACTTGAAAAAATAAAAAAAATTGTCAAATTCAACACTATTTTAGAAGGTAAGTTGATAGAAACTTTTTTTCATATTTTTATATTTTTAGACGAGTTACCATATCCTGAAGTCCTGCGGATATATTATGAAACACCCTGTATACGAAAACGTTTCATTATTAAGTGAAACGATGGGGGGTTGTTCAAAACAATCGTTTTCTCAAACTTTAACAGCAAATTTCCAGAGACAATTAATTATTGTCGTAATGGAGAAAATGCGACTGAAAATAACTAGAAAATTTTTCTTTTGTTTATACACACACTGGCACTATTTTCAGAATTTATGAATCCCATCACATTTCGTTTATTCGGGGGCGTAAAATTTCATATTTTTAGACTAATGAATGACTCTTTATAATTTTATTTCGGTAACCTGAAAATATTGCAATTAAAATTCTTTGCGTTTATTTGTTCAAAAAATAAACCGTCAGTCCGAAAGGATGTGGAAGTGTACGATAGTATGTTAATGGATCTCAAGTTCAGGAAATTTGTAATGGTAGTGGTTTTCTATGAAAAAGATGACGCAAAAGTAGTTTTTTTTTTATTTCATAGTTACAATTAAATTACCAAAACCAAGGCAAATAATGTTATTTTTGTAACGGGCGGTAAAAATGATCGACAATCCTAGATCGTCAGGTCCATGGAAACCTAAGGGGAAACAAACGTTACAGTGCCAATTGTGCGTAATTGTAAGTTTATGACTCAAAAATAATTAAAAATTTTCCCTAAATATCCAAATGTGTTTCGAATTCCCCTGAGATGAGGAACTTTTCCCATACCTCTCCCAACACTGCAATAGGATATGGCGTAAGTTAAATTAACAATGTTAAACGACAACAAACTGTAATGACATCAAATATCTTCACACTGGAAAGGTTTCCTTCTTTCTTTCACACTCAGAAAACTATTTTAATATAAAGCACAATGTCACTTGCGTCAAATACTCTTTGTTGCAGGTACTTCCAAACGATCCGAAAGCAAGAAGACTATTTGTCACTTCTGGGGGTTTGAAAAAAGTCCAGCTTCTGGATGCCAAACCAGGCAGTACCCTAATGGAGTACATCACCGTGATTAACTCGTGCTTCCCGGAAGAAATCGTCCGATTCTATTCTCCAGGTTTCTTCGAGTTTGTTAATCATTGATTGGGTCCAAATACGGTAATGGTTTTAGGGTTTCCTGATAGTCTGCTGGACCAAGTCGAAATGTATGCACCACAATTAATGACGGTACTGCGAGAGACTGCAAGAAGCAGTGAAGAAGTCCAGACTGAAATATTAAAAGGAGTGGTCGCTAGGGATGAGCTGAGCACCGATACGGATTCTGCGCAAGTTATAGCAGAAAGTGATAAACCAAATTGATAAGTGGAAGTTTGTATTTTTCTACATTTAATTTTAATTAAACTATTAACTCAAATTAAGGGTTTTACCCTTGTTTTCGAAGGTATGCAAAGGTGCTTAATTACCTGCGGTACATACATGGGTACTTTTGTAATTCCAAATTTCCAATATTTTGCCACACATTGACTTTGATGACTTCATAGAGTCTCTTCAAGTTGACTCTTGTTGGATTTCACACATTTCTGGTAAATGTCACTACAACTTTCTTTTCCCAAAACTATAATTTAATAGTATTTTTGTGATTTATACTAATGGCAACTACATAAACTGTAACAAACATAATATCACTTAGTAGCCCCTTTAGTACAGTATAATAATATTAATAATAAAATAATAGTGAAATCATAGATTTCAATCTGAATTAAACACAACCAACCCCCTAAAATATAATACTAATATACACACTACAGATGAAACTAAACTAAAAAATATCATCAGGAAACTCGTATAACATGTTACATATTAATCAGAATTCTTCTTGGACTGTATTTTCTTTAGCATCCAAGCAGGAATACGTTTCTTCACTTCTTCTTTAAGCTGTCTGTACACCATGACCAGCAGAACTGGTATGGCCAGCAGCTCGTTGTCAAACAAATACAGCCAACAGGCTACAGCAAACATGGCTAAATCCATCACCCAATCAACTGCTGTTCTGACCTTTCTTTCTGCAAGTGCCGCCAACTCCTCTTGTCTTCGTTTTTCATCCGGAGTGTAATTTTCCAAATATCCGGAAGTTTGAGTAGTAATTTCCTTTAGCATTGTTCGTTTTACTGGACTTGGTGACAGGGAGTTTCTTCTAGATGTGCTTGGTCCCTGCTCTTCTACTTTTGGACTCCAATTTTCTGGTCTAGCTGGACTTAAAGCAGATTTTCTGGTAATGCTGGTGCCTCTTTTGCTTGGCGATTTGGATCGACTTACTGCCCGCTTTCCTTGTGTTGTGAGAGAAGATCTTCTTCCTGTGGGGTTTTGTGAGGTATGGAACGAGCTGGCAAAGTTGCCCAACTGGACTCCAGTTCCGCTATCTCGTCTTCCTGATGAAAAACCTGCAGAACTGTCTCGTCTGACGCTGGTTCCACTGTCACGTTTTGGGCTTGTTGCACTATCTCTTCTTTGTGGAAGACCAGTTCCACTGTCACGTCTTACAGATTTTGTAGGAGACTTTTCCCTGTTAACAGGGAGTGGTAATTCTAGACTGGGTCTTCTAATTGGGGATGTGGTAGTAGAGGGCTGTTGACTCTCGAATGGTTTTCTGACTGGGGATCTAAACACTGGGAAAGTATCGTAGTGATCCGTAAAGCTGCTTCTTCTGTAGCTTGGGGACACGCTTTGATAGCCACTATCCTGGCTCAAGTTTTCTTTGGATGGCGTCTGCTCTTTGCTACTAAAGTCTTCTTCTTGGGGTGTCTCTAACCCCTCTGCAGCCTTTTTCAGTTGCTCCCTGTCTAAAATAGGGTTACTCCTTCGTCTCTGCCCTACACTTTTCACTATGTGATCATAGTGATCAGCCATTACTTTAGCGTCCTCATCCACTTTCTTTTTATCTAGGAGGTTTTTGGGAATTACTACACTAGCTGCAGTAATTCCAGAGATTTCGGCTCCTGACGTAACACTGGGTAGAGCAGTATTACTTTGGGTTTTCTTTTTCAGTTTAGGGGAGTCTTTTTTAGTGGGAAGATGAAGGTTTTGAGCTATGGTTAGGGATAAAGAACGTTTTCTGGGTTTGGTGTTCTCATCACTTTCGTCACCTGAAGAGGACAATAGTGTAGGTAGTTCAGGCACTGCCAACGACTTGGAGCGGTTTCGTTCGAGAACTATATCTGGCCTAGGAGACAAAGCACGTGCTGTTTTTATAGGGGATGATGGTGGGGAAACAGCAGGGGAAACTGAAGGTGAGTCAGTTTTCTTGAGGATTGGTTTGGGAATAAAGTTGGGGTCAGGTAACTCCTTCTTTTTGTTGAGAATTTCGAAAGGTTCGTTGGTAAGTACCACCATGCCACCTAAGGCACCTGGAGGACGATAAGTGTCTTCTTCAGGATCAGTAACCAAGACTTTTTTGGTTCTTTTGTGAATTTCTTTTTTAAACTTTTCCATTTCTGAGTTAGAGTCGCTGTCACTCTCTGACATGCTTTCTTCGTATGAAGCTTTCCACAACTCCTCCTCTTGATCACTTACTGGGCTTCGCTCGTAACTAGCTTGACTATAAAGTTTGTGGCTTCTAGACTCAAACTCCTGGTCTGTTAATTCCTCAGAGGTAGTTTGGTCATTGTAGAACATCTGGCGCTTCATATTAACTAAAGGCGGAGCCCTTTTGAGAGGAGTTCCCGGCGTGACATTGACCAATTCTGAAGGGTTTTTCAGACTGTGTCGTTTTTGAGACCATTTACTGCGCTGCACATTCTTTCGTAATGAATGTCTTCTATCCAAACCCACTATGTCATCACTATCTTCAGAGTTGATTCTGATTTTAGGTATTTCTCTTTCGCGTTCAAACTCTTCTTCTTTAGCCGCAGCTTCGTTAAACCGCATTACAGTCCGTTCATGCAACAACTCTGTCGAACTTGCTGAATATTTTAATGGGGGGAATTCTAGGGCTTCCAAGTTGGACAACTCAGGTGCTGACAAAGACATAGGTGGTGCTACAGAATTTTCTTCGAAGAGGTCGCCACCTTCAGAGTAAAGGACCAGCATAAATTCTGAGCTGTCTGTAACTGTAGCACTGTGCTCTCTGACTAGTTTGTTCTTAAGTTTTGGACTAGGAGGTAGTTTTGGAGGATCGACAGTCACAGCTTTGAGTGGTTCTTTTGGTGGTTCAATTTTTACGGTGTACACTGCACTTTGGTGGTCTTCGTCAAAGCTTTCTGCAGCCCTTTTCAATAGTTTCATTTCAGGAGAACCGTATGCCAAATCTCTAGCTATAGATGCTCGATCAAAGATGTTTCTATTGACGTGAGATACTTCTTTACGAGGTAACATCGGAGAAGCTTCAGGGGTTTGCTGTTGGCTTTTGCTTTTTAGTCTTTTTGGTCGCACTGGAGGTGCAGTAGAATTTTGGGTCTCAACCCTTGAAGATGATTGAGATCGAGGTTGTCTAGGTGGGTTAGTTTCTCTAGAGTTTCTAGAAGGAGGCTGGATCAACCCTCTCTTAGGATCAGGGATGAAGATTATTTCTGATTCTTCACTAGGTTCGCTAATTCCGTAAGGGCTTTCAGCCTTGATTCTAAACTTATACTCGCTCCCTTCTATAAGTTCACCCAGTCTGGTTGAAAGCTGTCGGGTTGTGGCAGCTTTCAACCACACATTCCATCCAACACGATAGTACTCGATAATGTAGTTTCCTATTTTACTGCCACCATCATCTTTTGGTGTTGACCAAGATAAGGTAACTGAACGGCCTAAGGTCATCATAACCTGAGCTTTCCCTGAAAAAACTTTTATTTTAAATTAAGTAAGATAAAGTGGAGTGAATAGTACCTGGTGGTGATGGCTTGTCAGTAATAGTGACAAGAAACGAAGCCGTATCAGCACCCAGTTTGTTAACAGCTTTAATTTGGTACTCTCCACGGTCAGATCTTTGGGCGTCAGCAATTTTAAGGGTGCTGGTTTTGTCGGAATAGTCGATTTCGTAGCGCTCATCATTTTGAATAGACTCGCCATTATGGCTCCAAAAGACTAGGGGCGTGGGTCGCCCCACCACTGAGACTTTGAGGCGGATTATTTCTCCTGCAAAAAATAATTAGTTAGAAAAGCATTTGAAGCTTAAAAAATGGTTGAATAAGAGGCAAAACTATAATATAGAGTGCACTAATGTGAAGACCCGAAAAAATATTTATAATTTTCGTTAAAGTTTACAGTGAATCGGAGAGTACGTCAGGGATACTGTTTAGAAAAGCGTTCAGCGAAACATAAGAAGACATTAAGATATATGGAGAAACCATCAATTATTTAAGGTATGCAGACGATACAGTTCTCATAGCAGAAAGTGCTGAGGGATTACAGGAAGTAATAGACCGAGTGGTAGATGCATTTGACATAGATTGCATGCTGATTGCATCAGGGCGGCTCTCGACAGGCTCATATGGAACAACATGATTGCCAACATCCATAGAGGATAGGCACTGACAGAAAAAGA
This sequence comes from Ips nitidus, assembly GCA_018691245.2. Lineage (NCBI taxonomy): Eukaryota > Metazoa > Arthropoda > Insecta > Coleoptera > Curculionidae > Ips > Ips nitidus. Next base: position 5,215,674 of record CM042789.1, on the reverse strand, counting down.
AGAAGAAAATTTAAATTTGTTTAAGTTATCTAGTAACACAGCTGACGTAACATTATGGCTTGACTTCATCCTAATTTGATTAGATTTTTGGTATAGAAGAAAGAAAATTGTAGAAGTTGGAATTTGCAGCACTCTAAAAGACGTAATTCCTGGAATACAAGAAATTTGTTCAGAGGATTAATTATAATCCGGATTCAGAAAGCTGGAATAAGGATTGTCAACAGAAGTGCTCATAGAATATGACGGAACAATTGACAATATCTCTTTTGTGATATTATGTTTCTTTTGGTGGCTCCTTTCGTTTGTCTTAAGAGTGTGGCTTCTGGTGCATTTAGAAGCAATCTTTCAATCAAGACTAGCTTCTATAAGCTTCTTCTTACGTTAGAACTGAGTCCTGTGTTTTGTTTATCTCCTCTCTTCTATCACTCTTCTTCGGTTTCGTGCTCATCTCGCCACATCTTGGATCTCACATATTTCCTTTATTTCTTCATATCTCTTCCGGTCAAATAGCGTATGGCCTGTTACTGATCTTAGTGTTCGCATTTCTGCTGTTCTTAAGGTTATGCCTTTGTGGTTTGGGCTTTCACTTCATCCTTTAGGTTCCTATTACTTGTTATGTTTGTCCCTTGATATTTGAAAGACATCACTTGTTCTACACTCTGATCGTAAATCTACAAGCACTCAAAAATACTAAGACTTACCAATTTCAAACAAAAGCCCATCTTCATAATTCCTGGGAAGTCGTATACCTGGTGGAGCTTCCACACTAAGCTTAGCCTTGGTGGTGACGTGGCCAGCACGATTTGTGGCCGTGCATTTGATTTCGCCTTCGTCAGACAACGAGGTCTGGTGAATCGTGAGGACGCTTCGATCGTGCTCGGTAAGGATTCGGATTCGTCGGCTGCTGAAGATTTCGAAATCGTCTTTGAACCAGCATATCTGCAATTACAACATTATTAACAGTTTGGCTGGAGTTGATTTGGTGGTGGTGTTACTCTTGGTGCAGGCTGGCCAAGGAAGTAGGCCACAAACTCGCATTTTTCGTTTTCTAAAGCGACGGTGTCAACCACTTCTTGCGTGAATTTGGGTGCTGTCACAGCTGATCGGTGTAAGGTGACGGTGATAGGTTCGGAGACTTCCGAAGGGTTCGAGTAACCCACGGCATTTTCAGCACTTACTCGGAATTGGTACCTCCATCTGTTTTAATACATTAACATCAACATTAGTCACCTCTATCTAGATGAAAGAGAATGTTGGATATGATGTCCCTATCGCTATCTATAAATAGTTTTTTTTTTTAAGCTGAGAACCACTCTTATTCCACACCCTGTACAAGGTTTGTCAAAAGGCAACATTCCTAAAGTCATTTCTAGCCTTAAAAGTGAACTTTTAGACTATTTTTAGTAGTAAACAATGAGTTTTCTGCACAACAATCCCTGTCTTGATTTCCGGACTGTTTTTAGTGCTTGAAATTCACTTTCAGACGAAATGAATTTTAAGACTATTCCTATAGTAAATAGACAAAGTTGTGACCGAAATCTGGAAAACTAGGATCAATTTGGCAACGCTGTAAACTGTGTTTTTTAGCATTAGAATGGTAGTAGTATTTCTCAATTAAAGCAATTTTGGTTCTTTTTCACATAATTTAATAATCCAAGTAAACAAATTGTAATAGTAAAAAAAATAAACATCTAAATGGAATGTAGGCCCGGGTCCAGAAACATTTAATTTTATAGCTGGATTTTATGAGTAACACACAACTTTTAAAATACTATTTGACCTTCCAAGTATTAACACTTACCCAGGTTCAAGTCCGCTGAGAGTTATCTCAGGAAATGGTACTGGAAGCGGTGTTGCCCTCACCCAATGGGGTGAACCAATTCTGCGATGTTCGACAAAGTATCCAATTATGGGGGAGCCACCATCGTTAAAAGGGCGCGTCCAGTGCAAAGTGATCAAATCTGGGGTTCCTTCACTTTCTGGTAAGAGTTCTGGCTTGCCTGGGGCAGTTGGTCGGTCTGGAAATGATCACAACTTCAGTTTCCCGCATATTCCAACAGAAAAACGAATTAAAGTGGTTTTGTTGTATTGTGACATGCAACAGTTGTCGTGCCCTTAAAATGTGTGGAAAAAATACTACCACAAGCCAAGATACCACTTTGGTGTTTCTGAGCAACAAAAAACGTCGGGTGACGCCGCTGCTGATGTTTTGGTGCTTCTGAGCAACTAAAAACTTCTGATAACCTTATGATGTTTCTGAGCCTCCAATACCGTTTGAGAACCCCTTTTAACTCATTCGCGGCTTAGAAGCCACTGATGACATTTTGGTGTCTCTGAGCAACTGAATACAGCTTTAGAACTTCTAGTGACATTTTTGAAGATTCGAAGTCAGTTCTAAAGCCGCTGATACTATTTTGGTGTTTCTTAGCTGCAAAAAAAGTTTGAGAACCTTTGGTGACATTTTCCAAGCTCCGAAGACAGTTTGAGGGCTGCTGTTGGCGTCTTGGTACTTTTGAGAAACTAAAAATAGTCTTAGAACTTCTAGTGACATTTCAAAGCATCAGATTTTACCATTTAGGTGTTTCTAAGTAGCAAAAAATATTTTTTAGAACCTATGTGGGCATTTTCTAAGCTCAGAAGACAGTTTGAGCTGCTGATGGTGGCGTTTTAGTACTTAAAACTGCCTTGAAAACTTTTGGAGCCACTGATACTATTTTGATGTTTTTGAGCTGCCAAAAACCGTTTGAGAATAACTTCCAACAATTTTAAGGTTTAAAAAACAGAGTCGCTGATGTCATTTTGGTGCTTCTGAGTAAAAACAAAGTTAGTATTTTTATTGACATTTTAAAGAAAGAGTTAAAGATCCGCTGATGTCTGATGTAATTTTCGTGCATCTAAGTAACTAAAAACTAATTTTTATTTTTGGGAACATTTTATAGCATCAGAAGACAGTTTTGGATCTACTAATGCCATTTTTGTGCTTCTGAGCAACTAAGAACAATAATAGATCTTCTGGTGACATTTTAAATGATCAGTAAACAATTTTGGAGGCACTGCATTTTGTTATTTGGTGTTTCTGAGCGGCAAAAACTGATTGCGAGTCTCTTTTAATAATTTTAAGGTTCAGAAGACAGTTGGAGAGCCGCTAATGCAATTTTGGTGCTACTGAACAATTAGAAACGGTTTTAGTATTTCTGGTGACATTTTAGATGATCAGAAGATTGTTTTGGATCTACCTATGCCATTTTGTCATTTGGGTGTTTTTGGCCCGAAAAAATAACGTTTGAGAATCTCTGTTGATTTTTTAAGCTCGGAAGACAGTGAAAGAGCCAGTGATGTCATTTTGGTGCTTCTGAGGAACTAAGAACAATTTTAGAACTTCAGAAGACAGTTTTGGTTGCACTGATACCATCTTGGCATTTTGGTGTTTATGAGCTAAAAAGCCCGTTTAAAAATTCTAGTGAAATTTTATTAACTCAGAAAACAGTTTTGAATCCACTTATACCACTTGGTGGCAAAAAACAATTGAGAATCTTTTCTAATAATTTTGAGGTTCAAAAAACAGTTGAAGAGCCGCTGATATCAGTTTGGTGCATCTGAGTAACTAAAACCATAGTTAGTATTTTTGGTGACATTTTAAAGGATCAAAAGAGAATTTTTTGTTTTTGGCCGAAAAAAAAATCTCTGGCAACATTTTTTAAGCTTGGAACAGACATTGATGCAATTTTAATGCTTCTGAGCAACTAAGAACAATTTTAGAACTTCTGGTGACATTTTAAATGATCAGAAGACAGTTTTGGTGGCACATTTAGTCATTTTGGCGTTTCTGAGCTGAAAAAGCCACTTAAAAATTTCTAGTGACATTTTCTTACGATCAGAAGACAGTTGAAGAGCCGCTGATGCCATTTTAGTGCTTTTGAGCAACTAAAAAGAGTTTTAGGGTTTCTGGTGACATTTTATAGGATCAGAATCAGTCATCAGAAGTTTTAGATCTACTAATGCCATTGAAATATGACAATACAACCCAATTTGTTTGAAATAAGCCATTATCTTAAAAAAAACTTTAATTAAAGAAAAAACAACAAATCATTATGGTTCAAATTTGCTGGAAACAAGACACTATTTTAATGGGGTTTGCCATAAGAATTGATAATAATTTGACTCAAAAATAGACCCAAATGACATATTCTTTCTTTTAAATAAATGAAAATGCATTTTTTAAAGAGAATTTTTATGCTTCTGATACGTCTGCAGATTGTTGTAAAAGTCAACTTTAGAAGGTTTAAATATTTCATTGCCTGCATTTCCCAATAATTATAGAGAGAACAACAAATATCATTATGGTTCAAATTTGCTTGAATTAAGCCACCGTTTTAATAGGTTTTTGCCATAAGAACTGGAACGAGTTTGATGCAAAAATTGACCAAAATGACATCTTATTTGCTAGTAAATAAATAAGAAACTACGTACATTTTCAAAGAGGATTTTCATGTTTTTGACAAATTTGTAGATTGTTTAAATATTTGATTTTCTCCAGTTCCCAAAAAATTTAATTTTAGAAAAAACCACAAATATCACTATGGTTCAAATTTTCTGGAAACAAGACACTATTCTAATGGGGTTCGTCATAAGAACTGATAATAATTTGACTCAAAAATAGACCCAAATGACATATTCTTTCTTTTAAATAAATGAAAATGCATTTTTTAAAGAGAATTTTTATGCTTCTGATACGTCTGCAGATTGTTGTAAAAGTCAACTTTAGAAGGTTTAAATATTTCATTTCCTGCATTTCCCAATAATTATAGAGAGAACAACAAATATCATTATGGTTCAAATTTGCTTGAATTAAGCCACCGTTTTAATAGGTTTTTGCCATAAGAACTGGAACGAGTTTGATGCAAAAATTGACCAAAATGACATCTTATTTGCTAGTAAATAAATTAAGAAACTACGTACATTTTCAAAGAGAGTTTTCAAGTTTTGACACTGCAGATCTGCAGATTGTTGTAAAAGTCAACTTTAAAAGGTTTAAATATTTAAGTTGGGTTAGATAGTCTTAAAGATACATTTAAGCTTCAAAAATATTGTGGTAGCAATTTTTCCGCACATTTTAAGGACACCGTGTATTTCAATCGGACAATTGACTGATAAACTGACATAACCCATGCACGGTTACCTAAACCGTCGTCGTTATCGTCAAAACTTTGGGTCGGCCCTTTGGTAAAGCAGGATCCTATAGGTCAAAAAATTTGAATTATACAAACTAATTACAAAATCAGTTTAACCATAAAACAAGGAAACAATCATTAAAAGGTTAACTGACACGTTAACACACTTCTAAAAATACGCCAAGTTTTCCCGACCTGACATCATTTGACTTACTATATTAAACTTTTCCCGTTTCGCTGCTGGTTTGGGTTGAGTTTAGCGTTTTTTTTTTGGGCAAAAACAAGGAAAAAAGTATGAAATTTACCTGCAGCTTTCCAATGCACTTGTTTTTTATTTCTCACTCTCGGATGGGGTTTAATATGCGCGTTTCCCATATCGCACCATGGCAGCGGCTGCCTCAGGCCGACCTACTACTAACTGGGATAATTTTAGGATCACCGTAAGCGAATTGTGGATCGTTTATTTGACAGATGGAATAGAAAATCTGTTTTTGTTTTTTACCAAAATAAAAGCGGGAGTTATGAAATATTTAATGGAGAAGCGTTGGCACAACGAATTCTTCAGACCTGAAATGTTTGTTTGCTTAACAAAATATTTATTGGAGATGTAATAGAGACTAGGAAATACATAATTTTTACCAAAGCAAGCCAGAAAACGAGTAAACGTATATACAGTGTGTCCATAAAGTATGGAATAAATTTGATTCCAATTTAGGCTTTCAAAGGGTAGTTCAGCAAAAAGCTCCGGCACGTATGTTATCATTTTTACTCCTAAACTTAACTAGGGATGGGTAAACTTAAAGGTAAATGATTGCTAAATTCAACACTTCCTCTCAATCATTTATGTTTACTTGTTTCACAATTTTAAAATTTTTCTAAGTTTAAAAAACAATGTATATCCTAATGTTGACGTGAGTTATAACAAAATTATAACTCACGTTGTGATGTTGATGATGTTTCATTAAAATTATACAAGGTTGATTATCTTCAAAAAATTTTAAATTTTGTACCCGTATAACCAAAATCATCTAACAAGATCACCAACCACATTCCTTCACGTGCACATTCTGAAAGAGCAACATATTCTGCCTCGGTGGAAGATATAGCAACTGTGCTCTGCTTCCTAGTAGTCCAAGAAACTAAAGATCCAAAAATTTGAAATAAGAAACCAGAAGTTGATTTTCTGTCATTTCTGTCACCAGCCCAATCAGAATCAGCATATGCAATCAAAACATCATCTATATTCTTGGGATAAAATAATTCCAAGTCTGTTGTACCTCTGAGGTACCTGAGTACCCTTTTGAGTTTATGCCAAGTTTCTCTAACATGTTAATTTCATGATCAACAGCCTCTCGCCAAACTGCAAAGTCATCTCTTGTTTTAGCTTCCTCTAGACTGGTAGGTACCTCTTCGACAAATGAATTAATATTTAATGCAGCATGATAAACTTCAGAATCTTGTAGATAAGTTGGCATTTTCCTTTCTCTACATTGGTTTTTGTCTTGTTCTTCATTATTTCCATCTTTTTCTTCCCTATCAATAATCTCATGTTCCTTCCTCTTGTTCCTGGCTTCGTCTCTGTGATTGTTTTTCCGTATTATCAATCATACTCACATTTTCTATGTTCATATCAATAATTGTTTCTTCTAGCCTTGCTTCTTGTAAATCAATAATTCTTTTACCTTCATCAAACACTACATCCCTACCAAATTCCACTTTTTGTGTTTCAATATTCCACAGTCTATAGCCATTATGAGTGTAGCCTATCATAATGCAAACTGTCCCTCTAGGATCTAACTCCTAAACTTAACTAGGGATGGGCAAACTTAAAAGGAAATTAATGCTAAATTCAACAACATGAATATGACATAATGGCACGCACAAGTCAATTTTGATGGAAATTGCATGAGAGTGTAAACGCACCATTAGCTATCTAAACAACAGTCATATAATGCCATGATATCCCATGGAAACTCAATTTAAATTGTCAAACTGAAACAGAATCGAAACTTTCACTCTGAAACAGTTTCAGCACAAAAACCAAGCTAATCGTCTGTAATCACTCTCAATACAACTTCAGGATGATGTCTCAAACTGGATTACTGCTACTACTCATCGCCTTATCTAATTCCTGGGTTATTCAAGGCGCTTCCATTCCGGACGCTTCTCCCAGTTTTCTGCACAAAGCCATGCAGGTTTTCCCTCTAAAAAAAATTGAAGAAGTCCAACAGGAACACCTCCAAAAAGATGAAGGATTTAAGGCCGCCGTTCTGTATCTTCAAAGTGAGGAGTGGAAGAAACTGGTCAATTCAGTTTTAAGAAGCCCTCAATTTTTGAATTTTGCTAATATGACCCAAAAGGTAATTTGTTACATTTTCCAATATGAGTGAGTGAAGTAGGTTGTTATTGCAGTATAAGCTGAACATCACACAAGCTGTGGAATGCCTCAAAAACCATGTTACCTCAATGAAAGTTACTGGTAAAGTGGAAGCCAAACCAAACTTAGAACCTTTCATCATGGATGTACACAAAGCAGTACCTTTGGTCGATTTGATTAAAGTTCTTTCCACTAAAGGTTTGTTTGTATAGTTACGTGAACTACTTATTGAAACAAATATTGAGTAGATGACCCAGAAGCTAAGCGTATCATGGAAGAAATTGGTACCAAAGAGAACCAGAAAATCGCTGAAGAATTGCATGATCTGCCTGAAATGGTGAAAATGCGTCAAATTCTCAAGGGAATGAAACTGGACGTGGAGCCCTTACTTGCGTTAATTTACACTTTCTTAGGGTGGACTCACTAGAATTATTTTGTTTTTACGTTTTGTAAGTTTATTGTTGTGTTTAGTTCAATAAAATGATTGAAACAAGACTCTCGTTTATTTAATGAGGTGGATATAACGGTTGGTGAAATCGGCATCCGTTTTTGTACCAATGACTGCTTTTTTTTCATTTTCATTTGAGCGAAAGGACAGGTTCTTCTTCGGCCGGTGTCTAGGTGCAGAACCAACAGCCTTCGGCTAATCGCAACGGTACTGTAACATGGATTTCTCGAAGACTCAGGTGAGTTTTTTTTCTGCCCGCGACTAATATACACAAACCACAGGTAATTAATCAGCTTGGCTGAAAGCTTGGAAATTGGTAATGCGAAGAAATTACCTAAGTTCTAGTCTAATATGATTGTGGACCTACTTAACCAAAACTAGAATTCTTCTTGACAATGGTGGACTTGAAAGTTAGAATAAAATGTGAAAGTTGATGTTTGCCTCAATACAGAACTAAGGAAAATTAGGGATGTGAAAAAAATACCTGAGTTTTAGTCTAATAAGTAGTGGTAGGGTAAATTACCGTTAAAGTAATTATGTTACTTTAATAGGAAAATTGGACCGGTAAATTACAGATAAATTACAAATATTCTGTTTCTGGCAGTTCAAATTTTGACACGGCTTTTCTCCATGGCTGTACAAAATTTGGTAGTATTTTTTTCAGATTATTGGATAGGAAATTTAATGAGGATTCCAAAAATGTGCTTAAAACAGTTATTTTCTTACTCCAAGTGGGTTTCACAGGCGATTTTGTTTCTGACTGTCCTTTCAAACTGTGTTTCTGGTAGTTCAAACTTTGACACCGATTTTCTCCCTGACTGTACCAAATTTTGTAGTGTTTTTCAGGTTATTGGATAGGAAATTTAATGAGAATTTCAAAAATGTGCTTAAAACAGTAATTTTCTTACTCCAAGTGGGTTTTACAGGCGATTTTGTCTCCTGACTGTTCTTTCAAACTGTGTTTCTGGTAGTTCAAACTTTGACACCGATTTTCTCCCTGACTGTACTAAATTTTGTAGTGTTTTCAGGTTATTGGATAGGAAATTTAATGAGAATTCCAAAAATGTGCTTAAAACAGTAATTTTCTTACTCCAAGAGGGTTTTACAGGCGATTTTGTCCCTGACTGTCCTTTCAAACTGTGTTTCTGGTAGTTCAAACTTTGACACCGCTTTTCTCCCTGACTGTACCAAATTTGTAGTGCTTTTTCAGGTTATTGGATAGGAAATTTAATGAGAATTTCAAAAATGTGCTTAAAACAGTCATTTTCTCACTCCAAGGTGGTTTCACAGGCGATTTTGTCTCTGACTGTCCTTTCAAACTGTGTTTCTAGCAGTTCAAACTTTGACATCGCTTTTCTCCCTGACTGTACCAAATTTAGTAGTGTCTTTCAGGTTATTGGATAGGAAATTTAATGAGAATTCCAAAAATGTGTTTAAAACAGTAATTTTCTTACTACAAGTGGGTTTTACAAGCGATTTTGTCGCTGACTGTCCTTTCAAACTGTGTTTCTCTCACTTCAAACTTTGACACCGTTTTTCTCACTAACTGTACCAAATTTTGTAGTGTTTGTTAGGTTATTGGACAGGAAATTTTATGAAGATTCTAAAAATGTGCTTAAAACAGTTATTTTCTTACTCCAAGTGGGATTCACAGGCAATTTGGTCTCTGACTGTCAAACTGTGCTCAAAAGTTCAAAAATCAGGGTTTAGAAAAGTTTTCTTGCAGTATTCGATACAAAACGTGTTTCTGAGATTTATGACAACTGTCAGTTGGTAAATTACAAATTGTTTAACTAATAATTAGATTCTCAAAAACATATGATTTGCCAAAATTTAAACTGACAAAAAGAAGGGACAAAAAGCTGAAAATGCCATTATTTTAGAACTACTTTTCATTCAGTCTAATGTGAAAACGTAGAGCCGAGAGGATTTCATTTAAGAAAATCATTCTGGAAGTGCAAAGCATGTGAACTCAAGAACGGTACTGAAGAGGGTGGTACTTTCAAACAAAGCAGAAACAGCAAAAGGAGTCGTATGGAAGAAAACTACATACACAATATAAACGCTTGAGAAATGAAATTGTCAGTGACATAAGGAAAAGCAAGGAGGAATTTTTTAGACAAAAGTTGGATTATAATAAAGGAAACCCAAGAGACCTGTGGAAAAATTAAAAAAAAATTGCTTCCAGACAAAACGATCGCTTTGCCAGATAAACTCAACTTCCAAAACATAACACTGACGGATGATCAGAAAATAGCTTTTTTTAACCTAACTAATATAGGTCCAGCAAAACTATCGGAAGCCTCAATTATCACCACATTTAAATCCGTTTGACTTATTGACATCCGCAACCGAACAAATAAGACAACAATCCAACGTATGGATAAGGAAAAGCGACCGACCCAAGAATGGGTGTGATTTCGTGGTCGTCGTGACACACTCTCAAGAATGCACTATTGCCAAATTGACCCTAATCAACCCATATTCGACCCATCAGGCTACAGTTAATTCAAGCGCTTTGACCTGTATCAAACATTTTGACGCTCCAATGGTACTTTCACCCATCAAAGTGCATGCGAAGCTGTTTAAGGGGGCGTGAAACGCACTTTTACACATACTTGGCAACGTTGGCTGCTAGAGAGAACTGGAAGATTACCTACAGTACCAGGATTACCAGCAGTACCACGCTGGGTACCAACGGAATACCATGTGGGTTTGATCGTGCTCGAAACATGGCCTATCGCTTACGAAAGTTATTTAATTGCCTTCGAGCGTATTTGCGAGTAGGTACCCGCGAATAGTGTAAAGTTTTTGTGGTTCTATGTGGTGATTAGGAACCATAAATAAGGTAATTAATTGAATTATTTACTTAAATAAATGCATAATAAATGCTTCGCGGGTTCAATTAGATTGTATACACTAAAAATGTATTTATATTTTTTTTTGTTATATGATATCTCGATACAAGACTGTCTACCGGTTTTTTTTTATTCTATTGTATAATAGGTTCGGCAATAATAACAAAATAACAATGATGGGTACGGCAATTTTTACCGGAACCACTTTGGTTTAATTTCCATCATTAAGTGAGTATTTCCATTAAAGGAAAATTGTAACCATTACAAATGCATATTATGTAAAGTAACTATTTTTTCATTTATTTTAATACCTGCCTATAGTTATTAAGTTTTTATGATAGTTATTATAGATTATTCACAAACTTTTTATACAGTACTATTTAGAAAGCTAGTTGTATGCTTAATTACAGAGGAATTTTATTATTTACCATAAAAGTGTAAAAAACTTGCTAAATTAACCATATTGTATTATAGAAGTTGTAATTAAAAAATACTTTTTGGTCTAAATTTAAGGTGTAACTAATTATTTCAAAATGTAATTAAGTTTAATACAGTGCACTCAGCAATTATAAGAACCAGTTTCTAGATTCAGCTTAACGTCAATCTGATGATTAAACTCCCTAAACTAGCACTGTCATCTATAGATTAATCTTCAGATTAACGTTTAATTAGCTGTTATCATAAAAGTATAAAACTGATCCTAATTAAACACATTTTTTTCGGATCAGTTACTGAAACTTGTTCAAGAAAAATTAACAATGGCAGTGATATTGTTAATTACTACTTTTAAATTTAATTTGACTATCATCACTGACTTTTTATTGCAAGAAAGTTAATGTCAGGTGTGGTGCAGGTGCAATTTTTTTTTAATGATATCTTGAGGCAAGATTGACCACCTGTTTTAAAAGAGAAACGGTAAAAGTAATATATTTTTCATGCTACTGCAAAAGTCACTTTAAAAATGTAGTAACAATAACGCAAAGTACAACGATTTGTCTTCAAATTTGCCATAATTGTCCTGGTAAGGTTAAATACTGTCTTGAAGCTGTCTTATTGCCGTAAAATTGTTAAAACTGATGTTCAAAACGTTTGTCAAAAAAGAGAGTATCTTTAATTTCACAAAAATTTGACGTTTCAAATGTCTTGAAGCTCTTTTACTGTCTTGAGATTGTTACTTATCAAGTTCTTACTTTGTTACTGTGTTGAAACTACCTTACCGTCTTCAAATGGTGTTAAAAGCTGTACTAGTGTTTTGAGGCTCTTCTTATTGTCATGAAATTGTTAAAATTGATTTTCAAAACGTTTACTCTCGTTAATTTGCCAAAATTTGACGTTTCAAGTGTCTGAAAGATCTTTTACTGTCTAGTGTTTTGAGACTCTTCTTATTGTCATGCAATTGTTATCATTGACCTGGTAAGTTTAATAATTGTCTTGAAGCTGTTTTATTGCCTTGAAATTGTTAAAATTGATGTTCAAAACGTTTTACTCTCGTTAATTTGCCAAAATTTGACGTTTCAAGCTCTTTTATTGTCTAGTGTTTTGAGACTCTTCTTATTGTCATGAAATTGTTGTAATTGTTCTGGTAAATTTAATAATTGTCTTGAAGCTGTCTTATTGCCTTGAAATTGTTAAAATTTCTGTTCAAAACGTTTTACTCTCGTTAATTTGCAAAAATTTTCACGTTTCAAGCGACTTGAAGCTCCTTCAACGGTCTTGAGATTGTTAAATATCAAGTTCTAAGCTTTATTACTGTCTTGAAACTATCTTACCGTCTTCAAAATGTCTTCAAATTGCCATAATTGTCCTGGTAAGTTTAATAACTGTCTTGCAGCTGTCTTACTGTCCTAAAATTACTAAAATTGATGCTCAAAACGTTTTACTCTCTTTAATTTGCCAAAATTTGACGTTTGTAGTGTCTTAAAGCTCTTTTTACGGTTTTAAGATCGTTAAATTTCAATTTCTAAGCTTCGAAGCTTAAAATTTACATTTGAAGTATGTTGTCATAATTTGAAAAAAAATTTCAGTATTTTAGGCTTGAAAATAGTCCTAAATACAGTACATTGTCATTAGGTTTATGAAAATTGACTTGAAAACTAACTTTTTTAAGGTTGCTTTTCATTTTCTTAGAACTCTGGACTATTTTGAGTGCTTGAAAACTGCTTTCACCTTGGAAAATCGAGTTTCAAGACTATCTTTACCAAGTTTTTGACATAGCAGACTTAAAAACAATTTTTACATTCTCCATAGACTTAAAAATATCATTCCAATCTTTGTCACTATTAAATTGACTTCTAGGCATGTCAGTGCTAAAAATTCAAGCATTTCTTTAAAATCTAGACTGTTTTTAGTGCTTTAAAGCTGTTTTCATCCTGAAAAATCGTGTTTCCAGACTATCTTCACAAAATTTTTGACTTATCAGGCCTGAAAGTCAGTTTGTACACTGTCCATAGTCTTGGAAAAGGTCACTTCAAGCTTCTTTATTGACTTTTACACATCATGGGTGAAGAAATGGTAGCATTACTAAGAAATTCGGACTGTTTTTAGTGCTTTAAGACTGAAAAATCTACTTTAAGACTATTTCTAATAGTAAAAGTCAAGTTTCAGACTCTTCAGTGATAAAAGTATAAATTTTTCTTCTTCTTTGCTGCAATATTAGTCTTGAGAACTAATTTTTAGAAACGAATTTTATTAGTCCAAACATTTAATTTGGACTGGTTTCTAGTGTTTAATTGAATACTTGTTTCTGTCTAGAAAATTGAGTTGTACACTAATTCAAGTACTAAAAATAGATTTTTGTACACTCTTTAGTCTTAGTAAAGTCATTTCTAGCCTTAAAAGTCAACTTTGAGACTATTTTTAGTAGTAAAAAATGAGTTTTATGAGTAACAATCTTTGTCTAGATTTCCGGACCTTCTTTAGTTCTTGAAATCCAGTTTTAGACTCTCGACCATGAATTGCAGTCTGAAAAAACGAATTATAAGTCTATTTTTAGTAGTAAATAACAAGTTTTTAGAATATTCAGTGCAAATTTGGACTCTCACAAGTCTTGAATGTTCAATTTTACACTAAATAGTAAATTAGTCCAGAAATCCTGTTTTTTTTACTATTTTAAAGAAAACACCTTCTTGCAGCATTATTTAAAAAAAAATTCAAGATTTAATGAAAAAGGCTTTCAGAATCTATCATAAAAACATCTGGACACTATTAACAAAAATTAAGTTGAGGATGTTTAATCATTTAATCATTTAATCAAAAATCTCTAACCGTTTTCAAGATCCTCATATAGTGGCCCACCTTCTCCTCGACACACTGTATTAATTGCCCATTGTTACTAAAATTGTATTAAATAATCAACACACAACACATAATTGTTATTTATTGTTTTTTCATTTGTGAATTAATTCTGATGATATATAACTTTCTGATGGATCAGTGAAGAAAACGTGAATTTAATGAGGTTCCACTAGATTCTGCAAAAAATTACAACAATGAATTTCGTATCGTTTCCATCTTCTTATTATTTATATATTACTTTTTATAATAGTAATAATACAGTTTTAGTATCAAGTGTTCCTAGTTTATTGTAATTTTGTTCATCCAAGTGTTTGTAATTTAATACTAATGTTTTTTTTAACATTGTGCCTTTGACGTGTGAAAATAAACAATGTATGTTTAGCAGAAGAAATAAATTGAAATTGAAAACATAATTTTTAAAATCAAAATACACTAGAATCAACAATGTATCTAATATCTATTTTCTTATTTTAAATACAAATTTACTGAGGAAATTTTGATTGTTTTCCAAAATTGCATGATACATGATGTGTACTTTACGAAATATTAATAGCTTTTTGTTAATAAATTGTATTAAATAATCAACACACAACACCTAATTGTTATTTATTGTTTGTTAATTTGTGTATTAATTAAATTAACTTTCTGACGGATCAGTGAACAAAACGTGGATTTAATGAGGTTCCACTAGGTTCTGCAAAAAAACACAAAAACAATGGATTTCGCATTTTTTACCGGAACTACATATTCAGTGCTTTGAAATTAAAATTGTTATCAAAGTTTGTTAATGATTTACTTGCACAATGTCGTTACTGTAGCTGTTTTTCCAATTCACATTCAGAAAATTGTAATAGTAGGTAATTAATAAGATGAAAAGACTATTTAAAAAATGAAAGCAATTATGGCAAAAATCAAAGTAAAGTGGAATGACGTAACAATGTACCAGATACTGTTCTGAATGTGACAAATAAATGAGCAAACCTCACATTCAAAACATATTTTGTCTTTCAATTACATTTTTATGATTTATATCTATATCCCATTTTACTTTGATTTTCGCCATAGTGTAATTAAACATTCCTAAGTAAATATCTCCTTTCTGAGGTCTGTAAGGACAAAATGGCTTTCTAAAGTTTACTTTTTTATTTACTTTTTTGCTGAATTCTGTCATGAAAAGTAAAATACAGAAGATTAATAAAAAATAATTTAGAACAAAAATAAACCATATTCCTTTCAGTTACAACCAAGTAGTTGTTAATTTTTACGAGGTCTTTCAGGGGAAGATGCACCAACTTAAATATATTATGATCAAATGCTTTAATAGGTAATTCCAAAAAAAAAGTGAAACAAGAAGAAATAAGGATGATAACTCAGCGAAATATGTTTGCGCTTATTAGCTTTGAAATATCAATATTAGTTATTCTATAATCTATTTTATCTATATTTTTGTGAAAGGAACGATGGAGCACTACATCTTTTTTCTATCTAGGATGCACGTTTTTCTATTATTTGGGTTATATAAAAGCTGTCTTCGATTTCAATTTTTTTCAGAAATCCCAGTGGTATTAATGTCTCCAAAACTGTCTTCTGATCTTTAAAAATAGTCACTAGAAGCTCTCAAACAGTTGCAGCTCAGAAACAGAAATTGTCACCAGTGTGTTTCAAACTGTCTTCTTAACGTCCCAACTGCCAAACTTGACTCCATGGAGCTTTATATACAAATTTCAGTGTAATTCCTCAAAGAAACATCTGTTTGGCATTTTATACCTTTAGGTCACTGGTAAGTGAGTTTTGATAGTTATGACAACTGTCACGTGACGCAAGGAAAGTATTAAAATGTTTCTTAACGTCCCAACTGCCAAATTTTGCTCCATCGAGCTGTAAATACAAGTTACAGGGAAATTCCTGAAAGAAAAACATCTAATATTTGTCATTTTATACTTTTAGGTCACTGTGAGTAAGTTTTAACAGTTATGACAGCTGTCACGTGACGCAAGAAAAGTATAAAAGTATTCAAGTCAAAACTGTCTAATTTGTCTCCATGAAGCTGTAAAGACTATTTACAGTGTGGTTCCCCAACGAAAACATTTTTTACTCGATATTTTATAATTTTCAAATAGTCCAAATTTCATTTGCTTGCATTGTTGCTTTTCTTTATTATTTTTTTGAATTCTCCTAAATTTCCTTAGATTCTCTTGTAATTTTTTCGAGAAATAAATTTCTGACAATGTTCCATATCTTTGGTTATAGCAGTAAGATACCTTCAAACAGTTTTGCAACTAAACAGTGGCTAAAGTAGAAGCATTTCAAAGAGGATTTCTGAATTTATACTGAAAATTAACTTGATTATTATCTTACTATAGATAATACACTATTTTTTCGCAAAAATAGTTTAACAACCTAGCTTAAATTAAACCTTTTGCAGCTTAAGCGTTGAAAATCATTGTTTTTTTGTATCTCTTTTTCAGAAATAATTAGCTTTCAAGCTCTGCTTTTTAGTAGTCATCTAACGAGCCCGAATGAAAAATGTACGATTTAAAATTCCAGATTATGGAAGACAAGTTGGACGTGTCCTGCTTGCAAACCGCCAACATTACCCTACCAGGTGGATTGGACAAAGAAGGCCGCCCCATATTTCTAGTGACATTACAACCAGAAACCGCTTCCTTGCAGATAACCGTACCCATAAAGTATTTGCTTTCTATATTCAGGTACGTGTACACTCGTAAACAACACCGATTAGAACCATTCTCCTGCACCTTGAAAATGGCGTACCTATTGAGGCGATAAGGGGATTGACTGGAATTTTTATGGGTCTAGCAGGGGATTACTGAAAACAATTCTTTTATATGTTAATTATCAACGAGACTGTTATCTGGTGTAACTTTCTCTTCGTCTGTATAAATAAGTCGTAAGATTAATAATGGAGAAAGTGCAGGTTGTTGGAATTGCAGCGATTCAACAAAAAAGAAAGGGGTGACGGTTATTTTGGACGCCAGGAAGGGTAGTTGGAGGGTGTCCAGGTCCTGCATCAAACAAATTACTGAGGTGGTCCCAGAAGGACAGTTAAAAAGGCTGATAGTGTTGAAACCTGACGGGTTTTGGGATAAACAAAGGGTGGAGAACTGTACAACCCCTCAACCTGATCAGGAGGTCAGTTTTTTGAGATAACTTAAATTTGAAAGTATCAAAATTCCAGTTTCAGGTGGTGTTTATACCAAGATCAAGGCTGAACAAGTTTATAGACCCAACGCAGCTACCTACCGAATTGGGTGGCAGTTTGGTTTATGATCACCAAAAATGGGTGGAAAATCGCCAAGTAAGTTTAGCGAAATATATTTTCAATTATTGCTTTCAAAGTACCATCATAACTACTTTACCTTGAAACTCAGTGTTGGGTGGATTTTCAAATTTGAATGTTTTAGAAGCAGATTTCAAGAATTTGGTAATTTGAAACGTAGATATTTTAATGAATTTGATGATATAAAGAGGAAGTTCAGCATTTAAGTTTGATTTAATACCAAAAACTTCTAGGTTTTTGGGTTTTATATTCTTCAGGTTTATTCTTTAGAAACTTGGTGCAGAATTCAAGTCTTCAAGGTTTTATACACATATTTAGGGCACTCTATTTTAGGACATACATTTTTGCTGATTCTGAAGGCTTTGGCAAGAAATAATGTTATCTTAAATATTTAAAGTTTTTGCATTGAAATTTTCTCATTTTCTTAAAGGTCAAATTAGGTACTTATAAACTAACATCAATAGTATACATCTTCTTAGAAAATCAGCTCGTCTATTCATAGTTTCTCTACATGTTAATCAACACCACTTAGCATCTATTAGGGATGGCAACATTCCAACAATCGAACATCCTGTATTATCAAAACCCATAAACACCACAGACAACAAGACAGGTTATTCAACCTGCTAATTGTTAAGTCAAACATAATTCTGAATTAAAATCTTCTTGTATTACCTAGCCTGGGGAGATAAAACTTGTTTATTTAAAGATTAACCACTCACATTTTTTTCTCGAATACTGCCATAAAGGTATCGAAGCACGATAACGGTTTAGGTGTGTGGGTTGTTAAAGAAACCACACTAATGCTGTTTTTTTTTTAATGTTTAAAGAGAGTCGAGGAATTTTACAAGGACGCCGAAATTACGGTGAAAGAACTAGAAGAGCTGCGCCTGCACGTATTGAGGAGTAAAGCGTTGAGGGCTAGTCAAGTTGAGGAGGCTATAAACGCCAGCTGCGATATGGAGGAAGCTACTCAAATGTTGGTTCACAATGTCACTGAAACTGGTTAGTTCTTTTGACTTCAAATTTATAAGAAACTAAGGTGGTTTGACAATGCATAATTATCATATTTAGTTAGTTACATTTCAATGATGATGGGTAAATTGCCAGTAAAGTAAATATTTTACTTTATCAGGAATATTTGTCCAGTAAATTACTGGTAAATTACAAACTGTGTTTCTGGCAGCTCAAATTTTGACACCGCTTTTCTCCCTGACCTTTGTAGTGTTTTTTGAGATTATTGGATATGATGAAAATGTGCTTCAAACAGACATTTTGATTTTGTCCCTGACTGACTTTTCAAACTGTGTTTCTGGCAGTTCAAAGTTTTACACCGCTTTTCTCCCTGACTGTACCACATTTTTTAGTGTTTTTTGAAAGTTATTGGTTAGGAAATATAATGGGGATTTCAAAAATATGCTTAAAACTGTGATTTTCACACTCCAAGTTGATGTTACAGGCAAGTTTGTTCCTGACTGTTCGTTTAAACTATGTTTCTTGTGCTCGTTCAAACTTTGACACCGCTTTTGTCCCTGACTGTACCAAATTTTGTAGTGTTTTTCAGGTTTTTGTATAGGAAATTTGATGAGGATTCCAAAAATGTGCTTAAAACAGTCATTTTCTCGCTTCAAGTGGTTTTACAAGCGATTTTGTCCCTGATCATCCTTTCAAACCATGTTTCCGACAGTTCAAAGTTTCACACCGCTTTCGCCCTTACTGTATCAAAATTTGTTGTGTTTTTTAGGTCATGGGATAAAGAATTTAATGAGGATTCCAAAAATGTGCTTAAAACCGTCATTTTCTCACTCGAATTAGGTTTTACAGGCAATTTTGTCCCTGACTGTCCTTTTAAACTATGTTTCTGGCTGTTCAAATTTTGACCCCGTTTTACTCCCTGACTGTACGAAAGTTTGTAGTGCTTTTCATTTTATTGGATAGGAAATTTAATGAGGATTCCAAAAAGGTGCTTAAAACAGTCATTTTCTCACTCCAAGTGGGTTTTTAAGGCGATTTTATCCTTGACTGTTCTTTGAAACTGTGTTTCTGGGAGTTCAAATTTTGACACCGCTTTTGTCCCTGACTGTACCAAATTTTGTAGTGTTTTTTCAGGTTTTTGTATAGGAAATTTAATGAGGATTCCAAAAAGGTGCTTAAAACAGTCATTTTCTCACTCCAAGTGGGTTTTTAAGGCGATTTTATCCTTGACTGTTCTTTGAAACTGTGTTTCTGGGAGTTCAAATTTTGACACCGCTTTTGTCCCTGACTGTACCAAATTTTGTAGTGTTTTTTCAGGTTTTTGTGTAGGAAATTTAATGAGGATTCCAAAAAGGTGCTTAAAACAGTCATTTTCTCACTCCAAGTGGGTTTTAAGGCGATTTTATCCTTGACTGTTCTTTGAAACTGTGTTTCTGGGAGTTCAAATTTTGACACCGCTTTTGTCCCTGACTGTACCAAATTTTGTAGTGTTTTTTCAGGTTTTTGTGTAGGAAATTTAATGAGGATTCCAAAAAGGTGCTTAAAACAGTCATTTTCTCACTCCAAGTGGGTTTTTAAGGCGATTTTATCCTTGACTGTTCTTTGAAACTGTGTTTCTGGTAGTTCAAATTTTGACACCGCTTTTCTCACTGACTGTACCTAATTTTGTAGTGTTTTTTCAGGTTATTGGCTAGGAAATTTAATGAAAATTCAAAAAATGTACTTAAAACTGTCATTTTTTTCACTCCAAGTGGATTTTACAGGCAATTTTATCCTTGATTATCTTTTCAAACTGTGTTTCTCGCAGTTTAAATTTTGACACCGCTTTTGTCCCTGACTGTACCTAATTTTGTAGTGTTTTTTCAGGTTTTTGTATAGGAAATTTAATGAGGATTCCAAAAAGGTGCTTAAAACAGTCATTTTCTCACTCCAAGTGGGTTTTTAAGGCGATTTTATCCTTGACTATTCTTTGAAACTGTGTTTCTGGTAGTTCAAATTTTGACACCGCTTTTCTCACTGACTGTACCAAATTTTGTAGTGTTTTTTCAGGTTCTTAGAAAGGAAATTTAATGAGGATTCCAAAAATGTGCTTAGAACTGTAATTTTCTTACTCCAAGTGGATTTGACAAGCATTTTGTCTCTGACTGTCAAACTGTGCACAAAAGTTGCAAAAATCAGGGTTTAGAAAAGTTTTCTTGCTGAATTCGATACAAAACGTGTTTCTGAAATTTATGACAGTTATTTTGACGGTGGTCACGTGACTGCCTAGCTAAATTATGCTCCAAAAACCACGTCATATCTGTCATTTATGTCAAAAATGTCAACATTTTTCTAGAATATGCAAGAATTACAGTTTAACACAGTTATCATGCAGTTTTCGAAACAAGACGTGTTTCTAAAATTTATGGTAGTTATTTTGAAGATTGTCAGTAAATTACAAATTGTTTAAATAACAATATCTTCAGATTTGCGTCATTTTTTTCATCTCAAAATCATATTATTTGTCAAAATTTAAACATGGAATAATAAAGAAAAGTGACAAAAAGCTGAAAATGCAGTTTTTAATAAAGGCTGCTTTTTCATAAAAAAATCATAAGAGTTACTCATTTGGTACAAGAATCACTTTGTCAGAAAAGTTTTACTGCATTTATTTTATTATTGATAAACCAAAACAATAAATAACAAATCAAAACAGCCTTTTATTCAGTCTTTATGTTTCAGGATTTTATTTTGACAATATTGACAGAAAATGACTTTACTTAAAAATTTACTGGTCAAATTGGAATTTACATAAAATTTGTAAATTTTCCTGTCACACACTGAATTTTACTTTTCCAATTTTACTTTACCGGTAAATTTACGCCCGTCACTACGTTCTAACACTTGACTAACATACCTTCAGGTAAAGAGCTGGTGCAAAATATCGAGTACGAGAATCGCACCAGAAAACTATCGATAGACCACATTGATCGACTATTCACGCCCCAAGACTCCCTGGACACGATCGAGAAGATCCACAAAGTTCTGGAGGAAATCAAACAAAAACAACAGGAAATCGAAACCGACTGGACCGAAACTGGAAAAAGCTTGTACGACGCCAAAGACTTGAACGACCTGAAGAAAGGGGTTGTAAAGGTCACCAACTGGATCTTAGGTCTGTTGTAGCAGTATAAATTTGAAGATTGAAGACTTAGTTAATGAGTGCAGGTCCTGCTGAACAGTTAATGAACGCCAACCAAAAAGTCGGATACGATGTATCTTCAGCTGAAGAGTTAAGACGCGAACACGAGTGTGTAGAACTTCACTGTGTGGAAACTTACGGAAAGTATGCGGAGCTTTTGCATAAAATCAAAGCTCTGGAAGGTTCTGGAGTGCAACAAATTGATCTGGTGTCTCAGAAGGAGTTCATGGATTTTGTGTGTAAAAGTTTTGCCCTCAGGTTAGTTGCCATTTTAGAGTATAGCTGATGTTCTATTTTAAGCAATTTAGAGTGGAAAAACGCCGCAACATTCTTATCACTTCTCTGAGGTTCTTCAGGTTAGTTTCCGAGTATTTTGATAAAACTGGAGAAGTGTTTGATTCTTTAGTGATGGGGAGTGATATAAATGATTTCAATACTGCTTCCTTGAAACTGCTAGAGTTGCAAGAGAACCAGCTCTATTTAGGTGAGTTGTCTTTAAACAATGATTGGCGTAGATCAGACAATTATCGTTTTTATTCATTTTTTGCTAAAATAAGCACAAAAAAGTACTAAAAGGTTTAAAAAGTGCCTTTTTTGTGCTTATTTCACCTATAATATAACGTCTTTTAGTATAAATATGTCTTTGCTGTGCATTGGAACCATTCTGGAGCAAAATAACAAATTGACATAATTACACTTTATTTAAAATGGCATTTCTCCAATTTTTAAAATGTTCTGCTTTTTTTGTGATTAATTTACCTAATATAAAGAGCTTTGGTATAAATATGCTAAATAAAATTAAAAAATACATATAATCGTAGTGATAGGTAAATTACCGGTAAAGAAAATATTTTACTTTTACCAAGAAAATTTGAATCGGTAAATTACCAGTAAATTAATGGCAAATTACAAATACTGTGTTTCTGGCAGTTCATATTTTGACACCGCTTTTCTCCCTAACTGTACCAAGTTTTGTACTGTTTTTTAGGTTATTAGATAGGAAATTAAATGAGGATTCCAAAAAAGTGCTTAAAATAGTCATTTTCTCACTCCAAGCAGGTTTTACACACAATTTTGTCCCTGACTGTCCTTTCAAACTGTGTTTCTGGCAGTTCAAACTTTGACATCGCTTTTCTCAATGTCTGTATCAAATTTTGTAGTGTTTTTTTAGGTTATTGGATATTTAAAGGATTTCAAAAATGAGTCATTTTCTTACTCCAAGTGGGTTTTACAGGCATTTTTCCCTGAAAATGTGTTCAAACTTTGACACCGAACAAACTTTCAAGTGTTTTTTAGGTTATTGATAGAAAATTTAATGAGGTCAAAAATTTTCATTTTCTACTCCAAGTGGTTTTTACAGGCAATTTCTTCCCTGACTGTCCTTTCAAACTGTGTTTCTATCAGTTCAAACTTTGACATCGCTTTTCTCAATGTCTGTATCAAATTTTGTAGTGTTTTTTTAGGTTATTGGATAGAAAATTTAATGAGGATTTCAAAAATGTGTTTAGAACAGTCATTTTCTTACTCCAAGTGGTTTTTACAGGCAATTTCTTCCCTGACTGTCCTTTCAAACTGTGTTTCTATCAGTTCAAACTTTGACATCGCTTTTCTCAATGTCTGTATCAAATTTTGTAGTGTTTTTTTAGGTTATTGGATAGAAAATTTAATGAGGATTTCAAAAATGTGTTTAGAACAGTCATTTTCTTACTCCAAGTGGTTTTTACAGGCAATTTGTCCCTGACTGTTCTTTCAAACTGTGTTTCTATCAGTTCAAACTTTGACATCGCTTTTCTCAATGACTGTATCAAATTTTGTAGTGTTTTTTCAGGTTATTGGATAGAAAATTAAATGAGGATTCAAAAATGTGCTTAGAACTGTCATTTTTTTACTCCAAGTGGGTTTTACAGGTTATTTTGTGCTTAACTGTCAAAGTGTGCTCAAAAGTTGCAAAAATCAGGGTTTATAGAAAAATTTTCTTGCAGTATACGATACAAAACGTTTTTCTGAGATTTATGAATTATTTTGACAATTGTCAGTAATTCGCGTTATTCTTCTTATCTCAAAAACCTATTATTTGTCATAATTTAAACATGAGGTAAAAAAGAAAAGTGACAAAAAGCAGAAAATGCTATATTTCTTTATAGAAAATGATACTTTTTCATTAAAAAGTTATACGATTTTGTTACTCATTTGGTACAAGAATCACTTTGTCAGAAAAGTATTACTGTATTTATTTTATTATTGATAAACCAAAATCTCTAAAACAATAAATAACAAATCCCTAATCAGTCTTTATTTTTCAGGATTTTATTTAAGAATATTGGCAATATTGACCGAAGTAGACTTTAATGAAATTAATATCTTGAATCTAACTTTTGTAATTTTAATTTACTTTACCGGTAAATAACCGGTCACGGTTAATTTACGCCCATCCCTAGTTTAAAATGCTTTTTTGTACTTGGTTTACCATATAAGGTCCCTTCTGGAGTAAAAGAAAAAATTGACATAATTGCACTTTATTTTAAAAAATGGCATTTTTCCAATTTTTAAAAGGTTTAAAGTACTTTTTTGTGCCTAATTTACTGTGTATTGGAACCCTTTTGGTGCAAAATAAAAAATTGACTTATGTGTATTTTTGACAAAAATTACATTTTTCCAATTTCTCAAAGATCGTAGCTCTCTTTAAACGTTTATATTTTCTTTTCTCCAGCGCCATTCGAAAGAGCATAAAAAATACTACAAAATAAGTTAAAAATTACTTCTCGAGCTCTTCTTGTTACCGAGATACTGAATTTAAAAAAGTACCTTCAAAGACAATCATTTATCAACTTTTTTTAAAAAAATTGCTTTTTTCAATTATTGAAAGGTTTAAAGTGCTTTTTTGAGCTTATTTGGCCTAATATTACCGTCCTTGGGTATAAATATGAACTTAAGGTCGTTTCAGATGCGATAGAGCAGGAGATAAGACGGGAAGGAGAAAAACTTTCAGACATGTTATCAATGCCAGTTAAAGATGCTTTAGGACAGGACATCAACACTGACTACAGTGAGGACATTGTCAATATTCGGGACGTCCTGGACGCCACAGTAGCCAGAAAAAATATCTTCAGGTAAACAAATCTCCTAATTTAAAGATGATAGTTGCGAGCATTCACAAATTTCACAGTGACAGTGTAGAACTTCAAAAAGTCACCCTGCAGCAAATCACGCTCATTGACAGTTACGAAAAGGATGCAAAGCAGGCCGCCGATTGGCTTGAAGATATTTTGAGGGTGATGCTCAAAGACCACGCCCATGTTGGTTGTAGCGTGGAGGAAATTCACTCCCAGAAGGAGGAGCACCAAGTGTTTTTGGAGACTGCCAAAGTAAGATTTCACACACAGTTGACTAGTGTTTTTCCAAGATTCTGTTCAGATTTTTTTTTTCAAATATGTACGTTAAATAATGACGAGTTAGCTGATCCTAAAGTTTCCATATACCATTACTAAAGTCCTTGTTTTTTGACACTTTTACTAGTGTTTCTTAGGTTATATAATTTTTCTTTTCTAACTAGATAAAATACACTAACTGTAGAATAAAATGTTGAACCAAACTTAACAAAACCGAACTTAAAGTTTGGTTGTACTAAATTTGAACCGGGTTCTACGTTGAGGATGGTTCAATTAGTTGTACAACCGGACCTAAGGAGTACAATTATCGCTGTAATCAAGTAAAAATTGCAATGTAGTTTCAATGTATGAGGGATATAGTCTACAAAATCAGATTGATTATCTGGAAAGTTCACATCAAAAGCTAGTGCATCATCAGAACTTACTTCTTAGGTTATGTGAAGAAGCCTGGTATAATTGCACTCTAGGACTTTGAGACTATCAACTTTATTTGACTGACTTCTGCTGTCATATTCTACCTTCTAACTACCAACTATCTATCATACTTATCATTATTTTAAAATAACTGACAATGAGCAAAAAAACTATACTGTCTCAGTAGAAGGGACTAACAGTTTAACAGGTTTATATTATGTTTTTTAACTATCTTTATAACTTATTCTGCAGTGCACCTATAACTATGGTAGCCAGCTTCTAAACGCTTCTCTACAGTTACGTCAGTCCTGCAAATTGTCTCTAGACAGTCACAACACCCTGTACCATCACCTCAGTCATCACTGGCAAAGAATCCATTATATTAGTCAGGAGCAAATGACTCGTCTTAGAGTTTCGGCAGTGTTCCACAGGTTTGTATTTTTGCACAACAGGTCAACAACAACAACACCCTGTACAATTATAGGTCAGTTGAGGAACATTGCAACCAACTTCGTGATTTACGCGAAGCCGTGGCCACGATTCCAGTCTTGAATTTGTCGAAAAAGAGACTGAAAATCCAGCAATATTTACAGGATAGGGAACGTTTGATGGTGGAGGTTGGGCGGACTGTACGACTTGGGCGGCTGTTGAGAAGCCGCTTAAAAGAACCACTTTACGAGGACGAGTCGTAAGTAAAGCCGAATCAACTATCTGTAACCCGACCTTAACGTGTACACTCAGAGTTCATAAACTTTCGGGTTCTAATTTTGACTTTTCATAAGTGGAGGGGTCGGGTTAGGCCACGCCATCAGTTGTGACTTAACCGGCTCCAGTTTAACTAATCCCGGAAAATTCGTAAGTAAAAACTGCATTTAACGTATAGCGTATGTAAACAACGCTTTTACTCATGGTAAAATGACGTTACGTTGTTACAGCTGTAATTAGGTTGTGCTGTGTTAAGTTTGGTTAGTTGGATTAATAACCAGACTTGTCGTGTTTTCGCATGTTTGGTGCATGCAAATCTCGATTTTATTTTAAAAATTATTTTCGGAATATTACTCCCACGCGCAAAAATTAAAATAGCTAATGCATGTTTTTGTCGTTTATGTTATTTTTTCGGTCGGGACTGATTGACGAGTAGATCAAAAATGATTGTTTAAAAAAATATACAAACATCAAATACAAGCCACAAGATCACAGTTAATGTATTGTTAAAAGCATTTTGTAATCAGATTAAGTACCTACTACATTAAAAAAATTAAATTAAAGTACTCGTATAATGTGGTCCTTAGCTTTTTCTGGATCTCTGGATGAAAACTATATTAAACCTTACATAAACCTTGCCATGTGGATCAGTTATTTCCAATTTGGAAATCACTGGTGAGGTATGGAATTGATATCATTAATCAATATAAAAATCATCTGAAAAAAGTATATTAATTGACTGATTTTTAAGTTTAACTTGTATTATGTTATAACATTATAGGTATAACATTTTTTCACTTATTTTCGGAGAAATTTTTTATAAGACATGTTTATGTCAGATGACTCAGAAAACCAAAAGGAATCGATTAGAACCATACAAATTTTACGACTATTCTAGGATTTTTGGAAAACTTTTTTTTTCAAATTTTTGGTAACTAAAAACCAAAACGTCGTATGTCAAGTATGATATTACCACGTTGTAGAGGAGGAAAAGTGTTATTTATTTGCAGTTATCTAATCAAATAAATTAACAAAAAAATAAAAACTTTTTCAAGTTTTTAGATTTTGAAAAACTTTTAAAAAACTAAAAGAAAATTTAAAATGTTGGTTTTTTGTCGTTGTTTTATGAAAAGTTGTAGTTTTGTTTTGTGTAATTGATTGTTTTGTAATAATATTATATTCAATAAAAATGATGAAATGATTTTCAAGCAAAACTAGAACTGGAAAAACTTTGACTTTATCAACCATAAAATGAGAATGACACAGTGAGATGATGTTCATTTTGTTTTAGCTTCTTCACCCCAGTATCCTTCGTTAACGACTCAGAAGACGAGTTTCGCCATCTCTGCCAAAACTCCGTGAAAAACAATGAGATTTCCATAGAAACCATCACCGAAAGACTTCAGGAAGTGACGCAACTATCGGAAGAACTGGATCAAGCTTTGCAAAGCGCTCAGCAGGACTGCATTGTCTTCTCCATTCATCCTTTAGAGAAGGAGGTTAACAATAACTGTGTAGATTTGGAGGAGAAATCTGACCGTTGTTTTGGTGTCATGGATCGAAATTTGTCTGAAGTGTGTTCACAATTAAAAACTAGATTTTACAAAAACTAGAAAATTTGTGTATTCATTTCCAGAAAACGAACAAAACAGACGATCAACTGCGCTCTGATGAAGAGTTTCTCACTGCCTCGGACACGACTTTGCAACACTCCAGGTCGTCTTCGTACAACACAGCCTCAGAGTGCGAACAGCACTTTGCCTCATGGTGGCAACATGGACGTGAGGACGTCAAAGATAATGTGACCAAGGAGAAGATGGTTTTGGCGGTTGGTTGTCCTCCTGAGGGAGAACTACCTCCAGCAAACGAGGTATGTCAAGTATGGAAGAATTTAGAGATTGTCAGATTTACTAGTACTTGATTTTTGATGTGAGCAGTTAACATGACAATTTTACCTTTTGCTGCTAATTTTAATAATGGCGATGGTAAAAATATTTGGAATTTATTAATGATGGGCGTAAAATTGGAAAAGTAAAATTCAGTGTTACAGGAAAATTCACTAATTTTACCAGTAAATTCCAATTTGACCAGTACATTTATAGGTCTAATTTAAATTTGCTTGAAAGATATCATTTTCCTGTCATTAATTTGAAAAATCATAAATCTGAATCACTACACTTTTCATGCACCCCCTGTATAGTAGTGGCATTGACGAACTGTAAAATCTACAGGGATGAGTTTAGCAGTTTTTTACAAACATTTTTGCTCTCTTTCAAATTTTTCGTAACTTTTACCGTTTCTGAGTTATTTAAATAACTAATGTATGTATGTATGTATGTATGTGTAATTATAAATTGTAGTTTGAAATTTGAGCACCCTGTAACTCGGTTATTTTTAGGAGTTCAGGGAGGTTGAATCACTCAAATTAACCGTTTTGAGCTCCTCTTTTCAGTGGGGTAAAGCAAAAAATTATATCTGAAAGATTGCGTACAGGGTGACGAAAAACAGTCAATTACCATAATTTTCATGCACACCGTGTATACTGGAAGCAAAAACGGTCCTGCAATCTTACGGTTTTGGGTTAAGGAGTTGATTGGGAACATTTTTGGTCTCCTACAAATTTTTCGTAACTTTCACCGTTTTTGAGTTATTTAGCAAAAAGTGGTTTGATGTTTGATTTAAGTCAGTTATTCCTTCTTCAGTTAAGGTTTTGTTTCTTTAATCTCTTCTGGTAATCCTTCTACTATATATTCTAGTTCTTTGGGTGTTTCTTCCTCTTCTGTTATGGTAGAGAAGTGTTCTTTTTTACCATCTTTCTCTACAGTAAGAATTTAATTTTTCTGCATTATCACCATTTTTATTTCTGATAATTTTCTTCAATGAATTCTTCGGGAGTTTCTTCTACAGTAACTGCGGTAATATTCACTAAATTCTTGCTGTTCGCCTTTCTTCTTCCTAATAACTCGTTTCTTGATAATCTTCTTTGTGAGATCTCCTTTATCGGCTACAGTTTCTGTCTTTTCTTCTTTACCATCTCGTAGTCACGCGGTTTTGGTTGGTTTTCTTTTTCGGTACGCCATCTTCTAATACTGTAGTTTCTTCAGTTACTTCTGTTTCTTGTTCTACTGTAACTGTAGTTTCTATATTTTTGCCTTTTTCTTTAACAGTGACAATTTCAGTTGTCTTGTCACTTTTTTGTAAGCTTTATTAACAACTTTGTAAATTTCTTCAATATATTTGTGGTCTTCAGTTTCAGGTTTTTTTCCTTCTTCCTCTATAATTACGATTTCAGTTATCTCTTTTTACCGTTTTTTTTTAATAACGCGCTTCTTAATTATCTTTTTCTTGGTAACACCTCCTTCTACTACAGTTGATTCTTGTACTTGTTCAGGGAGTTCCTCAACTGCATATTCAGGTTCTTCAGGAGCTTCCTCTACTGTTTCTACTTTATTCTTCAACGGTAACGGTTTCTGTTTTCTCTTTTTTATCTCCCTTTTTCTTTTTAATGACCTTTTTAGTAACTTTCTTTTTTGGAACACCTTTCTCTATAACAATAGTTTCTTCTATATGTACTTTTTCAGTTTCTTTGTCAACTATGTCATTTAAAAAATTACTAAACGTTAAATCTCCTAGTTTCCTGGAGAAGTAACATTTTGGCAACACCGATTCTATAATTCAGAATTTCAAAATTGTGAAACTCGTTTAAAGTGCTTCCAAGCTAAAATTTAGTTATTTAGTTAGTCTTTCAGGGTCACGCAAACAAAAATGTACCACAATTTACTTGTAAATAAAAGTTTCCTAAACAATTTTGGGACACTTTTCAGTTGAACTAACATGTAATTTAGCTTCACAGTATCAGTACTAATAAAATATTTTTACTTTTTTTATTTTAGGTTCTCAAGCCATCTCCAGAAGTTCCTCCAGGAAAAATCGCCAGGGAGGTGACCGAAACCACTCATATTAAGGTGCAACAACAACACAGTTTGGGAATTAAGTCCTTTGTGTTGACTTCGGAAATAGTCAGAGATAGTGACACTGAAGGTAGGTTAATTAAATAAAGTTAATCATAATTCTCATAATTTCTCAATAGGTCATAATTTTTTAATTGGAACACCCTAGATGTCACTATAATCTCAATACGAATAGCCATACATACATAAAGTTGTGTTCATAGACAACATACTGTATGTTGTGCGTTTCAACATGTCATTTCGCTCAATTCTCGCTTGAAACTATTTTTATTTCTTATGGCAAAACCCACTAGGACAGGGACTTATTTCAAGCCAATTTGAACCAAATTGACATTCGACAGCTTTTCCTCATCTTCAAAAAGACGTACAGGGTAAATCCCATAACTACTTGTGGAGTACTTTCTATGATTTCTAATAAAGCACCAGCAAACACTTAACTTCACAATAAGAGAAGTTTAAAAACCCCTTTGAAAAAGCATTTAAAAACACAAATTGACGCTGTATGAAAGAAAAACTAAGATGGCAATTGCTTTAGTGATAAATATCAAATTTGGAAAAAAAGAAGCCTAACCTAAAAACGTATTCAATTTTAATGCTCTTACTTCTTCTTCTTTAATTTGTCAAATGACATGCCTATAGTAAAAGTTTTATGTAAGATAACTAGAAAAAGAAACAAATTACTATTTCAATAATGATCTAATGCGACGTTGTCACTTTAGCCTGGTTGATAGCCAAAAATGACAACACTTTTGATCTTCGTTTTTTAATTAAATGTTAACTTTATTGTAAATTAATCAAAACATGGATTTCAGCGTCAACATCCACTCTTGGAAGCAGAGAGGTGGACGCTGAGGACGTTTTGGCCAAAATGAACGAGGTAGGTGTGTTTGAGACAGATGGCGCTTGGAGCAATTACAGTAGCTATAGGAATGTGACTCATCAAACTATAAAAAAATTTATGCTTAGCTAATTCAGCTTAAAATCACAATCACTAAAAGTGCCAACGTTATTATTATGTTTTTTCTTGTTTATGACTTTGATGTTGCTACTTTCTAGGTTTTAAGATTTCTAGTTCAAATTTTGAATTCTATTCAGATTTTGATTGAATTTGTAAAACATTTCAATCAATTTTGTATGTAAAATAGTAGTCAAAATATGATACTCCAGACATAAATCACAATGATTATATTGACTGCTTTGTTGACAATATTTTAGCGTTATTTTTAAGTTAGTAGTTTCTGCTTGTTTTGTTTTTTCAGACTTTATTGCCTTTATTTTGACGCTTATTTTTTGTTTGTGTTATTTTTTTTTAACTTTAATATATTTTTGTTTAAGCCGCATGTGTATGTTTTTTTTAGTTACGCATGCTGAACGCAAACTAAACTTTTTTACATAAATCTACGCCAAAAATTACGTCAAAGTAGTTTGTTATATCGAGATGGTTTACGGTCTAGTTACAATCTCCCGGTCTATTTTTACGTTAATCTTCACCGTAATTTCAATTTTCGCGTAGCTTGAAGGTTGTTATGTTTAAATCAGTTAAATCGGATTATTTTGGGAGCCTAATACTGTAGAATTCAAGCTGATTTACAGTCTGAACCTCAATTTGTATGGATTTGCTTTTATCCCAATTATTTAGTTTAGTAGAAATATCAACTACGCATTGAATCAATCAATATGACATTTCAATTTGGAGGTTAATAACTTCTTATTAAAATTCTAAAATTATACATACTTAAAATTTATTTGACTTGTACAGGGTGGACAAAATGGGATGCTTTCACATGGAAAATGTTTTTAATAGAGATATATTATCTGATGGTAATAAAAATGCCAAATTCTATCATAGTTTAGCAGATATAGGGTGTTTTTCATAATTTGTGAGATAACCACAAAAAATTCACTTTTTCCAGATGTTTTTGCTTTAATTTTTAGAAGAAAAAACAACCACATTTGACACTTTTTATTTTGCCCAAGATTTCTTTAATAAATACGCACTGAACGGTTTTAAACATATTTTGTTAGGTTAGATTAGGTTAAGGTGTTTGCCAGGTTTGGGGAACATTACCCTGGCAAATTAGATCCACATTTGGATATTTGTGAAAAACTTTTTCAAAACTTCAGTAAATACTAATACAACGCTACATTTAACTTATTCACTAAAACAACTAAAGATGATGGCACGAGAAGCCTTTATGAGAACCGATTAATAAATAAACTGAAAGGACTTAATACGCTGGAGTGTGGATGTATCGTAGAGGCAATCGAAGAAACGATTGGTAAATGAAAAGTCAACATAAATGGGACCAATAATAGCAAAAAACCCTGGTTCTGTCACGAAGTTAAAGAACTTTCACAACAGAAAAAGAAATCCTACCTCATATACAGGAGCTCACCAACGCCAGAAAAACACTCACAGAAGTGAGAAACAGAATCAATGCCAGAATCAAAGCCATAAAATGAGATTACTGGGCAAAATCTACAAGCGATATGGATCACGACCTATATGGAGCACAGAAGAAAGTCTGGAAGATGCTCAAGAACAGGAAAAAGCCAATAAATGAGTTTGTGCAAACAAAAGGAGTCACCAAAGATGTTTGGGATAAAAAACTTCAGGAAACTCTATAACACCGATGAAGCCATAAGCATCGAAAACTACGAGACAAACCATCAAATAACACTGAACGACGAAGAGGTAATGATAAAAATAAAAAAATTGAAAAGCTTCCGGGAAGCTGAAGATAATGCTTCAAATTTCATGTTTTGATTATGGTAATAGCAAGCATTTATTCATAATTGACAAATAAAAGGAAGCCTAAGAGAACAATTCCAGAAAATGGCTGAAACTTTGACGAAGAGAAAGAATATTCAGAAGTCTGAGAACATTTGTAAAAGGAAATTCTCGATAATTTACCGTTTTCCATAAACCATCTCTAATAATACCAATAATAATTAATAAGATTTAACCAAAATAATCAATAAATAATAGTTTTGAAAGACGTTATTACCATTCTTCTAGATTATGAGGTGACGGAAAGCCAGTTCTATACAATCCACAGTCTATTTGCATCGCTAGCGGTCATTGATGTCAGAAAAATTATTTGAAAGTCTATTTACTTCCCAATGAAATGCCAGTTTTAGTCAACAGATTGACGTGCTCGATCAAATATTTATTTACTTAGAGAGGATCAACATACCACCAAAAATAGACCGGCCGTTCTGTTATACACATGTCTTGTAGCCTGTTTTCTTATGTTATTCGGCAAGGTTGTAGATATCTAGAAGTTAAAGCTAGCCTAAAATAAAACCAATTCTTATTTTTATTCTTTTTAAAAGTTTGTGTATTTGTGCGCCTTAATAAAATAAACTACTTGTGGAATTGAAAGTTTAGTTGTAGTTGTAAAGCACTGTTTATGACTGTTAGAGGTTTGCTTATTTTGAAAATTTTAGAGAAACCTGGTAAAGTGGGAAAATGTGTATTAAAAATCAGTAAAAAATAGGTTAGAAATTTAAATTTAATTAATCAGTTAGGTAATTCAGTGAAATTAAAACTTGTCGATACATGGTTACAGGGTGTGAATAAGAGTGATTCGCCGCTGTTTTGACTAAACGGCTAATCGTAGAAATTTAGGGAAATAAAAGTCCAAAGGAATTACTTTTAGTTTTGGAAAATGTCCACAAGAGAGCGCACTAACAAGTTTAATTCAAAAAATATCTCCTAACCTAAAATTTCAAATACAGTTGCACTTTTAAAGTTAAAGCCACTATTATAGGCTTTAGGTTCGGTTGTTGATTAGTTGTTATTAAAAAGTCCACGTGGCTGTGAATGATTATTATGACAGTAAACTTTAACTAGATTTAGTTAATTTTGCATGTTTAATTTTTTTTAAATGCTCCTGAAGTAGTCTAAAAAAATGTAAAAACATTCCAAAACACTATAGAACCTCTAAAATGCATTGCAAAGCTTACAAAGATAGAAGCTCTCAAAAGCTTCCGTATGCTTCTAAAGCAGTTTAACAGCTTCCAAAAGTTTCTAAAACCGTCTACAAGGATTCATATGCCTTAAAAGCAGTCCAGAACCTTCAAGGCTCTTTAAACTGTCCAAACACCTTCCAAATGCTCCTAAAAAGCTTTAAAACTCCTTTAAAAAAGGTTTTAAAACACTACAGAAACTCCAGTATGCTTCTCAAGCAGTCTAAAGCCTTCCAAAACAGTCTAGAAGCTTCCAAATGCTTTTCAATTTATTTAGAAGGTCTCAAAAGCTTCCAACAGTTTACCTCAGCTAACCTAACCTAACCTTGTACCGTCTACAAGGTTTCAAATGCCTTAAAGGCAGTCCAGAACCTTCAAGGCTCTTTAAACTGTCCAAACCCCTTTCAAATGCTCCTAAAGTAGTCTAAAAAGGTTTTAAAACACTACAGAAACTCTAAAATGCTTCTCAAGCAGTCTAAAGCCTTCCAAAATAGTCTAGAAGCTTCCAAAAGCTTTCAGAACAATCTAAAGGCTTCCAAATAATCTTCAACTAGTCTAGAAGCTCACAAGAAAATTCAAGGCAGTCTAAAAGCTTCCGTATATGCTTCTAGAGCAGTTTAAAAACTTCAGAAAGTTCAAATTCACATGTCTTAAAAGCAGTCCAGAACCTTCAATGCTCCTAAAGTAGTCTAAAAAGATTTCAAAACACTACAGAAACTTCAAAATGCTTCTAAAGCAGTCGGAAGTTTTTCAAAATAGTCTAGAAGCTTCCAAAATTATTTAGAACAGTCTAAAAGATTCTAAATACTTTTCAACTAGTCTAGAAACTCCCAGAAGATATTAAAGCAGTTTAGAAGCTTTCAAAATTTTTTTGAACCGTGTAAGAGATTCCAAATGCCTCTAAAGCATTCCAGAACCTTTAATATGCTGTTTAAACAGTCCAAAAACCTTCCAAATGCTCTAAAGTAGTTCAAAAAGTTTTTAAATCAGTCTAAAATCTTCCGTGCTTCTAAATCATTTGGAAAAAAAAATTTTTTCTTCTTCATCCACTGAATTAGTTACATAATTTGGTTATTGATCTATACTAGACCATTGCTATTTATTTCAATATGAATGAGTTTTTACTGTTTGATTTGGTTTCTGCATGTATGTTTTAATAAAATTACTGACGTTTAGCTGTTAATCTTTCAAATTACTGTTACGTTGCAATAAAAGTAAAATAATTCTAACCTATCAGTACTTCAAACTGAAACAAAACAGAAAATTGTAAACAGGGGCTAACCCTGGGGTTTTTTAAGTTTTGTGGAGATCTGCCTGGTTTGTATTGTAACATCTAGGCAAAATAGCAAAAATGTACGCTATTTACACAGAAATACGGCTAATCAGAGTGGTTCTAAGAGTAGTAGTTCTAGTGGCCCGCACAACTTAATGTAAAGTGAAAATACCCATTTTTACCAACTTTTTTATGAGATGTTCAAGCAAAGAAAAAAATTAGTGCGGAAAAGTAAGTTTCCGCCCTTTAACAACTGAAGTCTCATGCGGGAATGTACCACTTTCTGCACTTGTTAGGTTAACTAACTAAACTGCCCGCCTTTTCAACCAAGACAGTGATTTCTTTGGGTCATTTTGAACATCTCGTCATTTGGAAACAAATCAACAGATTTTAATGCGGTTTGGACTGTCATTGGGCTTGGTTTATTGGATTTTTACTGATGTAAAAAAAATTTGCTTTTATGCACTCAACAACTGCCTTATACAGGATGTGAAAGAAATGCGTGCAAAAAAGTTAAATTTTCAAGTAGTCCCCAATTGACAACATTTTGTCAACAAAGTTAACAACAGTTTTGTTTTAACATAAGTGTTATTCAGGTCAATATCTGTTACATAATTTGTAAAGCAACCTCATGACCAATAAGACCATACAGGGTGGCTAGAGATAAACAAAGTGGGACAAAAATCTTAACTTGAAACGCCAATAGTGCGGTTCAAAAATTTGTGTTTTTTATATGGAAACCCCTGTATATTATCACATTTTTGGATTCTACGCAAATTTATAAGCAGATTTCATGTATAACTAGTTTTTGACAAAACATGCTTTTTAAGTTGTTTTAACAAATTGAAATAAATCTATTTAAAAAGTGTTTTAATTTAATTTCAATTTAAATTAAAAATAAAATAAAATTAAAATTTGCATCTCTGAAAGAGTTTTGTGCTTTTTTACAGTTTTTTATGCTTTTTTGAGGAAAACAATTTTGCTTTTTTCGCGATTTTAGTGCTTTTTAATACGGAAAGAGAAACTGAATTTCCATAAAACAGTGGAATTCCGTTGTGTCTATTGTTATCGGAGACAGTGCAAAATCAGGGGACCCCGTTTTGTTTGGTCTGCGGTTCTGGTGGCCGCTTCTTGACGACGATGACCACATCTCCTGCAGTCGACCAGCAGGACCGCTTCGTCGGCGGCAGGAAATCGACGCTGCCAGCAGTGTGTTTCGCGGTTTGCGCCAGGTCCGATCGTCGGGTTTTGATGGCGATATAAAAATAATCCGGTTCTCAAAAGAAAATACTCCCCGTCGTGCCAAAAAAATTTAAAGTGCGTGATAAACTAGTGAAAATATGGATAACAGCGCTCAGCGACCCACCGAAAATGGCGAGAGTTCTTCAGTGTCTGCGGCAATGTCCAAGACCACCACCATCAGTACCATTGCGGTCCAGAGTGGAAAAACTCGGATTGTTATCGCCCTTCTACATGTACGTTTTGTTTTTTTGCATAACATAAGAAAACAAATTGGAATGCGTGCAAATGAGACATCATTAGGCTCGTTAGGAAAAAGAAAACGCTCGTGGCACAGTAACTGTGACACGAAATGTAGGTAAGCGGCCTAATAAGCCCACCTGTTGTGATCTACGGTGTGAGATAAATGTACGGACAGTCTAACAAATAGACGTTGAACACCGGGTCACCTGATTGGTTAGCAGATAATCAATTTAAATCAGTGGTGAGAAACAAGAAGTACCGGAAACGCCACCGCTCAACATGAAAAAAACAGCTAAACGCAACATTATAAATTTTAAATAATTTACGTTTTCCTGAGCTAAGAAATCATAAAATACTAAGAAGTCGTGGGATTCCATCAAGTTTCAGTACGATTTTATCACTTAGAAGTGGTTTCTTCCTGCTAGAGCTGAGTATATCCTCCAGGTGTCTTTTTTCTTGTAGAGGTCGTAAATCTTGCTTAGCTGGTTTGCACTGCTATTTCTTTGATTAAATTATTAGATGAGTGCAGATTTTTCTAGAAATACTTTGCACTAGCACAAAATGCCGTTAACCTGAAAAACTAATTAAAAACTATAGAAAAACAGTTTAAAAGCATAAAATTACTCAAGATTTAAAAATAGAATCTGCGAAAATAAACAGCTTTAAGTTGAAATTGCAGCATGAAGGTATTTCAAGTGTAGAGTTTGCAAGCTAGAAAATTGCTCCAGTATCGAGAATTAATTTCATAATTCACTGTAATTTTCGATTACAAATAGTGTATTGTACAATGTGAGTCAACGATAAAGTTCATTATTAGAGAATATTGAGAGCTTAGTTTAAAATGACTTTTGGATATACAGGGTGGTTCATCATAGCGTGACAGATGAAATTCCAGATGTCCAGGAGAAAAGGGGATTTCAAAATTTTGAGCAAAAAATCTGATTTTAGCGCCATCTTAATCGAAATTAATAATATTTGGATGTTTTTCTTCTGTCTTCTGACAATTGTCACGTGATACTAGACAGTGAGCTATTAAGTGTCAAATTATGGATCAAGAAGCTATAAAACACATCAAGTTTCGAACAGTATAAAAAACTGTACTAAACTATGATTTTTGCAGCTTCATGTTTCGGTTGAGCAAACTTTGACGTCTGTGACAGCAATTAAGTACTACTGGTATACTACTCAATTAAATAGTCACGTGACAACTGTCAAAATAATGACCAAGAAGCTAAAAACCACGACTTGTATTGCAAACTTTAAGAAAACTGTTCCATACTGTGATTTTTAGAGCTTCCTGCCCAAACTGGACAAAGTTTGTCAGTTTTGGCGTTTCTGACAATTGTCACGTGATACTAGCACACTATTTAGCTAGACAGTGAGCTATTAAGTGTCAAATTATGGATCAAGAAGCTATAAAACACATCAAGTTTCGAACAGTATAAAAAACTGTACTAAACTTTGATTTTTGCAGCTTCATGTTTCGGTTGAGCAAACTTTGACGTCCGTGACAGCAATTACGTGGTACTGGTATACTAATCAATTAAATAGTCACGTGACAACTGTCAAAATAATGACCAAGAAGCTAAAAACCACGACTTGTATTGCAAACTTTAAGAAAACTGTTCCATACTGTGATTTTTTGAGCTTCCTGCCCAAACTGGACAAAGTTTGTCAGTTTTGGCGTTTCTGACAATTGTCACGTGATACTAGCACACTATTTAGCTAGACAGTGAGCTATTAAGTGTCAAATTATGGATCAAGAAGCTATAAAACACATCAAGTTTCGAACAGTATAAAAAACTGTACTAAACTATGATTTTTGCAGCTTCATGTTTCGGTTGAGCAAACTTTGACGTCTGTGACAGCAATTAAGTACTACTGGTATACTACTCAATTAAATAGTCACGTGACAACTGTCAAAATAATGACCAAGAAGCTAAAAACCACGACTTGTATTGCAAACTTTAAGAAAACTGTTCCATACTGTGATTTTTTGAGCTTCCTGCCCAAACTGGACAAAGTTTGTCAGTTTTGGCGTTTCTGACAATTGTCACGTGATACTAGCACACTATTTAGCTAGACAGTGAGCTATTAAGTGTCAAATTATGGATCAAGAAGCTATAAAACACATCAAGTTTCGAACAGTATAAAAAACTGTACTAAACTTTGATTTTTGCAGCTTCATGTTTCGGTTGAGCAAACTTTGACGTCTGTGACAGCAATTAAGTACTACTGGTATACTACTCAATTAAATAGTCACGTGACAACTGTCAAAATAATGACCAAGAAGCTAAAAACCACGACTTGTATTGCAAACTTTAAGAAAACTGTTCCATACTGTGATTTTTAGAGCTTCCTGCCCAAACTGAACAAAGTTTGTCAGTTTTGGCGTTTCTGACAATTGTCACGTGATACTAGCACACTATTTAGCTAGACAGTGAGCTATTAAGTGTCAAATTATGGATCAAGAAGCTATAAAACACATCAAGTTTCGAACAGTATAAAAAACTGTACTAAACTTTGATTTTTGCAGCTTCATGTTTCGATTGAGCAAACTTTGACGTCTGTGACAGCAATTAAGTACTACTGGTATACTACTCAATTAAATAGTCACGTGACAACTGTCAAAATAACGACCAAGAAGCTATAAAAGACGTCTTGTTTCGAACAGTATAAAAAACTGTACCAAACGTTGATTTTCAGTTTCATGTTTTGGTTGAGCAAATTTTGACGTCTGTGACAGCAATTACGTGATACTGGTATACTATTCAATTAGATAGTTAGGGGAGAACTGTCAAATTAATGCCCAAGAAGCTGAAAAGCACGTCTTCAATAATTCAAGAAAACTGTTCTATATACGATTTTTTAGCTTCATGCCCAAACTGAGCAAAATTTGTCAGTTTTGACATTTCTGGCAGTTGTCACGTGATACTAGAACACTATTTCCTTAAATAGTCACGTGACAACTGTCAAACTAATTGTCAGGAACCTTTAAAAAAACACATTTTGTTTTGAATACCACAAGTT
Source organism: Ips nitidus (assembly GCA_018691245.2). NCBI lineage: Eukaryota > Metazoa > Arthropoda > Insecta > Coleoptera > Curculionidae > Ips > Ips nitidus. The sequence goes on along the minus strand of CM042789.1, from coordinate 5,175,833 downwards.
AACTATTATTCTACTCTGTGATTTTTACAGCTTCATGGCCCGACTGGGTGAGGAGTAATTGACATTGATTTTGACGTTTGTAACGTTTACAGTTGGAACAGTCACATCAAAACTATGAAATAAACCAATTTTACATAGACAGTCACGTGACAATAGTGATAATCCTGTCAAAAAGCTAAAAAACGACTTATCTGTCACGTCAAGAAAACTGTTGCCGTAGCCCAAATGCTGATTTTTAGATGTTGCTTTTTTGAGTACAAACTCCAGATGTTATCCCAATTGATTTGTCAGTTTTGACATCACAGGCTTTGGAGTTGTCACGTGATACTAGCTGACACTATTTCCTTAAATAGTCACGTGACAACTGTCAAACTAATTGTCAGGAACCTCTAAAATAAACACATTTGTTTTGAATACCACAAGTTAACTATTATTCTACACTGTGATTTTTTTTACCAGCTTCGAATGGCCCGATTGAGTGAAACGTTTGACATACTAGTGTGTTTATATTTTGGTCATGTTATTAAGCTACATTTTCGTTTACCATGAATTAACCTACGAATGGCAGATTCCGTTTATCAAATTATTTGTTTTAAGCCAGTTTCGACCACAATGATATTTTCCAAAATTGCACTATAACTAAAGAGAAAATGAGTCGTAATCTAAATGATATCACGTCTAATTTCCAAATCAAACCATAAAGTGTTACCACATTTGAATAAATTTATGGTCCAACAATTGTAGCCAAAAAACACCGTTATTAATGCAACATTACGTTAGGCGCCAATGTTTTTCTGTAACTGCTGGCGTATCACCTTTGCTTTGATGATTGATGGTAAGTCAAAATGAAACACAAGGTTAATACTTGTGCTCGACTAGTTTCAATTCAGGTATAAGTCCCACCAGTCTTTTTTCTTGTACATTTTTAAAATTCAGCAATCAACTTGTCGCATAATTAAAAATGAAAGCGCAATGTTGCAGAAGGTTAATTTTTGTTGGGCGCCCAAAAAGGCAAAATTAATTATTATGGCGAAATTTAAAATTTTTACAGTCACCAAAAGGTAATTTCATACAACACTTTATTTAATATGGTGTAGGTCTCGCAGATGTTGATTTTTACGTGAAATTCAACGGTACCCAAGGTGCAGGTAATTATTTATACTTTACTCAATAATCGCCAGAATCTGATGTCAAAATTGACATAAGTAAATGACTTCTCACACATGTTTCGATTACTTACTTAAATAGAATAGCTTGTACTTTATTTGCTCAATCTAATTTTTTTTCTGACATTAAAAATATATATTATTTTATTCAGGTTATGTCGATTACTTTTCGAAAACTACAGGTTTTTTTGTAAAAATTTTTTTTGTAAAAATAGTCAAAACGTTGAAAAAAAAAATATCATAAAAATGTACGTACGTATTTGCAATCATTTTAGTAAATTTTCAATTTCAAAGGTTTAAAAACACTTATTTTTATGACAATAATTGACTTACAGGATTTGTAATTGTAGATTTTTAAAGTCAAAATTAAAAAAAAAGCAGTTGTTTTCTACAGTTGTCTTTCTTAAGTTTTAACTTACTGTTTTCTGTAGTAGTAATTTTCAACGTCAAAATGGTAAAAAAAGTCAAATATCGTCGATACAAAAAAAACTGAATTTGCCGGCTATTTGCAGACATACTAGTCAATTTTTAAAACAAAAACTTTTAAAAATAGTCAAATATCACTAACACTGATTCAACGCACTATTTTTGGTCATTCTAGTCAATTTTCAAGGTTGGAAAACAGCGAATTTTTTTAAAAACTGATCTACCGGAGAATTTGCAGTCATTCTAGTTAATTTTCAACGCCAAAACGATGAAAAACAACCAAATATCAAAAGAATTGACTTACCAGACTATTTGCACTCATTTTAGTCAATTTTCAAAGCCAAAACAAGAAAAAATTGCCAAATATCACGAAAATTGACTTACTGGACTATTTGCTGTTATTCTAGTCATTGTTCAATGTCAAAACGTTGAAAATAGTCAAATTTTATAAAAACTAACTTACCGGGTTTTTTGCAGTCATTTTAGTCAATTTTCAATGTCGAAACGTTGAAAAACAGCAAAATTTTATGAAAACTGACTTATCGGACTATTTGCAGTCATTCTAGTTGATTTTCAAGGTCAAGACGTTCGAAAGCAGTCAAATTTCATAAAAACTGACTTACCGGACTATTTGCAGTCATTATAGTCAATTTTCAATGTCGAAATGTTGAAAAACAGTAACATTTTATGAAAACTGACTTACCGAACTATTTACTGTTTTTCTAGTCAATTTTCAATGTCAAAACGTTGAAAAATAGTCAAAGAACATGAAAACTGACTTACCGGACTATTTACTGTTATTCTAGTCAATTTTTAATGTGAAAACATTGAAAAACAGCAAAATTGTATGAAAACTGACATCGGACTATTTGCAGTCATTCTAGTTGATTTTCAATGTCAAGACGTTCGAAGGCAGTCAAATTTCATTAAAACTGACTTACCGGACTGTTTGCAGTCATTCTAGTCAATTTTCAATGTCAAAACGTTGAAAAATAGTCAAACAACATGAAAACTGACTTACCGGACTATTCACTGTTATTCTAGTCAATATTTAGCGTCAAAACAAGAAAAAATTGGCAAATATCACGAAAACTGACTTACCGGACTATTTACTGTTATTCTAGTCAATGTTCAATGTCAAAACGTGGAAAACAGTAAAATTTTATTAAAACTAATTTACCGGATTATTTGCAGTCATTCTAGTCAATTTTCGGGGGTAATATCCCTAGTGCATTTAATTTTTCCGGAAAAACTCGGAAAAACGAGGGATATTTGGTAAGATTATTTCCTGAGTTAAATAAACATTTTATTTTAATTAAAACAATAAGAAGAATAATTAATAAGAACAATAACTTTCAAGCTAGAAAGGGTAACACTATTCTTTATGTTACTGTGAGGAGTGTGACATTTTTTCGAATTTTTTTCCGGAAAAACTGCTGACAGCTAAGTTGACAGTTGTTAAGTGATTTTTCCACTTAAAATTTACATTTGTTATACTAATTCTTGATAGCGATTGGTCAAAATTGATAGGAAGGAAATAATCAATGTAAAAATTTTTGAAAAACAGTAACATTTTATGAAAACTGCATATGAAAACTACTCGCAGTCATTCCAGTCCAGTGATAAACGTAATCTGAAAAAAAAAACAAAATTGAAATCAGAAAAATACAATTTTTCGATTCAGAAAATACATAACAGGGTGCTATGACATCAGAATCTGGAGATTTAGAAAAAATACTGAAATTTTGCTAATTTATTCTATGCTGATAGATAAAAATTAACAGAGTTAGCTATTAATTAAAATATCACCATGAACAAAAGGTTTCTTAAATCAATTTGTTCTCGAAAAAGCTGCTAAGTTGAAAGGTTTCTTTAGATCGTTTTAATTAATTTAAAAATGGATTATAACTTTACTGTTAGATAATAGTTGTTCATTTCGTTTTTAAGACTTCTCGAAATAAGTTTTGCAATAAAAACGTCGATTACAAATTTTATTTTCTTTGAATAACACCATATTGAAAATAGCTGTCTGAATAATTTATTGCATTCATAAAATTTCTCATTCAAGTCACAAAAGATTTAATAGGTACTAAGTTTAAATGGCAAAGTTGAAATATTCATGAGTCTTTTGCTGACATTTACACCAGCTTAGACGAAAACAAGGAAAATATGCCCTCTAACAAAAATGTTTTGTTTTGCTTGTTGGACTAACCTTCAATGTGGTGTGACAGAAATAAATTTCTCTGTGTCACGGTTATTTTTGAGTTTATACTATAAATACTTGCAGGAATGAGTGAATGATTTGCATTCGAAGAATTTTGGAAAAAATCCACTGACTGACATTTTTTTGCAGTTAAATTTATTGCTTGTTTTTGAACGTTTGGGACAACTGAATGTCCGTAAATTTGATTACTAAAAGTAAACAATGTAGATGTAAAATCTATGAATTCACGACCTGAAAAACGAATGCGTACGATCCACACAAAATGAGTAAAAGTTCGTTCGGCCTACTTTCCGATTTGTTATGTTGACGTGATGAATTTGTGGGCTGATTTACTTCGACTTGTCAGTTATTAACCAGACGGTTAAAATGCAGCAAAGGCCGTGTGGCCCAGATGATGGTATGCAGTTGGGTAACCAGCTACGTGGGTTTTCAATTTGCCCCAGGTCTTCAGACCAATCTACATATTAATGCAAATGTGCAATTTTGATTACCTATGTTAAGTAAAAAGTTAATTATGTACTGTGACAACTTTATCAAATTCTGTTGCTCCTAATTTGTTATGGAAGAAAAGATGAGGATTTTACCAAGATATCCAAACAAAACACACATATTTTACTCTTTATTGGTCGTTTGAAAGTTGTTTCAGTACTAAATATTTGGAAAATAAAAACTAAAATCTCTTTTAAAAGAGACTTTATTACCGAGTTTATTACTTTCATCAAGTATCGTTTTTGCGATATTTTTGGGCGTTTTTAATTTAAAGTTCCAAAAATGTGGTTAATTACCTGCGTTATCATTACTTGACTTTACCTTAGACTCAAAGAGGACTGGGAGATATATTCAAGCCAACCTCAGAGAGTTTAAAAAAGTCTGCAGACAAAAGCAAAGAGTAGCCTGGAGCAGTGGCGGCTCGTAGTAAATTTGAAAGGTAGTGCACAAAATAAGGGGCAATTAGCGCCGCAGGCGAAAAATTTTTGAGACCAACGCCCAAAATTCCTACAATTTTAAAATATGGAATGTTTTTCAGGAAAATGACACACTATACTCTAGGAAATCTGGAGGCATTTTAGAAAGTCGCTAAGAAAAATAACACGTGACTGATAAAGAAAAACCCGAGTGCACGATCTAATTGTGCTCTCGGGCCAGCTTAAAACATCGACTGACTCTAGACAGTCGCGGGGTACAGAGGGGGCGGACGGCGGAAGTTCGACCAATCAGATTTACTATACCCATGAGCTGTGCACTTGATTTTACCACGGCACACGGTGCACGGGGCGGCGGTGATCCGTAATTCGTCCAGATTTCGTTTATTTATTAATAAAAGCTTATTTATTTCCAAGATTAATACTGGTATTAATAGAAAATTATTTCAATCATTATAAGATTTATAATAAAAACATGCATTTTTGGACTCAAAATTTGGGAGTGCACGTGCACATGTGCACTTATTGAGGAGCCGCCATGGCCTGGAGAGTCTATTGTGAGGCAGTCGAAGACTTTCCACAAGTTTTCTAGCCTACAGAAAGCACTCCTAAATAACCACCACAAGAGTATCTGCATCCTGACGAGGGAAAATGGCGATAAGGCCGCCAACCTTGCGCTGAGATTCTTATGGAAAGTCACTTCCCAGGTTCTGTCTTTCTTGGAACGACGAACTGGACGGAAGTACCAACAGCACCTTCACAATACGACTGGCAATGTGCTAGTGCAGTAATTGATGAGGACAAAATAAGGTTGGCCATATCCGGCTTTTTCCCTTTCAAGTCACCAGGACCTGACGATATAAGACCAGCCCTACTTCAATGGGGAATGGACATTCCCCATTGAAGTAGGGCTGGCAAGGAAGGGTGTTATCACCCCTTCTTTGGAACAGTTTTGGATACCCTAGACAGGAAGTTAACGCTATGAGTGCTGTGGGTCTACTCACCCTCCCCACTCTACAGATGTATATTCAAAAATGTTTAAGTGCACTAAATTTGTAAATGTGTGTGTAATCAGATTGTGAGTACTAGTTACTGTCTATTATGGCATCATTAAATTTATATTAGTGATTGTACTATTTAGTCGAACATTATCACCAAAAAAACCAAAAAAAAATTGGTCCAACTCAAGGTTGTTTATCTAACAATAACAACAAAACGAACCTTGTAACATAAAATGGCGATTTCCACTTAAATACATAAAACTTTCTATATTATAATAATAAGTAATTATTGTTATTATTAGACGCACGTAAATAACAACACATATGCAGTGATCTGTTTTTAACGCTAATTTAAAACAAACCAGATCAGATAACTCAATACTGGTCAGAAATAGCTTTCATTAAACTCTAGCTATTTTTAACTGTAACGAGATGTTATAAACCTGATTTTACTGCATATTGTAAGCTGGCTTCTTTGGAGTACTTTTAATAGATTTGCTTTCTGCTATTAGTTCTATGTATAGAATTTTTGATTACAGTTTTATAATCAAATTGTCTTGTCAATTTCAAACTTAATTTATCATTCTACCTCCTATATTTCGTTGATATATTTATAAGTCAATGTTGGTTGGTTTTTCTATATTGAAATCATGTCAGTAATTATCTATTTAATTAAGACTGAATGTTCGTGTTCAAGGATAGTCCATTATTAAATAATAGTCTATTAAACACTGTAACTGTGTTTATTTCAACTGAAATTCTTATATCAGAAAAATATTAATTTCTTCAAAAATTGCATTTCTATACCTGACCTTCTCACTTCTTAACCATTCCTGAAAACTTGCTTTATTCCAACTGCTGTTTGGCATTTTTGCGATTACTTGATTGTGGTAGAGTGCATTATCCAAAACAATAGCGGAAGGCTGGGTTAAACTTGACATCAATTGTTCTTGAAACCATTTCAGAAAATTTTCCTTGTTTATCTCACCATGAAGATTGGCTCTTTGAAGCAAATATGAGCTCAGTACTCGGAATAAATCCATTTTCATTACCAGCATGAAGAATAATGAGTCTAAATGTTCCAGTAGCATTAGTTTCAACATCTAACACATAAATCATAATTTCCAAATCGGATTCTGACAAAAAGCATAAAGATTAGTATCATGCAAAATTAAAAACAAAAAGATAAGCATTTTCTAAAAAAATCTAGATAAATTTTGACTTGGGAGGGTTTTGCTTGTAGCTAACCTTTTGCCATCTACCCTGGTGCTCGTCACACTATATTCGCTTTCATCGTGGAATGGCCTAGGGCCCCATTTTAGAATATCCATGTCTCATCTGTAAAAACAAGTTGATAGAGATTTGGTTGCTTTATTTCTACATACCTGCGTAAGAATTTAATTCTTTTAAAATCTATATCAGGAAGTTCCATTAATCCTCTTCGGGGTCAATCTCTTAACCACTTAAACCCAATTTTGTGAAGCACTTTAGACAATGATTTTAATCCACCAACACAAATTTCTTTACCTCTTAACTTTTCATAAATATTTTTCATGGTTATGTGTTCTTCTACGAGAAAGTGTTACCAAAACATTAATGAACAGGACATAAAATAAATAAAACAACTTGCATTGTTCATACATCTCATATATGGAGTTGCGAATAGCTGGGATATCAATATTGACAATATCCGTAATAGACTTTAGCCTACCTGGACTTTTCTTTGGTCAACTTAACGGAATACCTTGCTTTACTTTCTGTGATATAGCACTTACTGTAGAAACACCAAGCCCAAGTGCTTCAGCTACATGCCAAAAATACTGTTGGTAAACAAAAAAACTCTATTGCAATAATTTTTGTTTTACTTCTCTCACAGCAGCCAAAGGGATAAAAGGACCTCCGTGATCTCGACTACTAAATAATATACTGGGACAACTGGGACAAACTAAGGACACTGGAATATCTCGGACATATAATGAGAAATGACAACAAATACAAACTCTTATTTAGTTAGTTATTCGGTTCCTCAGGGAGTCGAGTATTCTAGATGAGCTCTAACTTATGTGTGAGCCACAATAGACATGCGGTCGCGGTGGATGGCAGAATATGTCTTCTTCTTCTTCTTCTCTTCTTTCAGCAGCCCTTTTGGATCCACTCCTGGACCTAGGCCTCCCCTTGCTGCTTTCATTCTGATCGGTTGATTGCCATCTGGTGCCATTTTCTTCCCGCCTTTTTTATATCGTCGATCCATCGTTTCTGTGGACGACCAGCACTTCGTTTATGTTGCCTTGGACGCCACTGCATTACACGTCTTGTCCATCTGTCATTGTCTGGTCGTGCCACATGTCCCACCCAACGGCATTTCTGACATGTGCTCTATAACATCGACTTTTGTTCTTTTTCTAATTTCCTCGTTCTGTATATGTTCCCGTAGGCTTACCCCCAACATAGTTCTTTCGATTGCTCGTTATGTTGTTTTTGGTCTATTCGCGCTTTTAACTGTGAGAGTTATTGTTTCCATACCATAAGTCAAGACTGGCAAAACACATTGTTTAAAGTAGGTTTACCAGTTAATAGAAGAAGTTTTGCAATTAAGCTGGTTTATAGCATGAAGAAATTATTCTCCTTTTGTAGTTGTAACTCTCGATCCTCAATTGGAGTGTTAGCATTGAAATATCCTCCAATCATAAATCTATACCTACTGTTTCCCAAATCTAACTGCTGCTCTTTTTTTAATGTATGTCTTGGTGGACAGTAGACTGGACATACACTAATTTCATACGTTTTACTTGATGATGATTTTACTATTTGATATTTTATCTTCTTCTTAATGTTCTTTTTTGATTAAGACGACACTATCACCCATAATGAAGATTGATTTTAATTAAACAAAACATCACACATTTTTCATAAAACGATATTCTTCTGATATTGGACATAGGGCTATAACATCGATCTGTCGTCTTAACAAATACGCAGACAGTGTACATATTATGCATTAACTCGAAGCTAAATTCACAAATCTGCTATTAATATGTATGAGGATAAGTAGAAAGTGAACGAAATGGAAATTTTAAGGTGTCGACCAGCTACTATTGTATGAATTACATTAAAACATCGACTGATATGTTTGTATTCGTAATCTGCGTTTAGGCGTGCGTGTGGAATAATAATCTATTACCATTATTTATGAACTGACTTTAGGGTGGAGGGATCTAATTAATTAATTTTTCTTTATCCTAAATAATATATTGACAAAAGCGATTATTCACAGTAACAACAGTAAATCTATTAATAGACGTGATCTTAAACTAAAGTGTATACTTTGGTCAATTATTATTAACATTCATTATGGTAGGTGTTGGACTAGTTGCATGGACAATTGCCGTCAATTTAACCGCGACACTATTCTATAATAGCTATATTAAGTTAATTTATTCAGTTTTCAGTTAAGAAAGCTTTAGTTACAGACCAATGACTGTCGAAGTACTATTAGTTGTTCATCAGTTGTGAAGGCCAACCAACCATTTTGCTTCATATTACCCGACATTTAGTCACGGTTTATTTAACTCTGGGATTTTTTTCACCACGTGATTATATTTTTTAGCAATCTTGGACCAAAACCTACGCATGTTTATGCAATCAGGTCGATCCAGTAAAAATAGATTAGTACTCGAATTTATAATTTATCCGGGACGAAATGTTGAATCATTTCCAGTTATCATAAATTACTCGTAACCTTGCTTTGATCTGTCAATCATGTTTAAACTATACAACATTTGTTGAATCAAGCAACTTACTTGAATTTAATACACTTTGCTGTCATTATTTGAAAATTGGCTTACAACATAAAATTGTGAGTTTATGTTAAACTCACTTCAAGATAACTTGCAGTTTGGTATTGAGCAGAATAAGTGAATGTTACTTTTATAACAATAATTATAATTAATATGCAGTTGGGGGCAAAAATTCCCTAAAATATTTTTGCTTTCCTTTTTAGAGCAGCTTACTAATCAGTTTTTTAAGTATTGATTTGTATCTTCTTCTTCGTGTACCATCTCTACGTCGGAGTTGGCTATCATCATATTCTTCTCCTTCCTTCAGACCTCCTTCCCTGAACTATGAGTTGCAGAATCTCATAGCTTTGACCTCTCATAAAGTGTGCTTCCAATTTTCGCTCGCAATATACGTTCAGGGTCCAAGCTTCCACACTATACAGAAAGACCGGGAATACATAGCATTTGAGCATATGAGTTATTATGTTCAGGCTCAGATTGCAACTACAGAGTAGCTTCTTGTTCCTTATGAAGGATGCACGGGCTTTCTCAATGCAGACATAAAACAGAACAGTAAACACTTGTTCCCAAGTAGTCATAGCTTTCGACTCTTTCCAGCTTTTCGCCTTCCACATACAGATCCTCATTTGGCACTCTAGTTTTGGTAACAATCATGTATTTCGTCTTCTTAACGTTGAATGTTAGACCATATTCTCGACTAGATGTGATTACGTTATTCAACATATTTTGAAGGTCGGACATGTTTTCGGCGAGAAGTACTGTATCGTCCGCATCGCGCAAATTGTTCAGTGGAATGCTGTTAACTCGTATTCCATCTTAAATTTTGAAGGCTTTGGTGAAAATTTTCTCTGATACAGGTTGAAGAGGAATGACACAAGAAACACAACCTTGGCTGACTCCTCGTTTGATGAAAGTAGAACTTTTTGCACTAAAAATTATTTAAAAAAGTGTAGTTTTTGGCACGATTTTATAAAAGACCACTTTTAACGCGAATAGCATACAATATTATTTCTAGAAAAGCATCAAAACTTTCAATGATTCGTTATATGCAAGAATTTCTTTTTCTGCCAGTTCCATTTGTCAATATTTCCATAAAGATCATTGTTGCCCTCAAAAATAAATTTCTTTTGGCTCTCATCCAATTTAAAAGCTTTCTGTGAATATAGTTTTCAATATGTGTTGATATCAACTTCGTCGCATAAATGAATGAAGAAAGTGTCATGAAACAAATTGATGACATGACAAGAAAGGCCACGTTAGGCATACTACCAAAGAATACAAGACTTTTATTAAACAGTTTTATAATTCCTTTCTTCTTCTTTCTTTCTAATATGGGTGTCCATGTAGGTAGGCTAATGCCTATTTTGTCCAATTATGCCTCTTCCGACGTTGATGTCCAGCACTCCTTCCAGCGTTTTGGAGGTCTGCCTTGGGTTCGTTTTCCGACAGGATTGTTTGTTTTTGCGATTTTTACAAGTCTGTTGTCTTCCATTTTGTTTACGTGTTTATTCCAGTATTTTTGTCTAAGGTCTTCGCTTCTGATTCTGTCGTGTAGTGTTTTTCCGTATATACTTCTTATTATTAATTAGTCGATAGTCTCCGCAAGTTTTAAGATGTGTCTTTTTGGGGAATGTCACAGATGTTGAATTTCTTCTTCTTCTTAAGGCGCCGTCTCCACACGAAGATTGGCAATCCCAATGGCTAACATGGTCCTGGATACTGCAGCTCTGAAGATGTCTATTGATGAGCATCCAAACCATCTTCTGAGATCTTTTAACCATGAATTTTGACGTCTGCAAATTGAACTCTTTCCTTGTATTTTGTCCTCGATTATCAGTCTCAGAAACTCATACTTCTCGCCTCTCATAACATGACTTATGTAACTCGTTTTTCGTTGTTTTATTGTCAGTAAGAGCTCCTTTTGTTTTCCCAACACAACACAAAAATCAGTTTAAGTTTTCAATATGAATTTAATTTTGGGACACTTGGACGGTGAGGCATTGAACTACGACCACTGGAGAGTAGTTCTAGAACACCCCTCTATAAGGTCCAGTAGTCGTTCAAAACGAACGGGGACGAATAAAGTGTCCAGTGGACATTTTAAAGGGACACAACACAAAAATCAGTTTAAATTTTGAATATGAATTATAGGCTTTCACGCGGTTTTATGGCTAGTGGTTTATGAATAACTTCACAGAAACTCATATTTTTTGCATTCCAGAAACCAATTATTTTACATTAATTTTAAAATCTGTTTTATTTATTTTGCATCTGTTTGATTGTCTGTTACAGTCCCGATGACGATAAACAGTTACAAGTGATCATCACGCAATACCACCTTGAATATGTATATCGAAAGGTTATTACGTAACCAGTCTAGAAACCGCAAACTTGACCATATTTGGTCGAAATCGTCTAGAATTTGTCGATTGCATGACATAAAGCAAGATGAGATCAGATAAATATTTCATTACAACATAATTGTGCTGGCCAAAAAAAAAAAAAAAACTTTTACTGTTGTGGTATAATTGCTGCGCTAATACAGGAGAAGCTAACAATAAGTCCAAAACAGGAAAGCTACGTTCATGTATTATATAATCACTCGACCACTCATAACTTGATTATGATCTGACCAAACTCGGCACGCTGAATCTAAGTACGCTTATTTACACTATTCATCTTTGGTCATAACGCTAAAGGTCGTTCACATTAAAAAAAGTACTGTAATTAGTTGCGCAAGAATTCAAGAAGGAAAACGGTCAGGTTTTCCATGAGTGCGTTCTTGTACACGGAAACTCTATTAATCGAGCTTAAAATGCTAAAAAATACCAGTACTGGGTAACTTGTAGGAGATAGAAATACAGATAGACGTATCGCAGATATGCAAGTCAAACTTCCTTCCCTTACATACCATAGTTCTATTGTTAAATATTAAAAAAGGTTGTAAAACAGAAATGACACGGTTTTGTATTTAAATTTAGTCAAGCGTAATATTGTAGTTTTGTACGTATATCAGATATCTTATTTATACAGACATGGATGAAGAAGACGAGAAACTTGAAACTACTCCCAGCTCTAGAATTATTTGATGGTAATACTACTTTAGTTATAGAATTTCCCTGACCAGTACAGGAAACCACAATAATGAAGAAGAAATTACACTGGTGCAAGAAGAACAAAGAAAACCAAACAAGTTTTTTCTTGCACTAGAGATTTACTCCCGAGTTGTCCTCCTAGAAAAGTTATTTTCCTCATTTTATTAAAAAAAAAACATTTAAATCAAAAAACCATAACTGTTTATTTGATTGTGCAATTAAGAATACATTTTCGTTCAATTTAATTAAAATTGATGCTCGTAGAAAAATGTTGTACCTAACACATGCGGAAAGCGTCTTTCCCGCCCTTTAACTGCAGTTTCGTGCGGGAAAGTACCACTTTTCGCACTTGTTAGGTAAATAACCATAACTTTCTGTTGTAAACATTCTCATTTACCATTTGCACATTTTCGCAATTCAGACTATACTCTTTTATAGACACGTGACCGATTTGAATAATGTCACTGGGCTCAAAGTCACGTGACGTGTATTTTATTAGTTAAATTTTTATCTCTTTCTAAATTTCATTTAGCAAATTTTCACAGCTCAAATTATCTTTTTTATAATCAAGTGACTGTTTTTGACTTGTGCCACCGTGCTTTTACAGTGTTGCCAGCATTGCATGTGACAGCAAAGATGCATTTTCCATGTCACGTGACGTGTCTTTTACGATTTTAGTTTTCCACCATTGTTTAAATTAGATTTAGCGAGCTTGTGCAGCTCAAGTTACATTTTGACTGGTGCCATCTTGCATATACAGTGTTGCCAGCTCAAAAATTACCATTTTTTAGTCACGTGTCCTGTATTTTACGATTTTCGCTTTCACCACTGTTTAAATCGGATTTTGCATATTTTTGAAGTTTATTAACCTACCTTTTTTATGGTCACGGGACTATTTTGGACTAGTGTCACTCGGCCAGTACAGTGTTGCCAGGTCAAAAATTGCATTCTCAAAGTCACGTGACGTGTATATTTCACCATACTCACTGTTTTTGACAAGATTATCAAAATAAAATGCAATGATTAGGAATGTACCAATCACAAAATTAGTTTTGCTAGACGAATTTAGAGAAATGTTTGACAACATCGCAGCAAAATTTTTGCCTACTTAAACTTTTTTTAGGTTTTCGGTCTTTGTCTCGCGCATGCAATTATCTATGTTTCTCTGTCTGTTACATACTGCGATGAAATCAAAGTGATTCTAGTGCGATCTTTTATACGTTTTAGATTTAGTTAAAGGTTTATTATTTTTAGTGTATGTTTGAGAAGATAATTTTGTACTTGATGTTGCAAATTTGTGGTTTTTACAATAATTGAATGTTAAAAGTTTAATTTTTTTCTAGTGTGGAGACTGGATCCATCTAAAAATTCTGGAAATTACCCCTGAACTCACCAGCTTGGGAAACACACTCGCCGAAGCCCAAGAACTCCAAAAAGCACACAATGAAGTTTTACGACAACTTCAAGTAAGTGTTTCCGGAAAAATTGCAACCATATGGTTCTGGGTGGACTTTTATGGGTCACGCTTCAACATTATTTAATACGGAATCAGGCAGTAAAAGTAGAAAGTATAGATTAAACAACATGTACAAACCTTGGATTAACAGTATTTTTAGAAACCGTCTGCAGAAGTTATTTGAAATTGAAATAAACAGAGCCTGATGTTTCATTGCTCTTTTGTATGCCATGTATTTACGTTACAAGAGGCAAAAATAGATTATGAGTTCACTCAGAATTAAATTTTTTAGGACAAATATGTTGGGCGACTAATTTTTTTTGCAACAAAGTTAGATGCCTGATTTTACGATCAGTGTAAATGCTTTTTGGTACTTTGGTACATATTGAAGGAGCATGTTTAAAAGTCATAATTCTTGGGCTTTAAAATTGGCATTCCCAGAACGAAAGTAAAATGCAAATGCCCTGAATCCACCTTTTATTAAAACACGCTGTATGTGGGCGTTACGGTCGTACCATAATGCGTGGGTCTAAACGCGGTTTCGATTATTTATTTAGTTTAGGTCGCATTGTGTTAAGAAGCCGTAATCTTTATGTTTTACAAACGATCCATGACCAGAAAGTGCATTATGACTAATAATTTTTTTGAAAAACTTCAATTTTTAGACACAGAAGCCTAATAAACAATGTACTCCCTGATTATTGATTTGTTTAAATACATTATTAGTTATTTAACAAACTTTAATATTAAGAAAACATTTTGCAGAATAAACAGAGTCCGGTGGAAGAACTACTTAGACAAGCCGACCAACTTATCGCCACTCAAAGACCAAGAGCAGAAGTCTACGCAGCCATGGCAGAATCTCTTGGAAGAGCCTGGAGGGACATAAATTCCACCCTAGAATTGCGCAAAGTAAGTTTACCATCGACCTATTAAATAGAAGACTGAACATTGGCTGCTTTGCCTATGTTGTAAATAACAACCTAAATCCCCAATATTCTCTTTAAAAAAGGTTTTAAATTTGGTATCGTATCGTTGTTCAACGTTAATGAATCTGTTGCTCTTACTCTTCGATAATGCGGTTCTTCAGTGTCACTCATCGAGGGTTTCCACTCAAAGTCACTTTATCGTACTCACTGTCAGTGATGAGTTTGGAGGACATTGGAAGACGTCCAGTCCTAGGTTGGTTAGGTCAATCCAGATCAGGTTTGAACCGGAACTGCTCCAAATCAGGAAATTTTTCAAATGGTACATAAAGTAGTTCTTTCATTGGTTTCTTGATTTTAAATTGTGCACTGGAGGTGCTTGTGCAACTTCCTTCGTTGGAGGTAAGGGAGGAATTGTGCGCCCAGTGCAATGTGGGACTTTTTAAAGAGCTGAGCTAGAGCTAGAGCTGGAAAATAATTTGTTGTTGGTCTTTGACGGTGGTCTCCAAATGGGTGACCTCTCCCACGTAGTGGAGAGTTTGGTCAAAAGTTCTGCTTTCTTGCACTACTTTCTGAATTTTTGTCTCCACCATTTTTTTCCAAAGTGGACTGAGTACTCCAGCTAATCTCCTGAGTGGTTTTAGGGGAGAATTTGTGGGCCCACTGCTTTTCCATTTGAAGTTGACAAGGAGCTCAAAGGCCTGTAGTATGACCGCTTCTCAGTGTTGGAGTAAGCGGAGGAGGCTAGACGATCCAATATTTTCTGTTTGGTGCTTGAAGTCCAACTACGTTGTACTACGTGATGATGTTGACTCAAATGTGCCCTAGAATAGGGATGACGAAGTCTGGTAAGAAGAGCTTTGGAATGACTTCCCCAGTTTTTCGGAATAGTCTTCCTATTCGTTGGTTGATGAAATTTCCTGTAAAGTTTTGGAGACTGATGGTAGATAACAAATTTGTGCTAATGGATTTGGCTTAAATCCTCCAAATTCTGTAATAAACTCCAAAGAGTATAGGACTTGTACTCCTGAGGTTCTGAATAATGAAGAGTAGTCTTGGGTGAATGGTTTATAGGTGGGTGGTTCTTTTTGAATGCTTTTGAATGTGTTTTGTTGAGTGGAAGCTGTGTGGTACTCGTGAGTTACTTGAGCTGTTGAGGCACTCTCAATGCTTTAAATTTCTGCAAATGTTAAGAGCTGGAGAATTTTTGATGCTGTGACTGTGTTTCAACTTTAGGTAAAATTTCTTTCACTGGCGCAGCTGGAACCCTCTTCCCTTCTTTAATATTTTTCACAAAGAATTGTAGGAAGATTAAGTCTTCAATATCATCTTTAAAGACATTTTTCATCCTTCAAATCTCTCCAGTAATTGTTGATCATTTCCAGAGAGTTGTAGGCTTGTTGGTAGCATAAAACCTTGTTATACATGGTACATGTCTTCTTCACATTCTCTTTAGAGGATTCAAGCTGTTTTGGTAATTAGGCCGCCTTCAAAAGGTTCAACAGGTCTTCAGAATCATATTCAAGAAGTTTTCACAAATTTCTTCTCGTTAGTCTCTCCAACAAACAAAAAAATGCTATTTAGTTTACACTTGAAGTTTTTAAAGACGTTAAATCTTCTCTGATTAGCTTGGTAGCAACCAAAACAAAAATAAATATCTCCATCACATGTGCAAGATGGGTAGTAGCATCTCCTGAGCTATGACGTGTAACCTCACTTTTAATAACTACATAATATAAGAACCATACTTTGTATCACAAGCTATATAACTCTGATGATTTCTAGCTTATCCTCGATTTGAATGTACAATACCACACCAAAGCGCAAGAATTTTTTGAGAAAAATGACGCCCTGGAAGCCCTTTGCTCCACATCCTCACTCCCCGTGGAGATCGAATCTGTGAAGAAATTCCTTACAAACATCCACGAATTAAGAAGGTGCGTGAAAATCAACTTTCAGTGCAAATTGATTGAATATTGTGTCCTTCAGGTCGTTACTGGAGGCCCTTATGGGGGCCCTACAAGTGGGCAATACATTGCTGAGCAAATTGAAGGAACTGG
Source organism: Ips nitidus (assembly GCA_018691245.2). NCBI lineage: Eukaryota > Metazoa > Arthropoda > Insecta > Coleoptera > Curculionidae > Ips > Ips nitidus. The sequence continues at coordinate 5,158,759 of CM042789.1, read as the reverse complement.
GGGCCGAAGGCACACTCGATTCGCGACCCGAACGAATTCGATCTTCTGTTAATCGAGGTCAGTTTAATTAGCTTTCATCAGTTTTGAGGTTAAATTTTGGGCGTGGTTTACAGCCATCAATCAAGTGCAAGGGTGGCTGGACGAATTGCACGTGAAACGTCAAATTCTGGAAACAACGTTTAACAGAAGAAAAACCCAGCTGGAGCAGTGCTTAGCATTAGCGCTGCTTGCAGCTGATCTTAGAGAATTGGAAGATGTATTGGATGATAGAAGGAATTTGCTGGCCAATAGCGTCCAATTAGGTAAGTCAATTTTACCCTTATTTGTCATTATCCAATAAAAACTGATTTAAATCTTTTCAGGTGATTCATCCTCAAGTGCGGAACTTTTACTACACGAGCACAGAAAGCTTCTACCTGAAGCACGTCAATTGCAAGAACGTGCTCTGAAAATCACCAAAGCGACCGAACAATTAGTTGCATCTGGCTGTTTTGCCGGTGAACAAGCTACTCAGAAAGCTTACGTGATACTTTCAGGAACTTCAGATTACTTGGCTGACCTACAGCACAGAGAATCTTTATTGGAGAGAGTTATCAACTTCTTCAGGACTGCTCAAACTGTAAGAAAGTTGGTGTTTCACTTTCACTTTTTTTACATTATTTGGTTTCAGGTGTTGAACAAGTTGGATCAGATTGAAATTCAGCTTAAAGCTACTGAACTACCAAAGAACTCACCCAAACTGGCTGACTTGCACTCTCAATGCGCTAAAACGATTGACGAATCTACCGCAGCTCCTATTGCTGAAGGGTACCAAATCCTGGATTTAGCAGACCATTCTGGTGGCACTGAAGGAGTTAAAAAGATAGTGGAAGAACTAGAAAACATGAAGATTGTTCTTTTGAGTTTGTGCACTGCCCATCGAGAAGAAAACAAAAGGATCAGTGCTGCTCTCAACAATTTCATGGAACGACACGACGAAATTTCCCAGTGGTTGGTTAGCATCGCTGAGGCCTTCTTGCAAGGCCACCAGGACATGGGTGGAGACGTGAGGCTGGCCGAAGACTTTATGCAGCTCCACCATCACCTACAATCTGATTTACAAGTAAAACAAGAAGTACATTTCAACTGGAAGGTTTGATCAATTTAATTTTTTGCAGACCAAAGGGAATGAAATCAACCAGCTTCTACTAACACTACCACCCATCTTGGAATATCTGGAGGATAGTCAGCGGAGAGACGTGGACTCCAAAGTGGAAGGACTGCACAATCGATGGATGAAATTAAAGAACCTGCTGGAAAATCGGTTGGATTTGGCTAGGATCTACGTAAAGTTTCATATGGAGGCTGACATTGTTAACAGGTTGGCTCTTCCTTAACTTGGGCAAAAATTGAAGAGTAATTCACTTTTGGTGTAGAGAAATGGATGCCCTGGAAGCTTCTATAAGAGGCAAAGATGTGGTGGATGAAGACACAATGAGAGGCATTGAGGAAAAGTTTGAATCACTAGTTCCATACTATCAGTCCGCCAAGAATACTGGTTTAACTTTCATCAATGAGTCTGCAAGGGTAAGTGTATTTGTACATTTTTAATACATTTCTGTAGCAACTTTATCATATTCTGATATCCTAAATGTCTTAAGCGCTTATGCCAAGTCATCAAATCAGTTTGTTTATTCGATGTTAATGCTGAACATTGACGATTGGTTGCTTCAAACTTCCTCAACTTGAATGTTAATTTATATAAACCATTAATTATATTCCCAATGTTCTGCATTCCTTTATTAATAAACACTTTGCCTGCTCTAAAGAATACATCAAATCCAGATATTTCAATTTGACTGACTGACAATAAATTATGTTTTAAATCTGGTACATACAAAATCTCTTTCAATGTTAAATCTACATAACCAGTTTCAGTTTTTAACATTTCTTCAATATTTCCTATCTCTACTCTATTCTTAGCAATATTCATTTTAAGTGGTTTGGTTAACTTTCAGCTATCTTTAAAGCTTCTTTTACCATGTGATCAGTTGCTTCAGAATCCAAGTACCATTTAACAGTTCCTAGAGCAGCTTCTCCACTGGTCACCATGCATGCAAGGGTCAGGAATGCAAAATCATCATCCTCTTCTTCTGTCTGTATTATGGCCTTGTCGAGAACCCCCATTGTTGTTTTTCCAGCAATTCGACCTTTTATGTCCAGCCTTCCCACAGTTATAACAGTTGAATTTAAAGTGTTGTCTCTGACCCATATTTTGACCATTTTCTTCAGTCCACTATGCCCCCTCTTCATATAATTTCCATGAGGTTTTCCTGGTCCTGATCCCTTTCCACAAGTGTATAAAAACCTAAACTGAAATTTGTAATCACATAACTATCATTTTCATTTATTCTCTTGGCTTCTTGATCCAACAATTTTCCTTTAACAAACTCTAATGTGAGTTTGTTTGGTTCCAAAGTTTCAAGGGCAGTAATAAGTGGATCATAATATTTAGGAAATGACAAAAAGGTGGTAAACAATGTCAGTTTTTTCTAATTTGACACCCACTGACTTCAACTCACGAATGGTTTCCTCAAACTTCACAAAATTACTTTCCAACAAGTCATCTTGAGCTAGTTTCATTGATAATAGTAGGTCTGTTTTCAGGGGCAATCCCTGACTGGTTTCCAACTCAGAAACAGTAAATGTCAAGTTTCATTGGTTGAATGCTCACGTGACTATGACGTTTCCTGACTTGTCACCAATGGTTGTATCTATTTCTCTGAATACTAGTTGAAGATTCTCTCTACGAACAGACCTAGTGTTTCAAGATAAGAGATACTTCCTCTGGTGATCAGTAATGAAAACAATTTCGGGCATTCCAGCTGTCATTTCTCCGTTTGTTTACATTGATTTTGGTTAGGAATTTTGCACTGGTTTCATAAATAAGAAGTGACAGTGTCATATTACTTATAATGTTAGATTAGAAACGGGTTGCCCGATGATCACTAATTGATGGTGTATGGTGCACTTCATCTCTTTGAGTTTCGGAAAGTAATACCTAACTTGGATATTTTGAAGATCTGTCATAATCATGATGACATTCTACAGATTGTGTGCTTTTGTAATAATTGAAAATACATATTTTTTCATAAAGTCAAACTCCTTGTTCAAATAAACTATATTTCCACAGTTTTCTAGGGGTTGCATTATTAGGAAGATCATTTCACTTGTCAATTTTTGTTCTATTTCAATATTTGAAGAAGTATTCAATTCAATGACATTTTAACTTTTTGTATGACTATAAATATTCTTATTACTAAGTCCGCATGTGCAGCATTTACAAAAAATCGCACTGCAAACACTGTTTGTAATTTGTTATTGGTCAAAAAAGCTACTTTTAACTTGCTGCTCATTTTTGACATGCGGCTAATAATTTATTGGAAACTTTAACATAAACAGAGACTTAACATAAATCCGTCTCATAAAATATGAGGGCAATATCTTTTCAGGTTATAAGTACTATAAATATCAGGAATAAACACAGTAAGCGCCATTTCTTTGAAAACTTGTAAATTCTTAAGTGTAAAGTAATAATGACTCTATATGCGTTGCCATATTAGTTGAGTATTTGCACTTACTTGACAGACGCCCAGAAAAATGTATTTAACATGATGAGATAATTTCTTTGCTTCAAAGCATTTTTCTATTATTAAGTTAGTTTTATTTATTAGTTATTGACTATATTATTTTATACTTTATTGTAAAGCCTTGGGTCAAGCTGGATGCCAAAAGTTATGAAATCGACCATAACCACTTGTGTGTGTGAAAAACCGTAACAACTGGGCCAAAATTATTACATGCGTAAATTGTTAGTAAAACGCCACTGGATTGTCTGCTGGCCAAGAATAGTAATGACACTATAGTAGGATATTCTGGCAATGTGCCTAAAGAACACTAACTTTTATTTACTAACGTATTTCCTTGATTTTTACTTGAAAATATTTGGACGCGAACGAAATACATCCGGCGCCATTTTAGATATACGGGGTGTTACAAATGATGTGTACGTGCATTAGCATTGCTATCTCAGAAACTATAGTTTATAGAGCTTTAGTTATATCGAGGCAAAGTTGTTCATTTTTTTACTAAAAAATTTTCATTACATAGGAGATATGCGACAAAAACCGAAAATGTCAAATTACTTTTTTATTTTTTTACCACTTTATTATAGTTTATTTCCGAAAGTCAATGCCAATTTCTCAAGCCACTCTTTTACGCTATTAAAAAAAATTATTTTAGTTTTCTTTGTTTTTTAGATACCCATCATTAACTTCAAATTTTCAAATACAAATTTGGACTTTTTATTTCGTTTTTTTAGTAGCTACAGACCTTCCAAAACTAAAAAAAAAGTAGCCAATCATTGTCATGAAAACTGACTTGAACTTGAAATCTGGATTTTTGCTTTCATTCCAGCCAATTTTCCAAGCCAAAACACTGAAAAATAGTAAAAAAATCATGAAAACTAAGTTACCGGACTATTTTGCATTTATTCTAGTCAATTTTCAATGCCAAAACGATGAAAAACAGTTTAATATCATAAAAATTGACTTAACTGACTATTTGCATTCATTCCAGACAATTTTTAAAGCCAAAACGTTGAAAAACACTCAAATATCATTGAAAACTGACTTACCGGACTATTTGCAGTCATTCAAGACAATTTTCTATGTCAAAACGTTAAAAAATAGTAATAAATCATAAAAATTGACTTACCCGACTATTTGCAGTCATTCTAGACAATTGTCAATGTCAAAACGTTAAAAAATAGTCAAATATCATGAAAACTGACTTACAGGACTATTTTCAGTCATTCTAGACAATTTTCAAAGCCACAACGTTGAAAACCAGTCAAATATTATGACAACTGACTTACCGGACTATTTGCAGTCATTCTAGACAATTTTCAAGGCCAAAACGATGAAAAACAATCTAATATCATGAAAGCTGACTTACCAGGCTATTTGCAGTCATTCTAGACAATTTTCAAGGCCAAAACGATGAAAAACAGTCTAATATCATGAAAGCTGACTTACCAGGCTATTTGCAGTCATTCTAGACAATTTTCAAGGCCAAAACGATGAAAAACAGTCTAATATCATGAAAGCTGACATCGGACTATTTGCAGTCATTATAGACAATTTTCAAACTCACAACGTTGAAAACCAGTCAAATAATATGAACACTGATTTACCGGAATATTTGCAGTCATTATAAACAATTTTCAATGTCAAACCGTTAAAAAATAGTCAAATATCAAGAAAATTGACTTACCGGACTATTTGCAGTCATTCTAGAAATTTTTCAAAGCCAAAATAATAAAAATCATTCCAATATCATGAAAACTGACTTACCGGACTATTTGCATTCATTCTAATCAATTTTCAAAGACACAACGTTGAAAACACTCAAATATCATTGAAAACTGACTTAGTGGACTATTTCCTCTCATTCTAGTCAATTTTCAAGTCAACATCTAGCAAAAGGAATTGGTTGAAAACATCAAAACGTGTCAAATTTAAATAAACAAAATTTGGTTTTTTGATTAAAAGTTTATGCCTGATTAAAATAAAACAAAATAAGCATTTAAATGTACTGAAATTCCATATTTTATACAGTGAAATAAAATAAAATAATATAAGGAGGCCAAGTTCTACTTTTATTTTATTTTGCTGTAAACTTCTGGAAATCCAGTGGCTGTGTGTATTACACAATTTTTATTAATGACTTCTGGTGTGGTTTAAGTAAAAATTCTGTTCAAACCTGAGTGGACATTTTTCAAGCATTTCTAGACGAAAAAAGCAAAACTAAATCAAAGAATCTGGTTAGCCAATTTTCCAGTTGTTCCATATTTTTTTAAAAAAACATTGACAGTACATCTAATAATCGATTTAAATAGCTGTTTGCACAAAAAGTTGCACCCACGCTTTCAACTATTTTAAATTTATTTTACTGATATCTGCATCTGATTTAGTTGAAGTTCGACTTATCCAGACGATGTATGCCCGATAATAATAGATTCCGGCCGGTAGTGAATATTATCGTAAGTTCACAAAACAGGAAACTATTTAGTATTATAAAATCAGACACCTGGAAGAGGAAATCGGCTTTAGCACCTAACGCCACTAATTAAATCAAATATAGTTCTATTTCTAGTTGTCTTTAAGTATTGCGGTTGCCATAAATCTGGTGTCCCTCCTTGTGTGTTTCTTGGTCTACTAAAAATACCGGTCTATATCTTATTTCCAGATCCAGGAGCCGCACCTCGACACTCAGAGAGCCAGAAAGTGCGTCGAGTCCATCTTGGAACGTCTTTCTGGACGACAGTTGAATGTGACCAAATCGTGGCAAAGTTTCCGCGATCAAGTGGTTGAAAAACGCGAAATTCTCGTGAGACTCGAAAGAACCATGGCAGAAAGCACTAAAGTAAGTTATTCCATAATTTTTCAAACCAGCTGATTTATCTCCGATCAAAATTTATTTAGTTTGCTAATTACCTCAGTTCGATCCAGATATCAAAACAAACCATTACTTTGCGACATACAAAATGTGGTTTACTGTCTGGGTCGTTTGCGAGCGTTTATATGTCTTTTGCTATTTTCATTCTGGTTCTAAAAATATCGAGGCGCAACTGTCTCTCGTTTGTTGGAAATGTTTTCTACTATTGTAATTATTTCGATGAGGTTATTTTCTGTAACTGAGAGTCTTGGCCCCGTTTATAACATTACAAGTTGCTACCTTAATAAGTAAACCAAAATAAACAAAGATTTCAGACGGAAGTGCTATAAATACAAAAATTTAATGTTTTAAATTTTTTAATCTATCTTTGCCGGTTTTGAGACGAAAGAACACAATTTGGCCCAGATTGACCACAAACGAGTCAAATTCAGTGACCAATGTGGTTCCAACTGACGTAGAATGGCTCAAAAGTAATAATTGTGCAGACTACAATAACACCGAATCGATCTTTGCCGGTTTTAAGACGAAAGAATACAATTTTGCACGAGGCTGTCATTTTAGTAATTTTACTATTCATTTTCGTTCAATTTAATGAAAAGTGATACTTGTAAGGAAAATGTTGTACCTAACATATGCGGAAAGTGTCTTTGCCGCCCTGCAGTCTTCTGGCTAGCTTTAATCTCCGTCTCCTTCTTTATCTCCTCAAACTTACGATTTTGATATTCTTCGTTTGTCTTCATTTCTTCTTGACTTGCTTTCATTTCCTTCATCATCTGCATAAGCTGCGTACTCCATTTTCGCACTTTGTGATCTTCTTGCAGGTTGGTCAGTTTTTTTCCTCGTAGTCACTGACTCAAACTGACAACTACTGTTAACAATCACAACAACAACCGGTCCTAGCCCAGCTGTTTAGTAGGCTTCTATGGATTCTAGAATATTCTCTCTTTAAACTTTGACGTAAGCCCCCCCTCTCTCACAAACAGCTAAACTACGACGTTCTAAAACCTAAACAATGTAATATACGGGTAACACGAAATGAATTAAGACTACCTCTTAATTATTAGTTCATTTTGCAACAGTATTAACTGAATTTTTTTACTTACTTATAATTTGTGCCAAACTTTGTGTTTTCTTTTTAGACAATAAGTTGGGTGTCCAAACTACACTCGCAACTCTACCCGGTGATTACCACTAACTCTACCAGACCTGGTGACCTGGTCGATCACCTTGAGAATAAACTTGAGAGCGTTCTACCTGACATCCGTAAGGCACAAAGTGAGGTGGCGCAAAAAATCAAAAGTGCTGAAGAACTAGTGGCCAAAGCTGGAGCCACGGACGAGAAAACTCTGAGTGTCAAAAGCAAACTGAACGAACTCAGCCAAAAATTGGTGGAGATTGCTTCCGAATACCAAATCCTACTTCAGGTCGGTAATCAAACCCCTTTGAATTATGATTTAAAAAAAAAATGACTTCCAGGTGTTGATTGGGTATTTTAAGAACCTGGAAGAAATTGACAAGAAGGCGGAACAATTTAATGCTAGTGCAGCTGCTTCCAGCCTGGAAGACGTAGAAGTCATTTTAAGGGAGTCTGACGTAACTCGGGAAACCATCTTGGAAAGATTCAGGTTTGCCCAGTCTGAATGTCAACAAATAGAACAAAGAATCAAAAACCAGGTTAGTTCAACCAAACTTTAACAAACCTTCTTATATCTATCTGAATACTTTAGGAACCCCCAGAGGCAGCTCAGCAAGATATACAGAAACTGCAGCACGTGCTGGAGCTTCGCAGATCTCAGTTTGAAGAGCAGTGGAGAAGCAGACAAGAAGTGCTAACCAGTTGCAAGAAAGTCAACGAGTTCCGGAAAGAAACTCAAGAAATCAAAAAACAAATCACTGAAACCAGCCACCAAATTGTTGATATACGCACTCAAGCTGGAGAAAGTTTGACCGCCTCCAAAGTGGCTTGTGACAACTTCAAACAGTTCACTAGAGTAATAGAAAGCCTGGAGCTTCGAGTAATTAAACTGAAAAACACTGGTGAAAAGCTCCAAGAAGAATGCCCTGAAGAAGCCCCGCGAATTCGTAACGACGTCCGCGAGGTCGATGTTTTGTGGAATGACGTTAAATCCCAAGTAGAAGACACTGAAGAAATCCTGGATAAGAATGTAACTTACCTAGAATTGGTTGAGGAGGTAAGCAATAAATGTTTTAACTGCTTTGCGTAGTTAACCTAGCTATTATATTCTAGGCTAACAACTGGTTTAAGGAAGGAAGCAAGCTTCTAGTTTCCATAGCAAGAAAATCAGCCTCCGTGAAACAACCTGAAGAAGCGCAACAACTCCTAGAAGACATTGGCAACTTCTTGCAACCTGGCCAACCAAAGCAATCTGAAAGAATTCAAGAAATCGTAACCGTAGCCAGAACAGTCTACGGACCTGATGAAACCAAATACACTCCTCTAATCACAGCTAACAAGGACATGCTGGAATCATTTTCATCCATCAGCAACGAGCTACGCCAACTCTCAACCAACTTGGTGGCTGCCGAAGAAGAAAGGCAGCGCGCACAGAGAGAACAAGAAGAAGCCCGACAAGCTGAAGAAGCTCGACGTTTAGAGGAAGAACGCCTAGCGCACGAGCGTCTTTTGGCTGAAGAAAAACGCCTCCAAGAGGAAGCCAGACTAGCCGACCTGAAACTACAAGAAGAAAAGGCCAGATTAGCTGAAGAAGCCCGATTAGCCAACGAAAGGCGACTAGCCGAAGAACAACGACTTGCTGAAGAAGCTCGACTGGCTGAAGAAAGGCGCAAGCAACAAGAAGCTATCCTAGCGGAAGAAGCAAAGAAAGTGGAGGCTGCAAAGTTGGAAGTGGAAAAGTTGAAACAGCAGCAGTTACAGTTCTTAGAGGAGGCTAAAAGGGCTGAGGAGGAAAGGCGCAGGCTGGATGAAGAAGAGAGAAGACGGTTAGAGGCTGCTAGGTTGGAAGATGAAGCTAGAAGACTGCAAGAAGCCAAGAAACTTGAAGAGCAGAAGCGTAAAGATGAAGAAGCGAGACGAGTTGAGGAACTGAGGTTAAGGGAAGAACAGGAGAGACTAGAAATTGAACGACTGCGCTTGGAGGAAGAAAAGTTAAAAGCTGAGCAAGCTAGGTAAGTTTATGTAATCTAAAGTTTGCTTGTAAAAATAAATTTAATTACAAAAGAATTGTACGAAAGCTCAATAAGGAACAGGGTTTTAATTGATTGGAAGTATCTAGAGAACGGCTAGACATGTTCTGAAATTTGGAAAGCTGGTTGTATTAGTTCAACTAAAAGGTAAATATGGACCACCCTGCAGATTTTTCCCATCTTTAACCTACAGGCACCTGGTAATGTCTAACTAATAACAGGAAGAGTTACATTAGCACTTATCAAGACTTGAGAATTTAATTATTGTTTCGACTATTTTGCTGACAAAACCACAATTTTTACGAAATATCTGAGTTACGGCACGTCGCAAAGGAGTTATCGGAATAAATTAATGCCAGTTGGTACTTCTTTTTAGTTGATTTGGCAACACAGCAACATTCAAAATATTTCAGAAAGAGAATGTGAACTCGACCTAAGCTACACTCCAAATTTTCGAATAATATACTGAACCGTTATCTAGATACTGCCACAGTAAATCATCTTGTACTCTTATAATTGTAGATTGGAAGAAGAAAAACGTTTAGCCGAACAGCGTCTCATCGAACAACAAATGCTAGAAGCTCAAAAAGCTCAACTAGAAGCTGAAAAACTCCAAGCAGAACAATCCAGACTCGAAGAAGAACAACGCAGAGCTAAACAGGCTGAACTAGATGCAGAACGAAGAAAAGCTGAAGAAGCCCGTATAGATGAAATGCGTCGTGCTGAAGAAGCACGTCTTGAAGAGCTGCGCAAAGCTGAAGAAGCCCGGCTGGAAGAGTTGCGCAGGCAAGAAGAACTTGACAGACAAAAGCGACTCGAAGAAGAACAAATCAGAATGGAACAGACTAGAATTGAAGAACAAAAACGAATCGAAGAAGAGATCAGGAAGCAGCACTCGGTGCAGATAACTGAAATTAAGGAAGTCCACAAAGTTGAGTCGTTCCAAAAGGAGAAATCACCATTTATTGAAGAACCTCACGAACCGCCAGTTTTCGTAACACCTCTTAGTGACGCAGTGATTCAGGAAGGTTCTAGATTGAGCTTTATCTGTCAAGTAACTGGTAATCCAACACCAACTGTCAGCTGGTTCAAGGCCGGAGTGCCAATACAGCATAACCCAGACTATCACACCTTGGTGGACAATGGCATTTGCTCTTTGACTATTGAGGAAACTTTCGCGGAAGACTCGGCTCGTTACACTTGTAAAGCGACTAATGAGGCCGGTATTGCTGAAACGTCCGCCACATTAACGGTCAAAGAGGCGGAACCCGAGGAACAACTGGCCCCGCCCACGTTTGTGAGAATGTTGCAACCAGGCGTAGCCAAAGAAGGGGGCGCGTTCCAGTTTGAGTGCAAAGTGGAGGGAAATCCCCTACCTACGGTGCAGTGGTTTAAAAACAACGAGTGTATTGACAGTTCGCCGGATTATGCCATTACGTATAATAACGGGGAGGCTGTGTTGAGGTTTGAGAAAGTGAGGATTGAGGACAAAGCGGAGTATACTTGCAAGGCCACCAACGATTTAGGATTGGCGCAGAGTACAGCAAATCTTGTTGTTTCTGGTAAGTGATTTGTCATATTACTTTAACAAGTAGGTACAGGTTTAAATTGTTTTGAGGGGTTATTATTCCGTCATACTTTAAGCTAAGATTGTAACTTGTTCAGTCGCATTTAGTAAACTCAACTTAAGCTTGGTTTAAAATACAAAGGTGCAAGCCTGCTTTCTTCTTCTTCTTCTTCTTCTTTCTTTCTAACATGGTGAACCATATTAGTAGGCTACTGCCTGTTCATTGCCAGCATGCCCTCCCCGGAGGATGATGTCCAGCATTCACGCCATCGTTTTGGTGGTCTTCCCTGTGATCTTTTTCCTACTAGGTTGTTCATTTTTGCGGCTTTGACGAGTCTGCTGTCCTCCATTCTTTTTATATGTTTGTTCCAAAATCTTCGTCTCTGTCTCACCTACCTTCCTATGTCCTGTATTTCGCATTGTTGCCTAATATCTTCATTCCTAATTCTGTCGTGTAGCGTTTTGCCTTGTATGGCTCTTAATGTTTTCATTTCGACTGTTCTCATCAGTTGTAGAGTTCTGTTTGTGTCTGATCTTGTCTCTGCCGCGTATGTTATGATAGGTTGTGTGTTGTTATGATAGCCTGCTTTAATAAAGCATAATACTAGAGATAGTAGCAGAAAATACTACTCTTCCACTCTTCTCACTCTAATAAAACATATCCACATTCTAAAGGAAAAAGAAGACCTTGAACCCAATAATGTGCGTAACATTGCTATTGTGTGAAATGTGCTTCAAATTTTGACAATTTTGGAACTTCAAGTTCATTCTCAAATTCATAAATCTTAGGCCGGAATTACCCAGCTTCTTAGTCATAGTCGTAATCTTAAACTTAATTTTTGTCCATAACAACACATAGTAAAAGTAGTCCAAGTTACTTGTTTACTATGTGTTGTTATGGACAAAAATTAAGGTTATGATTATGACTATGATTAAGAACACGGGTAAACCCGGCCTTACACTAGGTACGAAATGACATACAGTCATTGGACTTCTAGAAGTTTTTCTAGAAGATTTGAAATTGTATTTTTTAAGTTTCTTCTGTTCAACTTTTTTGCTAATTAACTGGACTATCTGACATTTCTGTCAAAAGGTCTCAATTTGAATTAGCCTATGCAGCAATAAATGGATTACTTCATGAAAATCGTCCTCGAATCGACATACTTTGCCGTTTAGCGTTAAATATAGATTTTTTGCTAGTCGAAATTCCCACTGATATTTAAATTTAGGTTTTTGGTTTATTACAAATTACTCCTACTACGTTGGCAGCATTCCTGGCTGTGCAATACTTTTATAAATTCGCATACATTTCTCCTATTTGATACCTAATATGTGGGTCGAAATGTATACATAGTATATTTTCTGTTACATCGATTGTTTAGATGTAAACGACCCTCAAACGGTTACGTACACTGAAAGTCAAAGTAAAATGAGATGACGTCACATCCCAAAAATGTACCTTGCTGCCATTAGTCTTAAACTAGCGTTTTTTGGTTGGCAATGAAATATCAAAAATGTCAGCGCCCATTGCTACCAACTTGATATCCAGTTTACTGATTGTCGTGTTCGCAGTAACTGAGTTTGATTTTCTGAACTTTTTGTATATTTTGAGGTGTAATTAAGTGTGAATTTAGCTATGGAACCAACCCAGGCGCCCGTTTTCATCACTCCTCTATCAAATGTGATGGCCAGGGCGGGCCAAAAAATAAAATTGGAGTGCGAAGTTGCCGGTCTGCCTCAGCCGACACTAACCTGGTCACACAACGGCAAACCAGTGAAGGAAACGAGAGAAATCAAGGTGAGTGTGCTCAGTTTTTCGCAATTTTTATTATTTTTTGGCTTTTCTGTGATTAGTTCACTTCAGTTCAATGACCACTCATTCCATATTTAAATATAGAAACGTATTTTTTAAGTGACTTCAACCGAGCAGTAGTCGCATAATCCCAATTTTACTAAAAACTTTGAAATTTGAACTGAATTTTATATAATATTGACAGTACGGACCATAAAACTAACAATAACTAAATAAGCTAATAACGTTAATGTTTCAACCTGTCGGTTAATATAAACTAAAGCTACGAAACAGGGTTTCGAGCTTTTTGTAAACAACGGGTTATTTTTACTTTGGAGTTAATCACTCCCGCAATGATGACCCACCTGGTCTCTGTTATGTTTTCAGCCACTGTATAGAGTAATTACCTACGAAACAGCAAGTTGGATTAAGTTAGATCAAGTAGTATGGAATTATCCAGAAAGGACTTCAAACGGGTCACTTTCAGATGAGAAGACACATGCACAGTCTGTCACAGGATCTGGAAGGTTGCTTGTGTCTGGAAGACGAGGAAACTTGCGACGATCAGAAAAGAGCTTTGGGGTGTAATCAACCCTTTAGATATTCAATGTACCCGGCCAAGGAGGCTTTGCGGCTTTGTCAGGACCACCAAACTGGAGGGGTACTAGCTTGTGATGGGTCACAATGGGCTAGCGGCCTAAGTGTCTTCTCCGAAGGGAGCCCATCTAACAATATCATCATCAAGGATAGGACCGACAATGAGGAGAACGTTGCGCTGCCAGGAAAATATCACGGACAGCAGGATTGTCTGGTTCTTGAAAAAAAAACTGGATATTCTAGACAAGCTATAAATATCCACAGTAGATCCACGATCGTATTGGAAGGCAGGATTTTATCCACGAGTTAAAAAAGTTTCTAAACTGAAAAAGACACAATATTTTCATAACATCTGCATTATGAAATAGTTACTAGCGCATATCAAAGACTCAAATTTTTTAAAGGAAAAAACGTAAAACTGGAAAATGCAAGCACCAATATTTAAAAAACTTGCAAGAGACAGAAACAACCGTTTTTCAAGAAAAAGAAAAAAAAATTGTGGATAAGCTGGAAGTCGCTAAATAGATTCAAGATGCTGAAAATGTCGTCGAGAATGCTGGAAAATGTATTGAAGCAAAATGTGACAAACTGAAAAATACTTGGATGAGGCAACAGCACAAGTTTCCTCAGTCGTTCATAAAAAAAAAACTGAAAATGTCTGCTAGCCTAGCTGTAGAGCAGAAATCCGAAATGAAGCAGAACATGCCAAATATGTGGATAAATCTTGTAAAGAAGCAAGAGATGCTGCACGTGATATGAAAGATAAAATCATTGATCTTATTTAAGATGCTAAAGTTGATAATCTATTTTGCCGCATACTTATCTACGAGTTGCATTCAATATTTGCTATTTCTTTTCATAAGAAAGTGTAGTTACAGTTTGTTATCAAAAGAGATTTCCAGTCTAAAAATTTCAATTAACCACTTTTTAGTTCCTGTACTAAAATAAATCACTTTTGTTACCTACTAAAAACCTCTCCTATATATAGCTTCATTATTTCAGTCTAAACAATAAAAAATACGTCATTTGTAATTAGTGCTTAACAAAAATAAACCAAACGTCGCACTTCTAGGGTTTTGTTTTGTCCTCATTCCGGTCTCAGTTGCATTCATTAGCCAGTGCTAGAAAAAAACAAAAAAAAAATGGTTCCTGTTGAGGTGGTTTACTGTTTCCTCATTATAGGGATAGGATGGCTGTATTTCTGGAAAGCCAGGAAAAATCAGGTATTTATCTGGACCGGACTGCGGTAGATTTTACAAATAAGATAATTAAAATTGTTGGGTGACACTCGCAGCAAAATATTATTTCAGATGTATGTTATTAAAGGCTGATATAAAGGATAATTATTTTTGGCCAGTGCCAACTGTATTGGCACTGTTTTGGCTCCGAATATATTCCACAATTTTTCTAATAGCAGTTAAAATTTTGAGTTTCCGATCGGGGTTTGCTTGCAATTTTGTCCTCTAAGTAAAAATGTGTGGTTGAGTGTTGTTCAGCATGCCTTGCCACCTTGAAGAGGAGGGTTGGTACCTGGAAGATTTTCTACCTTATCTAGGGTTGCTGATTTTACTAATTTGCGGTTTGTTGTCTCTCCTTAAGGTAACCTGCACTTATAACACAATCTTAAAAGTATCATTCAACTGCATAGTTTATAACGTCCTGGTTAAAGGCAAATCCCAACTATTTCAGGCCACCATTTCCTTTGGAGTATTTTTATAATTTAAGTTTCGAAAATAAAAAACAAAACCGAGCTAAATTTACTCTTTAAAACACTTATTTCCAGATACAATTCGAAGGCGGCAAAGCCACTTTAGTTGTTTTGGAAGCCTTTCCGAAAGATGCCGGCACCTACACAGTGAGTGCGAAAAACCTCTCTGGAGAAGCCTCCTCAACTTCGACAGTTTCCGTTAAAGGACGACTACCGAACGAAACCTCCGATAGCGAACTGGCCAGCGATATGGAACCAGTTAAACCTTCGATACAATTGCCTTTAACCAATACCACAGCAAAAGAAGGTACTTTTTATTTAAAACACTAGAAGTGGTAGTTGATGATTACTTCCATTAGGCAATCAAATTCGGCTGGATTGCATTATAGTAGGCCAACCGGAACCGGAAGTGATATGGTACCACGACGGACGTCCGGTCAAAGAATCACCGGATTTCCAGCTACTCTTCCAAGGAGACCGATGTTCTTTGGTTATTCAAGATGCTTTACCAGAAGACGCTGGAGAATACAAAGTGGTAAAAATATCTTGATTTAATATTTATTGATTTAATATAAATCTAATATTAATATTTAATCTGGTTTTTAGGTGGCTTTGAACTCAGCTGGAGAAGCATCCAGCCAATGCACCTTAACCATAGAACCCAAACCGGTTGAAGAAACCCCCCAAGAACCCTCTGGTTCTGCACCCAAATTCACCAAACTGCTTACAGACGTTTTGGTTGCGGAAGATGACAAAGTTGTCTTTGAAGGTTGGTTACTAGCAACTTTCCTCAATTCCATATTGCACTCTAACACTTTTTCATCAAATTCAGGCAACGTTACTGGGGAACCCAAACCAGAATTGAAATGGCTACTAAACAACATACCTATCACTGATACTGCTCACTTCAAAACTACTCAAGATGAAGAAGGCAACTTTAAACTTGAAATCCAGAATGTAAAGGCTGAAGATAAAGGGGTGTATACACTAAAAGCGTCCAATCCAGCTGGAGATGCTAAGTGCTTCGCTCAACTGATTGTAAAATCCTCCAAGCTGGCTGAAACCGCCAAACCATATGAAGAAATCAAATCAGCACCAGTATTTAAAGAGCTCTTCCATGATAAAGTCGCATTCGCAGACACCCCCACCAAGTTTGAGTGTATTGTAGTTGGCAAACCTAAGCCCAAAGTTAAATGGTTGTTCAATGGTAACCCTATCTCTGGAGAAGGTTTCCTTATTTCAACCTCAGGTGATCGGCAAGTGCTGAGTATCCCAGAGCTGAAACCCGAACACCAAGGAACTATAACTTGTGCCGCTGAAAATGAAGCGGGAAAAGCCAGTTGCGCTGCAACTTTAACCGTCCAGTCTTCTTCAGAAATCGCCCTCCCGGAGCAGGTTATACCAAGCTTATCAGACGCCACGCTCAAGCATGTAGAGACGTCGTACTCTGTTAATAAAGAGGTAGTAACCCAATCATCCACCATGTCCTCAAGCAAAATTATCTCCTCATCTACTGGAGTCAGTGAACCTCATGTAGAGGAACACAAAACAGTATCACAAGAGACGCAGTCATTCAGAAGGTCCAACCAAGACGCTCCTCAAGTGCAGAAAACTCAAAAAATAGAAGAGTACCACAAGATTGGCAAAGAACCTCCGGTGATCACTGAAAAAACTTACATTTATGGGGATCAAGCCGATTCCACTACAAACATACAAAAATCACTGGAACAGGAGAAGCAAATTGTGACGAAACCCTTCAGAATTACTAGACCACCCAAGTGGATCACCCCTGTTATAGGCAAAATAATCGATCAGGACGTGGACGTAGTGCTTGAAGGTATTCTAGACGGCCAACCATTACCTAAAGTAACCTGGACTAAAGACGGCAAAGAACTTCAGGAAAGTGACAGAATCAAAATTCACTATTCTTTAAACAAAGCCACCGTAGAGATAAAGAAATGCACCGCAGCGGATTCAGGAAGGTACAGTTGTACCGCTACAAATGATGGAGGAACTGCAATCAGTACAGCGGATCTAGTCGTCAAAAGTAGGATGTCAAAAAACAAAAACAAGCAAAGTAAAGTAATACAATTCTCTTGCAGAGACTATATTCCCGCCAGTGTTTGGGAGACGGCTTCAAGCTCAAGTTATCAAGAAGAACGAAAGGATTATAATGGAGGTTGAAGTCACTGGAACTCCCGAACCTACCATCACGTGGCTCAAAGATGGCGTTCCTGTTAAGGATGCTTTACCTGGTGTTAAAGTTACCACAATGGGACATAGCCATACGTTGATTATTGATAAAGGTACGTTGTTTTCCACAAAAGGTGTGCTAAAATTTATTTGTATATTTTTTTAGCTGACTTAAAGCATAATGGACGTTACATGGTAAGAGCGGTAAATGCAGGTGGAGAAGCCCAAAGCATAGCAGACATTGCAGTATACGAACCTACACCGGATACAATGGTTGAAGTTGTAAAGACTGTGGTGTTTGAAGATATCAAGAAGCATGAGACCTTAGTAAGTTTTTTTTACTTTTCCTCTCAAAACACTCTAAAAGAAAGATATAATTAAGCTGCTTTTTGAACATTTAGGCTTCCACAGCAGACAAAACATCCTCAACAGTCACTTCAAAAACGCAGCAAATTGCTGCACCTCCAATTCGAATCGAACCCCCTGCTCCAATAAGCAGTGAAATTTCTCAGTCGTTTATGTCTAAATCGGAAATTACCTCCTCTATGGAACAAAGCTCATCTCAAAAGTCTGAAACCTACAAGCTTGAGCATAAAATGCCTGAAATTCCTTTACCTAAGCCTATAGAAAGGAAAAGCCCCACCTACGAAAAACATACGGACTATGAGTTCCGTCATGAATTAGCGCCTGATGGCAAACAAGAAATTTTGCAAGAAAAGAAGGTTATAAGTGAAGAAGGTGGTATTGAAACTAGCTCAATCTCCAAAGAGTCTTCCCTACAATTTTTTGTAAAAAAGATTAAACAAGGGGAGAGCGCTCCAGCTGTGCCAGTAAAAGAAATTTTACCTAAAGTAGAAACACAGCCACAGTATCAAAAATTCACCAGCTCTTCACCAGCTCCAAAGACATTTACTGAAACTAAAAGCATTGAAAGTGCCTCAACAACTCCAGTAAGTCAAGAGTACAAATCGTCATCATTTACTAAAGAAGTCACTCATGAGTACAAGACTTTACCTGCTACAACCCAACAAAGCACATTCAAAAGCATTCAAAAAGAACCTCCCACCTATAAACCATTCACCCAAGACTACTCTTCATCATTTTCTTCTACGCAGCATACCTCAGAACCTCAGGAATACAAGTCTTATTCTTCGGAGGTCATTAAAGAGTTTGGAGGACTAAAGCCAGAACCACCAGCGCAAATTTGTTATCCACCATCAGTCTCCAAAACTTCACAGGAGACTTCATCAACTAGCGAAAAGAAAGACTTTTCCGAAAAAGTGGAGAAGTCATTCCAAAGCTCTTCTTATCAAACTTCATCATCTTCATACTCGCGCACATTTGAATCAACATCATCACCAGTGCAACGTAGTTGGACTTCAAGCACCAAGCAGGAAATAGTGGATCGTCCGGCTTCCGTGGCCTCCTCTTCTTACTCCACCACTGAGAAACAGTCATACTCCAGACCTTTGAGCTCCTTGTCAACTTCAAATGAAGGTGTTCAAATGGAAAAGCAGTGGGCCCATAAATTGTCCCCTAAAACCACTCAGGAGACTAGTTGGAGTACCCAGTCCACTTTGGAAAAGAAATGGGCTCCGGTGGAGACAAAAACCCAGAAAGTAGTGCAAGAAAGCAGGACTTTTTTAGACAAAACTCCCCACTACGTGGGGGAGGTCACCCGTTTGGAGACCACCGTCAAAGACCAACAACAAACCAGTGAATCATTTTCCAGCTCTAGCGCTATAGTCGAAGAGAGTAATTTGCGGCCATCTTTGAAATCATGGCCACCTGCTGTCCCACAATACGTGGCACCACCGCCACCACCAGTGAAACCATACCCCACCATAGAGTCTCTGCCAATAAGACCAGTATCAGTCCAAGACATTACTGATGAAGTGGTTCTGGAACCAGGGCCACCTCCAGAAATTGGATACGCCGAGCCACCAAAACAGCGCAGACGCTCTTACGTGGAAACCATAGAACAAGAGCTAGAACAGGAAATCTATAAAGAACCGACAAAAGTCCTACCTTGCGCCGTACGTACAATTCCTCCCCCCTTACCTCCAAAGAAGGAAGTCCCACAAGCACCCCCACTGCCTGCTAGACCACAACTTAAAGTCAAGAAACCAATGAAAGAACTACCTTTTGTACCATTCGAAAAATTCCCTGATTTGGAGCCGTTCCCGTTCAAACCTGAGCCGGAACGACCTAAACCACCTAGAACTGGACCTCCTCCAATGCCCTCCAAATTCATCAGGGGCCGATTCACTGACAGTGACTACGAAAGTGACTTTGAGGCAATAAGGATTCCACCCAAGTGGAAACCCTCGATGAGTGACACTGAAGAACCGCGTTATCGAAGAGTGCGAGCTCCACGACTAGTTTCCCAAGGAAGATCCAGGTCTCAAGAGCCCGAACCTTTGGCACCCAGCCAGTTTGAACAACCACCCAGATTTGACGGGCCACCTAGGCCTGAAGTGAACTTTGAAGAGTTCCGCAGGAAGAAGGATGCATCACAAATCAAGAAGATGACAAAACATTTCGAACAGGTGAGAAGAGAAGCACCTCCTGCTCCAATAGAAATCAAACCTGCCAGCCCACCTACGTATGTCTATCCTGAAAAGAAACCCGATTCACCTAAAGCTAAGAAGAAAGTAGTGACTGATGGTTATACGGCTGATACCGACGAACCGTTCCAACAAAGGATATTAAGGACAGAGCATTTTAAAGAAGAGAGAAGTACAGAGTCGAAGCATATTTCTCAGTCTAGCCAGAAGATTTATGAGAGTACCTCAACCAAATCTAGTAGGACCTCCAAGTTTCCTACTAAGAGGCAATCTTCAACTGTTTCAACAGCTAAGAAGGTTGGATTTGTGTGTGTTTCACTGTTTGCTTGCGTCATTGATTCAAAGCTTACTTGTCACATTGTTTGGCACATGCATGATTAGAATCATAACTTGTTTTGTCAACTTCACCTACTTATTGATTAACAGTTTCTAGAAAAAGTTTTATCTTGGACCTTGATAACAAGGCAACTGCTATTTGCAAGTATTAAAACTTTGTTTGTTTGTTACATTTGCTCATTAACACGACATTAAGTAAAAAGATGTCATAATGTTTTCACTTTGCAGGAATTCGTCGCTACTCCAATAATCACCAGCCAAACCACACAGCAATTTACTGAAGAAATGCAGAAGCAAACCCACTTAGAATCGTTCCCTTACCAACCGGACCCGCCTCGGCCTAAAAAAACCAAGGGACCCCCACCACCAAGTCCTTCAAAGTTTGTGAAGGGCGAGTTTCGTGAGAGCGATTACGAAAGCGACTACGAAGGTCGTGTACCACCCATTTGGGGCCAAAATGTAGACAAGCATTACAAACCTGTCCGTCCTGTTCTCACCCCCACCCATCATTACCAGCAAGCTGGAAGAACACCCACTCCACCCACGGAATTTGAAAGACCTCCCACCATTGAGGGACCACCCAGACCAAAATTCGAACCCATTGAAAAAATTACACCAGTTCCTAAGTCGATTGTGCGAAAGCCTAAAGCTATGTCCGCAGCCCCAGTCACTGATGTCATCGTAGCTACTCCTGCAGTGCCTAAGAATGTCTACATCCAACCAGGAAGTCCACCAGAAATTGGGTATGCACCAGGTCCAAAAAAGACACAGTTTTACAAGTAAGTGTCTATTAAAATCTTTTAACTGGTTTTACGCTATCTACTGTCCAGGACAACAACATCAGCACCCTACCAGAATGCCGTCCAAACTGAAACATCGAACATAGTGCACTTTGACGAGTCTACGGACACCTGCAAAAGAACAATGAGTGTCCAGCAGACTCATAAGGTGATCAAGTTTGGGGATCAGTATAGAAAACGCGAGCAAACGACTTTGGAGCAGCTGCCTTTCACTCCAGAACCAGAAAGGCCTCGAAGGGCAACTAGTGTTCCTCCTCCACCTACACCAAGCAAATTTATTCCAGGAGAATTTCGGGAAAGTGACTACGAAAGTGAAGTGGAGTCCGCCAAAATTAGACCTAAGTGGACACCTGGTGGAAGTGATACGGAAAGTTTACACTACAGGTTAGTTTTTACGTCCCAAATTGTTTGAATTGTTGATTGAAGGAAAATTCCAGGAAAGTTAAAGCTCCAACACCTTCAAGAGATTACACGTCCTACACTTCGCAACAACAAAGAGTGGTAACACCGATGGAATATGATCGAGGACCTGCGCAATTACCACCACCACTACCACCACCGATTACACAGATGGAGAAACACGTAGAGAGGAATTTAAGAAATACTCAGACACCACAAGTCAAATAGTCAAGAGGAGTCATTCGTATGAACCCCCTGCCAAAATCAAACCAGGTTAGTTTGGTGTTTTGATGATTTTGTCTAATAATAATAATATAACTGATTAACTTTGTCATGATATTGTTACAAAATCCGCTTGACCATCTGAGAATTTCCTAAAATTTAGAAAAATCCTCTATAGTCAGTAGTAGTTTTTCATTAATTTCAGGAAATCCTCAGTTGGTCAAGCAGCCTTTGTATCACTGCCACCTCTTTAAGATTTTTTTCCCGGATAGCGTCATTCTGAGTATTCCAGAATGGCGAATTCCTTCCTCTGTGGAACTTTCGGTTTGGATCTTGGTGAAAGTTGAATTCTATATACAAGGTGGTTTATCTTTTTCACTATTCTATATGATCCTTCCTAAGGTCGTTGTAATTTTGGGCTTTCTTCTTTCTGGTTTGGTATAACCACACAGCATCACTTTTTTATAATTACCAACGCTGGCCTGTGGTCCAGTATCGTCTTCATTCGATCGTTGATTAGTTTCAACTTATCTATCTCTCTCAGGATCATGAATCGTTCTTGCTCCCTTCTCCGACAAACACATGTCACAAGTTTCCACCATACCTCAACGTCCCTTCTTTAGTTAATCCAGTAAAATCGGTATCTTTGGCTAAAGTACGGTTTACCCCAAAGTGTCCTTATTCACGATTGTCATGTAATTCTTGCAACACACTTTGCAGGAATTGGGCACTATGGTTTATTAAACAACTCGTTTTCCGTCTGGACTTTCCCATTTGCGTCCCATTGCTTTGCCATTGCGCATTTCTGACGGCTCCTGAGTTCTATTCTTCAGTTGAGTCTGGTACACTTGCGAGGGATATTTGTTCCCGTATATTATACGTTTGCCAGGGAATAGTAGTCGCCTTGCTAACTTTCAGTGATGTTGTAGAGTACTTCTAGAGCTTTACCTCTTAGTGCCAGGACCAACCTGGTGGCTTTTTATTGTACAGTCCATCCATTAGACAGAGCGGCAATCTCAAACTGCTTCCTGTCAAGCCTCACAAAGTTGCTCCGTCAAGGTTTGACACTTTTGTAAAGTTAGCAAAACTTAGTGACCATTCGTCCAAATTTTGGTTCCAAATTTATGGTCCATCTTCTCAATTTGGTGATGAAAATAGACTTCTTTGATCTATACAACTTTGTCCGATGAATTTCCAGAGATTGAAAGACAGCTCGTTGTTCTTCTTCCCGTTTGTATCCATTCTCTTTGGTTTTCCTTTTTCCATTCTCATTTCTGTTTTGTATTTCAGCCTTTATAACTTGTCAAGATACTCCTTAAGTTTGGCCATTGGGTCCTAGTCGGTCATTCACCTAACAATATGTTTTAGGAACTCCTCCTGAGTACGGCTACGTCAACAACCAGCATATCACTAAGTCTACAGCTACTAAACTCGCCAGCCATCACATGGACAGTATGACCAAAGAATTCAAGTCAAAAACTCAACAGTTTGTACACGACATCATGGGGGATGTTAACAAGAAGCAGCAGCAAAAACCCATTCTCAAGACTACAACCGATGGAGATGCTCAAGTTTACAGGGAAGAGTCTAGAGCTATGAGTCACGGTAAGTTTCCAAACGAGAAAAAGGAGTTATCAAAAGAAGAATATGACAAGGACTTCCTGTGGTCAAGACTTCTCTTGAAAATCCCATTATCTCCTTTCAAATGACCTTGTGGTCTTTCATTTATCTTTATATAACAGGGAAAAGGTCTAACCTACTAACTCTAAATCAGGTACTAAACACGTGGACCCCGACACCGGTTTGATCTACTTCAAGTACGACTTTGGTTACGAGTTTGGCATAATCTTGCCGGGAGAGTCAAAATCAGGGGAAATCCCTGTTCCTAAAAAAACGGTGATCGAACCGCCCAAAAGGAGCGTGGACATTGAAATGCCAGTGTATCATGAAACGTCAGGAGCGCCAACTCCCCAATTCAAACCGAAAAAATTTACCAACAAATGGGACCCAACTTCAGAGAGTGAAATGTCCGAATACGAAGGGGAACCTAGGAAGAAGTCGGGATTTAGTCAAGGTTCGCGTTGGGGAGATCCTTCTTCGTGTAGTCCGTATTCGATGTCGCCTAGTTTGCCTAGCACTTCTCCTGCTTTTAACCACACTTTTGCAGGTACTTCTACTGTTTTGTGGGGGTCTTTTTGGGGGTTGCTTTGAGCTTTTTGGTATTGTGTTTGTGATTTTATGCATAACAGACCAAGTATTAGTAAGGCAATTTTAAGTACAATAAATAATATTGTATACACCAGTGGAGGAAATTTTAAAATCATTCATAGGAAATCAACAGTAAGAAATCAATGTTCCCGATAAAATCCATTTACTGTTGGAGCAAATGTCACAAGAAATTAATGAGGCTTTTTAACAAAGCGGTCTCTGAAACAATCTTGAAGTTGTGATTTTCCTAGCAAGTACGGAAAGTGGTACTTTCCCGCACGCTGTGAAATCATAGGGTTCGGGCAAGTACATATTTTGAGGACAAAAATAACTGTCCTCGACTTGGCTTATTACTTTCCTATAGGCAGTTTGAGACTTAAACCACCAGCAAGTTTTATTGTACTTAAAATTGTGTTTTTATACTTAAATCAAACTATTGAGAGTTATTTTAGATCCTGCAGGTGTTCAAACACCCCGAGTCGTTCAAGCACACCAGGTGGCAATCGCATTGTTATCCTACCAGGACAACCCAGACCACCCTTATTTATTACGGTATATGGTCTATCCAGACTCCCTAATTTGAAAATAATATAAATTGATTACAGCCGTTGAGGGATATAGCAGTAATGAGTGGACAAACAGCCAAATTCGAGTGTATAGTTCAATCTGAACCTACTCCAAACATAATTTGGTCCAAGGATGGTAGAATCATTCAAGATGGACGCGATCGTCAGATCCACTTTAGGAATGGTGTCTGCAGATTGATTATTTCTCAAGCCTACCCAGGTATACACAATAAAAATACAATTGGTTACGCACAAATGGTTCTGTAATGTTGGTTGATACCTAAGCAGCACGGAAGCATGAGTTTACAAACTCTAAGGCTTTTAATCAATTTTTCTGCCCGTTTCTCAAGACAACGGGTCGTAAAGTTTGTAAATCCGTTATTTGTAACTCAAAAATGATTAGTGCGTAAGACGTGCATAGTGTATAGTATCATGGGCCGAAAAAAGTACAACCCCTTGATCGAATAAAAAGGTCAAATCAAACCTCGGCCAAAGGCGTAATCTTGTTCTTTCAGCCCTTGAATAACTATTACACACAAGTGATTTTGTAACTTTAGTTTACGTTTAAGTATTCATGGGGTTCATTCAATAAGTTTTTGACCTTTAAAGCTTTGAATAAAACTTTCGTATAGATTGTTTGTGCGTAAAACATTGTACAGGGTGATTGATTCAATTTTGACCACAACTCTCTTGTTTTTGGTTTTAGCAAAAAATACAAATCATTATCTATTCAATTTGGCACACTCTGAAGTTTATGCAACTTGCAAAATTTTGCAATCTTTGCATTATTATGCAAATTTGTCTTAAAATGAAAAATAAGGAGTAAAAGGTAGAAATTCAATCAACTACAGACATTTTACAAGTCTGTAGTTTGGTTTGTTACACAAATTTGGGATATGTAACCTGTATACTAATGAACTGTCTACACCATTTTCAAATGTAGTTCAGAAAAGGCCAAGTGAGATTCAGAGAAGGTCAAGCGTAATTCAGAGTAAGGAACTGCAATTCAGAACCCGTCAAGTGCAATTCGGAAAAAATCAATTTAAACTCAGAACATTCAAAGAAAATTCCATAAAATACATTATCTTTGGATTAAATTACTAAAGCTGAAACTTCAAGGCACTTTAATAAATTAATATACTTTATAATACAATGAATGTTATAACACAATAAGTGTAATTCAGAATAGACATTTGAAATTCAGAAATTGTTAATTACAATTCAGAAAGTATATCAAGTGTAACTCAGTTTAACTTTTAACCTAAACTGTGTTATTTAATTATAACATTCATTTTATTAAAGTATTTTAAATTATTAAAGTGACTTGGAGTTTCGGCTTTGGTAATTTTATCCACAGATAATGTATTTTAGGAAATTTTAGAATTTTTAGAAATTGCCTTTGAATGTTCTGAATTACACTTAATGGTTTCTGAATTGCAGTTCCTTATTCTGAATTACGCTTGACCTTTTCTGAATCTCACTTGGCCTTTTCTGAACTACATTTGGAAATGGTGTAGAAATGAAACAGACACAGTTATCTACAAGATTCTTATTATGCAATTTTTTAATCAAATCCAAAATTAGAGAGTAAAATGGGTGGTCAATGTTGCCCAACTGACAAATTCTAGCAATCTGTAAAATTTGGGGTGTGGTCAATATTCAAGCAATCACCCTGTATCACGAGCAAGTACCTACTCTTTGTCCCAGAAAAGAGTGGCAGTGAGATTTAAAGTGGTCATCAAAAGGACTCTTTTCGATTTGGGTTGGGTTAAATAGGGTCACGTGACCATTTTGACAGCTGTCAAAATCGTCGAATGTTTACTTGTCAAATTGCAAATTTTCAATGCCACGTGTCGAATTTTATAAAAAGTTTATGTCGTTATTTGATACGAACGGGTTTGGTTTAATTATGAAAAAGTCAAATTGTAGAGGTCACGTATAAACTTGATGTGTGACGTTATTTGTTAATTTTTGTACGTCCATTTAAAACACATTTTTAAGTTTCGGGTTTGGTTTAATACGGTCACGTGACTATTTTGTCAACTGTCAAAGCTCTCTAATTTCAACTTGTCAAATTGCAATTTTTTAAGGTCACGTGATCGAAAACTTGATGTGTTGGAAATTGTCCAAAAATTGAAATTGTAGAAGTATAAAGTGTGACGTTATTTGTTAGTTTTTGAACGTCAATCTAGAACACATTTTTAAGTTTTGGGTTTGATTAAATACGGTCACGTGACCATTTTGAGAGCTGTCAAAGTCCTCTAATTTCAACGTGTCAAATTGTAAATTTGTAAGATCACGTCATCGAAAACTTGATGTGTTGGGAATTTTCCAAAAATTCAAATTATAAAGGTATAAAATGTGACGTTATTTGTTACTTTTTGAACCTTTATCGAAAACACTCTTGTTCCTTTTGGGTTGGAATTAAATATGGTCAGGTGACCATTTTGATAACTGTCAAAGTCGTCGAAATTTAAACAAAAAAAAACTGATACAGCAATTTTATTTTGACAGACGATGCAGGTACCTACACATGTACAGCTACTAATCCTGTAGGAAACGTCAACACTACAGCCACTCTACAGGTGCCAGGTGAGAGGCGATCACAGTATCTTAAGTAGTTAAAACATGGTGGTGGTTGTAACATAACGTAACACAACCCAAAAACTCACTTTACACTGCCAAAACATGCAGTTTCACTCCCATAATCGCTTTATACGTCATTCTGATCATTATATTATCGCGCCATACGTTTTTTTTTTGTACTTATACCGTTATATTATTCTTATTAATATTATGTTTGTTAGTGCCATATCGTACGCGTTTTTTTGAAGTTTCTTGTCGTTAATTCTTAAGTTTAATTTATTGATGTTTGTGGAGGTTAGCAATTAAAGCTGTTTTTGCAGTATAACAAAGTGTAGTTACTCAAGCACCTTTCCTTTTTCCTTGTAGATAACCTAATAATTTTCTAGGTGGATGTGTGTATAATGGGTACCTATATTAAACGGCTTTGGAAATATGGGTGGTTGCACAAGGTAATAATAATTAATGTACTAAAGTAATTATAATGTAATACTCAAAATTGCAAACTATGGAAATTTTTATAAATAACTTTTTTTATCTAATTTGTAAATTATACAAACTTGACTCTAGAGATAAATTTTGATTACCTACTACAGTTTACTCACACACTATTACAAGTGTCAAAATTTGTAAATGTAACAAAGTGACAGCTGTCAAATTTAGAATAGTTATGCTAAGTCTACATGTGCAGCATTTGCGCAAAGTACAGCACAGTAGATAGTTTGTGATTGGTCAAAAAAAGCAGCTTTTAGCTTGCTGCTTTTTCTTGACCAATCACAAACTACAAACAGGTGCTGTGATTTACGCAAATGCTGCACATGTTGTCTTACTGTTATTATCCTGACTTTAGGTTTCCAAACTTTTTTTCTCATCCCAATTCTACCAAGTTGGTTCAAAAGTGTATTTGCAATGTTGCGAAACTAACAAATTATTCTAATTTAGTCGAAATGTATTTGCAATGTTGTTAAACTGACTTCTGATTCTACTGTTTTGGTTCGAATAGTGTTTGCAATGTGATAATGTAAATTCTGAGTTTGAAGTCAATCATGGGGGAGAAAGATCACCTATCTGGATCACATAATGCGGTGTTCAAAATATGAGATACTCCACTGGATAATCCAAATTGTGGGCAAAAGGTCAATTTGAAGAAGGAGAATATTTTGGCTGCCGAATCTGCGAGAATGGTTCAACATGTCTCTCTCTGACAAAAGGTCAGGATTGTTATGATGTTAGCAAATCTCCAATATGTAACGAAAATGCTACATGATTTCTGTCTTTGTCTCGCGCATGAATTTATCAATGTTCTTCCTGTCAGTTCTTAATTATCTATAAAAGAAATAAAGAGATATGACACCACTCATCCCTGGTAAAATGTCAAAGTCAAAATACAACTTAACTAAGCAAGCCCAAAAATATGTTTATACAATCGGTCATAACTGGACTAAAATTAATGTCGGCTGACAACCTGATTTATGACAAATGACAACTATTTTCTTTTAAATTTTACAGCTGTCACAAGAAAATTTGAAACTCTGTCTATGTTGGGTTTTATATTGGCCAACACGTCTCTGAATCTGAATAGGGACTGAACTTGGAACAGATCATGGCTTGAATCTCTGTTTATTGGGCATTCCAGGAAGATATGATCCAGGTAGGTCCTCTACCTGACCGCACTCCAGTGAGTTCCAGAATGACCTCTAGTGCTGCTATTAGAGTCAATCTCATTGCTCCTGTTATGCAAAGACATGCAAGTTTCTGCACCTTTTCTAATGTTTTTCTTGTTGTGGCAAGTTCGGTTCTGCCGTGCCACACTGCTGCACCGTAGGTGATCAGAGGTCTCACTATCATGGTGTAAATCCATCGCAGTACTGATGGGTTACAACCCCACGTTTTTCCCGCAACGTTCCTGCAAACCATCAATAATCATTTTGTCTTGCTAGCTTGCCAAATTAGCAATATTTGTCGGTTAGGCAAAATTGCAAAAACCTTTTGAACAAAATGGAAAAATTCGTCAGTTTGGCAACATTGCAAAACACTCTTCGATCTAAATTAGTAGATATTGTTAATTTGGCAATATTGCAAACACACTTTGAACCAAATTAGTAGAATTTGTCATTGCAAAGACACTTTTGAACTAAATTAGCAATATTTGTTAGTTAGGCAACATTGCAAAAACTAAATTAGTAGATATTGTTAATTTGGCAATTTGCAAACACACTTTGAACCAAATTGGAAATAATTCAAAATTGTCAGTTTGGCAACATTGCAAAACACTCTTCGACCTAAATTAGTAGATATTGTTAATTTGGCAATATTGCAAACACACTTTGAACCAAATTAGTAGAATTTGTCATTGCAAAGACACTTTTGAACTAAATTAGCAATATTTGTCAGTTAGGCAAAATTGCAAAAACCTTTTGGCAAACAAATTGGAAAAATTCGTCAGCAAAAACCATTTTTGGCAACATTGCAAACACTCTTCGACCTAAATTAGTAGATATTGTTAATTTGGCAATATTGCAAACACACTTTGAACCAAATTAGTAGAATTTGTCATTGCAAAGACACTTTTGAACTAAATTAGCAATATTTGTCAGTTAGGCAAAATTGCAAAAACCTTTTAAACAAATTGGAAAAATTCGTCAGTTTGGCAACATTGCAAAACACTCTTCGACCTAAATTAGTAGATATTGTTAATTTGGCAATATTGCAAACACACTTTGAACCAAATTTGTAGAATTTGTCATTGCAAAGACACTTTTGAACTAAATTAGCAATATTTGTCAGTT
This sequence comes from Ips nitidus, assembly GCA_018691245.2. Taxonomy (NCBI): domain Eukaryota; kingdom Metazoa; phylum Arthropoda; class Insecta; order Coleoptera; family Curculionidae; genus Ips; species Ips nitidus. The sequence continues at coordinate 5,128,769 of CM042789.1, read as the reverse complement.
AGGCAAAATTGCAAAAACCTTTCGAACAAATTGGAAAAATTCGTCAGTTTGGCAACATTGCAAAACACTCTTCGACCTAAATTAGTAGATATTGTTAATTTGGCAATATTGCAAACACACTTTGAACCAAATTAGTAGAATTTGTCATTGCAAAGACACTTTTGAACTAAATTAGCATATTTGTTAGTTAGACAACATTGCAAAAACATTTCGACCAAATTGGAAGAATTCGTCAGTTTGGCAAAACATTGCAAACACTCTTGGACCTAAATTAGTAGATATTGTTGCAAACACTCTTGGACCTTTTGAACTAAATTAAATTAGTAGAATTTGGCAATATTGCAAACACACTTTGAATCAAATTAGTAGAATTTGTGAGTTTGACAACATTGCAACGAAATTCCGAGTTTAAAGTCGGAATTTAGTTAATCTCCCATTTACGTCTATGACTTTTCTACGTCTTCGTACCAACGCAACTTCTTCAATAAAACATTTGCTTTTCTACTTCACCATTTTTAAGAATCCTTTTGCCAGAAATCTAAATATTGAACTTGAAAATGACAGCTTTAAATTATAACTGATTTAAGTTGTACACCCACTCAATAACCTTCCAAATTATAAACAAATGTCGATAAGATCCTTGAATTTTATACAAAAATTAACCAAAAAAACGCTATTAAATGTACGTCTCCGTCTGTACTCAGTGTATAATTTTAGATTCTGGCGCATAAGACAACAAAATAAACATAAAACAAATTGATGAAACCCGAAATCTCCCAATAATAATTTTAATATTAGATGAGCTTCTGATTTCGGTTCTATTTAAAGCCGCAATTTGGGCAAGTTTCCATTAGACGTGGGACAATCCGAATTTGTGATATTTGTTTACGTCACCAGTTTTTACATTGCATTTTGTAGATTATGATTAATTTTTTTATTGTAATTTTAATTAACTATTGAACTTTGTGAAAACTTTATTTTTCTAATTAATGAAACGTAAACACAATCAAATCTAAAATTGGATTAAAGTTTACTGAATTCCTGCAAAAAGCTCAGTAGAAAATAACACACGCTTATTTTTGAAACAATATAAGCATTCTAGCAGCAAAAATAAACGATTTGTCTACGATTCCCAACGCCCACGATTCGAAAATATTTTCGATTGTCATGTTAATGCATTAAATTTCATCGAATAACACATACAAATTGTGTGTTTGAACTGCCTAGAAGCACCTATTGTCACTATCCTGAAAAAAACCTGATACACTATACCAAAACACAGTCACAACTCTATAAATATACCCATATTGCCTCGACCAAAAAAATTCACTCAAAGCATTTTGAGAAAATAAGAACCGTTTGGCACAATTTTCTAAAGTGATTCATGTCTCAGCTAAATTTGTTTTGTTTATTTTCGACTAATATTACGGTATGCAGTGAAGCATCCAGATTTTGTTCAATAATTAGGACATTAAGCAATTTCCTTAGCGATATTTGTATGTTATTTTTCAGGGGTTCCTTCTCATATGTATGCTACCTATCGGCAATTTAATACAGCCAGGAACCATTCTCCCGAACCTTACAGAAGGCCTAAGTCTCCTGAAAAATTGATACCACGATGGGGTAAGTTAACAAGAACGTAATGAATGGAAACTAAATCAGGTGAAGGTTTTCACGAAATAATTCTAGTTTTCAAGAAGCTAATATGATGAATTGCTGGTTTCCTACTGAAATTTTAGACGAAAATGTCTTCCGATTCCTTGATTTTTTTTAAATGAAAGGAAAAATTTGATAATTTTAATTTAGACACTTGAAACTGTAAAATACAGGTCACGTGACGTTGCTAATGCAATTTTGAGCTAGCAACACTGTAAAGGCTAATTGACATCTTTCAAAATTTATCACATGACTTTTAAAATCTAGTTTACACGTTGTAAATTTAATAAAACAAATTTAGACAGTTGTGAAAGCTGAAATTGTAAAAGCCACGTCACAGGACGTTGATAATGCAATTTTAAGTTTACAACACTGTAAAAACTGGTCACGTGACTTTTAAAATGTAGTTTAAATGTTGAAAATATGGTAACTTCAATTTGGACCGTTGAAAAAGTTGAAACTAAAAAATACAGGTCACGTGACGTTGATAATGCAATTCTGAGCTTGCAACACTGTAATGACTAATTGACACCTATCAAGTTCCATCACGTGACTTTTAAAATGTAGTTTAAACGTTGAAGATTTGGTAAATCAAATTTGGACGGTTCTGAAACAAGAAATTGTAAGAACCACGTCACATAACGTTTATAATGCAATTTCGACCTTGCAGCACTGTAAAGGCTAGTCGACATCTATCAAAAACAGTCACGTGACTTTTAAAGTGTAGTTTAAACATTGGGAATTTAGTAATTCCAGTTTACACAGTTGAAAAAGTGAAAATGGTAAAATGTACGTGTCGTGACGTTGATAATGCAATTCTGAGCTTGCAACACTGTAAAGGCTAGTCGACAACTATCAAAAACAGTCACGTGACTTTTAAAGTGTAGTTTGCACGTTGAGAATTTAGTAATTCCAGTTTACACAGTTGAACAAGTTGAAATGGTAAAATACACGTCTCGTGACGTTGATAATGCAATTCTGAGCTTGCAACACTGTAAAGGCTAGTCGACAACTATCAAAAACAGTCACGTGACTTTTAAAGTGTAGTTTGCACGTTGAGAATTTAGTAATTCCAGTTTACACAGTTGAACAAGTGAAAATGGTAAAATGTACGTGTCGTGACGTTGATAATGCAATTCTGAGCTTGCAACACTGTAAAGGCTAGTCGACAACTATCAAAAACAGTCACGTGACTTTTAAAGTGTAGTTTGCACGTTGAGAATTTAGTAATTCCAGTTTACACAGTTGAACAAGTTGAAATGGTAAAATACACGTCTCGTGACGTTGATAATGCAATTCTGAGCTTGCAACACTGTAAAGGCTAGTCGACAGCTATCAAAAACAGTCACGTGACTTTTAAAGTGTAGTTTGCACGTTGAGAATTTAGTAATTCCAGTTTACACAGTTGAACAAGTGAAATGGTAAAATGTACGTGTCGTGACGTTGATAATGCAATTCTGAGCTTGCAACACTGTAAAGGCTAGTCGACAACTATCAAAAACAGTCACGTGACTTTTAAAGTGTAGTTTGCACGTTGAGAATTTAGTAATTCCAGTTTACACAGTTGAAAAAGTGAAAATGGTAAAATGTACGTGTCGTGACGTTGATAATGCAATTCTGAGCTTGCAACACTGTAAAGGCTAGTCGACAACTATCAAAAACAGTCACGTGACTTTTAAAGTGTAGTTTGCACGTTGAGAATTTAGTAATTCCAGTTTACACAGTTGAAAAAGTGAAAATGGTAAAATGTACGTGTCGTGACGTTGATAATGCAATTCTGAGCTTGCAACACTGTAAAGGCTAGTCGACAGCTATCAAAAACAGTCACGTGACTTTTAAAGTGTAGTTTGCACGTTGGGAATTTAGTAATTTCAGTTTACACAGTTGAAAAAGTGGAAATGGTAAAATGTACGTGTCGTGACGTTGATAATGCAATTCTGAGCTTGCAACACTGTAAAGGCTAGTCGACAACTATCAAAAACAGTCACGTGACTTTTAAAGTGTAGTTTGCACGTTGAGAATTTAGTAATTCCAGTTTACACAGTTGAACAAGTTGAAATGGTAAAATGTACGTGTCGTGACGTTGATAATGCAATTCTGAGCTTGCAACACTGTAAAGGCTAGTCGACAACTATCAAAAACAGTCACGTGACTTTTAAAGTGTAGTTTGCACGTTGAGAATTTAGTAATTCCAGTTTACACAGTTGAACAAGTTGAAATGGTAAAATACACGTCTCGTGACGTTGATAATGCAATTCTGAGCTTGCAACACTGTAAAGGCTAGTCGACAACTATCAAAAACAGTCACGTGACTTTTAAAGTGTAGTTTGCACGTTGAGAATTTAGTAATTCCAGTTTACACAGTTGAACAAGTTGAAATGGTAAAATGTACGTGTCGTGACGTTGATAATGCAATTCTGAGCTTGCAACACTGTAAAGGCTAGTCGACAGCTATCAAAAACAGTCACGTGACTTTTAAAGTGTAGTTTGCACGTTGAGAATTTAGTAATTCCAGTTTACACAGTTGAACAAGTTGAAATGGTAAAATGTACGTGTCGTGACGTTGATAATGCAATTCTGAGCTTGCAACACTGTAAAGGCTAGTCGACAACTATCAAAAACAGTCACGTGACTTTTAAAGTGTAGTTTGCACGTGGAGAATTTAGTAATTCCAGTTTACACAGTTGAAAAAGTGAAAATGGTAAAATGTACGTGTCGTGACGTTGATAATGCAATTCTGAGCTTCCAACTCTGTAAAGGCTAGTCGACAACTATCAAACACAGTCACGTGACTTTTAAAGTGTAGTTTGCACGTGGAGAATTTAGTAATTCCAGTTTACACAGTTGAAAAAGTGAAAATGGTAAAATGTACGTGTCGTGACGTTGATAATGCAATTCTGAGCTTGCAACACTGTAAAGGCTAGTCGACAGCTATCAAAAACTGTCACGTGACTTTTAAAGTGTAGTTTGAACGTTGGGAATTTAGTAATTTCAGTTTACACAGTTGAAAAAGTGGAAATGGTAAAATGTACGTGTCGTGACGTTGATAATGCAATTCTGAGCTTGCAACACTGTAAAGGCTAGTCGACAACTATCAAAAACAGTCACGTGACTTTTAAAGTGTAGTTTGCACGATGAGAATTTAGTAATTCCAGTTTACACAGTTGAACAAGTTGAAATGGTAAAATGTACGTGTCGTGACGTTGATAATGCAATTCTGAACTTGCAACACTGTAAAGGCTAGTCGACAACTATCAAAAACAGTCACGTGACTTTTAAAGTGTAGTTTGAACGTTGGGAATTTAGTAATTTCAGTTTACACAGTTGAAAAAGTGGAAATGGTAAAATGTACGTGTCGTGACGTTGATAATGCAATTCTGAGCTTGCAACACTGTAAAGGCTAGTCGACAACTATCAAAAACAGTCACGTGACTTTTAAAGTGTAGTTTGCACGATGAGAATTTAGTAATTCCAATTTACACAGTTGAACAAGTTGAAATGGTAAAATACACGTCTCGTGACGTTGATAATGCAATTCTGAGCTTGCAACACTGTAAAGGCTAGTCGACAGCTATCAAAAACTGTCACGTGACTTTTAAAGTGTAGTTTGAACGTTGAGAATTTAGTAATTCCAGTTTACACAGTTGAACAAGTTGAAATGGTAAAATACACGTCTCGTGACGTTGATAATGCAATTCTGAGCTTGCAACACTGTAAAGGCTAGTCGACAGCTATCAAAAACAGTCACGTGACTTTTAAAGTGTAGTTTGCACGTTGAGAATTTAGTAATTCCAATTTACACAGTTGAAAAAGTGAAAATGGTAAAATGTACGTGTCGTGACGTTGATAATGCAATTCTGAGCTTGCAACACTGTAAAGGCTAGTCGAAAACTATCAAAAACAGTCACGTGACTTTTAAAGTGTAGTTTGCACGTTGAGAATTTAGTAATTCCAGTTTACACAGTTGAACGAGTTGAAATGGTAAAATACACGTCTCGTGACGTTGATAATGCAATTCTAAGCTTGCAACACTGTAAAGGCTAGTCTACAACTATCAAAAACAGTCACGTGACTTTTAAAGTGTAGTTTGCACGTTGAGAATTTAGTAATTCCAGTTTACACAGTTGAAAAAGTGAAAATGGTAAAATGTACGTGTCGTGACGTTGATAATGCAATTCTGAGCTTGCAACACTGTTGTTACTACGTTTGACCATTACGATTTATATTTATGAAAAGTAACCAACATAAACTCACTAAGCTAGATACATTTGAAATTTAAAAAAAAGTTTTCCTATCGAGCAAATAAAATACAGGGTGATCTACTTAAAACAAGCGAAACATGTGTTTGTCAAAATTTGACAAGCGATTGACATATGTCGAGTTTGACATCGAAATTAGCTGTTGAGTAAAATATAAACAATCACCCTGTACAAATACTGAAATAAAACATATAGGATCAACAAAAATCAGTATAGTATGACAGGAATTATAGGAAGCCTTCTCAATTACCGGCTGTTGAATTACATTAATACCGGCTATTTCTTCGCAGAAACGTATGGCAAAAATAAATTCTTCGTATAAATAACGGCATACTACCAACCTAGTATCAAACCATAACCATATCAATGCACACATATCAATTTAACCCACATGAGCGATTCCATAAAATACTAAACGCTGTGAATATGCATTGAAGAACAACGGAGGGCCGTATCAAATATCCGAAAGAATGCAAAAAAAAACCAAAACCATAACAGCCACTCTTCGTAATAAAAACATCCATATCCTTATGTAAACCTACTCCAGAAAATTTTGCCAGGAATCCTACTCATCTGATTAATAATCCCACCTGCACAAATACTTTCCAATAAGTCATCCTATACCGGTCGTTTATTTTCTCAGAGTGTGACTAGGGCAAGTTCTGTCTTTGTCTGGCTCGTTTTAAAGTGGTAAATTGAGTGCATACGATTGGCTAAACGAGCATAGTTGACTAAAAATAACCGGGAGCGGATCTATCCCTACCGAAAGTCGGGACGGCGCAATGCGGGAGACGCCCGGGACGCCTCATTCTTCGCTCGCAACTCGTATTCGACCGACGTCTTGTAGATTTCGGGGATGATGACTTGAATCCAACTTTCAAGAGCCCGACGCAGGCATTATCGACGAACAGACTCGTATCCAATTGATTTTTTAGCTCGCTCTTTCGCGTGGTGATTTTTAGTGCTCTCTATTAGTGTTAATATTATTTATTTTTCTTTTGTTTTAATCGACTTTATATTCTTATATCGATCTGTGTGAAATTTTTTGTGGTGACGAAAACAAAAATGAATCGACAACAGCAATCGCAGCAGCAGCAGCAATCGCAGCAGCAAACGACACAACAGCAACAGCAAAGGGTGACCAGGACCGAACAGCATGTCACCCGCCAAGTTACCGGGCACATGACAGGTCAGTCATTTTCCCTTTGATTTGTTCACTCCGAATTGCATAAGTCGTGATTTTTTTGCTGCGCTGTTGCCGCACTGCCATCAGCTAAAAAAAGACCGATGTGGGTCACCGCAGGTGACGAAAATAAACTCCACAACTCACTACAACGCCCCCTGGGGGATTCGCTTGAACTTTTTTTTGTTGGCAAATTTGACGTTGCAAATTACGCTTGCGCACTGACAACAAGTCGAGAACAATAAATTGAGTCAAACTAAGACTGGAAAAGTTCCAGGACATCTTGTGATGGTACTAAACTGGTCACTCCGGTACTTTAGAGATGATGAAAACCATCGATGAAAAATAAACTTTCCGCTTAAGCATGTTTTAACGCTTTTTAATATCGATTTGAGGCTCCTTATTAGAATGTTAGCGTATACTTTAGGTAAATTTTGTGTTTACTAGAGTGTTTAATCTCATTCTGACAGATCGAGATAGTCTGTGTTGCTACGGCTTAAAACTCAAGTTGACACTTCCACTAAAATACCAAAAATGACAGATGACGTTGACAATTCTGACAGATTTATTACAGCTTGTGCATTTGCATGGTCACATGGTTACTCTATTTAAACATAAGTGTAAATACACAACTTCTTGGCATGAAAAAATCTAGTGAGTTTACTAATATACAGGATGTTCCAAATTTTTTTCATATATTTTTTTTCGAGGAGTACAACAAAACAAATTTTTTTTTTCTACGAGCGTGCGCGAATGATAACGTTTCCGCACTATTTTTGTTCTCGATTGAAATACTTTCCGCACTAGTGCGAAAAGTAATTACTTTCCCGCACTAGGCTGGGAAAGTTAAATTATGTTAATTTATGTATCGTGTACTATAAACTTACAAAATGCCAATATTTGTTCGTCTATTATTAAAATTACTAAAAAGTAGATAAGAGGTATGTTCCTATAGGTATGTTCATCACATTAATAACTCATTTATGGTAATCAAGTTTGTAGATTATAATTAAGTATTATTTTTGTACTTAATATTTATTAATGTGTTGTTATATTCTAGTTACATACATATGAATATGTATAAAAGAACAATATTGTTACATTCACTATTATTACAAATTTCTTTTTCAATTTCAATTTATTAATTGTTTTTTCTAATTATTGAAAACGCTCGTAGAAAAAATGATGTTCCTAACAAGGGCGGAAAGTGAAACTTTCCCGCACGCCAACGGACGAAACTCGCTACGCTCGGTGGGCAACTTCAGTCGGCGTGCGGGAAAGTCTCACTTTCCGCACTTGTTAGGAAAATATTTAATAATGTCATATAATTAAACCTAATATTTCTTTTCGGTCACGTGGCAGTTTTTAGGTCAGATTAATTAAGTAGCATGTCTGCTTTCACAATTTGTACATGACATTTTGACTCGTGTCAAAATGTCATAAGGATTAATGATTAAAAAAAATTTTTTCCTCAGGTTACCTGATTGCTTTCCCAAATTTTGAAGACCCAAAAGCTTAAAATTGATTTTTTTTTAAAGTCACGTGACAGTTTTTAGGTTAGGTTAGGTGACAACGTAAAGGTTTTTCCAAATTTTTGACACTTGATTTGACCTTGTGCCGAAAGCTTAAAATTGATCTTCTAAGGTCAGGTGACTCTGCTTTTTTCAAATTCTAACAAACAAAAATATTTTTTGTAGGGTTGTCTGAAATTGCAGGTTATATTTTGACGTTTAAACGAGTCTTCTAACTCTAATTTCTTTGATAATTCAATTTTTGAGCTTGCAACACTGTAAAGACCAGTTGACATTGTCAAAAACAGTCACGTGACCCTCAAAACGCAGACTAAACTTTGGAAAATTGATAAATAAAATTTGGACAGTTGTAAAAACTTAAATTGCAAAATACACGTCACGTGACTTGGATAATTCAATTTTTGAGCTTGCAACACTGTAAAGGCCAGTTGACATTGTCAAAAACAGTCACGTGACCCTCAAAACGCAGACTAAACTTTGGAAAATTGATAAATAAAATTTGGACAGTTGTAAAAACTTAAATTGCAAAATACACGTCACGTGACTTGGATAATTCAATTTTTGAGCTTGCAACACTATAAAGGCCAGTTGACATTGTCAAAAACAGTCACGTGACCCTCAAAACGCAGTTTAAACTTTGGAAAATTGATAAATAAAATTTGGACAGTTGTAAAAACTTAAATTGCAAAATACACGTCACGTGACTTGGATAATTCAATTTTGAGCTTGCACCACTATAAAGGCCAGTTGACATTGTCAAAAACAGTCACGTGACCTAAACGTCACGTTTGGTTGAATAAAATGTGGTTTAAACTTTGCAAAGTAAAACTTGGATAATTCAAGCTTAAATTTGCAAAAGGTCTGACTATTTTCACGTGACAGTTGTAAAAGCTGAAATTGTGAAATCTGTAAAAAGACACATCACGTGACTTTGATTATGCACTTTTAGAGCTTGCAACACTGTAAAGTCCAGTTGACACCTGTCAAAAATAGTCACGTGACCTTAAAAATGAAGTTTAAATGTTAAAAAATCGGTAAATTATTATAATAATTTGTAATAAATATTTTTCAACTTAATATCATGTAATAAAGATTTTACCATAATAATTACATGTGCGGTCAATTTTGTTATATTGATACACTATATTGTCTACTGCTTGGTCTACTACAATGTATTCCTTAAAATATTGCAAAATTTTCTTTATTTAGGCTTTATTTCGCTCAAAATTCTATGAAATTCTATAAATACCTTAAAAATACCTCAAAATGCCTCGTAATGTAATGCCTTGTAATACCTGAAAATGCTGGTAATACTGGCAAAGTGCCTCATAATACCTCGAATTACCTCGAGTGTGTACACCAAAATACTTCGGCGATCTACCCATCGAGTAGCTAATCCTAAAATCAAAAGTCGGAGATCGGGAGATCTAAGTGTCCAGGAAGTAGGATTTCAAATTGACACAGAAAATGACTTATCCCCTATATTTGTCGAAGCTAAGTGTCAGTTGAAAATCTAAAAACACTTCAATCTTTAACAATATTGAATAAAATTGTCCAATTTTGAAGTTTTGTCCAAGTGTCCTAACTAAAAAATAGTACTACCTTTACCTGAAACCTGAAGACATGGTACAACCTTTTATAATAATATTTTTTTATTTGAGAAATAGACGAAGCTCATAGGAATCTATTTTTAGTTATTTTTTGCGAAAAGCGGGCCACACGAGTGTGCGATATTTAGTTGAAAATCTGAAAACACTAAAATGCATATACACATGAGGAATGGAATAGAAAGGAAATTTCTCTCCTTGTCTCCCTTGAACTTACTTTTCTTTCTGTAAGTCTGTCTTGTTTAAATCTCTATTTCTATCTCTATCAAGTTACATAGTACCTCTATAACAGGATACAAGTTTCGTTGCTCTCTTGATATTGACCACCAAGTATCTCTCCATCTTTTTGGCGGTCTGTCTGGGGCCTAATTCTTGAAAGTAGGGAATGAAATTCTCAAGAGAAGTGTTGATAGAATGTGACACAAAAAATAAATATTCTTTTCTGTCTGAAAATAAATATGGCATCTACTGTAGATCTGTTCTTCCGGAAGCATTGCTGTTCTTCGCAAATTGGAATAGTGTGTGACGCAGCTGTTAAAAAAGTAAAATCATATTCTTCAATTTAGATTCGTTATTTATAACATTGACCCTATCCCAACCCAATCCAACTTAAAAATTGTATTGGAAACGGTGAAAATTGGTTTAAGAATATTAATAAATAGACTTGAGAGGCTTAAATTTTCTTTGCAACCAGTTTTCATAGTTTCCAGACAAATTGAAAGACCTTAGTCTTGAAAATTGACTTTGAAACTGTGAAAATTGACTTGAGAGGCTTAAAAACTGTCTTTGTAGTCAGTCGTCATAGTTTTCAGATAAATTGAGAGACTTTAGTATTAAAAATTGACTTGTAGACATGAAATACTATTTTTTCTAGAATTTTTGACTACAAATTCACACATTTAAACCTTCAAAATTGACTTGGTCCCTAAAAAGTGACTCTGAACCAATTAAAAATTACATCAGAAGCTTAAAATTTGCTTTTGAAGTAAATTTTCATAATTTAAAAGACAAATTTAAATATTTTAGTCTTGAAAATAGCCTTAAATACAAGATATTCACATTAAGCTAATGAAAATTGACTTGAAGACTATCTTTTCAAGTTTTTTTATTTTGTTTTTCATTTTCTTAAAACTCTGGACTATTTTCAGAGCTTCACAACTGCTTTCAGCTTAAAAAATCGAGTTTCAAGACTATCTTCACCAAGTTTTTGACATAGCAGACTTAAAAACCAATTTTTACATGCCCCATAGGCTTAAAAATGTTATTTCAAGCTTTGACACTATCAAATTGACTTCTAGACACCTCAGTGCTAAAAATTCGAGCATTTATTAAAAATCTAGTCTGTTTTTAGTGTTTTAAGGCGGTTTTTAGCCTGAAAAATCAAGTTTCAAGACTATCTTCAAAAAGTGTTTGACTAATCAGGTCTGAAAGCCAGTTTGTACACTGTCTATAGTCTTGAAAATATGATTTCAAGCTTCTTCACTATTAAATTGACTTGTACACTCATCGGAGCAAAAAAAAATTAGCATTTATAAGAAATTCGGACGGTTTTTAGTGCTTTAAGACAGAAAAATTGAGTTTAAGATTACTATGTTTCAGACTCTTCAGTAATGTAGTAAAAATGTATTTTATGCCCAACAATATTTTGTCCTGATTTCCGGACTGTTTTTTTTTTGCTTGAAATCCAGTTTCCAGCCACTCAACAATGCATTGCAGTCCGAAAACCAATTTTAAGACTATTTCAGTCGATTTTAGTCTTGAATGTTCAGTTTTACACTACCTATAGTCTAAACAAAATAACGCCAGTAAAAATTAGTCCAAAAATCCCGTTTTTAGACTATATTCAGTGTCAAAAATTAACTTGTAAACCTCTTGGCCAGTTTTGAATCTTTTCGAACCACATTAAAGTAAAAGATACAATAACTCAGGTAGACAATGATAATTATTGCTATTAAGTAGATGTACAGGGTGGATTTATTATCATGCAAGCTGAAATTTGCTGTACAACTTTTTTGAGATTTCATTTCAGGACACCCTGTATAAAAATTTAATTGAAATTGCTGCAATTGAAATACAGGATGTTTAAAAGTTCAGTTTGAACTATCAAAATTTTTAAAATATACTTAAAACCGTAAAAAAACTATTCAAATTTGTACATGGTGTCGATTTTTTAAACTGAAATATGGAGAACTGTATCTTCCTTAGAGAGCGTTTTTCAGGAAAATGACATAATGCATGTCAACTTATTTTTTGATGGGCTATCGAATGGTGAATTATTCATACTTAAAACTGGACCACCCTGCATATCAGTATAATACAATTTTTGTAATACAACATTGTAGTAATTCTTCTCTGCTTGGACTGTTGTTTGCTATTCCATCCTACTTTCTACTTGTTGAGTTTTTTGCTTAAATCTGCGTAGTGTGAAAATTGAACAAAACAACTTGGCTAGATACAAATAGCCCAGTAAATCCAGTTGACAACTCTCAAAAGCACATTTCACATTAAAATGGTAACGCAAAATGTCATAATAACGTAAGCATTGCGGTTTTGGAGTAAGTCCAACTCTACTTCTAGCATCACCAAATACTGAGTATTTAACTTTGGTTTACTTAGTAACATTCTATTTTCAGATAGTGATTTATATTTTTTTCTGAATACGCAGAATTACTAACCAATCAATTAGGTGTTGAATGTGGTAATGCTGAAACTTTAGACTCGCTCTTAAAGTTCAAGATAACTTTAACATAGTGGCGCTAATAAAACAGTTGATTGATATCCTTAAAGAGCACACGTGGCAATAAAGCTTCTTTTTCGCTCAAAGTGGATTTCGTCTATTTTCAGATCTAGTGATGTTGGAACAAGTGCTAAATATATGTTCGGTTCCGTTAAGAATAACACGGTTACGGATCCATAAACACATTTTCAAAATTATCGTTTGCAGCCGGTCCTATATGGAGGCTTTGCAGTATCGATACTCAACAGTCGAACAGATATGCAGGATGTTGTTATGCGGTTATTTCTGGTGGGTTTATTTATGCAAAAAAACATGCCAAATCAATCCATCATCAAACCTTCCTATTGGTTTACATCACACATTTTTTTGCCTAGACTAAACGCATCCGGATCTTTCAATTTTCAAAATGGTCTCCTATTCTAGGTTTTTAAGGTACAAAAAAGCAAGTTGACAAATCGAAAAAAAAAATTGGATCGGACAAGAAACAGAACGACGCCGCGACGACTACCGTCGCGTCGACAATTTTAGACCATTGGATCGCGTTTCAGCTGTCCATTTTAGGAGCAACTATTTTTACTGAACGAATCGGACACATACTTCTCACTCGGCTTATTTTTCTGTTATTTGAATCTTGGCCAGTGGCGCCCCAAATCCAAACACTAAGCCCCAAAAATATGCTACTGCACTTACTCAATCTCGAAAGTATTTAGCTAAAACATGATACACCATAAAATCGTAGAACAGATTTAGTAGCATCTGGTTAAGATGGTCATGGAGTTTACTCTCTGATTATACTATAAAGTAGGTGGTTGACTTGAGCACAGAAATGATAATAACTAAAGATTACATGGAAAGCAGTGACAGGTACAAAAACATAAAAAAAGGTTTTTAATTCTTTGTGAAACATGACAAAACAGTACAGGAAGTTAAAGAGAATTCAACCCAAGAAGATACTGCAGATTATCACCATCATCCAGTATCTGTAACGTTGTACTAAATTAAAGCTAAATACCTGAAACTTGTTGTTAATTAATGTAGAAAAGTTTTGAAAAACGTATGAAACACCCTGTACAATAGTAACAATTTTTTAGGAGATCTTGGGGTATAGGACAATATTTCAATTAAAGGTTCAATTTATATGCCGACGTGTCGAAATCTTCATTGGAGAATTGAGTTCATTGAATTCATTTTATTTTTGAGTTATTTACAAAAGTAGTGAAGAAAACACTTAACCATATAATATCCATACATATATCTTCTTTTCTTTTCATCATTCGAGATCAGATCAACAGCGGCATTGTAGGAATGTTTTTAATTATTTTTTTCAACACAATGTATTTCGAAAACAAAACGATTAGATCTAAAACAAAGGTCCTTCTTCTCCTTCTTCATGTACCATCTCCATGTCGGAGGTTGGCTTTGAAAAGGTTGGAAGATGTGACGCCGAACCATTCTCGGAAAGTTCCTAAGCCAGGATATTCTTCTCCTTCCAAAAGACCTCCTTCCCCCGATCTTTTCCTGGATTATGAGTTGCAGAATCTTATACCTTTGACCTCTCATAACGTGTCCGAGGTATTGCAGTTTTCTCTTTTTAACTTCATGTAGGATCTCCACGCCCTTCTCCGTTCTTCTTACGATCTCTACGTTTGTAGCATGTTCTGTCCATGGTAGTCTCAAGATCCTACAGTTTGTCCACATCTCGAAGGCTTCCAATTTTCGCTCTCAATGGTCAGGGTCCAAGCCTCCACACCACACAGAAGGTCCGAGAATACATGGCATTTGAGTATCCGAGTTCTTAGGTCCAGGCTCAGATCGCGACTACAGAGCAGCTTCAGCTTCAGATCCTCAATTGATACTTCAGTTTTGGTAACAATCATGTATTTGGTCTCCTTCACGTTGAGTGTTAGACCATAATCTCGACTAGAAGGTCAGACATGTTTTCGGAGAGAAGTACTGTATCGTCCGCATAGCGCCAATTGTTCAGTGAAATGCCGTTAGCTTGTATTCCACCTTCTTAATTTTCGAGGGCTTTGGTGAAAATTTCCTCTGAATAAGTTAGGGAGAGTAGGAATATGAAAGGTTCTTAATGCACTGAATTTTGAATCACCCAGTATAATGCATTAAAACTGGTGCATAACGCAAATCAACTTTGGATGATCAAATTGAAACTTCTTTATCATTAAGAAGTTTAGAAGTCAGATTATACAATTTTCTTGAACGCCATTTTGTTCTTTTTATCTAGTTAAAGGCGTTTTTTTAATTTTGGTTTTATATTCAAATATCTATAAGATATTTTATTTCTAAGTTATCTCTTTGATGATTTTGACGCATGTAAAATATGTGAAGAAGAGATACTTTTTGGGAAAACTCATCAACAGAACGTGATAACCTTTGTTAAATTCAATCAAAAATCATACTCAACCAACTTTCTATAAAAGTACAAGGTTGCCATATTATGCAACTACCACTTTTGACTTCTGTTTTGAATCCTGTTGCTTTGATAACATTATTTTTATTTATTTATTGAAATGGTCGTATCTGCGCTAAAAATAATGCATGTCTGACTTGAATTAAACATTTTCGAACTTAAAACAAAACTAATTTATTTTCTTTTTTCAGTGCAAGGTGGTCAATTAACCCAGGAACAAATCCAACAGATCCCCGGTTTCGGCCCAAACGCTTCACCTCCAGTGTTTGATAAAGTGTTTAGCAATGCCAGATTCGCACAAGGGGGCGTAGCCTCGTTCGAGGGGCGAATCACCGGAAAGCCTCAGCCCACCGTGTCCTGGACGAGAAAAGGCGCACCACTAGTTAGTTCCCAGAAACATCGACTTTCCTATAACGAAACGACTGGAGATGTTACGCTCCAGGTATTTTTGTTTTTCCCAGTTTTTGTTTTCATAGTTATCTGGGTTGTTTCGTTATTAGATATTTCAAATTGGCCCGGGTGACGAAGGTGAATACGTTTGCACCGCCACAAACCAGTATGGTGAGGCAGTGTGCTCCGTATACATTTCCCCCGAAGGCATGCAGATGCCCCAGAGGTTCTCGCAAAGCCAATTTGAGAAAACGACGACTTACTCTAACGGCACTGTAATTACTGAAGACTTTAAAATTGATACATTCGAATACAGGTACTGTATACTCTTTAAAAATGCGTTGGAGGTGTTGACTTTTGTGGTTTGCAGGCTACTTAGAGAAGTGTCCTTCAGAGAGTCCATCACCAAGCGTACCACCTACGAAAAGGACTCGGAAATATCCACCACAGTGGAACGTTCTCTGGGACCACCAGCGCCACCTCAAATTTCTCAGAAACCGCGCAACTCCAAACTTCTGGAAGGTTCGGACGCAGTCTTTACTTCAAAGATTTCCGCCAACCCCAGACCGAGGATAACCTGGTTCAAAAACGGTCAAAGAATCGTTGAAAGTCAAAAACATGAAAGCACCTTCACCAACAACCAGGCATCTTTGAGAGTCAAACAGGTCAGCTCTGACGACTCCGGCCATTACACCATGTTGGCTGAGAATCCTCAAGGATGTGTCGTGTCATCCGCATACCTCGCCGTTGAACCGGTGTCCACCCAGGAAGGACTTATCCACGAATCGAGCTTCAAAGCCCAACAAACCGAAGTGGAAAGCACCGACACGGCCAAAACTCTTGCACCGAGCTTTGTTAGAGTATGCGGTGATCGCGATGTCACTGAAGGCAAAATGACCCGATTCGACTGTAGAGTAACTGGTCGCCCTTATCCGGATGTCACGTGGTTTATTAACGGCAAACAAGTGGTTGACGATTTCAATCACAAGATTCTGGTTAACGAATCTGGCAACCACGCTTTGATGATCACCTCTGCAGGCAGAAACGATTCCGGTGTGGTCACGTGCGTGGCCAAGAACAAAACCGGAGAGACCTCGTTTCAGTGCAATTTAAATGTTATTGAGAAAGAGCAAGTCGTCGCTCCTAAATTTGTAGAAAGGTAAGTTTATTTAGTAAAATGAGAAATAAGAGAGAAACAGGATCATTCTTTCATAATCGGTGGTGCCCTATCGTTCCTCCAGTGTTTGCGCCCAGGGATGACAACCCTGAGGAAGCCAGAGAGCTTCAGCGCAAACTAAGATAGTATCTGCATAGTAAATATTTAACACACAAACATTCATTCTCTCAAACTCTTTATAAAATAGGAGCACAAAACGAGTTCCTGTTCTGTTTAGCACAAACAGTCTCAGTTCTAGTTAATTTCTACTGCAAAAACATATTGTAGGCATTATTGGTACATATCACCAAATTATGATTATAGTTATAACTATGGGTTATAAAGTTATAATTATATGTATAACTTCTTCTTGCATTCATAGATTCACCACAGTTAATGTTCGCGAAGGAGAGCCGGTTCTATTAAACGCCCGCGCAGTCGGTACCCCAACCCCGAGAATTTCATGGCAGAAAGACGGGGTACCACTTCAAGCCAGCCCGGATGTCCGCGTCGCCATAGACGGTGGTGCCACCACTCTGGATATTCCTAGGTAATTTAATGATTTGGAACTTTTGAAATGGTACTAAATTGAGAATGGTTACAGAGCGAAACCATCGGACGCCGGATGGTACCAATGTACCGCCCAAAACGTAGCCGGATCGACCGCCACCAGGGCGCGTCTATTCGTTCAAACTCCGCAAGAACCGACTCCCGAACCTAGACGCCTGCATCTACCTAGACCGACTAAAGTCATCGAACCTGAGTGAGTTTTCTCCTCAAAGCTGACGGAGACAAGTTTTGACGTGGTACCTGTTTCAGACCCGAACCTGGCCCGGAAATCATTTACCTCCGTCACGTGGAGAGGGCTCGCCCCCACGCTGGTCCTGGGGAGGAAGACCGAGTCTATCCCCCACCTAGATTCATTATCCCCTTGCAAGATTCCATTCAGTTTGAAGGAGGCAAAGTACATTTCGAGGCCAGGATTGAACCGGTCGGCGACCCTTCAATGGTCGTCGAGTGGTTCCTCAATGGAAAACTTATGGCAGCTAGTAAGTCTCTATTACTTTCAGAAAAGTTGTCAGAAAGAGAGATTAATCAATAAAAATATAATGCTTTTATAGGTTCAAGAGCAACATCAATTTTCCGCTTTGGCTTCATTGCCCTTGATCTCATCTCATTGATCACAAACGACGCCGGTGAGTACGTGTGCCGCGTCAGCAGTGCCACAGGTACTGCCGAATCGCGTGCCATACTCCAAATCAAACAAAGAGAGTCGATCGAGCAAACCAGTCAACATCCAGACAGTTTGCAGTACATCCAACAACTGGAAGATTATTCCAGGTGAGTTTTTTGCATTTTCGCTGTTAACGAATATCTAATAATTTGTGAATGTAGATACCAAAGACAAGAAAGCTCCGAGGAGAAGACTAACCAGAAACCGCACTTCATCCGTCCACTCCAAGATTTAGGCGAGCTCCAGGAAGGTAGAAACGCCCACTTTGAGGCTCAATTAACTCCTGTCAGTGACCCAACGATGAAAGTAAGACTTCACCAAACCTCCTTTTTTTTAACTGCCCCTAACACAATAAACACTAGGTGGAGTGGTACAAAGATGGACGACCGATCACCGCCAGTAGCAGGATTACTACCATCTTCAACTTCGGCTACGTGTCTCTCAATATAATGCACCTACGGGCCGAAGATGCCGGATCCTACACAGTGCGGGCGGTGAACCACTTAGGAGAAGCTATCAGTACTGCTACAGTTCAAGTTTTTGCCCGATCGACCGTTACTGGGGACTTGGGAATTCCCGAACAACAGCGATACATCGAAAAAGTCCAGGAACTGGAAGCCTGGAGACAACAAGACCAACAAAAATACGTGGTGGAGACCCCCGAAAGTTTGGCTCCTCCAGAATTCAAAACCCCAATCAAAGACCAACTGGGTATCCGTGAAGGAGGCTTTGCTCACTTTGAAGCTAGGTTGGAACCTGTTGGAGACGCCACCATGAGAGTCGAGTGGCTTAAAGATGGCCGACCAGTTGAGGCCAGCTCCAGGATTACCAGCTTTTTCAACTTTGGCTATGTGGCTTTAACAATCAAAGAAGTCACTATCCACGATGTAGGAAACTACACATGCAGAGCCTACAATGCATTAGGACAAGCCACTACCACAGCTCAACTCAGTGTGGTCAGTAAGAAAGATATTGTCTTCGACTCTCAACATCCAGGTGGTCTGGAAAAAATTCAACAACTAGAAGACACTAGTCGCTACACCCGTAAAGAACAGGAAGAAGTGCAAGTCACTCAAAAGCCCCGATTCCTAGGACCATTAAAAGGAACCAACAAGATTGTTGAAGGGCAAAGAGCCCATTTCGAAGCTAGAGTGGAACCTCAAAGCGATATGACTTTGAGGATCGAGTGGTACTTTAACGGGAAGCCAATCCAACCGGCCAATCGTATCCAGACTTACCACGACTTTGGATATGTCGCTCTAGACATTTTGAGTGTCAGGGAAGAAGACGCTGGTACTTACACTGTGGTTGCCAGGAATGCTTTGGGTGAAGCTCAAGTATCAGCTAGCATGGTAGTCGAAAGTAAGTATTGTCTTTTCTACTTTAGTATGGTTGAAAATCAAAGATTTAGAACTTGGGTTGGGTCATTATAAAGTCAAATAGTTCGCTTGTAGACTCCATTATCAGCAACAATTTAGACACTTACTTAGTTTCATAAGAAAAAAACTTAAAATGGAAAAGCATCACAGTATCGATCATCCAAAGATTCATGAGAAAACTAACGCAAGCAGTCACTAACTCATCGCTGCTTCTTTTTGTCTTTCTTCTTGGATGATTACTGATACTGTTTCTTTTCCATTTTGGTTTCAGTTGTGGACTAACTGCATCAGCCAATGGCGTATGGAGATTTTAAGCCTGCGCAGATTATATACTACTTCTATTAACTGTCAAATTAAACTGGTCATTATGCCTTATACAGTAATTTACTAATACTACTTTTGCCTGTTAAAGCTGATTTAATTACGTTTTAAGTGTAAAATTTCTTACATAATTAGGGGTGTTTTAATACAAATTGTGTAAATAATAAAAGAGAAAAAAAGTATCAATAAAAACTATAACCTTAGATTGTTTTGGTGTTTTTATTGTTGTTGGTGGAGCTATCAGGAAAATCTTTAAACATATACACAATACAGGTCAAGTTTACAGAGCGGAAACTGCAGGAAACCATATAGACTTGAGAAACAAAATACAGTGTGTTTCAGTTTGAACTAAGACAGAACTAATGAGTATGTTTAATTCCAGCTCGTGCCAGTATAGACACCAGAAGCATGCACAAAGGCGCGTACGACAAAACCCAACACCTGGAACAATCCAAATTCGTCGAACCACAGTACCAAATCGAGGAAATTTCAAAATCTAAACCCGTATTTGTAGTACCATTATCCGATCCACAACCCTGCCAAGAAGGCCGAAATATCCATCTAGAATGTCGTCTGGAACCAATGGGCGACCCAACAATGCGCGTTGAATGGTACTGTAACGGCAGACCTGTAATCGTGGGTTCCAGATTCCGTACTTACAACGACTTTGGTTTTGTCGCTTTGGACATCATCCATGCCAACGCTCAAGATTCTGGAGAATACACGGTGCGCGCAGTAAACCATTTAGGATCCGCGCATACTTCTGCTTGTGTTAGAGTGATTGGAAGTTCCAGTATTATAACTGATACGCAACATGAACAGTCTTTGGAACAAATTCAAATGCTGGAAGACTCTTCGAGGTATCGCAAACAAGTACAGGAAGATGTTACTGTGCTTCAGGCACCTCAATTTACTCGTCCTTTGCATAATATCGAAACTGTTGAAGGCACTAACGTGCATATGGAGTGCCGTTTACAACCTGTTGGAGATTCCAGCATGAGAGTAGAGTGGTTCTGCAATGGGTTCCCCGTTAAAACTGGACATCGTTTTAGACCAGCTTACGATTTTGATTACGTAGCTTTAGACTTGTTGAGTGTTTACCCTAATGATTCAGGAATCTACACTTGCCAGGCTAGGAACCAACTAGGCGAAGCTGTAACCTCTTGCAGTGTTAAAGTGATCGCGAAGAAAGATTTGCTGTTTGATAGCCAGCACCCAGCGGGTCTGGAGAAAATCCAGCACCTTGAAGACGCTTCCAGATACAAGCGAACTGAATTTGTTGACGAGCAAGTTACAGTTAAGCCACGTTTTGTCACTAAGCCTAAAAGTTTAGAGAACATGGTGGAGGGCCAGCACGCCCACTTTGAGTGTAAAATTGAACCTGTAACTGACTCTAACCTAAAAGTTGAGTGGTATAAGAACGGACGTCCGGTTACAGTAGGACATCGCTTTAGACCCATCCACGATTTTGGCTACGTCGCTTTAGATGTCATCGACTTAATAGCAGAAGATTCAGGAGTCTACACATGCAGAGCCACTAACCTCATTGGTTCCGATGAGACTAATTGCACATTGAAATGCAGACAAACTGGACAAATCATCACTAGCACAGTTAACGAAACTGGTCTGCAGCAGATTCAACATCTGGAAGACCGCTCCAGATATCAACGTCGTGAAGAGTACGAAGAAACAACGACACAAGCCCCAACCTTCACAACTTCCTTGAAGAACATTGACATTAAGGAAGGCCAAAGAGCCCACTTTGAATGTCGCCTGATCCCAGTCTCTGATGCCACAATGAAAGTGGAATGGTTCCACAACGGACAACCCTTGAAATCAGGATCAAGATTTACAGAAACCAACAGTTTTGGATTCGTGGCATTGGACATCCTCTATGCTTATCCTGAAGATGCAGGAACCTACACTTGCAGAGCTACTAACGCCCTTGGGGAAGCTGTCACATCAGCTATCTGCAACGTCCAATCAAGGAAATCCCTCTTACTGGAATCGGTCCACGAAGGTGCCATGGAACGTATTAGCGAACTGGAAGACACCTCCAGGTACCAACGCAAAGAAGTCTATGAAGAAACTGTCAGCCAGGCACCAGTTTTCACGATGCCTTTGAAAGACTTAAGGGTGGCCGAAAACCAGGCCGCTCATTTTGAGGCTCGTTTGATTCCAGTTGGGGATTCCAGGCTTAAAGTCGAATGGTTGAGGAACGGTGTGCAAATCCAAGCTTGTAAGTATTAATTCAGTGTGTGGGTTGGTGGGGCTGATGTAAGGTTGGTTGCAGCAAACCGCGTTACTACCATGCACGACTTCGGCTACGTCGCCCTCAATATGAAGTATGTCAATCCCGAGGATTCGGGTACCTACACTTGTCGTGCCGTTAACGACTTAGGGGAAGCCATCACGTCTGCCGTGCTAGACGTCAAATGTAAGTAGCTACATTGAAAATCAAAGAAAATTAGTATGACCTCACAGTAGCACAAATTGACAACTTTCAAGATTTTTTTTAATTGTCAGAGACCTCTAGAATCGTTTTAGAAGTGTGATTAGACTAAATACTCTACTAGAAATCAGTAAAAATTGCCGGAAGCTTTTACAAATATCTGAAACTACTTGGGAATTTTCTAAAATTGTGAGAGGCGTCTAGAATCATTTTGGAACTTCCCAAAACTTATCAGAGGTCTCTAAATAGCACTGAAAACTTCACAAGGAATTATCAGATGGCTCCACACTTTTTTAAAAAAGTTTGAAATTGCCAAAGGTCTCTAGAATAATTTTGGAAACGCCAGAGATCTCTCAATGCTATCGAAACACTCAAATTTTCAGGAACCTCTAGAATCCTTTAGGAAATGCTAAAGGCCTCTATTTTTTCACAAAAAACTGCAATCGGCGTTTGTAAAGCTGCTAAACCTTTGAACAAACTTAAAAAATACCAGAATCTTCTTTCACTTGGTCAGAAAGGCTTTCAGTTTCTGGTCTCACTATAGTAATGATTTCTTCTTTAGGTTTGTGAAGTCTCTTATACTTTTTCTTATCCTGAATGACTTTCTTTGTTTCATCCGTCTGAGTTTTCACTTCGTCTACCACAACCTCTTCAAGAAGTTCCAATAATATTGGTTTGGTTTTTTTGGGGTTCAGCTACAACAGACCTAGAACAGTTGGTGGACCGTTTCTTCTTCTTCAGGTAGTTCTGTTACCACAAAAACTGGAGGTTTCTTGTCTTCTTTCTCTACACCCACAATTTCTGTGAACTCATTCTGTCGTTTTCCTTTAGGCTTTTTAATCTTTCGTTTGAAGAGTCGCTTGATGATACCTTCAGATGTTTTAACCACAAGTTCTTCCTTTAGGAGCTCAATAGCTTCAGGAGCTTCATAAGGAACGACATAGTCATCAGCTACATAATCGATTATCGACTATACTGACCGTGCTTTGAGTTGTTCCTTTTTTTGACTGCACAGTTTTCGATTACTTAGTTTCTTCAGTTGATACAACCCTTTTCTTGATCTTATTGGTTTTTTTGACTTTTTGTGGTGTCTGCTACAATTTCTAGGTTTTCTTCTGGTAGTTCATACACCTGAGTGGCCATTGGATACTCTGGGCCTAGCCAACGCAATTTTCCAATAAGTTCTGGTTTTTTTAAAGATTTCAACTCTATTTCTTCTGGTTCTTTAGAAGGTTTGTGTTGTTTTGGTTTAAACTTAACCTCTTCCTCTTCTTCTTCTGGTTTTGGTTTTGTTGTGCCTTTTTCGACTTGAGTGGTTTCAGACTTAGGAGACTCCTTGTACAGCGGATTTTTTTTGTACTTGATCTACTTTCTGAAGAGTATCTAGAATTATTTTTGAAATGCCAGAAAATTCTAGATACTACGGAAAATGACGTATTGTTTAGTTTACGCGGATAAACTTTGCTTATATACCACAATGTATTTTGTGTACAATATGTAATGTACAATAATATTCACATTGCAATATTGTGACTATCCACTAAAATTTCGGAGGAATTAAATATTTTATATTTACAGCAAAAGCCGCTTTACAATTTGAATCCCAGCACGAGGGAGCCCTACAAAAATTGCGTCAACTCGAAGACACCAGCCGCTATCAAAGACGCGAAGAAGAAGAAATCAGGGTAACGCAAGCGCCCTTCTTCTCCACCCAATTGAACGGTCCAACTGAAATTATTGAAGGCCAAAGTGCCCACTACGAATGCCGCATCGAACCTTACCCAGACTCCAACCTTAAAGTGGAATGGTTCCACGATGGAAAGCCCTTAACTACTGGACATAGGTTCAGAACCGCGTATGATTTCGGTTTTGCCAGTTTGGACATTCTTACAGCCTACGCTGAGGATTCTGGCACTTACACTTGTAAGGCCACTAATCTTATTGGTCAAGCCCAGTCGTCTGTACAAACTTCAGTCAGATGTAAGTTGTTGTAAATTAAATGTCCAACCGTATAATTGGTTTGTATCATTTCAGCAAGAGCCTCAATTATCCGTGACACTCAACATGAAGGAGCCTTACAGAAGATTCAATACTTGGAAGATGACTCCAAGTACAAGAAAGTCTCCAGAGAAGATGCAATCATCTTGGAGAAGCCTCAGTTTGGCCGTGGGTTAAAGACCATAGAAAATCTGCCTGAAGGCCAAAGTGCCCACTTAGAAGCAACTCTAACTCCCGTTAATGACCCTACAATGAGGGTTGAATGGTTCTGCAATGGACGACCTATACAAACAGGACATCGTTTCAAAACCACTTACGACTTTGGTTACGTAGCCTTGGACATTCTTTACGCCTACGCTGAAGACTCTGGAACTTACATGTGCAGAGCACGTAATGCCGCTGGAGAAGCTGTAACAACTGCAGCAGTTTCCGTGGTTAAAAGCAAAAACCTATACTTAGAAACCATGGATGAACAACGATTAAAGAAACTCAAAGAGCTGGAAACTTATGAAAGACCCAAACGTGAGGAAGTGGAACCAGCTCCTCAGAAACCAGTCTTCTTAACACCTCTGATTAGCTTGGACAACTTGCAAGAAGGTCAACATGCCCATTTGGAAACTCGCGTAGAACCAATTAATGACGCCAACTTGAAAATCGAATGGTTTGTCAATGGGGTCAAGCTCAAAACTGGACATCGTTTCAGAACCACCCACGATTTTGGTTATGTAGCTCTGGATATTCTCTATGCCTACCAAGAAGATAGTGGTACTTACATGTGCAAAGCCACCAACTTGGTTGGAGAAGCTGTTAACACATGCACAATTCGGGTAGGAGGCAGTCGGGGAATCTTATTGGACACTCAACACCCTGAAGGTTTGCAGAAGATCCGGGAATTAGAATCCCAAGGTCATCCAGCAAGACTGGAAATTGAAGAACCCATCCCCACCGCTCCTAGATTTATTACTGAACTGCGAGGAACCACCGAAATTTACGAAGGCCAGACAGCCCACTTTGAAGCTCAAGTGGAACCCATCCACGACTCCAACTTAAGAATTGAGTTTTACCACAATGGAAAACCTTTACCACATGGTAACCGATTCCACATCACATTCGATTTCGGTTATATCGCCTTAGATATCAACCATGCAGTCTCAGAAGATGCTGGAGAGTACTCAGTGAAAGCCGTAAACAACTTGGGACAATGCGTCTCATCCATCAATCTTAGAGTAATCTCACGTGACAGTATAATTACCGAATCCCAAAGACCTGAAGGTCTAGACAAAATCAGACAACTCGAAGCCCATGAACCTTACAGAAGACCTGAGGTTGAAGATCAAGTTACCAGGCAACGTCCAGTGTTCACACAACCACTTCAAAACATAGACTTTATCCAAGAAGGTCAAAAAGCGCACTTTGAGTGCCGGTTAATTCCAGTTGGTGATCCAACATTGAAAGTTGAATGGTTTAGAAATGAAAAACCACTGGAAGACAGCTCCAGAATCACTAAAATCCATGATTTTGGTTACGTATCGCTGGACATCCAGCATGTCCGTGCCGAAGACGAAGGCATTTACTTATGCAGAGCCTCCAATCCTTTGGGTGAAGCTGTAACCACCGCTTCAATGAAAATCAGAACCGAAGCCAACATTCAGCTGGATACTCAACATCCAGATGCTCAAAGCAAAATTGCACTGCTGGAACAACCAGCAGCGCCCAGACCTGAACTTCCAGAAAGAGCATTTGAAAAACCAATCTTTACTCAACTTCTTACCGGACCAACTGAATTGTGGGAAGGTCAACATGCTCGCTTTGAAGCTAGGGTAGTACCAGTAGGAGACCCTAGTCTAAGATTTGAGTGGTACGTCAATGGTGTTGAGCTCAAATTGGGTTCAAGATTTAAAGTAACCCACGACTTTGGTTTTGTCACGTTGGATGTAATGTCAACAGTTACCAGTGACTCTGGAGTGTACACTTGTAAAGCCATCAATAGAGCTGGAGAAGCCGTCTCTTCAATATCCATGAAAGTCAAGTCCAGAAGTAGCATTGTTGGAGAATCTCTACAACCAGAGGCATGGGAACAAATCCGTCTTAAAGAAGCTGAAATGAATAAAGTTCCTGACATGTTTGTGGACACAACCCCACAACAACCACCAGTCTTTACTAAACACTTACTTAGTTATGATAAACTTGTGGAAGGACAGCATGTCTACTTGGAAGCTCAGGTCGAACCTAGAACTGATCCAAATCTAAGAATTGAATGGTTCAAGAATGGAGTTTCTTTGTCCACTGGAACCAGATTGCGCAGCACTTTTGACTTTGGCTTGGTCACTCTGTCCATCAATGGTCTCAGAGGAGATGATTCAGCAATTTACACTTGCAAAGCCACCAATAAATTGGGAGAAGCCATTTCAACATGCTCTCTCAAAATTGAGGACAAAGATTGGCTGCTTGGTCAGAGCTTGCATCCAGATGCAATCCCTAAAATTCAGGAATTAGAGAAACCTCAAGCTGCTCGTCCTGACTTGCCAGAACCAACTTACGAAACCCCAATGTTTATCACACACTTGAACAATGTAGAATGCTTCGAAGGAGACAATGTGCACTTTGAGTGTAACGTGGAACCATCCAAGGATCCTACCATGAAGATTGAGTGGTTCGTAAACAACAAACCTTTACCAAGTGGTGCCAAATACAAATCCACTTACGACTTTGGTTTTATTTCACTAGACATCACTCACTCTTACGAACAAGATTCAGGTCTTTATACTTGCAAAGCAACCAACAGCAAAGGTTCCGCCACTACCTCAGGAACTTTGCGATGCACTGGTAAAAAGAGCATCTTCTACGACACCCAGCATCCTCAAGGCCAGGTCGGTCTTGAAGCCATCGACGAAGTCGATCAAGCCTTTGCAGCAAAGGCCAAACATCCAGGATTTGCTGCAGAAAAGAATATCCTAAACCAGTATGGACGGTGCCATTGAACCCCGAATTTACAATACTAGAAAGCAAACCACTACATTTGGAGGGTTCGGTAGAACCTAAGGAAGATCCCAACCTTAAGATCGAATGGTTCTTCAACGGTAAATCATTAGACCATGCCTCAAGGTTTAAACTGACCAGTGACTTTGGTTTTGTCACTCTGGACTTGACTGATGTGTATGAAAGAGACCAAGGAGTTTACACGGCTAAAGCTTCCAACAAAGCCGGAGAGGCTTTCACCTCAACCACCATTTACTGTACAACTAAAGCCAGCTTGATAGAACGCACCCAACATCCCAAAGGACAGGAAGGCTTGGAGAAGATTCAGAACCTTGAAGATTCTCTTAACAGACCTGAAATGCCATTCCTGGACGGAGATGAAGGACACGCACCTGTGTTTACTTCAGAATTTACTAATTTGACCAACTTAGGTGAAGGTGAGATAGCGCACTTCGAAGCTGGTTTAACACCAATAGGAGATCAAACCATGGTGGTTGAATGGTTCTACAATGGTAAAACTATTGAAGCTAGCCATAGGTTCCGTACAGTGCATGCATTTGGTATGGTGGTCTTGGAAATCCTGGGAGTTAAAACCGAAGACTCAGGAACTTACACATGTAAGGCAACCAACAAATGGGGTATGGCCGAACAAAGCGTTACTTTGGTATGCGTTGAAAGAATATCAGGAGGTCCACCCAAGTTTACCACCCATATCCAAGACATTGTCGGTTTAAAAGACGGACAGTCCGCTCACTTTGAGTGCACTCTGGTACCAGTCAACGACCCTGACCTTAAAGTCGAATGGTACCACAACGGTCAACCGTTACTAAACTCATCCAGGATTAAGTCTGTATCAGACTTTGGATTTGTAATCATGGATATTTCATACATTCAAGACCAGGATTCAGGAGAATACGTTTGCAGGGCATACAACAAATACGGGGAAGACTTCACCAGAGCTAAAATTTCAGCTCATGGACGTGGAGGAGTGTTTTCAGAAAGTTTACAACCCGACTCTTTGGCTAAAATCAGAGAGTTGGAAAGCTTCCAAGGACAACAAACTCAAGTGCAAGCCACTATTGTTACAGAACCACCTAAATTTATTACACAGATTCAAGATATGACCAAGTTGGTGGAAGGACAAAGCGCTCACTTTGAGGCTCGACTTACTCCAGTTACCGATCCAGATCTTGTGGTTGAATGGTATTACAACGGAAAGAAACTACCACATGGACATAGGTTCCGTACTTTCCACGATTTTGGAATTGTCATTTTAGATATTTTGTACTGTTACGAAGAGAACTCTGGAGTGTACGAGTGCAGAGCTTACAACAAATATGGGCAAGACTCTACTAAAGCAACACTGAAGTGCACATCCAAAACTAATCTGATTTTGGACTCTCAATTACCAAGAGTAAGTTCCCAATTTTTTTGTAGACTTTATTTGTTTACTTACACTGAATTTTTTACAGGGTATGGAAGGTGGTTTGGAAAAAATCCAGACTTTAGAAGATTCCATGGTTCGAACTAGAGAGGAACACGAAGAAGTTACCAAAGGCAGAGCTCCCGTATTTACGGTACCACTATCAAACATCGACAGTCTTCGTGAGGGTGAAAGTGCCCACTTTGAAGCCAGACTAATTCCAACAGACGATCCTAAATTGAAAGTTGAATGGTTCTGGAACGGTCGTCCATTACGAACGGGTTCCCGCTTCCGCACATTCTGCGACTTTGGCTTTGTCATTCTAGAAATCTCTCCAGTTTACCCAGAAAATTCTGGAGAATACTCGTGCAGAGCTATTAACGAGTACGGTGAGGCTGTTACCACTGCTTCCATGAAAGTATCAGGAAAGCGCAGCATCATTCTGGAGTCACAACTTCCGAAAGGAATGGAAGGAACCATAGATAAAATCGCTGAGTTGGAAGGTTTGGGAATGGCCCCAAGTCAGGCCACTCCTGAAGATGATTCAGGCAAACCTCCAGAATTTATTACCACACCAGCTGATTTGATTTTAGGAGAGAACTCCTTGGCTCACTTTGAGTGTAGGTTGACACCTGTCAATGACCCCAGCATGAGAGTTGAATGGTTCCACAATGGTAAAGCTTTGTGGGCAGGTTCAAGGATCAAGACTATCAACGATTTTGGTTTTGTGATTCTGGAAGTTGCTGGAGTTTATCAAAGAGACTCTGGAATGTACACTTGCAAAGCCACTAACAAACACGGAGAGGCTACTGTTTCTTGCACACTTCAAGTCAAAGGCAGGCAAGGAATTATATTGGAACCACAACTTCCATCAAACTTCCGCTCAGGCACGGAAAGTATCCAAAGGTTAGAGGAGGAACTGTACAAAAAGGAAGAAATCCTCCCTGAAGAAGAAAAACCTAATCCACCTAGATTTATTGTGGAGATCAAAGACAACGTGGATGTTCCTGAAGGTAGTCCAATTCACTTTGACTGTCGCGTTGAACCTAAGAATGACTCTTCAATGAGGATTGAGTGGTTCTTTAATGGAAAACCTTTTGCAACTGGTTCACGTGTACACCAGATCAACGACTTCGGTTTCATTTCTCTGGATATCGATTACAGCTACACCAGAGATGCAGGGGAATACATTTGCAAAGCTACCAACAAGTGGGGCTATGCTATCACCAAGGCTAAAGTAACCTCTAAGTCCAAACGCACCATCGACTTTGAAAGTCAACTTCCAGCAGGAATGAGCGCTGACAAACTTAAAGAACTGGAGAAAGGTCCAGTTTCTGTAGCTCCTCAAGAAGACAAAACGTTCGGACCACCCAAATTTGTAACCCACATTCAATCAGTGACTGTAGAAGAATCTGAATCGTTAAGGTTCGAGTGTACTGTAGAACCCAAAGACGATCCTAAACTAAGAATTGAGTGGTACCGCAACGGAAAATTGCTACCAGCAGGACATCGCTACCGCACCGTATACGATATGGGTTTTGTCTCTTTGGACATCCTCAACGTATATTCCGAAGATTCAGGCGAATATGTGTGCAGGGCTGTTAACGATCACGGAGAAGACTTCACCAAGGCTCATGTATCCTGCAAGAAACTTCCTAATATCATCTTGCAGAACCAAGTACCAAAGGGAATGAAGAAATCTGAAGCTCTAATGCAAATGGAGGCGGCTATTAAAAAGTACACCTCAGAAGTGTATCTGACTGAAGATGACTTGTACGATGTGGATAAAAAACAACCTCCGAGATTTGTTACACAAATTCTGGACCAGACTGAACTGGTTGAGAGGCAGACCAGCAAATTTGAGTGTCAACTGGCTCCAGTTGGTGATCCTAATATGAAAGTTGAATGGTTCCTCAATGGAAAACCTTTGCCACACAGTAAGTTCTTTTATAGTGTTAAGAGTTTTAAAATTGTTGTAATTTTCCCTTGTACATATGTGAGTCTTTTACTTTAAACTGGCATTTTTACACCCATTACAGAAAATCGATTTACACCAATCTACGACTTTGGTTATGTGGCAATGAACTTTGGCTGGGTATACCCAGAAGACAGCGGCGAATACCTATGTAGGGCTACCAATTTATATGGTATGGACGAAACAAGGGCAGTAATCAAAGTGGCTGGCAAGCCTGGAATCATCTACGATTCCCAACTCCCCAAGGGCATGAAGAGCATAGAGAAGATCAGACAGTTAGAGGCCTCATGGCAGGCGTAAGTTGGTTTAGTATTTGATGATTTGCAGTATACTTACTAAAGAATTGTGCAGAGTTCCTGAAGAAGTTGAAGAAGAATCGAAACCCAGATCAGCTCCAGTATTTGTCAGCAGACCTGAACCAGCCACCGTAGAAGAAGGTGAATGGGCTAGGTTCTGTTGCAGAGTCACCGGTCATCCCAGACCTAGGGTATGTTGACCTATATCCTTTCTTATTGTTGGGTTTATTTTTGTCTTTTTGGTTAGGTTATGTGGTTGATTAACGGACATACGGTAGTCAGTGGCTCCCGTTACAAGCTTACTTACGATGGAATGTACCACATGGACATCCCCAAGACCCGTCAGTACGACACTGGCAAAATTGAAGTTATCGCCAGAAGTTCTGTAGGCGAATCCATTGCGGAAACTGAACTCAAGGTGATACCAAGGCACGACGACTACAGAAACGTACTGAAGAACTCGCCAAGGCGTAAGTACAGCCGCACACTTTTTCTCAAATTGATTCGAGCCGGCACTGGCTTGACTTTGTTCAAAATGACTACTAAATCATACTTTACACAATGCACAAATTTGACCAAGCAAGCCAAGCACATACGCTCTAATACTCAAATTCTAAACTTCCTCGTCTACCTCAACTACAGTCAAACATAACCTCAATCCTAGACCACTGTTTCGTTTTCTCTTTCTTCCTCACTCCCCCTTGATCCTGGAGTTGTTCCTTCACGTTTGCTTCGAGGCAAATCATCCCCGCGGGTGATTTGGCGCTTTCTGCACTTGAGGATGGTTTTCGACCAGGTACGCCACAGTATATGTCGTGTTTATGTGTCGTCTTGCATGCTTTTTATAGCTTAATGGATGACTTTTGAGAACCGTATAGTTATAGTAGAATTATTCGTGTCATCCCTGGAGGTTATTAAGTATTAATAATTGATTACTTATATCAAATATTACACTATTATATTATTTTTATTTACTAAAGACACTTCAACGTATTTCTGCTGCGGGATTTGAAGTTTTAAGCAGGTGCGTTGTTATTCAATGTGTTCTTTTATTTTGTATGGATTATGTAGTATGTCCTTACTTGTATAACTTTATAGACAATAAAAACAATGATAAAAGTGTGAAAAAAATGTAAAACAAAGTAAGAATTTACCGTAAATAACCCTGAACATGATGTCCTATCTAGACTAGGGTGTAAAGGGCCCTCATTACCTCATTTGGTACAAAATTTAGAGTTAAACTGCATAGTAAATAGCAATTCTTCTTCATTGACAAATGCACTAATAAACTTTGAAAAATCCTGTGCAACAATTGTTAATACTTAAATCCTTCAAAAACTTAAATGTGTCGAAGTGCTATTGTGTATCGTATCACGCTCTATCTCTGTATTCCCCTGATACATTCTGAAAAACTCATTCAAAATGTAATTTTTTCATCTGTAGCTTGGTATGACCAAGATCTAGCTCAATATCAAAAAGAGCGTCAAGAAACCGAACTTGAGAAAGTATTCGACGAACGCAACACAACTCTCCGAGAATCCGGATTGAACGTCTCTGGTGTTCATATTCAACCGAAAGAATTCACCGAACCTGAAACGGAATGGCAGAGATCAGTGAAAACGAAGAAAGGTGAAGATTACTACAGCAAGATCCAGCAGCTCGAGAACGAGCAAGTCAGCAAAGAAATCCGATTACGAGAATCGTCCCACCAGATGGCTATTCCTGGTGAGAAGATCGCTAGTAGCACTTTGACCAGGGGAATGGCTCAACAATATCAAGAAAGCTTGTACGTTACTTCGTACTTACGATTAATGAAAAATTCTATATTTTCTGTGTTGTTTTAGGGAACAAGTACCCGAGAGGCCCCAGCTCCAGCCAACACCAAGGATACCCAAAGCTGAACCACCTAAAATCGTCCACAAAGACCAAGTAACCCTCAGGAAAACCGAGAAATCTAAGGAAGAACTGCAAACCGAATATGAAGTTGACTCAAAGTCCGCAGCTTACCCTCCAGGACCTACAGAATCAGGAGTCCACGGCAGAGAAGTCTACGTCACTAAACAAAAGCAAACCCAAAAAGAACGTCAAGGTGATTTGGAAATCACACGAAACATTACCGCCACCGAAACTACTGATGTGGAGCACAAAGCCAAAACTAAAGAACGCGTAGTGCAAGGACAAGTGTTACCATCCAATCCACCAGTCTTCACCAAGAAGATTCAACCTTGCAGAGCTTTCGAGAATGACTCCGCTAGATTTGAAGTGGAGTTCGATGGAGACCCACTACCAAAAATCACATGGTTCAGGGAAGACTTTCCTATCACCAGCTCTCCAGACTTAAAGATCTACACCTTTAGCACCAAATCCATTTTGACTATCAGACAAGTATTCATGGAAGACTCGGGAGTGTTCAGTGTTGTAGCTGAAAACAGAGGAGGAACAGCCAAATGCAGTGCCAATTTGGTAGTGCAAGAAAGACGCAGACAAGGACGTGGTGGTGTAGTACCGCCAAGTTTTAACACCACCATTCAATCAACTTCAGTGAATGCAGGTCAGCTGGTGCGATTCGATGCTAAAATCAACGGCACCAAACCAATCGACGTATACTGGTTGAAGAATGGCAAGAAAATCACTTCAGACATTCGCTACAAGACCTTAGAAGAAGACGAATTATACACGTTGTTGATTATCGAAACTGTCCCAGAAGACACAGCAAAATACGAATGTGTTGCTATGAACCAAGGTGGAGAAGCTCGATGCGAAGCTGACCTCACTGTTACCTCCCCTTCATCCAAACAGAAACCATCTAAACCTGTCACCCCGGGAACCGAAAAAGCTCCAACTATACTGGAACCCTTGAAGGACCAAACAATTCGCGAAGGTCAAGCAGTGGCCTTCCGTTGTAGAATTACCGGCAAACCTGCTCCAACAATCAAATGGCTTAAAGCAGACAAAGTCATCAAACCATCCAGATACTTCCAAATGAGCAAAGAAGGAGAGTTTTGCACCTTGAGAATATCCGAGGCTTTCCCTGAGGACGAGGGAGTGTACAAGTGCGTTGCAGAAAGTCCTGCTGGCACTGTGGCCGCCCAAGCTAAATTGAGGGTGTTGGCGCCCGAAACTCAAGAAGTGCCGCCCAGTTTGACGCCTATGAAGGACGTGGTGGTGGTAGAGGGTAGTCCAGCGCAGTTCAAAACCACCATCAGTGGCAAACCCAAACCTACTATTCAATGGCTGAGAGAGGGCTTCCTTATACCTGAATCACCAGATTTCCAGGTGAGTTTTGTTTAGTTACATTGCTTTAAATTTCTTTCCATAAAAATTCCAAATGTTAATTACCAAAGTAGACTTAAAAAGCCAATGCATTTAACATGTTGAGAAAATGATGAAAATTACAGAATAGTGTTAGAGTTATTAGGAAAATTAGGCTCACAAGATGATGTATATTGCGCCTCAAATTGCTGGATAGGAAATTTAATGAGGATCCAGAAATGTACTTAAAACAGTAATTTTTTTACTCCAACTGAGTTTTGCAGGCGATTTTGTCCCTGACTGTCTTTTCAAACTGTGTTTCTGGCAGTTCAAACTTTGACACCGCCTTTTTTCCAGACTGTGCCAAATTTTGTAGTGTTTTTTTAGTCTGCTGGATAGGAAATTTAATGAGGATTCCACAAATGTGCTTAAAACAGTAATTTTTTTACTCCAAGTGAGTTTTACAAGCGATTTTGTCCCTGACTGTCCTTTCAAACTTTGTTTCTGGCAGTTCAAATTTTGACACCAGTTTTCTCCCTGACTTTACATGATTTTGTAGTGTTTTTTTATATTATTAGATAGAAAATTTAATGAGGATTCCTAAAATGTGCTTAAAACAGTCATTTTCTCATTCCAAGTGAGTTTTACAGGCGATTTTGTCCCTGACTGTCCTTTCAAACTGTGTTTCTGGCAGTTCAAACTTTGACACCGCTTTTTTCCAGACTGTACCAAATTTTGTAGTGTTTTTTTAGTCTGCTGGATAGGAAATTTAATGAGGATTCCACAAATGTGCTTAAAACAGTAATTTTTTTACTCCAAGTGAGTTTTACAAGCGATTTTGTCCCTGACTGTCCTTTCAAACTTTGTTTCTGGCAGTTCAAATTTTGACACCAGTTTTCTCCCTGACTTTACATGATTTTGTAGTGTTTTTTTATATTATTAGATAGAAAATTTAATGAGGATTCCTAAAAAGTGCTTAAAACAGTCATTTTCTCATTCCAAGTGAGTTTTACAGGCGATTTTGTCCCTGACTGTCCTTTCAAACTGTGTTTCTGGCAGATGAAATTTTGACACTGCTTTTCTCCCAGACTGTACTGAAATTTGTAGTGTTTTTTCAGTTTGTTAGATAGAAAATTTAATGAGGATTCCTAAAATGTGCTTTAAAAAGTAATTTTCTCATTCCAAGTGAGTTTTACAGGCGATTTTGTCCCTGACTGTCCTTTCAAACTGTGTTTCTGGCAGTTCAAATTTTGACACCGCTTTTTTCCCTGATTGTACCAATTTTTGTAGTGTTTTTTTAGTCTGCTGGATAGGAAATTTAATGAGGATTCCAGAAATGTGCTTAAAACAGTAATTTTTTTACTCCAAGTGAGTTTTACAGGCGATTTTGTCCCTGACTGTCCTTTCAAACTTTGTTTCTGGCAGTTCAAATTTTGACACCAGTTTTCTCCCTGACTTTACATGATTTTGTAGTGTTTTTTTATATTATTAGATAGAAAATTTAATGAGGATTTCAAAAAGTGCTTAAAACAGTCATTTTCAAAAGCTAAGTGGGTTTTACAGGTAATTTTGTCCCTGACTGTCCTTTCAAACTGTGTTTCTGGCAGATGAAATTTTGACACTGCTTTTCTCCCAGACTGTACTGAAATTTGTAGTGTTTTTTCAGTTTGTTAGATAGAAAATTTAATGAGGATTCCTAAAATGTGCTTTAAAAAGTAATTTTCTCATTCCAAGTGAGTTTTACAGGCGATTTTGTCCCTGACTGTCCTTTCAAACTGTGTTTCTGGCAGTTCAAATTTTGACACCGCTTTTT
Source organism: Ips nitidus (assembly GCA_018691245.2). Classification (NCBI taxonomy): domain Eukaryota; kingdom Metazoa; phylum Arthropoda; class Insecta; order Coleoptera; family Curculionidae; genus Ips; species Ips nitidus. Next base: position 5,092,699 of record CM042789.1, on the reverse strand, counting down.
TCCCTGATTGTACCAAATTTTGTAGTGTTTTTTTAGTCTGCTGGATAGGAAATTTAATGAGGATTCCAGAAATGTGCTTAAAACAGTAATTTTTTTACTCCAAGTGAGTTTTACAGGCGATTTTGTCCCTGACTGTCCTTTCAAACTTTGTTTCTGGCAGTTCAAATTTTGACACCAGTTTTCTCCCTGACTTTACATGATTTTGTAGTGTTTTTTCAGTTTATTAGATAGAAAATTTAATGAGGATTCCTAAAATCTGCTTAAAACAGTAATTTTCTCACTCCAAGTGAGTTTTACAGGCAATTTTGTCCTTGACTGTCCTTTCAAACTGTGTTTCTGGCAGTTCAAATTTTGACACCGCTTTTTTCCCTGTACCAAATTTTGTTGTGTTTTTTTAGTGTATTGGATAGGAAATTTAATGAGGTTTTCAGAAATGTGCTTAAAACAGTAATTTTTTCCTTGCAAGTGGGTTTTTGCAGGCAATTTTGTTCCTGACTGTTCTTTCAAACCACCGTTTCAAAGTAAATTTACTGGATTCTAAGTCTATCTAATGCTGAATTATTGACATTTTTAAAACTGGACCACCCTGTATGAAGAAAATTCACTTAGTAGTAGTACTTAGAGTAGTTGAATTAATTCAAGTAGTTCAACTATTTTACGGAAGTAATTGGTACTTCAACTACTTTTTTTGAGTTGAGTAACAGCTCTGTCAACTGCCTTCAATTGTTGCACTGAACAAGAAGTTCATTTTTCTGAATCACCCTGTAACTGTCGAATTCAGATTCAATCTGAAGTTATTACCAAATAACTCAGTATTTCATATTTTTGCTCTGTACAGAAGAATTTGATAGCTTAGGGTTGTATACAGGGTGATCAAATTTAAATAGACTAATTGCAACACAAAAAAAAGCCTTTTTTATGAAAAAGAACCTAATTTTTAGCTAACTAACTGAAAAGACATATAATACTTGAACCAAATGTATAATTAACCTACAAACAGTTTCTTTGATCAGTAATTTTGAGGAAATATAGAGCCAAGTTTGATAATCTAAAAGCCAACTGAAACCGTTTAATTGAACTGCAAAACTCACACAAATTACCACACGTCCAGTTTAATTTACGCTAAAAATAAATTTAATGAGCACATGTGGCCTGATTCAAACAGATACATATGGTTTCATTTAAATCACCTTTAAATGATCCAACTAATGTAATTAAATAGAAAAATTAGAGCAAAAAAATAGGTTTTTCACTATTAGTAAGTTAGTAAGTAAGAGAGATTTATTTAGCATAATAGCTACATATAAATAACTTAAGTAATGATAACAAAGAACATACAAAATAGCGCCTATAAAAGCATAAAATCCTTTGACTTATACCATTTAATACTATTGGGTAACATATTAAAATCACTAAAGCCCCTACATAACACGAATTATTTACCTGACCAGAATTACATCTCTGTGTCAATATGAAATCCAAAGTATTTCTTGTGCTATAAGTATATCCCTAAACAGTTTGGTTTTATCACAAATATACTCCGGTAACAGGTTATGTCTTAATTTAAATACAAGTACATGGACATTAAATGCAATCTTCTGTTTCACAGATAACATATTGTAAGGTCCCTCCCAGTGTCGTTGCCATCTTTGACTAAATCCTTTGTTCCTCCTGGGTTGAAACATCCACACAGCATCACCTTCCTTATAATTGCCACCAGCTGGTCTGTGGTCCAGTGTCATCTTCATACGGTCGTTGTTTGGTTTCATCTTCTCTCTCTCAAGTTCCTGAATTGTGCTGGATCCCTTCTGTAACGAACACTGGTCACACCGTTTACACCATTCCTCAACGTCCTTTCTGAAGTTAATCCAGTAAAATCGATCTCTTATTCTAGCCAAAGTCTGGTTTACTCCAAAGTGTCCTCCTCCGCGACTGTCATGTAGTTCTCGCAGCACATTCTCTTTGCAGGAATTGGGCACTATTGTTTGGTAAACAAAGCGTTTTCCGTCTGGACTTTCCCATTTGCGAGTAATTAAGTCATCTCGCAGTCAAAGCGAATTCCACTGCAACCAGTAACCCCTTACTGTTGGTCCATATCTGGAAATCTGTTGCCAATCCGGTTTCAAATCCTTCTCCAACCATCTTCTGATTACTTTCAAATCAGAGTCTGAGCGCTGTCCTTTTATTATGTCTTCCTTAGAAACGCTGCTCTTCATTCTTTTTGTCTGTCACCTTCGCGATTTGACCAATCCTCCAACCATTATGAATTTGTCCTTTCCGGTACCTTAAGTCACTATCAAAAGCTTGACGATCCTCTACATATCGCGGTAAATGTCTTTCCGGATTCTTCATTTCCTGCTCCTGGTTACGCCAGTTCTGCGGGGTCGGTAAACGAGACTGCTGTCTGCAATTCCAGCGGTAATGTCCTTTACGTCCACAATTATAACACGTAATGTTTCTTTTATCGCATAAAGTATCGAGCATAGTAGGCCCAAACCGTAACAATATTTAAAACTTGAAGCATTGTCGCAACATTCTTACTAAAATGTATATTTATTGCAGATGATCCAAGAGGGTAACAACGCCATTTTGCTAATTTCCACCACCTACGCAGAAGATTCAGGGGTGTTTGCCTGCAGAGCCACATCCTCAGCGGGTTCAGTAGACCAGTCGGCCAGACTAATCGTCAAAAGTAAGAAATAAGCTCAGCTGTTTTTTTTGTTTTGTACCATATTAAGTCGTGGAGGTGCTGGTTTTAATTTCGAACCTCCAGGTGAAAATTAGGACCAAAAAAAAAATTTGCTTTCTGTTAGGCTTTCGTTGTAAATTTAACAAAATCACTGGAACGAAATGGAAAACAGCCCTTCGTTAATAATTAGAGAACAAGATTTTTGGTGGTGGATTTTTAAGGTTCCAAGTGATTTTAGTTTAAACATGTGTAATGCGGATTGAAGTAGACAGCTTTCGGCACTCACACACCCCATTTTCCCTGATGTTTGTAATTTTTTTGTTTATGTATAAATTTTTGCAGATTTTGTTTAATAAATCGCTATATTGTTTAAATATGAGTTTCTAGTGACAGACCCTGCGGCTTTAAAAAAAAAAAAATTTTTTGGCACTTACGCCTAGATTTGATGACTAATTCTGTGACACATTCAGTTGAAAAACATTTGTCACTACATCGGTTATTAATCATGCGAAAAAGTGGACAAACAACCAGAAGATGAAAGACAAAACAAACTTTTGGTGTCTGAGTTTTTCTGAATTTGAGACCATTAGTCATTTACCTAGATTCCTTAGAAAAACGTTGTTTGTCTCGAGTACTCGATCTGGATGAGTGCCAACTTTATACTCTCTACCGACAATTTTTAGGCATAATAGCAGACAAAACTGTAAATAACTTAAGTGGTGCCGTGCGCAACCAAAAACTATTTTAAACTTTTGTGTAGATTAGGTTACTGACTATATTTGGTTCACTGAAACATTGAAAGGTTGGCAAAAATAAAACTCACAATGAGCAATCCACGTTTATTCAAATTTCTTTAACAACCTAAAACTACTACTACTACTACTACAATATAAAGTTAAGAATAATAGTTTTGGAGTATCTCCAAATACAAAAATAAATAAATAATCAATCGCCGCTTGATCAGTCACAGAAACTCCTAGTGAAACACTTCACAAATCACTTGGAACCACTTAAAAAAATTTTCAGGGCACTGTCAAGTCTAATCTGTTCAATTAAAGCCGCATGAAATTTCCTGAAGGAAATTTCACGCGGCCCAACCAAAATTCACAAAAAAACACTAACAACACTAGAAACACTTTTGGGTGCACTCCGTCTCGGTTACGGCTAAATAATGAGCAAGCACGTTTCTTGGGACCTCCTCTGAGGTGGGGCGTGACGTCACTTATACATCAAAACTTGGAAACCTATGCGTGTTCAGTCACCTATTACTTTTGAGTCATCTTGATCCAGAAATAGCCCCCCGAGGCCCCCCTAAAGCGGGAAACAATCATATTGGCTTTAATATGGAAGTTTACGCGTTTGGCCCCTATATTTATAACTGTATTATAAATACATATGGCACACGCTGTAGTTTTTTTCTGGTTGTTTTATTAGTCACCGGTCGTATGTTTAGTATGTTAATGTAATTAAATATCACCTGCATTGGTCTAATTTTAGAGTATTACATATTGATTTGGCTCTGTCCTTTAAATGGTCTTAGCTCCCCACCAAAAATCTTGACATCTACAGGGTGTTTAAATTCAGTTACTACTACCGAAACAGTAAGATTTACAGGCTGAATTAAAAAAAAAAATTGATTTTTGCCGTTTTTTAATCCAAAGTAAGAAAACAAGTACAACTATACAGGGTGTCTTGCATGTAAGGGTTATTTGAAGGGATGCTTTTATATATTGGCTGTTTAGGTGCATTTGAAGCTTACATAACTCTAAATAACATTTCGGTTTTTTGAATGCAACAAAAATGTTAAAACAGTTCAAAAATGGATTGCTATAACAATTTTTTTTATATCGGTAATCGTGTTTCTTTTGAGATACAGGGGTCAAAATTTGGATTTTTTTGTATTTTCAGCACGGTTTACTGTAAAGAACATAAAAAGTTATCTCACTCACCCTGTAAAAAAGTCAGTTTCTGTTCGCAGAACTTAGTATTCGACTGAAAAATTTTATTTATAATAAGTAGAGTCCGGATTAAAAAGCACAAAAATCGTGAAAAAAGGCGCTTAAAAAGCAAAATCATTTTCATCAAAAAAAGCACAAAACTCTTTCAGAGATGCAATTTTTTTTAAAAAAATACTTTAGTAGCACGGAAGATTTTAGACTGTTTTGAAATCTTTAAAAAAAAATTTGAACTACTTGAGAGCATTTGGACGGTTTTTGGACTATTTAAACAGCATATTGAAGGTTCTGGAATGCTTTAGAAGTATTTTGAAGTTTCTGTAGTGTTTTGAAATATTTTTAGACTACTTTAGGAGCATTGAAGGTTCTGAACTGCTTTTAAGACATGTGAATTTGAACTTTTGGAAGTTTTTAAACTGCTCTAGAAACTTATGGAAGTTTTTAGACTGCTTCTAGACTAGTTGAAAATTTGGAATGTTTAAAAAAAGCGTTTGAAAGCTTCTAGACTATTTTGAAAGGCTTTATACTGCTTGAGAAGCATTTTGGAGTTTCTGTACTGTTTTAAAACCTTTTTAGACTACTTTAGGAGCATTGAAGTTTCTGGTCTGCTTTTAAGACATGTGAATTTGAACTTTTGAAAGTTTTTAAACTGCTCTAGAAACTTATGGAAGTTTTTAGACTGCCTTGACATTTTTTAAGAGCTTCTAGACTAGTTGAAAATTATTTGGAAGCCTTTAGAGTGTTCTAAAAGCGTTTGGAAGCTTCTAGACTATTTTGAAAGGCTTTAGACTGCTTGAGAAGCATTTTGGAGTTTCTGTACTGTTTTAAAACCTTTTTAGACTACTTTAGGAGCATTTGGAAGTGTTTGGACAGTTTAAAGAGCCTTGAAGGTTCTGGACTGCCTTTAAGGCAATTAAAAATCTTGTAGACGGTTTTAGAAACTTTTGAAAGGCTTTAGACTGCGTGAGAAGCATTTTAGAGTTTTTGTAGTGTTTTAAAACCTTTTTAGAGTACTTTAGGAGCATTTGGAAGATGTTTGGACATTTTAAAGAGCCTTAAAGGTTCTGGACTGCCTTTAAGGCATTTTAAACCTTGGAGACGGTTTTAGAAACTTTTGAAAGCTGTTAAACTGCTTTAGAAGCCTACGCAAGCTTTTGAGAGCTTCTAGATAAATTGGATTGGACATTTGGAAGCTTTTAGAAGCTTCTAGGCCGCTTTGTAAGCTTTGCAAGGCATTTTAGAGGTTCTATAGTGTTTTGGAATGTTTTTACATTTTTTTAGACTACTTCAGGAGCATTTGGAAATTTTTTGGTCAGTTTAGATTTGTAAATTGATACTTATACATTTTCCAATATGTTTTTGTCGTTCAGAAGCTTTCAATATCTCAATATAGCATTTTTTTGTCAAAGCAGTTATTAATTTAGTTTAATTTTAAAAACTTGAAAAACTTGTTTTGTAAAAAACTAGTTAAATGATACAAAAATAGCAGTAAATAAGCACAAAAAACTAAAATAATCACCAAACGAAGAAAAAAGCAAAAAAAGCATCAACAAAATCTGTCAAATAACGCGTTTTTGCATAAATCGTTCACATTAGATGTCAAAAGCAAAATTTCTAGAAATCCGGACTCTAATAATAATGATACAGGATATACATATCTAAGTTTTACATTTTTAATTATTTTCATCATTATTTTATTTTTCTACATTTAAATTCATGTCTTTAAAATTATTATGAAAAAGCCAGAAAAGGCTTTAAATACTATTCTGAATTGTCAGAAGCATCTATAAATGTCGTAGACTTTACAAGAAATATTTAAAATTGCTAGGTATTTCCAGTGTTATTTTGTAAAGATGAAAGTTCTCTAAAAAGTACAAAAAAGATACTAAAAATTGCCAGAGGCGGCTAGAAGCATTATGGAAATGCCAGAGAGCACTAAATACTATTGAAAATTTTACAAACATTGCCAAAATTATCTACAAATTGTCCTAAGCTTTCAAAGATTTCTCAAAAACTGCCAGAAGCCTCTAAAATGACTTTAGACATATTTAAGGCCAGAAAATTTTTTGAAAAGCTTTTAAAATTCTTTTTAAAATCAAATTCTTCAAAAAATCTATTTTTTTTTCATCTAAAAGCCTTTATGATCAATTTAAAAATTCTAGAGGCCTCTAAATAGTACTACAAAGCTCCTAAAATATGCCAGTGGCTGCTACAAATGTCATAAGCTTTACAAACTGCCACTGCACGTGCTCTAAGCTTTACAAGAGTACCCTAAATATGCCTGAGGCCTCTAAAATTATTTTGGAAACGTCAAGTTCCCTAAATACAACTAAAAATATGTTAGAATTGCCAGAGGTCTTTGCAAGTGTCCTAAGTTTTTCTGGAAACTACAGAAGTCTCCAAATGATGACAGAAAGTTTCCCAAACATTACCATAAGTGTCATAAATTTTTCAAAAATGTTCTGAAACTTCCAGAGGCCTCTAGAATTGTTTTGAAAATGTCTGACACTTACACTGAACAAATTCCAAAGGCAAGTTATGAGTTGTTCAAGAAATTTCTAAAATTGCCAGATGCCTTTAAGATCAATTTGAAAATTCTAGAGGTCTCTAAATAGTACTGCAAATCTCCAAAAAATTCTCAGTGATCTCTACAAGTGTCCTTAGCATTATGAGATTTTTCCAACACTGCCAGAGGCCTCTAAAGTTATTTTGGAAATGCCAAAGGTTTTTAAATACTTATACGCCTGGAAAGGCTTACAATATTTTTTTAAATTGCTGGATGTCTCCAAGAGTTTTCTAAAATGGCCAGAAGTCTCTACAACTAATTTGAAAATACCAGAAGAATCTAGAGAGTAGTGAAAACCTAACAAAAACTGCCAGAGACTCCTTTTGGGTAACTTAAACGTTCCTAGAAGTTATTTAAATTGTCAGATACTCTTAGAACAATTTTGAGAGTCTAAATACTTCTGAAAATTGTCCAAAATTTAATTTAATTAAGCTCTAATTGCTCTGTCTCTAACGCTCTAAACTAAGTTTTGATTGATAATCACACTTCGCGTTACAATTATTGTATTGTTAGTATAGGCATTTTTGCTAGTTAAATTTGTAAAAATACATTATATACAAAGTGTCACTCTTTGGAAACTAACGCACTAAAACTTATATTGTATTTTTGGAAAGAATTTGAATTTTCTAACAAGAACCACGCGACTAAATAGTAACAATGATCCAGTAAATAAGAACATATTTTCCGTAATTTAAACCTGTAAGTCTTGCTGTTTAGATGCAGTAAACACCCTGTATAAATGAGCGAGAAAAACAATTTTAACCAAACCATATATTTTCCTCTACATTATTTTAAATATTGCAATATTGATCAACGGTTATTCTTTAGTAGTTTTAAAGATATATCTACTAAGGATATACATTATTTTGTAAGAAATGTTCTCTCCCAAAAAGGTAAGTCATATATTTAAACTTGGATGTGAATCTTGCAGAAAGGGTGGGTGTTCAGCGTAAACCCGCCCAACAAGGTGTTCCCCCCCACCCACAAACAGCGCAATACGGTCAACAGCCCCAAGGGGCGTGGCCTCAAAGAACGGGGGGCGTAAGCCCCGTACAATTCGCGCCGGACGGCCAACCAGGCCAACCTTTAGAACCTATCGAACTGCCACCCGGTGACCAAACGTTATCGTGGCGTAAATTTCCGCGTAAACAACTATTTTTGCAAATCGAACCGTTACCGGCACCGTTACAAGCGCAACCGTGGTACGAGGAACCGATCGTACTGAAAAAAGCTAAAATCGAACATCGGGAACCGGTTCGCGAAACTATCGAAGAAGTTCACTTGAAACCCAGCAAACCCGTTCACAAAGAAATTCCTAGGGCTGTTTTAGAACCCGTTGAGTTGAAACCCGTAAGTTTGGAGTCATTACCCAGGGAACCAGTCCACCAAACTAATGTTGAAGAAATCCCCTTAGACTGGCGTGAAGCACAAAAGAAACGCGACGCATGGAGACAAACTTTAGTCAAACAGGACTCCATAGAAGTCGACATAGACACTGTATTGGCTAAACCCCAGAAGATAGTTAAACACGAAGTTCACTCACCCCCACCCCAACAAGCTAAGTTAATACCCTGGATTGAAGAGAAAATCACCCTCAAACCAGCACCAAAAGACCAAATAGCAAAACTCAGGGAAATCCCTCACGAAAAGCTCGAAGAAGTCACATTACGTCCAGTAAGCTTGGAAGAAATCCAAGCTCTAAAACAAGCCAAACTAGAACAACCACGCCAACCCGGAGAACCCATACCCTGGATCGAGGAAGACATAGACTTGCGCCCCACACCTCAAGAAATCAAAGAAATCCCCAAAGAAACTTTGGAAGAAGTCCACCTTAAACCAGTTCAATTACTCGATCTTCTAGAAACTAAACTCACCGCCCTAAAACACGAAGGTGAACCAATCCCATGGACTGAAGGAGAACTCCACTTAAAACACACAATCCCAGAGAAGAAAGAAATTCCTCATGAAACTTTAGAAGAGGTCACCCTCAGACCAGTACCTCTAGTCCCACAACTAACCCAAGAAGAGCTGAAAACCTTGCACGCAGAACGTAAACCTGGGGAACCAGTACCTTGGGTTGAAGAAGACATCCACTTGAAACACACTTTACCTGAAAAGAAAGAAATCCCTCACGAAACTCTTCAAGAAGTAGCTCTTAAACCAGCCCCTAGAGAAACACCACACCCTGAAGAAGCTCAGTTTGAACCAGTACCATGGAGTAGCGAAGACCTGCACTTGAAACCCACCACTATAGAGAAGAAAGACATTCCAAAACCTAAACTAGAAGAAGTGCCACTTAAACCTGCAGTAGTACAACCGAAACAAGTTAAAACTGAAGAACTCCAGCACACTGATCTTAGAGCAGTGTCACAACTTCTTCACACCGAGGACCAAACACTACTGAATGTTAACGAACAAATTCAGTTGGAAATACAAAGCTTTGAGAAGCAGCATCAGGCTGCAGAATTAGCGAAATTTCAGCAAGTTGAAGACAGAACTCTTCTGGATATTCAGCAAAGAACCAGCGAAATGATAGAGATGCAACAGAAAGAGCTGGAGGCCAAAGCCTGGCAGCGTGGACCCAAACCTGAACAATCCATAACTCTCATTGAACGTAAAGAGGAAGAACAAGTTACAATCAAACAGAAACCTTCTGAGAAAGTTGTGAAGAAGGAAGAACCCATACCTTGGAACCAACAACCAATAACCCTAAAGAAAACCACTGTAGAAAAGAAGCAAGTAGAGTCTGAGACTATAGAACCAGTACAGTTAAAACCATCCAAGAAGCAACAAATTCAAGAAACCTCTACAACCACTACAAGTCAAGAAAAGGAAGTGTTACAAGTTTTGGACGACAAAAACCTCATGCAAATCAGGGAAGATGAGCAAGTATCCACCACCCAAACTGTGGAAACAAAAACATGGAAAAGAGGTCCTAAAGAAGGTATTGAAGAACGCACTGTTACGACAACCAGACAGGTCGAAGACCACCAGAAGATTAGCGTCAAACGACAAGAAGCTTCTCTTCAACAAACAGAAGACAAAACCCTTTTGGATGTAAGAGAAACAACTGAAACTACCACAACCCAAAAAGTTGAAACCAAAGCCTGGGAGCGAGGTCCTAAACAAGTTGCCCCAACCCAATATATTGAAGATCAAACTTTGTTAGATCTTCAAGAGAAGGTCACGGAAGAAACGCGTTTGCAGGAGAAAGGCTGGCCTAGAGGGCCTAAACCGGTTGAACCTCAAGAAATTCCTCAGAAAAAACCGCTTCCACAGAAAGAAGAACCTGTACCGTGGAACCAACAGGAAATTAGCCTTAAACCAACTCCAAAGAAGCCTCAGGTGCCTCAAGAGCAAGAAGTACAACCATTAGCTCCGCTGCGACATGTTGAGGATAAGTCTCTTCTGGACGTTCAACAAAAAGTTGAAGTTAAGGAAGAAACTGTTATAGCCGAAAAAGCTTGGCAGCGTGGACCTAAGCCAGCTCTAAAAGAAGAAGAAGTTATTGTAGAGGAAGAAAAAAGGGTTAAGAAAAGAGTACCTAGCCCTTTGCCTAAAATGGAAGAACCAGTTCCTTGGAACCAACAGGAAATCAGCCTAAAACCCACAACAAAGAAACCACTTCCCCAGGTACCAAAAGAAGAAGAAGTTCCTGAAGAATCTCTTAAACCCTTAGCTCCAATTCAGCAAGTGGAAGATAAATCCATTTTAGATATTCAACAAAAAGTTGAGACTAGGGAAGAAACCACATTGGTTGAGAAAACTTGGCAACGTGGTCGTAAACCTACTGAGAAAGAAGAAATTACTAAAACTGAAGAAGTGGCTGTTGTAGAGGAACAAGTACTCAAGAAGAAAGTTCCTAAACAACTGCCTCCCAAAGAAGAACCAGTTCCTTGGAACCAACAGGAAATCAGTTTGAAGCCCACAACAAAGAAACCACTTCCCCAGGCACCAAAAGAAGAAGTAGTTCCTGAAGAATCTCCTAAACCTTTAGCACCAATTCAGCAAGTGGAAGATAAATCCATATTGGATATTCAACAAAAGGTTGAGACTAGGGAAGAAACCACATTGGTTGAGAAAACTTGGCAACGTGGTCGTAAACCTACCGAGAAAGAAGAAATTACTAAAACTGAAGAAGTGACTGTGGTAGAGGAACAAGTAGTCAAGAAGAAAGTTCCTAAACAACTGCCTCCCAAAGAAGAACCAGTTCCTTGGAACCAACAGGAAATCAGCCTGAAACCCACACAAAAGAAGCCAGTGCCCCAGGTACCAACTGAGGAATTTATACCTGAGGAAACCCCCAAACCTGCAGCAACAAAAGAAGTACCACATCTTGCACCAGTACAGCAAATTGAAGACAAATCAATTGTAGATGTCCAAGAAAAAGTAGTTGTGAGCGAAGACACTACTTTAGTGGAAAAAAGCTGGCGCAGAGAGCCAAAACCACAAGACAAAGTAACCAAAGAAGTACAGGAAGTGGTTGAAGAAGAAGCAAAAATAGTGAAGAAAAAGATTCCAAAGCCTCTTCCTAAAAAAGAAGAGCCTATACCTTGGAACCAGCAGGAAGTCACCCTTAAACCCACGCCCAAAAAGCCTGTGGTTGAAGCACCAAAAGAAGAAGTAGCTCCTTTGAGGCACACTGAAGACAAAGCCCTTATCGACCAACAAGAGATAGTTGAAGTTAAGGAAGATAAAATTCCAGAAGAACGAGCCTGGAGACGAGGACCTAAAGCTCCAGAAGAAAGTAAAGAAAAGCCTCTAGAAGCTAAACCATGGAAACGTGGTCCTAAACCCACCGAGGAAGAAACCATCATTGAACTCCCTGAAGAAATAGTAGAGAAGAAAACCGTAGTTGATGGTATTGAAAAGAAAACAATAACCCAGAAACGGGTACTGAAAAAGAAGAAGGGAGACGTTGAAGAAACAATCCAAATAGTAACAACTAAAGAAGAAGGTAAAGCTCCTCAAACCACAGTAATTGAAGAAGAACAACCAGCCCCAAAACAACCAGAACCGACCTATGTGGTTCAAGAGCTTCCAGTGCAAATAACTGAAGCCACAGTAACTGAAGCAGGTGAAACAAAGAAAGAAGTGAAGAAGAAGCGTGTCATAGAAACAAGAAAAGGTGACAAAAAAGAAGTTACTGAAATTACGGTCTTAGAGAAGACTGGCGAAGCACCAGTCACTACAGTTACTGTCAAAGAATTACCCCTCAGTAAAGAGGAAGCTCCGGTTGAACCTGAATATATAGTAGAGGAGTTACCTGTGCAAGTTCAGGAAACTGAAGTAACTGAAGTAGGAAAAACTGTAGCTAAACAAGTTGTGAAGAAACGCACTTTACAAAAACATCAAGATGGAAAAGTGGAAACAACTGAGATTACCACCAAAACTGAAAAAGGAAAACGACCAGTACACACTGTAGAAGTGCAAGAACAGCCAGAATATGAAGAACAGCCCACAGTGACGATACAGGAATTGCCTGTAGAAGTTCAAGAAACCACAGTAATTGAAGAAGGAGTTCCAAAACGAAAAGTCACAAAGAAAAGGGTGATCGAAAAATCCGAAGGTGGTAAAAAGCAAGTTACTGAAATTGTCACTATAGATCAGGAAGATAAGCCTACAGAAACTGTAGTGTCAGTGACAGAACAACCAGTTGAACAGAAAAAACCAAAACCTAGAAGAGTGATTGAAGCACCAAAAGAAGAAGTACCTGAATGGACTAAGGACGTTCAACTCAAGAGGTCTAAACCCAAAAAGATCGAAGAGGTGAAAGAAAAAGAAGAAGTAAAACTGAAACCTGTAAAGAAATTCGCTGAAGCACCCGTCACAATTGAAGAATTACCTGAACAAATTCAAGTTTCAACTGTAATTGATAAGGGTCAAGTAGAAAAAACAGTCACAAAGACCAGAGTGATCAAAAAACGTAGAGGAAGCAAAGAAGAAACTACTCAAATTGTCACAGTGGAAAAAGAAGGAAAAACACCAGAAACCTCAATTGTGGTTGACGAAAAGACAGTAGTTGAAGAACAACCCATTTACACTGTAGAAGAACTACCTGAAGAAGTCCAGGAAACCACAGTACTCGTACAGGGGGTGCCCAAAAAGAAGGTAGAAAGAAAACGAGTTATCAAAACCACTAAAGATAACAAACAAGAAATCACCAGGATCACAACAACAGAACAAGAAGGCGAACAACCTGAAACTGTAGTAACAACTGAAGAAATTGTATCACCAATGATTGAAGCTCCAGTACAACCCGAATATGTGGTAGAAGAGCTTCCAGTTCAAATACAAGAAACTACAGTCATGGATCATGGTAAACCTAAGAAGGTTGTAGAGAAGAAACGCACTATTAAAAAGAAGAAAGATGACAAAGTGGAAACCACTGAAATCGTTACTGTAGAACAACCAGGCAAGAAACCTGAAACTACCGTACGTACTTTTGAAGAAGTTGAGGCTGTACCGGAGAAAACGGTTATTGAAGAGCTACCTGAAGACGTTCAAGAAGTTACAGTGGTTGAAGGCGGCGAAAAGAAGAAAAAAGTTGTCACCAAACGAGTTATCAAGAAGAAACAAGGTGATCGTGAAGAAGTAACTCAAATTATTACTCAAGAAGAAGAAGGCAAAAAGCCTGAGACTGTTGTAGTGACTGAAGAGGTTACTGAAGAAACAAAGAAGAAACTTAAGAGAATCCCTGCTGAGAAGGTAGAGGAAATTCCTTGGACTGAGCAAGTCCAACTCAAACGCACACCAAAAACTCAGAAACCCGTTGCAGAGAAACCTGAAGAAATCCAGTTGAAACCTGTAAAGAAAGCGCTAGTTCCGGTTGAGGAAAAACCACTATTGATTGAAGAACTGCCTGAAGAAATCCAGAAAACCACAGTCATTGATAAGGGACAAGTAACAACACAAGTCACTAAAAAACGTGTTATCAAAAAACGTAAAGGAGACAAAGAAGAAACCACGCAAATAGTCACAGTGGAAGAAGAAGGAAAAGCACCTCAAACTACAGTAACAGTAGAAGAACAACCTATCGAAGATCTAGAAGTGGTACAGCCAGTGTATACAGTTGAAGAACTACCTGAACAAGTCACCCAAACCACTATTGTGGAGAGTGGAGTAGAAAAGAAGGTTACTGAAAAGAAGAGAGTCATAAAGACCAAAAAGGCTGGCAAAGAAGAAGTTACTGAAATTGTTACCAAAGAAATTGAAGGCCATAAACCTGAAGTTACAATCACCACTGAAGAAGTTGAAAGAACCTCAGAAACCCCAGAAGGAGTTTCTTACAGTGTTCAAGAACTTCCTTTGGAAGTACAGGAGACTGTAGTTATTGATGAAGGTGTGGCAAGAAAGAAGATACAAAAGAAGAGAACTCTACGTAAAGAGAAAGATGGCAAACAAGAAATAACTGAAATTATCACCGTAGAAGAAGAAGGTAAACGTCCAGAAACTCAAATCAACGTCCATGAAGAAGAAAAACCGCAAGAAGAACAGGTGATTGAAGAATTACCAGAAGACGTTCAAGAAGTTACAGTGCTTGAAGGCGGTGAAGTGAAGAAGAAGGTGATAACAAAGAGAATAATAAAGAAGAAAAAGGGCGACAAGGAAGAAGTAACTGAAATTGTTACTCAAGAAGAGGAAGGCAAAAAACCTGAGACAGTAGTAACAATTTCTGAAGAAACACCTCTAGAAAAGAAGAAGAAACCTAAAGAGTTACCCAAGAAAGTTGAAGAAGTACCGTGGACTCAGGAACAAGTTCAACTTAAGAGAGCTCCTAAACCTACAAAACCAGCAGAAGAGAAACCTGAAGAAGTTCAATTAAAACCAGTCAAAAAACAGAAGCTTCCAGAGGAAGAACAACCTCTAATTATTGAAGAACTGCCGGAAGAAGTGCAGAAAACTACTGTTATAGATAAAGGTGAAAGTAGAACTCAGGTGACCAAAAAACGAGTGATTAAAAAACGTCGGGGAGATAAAGAAGAAACCACTCAAATTGTTACAGTAGAAGAAGAAGGAAAAACACCTCAAACTACTGTAACAGTAGAAGAACAGCCTCTTGAAGAACTGGAGGTCGTGCAACCAATCTTCACTGTTGAGGAGCTCCCTGAACAAGTTACGCAAACCACAGTGGTAGAGAGAGGAGTTGAGAAGAAGGTAACGCAAAAGAAGAGAGTCATAAAAACCAGAAAAGGTGGTAAAGAAGAAATTACCGAAATTATTACCAAAGAAGTTGAAGGCAAAAAACCTGAAGTTACCGTTACAAGTGAAGAAGTGGAAAGCACCACAGAACTTCCTGAAGAACCTTCTTACACAGTCCAAGAACTACCTATGGAAATTCAAGAGACTGTAGTTATTGATAAGGGCGTGGCTAAGAAGAGAGTGCAAAAGAAAAGAACTCTCCGTAAAGAAAAAGATGGTAAACAACAGGTAACTGAAATTATTACGGTAGAAGAAGAAGGCAAACGCCCAGAGACTCAAGTAATAGTCCACGAAGAAGAACAACCCCTTGAAGAAGTTAAGCCTGTCATAGAAGAGTTGCCCGAAGATGTCCAAGAAGTTACAGTAATAGAAGGAGGAGAAGTGAGGAAGAAGGTTTTGAAGAAACGGATTTTAAAGAAGAAGAAAGGTGACAAAGAAGAAATAACTGAAATTGTAACTATGGAGGAAGAAGGCAAAAAACCAGAAACAGTGGTCAGTGTCACTGAAGAAACACCTGAACAAACCAAGAAGAAGCCCAAGAGAATTGAGCAGAAACCTGAAGAAATTCCTTGGACTGAACAGGTACAGCTTAAGAGAACTCCCAAAGCCAAAAAGGCTGAACCCGGAAAACCGGAGGAAGTTCAATTGCGTCCTCTGAAGAAAGAGAAGGTTCCTGTAGAAGAAGTAGTCATTGAAGAACTTCCTGAAGAAGTACAGAAAACTACAGTAATCGATAAAGGCAAAGCCACAACAAAAGTTACTAAAAAACGTGTCATCAAGAAGCGTACAGGCGACAAAGAAGAAACGACACAAATCGTTACGGTAGAAGAAGAAGGCAAGAAACCTGAAACTACTGTAACTGTAGAAGAACTTCCATTAGCAGATCTTGAAGTCGTAAAACCTATTTACACAGTAGAAGAACTACCAGAACAAATTTCTCAAGTCACTATTATAGATCATGGTGTTCAAAAGAAGGTTACACAGAAAAAGCGCGTTATTAAAACCAAGAAGGGTGGCAAAGAAGAAGTAACTGAAATAGTAACTAAAGAAATTGAAGGAAAAACACCTGAAGTTACTGTAACAACTGAGGAATTTGACGTAACCACCACTATTGAAACACCAGAAGAACCGACCTACGCTATTCAAGAACTACCAGTTGAAATACAAGAAACAGTGGTAGTTGATAAGGGCGTACCAAAGAAGAGAGTACAAAAGAAGAGAACTCTTCGCAAAGAAAAGGATGGCAAACAAGAAGTTACTGAAATTATTACAATTGAAGAAGAAGGAAAACGCCCTCAGACACAAATTATAGTCCATGAAGAAGAACAACCTCTGGACGAACTTCTAATTAAACCTACCATTGAAGAGCAACCTGAGGAAACGCAAGAAATTGAAGTGGTTGACCATGGTGTGGTGAAGAAGAAAGTGTTGAAAACGCGCGTTATTAAAAAGCGCAAGGGCAGCAAAGATGAAACGACACAGATTGTTACCTTAGAAGAAGAAGGTAAGAAGCCTGAAACTACAGTTACTGTAACTGAAGAAACTGCTGAGGAACTGCCGAAAAAGAAAGTTCATTTAATGAAAAAGAAGTTTACTAAAAGAACACCAGCAGTTATTGAAGAATTCCCCGAAGAAGTCAAAGAAGTTGTGGTGACTGATAAGGGAGTGACCAAAAAGACGGTAACCAAGAAACGAGTAATTAAAAAGAGGAAAGGTGACAAAGAGGAAACCACTCAAATTGTGACGGTAGAAGAAGAAGGTAAAGCTCCTCAAACCACTGTAGTTATCGAAGAAAAAACTATTCCAGAAGAAGAAATAGCCCAGCCAATTTACAAAGTAGAAGAACTCCCAGAGCAAGTATTTGAAACTAGTGTAATAGAGCAGGGTGTGAGGAAGAAGAAGCTTGTGACGAAACGCGTCATTAAAACCACGAAAGGTGACAAACAAGAACTCACCCAACTCACTCTAACAGAAAAGGAAGGAGATCTTCCTGAAGTCACAGTACAAATTGAAGAACTCTCTGCACCATTAGAACCAACTGAATTAGCTGAAGCTGACGTCATTGTGGAAGAACTTCCGGTGCAAATTAAAGAAGAAGTGGTTATTGAACGAGGCCGACCCAAAAAGAAGATCATCAAGAAGAGAACAATTAAGAAAAGGAAGAAGGATGACACCAAAAATGAAGTCACAGAAATTCTGACTGTAGAAGAAGAAGGTAAAGAACCTCAAACAGCAGTGACAATTTACGAAGAACCAGCTGAAGAAGAACGAACAGCTCCTTTAATTAAAGAGGCACCTGAAGACATTCAAGAAGTTACTGTAGTTGATCAGGGTGTGACAAAGAAAAAAGTGTTGAAAAAGCGTGTAATTAGAAAGAAGAAGCCTCACACAGATGAGGTCACTGAAATTCTGACTGTAGAAGAAGAAGGAAAAGCTCCGCAAACTACTGTGACTGTTATCGAAGAAATCCCTGAAGATGTAGTACCACTTAAAGTAAGCAAACCGAGAAAGAAAAAGCCCGTGGTGGAAATTGAAGAACTCCCGGAAGAAATTCAGGAAGTCATCACCGTCGATAAGGGTGAAACTAAAAAAGTCGTGAAGAAGAAGAGAGTTATCAAGAAGCGTAAAGGTGACAAAGAAGAAACAACTGAAATTGTAACCGTTGAAGAAGAAGGCAAAACACCACAAACAGTGGTGATAGTTGAGGAAACTACATTGCCTGAAGAAGTAAAAGACCAGCCAATTTACGTTGTTGAAGAACTACCACAACAAATCTCCATTGCAACTATAGTTGAAGGTGGAGAGAAGAAAAAGAAAGTTCAAAAGAAGAGAGTTATCAAAACAAGAAAAGGTGATAAAGAAGAAGTCACTACTTTGATTACTACCGAAGTTGAAGGTAGGAAACCTGAAACCACTGTGACAATTGAAGAAATCCCACTTGAAGAAACACCAGTAGAACCCGAGTATATTATTGAAGAGCTCCCTGTAGAAACTCAGGAAGTTACCACTATTGAACGTGGTGTTCCTAAAGTTAAATTGCTGAAGAAACGCACTTTGAAGAAAGACAAAAAGGATGGCAAGGAAGAAGTTACGGAAATTGTAACCTTAAAGGAAAAGGGCAAAGCTCCACAAACGACAGTGACCATCACTGAAATTGAAGCTCCGGATGAAGAAGCACCCGAACAACCCATAATTGAAGAACTACCTGAAGAAGTTACTGTCGTTACAGTAATTGACCAAGGAATCCCTAAAAAGCAGGTGATAAAGAAACGAGTCATCAAGAAGAAGAAGAAAGGTGGCAAACAACAAATCACTGAAATCACTACTAAAGAAGAAGAAGGTAAACAACCGGAGGTAACTGTGGTTGTTAAAGAACTACCTGAAGAGAAAAAACCTAAGAAGAAACCTAAACAAGACAAACCTGAGGAGCTACCTTGGACTGAACAAGTGCAACTGAAGAAAACACCTAAAATGAAGAAACCAGAACAGCCTGAACAAGAAACTATGTCACTTAAACCTGTAGAACGTAAAGAAGTAATCCAGGAACTTCCAGAAGAAATTCAAGAAACTGTTGTCCTCGATAAAGGTGTGGCAACAAAGAAAATAACTAAGAAAAGGGTTATCAAGAAGAGACGTGGAAGCAAAGAAGAAACCACTCAAATATTGACGGTGGAAGAAGAAGGTAAAGCACCTGAAGTTACTGTAGTTGTGGAGGAGCAGGAAGCCGACGTAGAACAACCAATCTTCACAGTAGAAGAACTCCCTGAAGAAGTTTCAGTTAGCACTGTAATCGACCAGGGCGTGAAGAAGAGAAAGTCTTGAAGAAACGCGTTATTAAAACCAGAAAAGGCGACAAGGAAGAAGTAACTCAGATTGTAACTTCAGAAGTTGAAGGTAAACTACCTGAAACTACGGTGACTGTTGAAGAATTTGAAGCACCTGAAGAAGAGGTACCAGCACAGCCTGAGTATGAAATTGAAGAATTACCGGTGCAAATCCAGGAAACTGTGGTAGTTGAACATGGAGTTCCCAAAAAGAAGGTGGTGAAAAAGAGGACGCTGAAGAAAAGGAAGGATGGCAAGGAACAAGTTACTGAAATTGTCGTAACTGAGGAAGAAGGTAAAAAACCTGTAACTTCAGTTGTGGTGCATGATGTGGAAGAAGAAACCGCTCCAGTGGAAGTTATTGAAGAACTTCCGGAGCAGGTGGAGGAATCTACAGTTGTTGATCATGGTAAACTGGTTAAAAAGGTGGTAAAGAAACGGGTAATCAAAAAGAGGAAGGGAAGCAAAGATGAGGTAACTGAAATCCACACTGTAGAAGAAGAAGGCAAAAAGCCGAAAACTACAGTTACAGTAACTGAAGAAGACTTGACAGAACAAACTAAAGTCAAAAAGGTGAAGAAAGTTAAGAAGCCCAAAGTAGAAGAAATCCAACCTGAGGAAGTGGTAATTGAAGAACTTCCAGCGGAAATCCTGGAAACTACAACTATTGAAGACGGTAAAGTAAGAACGAAGAAAACTAAAAAGAGGGTTATTAAGAAACGACGTGGTAGTAAAGAAGAAACTACTGAAATTTTAACTGTTGAAGAAGAAGGCAAGGCTCCTGAAACCACCGTGGTTATTGAAGAAAAAGAAACACCTAAAGACCAACCGGTATACACTGTGGAGGAACTACCGGAAGAAGTGTACGAAACTACCGTAATTGAGCAAGGTCGTCCTAAGAAGAAAACTGTGAAGAAACGTGTTATTAAAACACGTAAAGGTGATAAGCAAGAAGTGACCGAAATCGTCACAACCCAAAAGGGAAGTGAAGCACCACAAGTTGTGGTACAAACCCATGAAGAATTAGCTCCTTTAGAAGAGACTTCAGTGCAACCTGAGTATCTTGTTGAAGAACTTCCAGTACAAATTCGCGAAACTGTTGTGGTAGATCATGGCGTAGCAAAGAAGAAGGTGGAGAAGAAGAGAACTATCAAAAAGAAGACCAAAGGTGGCAAGGATGAAATCACCGAAATATTCACCGTAGAGGAAGAAGGCGTCAGCCCACAAACCACAATCACCGTTCATGAAGAAGAGGCTGAAGAAATTGAGCGGCCTGTTATCGAAGAACTTCCTGAAGAAGTGCAAGAAACCACTGTAGTTGAAGGAGGTGTGACTAAAAAGCAAGTGAAGAGAAAGAGAGTGATTCGAAGAAAAGAGGGTGACAAGGATGAAACCACTGAAATTGTGGTCGTTGAGGAAGAAGGAAAAGCTCCTGAAACCACTGTGGTTGTAACTGAACAACCTAAAGTTAAGAAGACCAAGAAGGTGAAGAAAACTGAGACCACTTTAGTCTCTAAGGAAGGCTATCTGTTTGTTCCTACTTTAGAAGAGAAGAAGGAAACCCCTAAGGACATTATGGAAATGCTTGAGGTTGAGCTGATCAAAATGCGTTTGGCTAAGGACCTCCCTGAACACGTCGCTCCGGAAGATTTGCCAAAATACACGGTAAAAGAACTACCAGAAGAAATACATGAAACAACAGTAACAGAAGGAGGAGTGACTAAGAGGGTTAAAACTAGAAAGAGAGTGATCAAAAAGAGACGAGGCAGTAAAGAAGAAACCACACAAATCGTATCAGTGGAAGAGGAAGGCAAAGCCCCAGAAACCACCGTAACCGTTTTAGAAGAACAAGCTCCTGAAGAAACCCAACCCGTTTACACTGTTGAAGAACTCCCTGAAGAAGTTCTAGAAACGACAGTAATTGAAGAAGGAAAATCTAAAAAGAGGGTGCAGAAGAAGAGGGTAATAAAAACTAGAAAAGGTGACAAGCAAGAAGTGACTGAAATAGTAACGACAGAACAGGAAGGCAAAAAACCCATTACAGAAGTGCACGTAGAAGAAATTGAAGCACCAATTGAGGAAGAAACCCAACCTCAGTATTTAGTTGAAGAACTACCAGTTGAAATACAGGAAACTGTAGTCACTGAGGGTGGTGTTACCAAAAAGAAAGTTTTGAAGAAACGCACAATCAAAAAACGCAAAGGAGACAAGGACGAAACAACGCAAATTGTTACTGTGGAAGAAGAAGGTAAACTCCCAGAGACTTTTGTAACTATAGAAGAAACTCCTGTGACTGCTCAAGAAGTTGAAGAAACCACGGAAGAATTACCTACCGTAGTAGAGCAAACCAGCGTAATCACAGATGGTGTGTCTAAAATTAGAACAGTAAAGAAGCGAGTGATCAAAAAGAGACGTGGCAGTAAGGAAGAAAAAACTGAAATCCTTACAGTTGAAGAAGAAGGTAAAGCCCCAGAAACTACAGTAACAACTGAAGAAATTACTGTTCCCGAAGAGAAGCCTAAAAAGAAGAAAAAGAAGGTCCCAGAAAAAGTTGAAGAAGTGCCTTGGACTGAGCAAGTACAACTGAAACCTGCAAAGAAGAAACCCAAACAGATTGAAAAACCTGAGCTTGAGGGGGTTGAATTGAAACCATTCGAAGTGCCTGAAAAGGAGGAACCTGTTTTCTTAGTTGAAGAAGTCCCAGTAGAAATAAGGGAAACCACAGTAATTGATCATAGAGGTGTGGCTAAGAAGAAGGTAATCAAAAAGAGAGTTGTGCACAAGCAAAAGGGTGACAAGCAGGAAAGAACTGAAATTGTAACGGTGGAGGAAGAAGGTAAAGCTCCACAGACTACAGTGACTACTGAAGAAATTGAAGGACCTAAACTTGAAGAACCCGTGTACATTGTTGAAGAACTTCCTGAAGATTTGCAGGAATCTACTGTCATTGAACAAGGTAAGCCTAAGAAGAAACTTACCAAAACTAGAAAAATTGTGAAAAAGCACGGAAATAAGAGAGAAACCACCACAATCGTAACAACAGAAAAAGAAGGAACAGCTCCGGTAACTGTGGTAACTGTAGAAGAAGAAGTGGCACCCCTAAAACCCTTAAAAGAACAACCTGAATATGTAGTCGAAGAAATGCCTTTAGAAGTCCAGGAAACTATTGTCTTAGATCAGAGGAATGTACCGAAGAAAACCGTGGTGAAGAAGAGGAAGATCAAGAAACAGAAGGGCGACAAAGAAGAAACAACCGAAATCGTTACGGTGGAAGAAGAAGGAAAGAAACCAGTAACTAGTGTGGTGGTTACTGAAGAAGTTAAACCTCTAGAGAGAAAACCCAAGAAAGTGAAGAAAACAAAGAAAACTGAGATCCAAGAAACCTTAGTATCATCTGAGGGATACTTAGTGGTTCCTAGCCTAGAAGAACAAGAAGATGTGACTCCGGAAGAAATATTAGACCTTCTAGAAATTGAGTTAATTAAAATGCGCCTCGAGAAAGATCTACCAGAACACCAAGTGGCGGAAGACTTACCCAAATACGTGGTCCAAGAACTCCCGGAAGAAATTGAAGAAACCATAGTTTTCGAAAAGGGTGTACCCAAAAAGGTGATTACCAGAAGAAGGGTCATTAAAAAGAGGCGTGGCGACAAAGAAGAAACTACTCATATAGTTACAGTGGAGGAAGAAGGAAAGAAACCCAAAACCACTGTAACAGTCCAAGAAGAACAAATCACCAAAAAAGACGAACCTATTTACACCGTTGAGGAACTGCCAGAACAAATTTTGGAAACCACAGTAGTTGAAGAAGGTGTCCCGAAGAAGAAAGTGCAAAAGAAGAAAGTTATCAAAACACGCAAAGGTGGAAAACAAGAAATTACTGAAATCGTTACCACAGAACAAGAAGGACACGCACCAGTAACTACGGTAGAAGTGCAGGAAATCGAAGCTCCCTTCAAGGAAGAAGCACCAAAACCTGAATACTTAGTTGAAGAACTTCCAGTGCAAATTCAGGAAACTGTAGTAATTGAAGATGGAGTGTCTAGGAAGAAAGTATCGAAGAAACGCACTATCAAAAAGCGCAAAGGTGATAAAGACGAAATTACTGAAATCACCACCATAGAAACTGAAGGCAAGAAACCTGAAACAGTTATCAGTATACTTGAAGCACCAGTTGAAGAAGAAATGTCGCAGGTAGTTGAAGAACTTCCCACTCAAGTGCAGGAAGTCGACGTTATCGAAGAAGGGGTGAAAAAGAAGAAAACCTTAAAGAGACGGGTGATAAAGAAGAGGCGTGGAAGTAAGGAAGAACAAACTGAAATTCTTACTGTGGAAGAAGAAGGAAAAGCTCCACAAACAGTGGTAACCGTTGAAGATGTACCTGCTTTGGAAGAGAAACCCAAGAAGAAGAAAAAGAAAGTTGAAAAACCTGAAGAAATTCCTTGGACGGAACAAGTCAAACTGAAACCTACCAAAAAGAAACCCAAGGAAATTGAGAAACCTTCTCTAGAAGAAGTAGAACTAAAACCCTTTGAGGTACCTGAAGAAGAAGAACCAGTTTACACCGTCGAAGAACTTCCTTTAGAAATCAAGGAGACTACAGTAACTGATCAGAAAGGTCAAACCAGAAAGAAGGTGGTTAAGAAGAGGGTGATCAAAAAACAAAAGGGTGATGTACAAGAACGTACCGAAATTACTACAACTGAAGAAGAAGGTAAAGCCCCAGAGACTACAGTCACCATAGAAGAGTTAGTCGCCCCTGAAGAAGAAATCTACAAAGTGGAGGAACTCCCTGAACAAGTCCAGGAAACCGTAGTGATTGAGAAAGGTATTCCCAGGAAGAAAACTATTAAAACCAGGAAGATTGTGAAGAAAGACGGTGACAAACAAGAAACCACAAAAATTGTAACTACAGAAACTGAAGGTGAAAAACCCGAAACTGTGGTAACAGTGGAAGAAGGTGTAACTCCTTTGGATGCCATACCTTTATACACTGTTGAAGAACTACCAACAGAAATTCAAGAAACCATCGTAATGGAAGAAGGGGTACCTAGAAAAACCGTTGTTAAAAAACGCAAAATCAAGAAACAAAAAGGTGACCAGCAAGAAACAACTGAAATTGTTACGGTAGAAAAAGAGGGTGAACAACCACAAACTACAGTGACAGTCTTGGAAGAAGAAACTCAAGAACCATCTAAACCTATTGTGGAAGAACTGCCGGAAGAAGTGGAACAAACCACAGTAATCGAAGAAGGCAAACCTAGAAAGAAGACCATTAAAAAGAGAAAAATCAAAAAGAAGGAGGGTGATAAAGAAGAAACCACTGAAATTGTAACAGTGGAAGAAGAAGGGAAGAAGCCAGAAGTTACAGTGTCTGTTATTGTCGAAACCATCACTGAAGTAGAAGACACCATAGTCCTTAAAGTGGATGATGAGAAAAAACCCAAACCAAAGAAGACTAAATTGAAGAAGATCATTCAAGAAGAAGAGAAACCTGAAGAAGTAAAACTAAAACCAATCCAACGTCCGGAAAAACCAGAAAAAGCTGAAGTCGAAGAATTTGCTTTACCTGAACTAGTGAAGCTGAAACCGGTAAGCAAAGTTGAGAAACATGAAGAAACTGAAGACCTGGAAAAAGTGGTTCTGAAAGCTGTTGAACAACCTGATTTAATCGAAGCCACAGTTGTGGAAAAACAGAAAAAACCTAAGAAGAAGAAGAAGGGTGACGTGGAGTTGCCGGAAATTCCGGACGCTGAAAGATATGTGCCTGAAGTGGCTGAGAAGTTTGACTATGAAGAAACACCCAAAGAGGAAGAACAAATTCCTGCTACTCCTTGGCGTAGACAGCCCAAACCTAAAGTAGAACAACAGATTGAAGAAGTACCTGGTTTGAAGATTGGTAAAGGCAAAATTCCTAAAGAGGAGGTGCCTCATGAAGATGTGAGGCTGAAACCTGTGAAGAGAGACAAGCACGATGAAGTTGATATTCCAGAAAAGTCTAAACCTATTGAGATTACCAGTCATGAGTTTGAGCCTAAAGATTATGAAGGTATCAAGGTTGAACCCACAAAGAGGAAGCCAAAACAAAAACCTAAACCTGAAGAGGTGACTGTCATAGAGCTTCAGCCTACCGAATTACCTGAGGAAGAACATAAACCAGATGAAACTACACCATGGAAACGAACACCAAAGGAGAAAACTGAAGAACAACCTGAAGTCAAAGAATGGCCACGAGGTAAAAGAAAGCCTCTACCTGAAGAGGTTCCGGAAGAAGTTAAACTCAAACCGTTCACCAAACCCGCACCTGAAGAACCTGAACATAAAGTCATCACTGAAGAAGTCAAGTCCCAATTGGCTTATGAGGTTCCCGATGACACTTTCACTGATACTTTGAAATTAGAGCCTGTAGATAAAGACGTCACTAAGAAAAAGAAGAAGATAAAGCCCAAACCTGAAGAGCTACAACCTGTACAGATTGAAGATGTAGAAGAAACTCCTGAAACTCCTGAAGTATCAGAGACTGAAATAACTTTAACGGAACAAGTAAAGAAACCTGAAAAACCTCGAGTTATTGACGAGGTTGTACCTAAAGACCTCGAAGAAGAAGAGTTTAAGAAAGGTATTGAAGTGCAGATAACCTCAAAGAAAGTTAAAGTGGAAAGGAAGCGTACCGTCAAGTTTGACGACAGTCAACCCTTGCCAGAACTGGAAATCATCTCCCAGAAACGTACCACGGAAATTACAGACAAACTCCCGGAAGAAGAGCTTACGGAACACACTGGTTTGCACGAGGAAACAACAATTCAAACCTCTTTAGTGCAGAAAACTTTAGGTAAACGAGTTAAAACCAGAACGGTCGCCCCGCGTTTTACCAAGCGCGTCGAACCTGTCGTGGTCGAAGAAGGTATGCCCACCAAATTGGTGTGCCGCGTTGAAGGAACACCATTCCCGGAAATCACGTGGTATAAGAACGAAGCGGAATTCCGCGGAAACGAACGCGTTACGGTCACGGTCGTGGAAGATGTGGTTACGTTAGAGTTCTTAAAGGTTGAGCCTCAGGATGTGGCTGTTTATTCCTGCAAAGCTAGAAATCCCGCTGGGGTTGCTACTTCTACAGCCAACTTAGTTATTTTAGGTATGGTGTTGGTGTGGTTTTGACGTTTGCTTTCAATTATATTGTTATTTTGATGTTGAGTGTTTTTGTTGTTTTAATGTTTTGCTATCGTTTCGCACAGATTAGTAATTCGATCTAATTTTTAGAAAAAGAAGAAACAGGAATGGCACCCAAGTTCACACAACCCCTGAAACCTAAGATAGTAGAAGAAACATCAAAGGCAGTGCTGCAAGCCACCGTAATCGGTCAACCTACACCACTAGTCAAGTGGTTCAAAGAAGACGAGGAACTAAAACCCCAACCTGGAAGGGTAATCACTTACGATGAAACAACCGGAGAAACCACTTTGGAGATTCTAAAGCCAACACCACAGGATGAAAGAATCTACAAAGTCTTAGCTGAAAATAAGTTTGGAACTGCAATTTGCAGAGCCAATTTGATAGTTTTCAAAGCCCCTGAAGCTCAACAACCTGTCATGCAAGCCCCTAAAATTATCAAACCAATTAAAGCTGTCATCGCCAAACCTTCCGATGAAGTCGTGCTCGAAGCTGAGATAGTGGGTATCCCCAAACCTGAAGTGAAGTGGTTTAGGAATGGCAAACTAATTCAACCTCAGGATGAAAAATATGAAATCACCGAAACAGAAACCACAACAACTTTGAAAATAAA
Organism: Ips nitidus; assembly: GCA_018691245.2. Classification (NCBI taxonomy): domain Eukaryota; kingdom Metazoa; phylum Arthropoda; class Insecta; order Coleoptera; family Curculionidae; genus Ips; species Ips nitidus. The sequence goes on along the minus strand of CM042789.1, from coordinate 5,065,680 downwards.
CAAGAAAGTCCCAAAGAAAGTCAAAGCTGGCAAATATGAAGTGGTTGCCACTAACCCAAGAGGGGAAGCCAAATCCACCAGCACTGTTGTGATTACTGAAGAAGTCAGTGACGTTCAACCACCAAGATGGGTTAAACCAATCAAACCTCAAATAGTACAAGAAGGCGAGGTGGTTATCTTTGAAAGTATAGTAGAAGCCATCCCCACAGCAACCTTCCAATGGTTCATCAAAGACGTTCCAGTGACTTCAACCCCAGAAGTGCGTATTGTCACTGTTGGAAACAAATCCACCCTCCTCATCAGCGAAATAACGCCAGAATACGCAGGTCCAATCACTTGCAGAGCAGAAAACGTTGCAGGATCTTTAACACACACCGCAAATATCAATGTTGTGAAAGACATTCCTTTGGAAGAGACAGAAGAGTTGGTTTACCCCAGATTTATTAAACCCGCCACTCCTGTGTGCGTTATGGATGGGGAGAAGGTGTCTTTCAGTTGCGTGCTGGTGGGTAAACCTACCCCTAAAGTGCAGTGGTTGTTCAACGACCAACCGTTGAGGGAAGCTCAGGACGTGGTGATTTCCCAGGATACTGAAGGTGTATGCACCTTGACTATTACCGAAGCTTTCCCTGAGAATGCTGGAGAGTATGTTTGCAGGTGAGTTTTACAGAATATACAGCTGAGCGATGCTAACGTGACTGAAATGTTGAACTAAATTTTCACTCCCTAATTCTTTACAGAGCTGTGAATAAAATTGGGGAAGCAGTCTGCCGCACAACTTTGGTAGTGGAACCTTTCGAGTACGTTCCCGATTCGGAGCTGGGGCACATGACAGGATCTGAAGAGGACCTGCTGGATCGCACCATCAGCGAAGGAGTGATCACCTCAGACGAGGAGGAGTTTGCTCCTAGAATTATCAAGAAACTACCCGAGGTGGTGCAAACTAGAGATGGGCATGTAACCAGGTAATTTCCACACTATACTTCTTGATTAAATTATACGTTTGTAAACATTAATGGTTTGTAATGCAGGCTAGAAGTCAAGGTTATTGGTAGACCCAAACCGGAGGGTAAATGGTTGAAGGAAGGAGAGGAAATCACTCCTTCTCATGAGTTTATTATTGACAACTTTGAGGACGGAACCTCAATATTGACACTACCAGAGACGTATCCGGATGATGTTGGAGAGATTGTGTATGAGGCACAAAACCCGCTAGGAGTCGCTACCACAGTGACTCACTTACTTGTTGAAACTGTTGAAGGTAATTGCCTTCCATCAATGTTATTACAGAAAGTTTGCTAATAATGAACCAGTTCATTTCAGCTCAGCTGCGGAAGGAAGTTCTCCTCTCTTTATGTGTGTCTATCTCTTTTCTCCCCTTGTTGTTTATGTCTTTCTCTATCACAACAACTCAACTCAAAACACACAAACACATCCTCTAACTGATGTTTCAAATTTGTTAATAGATTGTTTGAATTTCTAGGTATAATTGGTACCAAATTGTACCGCAAACCCGAATGGGTGACCCACATGGAAGAACTAAACACAGCCCTAAAAGGTAAATATCCCCAAGGGGGCGCTTCGCATGCATGTTCTATGGACTTGTCGGCTGACAGCTTAGAATCAGCTGCTAACCAAAAGAAAAACCCACAACAACCCAACACAAACCAAGGTATAGTATCAGCTGAATCGTTGAGATCAGCACTGAGCAGCCTTCTGAGCGAAGATGACTCCCCCTTCTACTTACGATTCCCGCAAGGGTCGCGCAAAAACTCAGAAGCTTCAATACAAAGCGAACCAAGTCCACACAAAAACCGTTACAAGAACGACTTTATCGCTTCTACTATGACAGATTACTTAAACTCTCACAGACACTCTGTAGGCTCTGTTATGGAGCTGCTACACACCAAACCTGCTGATTCACACTATGAAAGTTTTGACGTAATCAACAGTGATTACGAAGAGCTAGAGCAGGTAGGGAATGATACTCTAGAAGAGCAGGAAGATGAAGAACAACCAGCTTTCTTCATCTTGTCTCCTATTGAAGAAAAAAGCGAACCCTCGACAAGATCTAGCAGCTTTAGGGGGAGCAGTGGCTCAGAGCAACGGCGTTACTACTCATCTTCATGCAACCCCTTACCTAAACCTTACGAAGACTACCACGAGCTGGAACGGTACCACACAATACCAAGAGTAAAAAATGAGAACCCTAAAGAGTTGGGGCGCGGTTACTTTGAAAGTACCATGTACCCTTTAGAACCAAGAGAAATAGACCCTAGTGCGTTTTTCCAGTTGCACACAGCCGACTCCCAGGAGGAGCTGCAGGAGTTTTTGCTACTAGAAAGTGAATGTATGAGCGACAGAGGTAGGGGACTAGCTGCCGCTTTCAGTCCTGAAGAGGACGAGGAACCAGGTAAACTCTAACACAAGCGTGCCGCTTTCCATTGGCTTTTGTTCTCAATAACCGGTTGTTTTTTTTTTGCATTTTAAAGACCAGTAAGTTCCTAGATACCAGCATGACCAGGCCACGTATATTTTGGTTGATGGGTGAGTCCAGGTAATGTCCATTCCTTTCATATTAAATCTACAGGTGTGTCCAGTTTTGTACAAGAGTTGGTTCCATTGAAAATGTCAATTTCACAACTTTCAAGCTAATCTAGCATACTAATGTAGTATTACAGTTGTACCCAGGTTTAATGTTTCATAACTCAAAAACTCCTCCTACAGGATGATTTTAGAAAAACTCGTTTAACACACAAGAAAATTAATAAAACAACCAAAATGGGGACAGGAGACATGGTCACATGTTTGCTTTATCAGATATCCTGTTTGGGTTCTCGTAACCAACTGTCAAATTACGTCAGACTGACATTTAATGAAGCTTGGCACATCTGTAGGTTAACGCAACATAAAGTAAGAAAATAGTGCAAGTTGTAGTATGGAGTGGAATGAAGCATTTTGTTAAACAGTTGCATCATTTCTGCATCAAAACCAGCAATTTTAGTTTGCATTAAAAACCCTTCCGGCATCTTTTTATCATTTAAACTCCCCTAGCTTTGCTAGTAAATAAAGATAACTTTCTAGCAATAAACTAAGATGTTTCTGTGCTTGTAGCTGTTCATGCCGTACCAACCTTCGTGAAAGAAATCACAGACATCCGAACCACCGAAGCTGAGACTATCGTGTTCGAGTGTCTTTTCACAGGAACCCCGACTCCAGGTACTTTACCGAAACCCTTCAAAACTCACCTCATAACCTTCAATTTTTCTCAGATATAATCTGGTACCACAACAATAAAGTCTTGCGCAATGACCAACACGTCAAAATACGCATCGAAGACAACAGAACCACCTGCACCATCACCGACGTGACCAAAACTCACGTGGGCACCTACTTGTGCAAAGCCATCAGTGAAATCGGTGAAGTCGTGACCAAAGGTCAACTCTTCGTCCAGGAAATCCCCGAACAAGCCAAACAAGAAATCCGTCTACGTCGCGCTCAAGAAATTGAAGAACAAGTGAAGAAAGAGCGCGTAACAATTGAAAAGAAAAAAGAAGTGCGAAAAAAGCAAAAGGCACAACCAAAAACCGAGGAAGAGAAGAAACCTCTAGGAGTCACCGAGGTCCAACCCACCGAAGCTACAGAAGACATTACAGCACCGCTTATTGAAGAGGTTAAGGCCAAGCCGGTGCTGGATATTCAAGAACCACTCAGAACCGAAGCTGTAGCTTCCTGCAAGAAGATTGATGACAAAGAAGAGACTGAAGAGTCTCCATTTGAGAGAGTTACCGAGAAACTATCTCCTGCAGAACCCTTGCGTATCGATGAAATCCTAGCGGAAGAAATCATTAAAGACATCGAAAAGATTCTACCACAAACTGCCAAGGCTAAACCAGCGACTCAACCAAGCGCTGAAGAGACAGTGAACGTCACTGAAGTGAAACTGGAACAAATCATAGAACGATGCGAGAAGATTATCCGTAAAAGCGAACTCAAAATGGCCAAAGAGGTCACACACATGTTGGAACTGATCAACGCCAAAGAATTCGGTGTTGGCCAAGCTCCACTTAGGGAAATAGCAGAGATAGTTTACTTGCTGAAGAACGGCATCACTGTCAAAGAGGTGACGGTGCTCTACGACGACAACAAATTCCCTTCATTGAAAAGTCCAGAAGCTCAATCCGCCATGGTTAACGTGGTGGAGAGGAAAGGACACGGTGCTTTGATCTCGGAGGTGTTGACCGAAGAAACCACCATCGATGAGAGCGAGTTGGCGGCTACTGTTGGATTCAGAGCGCTGATGAAAATGGTTGAGGCTAACTACGTCACCGTCGAGGAGATTTTGACCAACTTTACTCCAGAAGATTTTATGCAGAGAGCTTGGGAGGCTCCCGAGATTCAGGAGGTAAGTTTTCTTCTTTACATTGATTCAATTAGGATTTTTTGAGGTAGAAGAAAAAGACAAATTTTCTTACAAAAGCTTGAATTTATTCAGTGGCAGTTTTGCCAAGAAAGGCAAAACTTTCTTTGACCCTTAAAATATTCTTATATAAAAAATTAAAATATTTCAGTATAATAGTAAATATGTGAAAACCATCCCTTTCGTACTTCAGAAAACAACAAAGTTGGAGGCATAAATCACAATATTTGCTTTAGTGACGTTACTCCTATAGTTTCTTCTTGTCATTTTAACATTTTTCGCAACACCGCACTACTAAAGCACTTATTTTAGTTCTTTCAGAATCAAGTTAGCCAACATATGCAAATTTCCTGTTTAAAATCCTTATTAACTGTTATCTTATTTGATGATATATGCTTAAAGAATATTGAAGTTGATAGATAGTCCAGATTCTGGGCTTTCCAAAAATATCCATCAATTGATCGTTTAGCAACTAGAGGGCGTTAAAATGGCAGTTAGTCACGAGCCTCCACTGAATTTAGTTTCACTTCTTTAATATCCTTCTTCAAGTCTTCTGTTTCTTCATTTGAATTTTACATCATAGCGTATGTTCCTGGAAACAAAAATATGATTACTTGCAGGTACCAACCAAGGACCTTACACAAACAGTGACAGTCACAGAAAAAGTCGAAGTCCACGAGGGTGAGTTTAGGTTTGAAGCTTCAGCCTGACATATTTTGCTTGCCTGGTATTTTTTTGTAATATTTTGTTTTATTTTTGTTTCTTTAACCGCTTTTTGTACAGTGTGTTTTTTGTTGCTAGTTTTTAGACCTGTCTGTATGTGTGTGTTAATAAATTGTGTGTCTAAGTAATTAAATATTAATTGGCAGTTTTATTTTCTCCTGTAGATGTCACCAAGATCGTTAAAAGAAAAATCAAAAAGAAGGGAGAAAAAGAGGGTGAGTGTTACTGTGTTGTACTGTTGCTGTCCTAAGTGACAGTTTTGACCAATATTGTATAGTTTTGGCTTTGTCTACTGTTCCGAAAACTACTCTTTTGATACAGTTAATAATTTGACGTTAAACTGTATTTTTTTTAAGTTGCGTAGCAGTGAATCGGATTATATGAGTGATAACGGCTTTATTATAGCAGTGACCTAAGTGCTAATTTTGCGCAGCCAATCAGTGTTAACCAGCTAGCATGGCTTTGACTTAGTTATATAGTTTTGCTTTCCAGGTATGTAAGGCTGATTTTATTTTTTTATAACTTTATTACTTCACTATCACTATTTCTCATCTGTCCATCTTCCACTCACAAACTCACAAAACAAAACAACCACTTAACCCCCAAAAATAAAGGAAAAAATGAGAAAACTTGATCTAATATATAACGCTTACACTTTTATTTACACACCCTCTGCTTCTTAGCAAATTTGACCGCGTAGAAAGCCCTAGTAACCGTTAACCGTTAAAGTAAGAAAACACACTCAGTCTCTCTCTTTCTCTCTCATACCAACACTTTCACAGAATCCCTCGAAATCGAAGAAGTCCTTGAACGCACCGAGCTAGGTGACAAAGCTACACACTCTAAGAGACACTCCGTTGAAATTACCGAGATCGTTGACATGCCTGAGACCCGTAAGAAAACTGAAGAAGTTGAAATAGTAGAAACGCGAACAATTCGGAAAAAAGTCAAAACGCGAAAACCCCAAGTCAATGAATACCTAGAGGAAGACGTAAAAGACATACGTCCTCTAGAATATCAACCCCAGAATGAGCTTCTTCAAAACATTCCCTCCCACTTAATCGAAACCACTCCTCAAGGTACCGTGGCCCAAATAGACCAAGACCACCCTACAGCTAAAGCCACCCCAAATATCATAGGGCTCAAAGCCCCCAGTCAGGAACAACCACTTCCACAAGAAACTGAGTCTACTTACACCGATATAACCTCCATAACAGCAAAAGCCTTGAAAACCATAGACCAAATAGAAACCTACCAAGTTACTGAAAATACAACCCAAAGCACTACAAGTCACTTTGACTCAACCTTCCAACCTACAACCTTCACAGCCCAAAAGGAGGTCACTCTAACTGAAACTCTGCAAATCGAGCAAGTACAAACTGCTGATGTCCCACTTAACCTAGACACGAAACAACCCAGTCAAACTAAAGCTGACTTCAATGTAACCCCTCAAAAAGTCCCTCAAATTCAGTTCACCCAGTCAAATTTAAAGGAGGACACCTTTACAGTCCTTCAGGTTGACGTAAAAACTTTAACAGAAACCAAAATCCCCAAACAAGTAGTAGAAACCCCAGCAACCAGCCAGGTCACTGAAATAAGCCAAGAGGTTGAGAAAGGCACTGCTGAACTACTACTGCTACCACCCCATTCAGTTGTCACTCAAGAAGAGTTAAGGTTGCAAGAAAAAGAGACTGAACGACAATACTCCACCCCTGAGAAGTCCCAAGCTACTAGAACTGTAGAGTCCTTGGAAGCACTACAAACTACCGAACAAAACGTAGAAAACCAGTTGGGAGTTTACGACGAAAACTACAAACCTACACAAGCAACAGCTGGAGAAAGCTACACAACAATGGAAGGAGTTAATGTGGAAGAAATTCAACTTGGAGACACCCCCAGTGATTTAACCACAGAAAAAAATACTGAAGGAGCAGCCTTTGTCTCTGTATACCCTCAGGAAACTGTTAAAACACAAGAAGTCCAGCCAGCACTTAAGGAAGGTGATTTAGCAGATTACACCTCACCTAAAGAAATGTCAGCCACCAAGTCCTGGGTACCTCAGGAAAGACCATTGATCGAAGAAGTTCAGCAGGGAATATCAGAAGACAAAATGGAGATAATTAGCCCTGCCACGGTAAAACCAAAATTCAATATCGACTCCCAGGAAGGTGTCATAGTTGAAGAGGTCATGACAGGAGATAAACCAGGAAAATATTTCCCACAAGCTTTCGTAGCCACAGAAATAGCAACTAAATCAATCCTCACACAGAAATTCCTTACAGAAACTGTAATTCAAGCCCCAGAAATTGAAGGACTGTACAGTCCTGACAAATTACCACCATCGCAACTAGCAGATCTAAAAATATCTACTGATGATAGCCTTATAGTATCTGAAACTATGCCTCAAGATAAGGAGAGCACTTTTACCAAAGCACCTAGTCCTGAACGGGGTGTTGCTAGTGAAGATGTACTATTGCACGAAAGCGTACAAGTTAGCACTGTAGACAGTCAAGCACCACAAAACGACACAAAAACTGAAGAAACTGAACGATTCACTGCCACCATAGAAATACTTCTCAAAGAGTCGATTCAAGGAGAAACCACTGTAACTGCAGAGCTGGAGGGTGTTTACGAAAAAACTGAAGTGGATACCAAAACAGCTTCAACAGATTTCAGACCACTTGAAGTAAGCGGACAAACAGTTGTCGCTGTCCAAGAGTCTGAAAGTGAACTAGCACCAGATGAACTAATAACCAAAGCTCTGGCAACCCAATCTGTGAGACCTAATGAGTCTTTGGTTGTTGAGGAAGTTCAAACTGGCGACACACCCGAACAGTTTAAAGACCATCTGAAATACAAAACCGATCAAGCTGTAACTGATATTGAAACTTCCCAGGCTAAAACCATCACTGAAACTTTAGCCAATGAACAGGAAATCAGTTACCAGGAAATTCAACCAGAGAAAGTCAATATAGACAGCTCATATACAAGACCACAGGAACAACTTGAAGTAACTGAGACTCAACTAATGGACAGTGAAAAGACATTAAAAGATTTTGAAAGTCCTGAAAGTTCTAAAGGTAAACAGGTGACATCACATCTACTGCCAGCTGGTTTAAGTGAGCTAGTTACTCCTGAACTCAGTTCAGGCGAGTTAAAACCACATAAACCTGAAGAAGGCCAAGCCAGCCCTAGTCAGCCATTACTCACTGAAGTTGTCACATCTCAAGCTGTACCCGATGAAGGCTTGCGTAAACTTGAGGAAGAACAACCTGAACAAAAAATGGCTGCCACTGAAATTCTACCCCAACAAGCCGTTAACGTTTTAGAGGTGCTGGCTGACCAAAAAGAGCAACCTTATAAAACCCCAGAAACCATTACACAAGAAGCTAACGTTGATGTCACCTTAACCCAAGTAGCCACTCAGCTTCAAGTACAATCAAATCAACAACCTGGTGATTTACCCATAACTAAACCAGAAAAACAAGAAGCTACCACAGATCAAACAACCATTGAAGCAGTCTACACTTTACAACACCAGCTAGCTGAGAAAGAGTCTCACTATATTAGGGAAGAGTTGGAAGTGAAAAACGCAGCTTTGAACCTCACGGAAGGCCTAGGAGCCCCCAGCATAACTCAAATAACCACAAACGAGAAAGAAGACCACTACAATGAGGATATTAAACCTACAGAAGGTTTAGCCCAACCTGGTATAACAAGCCAGGAAGTTGCTTTAAAAACCCAAACTGATGCTGTACTTCACACTGATGACATTCCAGAAGAAGAACCTATAACAGGCAAAGCTAAAAAGTACACCAGACCCTATACCGAGTTGATTGTTACTGAAACCAACGTAGCTGATGTGGAGAAAGATTTGCCTGCTGACATTATACCTTATTCAAAACAAGCCAATGTAGATATTTTACCTGGAGTTGCTTTGTCAGTGACCGAAACCGTTGACAGTCAAAAGGAAGGGCAATTGCAAGTACCCGAAGTTGACACCTCCAAAGCTGAAACAACAGTAGAAGAGCAACAAGTAGCTGTTCAACAAGAAACTAGCTCCAACGACCAACCTGGAGATTTCATCCAAACTGCTCCAGAAACTCAATTAGCTAGCACCAAGCAAGACCTCTCGCATTCTGTAGTGCAGACTGAAATTGCACCGGGTGAAAAAGAATCTCTGCACCCCGAAGATGTTAAACCTGACTCGAAGCAAGCTGGTATTGCCTTCACTGAAGCTGAAGCAGCCAGTACCACACAAGTTTTAGCACAAGATAAAGAAGGAGATTTAGCTGAGTCAAAAACACCACAAACAGCTCAGAGTGAGTCTTCCATCACCACACATCCTATAGCATCTAAACAACTGGTCCAACCTGAAGATAGCCTGGAAAACATTAAACCAGAAGAACGACAAAGTGAAATTGCCCAAGTTGATATAAACCCTCTGGACAGTGTTATCACAACCGAATCAGTAGCCAATGAGCAGGAAAAAGACTTGGATAAGGAAGTCCAGGATCTTAAGTCAGCTCAGGTGGACTTCCAAGAAGCGCAACCAATATCAGTAACCAACGTTACTGCAGCGCTAAAAGAATCTCAATTAAAACCAGACGAAATCAGTTACAGTCAAGCTGACCAATTACTGACTCCTTTAGAAAACCTCCAGGTGGGTGAAACCCTAGCCAGTGATTCCTTGAAAGACTTAGACAAGGAATCTCCTGCTGAATTTACAGCAGCCACGACCCAGTCAGAATTACTCTCCCTGGTAGAAACTGAGCTAATACCAGGCGAGAAGGAACGTGACTTGACAGAAGACGTCAAACCAGACCAGCAAAGTGCTGGAGTTAACTATGAAGAAGTCATTAGCGCTCAAACTACCGAAACTGTGGCAACAGAAAAAGAAGGTACTCAAGAAGTTAGTGAAACCGAAACCAAAACAGCTGAAACATCCTTTGATTTACAGCCAGTGGCTGAAGTCAGTGAAGTTGCAAGTCACGATACTGTAACCCCAAAAATTGAAGATGTAGTCTCTTCCGCAACAGCTGAAGTGGAACAAACCACCTTAGATAGCGTAACACACTTAGAAACCATGGTACAAGAGAGTGAGACATTGTTTGATAAGTTTGAAGTTGACCTTAAAACTGCCGAAATTGATTATTCAACCCAAAAAGCTATTGCCGTTACTGAGGTTAAACCTCACGAAACTGGAGAGAGCATTCCAGCTGAAGAAACTCCAGAAGGTAAAACTGCTGAAGTTGACTTGGAAGGTCGTGATGTACCTGTGAAACTCTTAGTGGAACTGCGAGACAATTATACTGATTTAGAAGTACTGCAACCAACTTCTTCAGAAGCAGTTATGGACCTAACTGCTTTACCCACAGCTCAACAAACTGAAACTTTGACTAATGAAGCTGAAGATAAGAAGATTGAAATAGAGAAAACCGATCAAAAACAAGCGGAAATTTCTATGGACTTTGAAGAAAGTATTGCAGTACATGAAGTAACTTTAGCAGACACTGAAGAACAGTTGTCAACACCACAACAAGACTTCAAGGAAGCAGTACAAGACTTAACAGAATCTAAAGTAATAGCATCACAATCCCAAGTAGACACTCACGAACAAGTGGCACAACTAGAAGAAGTTCAACCTCAGACAGGTTCTGCAACTGGTGACTTAATCCCCTTGGACATTGTCACTCAAATTGAACAAGTCTTGGTTGAGTCCGAGAAGGATATTGCTGATTTCCATAAACCCACCACAGTGTCTGCAAATATAGAGGTCGAAGCCACTGAAGGAGTTTCCAGCCACGAAGTCCACACAGGCGACAAGGAGCAAAGTTTAGAAGAATTTATATTGCCAGAAGGTCGCCAAGCTATCCAGGGGGTAGATGTTTTACAGAAAATTGCTGAGCACGACGTCCCTGATGTGTGTGAAAATCCTGGGCTGTTAACAGACCTAGATACTCAAACCTATCAAGCTCAACCTTTACAAGATCTCCTCAGTAGCCTACAGATTACCGAAAGTCGAACTGAAGAACGAGAAACCACTTTCGCAGACAAATTCCAGCCAGAATCTTCACAAGTTGAAGTGTCGCTAGAGAAAACCAAAACAGTGGTCACAGTATCAGAACTGGTAACCCAAGAGAAGGAAAGTACACTAGACTCAAAAGAAACACCACAAGAGCAAAGTGCTTTAGTTTCTCTGGACAGCGAATCCGTAGCTCAAGTTATCGAAACAATAACGGGCGAGAATGCAGGAATTTCTGAAGATATGAAACCACAATCCTACCAAGCTTCCACAACCCAAGAAGAACTGCAACCAGTTATTGAAGAATCATTCCAGGTTTACGACCGTGAAGGTCTTCACGAAGAGAAGTTGCCGCTGAATGAACAACACGCTGGTGTCAACATAGATAGCGAACACGCACCTCAAACCAGCGAAATAGTTAGTGCAGAACGTGAATCTATCCTTGAAGAAGCTCCCAAGCCTCTAGAAGGCCAAGCGGATGCTTCAGTACCTGGTAAAGTGATTGCAGAAGTTTTGGAAGTTCAAACCTCAGATCAAACTGGAGACTTTAAAACTGAAGTGCCTGTATCTACTACTGCTGAACAGGACCAACAACCTTTGAACTATGTTAGTCAAAGTGTTAATGTAGCCCTTGAAGGACTAGGAGAACAAGAAAGTTCTGAAGTGGCTTCCAAAACTGCAGACACCTCATATAACACGTTAACACATGTTGGTGTTACTGAAGTTCAACTCCAAGACAACTATTTAGACAAACTTCAAGAAGATTTAAGAACTGAAGTTGCAGAAACAGGTGTGGATGAAGCTAAAGCGTTGGAGCAAAGTCAAGTTTTGGTCCATGATTCCCTGAACGACTTGAAAGAAGAAGAGCAACAGCTCCAAGTCAGTCACATGATCCAAGATACCTTGCAAAGTATTATAGAATCTGAAGTTATGATTCATGACTCTGAGAAAGGGACAGAAGTCTCACAACCCGACATGAAAACTGCTGGATTTAGTGTAGATGAAATGACATGTTTAGAGGTATCCCATACAGCAGTGCAAGAAAAAGAAGCACCATACAAACCTGGGGAAACTATCCAAGAAACTCCTGTGGTATCAGTTATTCCGGTACAACCAATAATTCAAGCAGAAACTCAGGCTAACGATAACCTGGACCAACTTTCTATTACAGCTCCCAACAAAGTTTCAGCAGAATCCATACAAGATGAGCTGCAACCTTTAATAACTTCAGAATATAAAACCGAAGAATGCGAAGAAGTTTTCAAAGAACAACAACCGAAGGCAGCAAAGCTGAAACTTACTACGTACCATCACATTCCCTTAACATCAGTGAAACCTTAACTGAGGATAAGGAAGAGGTATTTAAAGATGTTCCTCAGTTGGGAGTGGTTGCTGACAAGATTGTTATTCCACAAGAAGCAACAAAAGTGCAAGAAACTCTAAGTGAGCAACACTTTGAAGACTTAGGAATTCAACGCCCACAAGACTACACAGCTTTAAAAGAAACCATTCCTCATACTAGTGTATCAGTTAGTCAGAATGTGTCTGCGGAAAAGGAAGGCGAATACATTAAAGATCGACTGCCAGAATTAGGTGCAGCATCAGTGGATCTGGAAAACTTACAGCAGAGAGTTGCCAGTACTTACGAAGTATTGACTAGCCTTCTTGAAGAAGAGCTTCGCCCAGAACAGGCCACAGTAGACAAAGCAACTCCTGAAGTTACTGAACTGAAAGTCATCCAGGAAACTGAAATTAACGCCACAGACACTTTAGGAGACTTTTCGCAAGTAAAAGTACCTTCATCACAAGTCAAAACTAATCTGGAAGACCTGAAGACAGTGGCCACAACCACAGACATTTTAGACACCCTTGTGGAGGGTGAGATGCAGATCACAGAAACTAAGAAAGACACAGCTACTCTATCAATGTTGAAACAAAAATCTTTAGAACTAATTGAAGTGGAATTGTATGACACTTTAGGTGTGGAAAGTAAAGTTGACTTACAGGAAGGCCACCAAGCACTTCCAGCTCTACAAGATTTAAGTATAGCAGCGACAATCACTGAAGTCTTAACATCTCTAAACGAAGCTGAGTTAAAGCCTGAAGATTTGAAACTGGACATTGCTACACCAGGTGTGGTAGAGCAGAAAGCACCTCAGGGTGAAGATGTTAAGGTTTACGACAGCCTAGGGGATGATATTAAACCAACAGCACCTTCCAGCTCTGTAGCTAGTATTAACATTGATGATACCAGCAAAGCTGTTAATGTGAGTGAAGTTGAAACCAGTGAAGCTGAAACTGTCCTGAAGGTTGATCAAACAAAGACTGATGTAGCTGACTTTACAGTAACTGAACTCATAGTAACTCAGTATCAGGACGTCAAAACTTTGGAGTCCTTAGGGGTGGATATTAAAGATCAACATCCACTAACTGCAAGCGCTGATATAGACATAGAAGAAGGTAGTAAAGCTTTGAACGTTAGTGAAGTGTTAACATGCACCAATGAATCGGAATTGAATACAGAACAGCCTAAAACTGATGTAGCTTCTCTTCAATTGAGTGAACAACACGGAATTGAGAAACTAGACGTGAAAGCTTTGGACAGTTTGGATAAACCTGTACACATTGTACAACCAGTGAGTGATACAGCTGGTGTTGAATTGGAAAAAGCTGGACAGGCTGCTCAAACATTGGAAACTCTAAGCAGTCAAATGGAAGGAGTGTTCACTTCTGAAGTACCTAAAAAAGACACTGCTAAAACCAGCTTTCTAGAACGGCAAGTCATTGAAGGGTTAGATGTAAAAAGCCTGGATAACTTGGGGGTGTTGCCTGAAGATGAGCAACCTAACTTGGGTGGGGCCACAGTAGATTTGGAAGAAGCGTCGAAACTCCCTTTGGTTCGAGAAACTTTAACAAACCTCCTTGAATCTGAGCTACCTGAAGATAAAGTGCCAAAAGGCAGAGCTGGTTTTACTGTAGATGAGCTGGTTACGCTTCAGGAGGAAGAAACTAAGACTTTAGAAGCTGCAGAAGAATTCCCTGAAGAAGCGCCAGCGCCTCGTCAAAGTGCAACTCAACACTCGGAAGAGTTTCACAGTTTAACTGAAACAACCGTAACACTTCAGGGTTCAACTAAAGATGTGGAGTTAGATCAGCCACAATCTACCTCAGCAAATCTGGATATAACTACCACTCAGAGTATTACAATAACAGATACTGTGGTTCATGGTAGTTTAGGTTCGGAAGTTACTATAGTGACTGCGACTGAAACTATTGCGACAAAAAAGGTGCAACCCAAAGTGGTTGTGAGTAATGAAGATGTAGAGCTGCTGGAAACTGTGATTCCAGTCAAACCAGATCATCCTAGAACCTCCAGAGCTCAGAGTGATTATTCAGATATGAATCGTAGCGTTATAGTGACAGAACAAACGGTCTCAGGTATGGTCACTCCATTTGATCTCGAATCGCCTAATAAGAAGACGGTTAAAGTGACTTTGGCTGACACTGAAACCCCCAGCTTGCTGATTAACGAAGTTCGAACACATGAACACTCAGGTAAGTCCACCCCTCCCACATATATTTTAAGATATCAATAGGTTATGTTGCTTTTGGTCGTTGTACCAAAAGCAACAAAGTCCCAACTTAAGTAGGTTAAAAAAAAAACAATGGCTAACTCCCTAGCACGACAAATGTAGGTCCAGAACACGTCCAAATTACACTGAACAAGTGCACACCCCATCATTCACGTTCATTATGCCAAATCGCGTTTGTGTTCAAACTCCATTAATCACCTTGAAAATTCCAGGACCACTGGACGACACCACACCACAAATCACACACCCAACTGCCACTGACACTATTACCATTAGAAAACCTTCGGACGCCGAAGAAACTGAAGAATTCGTAACCAGATTCAAGTCCACACCAGAGGGTGAAGAAACCGCCCAGGTGGTGACCAAGCGCACCATCATCAAAAAGAAACACAAAAAGAAAGGCGAAGGCGATACCGTGATTGAAGAAGTCATTTCAGAAACTGAGCCTCAGAAAATTGAACGCTCAGCCCCAGAAATTGAAGAAATCACCGATCAGGACACCACTGAGGAGTCCCCCGAGTATTTGGTTGAAGAAAGTGAAGACACTCCTCAAGTGGCGCTAACCACTGTAACCAAAACAAAGAGTGTCAAAAAGAAGATAGTCAAAAAGAAGGGTGACGATCAGGAGTCGCGTGAAATTGTAACAGTAGAACAGCCTGAAGAGGTTGTAGAACTTCCAGAACAAATACAGGAAACCATCACAATTGAAGAAGGTATACCTAAAAAACGAGTGGTGAGAAAACGCATTATCAAAAAGAAGAAGGGCGACAAAGAAGAAAAAACCGAAATAGTCACCGTAGAGGAAGAAGGTCACGAACCTGAAACTACAGTAACCGTAGAAGAACAACCAGAAGAACCGGAATATACAGTGGAAGAACTGCCAGAACAAGTGCATGAGACCACAGTAATTGAAGGTGGAGTCTCCCACAAAAGGGTCGTCAAAAAGCGTATTATTAAGAAGAAGAAAGGTGGTAAGGAAGAGAAAACTGAAATTCTCACAGTGGAAGAGGAAGGCAAAAAACCAGAAACCTCAATCACCATAGAAGAAAAAGACATACCTGAAGAACCTAAATATGTGGTTGAAGAACTGCCAGAGCAAATTCAAGAAACCACAGTAATCGAAGAAGGACATCCCAAAAAGGTAATTAAAAAACGAGTAATCAAAAAGAAGAAAGGTGACAAAGAAGAACGAACTGAAATAGTCACTGTAGAGGAGGAAGGTAAACAACCCGAAACTACAGTAACAGTAGAAGAAATACCGGAAGAACCGGAATATGTTGTGGAAGAAATGCCTGAGCAAGTTCACGAAACCACCATAATTGACCAAGGCGTAACTAAAAAGAAAGTCATTAGAAAACGTGTGATTAAAAAGAAGAAGGATGGCAAAGAAGAAAAAACTGAAATTGTAACTGTTGAGGAAGAAGGCAAGAAACCAGAAACTACAGTAACAGTGGAGGAAACTCCTGAAGAACCTGAATTAGTGGTTGAAGAACTGCCGTGCAGGTCCAAGAGTCTACAGTAATTGAAGATGGAGTTTCCAGAAGAAAGTACTGAAAAAACGTGTTATTAAGAAGAAGAAAGATGGCAAAGAGGAAACAACTGAAATTGTAACGGTGGAGGAAGAAGGTAAGAAACCTGAAACTACCGTTACGGTCCGGGAAGATGTAGAAAAACCAAAGAAGAAAGTTCCTAAGAAAAGGGTAGTTTGGAAAGAAGAAGCTCCAGTTGAAGAAGAACTAAAACCTGAAGAACTAGAACAAATCGAAGAACTCCCTGAACAAACACAAGAAACCGTAATAATCGAAGAAGGTGTACCAAGAAAGAAAGTAGTCAAAAAACGTGTCATTAAAAAGAAGAAAGGTGACAAACAGGAACGTACTGAAATCATTACAACTGAGGAAGAAGGTAAACAACCTGAGACTACAGTAACTGTCGAAGAAGTGCCTGATGAGTTTGTAGAAGAAATTCCAGAAGATCTTCAAGAAACAATAGTAATTGAAAAAGGCGTCCCGAAAAAGAAGACAGTAAAGCGGATTGTCAAAAAGAAGAAAGATGGTAAAGAAGAAAAAACTGAAATTGTCACCGTGGAGGAGGAAGGCAAAAAACCTGAAACTACAGTAACTGTGGAAGAGTTTCCTGAAGAACCTGAATTCATTGTTGAAGAGTTCCCAGAAGAAGTGAAAGAAAGTACAGTAACTGAAGAAGGCGTAACCAAGAAAAGAGTCGTAAAGAAACGGGTCATCAAAAAGAAAAAGGGCGATAAAGAAGAAACAACTCAAATCGTAACTGTAGAGGAAGAAGGTAAGAAACCTGAAACTACTGTAACTGTGGAAGAAATTCCTGAAGAACATGTACCCAAAAAACGCACAGTGAAGAAAAGGGTAATCAAACAAGATGAGAAGGTGAAACAACCTGAAGAAGAGATTTCCGAACAGATTGAAGAACTCCCTGAGCAAATTCAGGAAACTGTGACCATTGAAGAAGGAATTCCCACAAGGAGAGTGGTGAAGAAACGTGTGATCAAAAAGAAGAAAGGCGACAAGGTTGAACGTACCGAAATTGTCACTGTTGAAGAAGAAGGGAAGAAGTCCGAAACTACAGTAACTGTGGAAGAACAACCTGAAGAATTTGTGGAAGAAGTTCCTGAAGATATTCACGAAACCGTGGTACTTGAAAAAGGGGTTCCAAAGAAGAAAATCGTTAAACGAATTATTAAAAAGAAGAAAGATGGTAAGGATGAAAAAACCGAAATTGTCACTGTGGAAGAGGATGGCAAAAAGCCTGAAACTACAATAACTGTAGAAGAAACTCCTGAAGAGCCTGAATTTGTTGTTGAAGAACTCCCCGAAGAAATACAAGAAACCACCGTCGTCGAAGAAGGAGTTTTGAAAAAGAAGGTTTTGAAAAAACGAGTTATTAAAAAGAAGAAAGACGGTAGAGAAGAAGAAACTGAAATCTTAACCGTACAACAAGAAGGCAAAGCTCCTGAAGTTTCAGTTGTTGTAAAAGAAATTGAAGAATCGAAGCCGAAAAAGAAGGTTAAAAAACCTAAGGAAATTGAGGCAAAACCAGAAATCACTCCAGAAGGTTATCTTTACGTACCCAGCTTAGATGAGAAGACAAAACCTGAAGGAGTAGAAGGCGATATGGAACTATTGAAGAAAGCTCTCTGGAAGCAGGTACCTCAACTTGAAGGGGAAGAAATGCCAGACACTACAATTGAGAAAAAGAAAGTCAAGAAGGTTATTAAAAAGAAGAAAGTAAAAAGTGTTGGAGACGTAGAAGAAGAAACACCGGAAGAACCAGAGTATGTAATAGAAGAGTTGCCGGAAGAAGTTCAGGAAACCACAGTAATTGAAGAAGGCATACCCAAAAAGAGAGTTGTAAAGAAAAAAGTAATTAAAAAGAAGAAGGGCGACAAGGAAGAAACAACAGAAATTCTTACAGTAGAAGAAGAAGGTAAAACCCCTGAAACAACAGTAACTATTGAAGAGCAGTTACCTGAAGAAGAAGACTTTGAAGAGTTACCCGTAGAAGTTCAAGAGACAACTGAGATTATAGAAGGTGAGCCAAGGAAGAAGATTGTAAAAAGGCGGCGAGTAATAAGAAAGAAACTAGAAGAAAAAGAAGAAGTTCCAGAGGAACCTCAGTATCTTGTGGAAGAGCTTCCTGAACAAATACTAGAAACAACCACTATAGAAGAAGGAATTTCAAAAAAGAAAACCATCAAAAAGCGTGTTATTAAAAAGAAGAAAGGAGACAAACAGGAAAGAACGGAAATCGTCACTGTTGAAGAAGAAGGAAAACAACCTGAAACTACAGTAACAGTTCTTGAAGTCCCTGAAGAGTTTGAAGAAATTGAAGAGGTCCCTGAACGAATTCAAGAAACTATTGTTGTTGAAAAAGGCGTCCCCAAGAAGAAAGTAACTAAAAAAATCATAAAAAAGAAGAAAGGGGACAAAGAAGAGAAAACCGAAATTGTTACCGTGGAGGAAGAAGGTAGAAAGCCTGAAACTACAGTAACAGTGGAAGAGGTGCCTGAAGAACCTGAACTGGTAGTTGAAGAACTTCCAGAAGATGTGCAGGAAAGTACAGTGATTGAAGAAGGCGTTTCTAAAAAGAGAGTTGTCAAGAAGAGAGTTATCAAGAAAAAGAAGGGAGACAAAGAAGAGAAAACTGAAATTGTTACTATTGAAGAAGAAGGCAAACAGCCTGAAACTACAGTAACAATTGAAGAACTACCTGAGCAGCCCGCAATTACTGAGGAAGCAAAGAAGAAAGTGCCAAAGAAGCGCACAGTCAAAATTAAGAAAGATGTGGAAGAATCTCCTGAAGAACCAGAATATACCGTGGAAGAACTTCCTGAGCAAGTATTAGAAACAACTGTCATTGAAGAAGGTGTACCCAGAAAAACTGTCGTGAAAAAACGAGTAATCAAAAAGAAGAAAGGAGACAAAGAAGAAAAAACTGAAATAGTTACAGTTGAAGAAGAAGGTAAACTACCACAAACAACAGTAACGGTAGAAGAAAATTACATCCCTGAACAGCCAGAAGAAACTGAAAATGTTCCCGAACATATAGAAGAAACTATTGTTATAGAGAAAGGTGTTCCGAAAAAGAAAGTTACGAAAAAGATCATCAAAAAGAAAAAGGGAGACAAAGAAGAGAAAACAGAAATTGTTACCGTGGAAGAAGAAGGTAGAAAGCCTGAAACTACAGTAACAGTAGAAGAAGTGCCTGAAGAAGATGAACTGGTAGTTGAAGAACTTCCAGAAGATGTACAGGAAAGTACAGTGATTGTAGAAGGCGTTTCTAAAAAGAGAGTTGTCAAGAAGAGGATTATCAAGAAAAAGAAGGGAGACAAAGAAGAGAAAACTGAAATTGTTACAATTGAAGAAGAAGGCAAACAGCCTGAAACTACAGTAACAATTGAAGAAATACCTGAGCAGCCCGCAATTACTGAGGAAGCAAAGAAGAAAGTGCCAAAGAAGCGCACAGTCAAAATTAAGAAAGATGTGGAAGAATCTCCTGAAGAACCAGAATATACCGTGGAAGAACTTCCTGAGCAAGTATTAGAAACAACTGTCATTGAAGAAGGTGTACCCAGAAAAACTGTCGTGAAAAAACGAGTAATCAAAAAGAAGAAAGGAGACAAAGAAGAAAAAACTGAAATAGTTACAGTTGAAGAAGAAGGTAAACTACCACAAACAACAGTAACGGTAGAAGAAAATTACATCCCTGAACAGCCAGAAGAAACTGAAAATGTTCCCGAACATATAGAAGAAACTATTGTTATAGAGAAAGGTGTTCCGAAAAAGAAAGTTACGAAAAAGATCATCAAAAAGAAAAAGGGAGACAAAGAAGAGAAAACAGAAATTGTTACCGTTGAAGAAGAAGGTAAAAAACCTGAGACTACCGTAACAATAGAGGAAGCTCCTGAAGAACCTGAATATGTAGTTGAGGAACTCCCAGAACAAGTACAAGAAACCACCGTCGTCGAAGAAGGAGTTTTGAAAAAGAAGGTTTTGAAAAAACGAGTTATTAAAAAGAAGAAAGACGGTAGAGAAGAAGAAACTGAAATCTTAACCGTACAACAAGAAGGCAAAGCTCCTGAAGTTTCAGTTGTTGTAAAAGAAATTGAAGAATCGAAGCCGAAAAAGAAGGTTAAAAAACCTAAGGAAATTGAGGCAAAACCAGAAATCACTCCAGAAGGTTATCTTTACGTACCCAGCTTAGATGAGAAGACAAAACCTGAAGGAGTAGAAGGCGACATGGAACTATTGAAGAAAGCTCTCTGGAAGCAGGTACCTCAACTTGAAGGGGAAGAAATGCCAGACACTACAATTGAGAAAAAGAAAGTCAAGAAGGTTATTAAAAAGAAGAAAGTAAAAAGTGTTGGAGACGTAGAAGAAGAAACACCGGAAGAACCAGAGTATGTAATAGAAGAGTTGCCGGAAGAAGTTCAGGAAACAACTGTAGTAGAAGAAGGTGTTACCAAGAAAAAGGTAATTAAGAAACGCATCATTAAAAAGAAGAAAGACGGCAAAGAAGAGAAAACTGAAATCGTAACAGTGGAGGAAGAAGGCAAAAAACCTGAAACTATAGTAACTATAGAAGAAATTCCCGAAGAGCTCAAATATACTGAAGAACTTCCCGAAGTGGTTGAAGAAGTTCACAAAAAGAAAGTCATTAAGAAACGTGTGGTGAAGAAGAAGAAAGGTGACGAGGAAGAAGTAGAAGAAGTTCCCGACGAACCGGAATACGTTGTTGAAGAACTTCCTGAACAGATTTTACAAACTACAATAATTGAAGAAGGTGTTTCTAAAACCAAAACTGTTAAGAAACGGGTAATAAAGAAGAGAAAGGGCGACAAGGAGGAGAAAACCGAAATTGTTACTGTAGAAGAAGAAGGAAAGAAACCCCAAACAACTGTAACAGTAGAAGAGCACGAAGTGCCAGAAGAAACTGAGGAGTTGCCTGAACAAATTCAAGAAACCGTTATAATTGAAAAGGGCCTCCCTAAAAAGAAGATTACTAAAAAAATCATTAAGAGGAAGAAAGATGGAAAGGAAGAAAAAACTGAAGTTGTAACGGTAGAAGAAGAAGGCAAGAAGCCTGAAACCACGGTAACAATAGAAGAAATTCCTGAACAACCTGAGTATATAGAAGAACTGCCGGAAGAAATTCAAGAAACTACTGTAGTTGAAGAAGGGGTTCCAAAGAAAAAGATTGTCAAAAAGAGAATCATTAAAAAGAAGAAGGGTGACAAAGAAGAAAAAACTGAAATTGTTACTGTAGAGGAAGAAGGCAAAGAACCTCAAATTTCCGTAGTTGTTGAAGAGGATCTCCCTGAAGAAATTGAAGAACTTCCAGAAGAAATTCAAGTAACTACAGTAGTCGAAGAAGGCGTACCCAAGAAGAAAACCATCAAAAAACGCGTTATTAAAAAGAAGAAAGGCGACAAGCACGAGACAACTGAGATTGTCACTGTTGAAGAAGAAGGCAAAAAACCAGAAACTACAGTTACAGTAGAACAAGAAACAGAAGAAACTGAAGAAACTACAGTATTAGAAGATGGCGCACCGAAAAAGAAAACCATCAAAAAACGCGTGACTACGAAGAAGAAAGATGGTAAAGAAGAAAAGAGAGAAACCGTTACTGTAGCCGATGAACCAGAGTATATTGTTGAAGAACTTCCTGAGCAAGTTCACGAAATTACTACGATTGATGAAGGAGTTCCCACAAAGAAGATTGTCAAGAAACGAGTCATTAAGAAGAAGAAAGGCGATCAGCAAGAAAAGACTGAAATTGTCACAGTGGAGGAAGAAGGAAAAGCACCTATTACCACAGTTACTGTAGAAGAATATCCCGAAGAATTTATTGAAGAAATACCTGAAGACATTCAAGAGACCGTTATTGTAGAAAAAGGTGTACCAACGAAGAAGGTAGTGAAGAAAATTATCAGAAAGAAGAAGGGTGATAAAGAAGAAAAAACTGAAATTCTTACAGTAGAGGAAGAAGGTAAAGAACCCTTGACTACCATAACAGTAGAGGAAGAAACACCTAACGAACCAAAATATATAGTAGAAGAATTACCAGAAGAGGTTAAAGAAACAACAGTAACTGAAGAAGGAATTTCTAAGAAGAAAGTTGTTAAAAAACGTGTCATCAAAAAGAGTAAAGGCGGTAAGCAGGAAGAAACTGAAATTCTTACTGTAGAAGAAGAAGGCAAAGCTCCTGAAGTTTCAGTAGTAGTAAAAGTAATTGAAGAGTCTAAGCCGAAAAAGAAGGTTAAAAAACCTAAGGAAATTGAAGCAAAGCCGGAAATCACTCCTGAAGGTTATCTTTACGTACCCAGCTTAGATGAAGAGAAGAAAAAACCTGAGGGAGTAGAAGGCGATATGGAGCTATTAAAGAAAGCTCTCTGGAAGCAGGTACCTCAACTAGAAGGAGAAGAAATACCAGACACTACAATTGAGAAAAAGAAAATCAAAAAGATTATTAAAAAGAAGAAAGTAAAAACTGTTGGTGAAGTAGAAGAAGAAACACCGGAAGAACCAGAATATCAAATTGAAGAGCTTCCAGAGCAGGTGTTTGAGAGCACAGTTATTGAAGAAGGAGTTCCTAAAACTAAAACTATCAAAAAACGCGTAATCAAAAAGAAGAAAGGGGATAAAGAAGAAAAAACTGAAATTGTTACTGTAGAAGAAGAAGGCAAAGAACCACTAACTACGGTTACTGTAGATGAAGAAGCGCCGATTGAGCCGGAGTATGAAATTGAAGAATTACCTGAACAAGTACTAGAAACCACTCTTATAGAAGAAGGAGTTCCTAAGAAGAAAGTTGTAAGAAAACGTGTTATTAAAAAGAAGAAAGGGGATAAAGAAGAAAGAACTGAAATTGTTACTGTAGAGGAAGAAGACAAAGCTCCTGTAACTACAGTTACTGTAATTGAGGGACCTGAAGAAGCTCCTGAAGATATTCCGGAACAAATTCAGGAAACTGTTATAGTAGAAAAGGGTGTCCCAAAAAAGAAGATCACAAAGAAGATCATTAAACGCAAGAAAGGTGATAAAGACGAAAAAACTGAAATTCTTACCGTAGAAGAAGAAGGCAAAGAACCACTCACCACAGTTACTGTAGCCAAAGATATACCAACAGATGAAGAGTACGAAGTTGAGGAATTACCTGAACAAGTTCAAGAAACGACGGTCATTGAAAAGGGTATTCCAACGAAAAAGGTTGTCAAAAAACGCGTCATCAAAAAGAAGAAAGGCGACAAAGAAGAAAAAACCGAAATTGTTACTGTAGAGGAAGAAGGAAAGGCACCACTAACCACAGTTACTGTAGAGGAAGAAGCCCCCATTGAACCGGAGTATGAAATTGAAGAATTACCTGAAGAAGTTCAAGAAAGCACAGTGATTGAAGAAGGAGTTCCAAAAAAGAAAACCATTAAGAAACGTGTAATTAAGAAATCCAAAGGTGACAAAGAAGAGCAAACTGTAATTGTTACAGTTGAGGAAGAAGGTAAACAGCCTCAAACCACAGTTACTGTAGAAGAAGTTCCTGCAATCCAAGAGAAAAAGCCCAAAAAGAAGAAATTCAAGAAACCTGCTGAAGAAAAGTACTTGTTTGTACCTCTTCTGGAAGAACAAAAGGAAATTCCTACTACACCTGAGGTTTTGGATTTGTTAAAAATGGAGGTTATTAGAATTGTACTGTCTCATCCCTTGCCTGAATTCCCAGAGTTAATGGACTTACCTATAGGTTATCGTGTGTTGATAGAATTTCCGGAAGAAGTCACTGAAGCAGATGTAGAAGGAAAGAAGACGAGAGTTGTACGTAAACGAAAGTTGCGCAAACAGTTAGGAGCAAACAAAGATGAAATAATTGACATCGTCATAACTGAAAAACCTGGTGAAGAACCTACCATCGAAGCAACAATTGAAGAAGTGGATCAAATTAAAATTGAAGATATGAGCTGCATGATTCCGGTTATTGAAGTTCCGGAAGACACTGAAATTATAGAAATCAGCACTAAGGGTGAAGCCCCTAAGAAGAAGATTACGAAACGCCGCAAACTTATAAAGAAGATCGGCCCTAAAATTGAAGAAACCGACATAGTTACTGTTACTGAAGATGGTAAAACTCCAGAAAATACTGTCACAATAAAAACCTACGATCTTGAGTCTGTGCCTAGTGAACTTGTTCCGTTGAAGCAAAAGTTGCAACTCATTGAAGTTAAACCGAAGAAACCTAAGATTGTTGAGAAGGACGACATTCCAAAACTCACTGAACTTAAACCCAAAAAGAAAGTTCAAAAACCACAACCAGAAGTCAAATTACCAAAGTTTAGATTGAAGAGCAGAATCCGTTTTATTACCTTCCCTACTGAAGGTGAAGAAGAACAACACGCTGTCATTACCACCTTGCCTCCTTATGTCAGAGACCATGGAGAGCTTTCACGCAACATTAGTGAAGCTCACAAAGTCTTGAAGAAGAAGAAAGTGAAGAAGTTCAAGGACATTGATTATGAAACACCAGAATTAGAAACCTTTGAGAAGGTTGAGATGCCTGAGAAGCCAGAAAAAGAGGAAGAAACTGAGGAGGTAAAAAAGAAAAAACGTCCCAAGAAGCCTGAAAAACCTGAAGAGGAAAGTGTCAAACTGAAGATTGGTAAAGGTCAACTGCCTGAAGGTGAGGAACAACCCGAAACTGTCACCTTGAAGAAAATCCCTGGTAAGGCGCCTGAAGAAGAAACAGAAGTGGTGAAGAAACCTAAGCCAGAGAAACCACAAGAAGGTAAAATAAAACCAAAAGAAACTGAACAGGAGGACACTCCAATTAAGTTCGAACCCTACGACATTGACCACAGTGATGTAGAGCTAGAAACACCGGAAAAGGGAGAAACTGATGATAAAGAGAGACTCCCCAAGAAGAAAATAATCAAGTACAAAAAGAAACCGCGGGTCAAGGAATCTCCTGAAACTGAAACCACTCAACTCGAAAAAGGCATACCAAAACCAAAACCAGAAGAAGAAGAGGAAGAGGTTAAGTTCAAATCAAAACAGAAACCTAAACCTTCTGAAGAACTCGAAGAAATCAAGTTGAAACCTTTCAAGAAACCCAAAAAACCAGAACCTACTGAAAAGGTGCGTTGGGAAGGCCCAGATTATCAAATGGCCACTGTAGTGTATGAACTGCCAGAAGAATATCTAGAATTTGTAGCAGACACCCCAGAAGGGCCAGTCAAAAAGACCAAGAAGATCAGGAAGATCAAGAAAAGAGTTGGGCCAACTGAAGAAACTACAGTAATCGAAACTGTACAGTCAGAAAAAGGTCCAACGCAAAGCACGGTCACTATAGTAATCGACTATGTAGCTGATGACTATGTCGTACCTTATGAAGCTGCTGAAGCTATTGAACTTCCAAAAGAAGAAACTGTAGTTGAAACAACAGAAGGTATCACCAAGCGATTGATTAAACGAAAGATTAAAAAGCCTAAAGGCAAACGCCAGAATGAGGTGACAGAAATTGTCACTGTAGAGGAAGAAGACAAGAAACCTCAAGTTGTTGTGGTAACCTACGTTGAAGATATTGAAGAACTTCCAGAAGAAGAAGAAACATCAGATCTTCTAGATTTGTTGCAGCTGAAACCCAAGAAAACCAAACCAATATTAGTAGAACTTCCTGAGGAGGTTGTGGTAGAAGAAGTGAAAACCCAGACGGATGAAACAAAGAAAGTCATTAAGGATAAGAGAAAGTATAAGCGACTTCACAAACCTAAAGAAGAAATTATTACTATAGTGACACAAGAAACTGAAGGCCTTCCTGACCAAGTACAGGTAAACATTGAAGAAGTCACCCCTGAAGATATAACAGATGTTTTGGAAGGTACAGTCTTACAGGAAGTACCAACTGTAACGGAAATCACTGAAGAACTAGTGGATTCTAAGCCAGTGAAGAAGAAGGTTAGTAAAAGGGTGACGCATAAGCGTCTAGGTGATAAGGCTGAAGTGACTGAAGTAGTAATCACTGAAAAAGATGGTCAGCAAGTGACTGAAGTGAACGTCTACGAGACTGAAATCTCCGAATTACCACCAGTTGAAGAAGATAAAGGAGTACTGGTTACAGAAATGCCTGAAGAAGTTACAGTAACCGAGGTTCAAACCTCAGAAGGTCCCAAGAAGCGAATCACTAGGAAGAAAGTAATTAAAAAATTGAAGAGCCCAAAACAAGAAAATCTTACAGTGGAAACCACTTATGAAGAAAACAAACAACCAGAAACTGTAGTTATAGTTGATACGGTTAAGGACGTGTCCGTTCTTCCTGACAGTACTCAAGTGATAGAACTGCCAGAACAAGTGACTGTGGAAGAAGTAAAGAAGACAACGAAGAAAGTAATTCACAAGAAGAAAGGAGACAAAATTGAAACCACCAAAATCACCACAACAGAACGCGATGATCAGAAACCTGTTACTACTGTTACAACACTAACACACGACATTTCTGAACTACCACCCTTAGATGTCGCCAATATACTCGAAGTTATGACACCCAAAAAACTGAAGAAAAAACCCACCACCACTGCACTTTTCGAATTAGAAACAACAGATGTACACACGTTAGAACATACTCAGGACCTAGGTGAGCATTTACACTCAATTAGTTATTTACCAATACCAGATCACACTAGTTTTTACCCACCCTGTAGATGTAGCTTAAACCCTTCAATAATTTATATGTTTTAGGTGAAATACCTGAGGAGCTTCCCAAAGCTAAAGGTAAACGCATCCAGGAGATCAAAGAATCTGTAACAATCGAGACTGTGATGTCTCAAAAACCAGTCGAAGAAGTCCCTCTACTTGAAGAACTCCCTGAAGAAGTTGAAGTTGTGGAAGAGATTGCAGAAGATGGCAAAAAGAAGAAGAAAATCATCAAGAAGAGAACAATCCGCAAACGTTTAGGTGGTACCTGCGAAGACACATTTATCGTCACCATAGAGGAAGAAGGTAAAGTACCTCAATCCACTGTCACTATTGAAGAAGTTCCAGACCAACCGGAAGAACTACCAAAACCCACAGTTGAAGAAGTAGCGTACATTGAAGAAATGCCTGAAGAAGTTATACAAACTGAAGTTGAAACACCTGAAGGAACAAAAAAGAAAACCTTCAAGAAGCGCATAATCAAAAAGCGACGTGGCAGCAAAGTAGAATCAACTGAAATTTTCACTGTACAAGAAGAAGGTAAGCCCCAAGAAACCTCAGTAGTTATACATGACGTCACTGAAGAAGACATCAAACCCATTGACACTGAAGCGGTTGAACCAGTTTACATTGAAGAACTGCCAGAAGAAGTAACAGTAGAAGAAGTAAAGAGCCGCTGGGGCCCTAAGAAGAAAACCATCAAAAAGCGAGTTATCAAAAAACGAAAGGGTGACAAGGAAGAAGAAACCCACATTGTCACTGTGGAAGAAGAAGGCAAAAAACCCATAACCACTGTCACTGTCAACGAAATCCCTGCAGAAGACGTCAAACCATTGCCAGAAATTAAACCAGATGAAGCTGTTTCCATTGAAGAGGAGCCAGAACAAGTAATTGTCACCACAGTAGACACTCTGGAAGGGCCTAAGAAGAAGATAATAAAAAAGAAAGTGTTCAGAAAAAAGAAGGGCGACAAAGAAGAAGAAACTGAAATCCTAACAGTTGAGGAAGAAGGCAAAGCCCCTGAAGTTTCAGTCGTCGTCAAGGAAGTTGAAGAAGTAAAAGTAACGAAAAAAGTCAAAAAATCAAAGAAAATCCAGGAAGCTAAACTGGAAGTTACACCAGAAGGATACCTTTATGTCCCCACCTTAGATGAAGAGAAAACAAAACCTGAGGGCGTGGAAGACATGATCCACATGGAGTTTTTGAAGAAAGCACTAGCAAAGCAGCTACCACAATTCAAAGCCCCTGAAGAGGAGGAAGAAGAAGAGGAAGAAACAGTAACCGGGAAAAGAAAGGTCAAGAAAATAATCAAAAAGAAAAAACAAAAAGTACAAGACCTAGAAATTGAACAGCCACTCATAGCTGAAGAATTACCTGAAGAAATTAAAGTCGTAGAAAGTCTAAGTGAAGAAGGAATACCTGAAAGAAAGGTGATTAAAAAACGCGTCATCAAAAAGCGTAAAGGATCAAAAGACGAAATTACCACCATCCAAACGGTTGAGGAAGAACACAAAGCTCCCCAAACCACTATAACAATTGAAGAACTTGAAGCACCAGAAAGTGAAGAAGTTGAACCAGACCGACTGGTTATAGTGGAAGAAATACCGGAAATAATTGAGGTAGGCACCAAGAAAACCATTAAAAAGAAGATCATTAAAAGGCGACGTGGCAGCAAGCAGGAAAACACTGAGGTAATAGTGGTTGAAGAAGAAGGCAAACTACCGCAAGTTACAGTAACTGTAGAAGAAACAGACTTTCCTGAAGAAATTGTGAAGAAGCTCCCAGAAGTTGAAGAACAAGCGGTAGTTATTGTGGAAGAAACTCCAGAACAAGTGCAAGTTTACGAAGATGACAAGCACAAAAAGATCATCAAAAAGAAAGTCACAAAAACTCGTAAAGGTGACAAGCAGGAAACTAAAAAAGTATTCACTGTAGAAGAAGAAGGTAAGAAACCTATCACTTCTACTATCATAGAACAAGTGGATCTTCCCGAAGAAGTTCTGGAAGAACTTATAGTTCCATCAGTAAAACAAGAGAAACCAGTTTTCATTGAAGACCTTCTTCACAAAGTCAACATCATTGAAGTCTCGACTAAAGAAGGCCCTAAAAAGAAGATCATTAAAAAGAAGGTTACAACAAAAGACGAAGTTGAAGAACACAAGGTAACTGAAGAAGAAGAAGCACAACCACAAATAGCTGAAGAACTTCCAGAAGAAATCCACGTTCTACCAGAAGAAGACCATAAGATTGTCAAGAAACGCACTATCAGAACTAGAAAAGGTAGCAAACATGAAGTGACTCAAATCTTCACTGTTGAAGAAGAAGGTAAAGAACCGAAAACTTCAGTAGTAATTGAAGAAATAGACTATCCACAAGAAATTGCAGATGACCTTCCTGATATTCTGCCAGAACATACCGTACTTGTGGAAGATGTTCCAGAATACTTGGATTCAACTACTCATGAAGTCACCACTAAAAAGAAGATTATTAAAAAACGTAAAGGTGGTAAACAGGAAACAACTGAAATATTGGTAACCGAAGAAAAAGGCAAACAACCACATACTTCGGTGGTAATTGAAGAAATTGAAACACCTGAAGATATAGTTTTGGAGTCCTTACCCGACATTCAAGACGATCAAGAAAGTATCATCATAGAAGAACTACCAGAGGAAGTGTCTTGCACTGATGACATGAAGGTAATCAAGAAGCGAGTAACCAAGAAACGTAAAGGAAGCAAGCAAGAAACCACCGAAGTAGTAACATTATTTGAATCTGGCAAGAAACCTCAATCTTCCGTAGTAATTGAAGAAATTGACATACCTGATGACATAATGGAGGAGCTTGTAGTGCCAACCGTTACAACAACCAAACCGGCCTTTGTTGAAGAAATTGAAGATGACAAAGTACAAATCGTTGAGACCGACGTCGTCGAAACTCCACGTAAAAAGATCGTTAAGAAGAAAGTCACCAAAAAGACTCCAGAAGCAATTCCTGAAGAACCACTGCTTGCTGAAGAATATCCTGAAGAAATTCAAGTTTTGGACGAAGGAAAGAAAGTCGTCAAGAAGAGGGTCATCAAAACAAGGAAAGGTGATAAAGAAGAAGTAACTCAGATTGTAACCGTTGAAGAAGTAGGCAAAAAACCACAAACGTCTGTTGTAATTGAAGAAAGAGAACTACCTTCCGATAAACTTGAATTCCAACCTGAACCAACTCTCGTTGAGGTCACACCCGAAGAAGTTGAAGAAATAGAAGAACAAACTCCACAGGGTCCCAAGAAGGTTATAGTGAAGAAGAAAATTATCAAGAAACGTAAGGGCGACAAGGAAGAATCAACTGAAATAATCGTCAGGGAGGAAGAAGGAAAGAAACCTCAAACTACCATCACCATCGAAGAAGAAACCATTCCAGAAGAAGTTGTTTCAATATTACCTTCTGCTGACGAGCCTATTATAATTCAAGAGTTGCCGGAAGAAGTTGAATTTCAAGACACGAAGACAATCAAGAAGAAGATTACTAAAAAGCGAAAGGGAAGCAAGCAGGAAACTATTTTGACAGTGACAGTAGAAGAACAAGGCAAGAAACCTGAAACCACAGTGACAATTGAAGAAATTGACATTCCTGATGATGTGATTGAAGACCTAGCATTACCATCTGTAGAAACCAAAGCGCCACTCTTCATTGAAGATATTCCTGATCAAAAAGTAGACGTGACCGAAACGGTAACTGAAGAAGGCCCCAGGAAAAGGATCATCAAAAAGAAGATCGTCAGAAAACAACATAAAGAAGTCGAAGAAGAAAGACCGCAATCTCCGGTGTTTACACTAGAAGAAGAAGAGGTAGTCACGGTTACAGAGCTTCCTGAAGAAATTGAGATTTTCGAAGACGAAAGCGGTCCAAAGAAGATCACTAAAAAACGCACAATTAAAAAGCGCAAAGGCGACAAAGAAGAAATCACTCATATTGTTACTCAGGAAGAGGTTGGAAAACCATCAGAAACTACAGTGACCATCGAAGAAGTGGAAGCACCAGAAGAAGAATTACCCGAACAACCAGTGTATATTGAGGAACTGCCAGAGGAAGTCATTGTAGAAGAAACAGCAAGCAGATGGGGACCTAAGAAGAAAACCACTAAAAAACGTACAATCCGGAAGCAACAAGGTGACAAACAAGAAGACACTTATATAGTTACAGTACAGGAAGAAGGCAAACAACCTCAAACCTCAATTGTGGTGGAAGAAAGAACCATTCCTTTAGACTTAGTACCACCGAAGCCTCAACAACCCAGGGAAGAAATAACTGAGCTTCCGGAAGAAGTTAAAGTTATCGAAACCATAACTCCAGAAGGTAAAAAGAAACAGAAGATCAAGACTAGAGTTATTAAAAAGAAGAAGGATGGCAAACAAGAACAAACTGAAATCGTGACAGTGGAAGAAGAAGGAAAGAAGCCTCAAACCACAGTTACCATAATTGAAGATGACCTTCCTGAAGGTGTGGTCAAAGCAGCCGCACCTCTTCAACCTCAAGAAGCAACAACCACATACATCCATGAGCTACCAGAAGAAATTGAAGAACAAGAGATCATCGACGAAACTGGACGTCCTAGAAAGAAGATCACAAGGAGACGAGTGATTAAAAAACCAAAAGGCGAAAAAGAAGAAGTAACTGAAATTACTGTTACTGAAGAAGAAGGTAAACCTCCACAAACCACTGTAACTGTAGAAGAAGTTCCTATAGAGGAAGACAAAGCGCCGCGTAAAAAGATTGTAAAGAAGAAGGAGAAGATTGAGAAACCTAAAAAGTTAAGACGCGAAATGTCTGTGTTGATGCCACTTGAAGTAAAGCAAATCAAATTCGAGAAAGTGAAGATCATTGATGCTAAAGATGCGCCACTTTTTGGTGAAGTCAAATTGCGCAAGCCTAAAACTGCTCAAAAGAAAGATACAGCAACAAAAGTGCAAATTCCCAGACTGAAGAGCAGAATTCAACACGTTACTTTCCCACCAATAACTGAATCTGAACAACTACCAAGAATATCAATATTGGAACCAGTTTATAGAGATAATGGGGTACTGTCCAGGAACATTAAAGAAGCAGAGAAAGTTCCAAAAACCAAGAGACGTCGTCTAAGGGATAAAGATGTACATAGCAAACATTTGGAAGAACTTGATCTTGAACTGGACGACTTAAAGAAGAAAGAACTAGAAAAAGTCGGTGACGAATATAAATACGAAAAGAAACCACGCAAAAAGTCTGTTGTTCCTGAAGAACCACAACCAATTAAAGTTGGTAAAGGCAAAGTTGAACAGCCTGAAGAAGTTGAAGAAACTGTAAAACTCAAAAAGATTCCTGAGAAGCCTGAAATTGGTGAGGAACAACCAGAACTTAAAGCCGTGAAGAAACCTTCCACTCCCAAGATGAAAGGCAAGAAAGCACCCGAAGAAGATAGCGAAAGAATCAAATTTGAACCATTCGATATTGACCATGAGGGTCCTGAGCTAGAAAAATACGAACCAACACAACCTGAAGAGGAAGAACCTGAAGAGACTACTCCTGCAAAGGTGAAAGTCCCGAAGAAGAAGAAAGTTAAACCTCAACCTGAGACTGAAGAAACTGTCATTCAGTTGGGAGTGCCCAAGCCAGTGGAAGAAGAAGAACAACCTGAAATTTCTGTGAAATATAAGCGCAAGCCCAAACCTCCTACAGAAGAAGAAGAAATCAAACTTAAACCTCATCGTAAAGAAACTGAAGATCAAGAGTATACTGTTGAAGTCGATAGAGTCATGAAGCATGATACTATCGTAACAATGGAGGGTCCTGACATTGAAATGGAAATTCAACCAGGAGATGACACGGAAAAAACTAAAGTCAAAAAGGTCAAGAAGATTAAGAAGAAGGGCGTCAAACTGGATACAGAAATTGAAGAAATCACTCCTCAGGAAGCTACGGTTGAAGAGCTGCCAGAAGAACCGGCTGAAGAAGAACTACCTAAACCTCAACTGCCTGAAAAAATAACTCCTGAAGAAAAGGTTGAGGAAGAAGAAGTACCACAAGGTGAACTGCCTGTAGAAGAAGAAGAAAAAACTAAAATAATTAAGAAGAAGAAGATAATCAGAAAGAAAGTTGGTAAAGATGAAGTGGAGGAACAACCTGAAGAAGAACAACCTATTGAGGAAACTGAAGTTATTCCCGAAGAACCGGAAGTGACAAAACCAAAGAAGATTAAAAAGAAGACGCCTGAGGAAGAAAAGCCTGCTGAAGAAGGAGATCGCAAAGAAAAACCTAAAAAGGACATTCCGGAGGAAAAACCTGAAGAAGTTGCTCCTAAAAAGCCTAAAAGGGTAATTCCACCTAAGGAAGTGAAGAAAGACAAAATACCCAGGTTGAAGAGCCGAATTGTCCACATTCCATTCCCACCCGCAAATGAAGCGCAAAAGATACCAACAATCACCGAATTACCTCCAGTATATCGCGACAACGGTACAGTATCAAGAAATCTGGAAGAAGCTGCCAAGTTACCCAAGAAGAAGAAGATCAGAATCAAGGATTACGAAAGAGATCTTAAAGACTTGGAAAAGCTTGATTTAGAAGTGGAGGACTTAAAAAAGAAGGAACTCGAAACTTTGGATAAGGATCTTTACAAAAAACCCAAGAAGGTTAAGGAAGCCAAGCCTCTAGAAGAGAAGGAACTTAAGTTGGGTAAAGGCAAACTACCTGAACAACCACCAGATGAAGAAGGTGTAACTTTGAAGAAAATACCTAAAGACAAACCTGAAGAAATCTCTACTGAAGAAAAACCCATCAAACCTAAAAAGAAAGACCAAGTTCCTAAAGTTCCAAAGAAGGAAGACGAAGAAGTAAAGGTTCCACCATTTGAACCCTACGACATTGACAGGGAATCACCGGAGTTAGAGTCACTTGAATTGCCTCAACCTGAGGAAGAAGAAGAATTACCTAAAGGCACTGAAAAGCCCAAGAAAATCAAAAAGAAAAAGCCTAAGGATGTTCCTGAAACTATTGAACAGCAACTACAACCAGGTGTTCCAAAGCCAAAAGAAGAAGAAGAGGTACCTGAAATCAAATTGGCGAAGAAGCAAAAACCAAAACCACCTGAAGAAGGAGAAGAGGTGAAACTCAAACCACATCGAAAGGAAGAGACTGAAGAAGTTTTCAAAGTTGGTGGAGACACCGTAATGAAACACGACAGCATTGTAACGTTTGAAGGACCCGACATTGAAATGGAAATTGAATTTCCACCAGATGAGGAAAAACCCAAAACTAAAAAGAAGATCATAAAGAAAATCAAGAAGAAGAAGGAAGGTTTGGGAGTGGAAGAAGAGGAGTTGCAACCTGAGGAAGTTCAAGTTGAAGAAATTGAAGAAGAAGCAGTAGAGGAACTCCCTCAGGAAGAAATAGTTCCTGAAGTACCCACTGAAGAAGAAGTCAAAGAAAAACCTAAGAAAAAGGTCACGAAGAAGGTCAAAAAGCCTGAAGAAGTTCCAAAAGAAGTAGAATCTACCTTAAAACCAGTCAAATTCCCTATTAGGCGTATTGCAGCTCAGAAACCTCAAATTCCAATTATAACTGAGATCAAACCTGAGTTTGCTGAAATAAAACTGAAAAAGGTTAAACCCAGTAAAAAGACTCCGATTGAAGAAGTCACAGTACCGAAGATAAGGCTGAAGAGTAAGCTTGAAAGACTTGACTTCCCACCTTTTGGAGAAAAAGAACAAAAACCAGTGATCACCGAATTGGAACCAGTCTACAGAGATAATGGTGTGCTCTCCAGAAACGTTGATGAAGCCACAAAAGTTAAACCTAAAAAGAAGAAGCTTGTTACCAGAATTAAAGAACTGGAGAAGATTGACAAAGAGTTTGAAGATTTGAAGAAGCCACTAGAAGAAGTGGATGACGCTTACAAAAAAAGAAAAGCGAAGCCCAAAAAAGAGAAACTAATTCCAATCAAGATTGTCCTGATTGAACACAAACCTCAGCGACCTAAAGTAATTGATTTAACACCTCAAACTGTTAATCTAGCAGAGATAAAACTGAAGAAACAGAAACCAACTGGCGCTAAAGAACCTCAACATATGGTGGTACCAAAACTACGTCTCAAGAGCAGAATAGTTTGGGTAGACTTCCACCAATGAGCGAAGTACTGCAGCCTTTGGATGTCACTGATATTGGAGCTGTAAGAGATAACGCAATTATATCAAGAAATATAGAAGAAGCAGAGAAAATCAAAAAGACCAAACGCAGGAAGCTTAAAGATGTAGAAAAAGATGTAAAGTCTTTAGAAAAACTTGATCTAGAATTTGAAGAATTAAAGAAGCAGGAACCTGAAAAAGTTGACGAAGCCTACAAATATGAACGACCTGCCAAGAAGGTTCCTGAAGAAGAAGAAGCTGTACCGGTTGTACTTAAAATTGGAAAAGGCAAAATGCCTCCTGCTGAAGAAGAAGAACAACCAGTTAAACTAAAGAAGATTCCTGAGAAAGGTATTGAAGAAAAAGTTGAAGAGAAAGTCAAGCTGAAGAAGAAGGATATCGAAACGAAGAAACCAGAAGAAAAGCTTCCTGAGAAAACCGTTGAACGACCTGTTCTTGAACCTTTTGATATTCCCCAAGAAGACATCGAATTACCTGAGTATGAAGCTCCAGAATATCCCGAGGAAGAAAAAGAGAAACCTGGAAAAGAAAAGCCCAAATATAAGAAAAAGAAGAAGGACAAGCCGGAACCTGAAACTGAAGAAGCAGTACTAAAGAAAGGAGTACCCAAGAAAGAAGTTCCAGAAGAAGAACAAGAGGTAGTCATGAAAGCTCCAAGAAAACCTCCACCTACTGAAGAAAAGGAAGAAATTAAACTTAAACCTCACAGAAAGGAGCAGGAAGATGAAGAATTCAAAGTATTAGGTGACACTGTAATGAAACATGACACTATAGTAACATTCGAAGGTCCCGACATTGAAATGGAATTATCTCCTGAAAAGGATGAAGACAAAGAGAAACCCAAAAAGAAAAAAGTCATTAAGAAAGTCAAACGAAAGGGCTCCACAGCTGAAGTCCAGGAGGAAGAAATAGACAAGCTTGAACCCACTGTAGTGGAAGCCGTTGAAGAACAAATACCAGAAGAAAAGCAACCTGAAGAAGCTGTAGTAGTTGAGGAAATACCTGAGAAACCTCTAGCTGAAAAGGAAGAAGTTAAGGAAGAAGAAGTCCCTGAAGTACTGATCAGCAAGAAGAAGATCATCAAGAAAAAACCGAAAGAAAAGCCTCAACCAGACGAACAGGAAGAAATCCCAGTACCAGAAGAGCGTGAAGAAGTCGACGAAGAAACTGAAACTGTAACTAAAACTATAAAACGGCGAATTCCCAAACCGAAACCTGAAAAATCAGACGAAACAGCTGAAGTGCCAGTGGAACCAACACCAGAAGAAGAAATTAAAGAAGAACCTGCTGAAATCAAACCCAAAGAAAAGAAGGTGCCTGTGCAAAAACCTGATGAGGAAAAACCTGAAACTAAAGTGAAGAAAACGAAGAGGCCTATACCGAAACCTGAAGAAAAAAGAGACAAAATACCTCGACTGAAGAGTAGAATCACTCATATACCTTTTCCTCCTGAAAATGAGGCGAAACGTTTACCGAAAGTTACAGAACTAGAACCGGTGGTCAGAGATAATGGAATTATTTCCAGAAATATTGAAGAAGCGGCTAAACTCAAAAAACCTAAACGCAAGAAGCCTAAAGATATTGACAAGGAGCTGACGGACTTGGAAAAACTTGACTTAGAATACGAAGATGAAAAGAAGAAAGACCTGGAGAAGGTTGATGATGCGTTCAAGTATGAAAAGAAACCCAAAGAAAAACCTGAACAGCCTGAAGAAAAGAAAGGACTGAAGATAGGTAAAGGCAAAGTTCCTGAAAAGCCTGAAGATGAAGATACCGTAACTTTGAAGAAAACTCCTAAAGCTCCTGAAGAGCCCGAAGAATTCACTCCAGAAACAAAGAAAGAAAAGAAACCTGAAAAGAAAAAGGTAATAAAGAAGAAAGAACAACCGGACGAAGGCTTCCCACCATTCGAACCCACTGACATTCCAGACATAGAAACTGAAAGACTGGAATTAGAAAAACCAGAATATCCAGAAGAAGAAAAGGAAGAACCGGAAGAAGTCAAAGTACCGTACAAGAAAAAGAAGAAGGTCAAACCTGAAGAAACTCCGGAAGAAACTGCCCTTACTTTTGCACCTCCGAAAAAACCTGAAGATGAAGAACCTCAAGAGATCACAAGGAAATACAAGCAAAAACCAAAACCGGAAGAAGAAACCGAAACTCCTAAACTAAAACCATTCGAAAAACCTCAGGAAGAAGAGGAGGGAGAGAAGCCTGACCTTATTAAGCCAACCGAAATTCCAGTGCCTGTGGAGGAAAAGAAGAAAAAGAAGATTCCTAAAAAATCTGAAGAAAAGAAAAAACCTGAAGCTCTTGGCCTAAGGCTGAAGAGCAGAATAGTTCATGTGGAATTCCCTCCCGTTAGTGAAGCCCATCAGGTACCTTTAGTAACTCCATTACAACCGGTGATCAAGGATAATGCCATAATTTCTCGAAATGTGGAGGAGGCTGCTAAACTGAAACCCAAGAAGAAAAAGGTTCCTAAAGAAGGCAAGTTGGATGATCTTGAAAAGTTGGATCAAGAGTTAGAAGAACTCAAGAAAGGTCGAGAAAAAGTGGATGATGAGTTTAGAAAACGTCCTAAAAAGCCTAAAAAAGAGAATCTGGTTCCAATTCCAATAGTTACAGTAGAGGTAAAGCCTCAAAAGGCTAAAGTAATTGACCTCACTCCTGAAGTAGTGAATTTGGCTGAAATTAAACTGAAGAAGTCTCCAAAGAAACCTGACCTCACTGAACCCACCGAACTGAAACTACCAAAACTAAAATTGAAGAGCAGGATTAACTGGGTTGATTTTCCCCCTATGAACGAGGTTTTACAACCGTTGCAACTCACTGAAATCGGTGCTGTACGTGAGAACGGAATAATCTCTAGAAGCGTCGAAGAAGCAGAGAAGATCAAGAAAAAGCCTAAGATAAAGAAGTTCAAGGATGTCGAAAAAGAACTCACAGAGCTTGAGAAGCTGGACCTTGAAGTTGAAGAACTAAAAAAGAAGAAGCCTGAAGAAGTGGATGAAGTCTTCAAATATCAAAGAAAACCCAAAGAGAAACCTGAGGAAGAAGTGGCTGAACCAGTTACAATTAAGATTACCAAGAAAAAGAAAGAACCTGAGAAGGAAGAAGAAGCTGACACAGTCACTTTAAAGAAACGGCCACAAAAGAAAGAAGAAGAATCTCCAGAAGATGTGGTTAAAATTAAACCAATACCCAAAGAAGATACGGAAGTTTCGGGCAAAGAACCTAAAGGAGGCGTGAAAGGTCCAGAACTAGAACCATTCGATTATCCTCATGAAGATACTGAACTAGATAAATACGAACGCACAAGTCCAGAACGTGAAGAAAAGGACAAACCTAAAAAGAAGAAAA
Organism: Ips nitidus; assembly: GCA_018691245.2. Taxonomy (NCBI): domain Eukaryota; kingdom Metazoa; phylum Arthropoda; class Insecta; order Coleoptera; family Curculionidae; genus Ips; species Ips nitidus. The sequence continues at coordinate 5,027,182 of CM042789.1, read as the reverse complement.
GTAAAGTCAAACCTGAAAAAACTGAGAAACCTCCTCCAGAAACTGAAGAAATAACTTTGATTAAAGGAGTTCCCAAACCTACAGGAGAAGAAACTGAAGAAGAAGTTACAAAGAAAGCACCACGTAAACCTAAACCAGAGGAACAACCTGAAGAGTTTAAACTTCGTCCAATCAAGCGACCTGAAGAAGAAGAACAAGAGGAAGTAGTAACAATAGCTCAGCCACAGAAACCTGAAGACACTAAAGAAATTCTTCCCAAACCTGATGACGAAATCGACTTTGCTCCAATTATTGACGATGACTTGAAGAAGAAAAAGAAGAAAACTAAACCGAAGAAGGAGGTGCCGGAAGAAAAGCCAGTGGCTGAAATAAAAGAAGAAGTTGTACCAAAAGAAGAACCCGAGGAAGAAGAACCTGTAGAAGCTATTTTCAAACCTAAACCTAAACCAAAAGTTGAAGAAGAAGAAGCACCAGCAGTTAAACTTGTGCTCAAAAAACCAGAACCTGTAGAACCAGATGAAGTTGAAGCTGAGGTTATTGTGGTGAAGAAACCGTCTAAACCCGCAGAAGAAGAAGAAGCCGTTGAGGCTCAAATTATCATTCAACCCAAAGTAAAAGAAGAAGAAATTATTGAGGAGAAGACTATAATAAAAAAGAAGAAAGGTAAGAAACCTATACCAAAAGAAGAAACTGTAGAAGCCACAGTGGAGAAAGTTGAACCTATTTCTGTGGAAGAATTACCCCAAGAAGAGAAACCTGAAGAAGTGCCAGAAGTTGTACAAAAGGAAGGCGTAACTATTGAAGAAATTACAACTGAAGAAGTACCTGAAACAACGCCCAGTCCGTACATCCCGCAAGCATTACCAATTGTCGAAGAACCAAAGGAAGAGGAACCTGTACCTGAAAAACCTCAGGCAGAAAAAGAAATTGTTGAAATACAAGAAGAAGTGGTCACTATTAAAAAGAAGACCAAAAAGCCTAAAGAAAAACCAGCTGAAACTCCACAAGAAGAAGAAGTAATAGAAAGCGTTGTTCTGAAGAAGAAACCGAAGAAAGAAGTCCCTGTAGAAGAAGTAGAAGCTGAAGTGACAATTCCAAAGCCTCAAGAAACAATCACTGAAGTTACAGAAGAAGTCCTCATTAAAGAAGCAGAGCAGCCAACTAAACCCCAAGAACCACTAGACACATCAGCTGAGTTTACTGTAATCCAGGAAGCTCCAGAAGAAAAACCTATAGAAACAGAAACTGAAGAAGTCGTGGTTAAAAAGAAGAAACCTAAGAAACCCAAGAAGGAAGAAGAGCAGCCTGAAGAAGCTGAAGTTACTGTTAAACCTCCTCAACCCGAAGAAAAAGTGGAAGAAGAGGTGAGTACAGTCATTGTGCCGCCTGAAAAAGTTGAGGAGCAACCACCAGAAGAGGTTGAGCTTGTAGTAAAGAAACCAGAAATTATTGAAGAAGCTCCTAAGGAAGAGGAAGAAGTCACAGTGTCGTTGAAGCCCAAACGCAAGAAAACACCGAAGATACCTGAAGAAGAAGCAGAAGCTGCAGTGACAATTAAGAAACCAGAACCCGAAGACGAAGTCACAGTACCATCAGAGGAAGCGGCTTCTATCACCATTAAGAAAGAATCCAAAGTGCCAGAAGAAACTGGAGAGGCTGAAGTCGTTATTAGAAAACTTGAAATTGAAGAGAAACCTGAAGAAGAGGAAAAACCTGAAGAAGTGATCATTCAACCTACACCGGAAGTCAAGGAAGCTGAAACTGAAGTGAAAATCCCGAAGAAGAAAAAGAAGAAACCTGATGCTGGTGAAGATGAAGTAACAGTAAAGAAGCCTGTACCTGTTGTTGAAGAAGTGGAAGAAACCATTACACCTAAACCTGAAAAGCCACCGGTTGAAGAAGAAGCTCCTGCAGAAATAACGATCAAAAAACCTGTCGTTGAAGAAAAGGAAGCTCCCAAAGAAGAGGAAGAAGTGACAGTGTCTTTAAAACCTAAACCCAAGAAAACACCTAAAAAAGCTGAAGAAGCAGAAACCGAAGCTGCTGTAACAATTAAGAAACCAACTCCAGAGGAAGAAGTTACAATTCCTTCAGAAGAAGCAGCTACCATTACTATAAAGAAGGAGCCTAAACAACCTGAAGAAACTGCGGCTGATGAAGTTGTCATAAAGAAATTGGCAATTGAAGAAAAACCGGAAGAAGAAGAGGTTGTTATCAAACCTACACCAGAAACTGAAGAAGTTCAAACCGATGTTAAGATTCCGAAGAAGAAAAAGAAAAAGCCAGATGCAGGTGAAGACGAAGTAACCGTCAAGAAACATGTACCAGTTCCTGAAGAAGAAGTCGTAACTGTAAAACCACCCATCAAAGAGGAAGAAGCGGAAGCCGAAATTGTAATTCCTCCTAAAGAACAGAAGGTACCTGAAGAAGGCGAAGATCAGGTCACAGTAAAGAAACTTGTTCCGGTGGAACAGGAAGAGGTTGAAGAGGAAGTTGTCGTAAAGCCCAAACCTCAAGAGGAGGAAGTACAAGAAGAAGTGAAAATACCCAAGAAAAAGAAGGCTCCAGCTGAAGAAGGTGAGGATGAAGTAACAATAAAGAAACACGTTCCTGTATTTGAAGAGGAAGAAGAAACGGAAGTATCCCTGAAGCCACAGCCTAAAGATGAAGAAGCTGAAGTTGTAGTAAAAAAACCAAAGAAAGCTCCTAAAAAGGTTGATGAAGGAGAGGATGAGATCACTATTAAGAAACATGTTCCTGTCGAGGAAAAAGAAAAGCCTGAAGATGAGGTTGAAGAAAGTGTGACAATAAAGAAACCTTCAGAAGATGAGGCCGAAGAAACCTTCAAACAAAAGAAGAAAACCAAACCGCCAACCGAAGAAGGCGAAGACGAAGTTTCTGTAAAGAAATACGTGCCTGTTGAACCACAGCCTGAGGAAGAAGAAGAACCAGAAGCAGTTTTCATAAAGAAACCTCCTAAACCTGAAGAACAGCCTGAAGAAGTTGAAGCTGAAGTTAGTATCCCCAAACCTAAAGTTGAAGAAGAACAAGAGGTTGAAATCAAGATTAAAAAGAAGACTCCTAAAACCAAGCCACCTACCGAAGATGAAGCTGCTGATGAACTGACAGTGAAAAAACTTAAACCAGTTAGGAAACCTTCAGTACCTGAAGAAGAAGAAGTCAAGGAAGAAGAAATCCCATCAGTGACTTTCAGACCAAGAGTATCCAAAACTAAAGAAGATGTGGAACAAGAGTTCCGTATCTCTTTGGATTCATACGCCGAAGAAGAAATCAGCTTGTCCTCGAAGATCAAATTGAAAAAACCAAAACGTCAGCTAACCTTTGGCGAAGAAGCGGCTGAAGAATCTTTAAGGATTATTGAAGAAATTGAAAGCGAAGGACCTGCAATTGAAGAAATCATCGACGAGGGAAGCGACGCTGAAGAACTCCCTTCAGACGATGAAGAAATTTCGGAAAACTTCCATATCGCCTTTAAAAAGAAGGTGCCAAGAAAATACTCTGTGGTTCATGAAGATGAAGAAGACGTTAGCTTGAGTTTGAAGAAACCCTACAAAATGGGAGATGATTACGAAGCTACAGAGATTGAGTTTAAAGTCAAACCAAAGAGGAAAGATTCAGTGTCTTTGTCTGGTAAGTGGTTGAGTGTTCCGTGAAGATACAGAGTGGTTATGATGTGATATTTTGCAGAGGATGTGTCACTCAGCATAACTAAAGAGAAGGAAATTGAGAAGATCACCATAGTGCATGAAGAAGAAGTGCAGAAAGGTGACGTGTACTATTCAGTAACGTTTTATGATGCTGAAGCTTCGCAGGCCTGTGATTTGGTTGAGGGTGAAAAGGTTTACGTTGTGGAAACTCAGGGTAAGTTAACTCGAACTTTGATTGGTTGGTTTTGTGAATTTGAATGGTTTTTAGGTGAATGGTGGTTTGTGAAGAAACATCTCTCCGAAGATAGTGGCTGGGTGCCAGCCAATATTTTAATGGATGAACCGCAATATATACAGTTTGTCCAGAGGAAGCTCAACGAGAAAATTGATAAGTTGCCAGTTCTAGAAAGTGAGTTTGTTCATATAATATGTGCGGATGAGTTTGGTTGACTACCTGATTGGTTCCTGAAACCAAAACGTTTTTCTAACGTTTCGCCAAAATCTCGTTTTGCATCATCAGAATCTTCTTTGGTATCTGCTGCCTTGCAAACAGTATCGTACTAGTCACAGTGTGTAAGATTTCAAAGACTACAAAATATATTGCACGTTGCCTGTTTCCTCAATTACTTGCCAGTTGACTCCCGTCAAATTTTGACAGAATTGACAGTTGACAGATGTCAAAAACCTGCTATAATAGCGTCGATAGTTTCCGAGAAACGGGGCTTAAAGCTGCTTGGGGAACGGAGCAGGTTCAACTTCGTTGACTCAAGTTGCCTTAAGCCATCATGTTGCTTAAACTATTTGCCAATTGACTTTCAAAATTTGACGGAATTGACAGTTGACAGATGTCATAAAATACTATAATCGTGTGATTCATTTCCGGGAAACGGGGCTTAAAGCCAACTTCATTCACCAACTTAAGTTCAACTTCATTGACCCACGAAGGTTTAAGTTATTTTATCTGGACTATTTGCCAGTTGGCGCCTGTCAAATTTTGACAGAATTGACTGTTGACAGTTGCCAAAAAATACTAGAACTTTACTATTATTTCTTAAAAATGGGATTACAGCTACTTGGTAAACAGACTCGGTTTGACTACATTGATTTGAAGTTGTTTTGAATTACTATAATTTGGTATTTTTGACCGTTGACAGCAGTCAAAATTGACAGTTGACAGCTGTCACGGTAATCGCAAGAAGATTTTAGGGATTCAAATTGATATTTTGAATCACACTCTAACTAAGTGTTTGATTGTGCGACCAAGAGATCAAATACCTCTGATGATGCAATACGAGTTTTAGTTAAAACGACAAGGAATTCTTCTTTTTCAGGAACCAAATGCATATCAACATTATTGATAAACTGGGTACTAATAATTTTTTTTATGTCAACAGAACCGAAAGCTCCAGAAAAACCACGGGCACCCAAGTTCCTTGAGAAGCTTAAACCAATCACAACGCACGACGGGTTCTCTGTGGTGTTTGAATGTAAAGTGGAAGGGTACCCAAGACCTCAAATCACCTGGTTCCGTCAAACTCACATTATCAAGGAATCCGCCGACTTCCAGATGTTCTACACTGAAGACAACGTGGTGTCCTTAGTTATTAACGAAGTTTTCCCTGAAGATGCGGGAACATTCACTTGTGTCGCAAAGAACTCTGCTGGATTTGCTTCCAGTACCGCCGAATTAACAGTTGAAGGACCGCTATCATCTCACGGTTCGGACCGAACCCATTCAATTTCGCGGAAGAGCTTGAGCAGAACATCTTCACTAGCTGATATCCTAGAAGGAATGCCTCCAGTGTTTGCCAAAAAGCCCAAGACTCAATGCGTCCCAGAAGAATCGGACGTAACCTTCGATGCAGTCCTCGCTGGCATTCCAGAACCCGACATCAAATGGTACCGAAACGGAAAACGCGTTTCCACTAAAGAGAACGTTACCATTACCACCACATCACAAAACTACACTTACACCACATCAATGACCATCAAGAAAATGACCAAAAAGCAGGAAGGACGCTACAGAATTGTAGCAAAGAACAGCGAAGGACATGCCACAGCGGAATTCACTTTAAGGGTGAGAACCACTGAGAAACAACCGCCGGAAATTGTGGAACCGTTAGTGTCCACCACAATAAGGAAAGGGGAAACAATCACCTTGAGGACTACCGTAGTTGGCTACCCTGAACCCGCTGTACAATGGTTCAAAAATGAGAAACCATTGGAACATCCGGAACCAAAAAGAAACGGTGATACGTATACTGTGACCATTAAGAATGCAACACCAGATGATACAGCTGAATACACTGTCAAGGCTGTGAACCCGTTGGGTTCTGCTGAAACAGGTGCCTTCCTTACTGTTCAAGGTGAGTTTTTTAGTTGTATATACAGTGTGTGTTTGAAAGGGCAAAATTTATACTATACTGGTGATGATCAGACTCATAACCTAATTCTGCTTAATACAAGCAGTGGTAGCTGAGGATAATTTTTACACTAAAATATCATATATTTTGTTTTTAATTGACAGAGATTTCTAGAATCACTTTATAAATGCCATATAAATGATACTGAGAACCTACCTAAACCTTCCATTTGGTTTTTCATTGCCAGAGACCTCTGGAATCACTATATCAATGCCATAAGGCTTTGAATGCTAATGAGAACAACACGCTCAGTCCCAATTACTGACTCAATTAAATTTACATTATTTAGGGTGTCAATTTACTTATTACTTGATAATTTCATCAGAAATGATCTTACATACAAAGAAAAAACTGCTATTTTTGAGGTTTTTCATTGTCAGAGACCTCTGGAATCACTATATCAATGCCATAAGGCTTTGAATGCTAATGAGAACAACACGCTCAGTCCCAATTACTGACTCAATTAAATTTACATTATTTAGGGTGTCTATTTATTTATTACTTGATAATTTCATCAGAAATGATCTTACATACAAAGAAAAAACTGCTATTTTTGATTTTTGGTGTGATGATCTTGAATCTTATGATGACATTGATCTCGTATAAATAAAGTGAGTATTATTACTAGTACCGTACAAATTTTACCCTCTACATAGTGCTAAGATTGAATTCAAATGAAATCTAACAAATCATCTTTATTTTTTTGTAGATCCAGCGCTTGCTTGTAACCTCACTTTGCTGCCGCAAATTCTAATAAAGCTTTTACGCATACAAGTTGTTTTATTGCCAGCCGCTCCTCACCTTTTTTTTGTTTTATTCTAGTTACAATAACGTAATAAATTGACATTCTCTATAAAAATTTGCAGAATTCCCCAACAACGCCGAACCTCCACTCTTCGTTAAACGTTTCGAAGAACAGAACATTCCAGAAAAAACTCCGCTTATCCTCAGGGCTAAAGTGACCGGCAATCCGGAACCGGAAGTCAGCTGGTTGCTAAACAACCAACCCTTAACCTCTTCAGATAGAGTTAGGATACTCTTCGATGGAGAAAACATCGAACTTACCATTAAAGAAACGAACTCTGAACTGGATTCTGGTACTTACAAGTGTGTGGCCACCAATTCCATGGGTAGGGTGTCCCATGGTGCTTCAGTTAACGTTGAGGTTGATACGGTGAAGTTCACCAAGAAACTGGAGAAATCTTACAAAACATTTGAGAGAGAAACTTTGGAACTCGAGTGTGAAACCTCACACTCTGTCAGAACCAAGTGGTGGTACAAGGACACTGAAATTAGTGGTATGGACCATAGGGTGGTGATTCACGATGGTAGAACACACAAGTTAATCATCAAGAACATCTCCCAGAAAGACGAGGGAGCGTATAAGTGTACGGTGAAGAATCAGAAGACTGAAACTACAGTAGAAGTGGAACAAAGGAAACTGGAGTTTGTGAAGAAGCTTCAAGACTTGGAGATCACCGAGAAGGAGAGCGCAATTTTGGAGGTTGAAATCACTTCAGACACTGCTGACGTAGTGTGGCTTAAAGATGGACTTCCAATTAAAGACTCTGACGTTGAGAAGTTTGAAACAGAGAAAAACCGAGGTTTCCGTAAACTTTACATCCGATCAACCTCCATTCATGATGAAGGTGAATACACTTGCAAATTACTTGATCAAGAGTGCAAGGCTGACGTTACTGTCATTGAACTACCACCTGAAATTATCACACCTCTTCAGGACAAGACAGTGAACAAAGGTGAAAAGGCTGTATTTGAAATCGAGCTTTCTAAAGGTGACGCTTTGGCCAAATGGTATAAAGATGGTAAAGAGATACAGTTTTCTGAACACATCCAATTATCCATTGATGGTAAAAGACAGAAACTGAAAATCTACAAAACTGATCGCGATGATCAAGGTACTTACACTTGTAAAGTGGGAGAACAATCCTCAAGTGCCACTCTAACGGTTAACATACCTTCGTGTGAATGGATTAAACCTCTTCCCGAAGAAACTGTAGCTCCGGTAGGTACAGACGTGGAGTTCGAGGTGGAGCTGTCTAAAGAAGACGCTGAAGTTACCTGGTGGAGCAAAGAAACCAAAATTGAGTCTACATCCAGGTATACCATCACCAAGAACAGGACCTTCCGCAAACTGGTGGTGCACAAAGTCACCATAGAGGACCAGCACGAATATTCTTGCACTGTGGAGAAGTACAATTTAAAAACTTCAACCACACTCAAGCTGGGTGACAAACCCAGCCCACCAAGAGGTCCTTTGGAGGTATCGGGAATGACAGCCCAGTCCTTTACAGTTCAATGGCAACCACCAGAAAACGACGGCAACTCACCAATCTTGGAGTACATCGTTGAAATGAAAGACACCAAATCCAAGAGGGACTTCAAAAAGGTAGGAGCAACCAAGGGTAATGTTACAGATTTGGCGGTAAGCGAACTGAAGAAGGACCATGGCTACAAGTTTAAAATCTACGCCAGGAACGCAATAGGATTAAGCGATCCCTACTGTCCTGAAGAAACTGTCGTTGCCGGCTCTAGAATTAGTGAGTATTCTATTATGATTGGTTTGAGTGCGTTTAATTGCTTCATAATGCAGGAATTGAGTATCACTTTGCTAAAACTGACGAAACTATGTACTGCTTGCTTGGCATTTTTCCTCCTGCTAAAGCTATCCACAAGAGTAAGTATGCTTTTTAACACGCCTTGCTATTCGTTTTACTAACAGTTATAGTTGTTAGTTGTTACAGTCACATTCATTCATTTAGCTTAAGCTGGTATTAAATACGTTGGTGCAGTTCAGGTAGTAAACGAATTTTCAATCTAGCTCCACCATCTCCACCTGTAAATCTCAGAATCAAAGACCTGACAAGCAAAACAGCAACTTTGACTTGGGAGCCGCCACTAAACGACGGTGGCAGCGAAATTACTGGTTATGTTGTGGAGAAAAAACTTGAGTACATGCCCAAATGGGAAAAAGTATACACTTTGGAGGCTTTCACGTTGGAATACACTTTGGAGAATTTGAAGGAGAAGAGCGACTATGTGTTTAGAGTGTACGCTGAAAACGCTGTAGGGCTCAGTGCTCCAGCTCAGACTGATGTGGTGCAAATAAGGACTTTAGCCAGTAAGTTATTTGTCGTTACTTTAATGTATAATCGAGCTAAATGGTTGCGTCAAACAGCTGTACCATCTCCACCAACACCTCCATTGGAAATACGCACCATCGGACCTAACGCTATAGTGGTCGAATGGGGAATACCAGAATCTGATGGTGGTGCTCCATTGTTAGGATACAACATTGCCATTAAGGTTAGTTGACTCAAGTTTTGATGTAAAAGATAGGGGGTGTATGTTTCAAACTGATATTTGTTTGTTGCGTTTTCTAAACTGTAAGAGATGAAGAAAATTAACTAGGTTAGGTTAGGGAATTCCCACGAAGATTGTTATTATCAGTGTTGCTAGGTCCGGGGAAAATACAGTCAGTAGCACCACGTGACAATTGCCATACACGTCAAAACAGTCAAACTTTGTCCAATTTGGTCATGATGCTCTAAAACTCACAATTTATTCGGAGTTAGTCACAAAATGTGTTTTAGAGCTTCAAATGGTGTTCTAGTATCACGTCACAGCTGTAATAAACGTCAAAACATGTCATAAACTTGGAAATTATCAAAATCTTTTTCAGGAAGCTATAAAATGACAAAACGATCCAAAAACTAGTACAATCAGTTAAATTCACATAAAATGTTTTTAGAGCTCCATGAGCAGAATTTTTGACAGATTTGACGTGTTGTTCTCTTTACAGCTAGTTCCACATGTCAAAAAGCTGAAAACTGTCAAATACCAGTCTATAATGCTATAAAAGTAGAAAAACCTTCTGAAAACCAATACAGTGTTAAGTATATCATTTTCAGTGAATTAAGAATCTTGTTCGTTTTGAGATCAGAAAATCCATATTGAGAAAACGTAATAATAGCGTAAGAAAGTAGAAATAAAGCAAAATTCAAAAATCTGTAGGATTTTAGTGAAATCTGGCAACTTTTTTAAAACGATTTTGGAAAAAATGATATTATTTATTAAGGGTTGGCAACAATGGTAATCACTGCTCAAATATTTCTGAAAAATATCAAGTTACTTGACTTGTTTTTGAATTTGAATACACTAACCTAGCAAGAAACATAAATTTGAAATTTCCAGGACACGAAAAAGACCATGTGGATGGAAATTGGAAAAACTCCGAAAGGAGTGCAGAAATTTACAATCAGGGACTTACAAGAAGACCACGAATACTTAATCAGAATATTTGCTAGAAACGAAATTGGTTTGAGTGGACCTTTAGAATCTGATGAACCTTTCAAGGTTCTACCTTCGGGAGGTACGTTAAACCAGTACAATTCCAAGATATTTTCTAAAAAAAAAAACATCGAAATTTCAGAAGCAGATCAGGATGATTTCAGAGAAGTGACTTCAGAAAGGGAGCCCACTTCAAGAAGCTCAGAAACTACAACTTCATGGCTGAGAGAAAACAGCATGGATGCTGACATCAAGTCTTATGCTAAAGGAAAATTGCTGAGGAAGGACGAGTACTTCTTCAGAATTTGGTGTTACGCCACCAAACTATTTAAGTAAGACTTAAGTAATAATAATTGTGTATGAAGTGTTTAAGAAGAGTGTACATATACGATTTATGTTGTTGAGAAAGTGTTTTTTTAAGTTAAGTTGTTAAAGAAAATTACTTACTGTATTCCCAGAGTTGCCTAAAGGGGGCGTTTATCATATTATATGTTTTAGTTACTGAAAGCGCCTCCTACACTCTTGTTTTTTCTTAACTTTTGTTGTGTATACAATTATTTCAATCTATTTTTAAGGGTATTTATTAAATGACGTGTACTTCAGACAAAGACTTAAAAAAATGATGAAACTCCTACACAAAACTGGCCTAGAGTTAAAATTAACCTTAAGTTTAAGGGTAAAATGCGAGTTGTGAGCGAATACTACAAATAGCCCTTAAGGGAGTGATTTTAATCTTAGGCCTAACGGTTTTGTAGGTTAGGAGACGCTGTGATAACGATACTTAGACGGATTTTAAAAAGGAGCGGGTTACGTGCCTTGCTTTGACTTATTTGATAAACAAACGATACTAGAATTGAAAACGACTTGTAATTTTTTGTTATTTTAAAATTTCTTATTTTGGATTTTTGAAAATCGAATTATGTATTATTAGTTTAAAAGATAGGTTAATTAGTTAAGTTTCTAACGAGAGACAAATATAGGTGCATAAAATTAACAACAACATTTGTAACGAGAAAGTTCTTAGCTAATTAACCTGTCAATTAACTTTTGATTTTTTAGTTGCAATAAATACATCTATACAAATAAATATTTTTGTTTTATTTCTGACTCTAACTTTATAGCTTGTTTTTATACTTTTAACTTCTTAATTGTTGCAATTTTTCTTGCCACAAACAGAAATTGTTGAAATTTGCTTATATGGTCTCATTGGGCTGGAACTCGGGTTACTAAGTGTTCACAAAAATTCGTTTACGTTAGAGAAAAGTCTGATTTCCAGACAATTTTTTGATTTTCTGTGTCACAGCCAAGCTGGCAGAGTGAAAAAGCTTTAACAATATTTTTTTCCGTTAGGTATGTGGGTTAAATTGGTGTAGTGGTAACAGGACAGATCCTGGAAACCACCTGGTTAGGAAATCTGGAGACGGAGAGTGGTTACATCATTGCAAGAGCTCAGCCAAACTTTGGTAAGACTAGAGCTTCAAAATCATAGCCAAAAACTGCTTGAACCTGACTCAACCAGAAAATCTGCTGACGTTTTCTGAGGTAACTTGACCTCCTCTACAATTTTGATCTCTTGTGATTTTTTCGTTAGAAGTCGGGTTTATGAGTTATGAGACTGAAGAAGAGCTTCAAAATCATAGCCACCTAGGTCACGTGACTATTCCTATTTTATTTTTTTTTGTTTAGTTATGCAATATGTTTTCTTGAGTGTCGTCCTAGCTTTTGGAACCCAAGCCTATGTCAGTATGGATACTGTGGTACTGGTCCGTAAATAAAGTTCTGTTTTTCAGTTACAATAAATTTATCTAAGTTTAAAATAAATACGTTGTATTGGAAAAGTAGTAAAACTGGTAAATATCTCAAATTTAAAAAAACAAAGATATTATAAAAATAAAACTAAAACCACACACATTAAAGGAAAATGTTACAGAATTATCTTATTTATTCTCTGCAATATGATTTGTTTCAGCTTAAATCGATTGATTTTTCCCGACGAGGTAATCGGCATAGATGTGACAAATCTGACCCCTTTCCTTAACCTGAAACAATATTCTCAGTGCTTCCAACATGAAGAAAAACTGATTAAAAATTACCTTTTATGATCCTCAACTCTTTTTTCCACAAACTCTTCCAACTCCTTTTCAGTGACGTTTTCTACTCCTTCTTTCAACATCACGATTCCCATTAACCGTTCTCCTTCGATTTTATGAGGAATTCCGATAACCGCAGCATTGTAAACCGCAGGATGTGTCAGCAGTACTTTTTCGATGTGATAAGGATAGATCATCCAATCATTCCAACTGTACAAAATTTACATAATTTCTGTTGAGTTGGTATAACCAGGTTGTATTACCATAAAACACTTTTGATTCTGTCCACAACAAAAAAGCAAAAATCATCATCAAAATAAACCAAATCTCCAGTCCTGAAGAAACCTTCATCATCAAAAGACTTGGAGCAGTGTCTGTTGTAGAAACCCCTAAATATCTTGGTGCCTTTTAAGTATAGTTCACCAGGTTGATTGAAGCCACACTTTTTGCCAGTTTCCAGATCCACCACCTATTTTTGTGAATTAATTGATTTAAAAAACTAAAATGACTCACTTTGTATTGTAATCCAGGTACAGGTAAGCCACAACTGTCAGGTTTTTCTGTTAGAAGTTTGCTGTGAAGTGCCACTTGTGAGTTGAATGCAGTGACCTCGCCACATTCAGTCATTCCATAAAGTTGAGAAATGAAAACTCCTGTTTAAACAAAATGTATTTGTTTTATAAGTAACTAACACAAATATACAGCTGTGGTAAAAAAACGACCATAAGAAAACAGTGTAATGGAGAGAGAAACATAGACAATTGCAAGTGCGAGACAAAGACAGAAAACCTCCAAAAAGTCCAAGTAGGCAAAAGTTTTGCTGCGATGTTGTCAAATATCTCTCTGAACTGGTCGACTAGATTACTTTTCCTGATTAGAACATTCCTAATCATTTAGATTTGTACATACCTACATTTGTTTAAAAATTGGAATGAAATTAATTATTTTTTGTTTAAGAGTCATATTGCTTGTACCTTGCGACAACTATCTAATTTAATAATTTTTATCTTTCAAATATAATAACCTAACATAACCTCAAAATGAAACAAAATTAAAAACAAGAAGAATCACATAAATGACAATGTATCTCTGCCAGTCCAGTCAGTCTCTCTTTACCATTTTCGGTTTTCTTTGATTTTGAGGTTTGAGGTTAGAATTTATTTACCTTTATCAGAGGAAAATTAAGTGATTAGAATCGGCAAAAACCAAACCTAACAGTAAACACTCATTCATTCATCAAAATAACTAAGGACAGTCGAATAGTCCAATAATAACTTTATATCTAGTGGATGAATTCAGATAACCTTTTGGCAACATTGCCCCGAAATTTTCGCCTACCAGACTTTTTATTAGGTTTTTTGTCTTTGTCCCGCGCATGCAATTATTCATGTTTCTCTGTCAGTTACACTACTAACTGTATAAAAAGACATCTTTTCTGTATCGTCCAACTCACCTGGAAGTAGTTTCCACAAATCATGTAAGAAATCTTTATGAAGCAGGTAACCTCCAGTAAGAATCTTTTTTAAACTCGAAGTGTTGCAATTTTTTGGGATTTTACATTTCGACAGCTCGACACATTGCAAAGGGGTAAGCAGCACGTCACTAACCTATAAAACATAAGATTTTAACCCTAATTTTATTTAATTTCACACAAAGGAGCCTGTTTTTAATCATTCATAATATAGCAATAGTGCCAATCATTCAGTGACTCAAAAGCTTACAATTTTCAGAAAATATCATCTCAATACCGAAATTTTCAATTATTGCAATTATGAAAAGTAACATCCTGTATATTTTTAAACAATTTATAACGTTCACATCAAACCATTCCACAATCCTTAACTACAAAGTTTTCTCTACTGATGACTCACTCAAATAAGATGTAAAAGAATTGCGCACTAAAAACCCACCCTGTATATATATTTAGGAAATTGCAGAACAAAACAACGTGTACAGAGTGATTTTAATTTTGATCTGACAGCATATTTTAAATTAGCAGTGTTACAGTATTTTTTCTGAATCGTCTGAATCTGATTTCAGAATTGACATTGTCAATCACCTGTCAAATTTTTGACACATGTTTTGATTATTTTAATAGGATGTATATTATTTGTTCAATCGAATAATCTCATTATTCTGATTTCAAATATAAGTATTTTTTTCCGGTTATATTGGTTAATTTAAAAAAAAAATTTGAGTTTTAATTTTTTTGTCTATATTTTTGACGCGCCTGGCGAAAAACTGTTGTTGCCAGTAGACACCTGTCAAAACAGTCACGTGACCATAAAAATAGTTTGAACAGTGAAAATTGGTTAAATAAAATTTAGACAGTTGAAAAACTTGAAATTATAAGAGACGTTACGATACTTTGATAGTTCAAATTTTGAGCTTGCAACACTGTAAAGGCTAGTTGACACATGTCAAAAACCGTCACGTGACCATAAAAGATAGATTGAACTGTCAAAATTTGCTAAATCAAATTTAGAAAGTTGGAAAAGCTGAAATAGTAAAATACACGTCCCGTGAGGTTGATAATGCTATTCTGAACTTGCAACAGTGCAAAGGATAGTTGACACATGTCAAAATCAGTCACGTGACTTTTAAAATGTAGTTTAAACTTTGAAAATTTCGTAAATGACATTTAGATAGTGGCAAAAGTTGAAATTGTAAAATACACTTTACGAGACGTTGATAATGCAATTCTTGACTTGCAACACTGTAAAGGCATGTTGACAAGTGTCAAAAACAGTCACGTGACCTTTAAAATGTAGTTTAAATATTGAAAATTTGGTAAATTAAATTTAGACAGTTACAAAAGTTGAAATTGTAAGAGCCACGTCACGTGACTTTAATTATATAATTTTTGCAGCTTGCAACAAGGCAAAGATCAGTTGACACCTGTCAAAGCAGTCACGTGACCATACAAAATAGTTTGAACTGTAAAAATTCTCTAAATCAAATTTAGACTTTGACACGGATTAAAAAAAGCTGAAATTTTAAAATACACGTCACATGACGTTGATAACGCAATTCTGGGCTTGCAACACTGTAAAGGATAGTTGACACCTGTCAGCAACAGTCACGTGACTTTTAAAAGGTACTTTAAAAGTTGAAAAAGTGGTAAATTAAATTTAGACAGCTGCGAAAGTTGAAATTGTAAGAGATAAATCACGTGACTTTGATAATCCAGTTTTTGAGCATTCAATACTGCAAAGGCCAATTGACACCTGGCAAAATCAATCATGTGACCAGAAAAAACCGTTTAAACCAAGAAAAATTTTATTTATAAAAACTTAAATTGTAAAATAATTGTTACAAATTAATCTTGTGCAGTTTTCAAAATTTCAAAAAAAAAAAACAACCGAGGTTGTTTTTGGTGGGACACTCAGTATAAACCTCAAAATATCGCTCTCTTGTGAGAATGGGAATAATATTGTTTTATAGAAGTTTATGTTGGCACAAACTATTGGGATTTGTGACGTCAAATCAAATTTTGGTTGAATTTCGGTGTCACTTGATCCCATTTTAACAAAACAATTCTTGAATTATTACTCGTGGCTTGTTTTAATTAGAACACACTGTATAACTAATAAATATGGTAAACTCACGTGGTACTTTTCCAAAAACGTCCAAAACTCATTGGGAGAGAAGTCATCTTTTAACAGTCTACAACCTCCTGCCAGAGTGAAATTTACTAGTTCAAGCGAAGCAGACACCCAGTACCATTTGGAGTACCTTAAAGATACCGGACCTAAAGTACCACCTTGAAAGGAATAGGGTTGCGTGCATAAACTTGGGATGAACCTATTCAAATAAACACATTAATATTCATGTTAAGATGATAGTAAAAATACAGTTACCCCACTGATTCTTTAAGGGCTAGAAAATAGTAGTGGCTCAAACAAATTGGCTTGGGAGTGCCTGTGGTACCGCTACTAAAGTGAATCATGCAGGTATCCTTAAGATTTTCAATTCTTACGGGTTGAAAATCGTTGTCAAGGGTGGAAGTTAGAAATTCTTCTTCAAATTCCTGCCCGAACTCCACTAAGTCTACTTGGTAAAGCTCCAGCTGCTGCAAAGCTTTTGTCAACGTTGTCTTGTCTAAAAATCAAAAACTATTAAACTTGAAATTTGTGACAATTACATGGAACAACCTTTGCAGAAAATTATTTTAGGCTGAGCCTGCCTCAAAAGTTCTACACAGTCCCCAACAGAATAATCAGGGTCAATACTATAAGAAATGCATCCTAGGAATTGGGCTGCAATTAATGGTATACTAGCATTGATATTTTCCTTGTCACAGCATAAAGCTACCAGGTGGTGCCTTTTAAAGCCTCTTTTTTGAAGGGCCTTGGCTGTTAATATGCTTTTTTGCAACAGGTGATTGTAGGTATCCACTTCATCATTCCTGGTGTTGATCTACAAATGTCTGGAATGTTGCAGTAATATGGTTTTAGACTAGAAACTTACCTGGGCGATATTATTTTGGTACTTCAAGCAAGCTTGATAAAGGAGTACCCCAAGTCCTCCGCATTTTTCTTCAAACTTAATATCAGGGGTGATAATAACCTGGTCTTTGTATGTTATCATGGTTTTGATGCTGATGAAAACTTAAATCAGTCGAAACTACTTTGGCTTTATATGTTTAGTTTTGATTTTATTTTTGATGTTGTTTTTATACACCAGTGCCGTTGCAGGGTTCAATAAGGCAACTAATATCAACCAAAAGTGGTCTGATCTAAAGTACGTCACTGGCTTCTGAAGGAAAATAAACCATTAAAGGAACGGCCTACTTATGGTATTATTGTTTACGCATCACCTTCTTCCGATAATCAGAATGTAATGATTTTAGTGACTTGCAATGCCCCCAGTGAACTGTTATTTTCAAGTAAACATGTTTTGCTTATCTGCACAAGAGAGAAAAATGAAATTCATTGTACGCACTAGATAAGGCTAAGCAAGTTAAAAATGGTTTTATTAAATATTTTGGAAAATGGTGGTTGTAAACACATTTGTGCTCATATCCTTGATGGCCTTATATTTTTTTGTATGTATAAGAGTTTGTTAAACAATTAATTTCCAGAAAGAGTCAACAGATTTATAGAATTAAAAATAACAGCATTTTGTCTGTCAATTAAGTGTACATCTTCAGTTACAACAAACAAATCTATAGAGTGTCTCTAAAAAATGCGGGAAAACTGATACCGCAAATTCTTAAGGCTATAAAAAGTATATGATAGAAAATAAGGTTAGAAGCTTCTAAGTCCATCACTTCTAAGTCCATGGAAAAAATACAGTTTTTGTCTTTATTTACTGCTACTATAAAGAAAGACAGAAAGTGTCTTCCAACAGGAACAATCTTAATTGCAATTAACAGTTTAACTTTCAATGTAAATAAGGTTTGTTTCTGCTTAGCGTAAAAACCATTTACAACGGAAATTCCCATTAAAATTCTCGTTTGTTTCAAGCAAAAATCGACCTTATTTACATCAACTGCGTTGCCCTAAAACTATTTTGTTTTTAAGGAAAAAATCACAGTTTTTGTCTTTATTTACTGCTACTATAAAGAAAGACAGAAAGAGTCTTCCAACAGGAACAATTTTAATTGCAATTAACAGTTTAAATTTCAATGTAAATAAGGTTCGTTTCTGCTTAGCGTAAAAACCGTTTACAACGGAAATTCCCATTAAAATTCTCGTTTGTTTCAAGCAAAAATCGACCTTATTTACATCAACTGCGTTGCCCTAAAACTATTTTGTTTTTAAGGAAAAAATCACAGTTTTTGTCTTTATTTACTGCTACTATAAAGAAAGACAGAAAGAGTCTTCCAACAGGAACAATTTTAATTGCAATTAACAGTTTAACTTTCAATGTAAATAAGGTTTGTTTCTGCTTAGCGTAAAAACCGTTTACAACGGAAATTCCCATTAAAACGCTCGTTTGTTTCAAGCAAAAATCGACCTTATTTACATCAACTGCGTTGCCCTAAAACTATTTTGTTTTTAAGGAAAAATCACAGTTTTTGTCTTTATTTACTGCTACTATAAAGAAAGACAGAAAGTGTCTTCCAACAGGAACAATTTTAATTGCAATTAACAGT
Source organism: Ips nitidus (assembly GCA_018691245.2). Taxonomy (NCBI): domain Eukaryota; kingdom Metazoa; phylum Arthropoda; class Insecta; order Coleoptera; family Curculionidae; genus Ips; species Ips nitidus. The sequence goes on along the minus strand of CM042789.1, from coordinate 5,008,593 downwards.
TTAACTTTCAATGTAAATAAGGTTCGTTTCTGCTTAGCGTAAAAACCGTTTACAACGGAAATTCCCATTAAACTTCTCGTTTGTTTCAAGCAAAAATCGACCTTATTTACATCAACCGGGTTGGCCTAAAACTATTTGGTTTTTAAGGAAAAAATCGCAGATTTTGTCTTTATTTACTGCTACTATTAAGAGAGACAGAAAGTGTCTTCCAACAGGAACAATCTTAATTGCAATTAACAGTTTAACTTTCAATGTAAATAAGGTTTGTTTCTGCTTAGCGTAAAAACCGTTTACAACGGAAATTCCCATTAAAACGCTCGTTTGTTTCAAGCAAAAATCGACCTTATTTACATCAACTGCGTTGCCCTAAAACTATTTTGTTTTTAAGGAAAAAATCACAGTTTTTGTCTTTATTTACTGCTACTATAAAGAAAGACAGAAAGTGTCTTCCAACAGGAACAATCTTAATTGCAGTTAACAGCTTAACTTTCAATGTAAATAAGGTTTGTTTCTGCTTAGCGTAAAAACCATTTACAACGGAAATTCCCATTAAAATTCTCGTTTGTTTCAAGCAAAAATCGACCTTATTTACATCAACTGCGTTGCCCTAAAACTATTTTGTTTTTAAGGAAAAAATCACAGTTTTTGTCTTTATTTACTGCTACTATAAAGAAAGACAGAAAGAGTCTTCCAACAGGAACAATCTTAATTGCAATTAACAGTTTAACTTTCAATGTAAATAAGGTTTGTTTCTGCTTAGCGTAAAAACCGTTTACAACGGAAATTCCATTAAAACGCTCGTTTGTTTCAAGCAAAAATCGACCTTATTTACATCAACTGCGTTGCCCTAAAACTATTTTGTTTTTAAGGAAAAAATCACAGTTTTTGTCTTTATTTACTGCTACTATAAAGAAAGACAGAAAGTGTCTTCCAACAGGAACAATCTTAATTGCAATTAACAGTTTAACTTTCAATGTAAATAAGGTTCGTTTCTGCTTAGCGTAAAAACCGTTTACAACGGAAATTCCCATTAAAATTCTCGTTTGTTTCAAGCAAAAATCGACCTTATTTACATCAACTGCGTTGCCCTAAAACTATTTTGTTTTTAAGGAAAAATTACAGTTTTTGTCTTTATTTACTGCTACTATAAAGAAAGACAGAAAGAGTCTTCCAACAGGAACAATTTTAATTGCAATTAACAGTTTAAATTTCAATGTAAATAAGGTTTGTTTCTGCTTAGCGTAAAAACCGTTTACAACGGAAATTCCCATTAAAATTCTCGTTTGTTTCAAGCAAAAATCGACCTTATTTACATCAACTGCGTTGCCCTAAAACTATTTTGTTTTTAAGGAAAAGATCACAGTTTTTGTCTTTATTTACTGCTACTATAAAGAAAGACAGAAAGAGTCTTCCAACAGGAACAATCTTTAATTGCAATTAACAGTTTAACAGTTTTTTCAATGTAAATAAGGTTTGTTTCTGCTTAGCGTAAAAACCATTTACAACGGAAATTCCCATTAAAACGCTCGTTTGTTTCAAGCAAAAATCGACCTTATTTACATCAACTGCGTTGTTTCTGCCTAAAACTATTTTGTTTTTTAAGGACCTTAAAAATCACAGAAAAAATCACAGTTTTTGTCTTTATTTACTGCTACTATAAAGAAAGACAGAAAGTGTCTTCCAACAGGAACAATCTTAATTGCAATTAACAGTTTAACTTTCAATGTAAATAAGGTTTGTTTCTGCTTTAAAAACCATTTACAACGGAAATTCCCATTAAAATTCTCGTTTGTTTCAAGCAAAAATCGACCTTATTTACATCAACTGCGTTGCCCTAAAACTATTTTGTTTTTAAGGAAAAAATCACAAAAACTGCTACTATAAAGAAAGACCTTCCAACAGGAACAATCTTTAACAGCTTAGCTTTCAATGTAAATAAGGATCGTTTCTGCTTAGCGTAAAAACCGTTTACAACAAAAACATTAAAACGCTCGTTTGTTTCACGCAAAAATCGACCTTATTTACATCAACTGCGTTGCCCTAAAACTATTTGGTTTTTAAGGAAAAGATCACAGTTTTTGTCTTTATTACTGCTACTATAAAGAAAGACAGAAAGAGTCTTCCAACAGGAAAATTTTAATTGCAATTAACAGTTTAAATTTCAATGTAAATAAGGTTTGTTTCTGCTTAGCGTAAAAACCGTTTACAACGGAAATTCCCATTAAAATTCTCGTTTGTTTCAAGCAAAAATCGACCTTATTTACATCAACTGCGTTGCCCTAAAACTATTTTGTTTTTAAGGAAAAAATCACAGTTTTTGTCTTTATTTACTGCTACTATAAAGAAAGACAGAAAGAGTCTTCCAACAGGAACAATTTTAATTGCAATTAACAGTTTAACTTTCAATGTAAATAAGGTTCGTTTCTGCTTAGCGTAAAAACCGTTTACAACGGAAATTCCCATTAAAACGCTCGTTTGTTTCAAGCAAAAATCGACCTTATTTACATCAACTGCGTTGCCCTAAAACTATTTTGTTTTTAAGGAAAAAATCACAGTTTTTGTCTTTATTTACTGCTACTATAAAGAAAGACAGAAAGTGTCTTCCAACAGGAACAATTTTAATTGCAATTAACAGTTTAAATTTCAATGTAAATAAGGTTTGTTTCTGCTTAGCGTAAAAACCGTTTACAACGGAAATTCCCATTAAAATTCTCGTTTGTTTCAAGCAAAAATCGACCTTATTTACATCAACTGCGTTGCCCTAAAACTATTTTGTTTTTAAGGAAAAAATCACAGTTTTTGTCTTTATTTACTGCTACTATTAAGAGAGACAGAAAATGTCTTCAAACAGGAACAATTTTAATTGCACTTAACAACTTAAATTTCAAAGTAAATAAGGTTCGTTTCTGCTTAACCTAAAAACCATTTACAACGGAAATTCCCATAAAAACGCTCGTTTGTTTCAAACGAAAATCGGCCTTATTTACATCAACCGGGTTGGCCTAAAACTATTTTGTTTTTAAGGAAAAATCACAGTTTTTGTCTTTATTTACTGCTACTATAAAGAGAGACAGAAAAAGTCTTCAAACAGTAACAATCTTAATTGCAATTAACAGCTTTTAACTTTCAAAGTAAACAAAGCTCTTTTTTTCATTTTATAAATACAATTTTAGCAGTTTCTGGACCTTACAAAAATAAAAATTCACTAGTCAAAAACCAAGAAAATGTGGAATTAATGGAAAAAAAAGCTATTTAACTAAATTTCTTGTAAAGTGGAACTTAATGCATAAAAATACCACGGCGACAGCACAAAAATTAATTTATTCTTGATGTGGAAAAAGTCGGTTTCAAGTACGACTAGTGGTACTGCCATTATAACATTAAGCCAATTGAGATGGATGATAGTTTAATGATAGTGTACGTGAACGATGATTAATTGGTTAATCGGCATAAGTCATACGCGAAGCTGTTGATGATGCCTGTTTGATTTGATTGATTTTAATTCGATTAACAATATTTTACATCCTGTTAAAGTTTTTCCAATCAATATTAATTACACTTGTATCCTTGCCAAGGAAAAAATACTTTAGTATAGGAATCACCCTGTAGAGTTTTTGATTTGCAATCGTCGATCTTTTATTCAGTAGGTACTTCATTTCTACTGCGGTCTGTACTAGTTTTCTTCTCTTTTTATGGTGCAGACCACTTCAGTAAAATTTGTCTCATCGCAGCTTTTTACAAGAATAATGTCTAGGTCAATCATTAACCTGAAATGATGATCTCGATTGATTTAAGCGTCGTTAAATTAAACGAAAAGTTGTTTAAGTGTATTTTTATTAATCTTAGTCGATACAAAATATGGCTACAGTCAGAAACAAAGAAATACTGAAAAAGGCACTCGCACACTTAAAATTAGCTGACCTAAAGCTAGTTAACTTAAATTGGAGCTTAACTATCGCATTGAATAATTATGAGTGATATTGCAAGTGGTACCTACATAGAAACGTTAAAACCTAAAAATATTTACATCACACTTTGTTGTTTTTTTTTTCTAACCAAAAATCGGTATTTGTAACAAAGTACAGCCCTAGTTAAGACTAAGTTGTCTGCCAACTTGACTTTATACAGGGTGTTTCAAAATACGTATTTCAAGTTGCCAGAATCACTAAAACTTCCTAAATTTTTTTTTAAAGTTTTGCTTTAGTTTTACTTTCTTGTATTTTGCAAATCCTTTATTAAATGTCCTCTTAAAATGCTATTATTACATCTACTCACTTATCTCAAGACGAACAGAATTTTATCACTTATTTTAAAACATTTTTAGATTCACAGATGGTAAAAGTCAACTCATCAACTTATAAAATTTCCTTCTTAAAATGATGATTGATGACTGTATTGCTTTTGATTATGTTTTTGTTTTGATTGATGGAGCCATTTAATGCAAATTTTAACAAATTATACTAATTTTGAGAAAGTTTTGACAATTTATAGTTTTATGGAAAAGATTTTGACAGTTTCCAAGTTAATGACAGATTGAAATATGCTCAAAGTAAACAGATACACGTCACCACTGTAATTTCTACTCATCGACCTATAAACAACCATTTGATGTGATTTACAAGTGTATTAACTATAACAGTGCTTTTAAGCAGGTTTTGTGGTTTTGCAGCTTTATGGAGTAATATTCGACAGTTTCCAATTTTCTGATGCATGTCTGAACTGTCAAAATTGTATCCATAGACCTATAAACAAGCATTAAATATGCTTTCTACTGGTTGTATTGCCTTTAAGCAATTTGGTAGCTTCGTAGAGTTATATTAGACAGTTAAATCACTATTATGCCAAATCAAAATCTATCAACAAGAGGGTTACACGTCACAATCGTCAAAAAACCACTCATGAAGCTATAAAAGTATAATTATAAATATTTATAATAGTTACACTGATTGTATTGCTTTAAAGCGAGTTTTTGTAGTTTTATAGCAACAAATAAGAGAACTCTAGTAATTATAAATTTTAAAACTTCAATTTCCAACGGCATATTATGTCTACAAAATATGTTCCTTTTATTTTTACATTTCCTATACATGCGCTCTTTGTAATACGTATTCTGAAACACCGTGTAGAGTTTCTGGCTGACGCGTTCCCAAATGCCCAGCCCTATACATAACTGTCGATAACGTGGGTTCCCAGTGGTACCGGTTCATCAGCGATTCAGTACATCATGCCAGGATGCAGGCCGTTTCCTCTTTGGAAATACACGTTAGGATTGCTGCTCAGGGTCGGCTCCAGTGTTGTGTACAGGTTGCCGTCGTCTGGTCTCAGGTAAAGACCACCTTGAAGAAGAAAAAATTTGTCAAAAATCAGTATATTTATATAAACAAAAAGTATAATTTATGTGTTAATCCAAATCAAAGTACAATGGAATGACGTTACACCGTGTACCAAAGGACCTTAAATTAGGTGAAATAACCACTTTGAACTTTTCGAAAATTGAAAAAATGGCATATTTATAACAAATAACCTTAAATTAGGTGAAATAAGCGCAAAAAAGGCACTTTTTAATTTTTAAAAAAAAAATAAATAAAAAGTCTACTTTTTGAGAATCAGTCTCTCGGTAAAATTGAAAAAGAGCTAGAGAGGCGATTTAGCGAAATTGATAGGAGTTCAAATAAAAAAGATACAACCTTTCAAAAATTGAAAAAATCACATTTTTGGTCAATTCCAAATTTGGCACGTTTTTGTTTTGCTTTTTAAAGGTTCCAACGATCTTAAATTAAGCGAAATAACCACTTTGAACCTCTCTTGGCATTTTTTGTTTTTTGCTCCAAAAATGTTTCAATGCATAGCAAAGGCATATTTATACCAAGGAACCTTAAACTAGGCAAAATAAGTGCAAGAAAAGCACTTTAAAATATTTACTTTAATCATTTATTCACCTTAAAGTATTAGGTAAGGGTCATTTTTATCTACTTTTTGAGATTCAGTATCTCGGTAAAATGGAGCTAGAGAAGCGAGTTTTGGCTCATTTTAGAGTATTTTTTATCCTTTTTCTAATTGTTCAAATAGAAAAGTTACAAACCTTTAAAAAATTTAAAAAAATGGTTTTTTTGGTCAAAAGTGCAAACTTGACAAGAAAATTACATTCTTACGTCATCCCAATTTAATTTGACTTTTACCATAGTTAAGTTTATTACCCCATTTATAATTAGTACACAACTACACAAAACTGTTGGATTTAGAGCTTCTAAAGGTTTCTAATATTACTTTATTTAATTGTTTATTTAAATAATAAGTTTATTCTATTTTTTAAATATTTTAAGGTTATGCACCATTAAAAGACAGTATTACGTTAATTCGTAAATTTTGTTACAAGTTTCAGATCATTTTTTAAAATTAAATTGGTCATTTTGTGATGAAAAGTAACTAATTTGAAGCTACTAAGTATTCACATTAAAGAGTTGAAAAAGCTTAAAATAATCTGAAAATTTTCAGGTTCAATTATTATTTTAAAAATAATGGTTTTGGAATTTTGATACCAATTTTTCGATAACAAGCATTTAAAATCATCATTTGTCTGGTTAAAAATTTAAAAACTTTGTCTTAAAAACATTCTTAATGTTTCAGTTCTGTAAGTGTGGACAAATTGTAAAATATTAAGAAATTTGTAGGATCTTCTAAATTGTAAGTACATTTTGTAAAATATGTACCGGTTGTCCTCTCCAAAGAATCTGACTTATTTTACCGCTTTTCTCCCTAACTGTACCAAATTTTGTAATGTTTCTTTATGTTATTGGATAGGAAATTTAATGAGGATTTCAAAAATGTGCTTAAAACAGTCATTTTCTCACTTTATGTAGGTTTTAGAGGCAATTTTGTCCCTGACTGCCCTTTCAAACTGTATTTCTTGCAGTTCAAACTTTCACACCGCTTTTCTCCCTGACTGTACCAAATTTTGTAATGTTTTTTTTAGGTTGTTAGAGAGGAAATTTAATGACGATTTAAAAAATGTGTTTAAAACAGTAATTTTTCCACTACAAGTGGGTTTTACAGGCGATTGTGTCTCTGGCTGTCCTTTGAAACTGTGTCTGTCAATTCAAACTTTGACACCGCTTTTCTCCCTGACTGTACCAAATTTTGTAATGTTTCTTTATGTTATTGGATAGGAAATTTAATGAGGATTTCAAAAATGTGCTTAAAACAGTCATTTTCTCACTCTAAGTAGGTTTTAGAGGCGATTTTGTCCCTGACTGCCCTTTCAAACTGTATTTCTGGCAGTTCAAACTTTGACACCACTTTTTTTAGAAGCTTTTAGACTGATTTGATATCTTTTGGGAGCTTTTAGGCTAGTTGAAGAGCAGTTGGAATCTATTAGACTGTTCTAAAACTGTTTTAGACCGTTTTGGAAGGCTTTCGTCTGCTTGGGAAGCATTTTGGGAGTTCCCGTAGTGTTTTAAAACCTTTTTTACACTAGTTGAGGATTATTTGGAAGCTTTTTGGACAGTTTAAAGAGCATATTAAAGGTTCTGGAATGCTCATTTGGATACTCTTAGATGGTTCTAGAATTTTTTGAAAGCTTTTAGACTGTTTTGATAACTTTTGGGAGCTTCTAGACTAGTTGAAGAGCATTTGGAATCTTTTAGACTGTTCTAAGACTGTTTTAGAACGTTTTGGAAGGCTTTCCTTTGCTTTACACTACTTGAGGAGTACTTGGAAGGTTTTACAACAGTTTAAAGAGCATATTGAAGGTTCTGGAATGCTTCAGAGGCATTTTGATACCCTTAGACGGTTCTAGAATTTTTTGGAAGTTCTTAGACTGTTTTGATTTCTTTTGGGAGCTTCTAGACCAGTTGAGGAGCATTTGGTATCTTTTAGACTGTGTTAGACCGTTTTGGAAGGCTTTCGTTCGCTTGGGAAGCATTTTGAAGTTTTAAAACCTTTTTTACACTACTTGAGGAGCATTTCCAAGGTTTTTGAACAGTTTAAAGAGCAAATTGAAGGTTATGGAATGCTTTAGAGGTATTTGGATACTCTTACACGGTTTTAGAATTTTTTGGAAGCTTTTAGATTGTTTTGATATTTTTTGGGAGCTTCTAGACTAGTTGAAGAGCATTTGGAATCTTTTAGACTGTTCTAAGAATGTTTTAGACCGTTTTCGAACGCATTCGTTTGCTTGGGAAGCATTCTGGAGTTCCCGTAGTGTTTTAAAACCTTTTTTACACTACTTGAGGAAGGTTTTTGAACAGTTTAAAGAGCATTGAAGGTTCTTGACTGCTTTTAAGGCATTTGAAACCGTGTAGACGGATCCAGAAACTTTTGTATGCTTTTAAACTGCTCTAGAAGTATACATAGCTTTTAGACTGTCTTGAAATCTTTTGAGAGCTTCTATATTGAAATTCATAAGTTTAAAAGCTTTTGAAAGCTTCTAGATTGTTTTGTAAGCTTTTGCAAGGCTTTTTGGAGCTTCTATAGTGTTTTGGAATTGTTTTATATTTTTTATACTACTTCAGGAGAATTTGGAAATTATTTGGTCAGTTCTAATTTGTAAATTGATACTTTTGCACACCCATTTTGCAATAGATAATTGGTAAGTATGNGCCNTNNAAANANCCGCCCCGAGNNAGGTCGTGCCCCNNCTTNGGNCANACCCNGGGCTGCNCCNAAANTAGNGACTGNTGCCTNAGCGNCNCGATGTNGTTNNNATNNAAGTCNNTACCCGGCATCGCGGGNTTGNCGGTGGGACTCCTTGCCGAGTACGNGAGCNNTGNCCTTCGTTCAANNCGTCGGGGGNNGCACCTTTAGGCTTNAGTTNNGNCCNTNNTCCAGGNGCGGAGNTTCGNCAANGANTAAACNNNCTGGAAAACACCTCCTTTNACNCGNNATGGCNCCACANACCTTATAGAACCTTNCGTTNCATAGGNACNGTTGGNCAACTTGGGTGGNNTTCCCNTTNTTAACGAAGATTTCNCCTTGGGCGGNGNGTGGNCGANCACCGTCNNANATCACANGNNTCCGCNAGTCTCGGTGCTNGGACTTTCTGCNCGNGNNCAANGANTGNTCTACGCCCACCNNNANNCTTANTGCTCANCNNANANCTGCTTAGCGTAAAAACCATTTACAACGGAAATTCCCATTAAAATTCTCGTTTGTTTCAAGCAAAAATCGACCTTATTTACATCAACTGCGTTGCCCTAAAACTATTTTGTTTTTAAGGAAAAAATTACAGTTTTTGTCTTTATTTACTGCTACTATAAAGAAAGGCAGAAAGAGTATTCCAACAGGAACAATTTTAATTGCAATTAACAGTTCAAGTTTCAAAGTAAATAAGGTTTGTTTCTGCTTAGCGTAAAAACCATTTACAACGGAAATTCCCATTAAAATTCTCGTTTGTTTCAAGCAAAAATTGGCCTTATTTACATCAACTGCGTTGCCCTAAAACTATTTTGTTTTTAAGGAAAAAATCACAGTTTTTGTCTTTATTTACTGCTACTATAAATAAAGACCGAAAGTGTCTTCCAACAGTAACAATCTTAATTGCAATTAACAGTTTAACTTTCAATGTAAATAAGGTTTGTTTCTGCTTAGCGTAAAAACCGTTTACAACGGAAATTCACATTAAAACGCTCGTTTGTTTGAAGCAAAAATCGACCTTATTTACATCAACTGCGTTGCCCTAAAACTATTTGGTTTTTAAGGAAAAGATCACAGTTTTTGTCTTTATTTACTGCTACTATAAAGAAAAACAGAAAGTGTCTTCCAACAGGAACAATCTTAATTGCAGTTAACAGCTTAACTTTCAATGTAAATAAGGTTCGTTTCTGCTTAGCGTAAAAACCGTTTACAACGGAAATTCCCATTAAAACGCTCGTTTGTTTCAAGCAAAAATCGGCCTTATTTACATCAACTGCGTTGCCCTAAAACTATTTTGTTTTTAAGGAAAAATTACAGTTTTTGTCTTTATTTACTGCTACTATAAGGAAAGACAGAAGGAGTCTTCCAACAGAAACAATTTAATTGCAATTAACAGTTTAAATTTCAAAGTAAATAAGGTTTGTTTCTGCTTAGCGTAAAAACCGTTTACAACGGAAATTCCCATTAAAATTCTCGTTTGTTTCAAGCAAAAATCGACCTTATTTACATCAACTGCGTTGCCCTAAAACTATTTTGTTTTTAAGGAAAAAATCACAGTTTTTGTCTTTATTTACTGCTACTATAAAGAAAGACAGAAAGTGTCTTCCAACAGGAACAATCTTAATTGCAATTAACAGTTTAACTTTCAATGTAAATAAGGTTTGTTTCTGCTTAGCGTAAAAACCGTTTACAACGGAAATTCCCATTAAAATTCTCGTTTGTTTCAAGCAAAAATCGACCTTATTTACATCAACTGCGTTGCCCTAAAACTATTTTGTTTTTAAGGAAAAAATCACAGTTTTTGTCTTTATTTACTGCTACTATAAAGAAAGACAGAAAGTGTCTTCCAACAGGAACAATCTTAATTGCAATTAACAGTTTAACTTTCAATGTAAATAAGGTTTGTTTCTGCTTAGCGTAAAAACCGTTTACAACGAAAATTCCCATTAAAATTCTCGTTTGTTTCAAGCAAAAATCGACCTTATTTACATCAACTGCGTTGCCCTAAAACTATTTTGTTTTTAAGGAAAAAATCACAGTTTTTGTCTTTATTTACTGCTACTATAAAGAAAGACAGAAAGTGTCTTCCAACAGGAACAATCTTAATTGCAATTAACAGTTTAACTTTCAATGTAAATAAGGTTTGTTTCTGCTTAGCGTAAAAACCGTTTACAACGGAAATTCCCATTAAAATTCTCGTTTGTTTCAAGCAAAAATCGACCTTATTTACATCAACTGCGTTGCCCTAAAACTATTTTGTTTTTAAGGAAAAATTACAGTTTTTGTCTTTATTTACTGCTACTATAAAGAAAGACAGAAGAGTCTTCCAACAGAAACAATTTAATTGCAATTAACAGTTTAAATTTCAAAGTAAATAAGGTTTGTTTCTGCTTAGCGTAAAAACCGTTTACATCGGAAATTCCCATTAAAATTCTCGTTTGTTTCAAGCAAAAATCGACCTTATTTACATCAACTGCGTTGCCCTAAAACTATTTTGTTTTTAAGGAAAAATCACAGTTTTTGTCTTTATTTACTGCTACTATAAAGAAAGACAGAAAGTGTCTTCCAACAGGAACAATCTTAATTGCAAATAACAGTTTAACTTTCAATGTAAATAAGGTTTGTTTCTGCTTAGCGTAAAAACCGTTTACAACGGAAATTCCCATTAAAATTCTCGTTTGTTTCAAGCAAAAATCGACCTTATTTACATCAACTGCGTTGCCCTAAAACTATTTTGTTTTTAAGGAAAAATCACAGATTTTGTCTTTATTTACTGCTACCATTAAGAGAGACAGAAAGTGCCTCTCAACAGGAACAATCTTCATTGCAATTAACTGTTCAACTTTCAATGTAAATAAGGTTCGTTTCTGCTTAGCGTAAAAACCGTTTACAACGGAAATTCCCATTAAACTTCTCGTTTGTTTCAAGCAAAAATCGACCTTATTTACATCAACTGCGTTGCCCTAAAACTATTTTGTTTTTGAGGAAAAAATCACAGATTTTGTCTTTATTTACTGCTACTATTAAGAGAGACAGAAAGAGTCTTCAAACAGTAACAATCTTAAATGCAATTAACAGCTTAACTTTCAAAGTAAATAAGGCTCTTTTGTTCATTTTATAAATACAATTTTGGCAGTTTCTGGACATTTCAAAAATAAAAATTAACTAGTCAACAATCAAGAAAATGCGGAATTAACGGAAAAAAATAGAAAAACCTATTTAACTAAATTTCTTGTAAAGTGGAACTTAATGCATAAAAATACCACGGCGACAGCACAAAAATTAATTTATTCTTGATGTGGAAAAAGTCGGTTTCAAGTACGACTAGTGGTACTGTCATTATAACATTAAGCCAATTGAGATGGATGATAGTTTAATGATAGTGTACGTGAACGATGATTAATTGGTTAATCGGCATAAGTCATACGCGAAGCTGTTGATGATGCCTGTTTGATTTGATTGATTTTAATTCGATTAACAATATTTTACATCCTGTTAAAGTTTTTCCAATCAATATTAATTACACTTGTATCCTTGCCAAGGAAAAAATACTTTAGTATAGGAATCACCCTGTAGAGTTTTTGATTTGCAATCGTCGATCTTTTATTCAGTAGGTACTTCATTTCTACTGCGGTCTGTACTAGTTTTCTTCTCTTTTTATGGTGCAGACCACTTCAGTAAAATTTGTCTCATCGCAGCTTTTTACAAGAATAATGTCTAGGTCAATCATTAACCTGAAATGATGATCTCGATTGATTTAAGCGTCGTTAAATTAAACGAAAAGTTGTTTAAGTGTATTTTATTAATCTTAGTCGATACAAAATATGGCTACAGTCAGAAACAAAGAAATACTGAAAAAGGCACTCGCACACTTAAAATTAGCTGACCTAAAGCTAGTTAACTTAAATTGGAGCTTAACTATCGCATTGAATAATTATGAGTGATATTGCAAGTGGTACCTACATAGAAACGTTAAAACCTAAAAATATTTACATCACACTTTGTTGTTTTTTTTTTCTAACCAAAATTCGGTATTTGTAACAAAGTACAGCCCTAGTTAAGACTAAGTTGTCTGCCAACTTGACTTTATACAGGGTGTTTCAAAATACGTATTTCAAGTTGCCAGAATCACTAAAACTTCCTAAATTTTTTTTTTTAAGTTTTGCTTTAGTTTTACTTTCTTGTATTTTGCAAATCCTTTATTAAATGTCCTCTTAAAATGCTATTATTACATCTACTCACTTATCTCAAGACGAACAGAATTTTATCACTTATTTTAAAACATTTTTAGATTCACAGATGGTAAAAGTCAACTCATCAACTTATAAAATTTCCTTCTTAAAATGATTAAATACTGTATTGCTTTTGATTATGTTTTTGTTTTGATTGATGGAGCTCTTAAAAACATTTAATGCAAATTTTAACAAATTATACAAATTTTTGAGAAAGTTTTGACAATTTATAGTTTTATGGAAAAGATTTTGACAGTTTCCAAGTTAATGACAGATTGAAATATGCTCAAAGTAAACAGATACACGTCACCACTGTCTAATTTCTACTCATCGACCTATAAACAACCATTTGACATGTCTGTATTAACTGTCAAAATTGTATCCATAGACCTATAAACAAGCATTAAATATGCTTTCTACTGGTTGTATTGCCTTTAAGCAATTTGGTAGCTTCATAGAGTTATATTTGACAGTTAAATCACTATTATGCCAAATCGAAATCTATCCACAAGAGGGTTATACGTCACAATCGTCAAAAAACCACTCATGAAACTATAAAATTGTTATTATAAATATTTATAACAGTTACACTGATTGTATTGCTTTAAAGCGAGTTTTGTAGTTTTATAGCAACAAATAAGAGAACTCTAGTAATTATAAATTTTAAAACTTCAATTTCCAACGGCATATTATGTCTACAAAATATGTTCCTTTTATTTTTACATTTCCTATACATGCGCTCTTTGTAATACGTATTCTGAAACACCGTGTAGAGTTTCTGGCTGACGCGTTCCCAAATGCCCAGCCCTATACATAACTGTCGATAACGTGGGTTCCCAGTGGTACCGGTTCATCAGCGATTCAGTACATCATGCCAGGATGCAGGCCGTTTCCTCTTTGGAAATACACGTTAGGATTGCTGCTCAGGGTCGGCTCCAGTGTTGTGTACAGGTTGCCGTCGTCTGGTCTCAGGTAAAGACCACCTTGAAGAAGAAAAAATTTGTTAAAAATCAGTATATTTATATAAACAAAAAGTATAATTTATGTGTTAATCCAAATCAAAGTACAATGGAATGACGTTACACCGTGTACCAAAGGACCTTAAATTAGGTGAAATAACCACTTTGAACTTTTCGAAAATTGAAAAAATGGCATATTTATAACAAATAACCTTAAATTAGGTGAAATAAGCGCAAAAAAGGCACTACAAGTTTTAATTCTTCAAAAAAAAATAAATAAAAAGTCTACTTTTTGAGAATCAGTCTCTCGGTAAAATGAAGAGCTAGAGAGGCGATTTAGCGAAATTGATAGGAGTTCAAATAAAAAAGTTACAACCTTTCAAAAATTGAAAAAATGACATTTTTGGTCAAGTCCAAATTTGGCACGTTTTTGTTTTGCTTTTTAAAGGTTCCAATGCATAGAAAAGGATATATTTATACCAAACGATCTTAAATTAAGCGAAATAACCACTTTGAACCTCTCCAAAATTAAAATAATGGCATTTTTTGTCAACATTTTCAATTTTTTTGCTCCAAAAATGTTTCAATGCATAGCAAAGGCATATTTATACCAAGGAACCTTAAACTAGGCAAAATAAGTGCAAGAAAAGCACTTTAAAATATTTACTTTAATTATTTATTCACTTTAAAGTATTAGGTAAGGGTCATTTTTATCTACTTTTTGAGATTCAGTATCTCGGTAAAATGGAGCTAGAGAAGCGAGTTTTGGCTCATTTTAGAGTATTTTTTATCCTTTTTCTAATTGTTCAAATAAAAAAGTGAGTGAGTTCAAATAGAAAAGTTACAAACCTTTAAAAAATTTAAAAAAATGGTTTTTTTGGTCAAAAGTGCAAACTTGACAAGAAAATTACATTGTTACGTCATCCCAATTTAATTTGACTTTTACCATAGTTAAGTTTATTACCCCATTTATAATTAGTACACAACTACACAAAACTGTTGGATTTAGAGCTTCTAAAGGTTTCTAATATTACTTTATTTAATTGTTTATTTAAATCATAAGTTTATTCTATTTTTTAAATATTTTAAGGTTATGCACAATTAAAAGACAGTATTACGTTAATTCGTAGATTTTGTTATAAGTTTCAGATCATTTTTTAAAATTAAATTGGTCATTTTGTGATGAAAAGTAACTAATTTGAAGCTACTAAGTATTCACATTAAAGAGTTGAAAAAGCTTAAAATAATCTGAAAATTTTCAGGTTCAATTATTATTTTAGAAATAATGGTTTTGGAATTGTGTTTCCAATTTTTCGATAACAAGCATTTAAAATCATCATTTGTCTGGTTAAAAATTTAAAAACTTTGTCTTAAAAACATTCTTAATGTTTCAGTTCTGTAAGTGTGGACAAATTGTAAAATATTAAGAAATTTGTAGGATCTTCTAAATTGTAAGTACGTTTTGTAAAATATTTACCGGTTGTCCTCTCCAAAGAATCTGACTTATTTTACCGCTTTTCTCCCTAACTGTACCAAATTTTGTAATGTTTCTTTATACTATTGGATAGGAAATTTAATGAGGATTTCAAAAATGTGCTTAAAACAGTCATTTTCTCACTTTATGTAGGTTTTAGAGGCAATTTTGTCCCTGACTGCCCTTTCAAACTGTATTTCTGGCAGTTCAAACTTTGACACCGCTTTTTTGACTGTAGAATTTTTTCAATGGAAGCTTTTAGACTGTTTTGATATCTTCTGGCAGAGCATTTTTTAGGCAATTTTGTCCCTGACTGTAATTTCAAAGTGTATTTGTTCAAACTTTGACATAGGCTTTTTTTGACTTTTAACTGTTTTGATATCTTTTTTAGTTGAAGAGCATTTGGAATCTTTTAGACTGTTCTAAGTCTGTTCTAGACCGTTTTAGAAGGCTTTCGTCTGCT
This sequence comes from Ips nitidus, assembly GCA_018691245.2. Classification (NCBI taxonomy): domain Eukaryota; kingdom Metazoa; phylum Arthropoda; class Insecta; order Coleoptera; family Curculionidae; genus Ips; species Ips nitidus. The sequence goes on along the minus strand of CM042789.1, from coordinate 4,992,834 downwards.
TGGGAAGCATTTTGGGAGTTCCGTAGTGTTTTAAAACCTTTTTCAAACACTAGTTGAGGATTATTTGGAAGCTTTTTGGACAGTTTAAAGAGCATATTAAAGGTTCTGCTAATTTGGATACTCTTAGACGGTTCTAGAATTTTTTGAAAGCTTTTAGACTGTTTTGATAACTTTTGGGAACTTCTAGACTAGTTGAAGGGCATTTGGAATCTTTTAGACTGTTTTTAAGTCTGTTTTAGAACGTTTTGGAAGGCTTTCCTTTGCTTTACACTACTTGAGGAGTACTTGGAAGGTTTTTCAACAGTTTAAAGAGCATATTGAAGGTTGTGGAATGCTTCAGAGGCATTTTGATACCCTTAGACGGTTCTAGGAATTTTTTGGAAGCTCTTAGACTGTTTTGATATCTTTTGGGAGCTTCTAGACCAGTTGAGGAGCATTTGGTATCTTTTAGACTGTGTTAGACCGTTTTGGAAGGCTTTCGTTCGCTTGGGAAGCATTTTGAAGTTTTAAAACCTTTTTTACACTACTTGAGGAGTATTTGAAAGGTTTTTGAACAGCTTAAAGAGCATTGAAAGTTCTTGACTGCTTTTAAGGCATTTGAAACCGTGTAGACGGATCCAGAAACTTTTGTAAGCTGTTAAACTGCTCTAGAAGTATACAGAGCTTTTAGACTGTCTTGAAATCTTTTGAGAGCTTCTATATTGAAATCCATAAGTTTAAAAGCTTTTGAAAGCTTCTAGATTGTTTTGTAAGCTTTTGCAAGGCTTTTTGGAGCTTCTATAGTGTTTTGGAATTGTTTTATATTTTTTATACTACTTCAGGAGAATTTGGAAATTATTTGGTCAGTTCTAATTTGTAAATTGATACTTTTGCACACCCATTTTGCAATAGATAATTGGTAAGTATGTTTTTGTCTCTCAGAAGCCTTCAATATCTCAATATAGCTATTACAATTGTAAATTAACCTATACAAAAAAAAACCATACAAAAAATAGCAAAAAATAAGCAAAAAAAGCATGAAAAAAATCTGTCAAATGACGTATTTTTGCGTAAATTGTTCACATTAGATGTCAAAAGTTGGTTGCTTTTATTATTTACAAAAAGCAAAATTTCTAGAAATCCGGCTTCAAAACATTACTAATTATTTTGCAGATGAGTGAACTATCTGCTCTGCTCACATTTAACTCATTCGCCACTCACTTATTAGGGTCTACTTATAGAAGTTTCTCACTCAAAAGCAATTTGTTTTTGAATCAAATTAGGTTCCCTAAAAGCTAGTTGAGTACATTTAACTCATTCGCTACTCACTTATTAGGGTCTACTTATAGAAGTATCTCACTCAAAAGCAATTTGTTTTTGAATCAAATTAGGTTCCCTAAAAGCTAGTTGAGTACATTTAACTCATTCGCTACTCACTTATTAGGGTCTACTTATAGAAGTATCTCACTCAAAAGCAATTTGTTTTTGAATCAAATTAGGTACCCCAAAAGCTAAGTTGAGTATGAGATAAGTGATCTGATCACAAATATTTAAAGAGATTTCTGAATTCCGCCGTCAGACTTGAGATTCTAACTCATAGAATTAAGATGTTGTACCACATCTATTTTAGCATATTGTATTGCAAAAGTAAATCGTTTACTGTCATATCGAATGATAAATCAAACCGAATATAAACTTTCGAGCGTCCAAACGAAAACACGTGTAGGTTTAATCGGTTAGCAGCTTAAAAGACATCATTACGCTTACGTTGTTAACACCGGGACTTGAGACTCTTGTGTTGGTGTTAATGTGTTCACGACACATTTAGAGCCTTTTAAGGGAGGTACCGGAGTAGTACCATCTAGTCGGGTGTACCGTTAATCCTGCACGTCCGCCAAGTTGGCCAGATGGGCCATAACTCATGCGAATTTATGTCTCTGAATCCTGGCCTCAAAAGGTGAAAGGTCCACGGGGATTATTAAATTTTATTAATTTTATCTCAAGTCTAATGGGAGATGTCCATGCGAATTCTTGTGTCAAATCTATACAATAATCGTATCTCGTCGAGTTAGTTAAAGTAGGTAAACGGTGATTTTAAATAGCGAGATTTATGGTTTACTTGAATTGTAATGGGTTCCATACCGGACGAGAAGTGAATTTAAATGTAAATATGTTAATTTCTTCTTTAAGTGGCTCCTACAACTTTAAGGTGTGATCGTAAACCGAAGGTTTTATTAAAAACCAATAATACGTTTACGACCCAATTACCTAGAGATACGTACCAGGAGATACGACACACTGGCGTAATCTGCAATGCGCTTTTAAAACCGACCAATCCATTTCGATATGTATTTTAATGTTCCGCCCGAGTAATTATACGTTTAAAATATGATCGCAACAAGTATCTATCCCGTGGAGATACAATCCGATACTCTCCGGTTCTTCTTCGCAGATTAATATCTAGAGCACCAGTTCGTGGTAAACACCTGCGTCTTTCCTATGCAGATACCAGAAAAATCGACGTACTAGTTTTCTGCAATGATACGTGATATACATATGTTTATTAATGGAGTTTATTGAGACGGGATGGTATAATTGAAGACAGTGGCGTTGCAGAAACTATTACTTCATCTTCAGAAGATGTTAGTTCATTTTACATTGAAGATTTTTTGATAATGTATACTGGATTTTCTGAAGACAGAATAGAGCAAAATGCTTCACAAAAGTTTGATGTGACAATTTCATGTGACAGTTGTAACAAACGTCTAAACTGTGAAACTTTAGCTAACTGACTCTAAACTCTAGACAGGAATCTACAAAAATCTCAGTTTAAAACAGTTTTCTTGCCAGTATTCGAGACAAGACGAGGTTTTCAGCTTTCTGACTCTTATTTTGACAGTTATCACGTGAGTTTTTAAGTAAGTGTTATTCTAAATTCATGTAGCAGTTGTAACAAACGTCAACACTGTCAAACTTTTACTAAACTGAGCATGAATCTGCAAAAATCGCAGCTTATAACAGTTGTCTTGCACTATTCGAGACAAAACGTGATTTTCAGCTAGCTGGCAACTATTTTGACAGTTGTCTCGTGACTATCTAGGTAAATAGTATTCTAGTTTTATGTGACAGTTGTAACAAACGTCTAAACTCTCAAACTTTAGCTAATCTGGGCTTGAATCTGCAAAACCTCCAGTTTAAAATAGTTTTCTTGCAATATTCGAGAAAATACGTGGGTTTCAGATTACTGACCATTATTTTGACAGGTATCACGTGACTGCCTAAGTAACTGGCATTATAGTTCCATGTAACAGTTGTAACAAACATCTAAACTGTCAAACTTTAGCTTATTTGGGCATGAATATGTAAAAATCCCAGTTTAAAACCGTTTTCTTGTAGTATTCGAGACAAGATATAGTTTTCAGCTTCCTGGCCATAATTTTGACAGTTGTCTCGTCACTATCTAGGTAAATAGTATTCTAGTTTCATGTGACAGTTGTAACAAACGTCTAAATTGTCAAACTTTAGTTAATCTGGGCTTGAATCTGCAAAACCCTCAGTTTAAAATAGTTTTCTTGCAATATTCGAGACAATACGAGGGGTTCAGATTAATAACCATTATTTTGACAGTTATCACGTGACTGCCTAAGTAACTGGCATTATAGTTCCATGTAACAGTTGTAACAAACGTCTAAATTGTGAAACTTTAGCTAATCTGGGCTTGAATCTGCAAAAACGCCAGTTTAAAATAGTTTTCTTGCAATATTCGAGAAAATACGTGGGTTTTAGATTACTGACCATTATTTTGACAGTTATCACGTGACTGCCTAATTAACTGGCATTATAGTTCCATGTAACAGTTGTAACAAACGTCTAAATTGTGAAACTTTAGCTAATCTGGGCTTGAATCTGCAAAAACGCCAGTTTAAAATAGTTTTCTTGCAATATTCGAGAAAATACGTGGGTTTCAGATTACTGACCATTATTTTGACAGGTATCACGTGACTGCCTAAGTAACTGGCATTATAGTTCCATGTGACAGTTGTAACAAACGTCTAACCTGTCAAACTTTAGCTTATCTGGCCATGAACATTCAATAATCCCAGTTTAAAACAGTTTTCTTGTAGTATTCGAGAGAAGATATAGTTTTCAGCTTCCTGGTCATAATTTTGACAGTTGTCTCGTCACTATCTAGGTAAATAGCATTTTAGTTTCATGTGACAGTTGTAACAAACGTCTAACCTGTCAAACTTTAGCTAATCTGGGCTTGAATCTGCAAATAACCCAGTTTAAAATAGTTTTTCTGCAGTATTCGAGAAAATACGTGGGTTTCAGATTACTGACCATTATTTTGACAGGTATCACGTGACTGCCTAAGTAACTGGCATTATAGTTCCATGTGACAGTTGTAACAAACGTCTAAACTGTCAAACTTTAGCTTATCTGGGCATGAATATTCAATAATTCCAGTTTAAAACAGTTTTCTTGTAGTATTCGAGATAAGATATACTTTTCAGATTCCTGGCCATAATTTTGACAGTTGTCTCGTGTTTATCTAGGTAAATAGTATTCTAGTTTCATGTGACAGTTGTAACAAACGTCTAACCTGTCAAACTTTAGCTAATCTGGGCTTGAATCTGCAAATAACCCAGTTTAAAATAGTTTTTCTGCAGTATTCGAGAAAATACGTGGGTTTCAGATTACTGACCATTATTTTGACAGGTATCACGTGACTGCCTAAGTAACTGGCATTATAGTTCCATGTAACAGTTGTAACAAACGTCTAAACTGTCAAACTTTAGCTTATCTGGGCATGAATATTCAATAATCCCAGTTTAAAACAGTTTTCTTGTAGTATTCGAGAGAAGATATAGTTTTCAGCTTCCTGGTCATAATTTTGACAGTTGTCGCGTCACTATCTAGGTAAATAGCATTTTAGTTTCATGTGACAGTTGTAACAAACATCTAAACTGTCAAAGTTTAGCTAATCTGGGCTTAAATCTGCAAAATCCCCAGTTTAAAATAGTTTTTCTGCAGTATTCGAGACAAGAGGACATTTTCAGCTTCCTGACTATTATTTTGACAGTTACCACGTAACTGTCCATATTCTTGTTTTATGTAACAGTTGTAATCAACGCCAAAATTGTCAAACTTTAGCTTATTTGGGCATGAATATGTAAAAATCCCAGTTTAAAACCGTTTTCTTGTAGTATTCGAGACAAGATATAATTTTCAGATTCCTGGCCATTTCTTTGATAGCTATCTTGTGACTGAATAAGTAAATAGTATTCTAATTTCATGGAACAGTTGTAACAAATGTCAAAACTGTCAGAATTTAGCTAATCTGGGCACAAATATGCAAACAGTATTTGACAAGACGTTTTCAGCTTCTTGGTCATAATTTTCACAGTTGTCACGTGACTGTCTAAATAAATTGTATTTTAATTTACGGTGTGTTGCAAACGTCAAAACTGTCAAGCTTTACCCAGTCTAGGTATGATGTAATAATTACCGTATATGACCATTATTTTGACAGTTGAATGTGTCAAAAATAATGGAACTTCGATTAACCATAACTCGGTTATTTGAAATGCTACAGGGTGGTTCTTTTTACCCATTTTTAGCTTAAAGTGTCTTCTTTTGATCACCCTGTAAGTGCCAACCACTCTCTCAGAAAAAAGTGCTAAAAAAAAAACAAAATGGCGTCAAAAACCGTTAATTTAAAAGAGCAACTTTGATTGACCATAACTCGGTTATTTGGTAAACCCACGGGAAAACCGTAACAATATTATTATTACATATACAGTCTCATGACTTGATTGATCTCTACTGGCCATTCTCCTCCTCCATCTCTTGCAAAAATTTCTGTAACAAAGCTAACTTTGTACCTACATAGAGTTAAAATCATCTCTGCGGTTAATCACTTATGCGTAGCTTGATTAAATTTACCGGAGATTGATCGAAGAAAACCATCAGCGAATTGTTCTTCAAAAGTGCCGATCGCGAATCTCGACGAAAGCGTCAAACAACTTATTAAAATGTTAACTTCTTCGCTTGGTTTTGCTCTTATTTTATTTTTTTGCCAAAGGCCGCAGTCAACCCGATCAGTGGCGTAACGGAAAGCAATTCAACCCCGTTTTCACGGATTTTGTGTGCAAGTTTCACTTTTATCCATCAATCTGCATATAGGTACGTGTTTGTTGTGTTTATGAGGTTCGGTTGAAATATTCATTACACGCTACAAAAATTGTTATGCATTGAAATTCCAATTAAAGCTTTACGATGGATTGGAATTTCTTTTATAATTAACACCGTAATGCGGAGAGGACCTATCGAGCATAGAACACGAAATAATCTAGAAAATCCTTTTTGTCTGATTATTTTTGCTGTAATACGGGAAATTCCGTGCTAATACAAAAACAAGCTTTCAGGAAATCACAATTAATTTTTTTACGTTTTAATATCTAATATTAAAAAATCACATCCAAATTTGCCGTTATAGACAAAGGAATTTTAACAAGTGCGTTTTATAGGGAATTTCCTCTTCCCGCTTAATATGGAAACGGAAGATTACAAGCAAAAATGTTATTAAACTATTCCCTAACAAACTGGCCATGAGAAATTCAAGCAAACGCAAGTTTTTTCAGAAAGATTATCCAACTCGTTGTCTCTAATTGAATAAACGATACCCTTTTAAAGAAGAATACTTAAGATTCTTATATTTTACCTTTGAGAGGTTTGCTTGGGTGTTTAGAAGCGGATGTGCAGAAGAATTTGAAAAAAGTTGGTTAGAAGAGCAAAAAAGTAGAAATAAAAACCTGTAAATAGAGGAAAGTAGGTACAGAAATTGGAGATAATGAAGATTTGATAGAAGTTGGTAAAAAGGAAAAACAATTCAGGACTGTATTTAAAGTATCAGTGTTTTACTGTTAAATTTTGAGATTACATATCACAATGAGATTTAAATCATTATTTCTGTATAAAAAGATCAACCATTTTTTAAAATTGGTTATTTAAGCAGTTCAGTACTTTTCAAAGTTTTAAAATATCAAGACAAGTCAAACATATTGAAAACAGAGTAAAAATTTAAATATCCTCAAAAACTGGACAAGTTAATAGATTTCAAAGTAATCTTTTAAAATACAACACCAGAAATTGTTCAATGTTGTTGAGAGAATTATGTTGTTATGTTAGACAGAAATTTTCGATGCTACTAACACTAAATAGGTCTCCTGTCAACTAGTGCACCAAAGTTTACAAAATCCTTTGTATGAACGCAAATTTTCTAAAAACTGCATAAGTTTCTCATATTTTTCGTGGAAGAGACACAGTTGTTTAAAAGAAAAATCAAGCTTGACTGCCAACATTATCTGGTTGTTATGATGCACGTGTGCTATTTAATGGAATATATTGCCCTACTAAAGAAAAACATAAATAGAAAGTACCCAATATTTATTATTAATTCAAAATTGCAATAATTGTAATTAAAAACACACTCAACATAATATGTTATAATATGTTTATGTTGAGTATCATGTATCCGGATTTCTAGAAATTTTACTTTTTGTAAATAATAAAAACAACCAAACTTTGACATCTAATGTGAACGATTTACGCAAAAACACGTCATTTGACAGATTTTTTTCATGCTTTTTTGCTTTTTTCTTCTTTTTGTGCTTAATTTAGTTTTTTGTGCTTATTCGCTGCCATTTTTTGTATGGTTTTATTTTGTATAGGTTAATTCTGAAAAAGCTTGCTAAGCGACAAAAACCCTACCAATTATCTGATGCAAAATGGGTAAGTATCAATTTACAAAAATTTAAACTGGCCAAATAATTTCCAAATGCTCCGAATAGTCTAAAAAGGAATGTAAAAACATTTCAAAACACTATAAAAGCTCCAAAATGTCTTGCAAAAGCTTACAAAACAGCCTAGAAGCTTCTAAAAGCTTTTCAACTTGTTATAGAAGTTCTCAAAAGATATCAAGACAGTCTAAAAGCTTCCGTATGCTTCTAGAGCAGTTTAACCGATTCTAAAATCCTCTACAAGGTTTCAAATGCCTTAAAAGCAGTCTAGAACCTTCAATGCCCTTTAAACTGTTCAAACACTTTCCAAATGCTCCTAAAGTAGTTTAAAAAGGTTTTAAAACCCTACAGAAACTCCATCCATGAATTTTAAGGTCGATTTACTGACTACACAGCAAATTTCAGGGCTGTAACCCGCAAATTTCAAAAATACTGACTGCAATTTGTGTTTTACTGTATTTTAACTAACTTTTCTGTATTTTCAATGACTTGTAGTACAATCTCACTGAAGTAAGAGTTATTTGTGGAAAATATGCAGTACCTACATCCATAGATTTTAATATCAATTTACTGTCAACACGTAGTAGTCAAAAAAAATTTCAAAATACTACAGAAACTCCAAAATGCTTCTAAAGCAGTCGAAAAGTTTTTAAAACAGTCTATAGAAGCTCTCAAAACATTTCAAGACAGTCTGAAAGTTTCGATATGCTTTTAGAACAGCTTAAAAGCTTCCAAAATTTTCTAGAACCATTTCAAATGCCAAAATGCCATTCAATGAACAAGGTTTCAAATGCCTTGAAAGCAATCCAAAACATTCAATGCGAAAGAATAGTCTAAAAACATTTCAAAACACTACAGAAACTCCAAAATGTTTCTAAAACAATCTAGAGGCTTTCAAAAGCTTTTAGAACAGTCTTAAAGATTCCAAATGCTCTTTAACTAGTCTATAAGCTTTCAAAAAATTTTAGAATCGTATAAGAATTTCAAAATGCCTCTAAAGCATTCCAGAATCTTCAATATGCTCTTTAAACTGTCCAAAAACTTTACAAATGTGTAACAAGTTTCAAAAATATTTTTATATTTTCCGAGTCAACTTGTAGAAAATAATGTTGCAATAAAGCGTGAGTTATAAAAATGTACGGTGATTTTCTCAGCACGTGTTTGACAAACGATTTAAAGTAATCATCAGTCCATAAAAAGCATTATTAATTGATTTATAGTAGCTGTAAATGATACTACTAGCTGTAATAAATTGATCATCGAATAGTAAGTCACATAAAATTTAATAAAAGATTCCTCGATTGTCTTTTGATTAACAGACTGATGATGACACCTACTTCAGTTGTCTTAGTGAACTATAAAACTCAAACTAATCAACGACCATTCTAAAATGATCAAGTAGTAAAAGTGTACTCTATTTTTATTACAGTGAACTGAAGAAGGTTTGCTATTCGTTTCAAACTTACCATCAAGCTGTAAAAGGTTTACCAACTATCTTTAATTAATTGGAGTGACAGAGATTCAATCAGTGGTACTGCCTTATATTGCATTATGGGCTGTAAAACGGTTAGAAACTATGTTTTTTTACTAATTAAGCTGCAAATATTGTAGTTTGCCTTAAATCCAAATTTGCCAATTTGCCAAACTCTAATTGGTCGAGAGATCCATAAATGATGTATAGTGTTGGTCATCGCAGATGGTAATTAGTCAATTTTCGGTTATAACTCGTAAACTAAGCATATTTGGTGTAAAATAGTTCAAAACAAATTAGTATTGCATTAATGTAGTATGCAAAACGAAGAATACACCTTCACTATAAACCTCTAAATTTGTATCAAAAAACACGATTTTTTGAATCTGAAATTTGTAGAGCGGTATTTTTTACAAAACGCTCTGTATATTACACGACATTTCACACGTCTTCTGTTTCCACTTTATAAACATAATCAGACAGAGTGTCCCAAGCAAGTGGTCAACTGGTACTTTGCGTTGCAGAAAAAAACACCAATTTTTGTAATTGAACACCCTGTACAAAATTGAACAGCTTTTTTTACGGTTTCAAAAACTTTGGCAGTTCAAACTAATCGTTTGCACACCCTGTATTTCAATCCTTGGCACGGTTAGCACTAAGAATGAATTACAGCAATTTTAATTGAATTTTTGTATAGGGTGTCCTGAAATAAAAACGCAAAAAAGTGAAACAAGCAAATTCCAGCTTGCATGAAAATAAATCCACTTTGTATATCTACTTACCACTGTCTACCTGGGTTATTGTATCTATTACTTTAAAATGGTGCAAAAAGATTCAAATCTGGTCATCTAAGAGGTTTACAAGTTAATTTTTGACACTAAAAATAGTGAAAAAAAACAATTTTTGGACTAATTGTTAGTGGCGTTCAATTTTTAAGACTGTAGGTAGTGTAAAACTGTAGCTTTAAGACTGAATAGTATAAAATTTGTTATTTACTACTAGAAATTGTCTTAAAATTCGTTTTTCAATCAAATCAAGGAAGAAGATTGTTGCGCAGAAAACTCATTTTTTACTACTAAGAATAGTCTAAAAGTTGACTTTTAAGGCTAGAAATTACTTTACTAAGACTAAAAAGGGTCCAAAAGTTTATTTTCAAGGCTTTAATTGGTGTACAAAACAATTTTCTGCACTGAAACAAGTCTCGAATTCAATTAAACAACAGTCCAAATTGAACTTTCGGACTAATTCGTTTCAAAAAAAATTGTTTACAATACTAGTATTGTAGCATTTAGTGCCAATTTTTTACTTTCATTACTGAAGAGTCTGAAACTTGACTTTTGAGTCTTAAAGCACTAAAAACAGTCCGAATTTTTTAGAAATGCTCCAATTTTTTTGCACCGATGAGTGTAGAAGTCAATTTAATAATGAATAAGTTTGAAATGACATTTTCAAGACTATGGACAGTGTACAAACTGACGTTCAGGTCTTATAAGTCAAAAACTTTGTGAAGATAGTCTTGACACTCGATTTTTCAGGCTGAAAACAGCCTTAAAGCACTAAAACTAGATTTTTAAGAAATGTTCGAATTTTTAGCACTGAGGTGTCTAAAAGTCAATTTAATGGTGACAAAGCTTGAAATGACATTTTTAAGCCTATGGAAAATGTAAAAATTGTTTTTAAGCTTGCTATGTCAAAAACTTGGCGAAGATAGTCTTGAAACTCGATTTTCCAAGCTGAAAGCAGTTTCAAAGTACTAAAAATAGTCCAGAGTTCTCCAAAAGTTTGTCTTCAAGTCAATTTTCATAAATCTAATGTCAATATCCTGTGTTTAAAACTATTCTCAAGACTAAAATGTTGAAATTTGTCTTCAAATTATGATAATTTACTTTAAATGCAAATTTTAAGCTTCTGATGCCACTTTTCATTGGTTCAGAGACACTTTGGTGTCAAGTCAATTTTCAAGGTTTAACTGTTTGAATTTGTAGTCAAAAACTGAAATTTAAAGAACTGTATTTTCCTTAGGAAATTTTCAGGAAAATTACGTAATACAAAATTATTGAAAATTTGTAGCTAAGCTAGTTTGCTACAAATTCTATAAACACATAAAAGATGACTTGACAATTCAATTACAAGACACAAAACGAATGAAATGAGATTCAAAAACTTGAAATTTGACTAAAAAGTCATGTGTAAAATAATACAATTTAGGCATCAAGCTGAACATATAGAAGAAACTTGTCAAATTGAAAAATTGTCAAATTTATACAATTTGAACAGGAAGCTTTTCAACTTAGGTGAGATTGTAAAGTAGAACAATTTAAATTTGACAGCTGTCACCACGCAAACTTTGAAAAACAGTACATTTTAAGCTTCAAGCTGTATAACTGTGGATATCTCAGAAATTACTTGTTGAGCTCAAATTTCTGAAAGGTGTCTAACTCCACTAAATTTGTCAATTGTCAATTTTGTACAATTGGAACAAGAAGTTTTTGAACTTAAGTTTGATTTTGAAGTAGTACAATTTAGGCACTAAGCGCTTGAACCGATAGTATCAGTAACTGCTCTATTTAGGACATAATTTTCAAAAATGTCTAATTACTGTCAGTTAAAAATTGTACCAAATTTGACATCTCTCAGACCAGTATAGTATATTTTAAGCTTTATAACCGTTGATATATTCTGAGATAACATGTTTTAAGTTAAACTGTACTAAATTTGATAGTTTTCACTTTCCTTCAACTCTATTAGGCAAGTTTAACTCAACTTTACGTCCAAAATTGTACGGTTTAGATAATGATAGTAATATCTTAGATTATTTACTGTCAATGCTGACGTGTTATTTTTTTATGGGCCTCCCTGTATTTAAGGGATTTTTGTTTCAAAAGATTCATACTCGATTCTTATTACGTTTTTTGAAGAGAAGTTTTTCTATCAATTGTATATTGGGCATTTGTTCTTTAACCTTATTCATTTTTTAAGTTTACTCAGATGATGCTGCTCTATTTTGTTAGCAAATTTATTAATAAGCTTTCTCTTAGAGTGTTTCTACTATACAAGCTGGAACAAATAAACTACAACCACTTTTGGTAAAAAGAATTATGAAATCTGAATTTTAAATGTAAATCAAATAAGAATAAAGAAAAATCACAACAAGATAAATATGATAGGAATACATATCTTGATTGAAGATTGCATTGTTTCTGCTTAGGGCACTTCTTAAGTGAAAGTTTTAGTATGGCTTTCACAATTGCTATTGTAAAGTTATCTTAATTATAATGAGAGGCTAAACACCAAATCAATTATGATCCGCACTGGTCATTTTAGTAATTGTATTGATTCCAGCAATTGAGAGGTAACTAGACCAGAATCGAGCAGATTTACTTTTAATAAGTACTTTAGACCGTATTTTTTTATACACCGCTTGATATCTAGGGTAGGCTAAATAACCGTTTGTCAGGTTAAATCTCCCAGAGAAGAAGAAATTGTATTAGTAACGCTTTTTCTTCTGCGCTTTCCTATATCATGCATTAATGAGCGCTTAATAATTCGGAAACTGTATCAAATCACCCAGTCAATGTAGAAATTCGCTGGTGAATTTACTAAAGCCAAGGGGTATCATAAGCAAACCCGTTTACAGAGCAGCTAACAAACGAATATATCACAATTAGATGCAGAGAACCCATTAAAATCCTCATATAGGCACCATTTTACGGACGCGAAATGCCCGGAGATTTACGAGCCCTCTCGCAATTCGAAATCGAAAAAATTTTGAGTTATAGCCGGTCGTAGAGAAGAAGAAGGATTTTCTTCTTTTCTTTCGAGTCAAGGTATCAATCTTCGCCTGCGTCCGCTTATATTTGTTCTTCTGCCGTTTCGCATTCAGTAATTACACACTGTCCGGCTAAATGCGTACATCCACGGCATTAATTTACTAGTAGCCAGTCTGCGATACTTTATTTAAGGCCCATTCCTGATGTTTATGGATCTATATTTACGTTAGCGTATAGTTAAATGGAAATTTAACAGCTTGTAAACTGTCTGTTTTGACTATGAATTATCTTTAAGACCGATATTTCATTGTCCGGTTAAGTTTAACACTAAGTTGTCTACACACTACTATTGGAGGGACAGCGAACTACAAGGGATGTACTACTACAGCTACTGTTGCTACCAACGATTTTAGAACACCTTGTTTGGTTAAGTGTATTTTCGTTAACTGAAGTATTAATAAACCTAAAAAAATCTAAATAGTAACAATTCACTTCTTTGATATAGAGAGTTCAATTAAAAACGATTTTCTTTTACTGTAAACCACAAAAATATTTTCATTACACACAAACGTAATAGGAAATCTATTACGAAAATTTAAGTTACCACTCTGTATATGAAGCAGCAAGGGAAGAAACTAAAACATGACTTTATTATATAATTTAAGAGATAAATATATAACTATAAACTGATCTAAATTTGAATTGAGCTGTCAAACTGGTCTAAAATAGACAACACTTTTGGATCTAAAAATTATAAAGTGATCAATGTTTGAACTGACTAGCTGACATAACAGAGTTGTAACTTCTTTGAATGTTATTTGACTTTACTATGGAGACTAAACAAAAATTAATATTGAACTGGATAACAGTAAAAAAATGAAATTTCGGGCTGTCAAGATAATAGTGCAGTAAGTCCTAATTTCGCTTGTTATTAGTCTCATTATAATAGAAACCCGCATCAGTGAAATGATTGGTCCCAAGCTAATTTCAACCGTATAGACAACTAAAACTTGGAAACTACAAATCAAATCATATTTGAAATTCATACTATTGACAGTTTGCCATTTGATACTCTACTACTAATACATACAGAGTGGCCTACAACAAAAGATATCGATCAATATCAGAAAAATTACAAAATGAAAAGTTTTTGCAAATTTGTTTGATTTTAGTACCGTTTTTTTCACTGACTGTATCAATTTTTTTAGTGGTTTTTTAAATTATTGGATAGGAAATTTAATGAGGATTCCAAAAATGTGCTTAAAACAGTAATTTTCTCACTCCAAGTGAATTTGTCGTCGATTTTTTCCCTGACTGTCCTTTCAAACTGTGTTTCTGGCAGTTTAAACTTTGACACCGCTTTTCTCACTAACTATCAAATTTTGTAGTATTTTTGTCAGATTATTGGATAGGAAATTTAATAACGATTCCAAAAATGTACTTAAAACAATCATTTTTTCATTCCAAGTGGATTTACAGTCGATTTTGTCCTTGACTATCCTTTCAAACTGTATTTCTGACAGTTCAAATTTTGACACCACTTTTCTCACTGACTTTACTAAGTTTTGTAGTGTTTTTCAGGTTATTGGATAGGAAATTTAATGAGGATTTGAAAAATGTACTTAAAACAGTCATTTTCTCACTCTAAGTGGATTTGCAGGCCATTTTGTACCTGGCTGTCCTTTCAAACTGTGTTTCTGACAGTTCAAATTTTGACACCACTTTTCTCACTGACTTTACCAAGTTTTGTAGTGTTTTTCAGGTTATTGGATAGGAAATTTAATGAGGATTTGAAAAATGTACTTAAAACAGTCATTTTCTCACTCTAAGTGGATTTGCAGGCCATTTCGTACCTGGCTGTCCTTTCAAACTGTATTTCTGACAGTTCAAATTTTGACACCACTTTTCTCACTGACTTTACTAAGTTTTGTAGTGTTTTTCAGGTTATTGGATAGGAAATTTAATGAGGATTTGAAAAATGTACTTAAAACAGTCATTTTCTCACTCTAAGTGGATTTGCAGGCCATTTCGTACCTGGCTGTCCTTTCAAACTGTGTTTCTGACAGTTCAAATTTTGTCACCGCTTTTCTCACTGACTGTACCAAGTTTTGTAGTGTTTTTCAGGTTATTGGATAGGAAATTTAATGAGGATTCCAAAAATATGCTTAAAACAGTGATTTTCTGACTACAAATGGGTTCGACAGGCAATTTTGTCCCTGATTGTCATTTCAAACTGTGTTTCTGGCAGTTCAAACTGTGACACCACTTTTCTTACTGACTGTTCAAAATTTTGTAGTGTTTTTTAGGTTATCGGATAAGAAATTTAATGAGGATTTGAAAAATTGTTCTTGAAACAGTAATTTTCTCACTCCAAGTGGATTTACTGGCGATTTTATCCAAAATTTTTTAGTGTTTATCAGGTTATTGGATAGGAAATTTAATGAGGATTTTAAAAATGTGCTTTAAGCAGTCATCACTCTAAGAAGGTTTTACAGAGAGAGATTGTCTCTGACTGTTCTTTCAAACTATGTTTCTGGCAGTTCAAATTTTGACACCACAGTTTAAGTACTAAAAAATCAAAACTTTGACACCCTGTACCATATTTCCAATAAATACAATCTCTTCTGATTTTTGGCTCAGATTTTTTTCTAGTAAGTACCTATCTCTTCTTAGAATCGGACACTTTTTGTAAAATAAATTCTAACTGGTCAAAAAAAATTCGTTCAAGCTGTTTCTAGGGCAACTTAACCTTCTTGCATGCACTTAACTATTGAAAATCGTGTTTTTCTTTCTTTCTGTTTTTTGAATTGATTTTCAGAGGGTTTTCTAAAAACTTGCAGTACAATTCCAGAGGGATTTAATGAAAAAGTTTCTTAACAGTTGTCAAATAACGTTTAATCATTCAAGTAAATCACCGTTAAGACAATTTTTCTTAATATTTCCAAAACTTTTCATACAAAAAACTATTAAATTTGACAACATTGAATTGTGATTTTCAAAATTCAAGTAGTTCTTCAACTTCGTACTGTTCTGTTGGTATATAATCGGTTACAGTAACTGTGGTGAGTGGTTGTTTGCCTTCTTCTTCTACGGTAAGAATTTTAGTTTTTTCCTTTTTGTCTGATCCAGGGAGGTACCATACTAAAGGAGTTACGAGCAGAAACAACTTCTTATTTTATGAATCGATTAAAATAAGAAGGGTACGCCCCTGACTATTTTTTTTTTCACTCTGATCTCAAATGATGATTTTAATGGTGATGTTTTTGAAAATGTATAATTCCTTGAATGAACATATTAGCCTATATTTGACAAAGCACACATTATGGTTATGGTTTAAGATCACTCGAAACGAATTAAAAGAATATAAAATTTCTCATAAAACTTCTAATACATGCAAATCTAGTTTTTATGAACAACAGAAGTGAAAATGGGTTTTCCAAATGTCTGAATAACCTAAATTCCCTTGAAATTAATCACTAAAGTACTGAGAATGTTTACAATAATAACTACTATGCAAAAACCTGTCTTATCGACAAACTTCTGAATCGAAACCCTTTCATGAAGAACTCACCTGACAAATTTCATTTTTAAGAATCACCTTGTATATTTCAATTTATGAAAATAAAAAATAAGGTGTCAAAATCGTTGGTCTTAACCTGTATGCATGCACTACACAACATTTACAACAGGCTACACAGGATCTGTACTGTACACACCTGGCAAGTACCGCGTGGAATAGTACCCCGGTGGGTACTGGATAAGCCGAGTGTAACTGGGAGGTGCAGGACACAAAGCCAAATCTGAAAAAATGCAATATTTATGTACAGAAAGAGTGTGAGCGAAAGAGATGAGTGCCTGATACTAGCGGTTTCTTGGACAACATCTGTTTTGCGCTTGACGTACAAAAAACTCACATATTATAGAACCTAATTAAAATAGTCGTCTCGTCATTAACGCGTATCATAATGCATTAGATAATACTTGTAAATTTATGTAAAATTTAGTTGCGGGTACGTTGACCAAAGCCAGGCACTTGTAACTGGACAAACAGTGTGGCCACTCAACCAAGCAGAAAAACACTCTGTATACGATTTGTGAAGATTGAACGCACCTGGTGATGAAAGCGAGATTTACGAGCGAAGCTATTTTGATAAAGCTGGTATGAGGAAGTGTTATTGCCTTCTGGTGTCTAAAACTTATCATAACAGATGAAATAAATAAAGCCAATTAATCGAAACTAGTACCAGTTGGTCAGGAAAACAGTGAAAGTTCTGTGACCTTGTCAATTCACGTAAATTCTTCAACTTTGATGTCAGTATCCAGTTTTCAAATCAATAGTCAAGTTTGAAACACTGAAATTTGATTAAAAAATTTTAAATTTGACTTAACGAGCACAATTTCAAATATCAAGTTAGCTTTTATGAATTTAACGTCAAATTGTAGTTTTTAAGTCAATTTTCTTAAATTTGATGTAAATTTTCAGTTCTCAAGTAAATTTTCATAAATTTGACGTCAGTTTCTAGTTTTTAAGTCAATTATCAAGTTTCAAACACCTGAAAATGGCTCAAAACTTTTGAAAACTTGCTTGACTGACACAATTCCAATTGTCAAGTTTGCTTTCATGAATTTAAGGTCAAATAGCAATTTTTAAGCCAATTTTCAAGAAATTGATGTATATTTTCAGTTCTCAAGTAAATTATCCAGTTTCAAGACTGAAATTTGTTTAAAAATTTTGAGAATTAGCTTGACTGGCAAAATTTTAATTATCAAGTTAGTTTTGATCGAGGCTTTGATGAACATAACGTCAAATTGCAGTTTTTGTTAATTTTCATGAATTTCATGTAAATTTTCAGTTCTCAAGTAAATTTTCATGTCAATAATTCAGTTTCAAAGACTAAAACTTGATTGAACATTTTGAAAATTGACGACTGACACAATTTCAATTATCAAATTAGCTTTTATGAATATAACGTAAAATTGCAGTTTTTAAGACAATTTTCAAGAATTTGATAACAGTTTCCAATTCCACGTCAAATATCCAATTTCAAACACTGAAATTTGTTTAAAAATTTTGAGAATTAGCTTGACCGTCACAATTCTTATTTAAAAGTTAGCTGTCACGAACTTAACGTCAAATTGTAGTTTTTAAGTCAATTGTCATGAATTTCATGGACATTTTCATTTCTCAAGTGAATTTTCATAATTTTGATGTCAGTTGCCAGTTTTCAAGTCAATTATCCACTTTCAAACAATAAAATTTGTTTAAAAATTGTCTTGACTGTCCCAATCCTAATTATCAAGTTACCTTTCATGAATTTAACGTCAAATTGTAGTTTATAAGTCAGTTTTCATGAATTTGATGTAAATTTCCTGTTTTTAAGTAAATTTTGATGTAAGTTTTAGTACTGAATTTTCTAAAATTTGCTTTAGAGTTAGCTTTCATAAATGTGATGTCAAGATTGCAATTTTTAAGTAAATTTTCATTAATTTAAAGTTATGTGATTTTGATATGAATTTGATGTAAACCAATTATAAAGTCAGTTTTCATGATTTCGTTATCAGTTTTCTTATTTTGTTAATAATATTGTCACGTTTGAAGCATTGTAAGTACCTTCTAACCACAATATTTTTCTTTTTATTTTAGTTGCATTTAATGGACAAACTTTAAAAATGTTTACTCCAAATACACAAAAGAAGCAAAAATAAACCATAATTATTTACAATGGTAAAGTAAGTGACACAGTGGTTTTTCTTAGATACATGACTAGCATTACTATTACTATACTTTTTGCATTGTATAATAAAAAAACAAACCTTTAAAAGCTAAAAAGTTAAATAAAATATTTATTTGACACTTAACAACAATGGAATTATACAGGATGTCTCATCAGTAATTTAGGTTAGGTTAAATAAGGTTTGTAAAATGATGAACCTGATTTCAGTATTGTCTTATTAGTAAACTATTTACACAGAAAAAAACAACTTGAAAATTTGTCAATTTTTAGATTCTCCCTTCAACTATACGCAATGAAATTACGAAAAAACAACTATAGCAAAAAAAAGTAACATATTCATTATTGAAAATGTTACGAATATGCTTTTTTCATGTGAATGTTACTATTTTGTAACTTTGAATGTTTAAGGATTTATTTGTTATTCTATTGAACATCCACACACAATTTTAAAGCAAAATATCCATTAAGATACTAATTCTTGTGTCATGTAACAATTAATAAAGATTGAGAGTGTATGTAAAAAATGGAAAACTAAAGAATTTTCTTCGTATACGAGTGCTCATTATCACACAATAGACAATAAGTCATTTTTCCAACTAAATAAACGAAAATAATAATTTTGTGTCTCGGCCACACCTATGAATGCATAAGTAATACAGCTAAGGCCAGTTTTGTGACAATGGCAAGATGAATTGCCTTTATTGGGCGTCTTTACAGCTGAAAAGGCGCTGTTACAATAAGAATTCGATTGTCTGATGGAATTAATATCATTTAACTTTTGCTGTGCCACTTAAATTGAATATACAGTGTGATCAATCTAAATCCAAAAAAATAGACAAAATGTTTCTTCTTATGGTCTACTAAAATGATCTACTCTTATTTAACTTTAGAAGCTTAAAATGTACTAACTACTAATCTAATCAACTAAACTATAAAATTCATCCAACAAACATCACACTAATTTTGTTATTTCTCAAGTATGTTTCGTTGTTTTGTACCTCCATAGGTTTGAATATGACAGTTTCCAGGTTTAGGACAGAATTATAACTGACGGTCAAATGTCATAAATGTCAAAATTCTACTCATAAAGCTATAAAATACGTTCGGTGCTGTTTATACTGACTTTACTGGATTTTAAGACTATTTTGAGGTTATACAGCTTTATGGAGAGAATTTTCACGGTTGTCGTATTTAAAAATAGACTAAAATCAAGCCAGAAAAAGACAACCAAATGTCAAAAACTCAATGAAAAACCAAATAAAGGTATAAAATTCATCTAACAAAAATCACACTAATTTTGATACTTTTCAAGTAAGTTTCGTTGTTTTGTAGCTCCATAGGTTTGAATTTGACAGTTTCCAGATTTAGGAAAGATCCTATTTCGCCACAGGATTTGACAAATAACAAAAAAGCAAACGTTAGGAAACATTACATTCAAAACATTTATGTTTCTATTACATTGTTACGTAACTCATTTTACTTTGATTTTTGCTATATATTGGTCGTGTCGGCGGGTGGACTGAACCAGTGAGTAATGACTCATTTTACTCATGGGTATGTAATAGGTGTTAATATCAAAACTAGTGAGTAATAAGCATATTATTATACAGTCATAGAAAAATACAATTTTTAGCGCAGTTTAACGGTAATTTAAAAGTTTTTCGAGTGATTGTGATAGTTTATAGCTCTATGGATCCAATTTTAACAGATTAAATTAGGTCCAAAACATTTCATAGACCTATAAACAAGCAGTAAATATGTTTTGTATTGCCTTTAAACAATGTTTTATAGTTTGATAGCATTGTATGTGACAGTTATTAAACCACCCAGACTTGGCAACACTGGTTCAGTGTCTTTTTAAATAACTGACTGTATAAAAATACTACATGTGTGATATAATTTTTTTTTTGTTAAACACATATAATTTTTTTAAGGTCATTGCCTCGACATACATGTTACACCATGCACGGGTTGCCTTCAAGGAAGCCTGCTGAAAATAATTGAATTATTTCTTGCTAAAGTGCCTGCAAGGCAAAATTTAATACTTTAGTGCCTGCAAAAAGTACATTGTACTTTATTATGTTATTTAGTTTTTTTTTCGGGGCAATTTGCTGGCCAGAGGTCGATCTAAGATTAAATTTGCCTTCGTATGATTTGAGTATTTTTAAATCTTATTAAACACTTATAATGGTGGTTACGACCTGATTAAAATTCTAAGCAAATTTCAGTTGTTTGTTTTGTTTTGTATAGTACCTACAACTCAATATTAAGTGAGAAAGATAAGTTTGAATAAATTTATTTAAGATTCAGGTATTGATATTACGGAAAAACTTTGTATGTAAATTATTAAGAGGAAAGAAAAAAATTAGTGCAAAAATAGGTAAAGGAGACACAGTCTTCTCCACAGATTAAAACTGTGTGTACTTTACCCATTCTTGGACTTGTATAGTAACTCGAAAACCATTAGAAATAAACAATATAGAAATGGCTTATATAATAATAGTTAGAAACAAATAGAAGATCAAAAAATACTTTAATACACCGGGAGTTTTATAAAAGGAACTATCAACCATTAATCACCTTGTATAGTCTAGAAGAGTGACAAATGACAAACAAATTAGTTATTTGGTTTATAGATCTATTTTTGAATCAATTTGGCAGCTTCCACTTTAATAGGTTAGTTATTTTGACAGTTTTTTGCTACTTATCTTTCTTGCTCTTTCTGTTATATTTTATGGCTTTTTTTCCCTCTTTGTTCTTTTTCTCTGCCTGTCCCATTATTTGTCTTTATTCGACTCGTCTCTCTTTCAGCCTACTATGTTCTTGCTTTTCTTTTCTAACCTTCTATCTGAAAAATTCCGAATTGAAAAACTGTAAAATCATCCAAAAAAAGTGTTTTAATGCATATTGATTTCTGTCAAAAAGTAATAAAAATTACACCAACAATTTTCAGTGGTGTAATAAATATTTTTGATTTTAAGTGTTTTAAATGGAATTTAAAATATATAGATAGCCATCACGTGACAGTGACAACTCAGCTGACCACCTGTCAAACCAAATCACGTGACTAATATTATTGTGGAAGACTGTTAAAATAAGACATTAAAACTGTCAGTTTCTTTAGGTAAGGGGTGTTAACATTTAAAGTGAATATTGTTGAAACTCTTCTTTTCATTTCTTCTTCTATTGATTTCAAGTTGCCATCACGTGACAGTGACAGCTCAGCTGACTACCTGTCAAACCAGATTACGTACGAAATGGTTCAAATTTGTTTCAACTAAATCGCTGTCCTAATGGGTTTTGCTATGAGAACTCAAGTAGTATCAAACCAAATTGAACCATGAAACCGATTTAATTTTAATAACATTAGTAAGATTATGGACATCTGTACCCAAAATAAAATTTTGTTGTCATAATTTGATTTTAAACCATCCTGAATCAATGACATTTAACACAAAAAACGTGCAGTCCGTGCGTTTCTCTAAAATGTGTACCAATCCCTGATTTTAAATAAATTTATTCTAACCTTTTTACCCTACACTATTAAACCCAATAAAACAAATAATATGTATGCTTAACTGTACTTTTATTAATAACATCTGGTGACATTTTCACTGATTCTAAGTAAACGAAACATAGAAACCTACAATTCCTATTAACAATCTGTTCTAAACATACAAACGAGCCTTGTTATGATCGAACGATTTCCTCACTAATTGTGATAAATCAGAACTTATGACATGATATCAGGAAATACTCCAGCAGAATGCCGATAGACGAAAAGTTAAGCGGATGATACGTACTATATTGTGGTGCGCGCCATTGACCGTGAAATGTGAAATGTGCGTTTCAGTGAAATTGAATAGCAATTATGATTACTTTGATGGTGACGCTGCAGGAAACCTGAAATTGAAGAAAGCTGGGTAATTAACGCGTCGATTTATGCGATATTAATTATCCGACTTGTTTCTCTGCCCTTCGTTTTCGGTCACGCCCCGATTTATATGGTAATATGATAATCGACTCGGTAATGATCTCGTTTTATCGGTCTGATAAGTGGTCAGTTTTGCGGTTTGCAGAAATTGTTGGTCATTTTCACTTGCTGAAGATTTCTTCAATGTGAAGATGCTGTCAACTCTTCAAATGGTCTGAGCTAATGAATAATATAAACAGGCAACACCAAAGAAAGATATTGTCCGAAAACTCAACGCTGCAATTTGGTGGCAATTTTTTAGTATCCTAGCAGCATTTATGGTAAATTGTCTCGTAGTGGCAACATTAGATTACCTAAGTAGCAAAATAATCAAATCACTCAATCACGAGTTTAATCAATTTCGAAAACAGAAGAAACCCATTATAGAGGTTTGCAAAGTTTGAAGAAAGTTCTAGTCACAATGTAAGACGTCAGTAAGTTTAACGTAACCCACGTGACAATCCTGTAACAGAAGAAAAGGAAACACGTGACACAGATCATAATTTAGGTCATCGATCGTAGAAAAAAACACATTGACGGTTTTATCTTTGTTTAATAACTAATAATTTGCGTTGTTGCCACAGTTTGATTTGAGATGTTAAAATCAGTGACAAATCAACTGTTTAAGATAGAACTTGTTTTATGTTTTGGAAGAATCTATATGCGAGTAGCAGTCATTTTTATCAAATTTAGACAGTTTGTGGCAAGCTGAAATTGTAAAAGTCACGTCACGTGACTGTGATAAGGCACATTTGAGCTTGTAAAGGTCAATTGTCACCTGGTAAAATCAATTAGATGTCAATAAAAAAAACAGCTTGAACTAAGAAAAATTCTTGTAAAAATTGCTAAATTAAATTTAGACAGTGAAAGCTGAAATTGTAAAGAGACACACGTCACGTGACTTTGATTATGCTAATTTGAACTTGCAACACCGTAAAGGCCAGTTGACATCTGTCAATCGGTGAAATAAATTTTAAAATTTAATTTAAGCATTGAAAATTTGGTAAATCAAATTTAGACAGTTGTGAAAGCTGAAACTGTAAAACACGTTACGTGATTTGACTTTGATTGGGCAATTTTGAACATGCAACACTGTAAAGGCCAGTTGACATCTGCCAAAAACAGTCACGTGACCTTCAAAATGTAACTTAAACATTGAAAAATTATTAAATTAAATTTATACAGTTGTAAAAACTTAAATTGTAAGAGACACACCACGTGACGTTAACAATGTACTCTTGAGCTTGCAACACTGTAAAGGTCAGTTGACACCTGTCAAAAACAGTCACGTGATTTTTAAAATGCAGTTTAAACGTTGCAAACTTGGTAAATCAAATTTAGACTGTTGTGAAAGCTGAAATTGTAAAAGCCACGTCACGTGACGTTGATGATACAATTTTGAGCTTGCAACACTGTAAAGGCCAGTTGCCAGCTGGCAAAATCAATCACGTAATCATAAAAATTAACTTAAATTCATAAGAATTGCTAAATCCAATTTAGACAGAAAAAGCTGGAATTGTATAGAAAACACGTCACATGACTTTGATTAAGCAATTTGGAACTGACAGCATTGTGAAAGGCCAGTTGACATCTGTCAAAAACAGTCACGTGACTTTTAAAATGTAGTTTAAACTGTAAAAGTTGCTAAATCAAAATTAGGTAGTTGTAAAAGCTGAAATTGTAAAATACACGTCACGTGACGTTGATAATGCACTTTTGAGCTTGCAACACTGTAAAGGCCAGTTGACAGCTGACAAAATCAATCACGTGACCATAAAATGTAGCTAGAATTCAGAAGAATTGCTAAATCCAATTTAGACAGAAAAAGCTGGAATTGTATAGAAAACACGTCACATGACTTTGATTAAGCAATTTGGAACTGACAGCACTGTGAAAGGCCAGTTGACATCTGTCAAAAACAGTCACGTGACTTTAAAAATGTACTTTAAACTGTAAAAGTTGCTAAATCAAAATTAGGCAGTTGTAAAAGCTGAAATTGTAAAATACACGTCACGTGACGTTGATAATGCACTTTTGATAATGCACTTTTGAGCTTGCAACACTGTAAAGGCCAGTTGACAGCTGACAAAATCAATCACGTGACCATAAAATGTAGCTAGAATTCAGAAGAATTGCTAAATCCAATTTAGACAGAAAAAGCTGGAATTGTATAGAAAACACGTCACATGACTTTGATTAAGCAATTTGGAACTGACAGCACTGTGAAAGGCCAGTTGACATCTGTCAAAAACAGTCACGTGACTTTAAAAATGTACTTTAAACTGTAAAAGTTGCTAAATCAAAATTAGGCAGTTGTAAAAGCTGAAATTGTAAAATACACGTCACGTGACGTTGATAATGCACTTTTGAGCTTGCAACACTGTAAAGGCCAGTTGACAGCTGACAAAATCAATCACGTGACCATAAAATTAGCTAGAATTCAGAAGAATTGCTAAATAAATTTAGACAGAAAAAGCTGGAATTGTATAGAAACTCCTCACATGACTTTGATTATACAATTTGGAACTGACAGCACTGTGAAAGGCCAGTTGACATCTGTCAAAAACAGTCACGTGACTTTTAAAAAGTAGTTTAAACGTTTAAAATTTTGTAAATCAAATTCAGACAGACTGCAATACTGTAACAGCCAGTTGATACTAAATGTCAATATTAGTCAAATAATTCAATAATTTAAGTATTCCTGACAACAAAGTTTAAATAATCTTAATAATAATTTTTATTTTTGAAAATTAACCAACATATAACCTCAATAAGTTAGATATATTTGTAATACTAAACTTCTTATGGCTAATACTAAAATAAATCTTTTTGCATTTTCAGATGAATATTATCACAAAAATGATAGGTTTCACATGATTTTATTATATTTTTCCTTTTTGTTTTGGGTTCCGGCTTAAAGTAACTAATACTAATACTAAAATTAAATTTTGTTTTATAAACCAGTCTTTATTTTTCAAATTTAACCTCTTTTCCATTATAAAGGTTTCTAATCAATAATTATTGAACACGCTTTAGTGTGTTAATACATAGGTTTATTAGCTTGAACAATATGTTTTGAGATTGGTTACTTGTTATCAATTTGCGTCTAATTTAAGCGAACTTATATGTGTAATATCAATTGGACCATCCTGTAGATTACGTGTAGTGGGAAAATACAGATCATGGAGAGAAAACGTTATTAATTACTAGTTATTCAGAACTTAATTCACCCTGAATGACAAATTGATAATGTCACAGTAGTATAAGCTGACTTATCCTGTATATTAATGACCTGAAATCGTCTTCATAAATTCTTCAGTAGTTTCCCAGGGTTAACACCTGTCTTGATCCTCAATACATCAAATAATCTCATATTAACAAGACATTCACCATCCAAAATTTGCATCTTTATATTCTTCATTAACTTTGATAGACAAATCCTATTAAAAACACATCATACATCACCCGCTGCTATCGAAAAAAAAAACTTAATTGCGTAATACCAATAGTGTTTTTGCCCATCAAAGTCCTTGGAGTTAATACTCTTATTATTATTAACTGGTTTTACTTCCTAGTTCGCATTATAGGTTACCTGTATGTGTATGCGTGCCGGCTTGTATTATATATCCATAATATTTCTTGTTAAATCAGGCAAAAAGCGGTTAACTATACAATGCGAAGCTTCCTAGAACGGATGATTTAGCGTGAAGTTAATTGATTTGTTTTACTACCTGCCACTGAAATTGACAAGCCGGTCTGACCTCAGGTTTTTGATTCTTTTTTAAATTCAGCAAACAAAGTTGAAGTTTGAATATTAACGCTCAATTGATCAACCAACAATTACACCGGATTTAACTGTAATTGAACGTCGTAACCAGGCGAAAAAAATGGTTTCTCTTGTCGGGCAAACAACCTCAAATCGAAGCCGCTTTCTTTGAAAAAATCGCGTTTGAACTAGTTATCGGTAATAATTGTCATTTCGAAGAAAGTGAATAAGTGGCTGACTTGCCAAGAGAAATTTTTGATGTATGCTTAATTAGAAATATTGAAGGAAATCGCTGCATTTGTTCACTTTTACTACCTTCAAAATGAATTAGTAATATGCTATCAATGAAGTGCGAAAGAAACATCGGATCCACACAATTTGGATTCAGACGAGGTTTAGACGAGAGAAGCATCAGTTGCGACTCAAGTACTGATTCAGAACTGCAACAATCAAAGAAAGGACATAATGCTGTATTTCATCGATTATAAAAAGGCGTTCGACAGAGTCCAACATCATAAACTGACCCAAATCCTAAATAGATTGGACGTAGACCAAAAAGACATCCACTGCATTCAAAGCCTATACTGGAACCAAATGGCTGAAGCCATGGTTGGTAACGATCTCATAGAAGCAAGACCAATTTGTAGGGGGCTCAGACAAGCGTGTGTTCTCTCCCCACATCTCTTCAATTTATATTCTGAATCCATCTTTCAGGAAGCCCTAGAAGAACGCAACGTGGGCGTTAAGGTGAATGATGTATGGATCAACCATATTCGTTATGCGGACGACACAGTTCTAATTGCAGATAACATGGAGGATTTGCGGGATATGCTTGGGGCCTCAATTCCTTATTAAATTTGCTATCCAATAACCTAGAAAACACTCCAAAATTTGGTACAGTCCGAGAGAAAAGTGGTGTCAAAATTTGAACTGCCAGAAACACTAGCCAGTGACAAAATCGTCTGTAAAACCCATTTGGAGTGAAAAAATGACTATTTTCAGCACATTTTTGGCATCCTCATTAAATTTCCTATCTAATAACCTGAAAATACACTACAAAATTTGGTAGTCAGTGAGAAAAGCGGTGTCAAAGTTTAACCTGCCAGAAACACAGTTTGAAAGGACAGTCAAAGACATAATTGCCTGTAAAACTCACGTCTGTAAATGTAACTGTTTACTATTAAATTTCCTATCCAAATAAACTGAAAAACATTACAAAATTTGGTACAGTCAAGGAGAAAAGCGGTGTCAACTGACAGAAACCCAGTTTGAAAGAACAGTCACAGACAAAATCGTCTTGGAGTGAGAAGATTACTGTTTTTAGCACATTTTTGGAATCCTCATAAATTTCCTATAAAATAACCTGAAAAACACTACAAAATTTAGTAAAGTCAGGGGGAAAAGCAGTGTGAAAATTTCAACTGCCAGACAGTAATTGTAATTTACCAGTAATTTACTGCTAATTTCCATCACTAGGTAAAAGTTATTTTCAAAAGGTCATATTCCATATTCTTTTAGAACATAATATTATTCAAAAAACTTTTTAATTAAAACGTAAACAGATGTCCTAGTAAATCTTGTCATAAAAACGACAAACTACTTGTGCATTGCACAACTTGAGTTTAATCTAAAATGTACTGAAGTTACTGAAAGACCACCCTGTAGATATGAATAGGCCAGTATTTTATACGAAGAATTTATAGACTGTCCGTGTTGAGTCAGTAAAGTACCCCTACTTGATTCTATAGTATCCTTTTTTCCATTCATACGTTCCTCGAGTACCGCCATTGAAAACTGTAACTACCTAATAAGACCTAATGCGCGTTTAACTTCTTGAAATGTAGATATAAAAATTCCTAAAGATGGAGAACATCTGAATCCTGTACCAGCAGTACCAAGGCAAAAAGTAAATATGCGAGTGGTGGCTTAAAAGTTACGTGCTGCGCGGTACGAAACTTTGTAATCAACAGAGTTAATTGATTTGTTCCTAGATGGTTCGTGTTCCTGTACCACCGTTAAAGTGGTACCTACTGGATTTTTTGTGCCCTCTGAAAGTTAACTGTCACATGCCACGAGGAATCTTAATTAAATATTAGCTCTAACTGTATTCCACAAAACAAGCACCGTCATTCCCTGTCTAGGCTAAAAAACTTGGTGGAATTTAAAATTTAATATTCCCAGAGAAGTCGAGTACCGCGGATTCCTTTCTTGACAATAATAATAATAACAACAACGGAACCATTAAAATTAAATTAGCTGTGTCTAAGTGTTGCTGGTAGTTTCAGGCACGTGCACAGTTATGAAACAAAACAGTTTCAAACGGCCGATCCCAGCAATTTTAACAGTATTGGAATTCTTTAATAATGTAAATCGCTTCTGCGGTCTAATATATCATGGTACTACACGATACTGTCAATAGGCAGTACGATAAGCGTGGCACGCTCTGCCTAGATCATTTAAGGCCGTAACAAGTCGACAACAAGTAAATTAATTATTTAGTACCAGCCGAGTCTGGGAAAGGTACCCAAGTGTTTAGGTATGCGAAGTACCACTCGAAAACCACACATAGCGCCCCAAACTCTGATAAAAATCGTGAAGTTTTATGGACGTCCTTCCCGAAAGTTCCTCCAACCGTGACAAATGTCTTATCCATGTATACGAGACTTCATTAGAAGTAGTACTCAGGTAATTGCGGCTAACAGAACAATCGTAGGTACCCTGATTTGAATATTCAAATGTTATGCAATGTTTTTTTTTTTGTTTTGCTGATGTATGGAAGACTGTTTGCGGTTAATTTACTGGTTTTAGTTGGACAAGTCGTGTGTTCACGCTCTTGGTTCAATGTCTTCGCTATCAAGCAATTTTACAGAAGCCAATTCAATTATTTCGTTTTTAATGTTTCAGTTTTTTTTTTGAACAGTACTCAGATAAGGTTAAAAAAGCACATTTTAAAATATTGTACCATGTAATCATAGATCCGTTTATTTCTAATCCAACAACAGCGATTTAAGATATGCCCCCCCCTATTGATAGTATGCCCCAACTATCCAATCACTGTCCTATGAGGACATCCCAGGTAATGTTCAGAGGCATTCTAAAATGTATAGTCAATTCAGGAGTAATTGAAAAAAATTCTGGGGAACAGTTCAATTGGAGAGGATAGCAAGGAGGATGCTCGGAAGGATGTAAGCTTACTGCTTGAATGATGAGGGGAGCAGTTGGTGGAATGACGAGTTGGTGAGTAAAAGAATGGACGAACAATGAAAGAACGGATGTATCAGAACAACGCCTCCTGTAGTAGAAAGCCTAGAAGGTAAAACATTTCAATATGGCCGAATGTCAAAACAGAAGTCCTTCCAGAATTATCCCTGGAGGAAAAGGAAAGAACAGCTCTGCGCATGATAAAGAACGGTAAATGCCCTGGAGAAGACAATGTTACAATGGAATAAGCGGAGATTAAGGAAGGAAAAGTGAGCACTGTGAAGAATAGGGTTGTGTATGTTGTTATATTGTAGGTTGATCTGAAGATCGTATTGTAATAATGTAGGCGATTGGGAAAATTGTAGATGTGAGGTGACTTATCTTCTCTCGATGTACATGAAGAAAACCAAACAATGTGACAAAACATGCGACAAATTTGATTGTCCTTATTAGGTCTGTTCGCAGAACGAATCTCCAACTAATAATCAGAGGAATATGTCCAGTTATTGGCCATTACCCTTAAAATGTCAATGTCACGTGAGAATTCAACCAATAAAAGCCAACAATTTCCGATTTTCAGTTGAAAACCAGTTTGAAATTGCCTCCACGAACAGACCTATAATATGATTAACCTCAGTTTTCAATTATTCTGTTCTGAGAGGGGAGCAAAAAATGGTATCTTCTCTTTTGGGTCTCCGCTCTAATCTTTTCTGACATATTGTGATGTGTCAATGAAAACAAAAACTGCTTTGAATCAGAGAATTTTACCAAAATTTTTATTAACTGTACAGTAAAACTGAAACTAGGTTTTAATGATTTACTTCACCTCAGAGGAAAAAACAAAAAACACGTTGTATCACCGGAATGATAGGTTGGTTTAGTAGTTTCTCCCATACTAGAAACATCCTGTATTTGACACGCAGATATTAATTTTATTATGATGATCCAGCCTCATCCCTCTATTTAAAATGGTGTTTTCCTTAGACTTGACGATGACTTAATCCGAAACCGGTCACCAGATTAAAATATCTCCGAAGCAACTACTTTGAGCTTTAGATTCCTTTTTTTTTTTGAAATTCTATGTGTGACGCTTTCCGATAATTATCTAAAAACAATGTACGATAAGTGGTCATCATTGATGAACTGATAATTTTAAAATGCAGCCGACGTCCACAAGGTACTTGATTATTGTGCATGAACACAAGGGAAAAAAATTGATATCTGATCAAGTTGTGTGCTGGCTGCATAATATTCCAAGTGAAACACCTGAGAAACTTATAATCTGATTATTTCTTTTTGAAGACTGATATTTAATTTCTTTGGCAGTTGCTGATAGTGCATCGGATTAGTATTTTATCGACATGATTCCTCGATTATCTGTTGTCATATAAAGAGTGTCCACTGCATATACAAAGTTGCACAGATTAATACATAAGATAGTACTACAGATTACTTTGATTTGAGAAAAATGGAAATAGCAATCTTATGTGGCTTATTACCATTAAGTTGATATTTTCAAATAAACTCACCTAGTTAACTAATTATTAATTACTTGTCTTTAAAAGTATCTAGAGTATTAGAAATCCAGTTTTAGGGCTACAACTTTCCAATTCAATTATTTGCATACTCTTGTGGCTGAAATGTTATTGCAGATAAAGATTCTTCAGATACTGGCGATTATTTCCATCATTCTTCAGCCAGTTTAGGAATAAAACGAAAAGCATAAGTAATTAGAGATTACTAACTTATTTCACTGCGTTGATAAGGTGCCAAACTGTTTCATTAACAGAATGTCCTTAAAGCTAAATATGTATTATATCTCACATAGAAAACATACTTGTTTTAGTGTGTAATAGTTTTATTTCAACTTTTAAAAGAGAGAAAAATTATCTAGGTTAGAGAGTGGTTTAGTGGCATTAACCTTATCATACTTACAGAATGATGCACTGAAGATCCAATACACTACAAAAACACCATTTACTGAGATTCATCCAATTTTACACTTAACTAATTTATAAAAATATGTTGAACTGATCTGCAAATGCCAAGAACCTTTATGGGAATTTGTAAATTTTCACCCATTCATACATTTCAAATTCCTGTGCAATTAACGGTAAATGTCAATTTTACTTGCAATAATTACGGTAATACACATGTATTAACACTCAATCTCTTCACTCAGAATGGATTTCTAAATCCCATTAAGGCACGTTATGCTTATTAACCTTAAAAAAATAAATATTGAATTATTAATCTTTTTTTAGGTATAATTATATTGCGATGTATCTGGTCAGTTGCGATAATCCAGTATCTGAATCTACTTAAATTCAGATACTTGTGGTACTTTTCAATCTAACAATTCTTAAATTGGGCAGGACTTTCAATTCATGATAAAGGATGTACTAACATTATTATTAATTGAAGAAACATTATAGTCATCAGAATGACGAAAGTATGTACTTATGTTTTAGCAGTAAACCAAGTTTGTAAAATGTTCATCTTGTCCAAACATGTTTGTAGAGTGCTAGGATAACACGAGAGAAAGCGGCAAAATTTAATTTTCAAAAAATGTAAAAATGGTGAAGAACTGTATGAGTGCAAGAAGCAAACTTGGGTCTTGCAAACTTGCAAGAAGGGCATATCACAGAAATAGCAAAGAATCAGATTTAGAAACATTTAAAGAAATGTATGATGGGAAGAGGAAAGAGATGAAGAAAAAGTTAAGAAAATGTAAGATGGAGGAAGAGTTAGAGATTTAAAAGAGCTCACAGAGCAAAACAGCTGAGATAAGATGTGGAAAACGATGAGCAAGTGAGATATAAAAACAGCTAAGAGTTTATAAAGCTAGACATGATAGGGAATTGTGTGAGAAAAATGAATGGAATTAGTATCTGCTAGAGGAATATCATTCTGGAGAAGCAAGAGGTTTGAAAGAGAAGAATATAGACACAGAGGAAGGAATGGGCTAGTGAGTGAAAAGTATGATTTATTTTTAGGGAGAAACAGATGAGTGAGTGTGAGATTTATCAAATGAACAAATTTTGAATCAATGGGTACGTTCAACCGACGTCAGCGGCTTAGAAGTCAGGTGAACATACCAAATGTGGGAGGAAAGAAAAAGAGAAGCAATAGTAGAGTTACATGATAAGTGCAGGAAGAATGGAACATTTCTTAAGAGCGACGATTAGGTGGTTGCCAAAAACCAGCGTGGGATTCAGACCCATAAACCTATGTTACCCATGCTGGAAAAAAAAATTGGATTAAAGTGAATGGACAAATACCAAATTGGTACAAATAGCATGGAAGAGCAGGGAAAAGCAATTTCAGAAATTCAACATAGCATTTTTCAAGCGGAAATTCACGCCATAGAAAGGTGTATTCAGTTTAAACTTGACAGGAAATACCGGAACAAGTAAATTTTTTCTTGGAATGCAGTGAATTTTGTATTTACTCCAAGATCACTGAAATTAATTATTAACGATTTGAAAGCTGTGCATTAAGTTTTTTCCAAGGACATGCTTTCAGTAGGTATTCTTGAGGTTTAGACAACAAAACCCAACTGAACTACCCTGTATATTATCTTTGACCCTGAAAACAACTAACTCGAGATGCATTAACATGATACAATGCCAATGTGGCTTTTATCAGGCCCCTGACGATTTACTTTATGGTCGTAACAGATAAAAACCAAGGATTCGGTCTCTTTTTTTTTAAAACGGTGGTTCTCTCGCGGTTCGAGTTCTCAATAATAATTAATACTTGTCTCAATTTTTACAACCACAACTACACACCGCTTTATCTATAAGCAAACAGAACAAGAATTTAATGGCTTTTATTGTTTCGAGCAATTATTTTTATTAATTGATCTTTCAAGGTCTCTAGGCCATATTATAAAAGCGCGATGCCCCTGTATAATACTGAATCGTCCCAAGTGGGACGAAGCCCCAGATATTCTGACTACTTCTTGCCAAAACCAGTTGTCCACCTAATAAAAAGAGAAAGTATTGGTCATCGCTGATATGTTTACGACTGTGGACTTGATCGTGAATCTGCAAACGTGTCTCTCGGGGTATGCCTTTCATTGAATTACTTCACTACTTCGTACGAGCTGAAATTTATCAGATGAAAGCTTCTTTTAGCCTAAAATGTACTCAATGTTGAAATGCTGGTAGATTGACCATAAAAAGTGTTTTTATGAAAACTGGGACAGCCAAGAACAGTAATGAAGAAGATGTATTAAGTGACCAAACGGCACTTATAGTAACCACATCACTGCAAAATACTTTGAACTATAGTTAGCTAGCTTCAACTATAACATTTTTTTCCCATTAGAAAGAAGTTTGATTAATTTATATATATTTTTTTCGGAATATCTACAATTAATTTCTCTTTGCCTGCAATATGAAAAGTTAAGAATTTTCATGAAAAATCGAAAAGTAGCCAAGAGAAGTTCTACCTTCAGTCGCGTAAATGAGCTTTTATATTTTTAATTTTAACTTAATATAAGATTGCATAAGTCTGGGTGATGCCTTATTGATGGATAATTGAGGCTGTGATCAAACAATTGCATTTTGTAATACATTTTTACATTCAGGTTTGTGTTTGTTATATATAAATGACACTTCTAGCGTACACCGTTTTGAAAAAAATTAAAATTCCCGTTTAAAAATTCGTTAAAACTAAAGTCTAACCTAACCTAAAGTATTTTAGGTTTTACTTTGACCTGCACATTTTTATTAGACATTGGATAATGCCAATTTTCTTTTACACTCGAAAATTTGTTTGCACATAAATTAAATGCAAAAAGTCCATAAAAATTTTTTCTTTCAGAATTGCACAAAAAACAAGCATTTTTAAAATAGCTTATAAAAAATTTTCCTTTAACTTTGTTTCAATCGAATAAACGGAAGCTTCCAAAACAGTTCGGATTTTAAGTTTTAAACAAAATTTTTGTTTTTATAAATACAAAAAAAATGTGTTTCCTCAAAACTGTCAGAATATTGTCAAAATTTTATTGTCAAATTTTTTTTTTCTGTATAGCTCTTACAGTATTATAGTTGTTTTGTTCAAATTTGAAAAAAAATATCTTTTCTCTTTTCTTCCAAAGTTTTTTTGTAGGACGTAACTGAAGTCTAGAAACGTTATTTTATAATTTATTAATCAACTTAGAAACGTTTTTTCTAAGATCCACCATATTCTTTAAGTTCTGGAAAAATACAAAAAACATGCCAAATTAAGTTTAGTTTTACAGTAAAATTGAATTAAAAAAATGCTGCATTTAATTATCGTAAAACAAAGAGAAAGTGGAATGTTATTTCGAAACGTTTGAATAAAAAATTTCAATTTTATTTTAGCATTTTTTTACATTTTGCATTTTAAGTTTTATAGTTTAGTTAAAGTTCAAATTAAATTTTTAAAGTCACGTTACCATTTAAAGGCTATTCAGCATGTCACGTGACGTGTATCATCAAATTCAAATTTGAAAGGCCACGTGACCGTTTTCAATCATCAAATACACTTTTAAAATTCACGTGGCCATTTTTAATGTTACAATAGAATGCTAAAGGTCACATAACTGTTTTTAAGGATAAAGTGACATTCCTAAGGTCACATGACTGTTTTTAAGGTTCAAATAAAATCCTGAAGGTCACTTGACTCTTTTTAAATGGAAAACGGTATCGTGCCTGTAACGTGACAATTTTCAAGCATAAAATACAAATTTAAAAATTACTTGATCATTTTTAATGTCACAATAAAATGCTAACGATCACGTGATTGTTTTTAATATTCAAATAATATTTAAAAGAATAATTTGAATTTGAAAACAAAAATTTTAACAAGTCAAGTCAAGTTCAAACTAATTTTTTAATGATCACGTGACCTTTTTAGAATAAAAATGTTGTCCTAAAGATCAAGTGAGTTTTTTTAAGGTTAAAATTGCAAGTGATTTCTTTATCCCAAAATAGAATTTTTAAAAGATTGCTTGATCGTTTTTATGTTTAAAATGATATTCTGAAAGTCACGTGACGGTTTTCAATTATCACATTTAATTTAAAAAGTCACGTGACCATTATTAAAGATAAAACGTTATCGTGCATGTAACGTTACTATTTTCAAGCATAAAAAACAAATTATAAAGATTGTGTGGCCATTTTTAAGCTTACAATAGAATGCTAAAAGTCACGTAACTGTTTTTAAAGATAAAATGACATTCCTAAGGTCACATGACTGTTTTTAAGGTTCAAATGAAATTCGGAAGGTCACGTAACTCTTTTTAAGATTAAAATTACATACCAAGTGATTTTTTTTAATGCCAAAATGGTATTTAAAAGATTACTTGATCGTTTTATGTTTAAACTGATATTCTGAAGGTCACGTGACTATTATTAAGGTTCAAATTTAATTTAAGAAGTCACGTGACTATTATTAAGGTTCAAACGTTATCGTGCATGTATCGTGACTATTTTTAAGCGTCAAATACAATTTTCAAAGATTATCGTCGTGGTCATTTTTAAAGTCACAATGGAATTGTGAGGGTCACGCGTTTATAATATCAAAATGATAATTAAAAGGATAACTGGAAGGTCACGTGACTGTTGTGAATACGAAAAAGGATTTGACGTGACTATTTTTAAGGTAAAAATCGATTTTTTATGGTCACGTGCGGTTAAGGTCTAAGTGTCAAATTTAAACTGATATTTTAAAGATCACGTGACCATTATTAAGGTAAAAATAGCATTATTATATAAAAATGTTGTCCTAAAGGTCACGAGACGGTTTTTTTCAATTTCAACTTCTGGAGCTATTAAAAATAAACTATTTTTTTGATTCAAACATGAACACCCTGTATATCCGTAACAAAACAATTTTGGAGCGTAGTTTATATCACAAATTTGGGTTATTTTCTGATCCACTATCAAACCCTAAAATATGACGTTTGTGAAGGAAAGTTTTTACGTAAAATAGGATAAAATGGTGAAAATAATTTTCGTAATTTTGTTTTCCAGCTATACAGGATGGTTCAGGAGAAGATTCACAAAATTACATATGTTCTATGTTATTCTACGATTCTACCTGTATATTTAATTTTAAGAAAAAGAGTTTCTAATATTAGGTCCGCAGTGATGAAATTGACCTTTTTTGAAAATTTGATTCCTCTAAATTCACGTAGGACGTAGATAATTTAGCAACATTGACTGAAAAAAAATGAAAACAAATATTTGCTACACCCTGTACTGGCTGCAACTTTGTTCATTTTTATGTTTGCCTTTTTCTCCGTTTTAGTGTTTTTTAAGTGTCTTTTTTGAAGCAAATTTTCTTATAGTTGAAGGGGAAAATCTAAAATAGAAAAAAACATTGTTTTCTAATCAAATGTGTGTATTAAGGTCCATTTAGACCTAACCAATTTCTCTGTAATATCTCACCAGTTTGTTTTGACCAGTATAAAAAATCAATAAAATTTGCACTTTACCATATACTGCTTTTTAATTTGTGCAATTTAGAATTTACTAACTTTATAAAGTAGCAATAAAATGCAGTGAGCAGTGACCAAACAAAAAGGAATTAAAAGAGTTACACAATACTTGAAATAATCATAATTTTTGCGTACTAGTAATAGAAATAGAGAAAAAAAAATCCGTTTAGTATTTGTTGTTTTCACTTAAACTTAATGTCAATTTCAAGGAATTTCAAAACTAATTTGTCCAAACCGCCTAAACGAATTGGAATGTTTTTTAAACAGTGTTTGACTAATTGCGGTGAATTAATTAAATGCATAACATCACAATTAAATAAGCATAAATTCCCATACATTAAACTAGTTAATAAATTATTATTGTGAATCGAGAGTGGATTTAAAAAAAATAAATTTCCACGCATTCAAACAGTCCTAATAAATCACTTTTTTTGCTATTTAACATTATTCGAGACGTTAATAAAGCAGCCATGCTAATGCTTGTCTTTACACAGTTTAATTAATATTAATTACCAGACTCCCTGGGTGGAATAATACAAAAAGGTGGTTTTTATTACTTACCTCCAGCCCTGAGGGTGGTAACGGGTTGATGCTTTCCCCCATGGTTCATGCCATACTTGACAGGTTTAAAGTGGAAGAAAGATGGCGAATATCCGGATCCTGCTCTGCTTAGTGAACTGAACCGATCTTCTCTGTCTTCGAGGTACACCCCCTCTTTTCCCATGGCGGCTAGTTGCCGCCCTTTGGGCATGAACATAATCAAAAACACCATTATGGCCATCACCACAATGCCAAAGGCGATGCAAGCGTCTCTGTGTCTTTCGCTCACCACCAAGCCACTTATAGTCCATATCAACCAAATGGGGATGCTGCACCCCACTGACAAACCGATATAAGTTGCCTCCCGGTAATTGTCTCTAATGCCGCGAGATTTAACCGCCAAAACTGTCACGAACACGATCAGGAATACCACATAAATTAGTGACAGTAGCATATCCATATATGGGGTACGACAAAGCGGTATCGTATGGGTGCTCGATAAGTCAGCGGCGGTTACTAGTAACCTAGTTCGAGTTGGATGTACCACGCGTTCCACGGTTACCACATCGACAAGGGGTGGGCTGGTTAACAGCCACTGCACCCCAATGGCCACTTGGATCAAAATAGCAAAGAGCAACAATAGCCCTTGATAAGGTGCTGGCAAATAAACGCCACCATTTAAACTTATTAAAAATACACATTTAACCAATAGTGAAGCAAAAACTATGGCGCAGGCCACTCCTGTCCCTAGACGCATCAAACCGCAAGTAAACGGCGTAGGAGAAGCTGCATACACGGTTGCCAACCCTGCGCAGGAAAACAACCCCAGCAGTAGCATTTGACCTAGGAATAAATGCCTACGACTTGGTGTGGTCCTCCAAGCTTTGCATAATACAAACACCTCGAACCCGGCTATCAAAACCATCGTAATAGCTGACAAAGCCAACACTGGTACCACCCACACTTCATTTCTGAACACCCCCGCTATTTTATCACTATCCCAACCTACAGGGGTTTTGGTAATGTGCACTCCTGGGGTTGTGGATGACGGTGTGGTGCTAGTAGGGACTTTAAAGTACTCTGTAGTCATTTCCACCCGGCGTTTCAATGCCATGGCTTCTTCTTCACTAGGTTCCGAAGCATCTTCAAACGACATTTCTGCCGGACCTCGTGGAATCTTAAATCTATACTTCTCTAGATCTTCTATGAGTTCAATAGAACTTTTCAACTCTATGTTTTCATCTTCGACTGTTTTAGCACCACTTTCTAGATAAGAGCTGTTATCCAGATCTGTAAGGAGATCAATTCTTAGTTGTATGCCTTCATTTTGGACCGTTTCAGCACTAGCACTATTCGAATAAGGGCCGATTAATTGAGGGGGTCCCCGATCAAGATCCCCAGAACGTGCTCGACGATCTTCGGCGGTGAGTGAAAGAACGAAGCATGTCGCGATTACCGCGACGTGGATGACGGCTCGAGCCATACTGCCCGCAAAAGGTCGCTTCGAAGTGGTACCAGAGAGTGGTACCATAAGCCGGAGCCCGCGGATTTTTGGCGGGTCTTTTTTTGTACGGACCGCGGTATTTCGACGAAATCCCGGTGCGGCTCCTTTTGGACACATCCTTTGAATTGACATTTTTTTGGGTTTTGCTGTTGCAGAATCTTCGACCGGGTTCTCGGAACCTAATTTTGGTAGTGGTTTGAATAAATCAGAAACTGTAAAAGTTTTATTTATGATAACGTTGACCAGCAAGGTTTCGTAGAAACGTTCTTTTGTTGATTTTAAGTTTGGTCTATGACGTTTGTGTTATTTTTTGTATATTTTCAAAAAGTCACAAAAATTTAAAATTGTGTACAAAAAGGTATAGTAACAAATTTGAGAAAACCGAATTTATTTCTTGATTTTGAACACAATTTTGATTGTCATATGACAAGCGGACATTTAAATTTGAATTGTAACTGGTTGTAAATGTAGCTTCAGCTATTGAATTAAATATAAACAATCACCCTGTACTCTCCAAGGTATCGTGAGTTGCTGAAACATTTCTTGAGCAAGAATAAGTACGAAACATCTGTTACCAACCAGCAGAGACAGGGCCCAGTATATATCGCCACCATGACCATGTAAGTAAATTGGAAAGCGCAAAAAAGACAGACTACCCTACGACTTTTATTGCGCAACGATCATAAAAGGCAGCGGCAGACCATTCGGTCAAAAGAAAGTACTTAACCAGGCAGACGCGATTTGTATGTGTGTGTGCTATTTGTCGCCCTAAGTGCCTTCTAGCTGGCATTTAAATCTTCGAGGACACTCTGGTACTTTGTTTACCTGTTTTCTAACAAAAGGAACATCGCGGAATGTACACAATTGTTTGTAATTTGATCTCTAGCTAAAGGTCTTTTAATACCTATTTATGATACGAGATCTTTTTTATAAATTGTAGCTTCATGAATACATCTGTCTTATTACGATTTTTAAAGGGTTTGTCTTTATTTCATATAAAGGGACAAAAAGGAACTAAGGAATTCTCTGTGCTCTTTGAGACACCCTGTGGAGAGAACAACTGAGAATTGAAAACAGTTTATAACATCAAATTGTACCCCGTTATTTTCTGAACATTTTCCTTTTTTATTCCCTCTGATATCTCAATTATTAAAGAAAATACAGGGTTTTGAAGAAAATGTGGATATTGATCTTACTTTTCCACACCTGCTTGCTAATTTCAGTTACTTCTTGTTCTCCTTACGTAGAGTTTTCTTCTATGGTTTCTTCTTTCTGGTCAGACCCTTATCAATAACGACAGTTTCCTGTACTTCTATAGGAAGAACACTGTAGGAAACTTTTTCTCGGACTTCTGAGATTCTTTCAACTTCTTCAGTGGTGATAATAACTGATGTATGCTTGGACAAAAATATCAGTTTTGGGGTACCCCCATATCTTAGATATTATCTTCAATCTTTTTGAAGAGGTTAAAACGGATTCAAAATATAGATATTTTTCTCTAGAGGTGTTTCTTCACAAATTGTGACTACTACCTCATGTTTTTTTGTCTTTATTTTCTGGAGTAATAGTTTCAGTTACTTCTTCCTTGTCATCCTATTTTTTCTTGATTATTCTCTTTGTTAGCGTGCTTCACTTTACCGAACCTTCAAGCTCTGTAACTTCTTAAACGTCTTCTGGTAATTCTTCATTCACCTGTTCTTCTTGCGTTTGTTTTTCTTCAGGGAGGATGATTTGTGTTTCTGGATGTTTACCTTCTTCTTCTACAGTGATAATTTCAGTTACTTCTTGTTCTCCTTACGTAGAGTTTTCTTCTATGGTTTCTTCTTTCTGGTCAGACCCTTATCAATAACGACAGTTTCCTGTACTTCTATAGGAAGAACACTGTAGGAAACTTTTTCTCGGACTTCTGAGATTCTTTCAACTTCTTCAGTGGTGATAATAACTGATGTATGCTTGGACAAAAATATCAGTTTTGGGGTACCCCCATATCTTAGATATCTTCAATCTTTTTGAAGAGGTTAAAACGGATTCAAAATATAGATATTTTTTCGAGGATCCAGTGGCGTAGTCATTTTTTTCTACCGTCATCGGTTTTTGAATTGTGTTTTTAAGATCTGAAATTCGGGGAGTACCTTAAAACTGATATTTGTCAATTTTTCTCTGTATCTTAAAAACGAAATCACAATAAAAAAAACTTTCAGATCAATTAACATAATTTCTCTTAAATACGTTGTGGTCATAAAAGCTATTATTTCTACCAAATGGTCTTACTATTAGAAAAAATGTGATTTAATCAATGGTCAACTAAGTAAAAAACCCGGATCGTTAGAAGATTAAATAAATTTTTATTGGCGTTTCTGAAATTGGTCAACAGCTGTCTTTGTGTTACTTTTCCTGTGGTTTTAACCGTGGACAACAATATGTAATTGATATTGGGACTATTCCAATCCGCCTGCGAGTCAGTAAAGCCAACAATGC
Source organism: Ips nitidus (assembly GCA_018691245.2). NCBI lineage: Eukaryota > Metazoa > Arthropoda > Insecta > Coleoptera > Curculionidae > Ips > Ips nitidus. The sequence continues at coordinate 4,951,141 of CM042789.1, read as the reverse complement.
GGCCGTCTAAAACCCATTATGTGGTTGCTTTACTTTCCCATATACGAGTCCATTTTTCTGCTAGTTGTTAGCCAACTGCGAAGCACAAAGGACCGTTTCAACATATGTTAAGCCGAGCAAAAATTAATCTTTGAGTATGTAGAATAGAACTGACACTAAGATTGATCTGCTCGGCCCGAATTGAGCTTTGCAATCAAATCTGCACTAGTGCAATAATATAAGCTTAACCGTGAATGGAATACCATACACGCCCATATTTACTGTTAAACTCATTTTATTAGTCTTGTTACGAATATTGCGTTTACAGGAAAAATGCCACTCCGGTTGTTTGGTCGTATTTTCCGCTAGGCGAACACGAAAACCAACCCATACCAATATGCCAATTAGCATGTGACACCAACTATGCCCATATAACGGTACACGAACGCGAAAACCCGAAAAATCATTAGTTTGTTGAGGCTGGCATGTTTTACCATCATTTTGAAATAAAATGTCTTCTTTCGTGTTGTTCACCTTCGATGACAAACAATGGACAATGAGTTCATAACTTTGCGTTATGCTGCAACCGTCCAATTGTTACGTTACGTTTCAAATGACTTTGCCAATTTTTATACAATATTGGTCAGATTATGCAGGTGTCTTATAGACCTCGTGTATCTCAATATTTATTATTACTTAGGGCGGTTAAACCAGTATACCGGGTATTCCAAATGTTTCGAAACGGTCTACCTTTTTCTACAAGGTGAAAGCTACAAAGATGGAATTTTGGAATATCACTTGATGGTCATTTCGAATTTTTAGGGTCTTTGGACCAGCGACATCCACCACCATTTTTTCTAATGGATCGTTAATGATTTTAATCAATTTTTTTTGTTCTTTCAAAATTCCTTAGATCCATATCCTTCGGTATTTCAGTTTTTTCATTTTCTGGCTTTAACATTTTCCGGCTGTACACTGCCTTTCTGCTTGTGGAGCTTCTTTTTCTAGGTTATCCTAGAATAAACAATTACCTGATTCCTTCCTTCCTTCATGAACCCCCAACTAACAGGGGGGGGGATTGGCTTCTGCTCCCTTTATGGGGCAATTACCAGGAGTTTTCTTTCTGCCCAGGATTTGTCTGACTCTAAGTCATCCCCAGGCAGGCCTCTCAGTGCTTTTCACAAAAAATACTTTACACACAGAAAAAAGTCAAAAAAATCGATTAAAGCACAATCCGAGTAAAGATATAGTCATTCCTCGTGGAAACTATAACCGTCACTGTCACATCCACGTGGTCTTCTCCTAGGTTTTCACCCTTTCCGCCTCTTGGAAGTGCACCGCACAAGTTCTTATACTTTTCCGAGAACTTACAATCTGTTAATTCTAAACACTCCTCTGCAGTGTTTCCTGGGATGTTGATTGCAAGGTGGTCTTCCCACTGGTCTAGTACCTACTGGTTTTCCTTCCATCACAATACGTGGTAGACGGTTTTCGTCCATTCTCTTAAAGTGATTGTACCACTGTCACTTTCTTTGTCTTCCCCATCACACTAGGTCAGGCACTCCATATTGTTCCCAAATATCTGTGTTTCTCACCCTGGGCCCTAATTCTTTAACGTACAGAGTAGAGTTGCCGAGAGAAGTGTTGATAGAATGTGACAGAAGTGGTTGACAATGGCAGGTTTCTGTCAAATTATATATTTCTTTCTCTTGATAACTCTTTTCTCTAGTCTCAAGAATTTAGGGCCAGTTCTCTTCTGGATTTTTCCACAATCGTTCTTAGAGTCTTGGTCTCTGCTACTCGCGTTATACCTTTGATTTATTTGAAGTACAAGCAAAACACACAAAGTCAGTCTCCACAAAGTCTTTATGTAGTAGCTAAAAGCTGCCCAACATGTTTCGAGTGTATAAACGATTCATCAGGGGCTAAAATTCAAGGATCTGTCACATATCCACTGGCTGTCACTCTAAAAGGGGGGACAGCGTAACCCAGGTTGCAAAAATTAACTATTTAAGGTAATGGTCGACCAAAAACCTTGCTCAAAAAACCCAAATTTGAGAGTAAAATCTAATGGTTTTTCGGTTTTTTATATTCTTCAAAGGGAGAAAAACCTTGATCAAAACCCGAAGAGAAATGAAGAATTGGTCAGAAGGGTGGTCAAGTCATAGAGTTACGTTCAGTTTCTATTCCAAAATCGTTTATCTTTTTTCGTGACTGAGACACAAACAACTAATAGAAGCTCTAAAACGGAAAAACTTTCAGCGGAAATTTTCACCAGAGCCCTTAAAAATTAAGAAGGTGGAATACGAGTTAACGGCATTCCACTGAACAATTTGCGCTATGCGGACGATACAGTACTTCTCGCCAAAAACATGTCTGACATTCAAAATGTGTTGAATAACGTCATCACATCTAGTCGAGAATATGGTCTAACACTTAATGTTAAGAAGACCAAATAAATGATTGTTATCAAAACTGAAGTGCCAAATGAAAATCTGTATGTGGAAGGCGCAAACTTGGAATGAGTCTAGAGCTATTATCACTTGGGGACAAGTGTCAACTGTTCTGTAAGCTACTGTTTAGAAATGAAAATTCGCATTGAGAAGGCCCGTGCATCCTTCATGACTATACAGATCTGTATAGTCGCGATCTGAACGTGAACCTAAGAACTCATATGCTCAAATGCTATGTATTCCCGGTCCTTCTGTAGGGTGTGGTAGCTTGGACTCTGAAAGTATATTGCGAGCGTAAATTGGAATTTTTCGAGATGTGGACATTAGGATGTTGAGAATACCATGGGCGGAACTTACAAATGTAAGTTCCTAAGAAGAACGGAGAAGGGCGTGGAGATCCTACATGAAGTTAAAGAGAGAAAACTGCAATACCTCGGACACGTTATGAGAGGTCAAAGGTATGAGATTCTGCAACTCATAATCCAGGGAAAGATCGTGGGAAGGAGGTCTGTTGAAAGGTGAAGAAAACCCTGGCTTAGTTACTTACGAGAATGGTCCTCTAACCTATTCAAAGCCGCACTTTCCAAAGGAAGAATAGCAGTGACCATAGCCAACCTCCGACATGAAGAAGAAGTTTGTCATTGTGCTGGTCAGTCTGTTATCCCAGGCGATCTTTTCAGTTCTGTGAGCCTTAAGAGCCTTTTTACCCCAGGTAGGTTGCTGGCCTTGCCTGAGAACCTTCCTCCGTTTTCTGGGCTTGGGACCGGCAGTGACAGCTAATGAACTACTCATTCCCCCACCCTTATTTTAAATAGTACACCGTACACCCTGTATATTATTATATGTTCAATTACTTTTATCGATTTGAAATATTTTATGTATCAGAACCTGCGCCAGAAAAACGGTACACTATATTACCATATTTTCTAACCTCACTTATCGATAGTTTTTCTAAGATCAATGTCTTTCGTCGTGGGACAGTCTATATAAACTCTATTTCATCGCATTTGCCAGGCTCTAAATCGGATGTTAAATTTTCACTTGACATTTTACATTTATCTCTCTTCCTACAAAATCCCAAACATCAATCAATCTTTTGTAGAATTTTACCACTTTTTGCACTTCATTTGAAAGAACATTTCAAACTTTAAATGGTAACTTACTAGGGTCTTTCCGTATTTCTTCTTGTCCAATTGATAAAGCAAAAACGCGTCCATAAGCGCCGCAGTCTCGATATCAAAGTCTAGTAAGCGCATCTGGTAACCATAAGGTGTAATAAATACTAGTCTGGTTTCAACCTATTTGCCATTTAATGCACACATTAACAGGTTTTGTATGTATATATCTTACACTTCTTAATAAGGATATTGTAACGGACACTCAGTCCTGGGAGAGATATATCGATTCCAACTTGAAGACGATTTGAACTTAACGTCAACCGAATTTATCGGTTTATCTTCCCAAGTCGACACACCACTAATGGACTGTTTAGTTATTCATTGTAATTTCGGTACTATAAAATGGTCTAATCAATTTCAAAGCGTCCACAAATGTACGATGAGATTTTTCAAAAAAATTGCCATGGTATTAATATTCAACGGTTCCAAGATTAATTATTTGTTATCGTGAAGCTGGCAGGTCGCAGATAATCGCCTTTTTTCATGCTTCAAAAAGCCGTTATTGGCCATATTGTAATCAACCCGGCGATTCAGTTTTTATATGAGATGCCAGATGGTCTACTCTCGAAAGAGAAGTATTTACGCTTTTTATAAATTATGTTGAATTGGCTTTAGTGAATGCATGTTCGCAGCTTAATAGCTGATCCATCATTTATTTACTTTTCAAAGATTAAATTTAAAAGAAAAAAGAGACAGTAGTCGATGATATTTAATAAGGCTATAATGTTATTTGTACGGTAAAATTGTAAGAAATTAATAATTTGAAACTGTTTCCTTACCTCATTAGAGCTTTATTTTTAACAGGTCCCAGTCCAGGAGGATCTCAAAAATAGGCCGTAATTATTTTGTTGACAAATGTGTTTTGAAAACGAAGGCTAAGTAATTTAATTGTAAAGCCATTTGATGGAAACGGCTTCTCAAATTGCGAGTTTCAAGAGTGTCTCCAGCAAAAGGTGTTTTGGAAATGTTGGAGAAAGACCCTCCGGAATCAAAAGCCACAAATAAACTTGCAGCTTTATATAAAAACTCGGAACTTAATTGTTCATTTATTGGCAGACAATGTTCTTGAAATGGTGAAAACCAAAACTACAGCCAAGGAAATTATGAATGAGTTGAAAGATACTTTTTTGTACGACCTGTCTAATTTTGAGTGATTACAGCACTTGTTTTGAAGACGGGAAGGACTAGTTCCTGTCCGGACCCAATCTGCCTCCTTTTCAGCTTCTCCTGAAGAAAGAGGCGAGGTTGGCCACTTACCAGATACATCACTTTACCCGTGCTAGGAGCACTTGGAAATTCTAAACCGCGAGTCTCTGACGATGACATCCTACATCCTTCCAGGCACCACCTTATCGAAGCGGATATCCTCTGGTTCACGGACGGCTCGAAATCTCTCACAGGGATAAAAGCTGCGGCTTGCAATGACAAACTGAACATCTGCCTAATAGGGGACTTGGCAGTACCCTAGCGGTCCTCCAGACGGAACTGTTTGCCATCGAAATCTGCTCCAGGAGCATGATCGGAGAACTTCCGATTTCATCTGTGCGGAAATCGATAAAAATCTGTTAAAGACCGCTTGACGCTGTGAACACTCTTGGAGAAAAGCACTGAACACTCTTGGAGCGCAGCTGCTTTGTGAGCACTCCGGCTTCACAGGTAATGATGGACTGATAAATTTGCGAAACAAGCATCATAGGAAGCCTTCATGAACCAACAACCGGTGATCAGTCTTGCTCACAGTGAAGCAAAGAGTATCATCTCGGAGTGGTGCCACGAAGAGCACTCCGGCTCATGGCTGAGAACGCCGGTGATGGTCCATTCCAAGGAATTTATGAAGGGTCCGTCCAAGACTAGGACTGATAATCTCCTACAACTCAGCAGACAACACTTAAAGGCTATGACGGCACTTATATCAGTCATTGCCGCCTAAGGGCCCACATGCACCGGACTGGCATGGCAGATGATGCTGAATGCCACCTCTGGCCAGAGGATCTGGACAACATCTCGCCCTGAAAAGTCATCCGGTTTCTGGAAGAGCTGGATATTCTGAGTGAGCTATGATCGAAGAGATCTTATGCGTGAGCTACAAGACACGGTCGCAGTGAAGAGCAGCAATTGTCCACTCTAAAATGGAGAAAAAAGAAGAGAAATTAACTTATTTTTGGATATAAACAGTGGGCAGTTACAAGGCTAACAGGGCTAACAAGGGCAGCCATTTATTCATTTGATCCTAAATATCTTTCTTATTTGATAAATAAGATCGTTCATTTTACTGCTATGGATAGCCAATGAAAAATGCTATCCAATGATATAATTACCTTGATTCGTTAGTGATACTGTTTGGCTTCTGCAAAGCTTAATCTCCACCTGTCTCCGTCTGTCCGACGCCTAATCTCCACCTTCTTCGGTCTTCCCAGTCGTCCGCTATTAGGTTTTTTTTCACTCATGGCTTTGTGTATTGTCTTCTGCCACTCTATTTTGGCTCTGCCTCTTTTTCGTCGGCCCATAGGTTGCCATTCTAAGATTTGTTTAGGTAGTCTTGATGCATTTGTTGTACATGCCCATACCATTTTAACTGTTTGACATTTATGTCTTCAATTATAGATACTTCCACACCCATCCGTTGTTTTACTATTTCATTCCTAATTCGGTCCCTTCTGGATATACATAAAGATCTTCTCTCATCGCTTCCATCTCCACCGCCTCCAGTTTTTTCTTCAGCCTTCACTCACATGTCTCTTCTCCATATAATAAGGTGCTCTTTATCATTGTTTCGTAAATGTTATATTTCCGTTTCTTAGTGATATCCTTACTCCACAGTATGCCGTAGAGGCACCCAAAAACTGTTTTGGCCTGAACAATTATTTTTTCGATCTCTCTGACGTCGGTTCCTGTTGTCGAATGTAACACCCAAGTATACGTATTCTTGGCAAGATGGAGTTTGCTGTCCATTTTCGAGTACCAGATTGCTCTGCTCCTCGCCCACACATAAATACCTAGTTTTCGTGAGATTTGCAGTTAGACCCCACTGGTTGTACTCTTCTGTTAGTTTTCTCATCATTTGCACGACGTGTTCATCAGCAAACTGAAGTGTGTAAATACACCCATTCCATGAACCTCTCTTTTCCATTGCTTTAATGCGCATGCTACATATATTTTGAAGAGGGTTGGGGAAATGCAGCATCCCTGTTTTAGTTCTTTGGTAACTGGAAATTTTTCAGTTATATATTTTCCATTTTTATTCGTGTTTTTATAGAGTTCTTGCATCGCATAAATTAGAATGTAATTGATACTATATCTTTCTAGATTTTCCCACAGTTTACGAACTGGTACAGTGTCGTATAAGCTTTCTGAAGGTCTACAAATGTGATATGAGTTTCTATGTTTTTTGCAGCTCTTTTCTCTATTATTTGTTTTAGACAGAAAACATTGTCGGTGCACGATCTGCCTGCTCGAAAACCAAGTTGTTCCTCTTCTTCGTTTTGCCTGAAGTCATCCTCTATTAGGTTTCGTAATATCCTTCCATAAAGCCTACTCATGGTGCTAGTGACTGAAATTCCTCTATAATTGTCGCAGTTCGTCTGATCTCCTTTTTTATGAATTGACGAGATGTATGCTTTCTTCCAAGGTTCTGGTATGATGATTTAGGAAATTGTTGATAATAAATGCTAGATTGTTGTGAAGTTTATTTGTTCCGTTTTTTAACATTTCCGCACATTTTTAAGATCCATAATAGCTTTTTTTACCGTTTCTACCTGTATCTTCCCTTCCTCCCCGTGAGCATGTATGGGACCATCTGGTTCGTCACCTAGATATTCCTGTCGTGTTTCTGTTAATAAGTTTTTTTATAATAGTAGGATCCTAAATAACTTTCTTATTTGATAAGTAATATCGTTAATTTTATAGCTATGGGTAGCAAATGAGAAAAGCTATCCAACAGTATAACAACTTAATATGAATTTACTGATTTGATTGCTGTAACTGTAAGGCTTCAAACAAAAAATAAATTTAGTGTAAAAACGGCTATTTAAGTTAAGAAGAAGAAGTTAAATGCCTTTGACCACCTTCTAGTAACTTTTTTCACTTATTATTTTCTAATACGGGTTACAAACGATCGATATCGATTACAGTTAATAACATGTAATAATACCTTCACTATAATATGGTGAAGAGTACCAGTACGGCATTTACAAGTTTATATGCATCATAAAAAGAAGACAACACAAAAACCCTCGTTGCACTGGTCGAAATGTAAGAAGAGCTTTTCTGTTGGAGCCCAGCGGGCAGTACGACACATAATTTTCCGAGCCATCGATACAGGCCCATAAATTACGAAATAATAATATTCCAGGCTCTAAAAAGCCTCAGGGAGCGGAGCTTTAATAGCAGGTGAATCGAAGAGAAAGAGTTGAGGAGTTTGCAAGTCGACTATCCGGCCTCGAACTTCCGAAGGGACCCATCAAAATGGAAATTCCGATGCGTCTGGGTACCAACGCATCGGGCCGTAAATCAACCGACGGTGGAAACAATAATTAAACGCGTAATGGATAATAATAATATGCAAACGTGGGGGTACCGGCTTGATAAATGGTCGCGGTTCGCAGTCTCCACGACGAGAAAGAGACATCACGCATGCCACGCCTAAAAATATTTATTAAAGGAGAGGCAAAAATTTTTTCCCAACACCAGACGTAATTTATAAGAATGAGGAAATACTTGTGCGGTTCGGTACCAAACCCATCAAAAAATCACACTTGGACATTATATTGCTCGTTTGAGAACCCAACAATAAAAACATACAGATTGAGCCACGGTTCATTTGTTTAACCGGAAAAACTTGCATAAGACTATAAAACGTCTTTTAATTGTTCGAGCTGTCTTCGTCATTGGAAAATTAAGTTTTTCTAGCGAAAAAACTGGCAACGGCGACTCGCCTTGTACGTTTCAGTTTTGAAGTAATTAAGAAAGAATTTTTACGGCTTTTAGTTTCTTTGTCGCCTAGGCAAAAAGCTGAGAGAAAAATTTTATGGCCCAACTATAGGCAGTTTGGTTTTTGCCTTGGGTCTCTGAAATCTCGCTGAAGAATCCCACCGAAACGAAAAAATCATCACGGAAGGTATTTATGCGATTTCGATGAATCTAAATGCGCCAACACCAGGAAGCAATCATCAGTCTCTTTAATGGAAACCAACACTCAATCACACAATAACATCGCAGTTAATCACACTTTAGTTCCAATATTGCGCTAGTGCCCTTAAGGTAATTAACTTAGAGTTACAGATAAATGACGCTTGAGTTTCAAAATAAGTTCAGCTCTCGTCCATCACTAATAACAGCAATTTTGTAATGGTATCAACTTAAAGCGGAATTAAGTGGATTCCAACACAATCATGAAAATTCCGGAAATACCAAGAATATGAAAATAAATTTGAACGTGTAACTCATTTACCATAGATAAAGCTAGTTGCTCTTTCTGTTGCCAGCAGTAATAAATTATGAATTTCTCGTTATTAATTTAGTGCTTTTTAGCTTAGACGGGATACTAAATCGGCGACCTCTTTTGATCAAACCTAATATTAGCGGGCCCTAAAATTCAAATTCAATTTCTTCAAAATGGTCAATTTGATGTTAACTGTCTATCAAACCAATCCAAAATGTCAAAAATTGAATTTATACTCTTTTAAATCAAATTTGCAACACAAGTGCTTGTCAAAAACTGCTATGATCAGAGAAAGGATGTGTGCCTATGTTTCATAGACTATGAAAAGGCATTTGACCGCGTACAACACCACAAACTGATGCAGCTCCTCAATAGGCTTGATATAGACCAAAAGGACATTAGATGCATTGAAAACCTATATTGGAACCAAACAGCGCAAATCAAACTAGGCAATAATATGTCCAACGCCATACAGATTAGAAGGGGGGTACGACAGGGATGTGTGCTGTCTCCACTCCTATTCAACTTATATTCGGAAACAATATTCCAAGAGGCTCTGGAAGACGTGGAAATGGGAATCAAAGTCAATGGAGTGTGGATCAACAACATCCGCTATACTGACGACACGGCCTTAATTGCTGATAACATACACGACCTACAACAACTGGTCAACAAGGTAGGAGAACAGAGCAAATCAATGGGCTTAAATATCAACACCAAAAACACAAAGTTTATGATTATCTCTAGAAACCTAAATATGTTTGGAAACTCCACCATAACATTTAACGCAAGGCCCATAGAAAGAGTAGATAAATTTAAATACTTGGGCATCTGGCTTTTCGAAGACTGGACATCAGACAAGGAAATAAAATGTCGCATTGAACAAGCTCGACAGGCATTCCTAAGTCTCCGAAGAGTGCTTACCTGTTCCGATTTTGACCTTAACCTAAGGCTCAGATTCACTAAATGCTACGTTTGGTCGGTGCTTCTCTACGGTATGGAAGGTTGGACATTGAAGGCGGCTGCAATCAACAAATTGGAGGCTTTCAGAATCCTGAAGATACCCTGGACGGCTAGACTAACAAACGAAGAAGTTCTAAGACGAGTCAACAGACAACGTGAACTGTTTGAATCGATTAAGAAAAGAAAAACGGCATACCTGAGGCATATAATGCGAAACATCAATTCTTACATCTATTGATTGAAGGCAAGATCGAAGGCCGGAAAGGGATCGGAAGGAAAAAAATGTCTTGGCTGCGAAATATCAGACAGTGGACAGGGCTGAACGATGTACAGTCGCTGATACACACCGCAAGAAATAAGGACGAAATGGAAAATGTTATCGCAAACATCCATTAGTGGATGCGCATTGGAAGAAGAAGAAATCAAATCACAACGGTCAATTTGATGTTAACTGTCTGGGTTCCAGATAATCCAAGATAGCGGTCCAAAAGGTCAAAAATTGAGTTTTTACTCCTTTTCGACTAATTTAGGGTCGGGGAATTCATTACAACGGTCAATTTGACGTTAAATGTCACTGTCCTGTTTTTCCAGCTTTAAGGAGTTGTTTGCGACGTCGACATCCAGCTATCCCTCCACCTCTTTGGTGGTCTGCCTGGCCGTCTTCGAGAGTGTGGTTTTCCGTCTCTCGCAATTTTAGCAATTCTATCGTCTTCCATTCTGTTGATGTGTTGATTCCACTTTCGCCATCTCTATCTCATCAATCTTGCCTGTATGTCGTAGATTCATTTTATTTCTTGGTTGGGTATTCTGTCACGTAGCGTGTGTCCCGTGATACTTCGGAGCGTTCTCATCTTTGGCGGCATATGTGGATTATTGGCCTTTGCTTCTATTTTTAGGAACTAACTGGTTTCTCCATATAATGTCATTCAAACATCCGGCTATTCTAGAGGCCTTATCTATTTGATTCTTTACCTCAGATCTCCTGTCTTGAGAGCGGTTATTTCAACCCCTAATTATCTGAAGGACATCACCTGTTCTATTATTTCGTCGTTACAAACAGCTAGTTTGTATCATCTAGGTTCTTTTGCTAAAACTAGTAATTTTGTCTTGTTTATTGCAATCGACATATTGTAGCGTTTCGCTGTCAGGTAGAATTGATTAAGTAGTCTCTGCAGCTCATCTTCGTTTTCTGATATAATTACTGCGTCATCCGCGTAGCACAGTATTGTTATTTCTCCTTGTCAGTTCTGTACTTTATCAGTTCGTTGTTCAATTCGTCGATTCCTGGGGCTTTTCTGTTTTTTAGTTTCTTGGTATATTTTTCTACTAGTTCGTGGGTGATACGGGAAGTTGCTTCTGCCATTGCTGGCTTTTCCTGGTAGTGAGTCTCATCTTCGTCGAACATTTGTTTGAAGTAATTTATCCATGCCTCGCCCGGGATAGTTGTTACTGTTACATATTCGTTGGCTTCGCGTTGCCTGCGTCTTTCAAAAATTGTAAAACTGCCAAAATTTTTGTGCTAAATAATTTGCTACGCAAAGACTGCGGAAGGGTAAATTTTACAGACGAAAAAGTCTTTCAGTCATTATTCAATGGACTCGTTAAGTTTCAGATTCATTCAGATTCAGAAAAATGTGACAAGGCTTAGCATTCACAAGTATGCTGCGTAATAATTATTTTAATTTTGCATTAGTTGCAATAACAAGATTTCTTTCTTTTTTGGATTGTCAAACATGGCTTTTTCGAAATTAGACAAGTTTGATTCTCCTAAAGTTGTAGAATGACGAAGAAACTACGTTAACAAATGTATTAAAACTGCTGAGTTTTTTAAAATTAATTCTGTATTATAATTGGCTTTTCTAATAAACCAGCAGTTGTGCTTCTAAGTAATACTTACTTATGACTTCAGTGCCTTGAAATTATGGTATTTGATTAACTCCCAACAAATCACGACGGCCAGAACCAGAATTCCAACGACAATAACACCTTTACAAGTACAGATGTTAATGTGCTTTATTACCTTTTGCCGCGTAGAGACGAAATAGCATAAAAAGAATACTGTATTGTAAAACATAAATGACTGAGCGCACTTTGAGTGCTTAAGTTATTACTTGCAGAACACCCTGTATAGCCTACTCCAACACAATACGGTACAGGGACATAAATAACGCACAACAAAAGAGCTAACTAAACAAAATATATGCACTCGAACCATTTAGCATGTCTGCATTAAGGCAATGAACTTGCTTATACACACGCATGACAAAAGGACCTCCTACCAGCTACTGGCAAGATTTACCAACATTTCCTGCAGGAAGCCGCCATTTACCAACAGGCACTGTACGTAATACGTAATTAATTAATCAGCGTACACTAAAGGAGAGCCGGCTGTCAAATTTAGGAAGCCAAACCGCATATCAGCAAGTTACCATTCGAAGCTCTGACCATATTTTCAGATGGTATCAGGTTCTGGCTCTATCACGAAAATAATACGCATTCTGAGATCACATCTTCGGGTTTTGAAGAAAAATATTCAGCAACAGAACGTTCAAAAGAAATCATTTAAACCTTAACCTCGGTCCTATTCATACTGTCTGCCTCGCAAACATTCACTGTCACCGTTTATAATAAGCCTTGCCATGAATAGGGACTGGGAATGGAAAACGTTTGTTTCTTCATTAAGAATCCGCACGGAATGGAATGAGGAAGATTAGTTTCGTATTTACGGCGGCTGTGCAGCTTAAAATTCTTTTAGCAAAAGATTGTTGCTAGTTAAACTGTTTCTGATCAGGAAATTTTCCGTTTGAAATCACCAATGCGTACAGACTTTATACAACACGAAAGTGGAATGCTGATAAAAATAACAACGTAATTTTATTGATTAGTCTTATTGTCAATCTTTGGGTAAAAATCACATGCTATTAATACAAAAAAAAGAATTATTAAGCTCCACTGGATACATTTGTATCGCAATAATGTTGTACAAGACGCTGGAATAGTTATTTACCTAACAAATGCGGAAAGTAATACTTTCCCACACGAGACTGCAGTTGCCCCTGCAGGGCAAGCAGTTAAAGGACAGGAAAGACGCTTTCCGCATGTGTTAGGTACAACATAAGAGGGATTTTAGAAATCCTAAGTTTTATATCAAATTAGTCACTTATATTTCAGAAAAGATCTGTTGAAATTGTTATTGTAATTTCAGATTTTTTCCGGGTTTGGTTTATTTTTCCTCTCTCCAGAACTTCTTCGGGAAGATCCACTTGTTCTATGCTAATAGAAGTGGTAGGTACCTTCTTCTTCTACAGTGAAAACTTTTTTAGTTTTCTGCTTGTCACCCTTAGGGGTTTTGGTCACTTTCTTCTTGACAATCTTCTTGTGCTTGGCATCTTCGTATACCTGCACTGATTCTGGAGTTTCTTCTACAATAACAACCGGTTGTTCTTCAATTCCTGGAAGCTTCTTTACAATTTCTTCAGGAAAGTCTGTTTCTTCTACAGTTACTGTAACTTGCGGTAGTTTGCCTTCTTCTTCAACCACTATTACCTCAGTGTTTTCCTGCTTGCTGCCACGTCGCCTTTTAATAATCTTCTTTTTGATGATTTTCTTGGTGCCTACCTCGATTATTTCAGGAATTTCTTTCACTATAACCAGTCGGTCTGGTTCAACATCTTCTCTTTTTGGTGCTTCAATTGTTATAGTGTTGTGTTCTTCCTCAACTGTTTGGATGGTGGTAATTTTGTCTTTACGATTTTTGTTGAAGAGTTTTTTAATCACCTTTTTTCCAGGTAATTCTTCAGCTATGAGTGGTTGTTCAATTTCTAGATCTGGTACTTTCCGTTTTTTTTTAATATTTTCTTGACCTTTCCTTTTCCGGTTACTGTTTCTTCTTGTTCTGCTTCCTCCTCTTCAGGGGCTTTGAATTGTGGTAGCTGCTTTGCTAGTGCTTTCTTCAAAACCTGCATGTAAATCATGTCTTCCACACCCTTAGGTTTGGTTTTCTCTTGATCTAAGGTTGGGACAGAGGTATCCTTCGGGTGTAACTTCCGGTTTAGCTTCCAGGGTTTTCTTTGTTTTTTTACTTTTTTCGTGACTTTCACTTCTTCAACTTCCTTGATGACGACTGAAACTTCAAGGGCTTTGCCTTCTTCTTCAACTGTCAGGATGTCAGTTTCTTCTTCCTCGTCGCCCTTCTTTGTCCTAACACTTTCTTCTTTATTATCTTCTTCTTAGGGCTATCCAGAGTGTCTACTGTGGTGACAATTACTTGTTCTGGCACCTCTTATACCGGAACAGTTTCATCTGGTTTAATTTCTGGGAATGATTTGACGTCTCCTGCAGGGATTTTGTTGACAGTGACAGTGGTTATGGGTTTTTTGCCTTCTTCTTCTACAGTGACAATGTGGGTTTCTTCTTCCTTATCACCCTTTTGTTTTCTGATAACTCGCTTTCTGATGGTTTTCTTCTTAGGGCCCCAGCGGCTCTTCACTTCTTCTAGGAGTTTTTCAATGTAAACTGGTTCAACTTCTTCAGTTTCAATGGGTTTGATTTCTTCTTCAGTTACGTCATGTATAACCTTCTTTTTTACCTTCTTTTTGTACAGTGAAGGTTTCGGTTGATTCTACTTTATTGCCACGTCGCTTTTTGATGATGCGTTTTTTGAAAGTTTCAACCTCAGTTTGTATAACTTCTTCAGGCATTTTTTCAATGTATGCTACTTCTTGAACTGTGGGTTTTAGTAGTTCTTCCGGTTGGTCTAGGACTTCTTCATGTGTGACAGTGGATTGAGGGACTTTACCTTCTTTCTCTATCGTAACGATAAATGTGTCTTGGCAGGTACAACCTAAACATTCTTGATGATTTTCTTCTTATTTTTCTTCCACGACTTCAATATTTCTTCAGCGAGTTCTTCAAGTAGAGGGACTGGTTTTTGAAACATCACAGTCCCGATTGTTACAGATTCTTTGATCTCCTGGATGCATTTACTAAGTCTTCTAATCCAACTGTAAGCCGTTTGGTAGGTTTATAATTAACGAGTGTTTTTGCCAATTAATTGGCACTAGCTATGATACTGGATATGAAGATTCTGGCAGCAGAATTAGGTATTCATTCTAAGCACTCTGTATGACCACTTTATATCCATGACAGCACAATTACCTTTTAATACAAATTATTTTTTAAAAAGCTTTTTCTTAAATACAAGTGATAACTCTTATACCCATTTTTTGGTTTTCAAAATTCAACTGACGCTTTTTAAACTACATGTGTAAATGGTGTAGTTTGGTAAACTTTCTGTATTTGCTTTCAAAATTTAGTGATCTTGTAAAACTGTCATGTTACCACATAAACCCTAGCAGACTATAAAAATAACAATATTCTAGGAACCTTGTAGATAAGAGGGAGATTTTTATCGCAACCACCTAAAGTAAATATTAAAATCCTAGACCCTTCAGACTTTGTATAGAAAAAGGTACTGTAACAAATAGTAGGGTTTTAAATATTTCATGCATATGGGTGAACTACGCAAGGACCGGAATAATTGTGCAATTATGAAGAGTAAAATTGCCCAAGCAATGGGAAAAATCAAAATTTTTGAAAACAAAGCCAATTAAGTTTCGGACTTGATAAATTGTTGTTAAAGCGTTAACGCTCACTTTCTGAATGGGCAATAACAGAAACATAAAGTGTGGGAATGCACGGGTTGCGTGTCCCGTGCCTTGAATAAAAAATTGAAGAGAACAAATAAATTATTACGTCTTTTTTCCCAAACGAGTGAAAATGGAATACTTTTACTGAATTGCGGGATTCTCAACAAAGTTCACACGACTGTACTAATAATAACTATCCGTATATGTTTCCATGTTAGTATTAAAGGTTAATTTATGTCAGAGATGCGGAAAACAGATATCTGCTTTAATTCCGCTATTAAAATTTTACCGGTAAGAGATTTCAACAATGTATACACAATGATACGACATTAAAACGCACTGGACGAAACTGGATTATCAAAAGTTGAGATACTCGTACGTATAATTGAACACTGGTTAATCGGCCAGACCTCACAAATTGGCTCGATCGGTGATTTAATTTAAATTTATTACTGTTCACCTGATTTAAAATCAACATTTTACAAGTCCATAATCGTCCTGTTGACTATTTTTTTCCAAACACGTCAAACAATTAATTTTCAAGCTCCGCCTGCGAAACTGGTTGTATTCAGTCAATTATCTCTGAACTCCATTACACACTTGCTGTATAAAATCACTAATTTTCGGTTTTCTAACAATTTAAAATAACGAGCTTGTGTAATTTTTTGCGTAAGATTTACTGTGAGACTATCGTTTGTTTGTTCTGTTTTGTGAATTAAGAAATCATTTTAAACAATTTAGTTTCAACTGCTTTAAGCTTAGCAATTTAGCATTGTTATTGTAGTGTCTTGTGTTTTAATAATAATATAATGTATTATTTTTGGTCTCTTATTTTTTCAACCTTTCGTTATTTTTTAATCAACTAAAGAATTTAGTCTTCAGTTTACAGTGGATTACAATTAGTCTGAAAATCATGAAAACTGACTTGAAAGACACTTGACTTACTTTTAAGCTTTTAAGTCAATTTGCATGGGTTTGAAGTCAATTTTCAAAACTAGAGTATTGAAATTTGGAATTGATACGAAAACCATTAAAACATTGACTTGAAAACCAAGTTTTAAATCTTAAAGCTAATTCTCATGAGTTTGAAGTAAATTTTCGAGACTGGAGACTTGAAATTAGTCTGAAAAACATAAAAACTGACTTAAAAGGCATATTTTAAGCCTTCAAGTTTATTTAATAAACTGTATCATCAGCATAACTGACCAGGCGACCGTTCTGGAACACAACATTTAATGGAAGATCGTTAAGAAATATTGTGAATAAAAGTGGACCTAGAATTGCTCTTGATGAGTATACAACTTAACACTTTGCGTTCTATGCATCAAATATGATTCTAGCCAAGAATAAGCAGCACCTCCTATTCCGTATTTTTTCAGCTTTTCTAGAATAATGCTGCTTCAAGCTATCAAAAGCCTTTGAGAGGTCTAGAAAAAGTCCACAGACCTTTTCGTTATAAAATGTAATATAAGTGAAAAATAATTAACGTGCTGATTGGTTTCCTAATTAGTAGCGTGTTATTTCAGCTGGTCACGTTAAACTTTTGCAACTTAAGCTACATTTACAATCACTTTCAAGTCCACTTCAAATTTGACAGTTCTCTATTTACCATTTACAATGACATGGTAAATCTGTAACATTTTAGGTTACATGTGATGTAAATACATCAGCATTTAAAGTGTGATTGTCGTCGTGTACGTAATATAATAAAAATTGTATGTTTAAAAGACAAAAATCCTTGGAAAATTCAAATTGTAGTATATAAATTGGTCATTTTGCATGCATCTGCCAAGCAGCTTGAAGTGGACTTTGAAGTCAAATTGAAATTATTTTTAATGTAAATGTCACTATAGACGTCCATATGTCAAGCTTGCGAATTTCATAACAAAGTTGACTTTGAAGTGAATGTAAATGCAGCTTTATTGTACGAACATTTCTGCATTGTTTGACTTTATTAAAAATTCAATATCTCATAGATTCTTTTGTGACACCTCGATCCTCCATTAGTTATTGTTTATGATAGGGACGTTTAGCAGAAGTACATTGTGCTGTCCGATACGTCTTCCAGCAACAAGAGATCTATTAATTCCGTCGGTGGTAATTGATTATTTCTCGGTGCGGTTTCAAATAATAAAGCTCCTTTTATTGTATGCTTACTCGTATCGGAGTTTTCCCATTAGTCTAGGGACCATTTTTCTCTTTTTACGGCTTTTTAGACGGGACAATAAAAATGACGTCTCGTTAATAAACGATTTAATACTAGCGGCGCGACAGTGGCAAAATTGATTAAACCAGCGGAAAACCCGATGTTTGATTTTTTTCGTTAGTTACATACAGTTGAACAATTTATAAATCTCTTTTTCTTGCATAGGACACACTCGCAGATCTAAAGAGCGACAAAACACTCGAGGAATGGTAATTGCCGACTACGACTAATAGTCGAACGCATTACCAACACAAATGGCTTTTTGCAAACAAACACTCTTTGAAATTGATGTACCCACGTTGCGTTTGACACAAAGTAATTATTAGTAAGACACTAATGGAGTTATTAAGGTTTTAGTTTCGTTCCATTGCACGTTGCCTTACGTTTAAAATGCTAATTGAGCAATTAATTAAAATTCTTCTTGTCTAAATATTGGCTGATAATTCAAAGAATCATTTACACGTCACGACTTACACCAACAAATTGTACACAAAGCGGCATTAATTACGGGTTTCGTTCGCTTAATTCTACTTAATTACTGGTACCGTTCAGTATCCACTCAAAAAAAGCGTTTCTTCTTCAATTTTTACTTGCTGCAAAATCAGTTAGGATTGTTGTGATATTTATATGGCCATTTATGGATTTTATATTGTCTATCCCATGTAGATAAAAACTCACCACTAATGTAATTCCAGACGTTTTAGCCAAACTAATAATTCCAAAAGACATTTGAAATATTAATAGAGTGAAGTCTTAAACCGCAGTCATGAAATATGAAATTGTTCCATCTACACCAATACAAGTCTACTATTACATAATTTTCACAAAATTTATTGTACTCGTATAAAGGGGAACGGTCAAAATTTCCACTTAGTTTAACATCAATCTTCTCTGGAACTCTTCGCTCGATTTCCTTCATATTTTCTTATGTATTGCACCTTGATTCTTCATGAATACCTGCGTTATTACCATTTTAAAATGGTTTGTATTTATGTCATATACAGGGACGTAAAGGAAGTAAGGAAATTTCAGTGTTTTTGGAGACACCCTGTCGATTGAACAACTGACGTATCACTTTATAACATCAAATTGTGACTCGTTCTGAACATTTTATTTTTTTATTCGCTCGGATATCTCAATTATTAGAAAAATACAGGGTTTCGAAAAATCTTCTTCAACTGGTGGTAATTCGGAGATTTCAGTCTCGTAGATGTTCACTTCAGTCACTTGCTGACCATCTTTTTCAGTGATTTCCGTTACAGTTGGTACTTCTTGCAAGACTGTACCTTCCAAAACATCTGTTATATCTTCAGGGGTGACTTCTTCAATGTCTACCTGTACTTGGTCAGGAAGGCCTTCAGTTTCTTGTGTCACTATAGTAATAATTTCTTCTTTAGGTTTGTGAAGTCGCTTATACTTTCTCTTATCCTTAATGACTTTCTTTGTTTCATCCGTCTGGGTTTTCACTTCTTCTACCACAACCTCCTCAGGAAGTTCTACTAATATCGGTTTGGTTTTCTCGGGTTTCAGATGCAACAGACCTAGAAGATCTGATGTTTCTTCTTCTTCTGGAAGTTCTTCAATATCTTCGACGTAGGTTATCACAACAACTTGAGGTTTCTTGTCTTCTTCCTCTACAGTGACAATTTCTATGACCTCATTCTGGCGTTTTTGCTTTTAGGCTTTTTAATCTTTTGTTTAATCAATCGCTTGGTCATACCTTCTGCTGTTTCAACTACAGTTTCTTCTTTTGGAAGTTTAATAGCTTCAGCAGTTTCATAAGGAACGACATAGTCATCAGCTACATAGTCGATTACTATAGTGACCGTGCTTTGCGTTGGACCTTTTTCTGACTGTACAGTTTCGATTACTGTAGTTTCTTCAGTTGGTTTTTCTTGATCTTCCTGATCTTCTTGGTCTTTTTGACGGGACCTTCTGGGGTGTCTGCTACAAATTCTAGATATTCTTCTGGCAGTTCATACACCACAGTGGCCATTTGATAATCTGGGCCTTCCCAACGCACCTTTTCCGTAGGTTCTGGTTTTTTGGGTTTCTTGAAAGGTTTCAACTTTATTTCATCGAGTTCTTCAGAAGGTTTAGGTTTCTGTTTTGATTTGAACTTAACCTCTTCTTCTGGTTTTGGTTTTGGTATGCCTTTTTCGAGTTGAGTGGTTTAAGTTTCAGGAAATTCCTTGACCCGCGGTTTCTTTTTGTACTTGATTATTTTCTTCTTGATGAGTCTCTCTTTATCATCAGTTTCTCCTTTTTCCGGTGTTTCTAGCTCTACATCACTGTGGTCAATGTCGTAGGGTTCGAACTTGATTGGAGTGTCCTCCTGTTCAGTTTCTTTTGGTTTTATTTTACCTTCCTGTGGTTTCTCTGGCTTAGGTTTCTTCACCACTTTCTTCTTCAGTCGCCTTACCAGGGATTTTCTTCAAGGTGACAGTTTCGGGTTGTGCCTCACCTTCAGATTAACCCAAAAAGTACTAACTTTGTATTTTCATATAGAGTACCTTGTATTTTATTATATTTTTAAATACTCCCAACGAGTTAATGTACGTTTTATGTATCATATTCCATATTATAATTAACTGTTTTGGAGATAAAAAATAATGAATAACTAAAATTTGTGATCCGTTTTGCTCTATCTCAATCTGGTTAGGAGCAATGACACTAATTTCACAATGTCAATGAAAAATACTTAGCATCGTTAGAAGACTATTAATAATACTGGGTGTTCCATTTGAAACTTCGAAATTGATACTTAGCTTTGGTTGATCTGTCAACATTGCAAATGCTGAAAATATTTTAGAAACAGAGTTTTGACGCGATCTAAAGATAATCTTATTAGACACTAGCAAAAACACAATTAATTTAATATTTACGTAGGACAATCTGTCTCTATACCGCACTCTGAAGTTAACAATTAACAAACAAATGGTAGTTCTAACTTCATTTTGTCCTATCAACAACTGATGATGATAGTTTCATAAAGTTCCTAATATCTCTTCAAAATACTATAATTAACTGTTTTAGTTTTGTATTGGTAAATGAGACAAAAGAAGCGTGATAATTTGTTATCACTGAAAGGATTAAGTCTAATGGTAGAGAATCTAATTACAATTTATTGCGCAACGGTTTGCGTAATCAATCCTCGCCTTTTGCATAATTAAATCCTGAAACAACCAACGCCACAAAAGGCATTAAAATCCGTAGGAACGACAAAGGGCTTAAGCCATTCCTGCGGCATATATATTAATTTTACGACCAACGAGAATAATAATGTCATTATCGGTTTTTGAAATAGGAAAAAATCTCCAGAGATTTACCGGCATAAAGGGAGTCAGTTTGGCATTTATTGGACGCTAAAATCTCATGATATATCGCCACGAAATGTAAAAATACGCCTTCGTATTGTGCCCGATTGTGCAGTTTAATCGGCATCGACTTATAGTCTCTATCGGTTAAAATTATCCCCCAGATAAATGATGGACCTTCGGCATGGAAGGTTTTTTTTTCACTTCTTTGGGTTCTGAGAGGCGAGCACGCATCCCCATCAAGTGTATTAATGTTTAATTGAATTATATGGTGTTACGGCGTGTTTTCTTTAGGCGAGTACACCAAAGAATGTATCGATCCTTTAACATATACGTGAGCATTTTTCTCGGTTCGCCCATATATCTATAGATACCCACGGATCAGTTTAACCGAGCACAAGGTATAGTTTTCGCATTATGGTCTAGATTATCGTAGATGTTAGTACTTAAAGCCCTTGATTGTTATAGTTCCACTTTAACGTAATGATGTAGGTACTCATATTGGCGAGTGAATGACGTGGGGGCCAAACAATCAACTACAAAAAAAAGAGAGAAATCATTGACCTCTCAGTTCTTTTTAATACACGTTGCCGGTGTGCAGTTGGCAATTATGCACATCGTTGGGTCCACGCTTTTGAAAGTATTACAATTGGGGAACTGATTGTTGAACACCATCATAATTCAAACCAATCTCAGTATAAATTTGTTTTTGAATGCTTGAATACATATTTGAACTAGATTCAAATTTAACCAGAACAAGCAAAATATTCATAAGTCATCAGAGGGTGTATTCTTGAAACGAGGGAATTTATCAAGAGAAAGGTATGCAGAATGTAACATTAACTTTCCATTGTTAACTTTTCACCTCATTGAGAACTCCTTTCCCTACTTTAAAAATTAGAGCCCAGTGCCCTAATTCTTGAACGCAGGGAATATAGTTTCTGAAATAAGTGTTGATAGAATGTAACAGAACTAGAAGAAGATAGTTCATTTAGATGGTCGATGGCAGTATTCCCCAGACACAATTGCTCAGCAGGCTAAAATTTGCCCTAATTCTTGAACGCAGGGAATAGAATTCCCTTTTTTCAAATATCTGCTTCCACTAAAAATATTTTCTAATATTTGCAACTTTTCCAAACATGTTGAGTTATACAATTGGGGTCCTAATACGACTCCCCTTATTACATATTCATGCTTCGTCTCCTTTCTGAATAGCGGGCCACACTTTTGGGTTTTAGTCGGATGTGACGTTCTCGGATTGTTTACAGTGCCAAAATGAACGATTACGGTTATTCGAAGGTTTATACACTTTAATTGCTTCAGAAGTGTTAAAGCAGTCCAAATTTAAACTCATTACGACACGTTACGAAATGTTCTTTCTTCTCTCACTTTCGAAACAGGACAATATTTAGGGGATTGGGCTTATTGGTTTATTCTTATTGACGTTTTAAGGGGTTACAGTCACATTTTTTATTCAGAGATATCATCCAGAGTACTTAAAACCTCCTCTGCCACTCTCTCTTTTCTCTACCGCCTCATTTTTATTTAGATTTACTAGAAATGGAAATAGAACTCGTCCTGCTGGTGCTCTTTCCCAAGCCAGTCTCACCATCCGTGTCTTCGCTTCTGAGTCGTGTAGTGTTTTTCCGTGTACACTTCTTATTATTTTCATTTCAACCGTTCGCATCATTTGTAATGTTTTCGATGTGTCTGGTCTTATTTCGGCTGCATACGCTATGACAGGTCTGATTGTCGATTTATATACTCTTATTTTACTGTTTATGTTGAGATATTTGTTTTCCCACACAATGTCTCTTCATCATCATCATCAATCAGCCCTCTGCGTCGACTGCTGGACATAGGCCTCCCTTAGTTGAGTCCATTCTTTTCTGTCTTGCGCGCTACGAATCCAGTTTTTGGTTTGTGGTCCTCCTCTATTTCTTTTATCGGATCTGGGTCTCCATTCAAGTAATCATTTTGTCCACCTGCCATCTTGCATGCGAGCCACATGTCCTGCCCAGTTCCATTTGAGTTTTACTGCATGTACGACCACATAGTCAGTCACGCCTTGTTCTTCTGCGTAATTCTTCATTTCTAATGTGGTCACATAACGAAATACAACCCCAAAAGCATCGATTTCTCCATTTTGCGCTGTGTTACTTTTTAGTTCTTAGCAGAAGCGTTGGTAAGGTATAGTGTTTTCGGCGCCGTAGGTCATAATCGGTAGAACACATTGCGTTGAAAACTGTTCTTTTCAANCNCGACGGGNCNAGGTTCGTATNNGGNCNNTCACGCNCNAANAAATCGCCACNANCCAC